>OX101797.1:24532553-25810886 GCA_944452935.1 Rhogogaster chlorosoma
CGAAAATCCTAACTCGAAGGGTTTTTGAGGTGCGTCGATTTTTACCTTCGAAATCGATGCAGAATCGTTTGTAGTTGTTTGTAGTGAAAGAATTTTCGTTTGTAGTTGTCCAGAAAAAAAGTTAGGCGAATTTTTGAACATTCCAAAATCCTAACTATGAAGGTTTTTGAGGTGCGTCGATTTTGACCTTCGAAATCAACGCAGAATCGTTTGTAGTTGTTTGTAGTAGAAGAATTTTCGTTTGTAGTAGTCCGGGAAAAAAGTTGCAGCCATTTTTCAATTTTTGAAAAAACATAATTTGGTAATTTTTGAGGTGTATCGGATATTAACGTTCCTATGAACGCAGAATCGTTTGTAGTTGATTGTAGTGAAAGAATTTTTGTTTGTAGTTGAATCGAAAAAAAAGGCGTAGCTTTTTCTTGATTTTTGAAAATGCCAACTATTTCGTTTTTTGAGGTGCGTTCAACCTGACAGTGGATATCGACGCAGAATCGTTTCTAATTGTTAGTTTGTAGTTTTTTCAATTTCATTCATAGTACGCCAATAATTTCCCAATTAATTGTCGGTATATTTTTTACATTTGTCACTC
Organism: Rhogogaster chlorosoma; assembly: GCA_944452935.1. Taxonomy (NCBI): domain Eukaryota; kingdom Metazoa; phylum Arthropoda; class Insecta; order Hymenoptera; family Tenthredinidae; genus Rhogogaster; species Rhogogaster chlorosoma. Next base: position 24,533,143 of record OX101797.1, read on the forward strand.
TACTTTTTCGTCCGCTCTTTGCGCAACCCAGAACCAACGGCGAGGACGTGGCGGACTAGCTGGTTCCGTTTTGATTTGTTTTTTTTTTTTGTATTTTTTTTGTATTTTTTGTATTTTATTGTATTTTTTTGCATTTTTTTTTGTATTTTTTGTATTTTTTTTGTATTTTTTGTATTTTATTGTATTTTTTGCATTTTTTTTTGTATTTTTTGTATTTTTTTGTAGTTTTTTGCATTTTTTTTTTGTACTGTTTTTCGTATTTTTCTTCGTATTTTTTTTGTGCTTTTTTTCTCAGCTTTTGTTTTGTTATTTTCATTATATTTTGTTTATATTTCATTTCTGAATATATTTTTACTTCAATTGGGTTTCTTAAAAATATTCAAATGTTTGTTTTTTCTGAGAAACACCATCGAGGTGTTTCGTTCTCTAAGACCTCCACCTTCCTTCTTCAAATTTTTACGTAAAACAATAGGTGCACCCTCTTTTTTTGTAATAGCTCACGAGAACTTGTTAATACAGGCTTCGCTGGACCAAGGTCATTATGTATTTCCCACTTTCCTGTTATTCTACGTATATATGCCATGTAATGCCCAAGTTCGTTAGAAGCACCATTATACGTAATAGCTGCGACGAGCTTGTAGGTGTTGCCACATAATACTAAATCGGTCAGTATTTCACTGACAGTAAACTGTCGCTGCCAGCCCTGAAATCCTAGCTGTTCTGCAAGTGCTGCCCATTCGAGAGATTCCAAATCAATAAAGAGGTGATTTCCGCTTTCGAAGGTGAGGTCTATATTGCTACTTTTGCAATGGTAGCATGATCTTTGTTTTGGCTCACAGCGTTGGCATAGAGCTTCTTGGAGCCCTCTCATTCCTTGAGTCTGGAAAGGAACTGTATTCAACGTCAGTACAGGGTACACATTTTTTTTCTCCAACTTGCAATCGAGGCACCGCCTTGTAAGCTCGAATGATGACACATCTTGCAGAAGCTTGTTAGAAATCATGTCGGACACATTTTTCGCACAATCTGCAATGCCATTGACTATCGGCATAAAGCTACACAGTATTGTTGCTCTCAAACCGTAGATTTTCTGCGTGACCCCTTTTTGCGAAAAGTCTTTGACAAAATTAATCATGCGATTGGTACTTTGGATTGTATATGCGTTATAACCACTCCAATCCCGATATCCTGCTAAAATGCTTTGTGCCACCACATCAAAGGGACATGTATTGCGCATCTTTACAAATTGCTTCGCGACTTTAATTGGTGGTAAGATATTGCCATTCATTAATAAAGGTAAACTTTTGCGAAATTTCGGACGCTTGTGCATATTTTCTATATCTGCACATGCTGTAAGATACTTACCTCTTCTCTTATCTGGTCCGTTCACGAAGCCTCTCCATGACTCGACCTCGTTTAAATATGAATTTTCATTCGATGTTAATTTGTTAGTTATCGTAGTCTCATGAACAATACGGGTATCCTCATTTTCCAATTTATGAAGTGGAGTAGAATCATCTTTCAAGGTCGACTGGGCAATAGGTAAAAGATCGGAAATTGTGTTCAAACTGCTATCGACCAAAACACTGTCATCAATTTGATTACTATTCGTGTTTTCATCAAAAGCCGGAATACTATCTAACACAGGTAGGTGCTTTGATAATGAATTATCCACGTCGTACACCGTATTCTGAGTCAACTGGTCAGACACTGACGTATGGTTTATTGAGAGAGAATGTTGATTGAAGGAATAGTTACTAACTTCATCGAAACTCAATCGGACTTTCGTTTTTTCGTTGTTATATTTCTTAACATCATCAGTGGATTCCATTCTTTTATCATCTATGAACATGAGCCCATTGTCCGAAACTTCTTGCCTGTCCAGTGTTGGACGTGTTTTGTTTAGAGGTGTCAAAACTGAATTCGATTGGGTGGGATTGGAGAATGCATTCATAAGTTTCATAGTCCCTAATAAAGATCTTAAATGTATCACGATAAACTTGTCTACCCTTATCGATTTGGCACCTTTGACGATCAGACTTTTTACTTCTCTGAAGTATTCTTCACTGCGTGCTGAAGTAGCTACAAGGTTCGATTGAGGTACACAGGGACTCAAACTTCTCTTAGCTGACATGATAGCAGTCCAAAGTAAAAAATGTTTCGATATTTTGAGGAGGTGCGTGGCAAATTCAGGACAGAAATATGGGTTTGGGCGGTTTCCCACATTTGAACCTTCACTATCATTCTTTAGCCTACGTAAAAACGTTTTCAATAAAGTACTAGACTCAGGATGTGGCTCGTCATCGAGATCGTCAAAAACAGCAAGTAAGTCAAGTTCGGGTGTTGGAGGAATTTCAGCATTCGTTCTCATGATTGTTAACATTCTCTGTTGTGCACTATAGCAGGGATTCGTTTTGTCATTAACGTCTTCATTGCTAGAAAAAGCCACGGTAAGAACGTCCGTGCAAGTGCGACGAAAATCATCGATCGAAACGCACTTAGAGAGAATTCCTACACAGCGAACGAAGAAATCTTTTACGCAGGCTGGCCTATGATCAAAACAAGACCACCGACAGATCATTTTGATTAAGTGTGCAATGTCGATCCGAATAACACATGTAGGCATGTATTCTTGACCTAATAAAAGAGCATCAAGACAATTTTTTACGTAAAGATCCAAGCTAGTGCTATTGAAAGCGAGGGGAACAGCATTTAAAAGTGCCAGTGAATAATCCGTTACTACCTCCTTAGGACATGGAGCACCAGAGCGCAACCACTCCCGTATCCAATGAGTTATCATATTCGCATCATGTCTCTCGGAAATCATTTGGAATATCGGTAATATTTTTCCATTGAGGGCAGTCACCGCCTGATATAAAAATACGACATTTTTAGAACCGTCCGGCTTGGCAAGTGACTTTACCAAACTGCCAGTTGCATCGATGCTGATGACGCCAACTTCGTCACGTTTGATACACTGTTTATACATGAAAATCTGTTCGGGTGTCCAGTATAAAACGAAAAACTTATCTATAGCAATTTGATGTAAACAGCCTGCAAATTCTAAGCTATATTTTAGTTGCATCAAAGATGAAATCGGATCTGTGATGTTTTTCAACCCCAATTCTTCATCATGGGCTAATTGCTTAGCCTTTCTCAGTACATCCTCATTGTATAGATGAGAAGGTTCTACATCGCCGAACTCCATAACTTCATTCGCCTTATCTCGACGCCAGGCATATGTGGACTTACCAACCAATTCTTTAACTATGCGTTTTCTTTCATTACCGCGCATGTGTCGCTTGGTTTTATGAACGATTCCGCGAGTGTCATATGAAGATATGTATATTCGCAATCCGTCGTCATTATATATTTTATATATATTCTATATATTCTATATATATATAGAATATATAGAATATAATATATAGAAATATAAATAAATAAAATATTTTTTTATGGAAACATTCTAATGTATAACTAATGGTTTAACGTCTCCTAAAACTCCATGGGTCACTCCGTTGTTCGAGTAATATCTTTTTTGTCATTTCAACCACCCTCTATGTGCTTTTGAAGAAGAGATAGAGAAGAAATCGAACAAAAGAGTCGGTGACAGAACTTTCAGAACTTCCAATGATTCTGGCACTACAATCATCCAAAAACGATACCGCGTCGATATCCACCCTGAGGTTAAACGCACCTCAAAAAACAAAAAAATTGGCATTTTCAAAAATCGATAAATTGCTGTAACTTTTTTTTGCTCGACTACAGACGAAAATTCTTTCACTACCATCCACTACAAACGATTTTGTACCTACAGATTTCGGCGATTTCAAAAACTTTTGAAGTAGGATTAGCCTCATTTTTGGAAATGCTGTATCTTTTATGGTTTTTTTACTACAAACGAAAATTTCTTCACTACGAACAAGTACAAACGATTTCATAGATTCTTGGGGTGAAAAACCGTATTCACGTAATTCTTTTTTTTCTTACCAATAACCTTCGAACTACAAACGGAAATGAGTTCACTACAATCAACTACAAACGATTCTGTATACGAAAAAAAATCAAAATCTTTTTCTTTTCTGAAACTCGCGGAACGCCATTTTTTCAAGTGGCTATAACTTTTTTTTTAGGCAACTACAAACGAAATGGTCTTCACTACAATCAACTACAAACGATTCCGCGTCGGTACTCACTCTCAGATTGAACGCACCTCAAAAAACGAAAGAGTTGACATTTTCAAAAATCAATAAATAGCTGTAACCTTTTTCCAGTTCGCCTACAAACAAAAATTCTTTCACTACAATCAACTACAAACGATTCTGCTTCGATTTCGAAGGTAAAGATCGACGCACCTCAAAAACCCTTCGAGTTAGGATTTTCGAATTTTCAAAAATTCGCCTAATTTTTTTTCTGGAAAACTACAAACGAAAATTCTTTCACTACAATCAACTACAAACGATTCTGCTTCGATTTCGAAGGTAAAGATCGACGCACCTCAAAAACCCTTCGAGTTAGGATTTTCGAATTTTCAAAAATTCGCCTAACTTTTTTTCTGGAAAACTACAAACGAAAATTCTTTCACTACAAACGATTCTGCGTCGATTTCGAAGGTAAAAATCGACGCAACTCAAAAACCCTTCGAGTTAGGATTTTCGAATTTTCAAAAATTCGCCTAACTTTTATTCTGGACAACTACAAACGAAAATTCTTTCACTACAAACAACTACAAACGATTCTGCTTCGATTTCGAAGGTAAAAATCGACGCACCTCAAAAACCCTTCGAGTTAGGATTTTCGAATTTTCAAAAATTCGCCTAACTTTTTTTCTGGAAAACTACAAACGAAAATTCTTTCACTACAAACAACTACAAACGATTCTGCATCGATTTCGAAGGTAAAAATCGACGCACCTCAAAAACCCTTCGAGTTAGGATTTTCGAATTTTCAAAAATTCGCCTAACTTTTTTTCTGGACAACTACAAACGAAAATTCTTTCACTACAAACAACTACAAACGATTCTGCTTCGATTTCGAAGGTAAAAATCGACGCACCTCAAAAACCCTTCGAGTTAGGATTTTCGAATTTTCAAAAATTCGCCTAACTTTTTTTCTGGAAAACTACAAACGAAAATTCTTTCACTACAAACAACTACAAACGATTCTGCTTCGATTTCGAAGGTAAAAATCGACGCACCTCAAAAACCCTTCGAGTTAGGATTTTCGAATTTTCAAAAATTCGCCTAACTTTTTTTCTGGAAAACTACAAACGAAAATTCTTTCACTACAAACAACTACAAACGATGCTGAATCTATAACCGTTTTCAAAATTCAAAAATCTCAAAGTCGGGTGACACCCTTTTTTTAAAAACGCTGTAACTTTTTTGTCTTCGGACTACAAACGAATTTTTTTCTACTACAAACAACTACATACGATGCGGAATAGTGTGGAATTTTGAAAATTCATTTACAAACATGTCGGGTGTCAGGTTCACATAGGTATAAAAATAGCAATAAATTGAGTGGCGGTGTATAGCTGTAGCCGAATTCGAAGATCCTTTCCTTCCTCCTTTCTTATTCCGCTCTCCTCTCCTCTCTCGGTTATAACGACGCGACGTAGCAGAGGCAAAGGCGGCGCCCTCGACGCCCTCGACTCGCGTCGTCGACGCGACGCTCTCGACGCGTCCCGTGTTGCGCGGGTTGTCTGCCTGCTGGTTTCCCTCTCCCTCTATATTTCCCTTAACAAAACCCGGCGATACCACCCTCGCAGAAGCCAGTCGAGCTCAAGGGATGGAATGGGGTGGGACGGGAGGAGAAGGGGCAGGGGGTAGCTTCAGTCGTTCTTTTAGTGATCCCAAGGGAGAGCAGGTTGAATGGTGACTGGAAAGGGGGATAGAGGGGGAATGGAAGGGGTGGGGGTTGGTGGGGCGCCGGAGCGTGTAATTGAGTCCCGTGCGCGATCGCTACTTTATCGACCCCCCCACACCCTCGCATCAAGCTGCCGACCTCCCCATGCGCGCCTTGCGCTATTCGAGTGAACTATACGCGCTACCCCAGCACGCCCAGCGACTACTTTAACCTCTCTCCCTCTCTCCCTCTCGCTCTCTCGATCTCCTTCTCTTTCTCTATGCGGTTCGCTATTTTTGCGATACCTAAATACTTCCGGTGTCTCTTTCTGTTTCGCTCATTCCCAATCTACCGCTCTTCACATCTTTTTTCTTCACGTTCGAAAGCGTGACACTGAACTGGCTACGATTGCTGGATGTTGGGAAAAAATTGGTGAAAATTTAACACATTCGATAACCGATTTACTGTCGAGAATCGCCCTTCAACTTTATACACACATATGTATAGGGCGGGAAGTAAAAGTTATATAAATCATCATATAATAATGAAATCCTATCATATAAAAACCAGAAGGTTGCGGATGCACGCGGAGGTAATGAAAAGCCGATTGCTTACCTAAAAGACGGAAAAAAAGAAAACTAGAAATATCACAGTTTCATTATGTAGTAGAGGTGTCGTTCCAAATTCTAAATTGTAAAAGTTGCAGCCTATATACTGTAATAATTACAAATATATTCAAAATTACAGTATGAGGCTGCAACTTTTATAAATTTGGAATTTGATCTTGTAGTTTTCTTTTTTCCATGTACTTACTGCAATAGGGATGATATAATCTTCCGTGTATGCAGTATATACCGTTGAAAAACCCAGTGAATGAACAATTTTTAATTTCACAAAAAATTACGACATAATTCAGTTTGTTTTTTTTTTTTTCTTGAATTTTTTCATTTTATATCCTTTTCAAATTTGACAACGTTCAACCGTATCGAATTTAAAATTGAATTCAAAGGTAGATTATTGCTTGAAAGGAATGAATCCCAAGGCGAACCAGAGCGCAGTATCTGATCAAAACGGACAGTATTTATTCCTCCTCAGGATTTGACACGGAATGGCTCCCGATCCTCGACTCCTTGTAAAAGAGAAAAATAAAAGAAAAGAAAAGCAGAGACATCCATGCTTCGATACTTTAATCCGATTGAACTCGAGCTCTCAAGATACGCCGGCTACAAACCGATTTCTTATATATATATCTACGCGCTGCGCCGGAGGACAGTGCAGCGCAAAATTATTTAAAAAGATTAAAAAAAGATTTAAAAAAAAAAAAATACAAATCCTTATAGATTTTTCAGATCATAAGAAATGAAAAATTCTTCAAGATATGCAATGAAGAGAAAAAGAATTTCACGACTATATGGTTGAAAAAAGAGAAAGAAACAAAAGAAAAAAGAAAAAAAAAAATACATCGCAGATATTTCGAATCGTAGCTGATCTCACCGCCCATATCCTCGGATCCTTTTCCCTCCTGAAAAGTAGTATAGCGCGAGAAAGAGCGAGGAATAAAGAGGGATGGAATCGAGTGCGGATTGACGTACACATCGCCGGATTCGCACGCTCGGGGCGCGAGCTATTCAAGCTGGAGTAACGGTGAGGGAGGTTCGCGTCAGGACCGGAAAGGGATGAGAGTGAGATCGCGGTTGCCGTAGCAACGAAGCACTCGTAACTACCAAGCCTCGCCTCTGCACCGAGTCCTCGTTTCCTTGTTTCCTTGTTTCCTTGTTTCCCTGTTTCCTTATTTCTTGTTCTCTTTTGTACCGGAGACAAATCTAACCAAAAATTATAATCGTATTTTGTACGATCGTAAAACAAAAAGCTATCCGTTTAATCTATGAATTTATTAACGTTACGTGATACTTGACAGAAGATCAGAAATTTCTTTTCTCTCTTCTATTTTTTCCCCACCTCTGATAATCGCGAAGGTATATTATTATACGCACGTATATATTCTGTTTCAGAAATAAGTGACTTGAACCTAATCGTTACCCGTATTCGATGAGTATATATACCTCTACGAAAGGGTTGATATCGTCAGCAAGACCAGTGATGGATTGCGGCTCCGTTTCATCAGAGAAATTAACCCTTCGGCCCGAGAGAACCTTCCAGGACCTTCCACGGCGTGCCTGATGCGCGTAATACAGAAATGATTTGATTAAAATGTAAAGGAGCCTGTCTGCCTTCTCTCGGTCTACACCCTCTGTTTGCGCATTTCACGGTTCGCCTGTAAAAAGCCTGGGGCCACGCCGTGACTAGACAGATGGCAGTCGCCGCAGTCAATGGTCTGAGAAATTGGATCGCGTTTTAACTCTCGCTCTCGCTCTTCATGCTCGCAATGCCAGTGGTTGTGAATCCGAAGCCTTTTCGCCCCGGCAAACTACGCGACGAAAATCCAAAATATGCGCTGCTTTCCACTTACACGACAAATATCAAATATCAAGAAAATTAAAAGCCAAGTAGATCCACTCGCACATAACGCCAAAATCATTCCTATCATTTGCCATAGCAAGCTCATACATAATATACAATACACGTACATAGAAATACTCGAAGAGAAAGGATATGCAGAGAGAATTGAGAAGGGTAGATGAGGTAAGGAAGGGAAGGGGTTTCGGCATCAGCGGCCAGAGGATCGAAGCTTGTAGGGTAGATATAGGGAAGAGAACGAGAGGGCGGAATGAGAATAAGGGCAGCACGAGAGGACGGAGTCGGGAGGGCGCCGGCAATCACTGTGAGTGGGCGACACGCGCTTCGAGAGGGTTATCAGGCTGATGAGACCGCGCGAGGGGGTGTGAGCGGGGTTTATCAGAGAACGGTTTATACGTGTAGGTAGGCATAGGAGTAGGTACCGCGGTATAGCGTAGCGCAGAAAGGAATGAGGACGCGAACGGGTAGTATATTTCCGAGGGCGCCATATGACGCCGGGGCAAGGGCTGGTAATGACGACAGGGGATCACCACGACATGTGGCCTCCTCGTTGCACGACCGCACAATTTGTATTAAAATTAGAAACAACCCGAAGAGCAGTACGAATTACACTACGAAATAACAACCACTGGCGAAAGTCTGACCTGTTATACCCATCGATACGGTCAAGCGCCGGGGATCTAAGGGACGGCTCGAAGAAGGGTGTGATTCGATTTCCGCCCTTTTTCCGGAGATTGGCTCGAATTCATTGCGTTTACTCTTCCTTTTTCCGATATAGCTTCACTTGCCGCAGTGATATACGAACTTTTATCGAGTTCGAAATATTCATGCAATCTAACGCTGGGCCCTTCTTCCATCGATCCCTTGAACGCCTGGCACGTAGGCTACGGAAATTTCATTGGGACCTGTGTTTGTGGGAAAGAAGAGTTTCCACGCGTACGAGAGAGTCCTATTAGCATAAATTCCAGCTTCTGTAAATATCTCGACAAGCGCATACCAAACAAGATGGCTGTGAGTCCGACAGGCTTTGGCCGTAGCTAGTGATAGCTTGATTCTACTAATCCGTTGACGGATTTATCATCTGTCTTCGTAAAAGCTGAGGTCAGGGCTGTACAGTGAAATATTAGTAGAGAGGCCTGACCTCGAATTTCAATTTGAACAAGTATTTAATTACTAAGCGCTATGGGTAATTAATTGACACGTCCGAACGCTTGAGCTGCTGCAATTATTGTTTATAGGTAATAATTCTTCTTGACGCTTGAATAGACGCTTCGGGTATTTATAGAAAATGCGCGAGGAAAGAAAGAAGAGAACGTGACAAAGTGGCGCGAATTAATCTCGTGATTATCTATACGAGGGATATTTGCACGCGCAATACCTACTGCGGAAGGGTGCAGAAGGTCCATTAAACGTAAGCGGTGCCAACGACGCGGGTCCCGAAAGTTTGTTGCAGACAAGTAATTGGGGAAATTGCTTCGCGACAAACCCGTAAGTGTTTCTACGGTTCCGGGCGAAATGGCAAACGGAGTTTCCGCCTCTCTTATTGTTGGTCTTTGGCGGACCTAATTCCCCAACTAAGCCCAACTAAATCCCAGCTCCTTCACATAGCGCACGCAGGCGCCTCAGCCAATTTACTACATAGGATTAAACACGCCTTCCCCATACACATGGATATGTATGCGAATAAAATTCCATAAGCGTGATAATAACATTATTTTATGAATTCAATTTTTTTATCCAGTAAAATAGGGACGTTTTTTTATTCGGCTTTACGAATGGCCGTATCCTTAAGTGGGTCGTTACCCATATGACAGTTCAATGATGAGCTCGAGCCGGAGGGCCTCGTTTGTTTAGTTGATCCGTGAGTCGATCCAATCTCCCTGATTACACGTAGACAAGGTTCGATGCGTTGTCGAATAAATTTGACAAGCCGAGCCCCGAACCGAGATCCAAAAAAGCAGCCTGATCACGGGTCATTACGTGTCGCGTATCTCGGTCCCCCCGATTCCCGCCTTTAAAGGGTTGAAGAATTCAGGATCTCAAAGTCGGACGTTGCCGCAGCCTCGCGACTGGCTGATGTCGATCTGTCGGATCATCGTTAGCCGATCTGGCGATTACTCTGACTGTCCTGCTGCAGGTACCACCATATTGTCTGTCACTCGTGAACGGTCCCTGATCCTTGCTCGCTTGTATACACGAAACGACACACCTACCTGCCCACGTCTCTACAGCATCCCGGCTATACATATGAGATAAAGATACCGCGTGCGTGCATCACTGATCCTAAATAGTTCCATGAATGCGTTGTGCAGTGATCGATCACCCCGAACTTACCAAGAAACAAAATCAACTCCCTACCCAGAATCGCATTAGTACAGCTAGAATTTTTCAGCCACCCAAGTTGCCCGAAATTTTTGTTTCGTAGGTAGAAATACCACGTAACGCACGCTGATCTAGTTGCAATGAATATTTCTTTTCTAATGTACGAAGAGAGTTTAGATCTGAAAGAGCTGGTATTTATTTCTTCTGAGAATGCACTTGATGAAAACTGCGTGAATTCTCGGAGTATAATCCCGTACATATAATCCTCTTGAGAAATTCATAAAAGTAGGGATGAAGACGGGACGCAGTAGGCAATAGCTGCATAGGTCTCTGTCCCGTGACTACATACGTTGGTATAGGCGCAGGCCTGTGATTTCTTGCCTGACGTCTCATGCTAGCTATTTATCTGCCGCACTTATGACCAAGTCCGAAAGAGGATCCACTGAACTATTAACAAAGAGGAGATACAGGACACGTGCCACTTACAGCTACCGACTCCGCTTATCATTCTGGCGACGGTCGGCGGCGGTACGAGAAACTGCAGCACACCCATCCTCTGTCCTGCACCGACTACGATGCAGACGAGAGTAGGCCTGTCGCTCCTCCTTTTCGTCTGTCTTTAACGTAGCCGGTTATCTCGCCGCCTAAACATCATTGAAGGATATCTTCGCCGCGCAGCAGCCTATTTGAAGTTACTGAGTGAGTCTCTCGTCAGACTTGACGCGTGTGAATGTACACCGAGACGTACAGTTCTTGGAGTAGGCTGTGGCGAAGTTCCGAAATTTTTTTCGAAACTTGGACGTTTTTTTACAACGCGATACATAGATGAGAATAGTTTTAAGATAAGCACCCCGCGTGGTATATGGGCGATGCGTAATAGCTCTAGTTTAATTAACGATAATTATACGATAACAGAAGTCGCTGGGTGTTCAACGTCGGAGCGAGAACACAAACGGTTACTACACCAGTTAGTACAGTCCCTGGTATTCACGTCGGAAGCAATAATATATAAACGTTTCTACTCGACGAATTAATTGAATTGTTATGGCTTCCGGGGGACTCTAGACCCTGAAATTTCCCTCCATTCAACCGACAACGGCATACATATTATATCCTGTACTAGATAATCCACAATTTACCTACCCTACCCTATAGATATACGAGAGTTAAACCCACTTCTTTTCAGCCTGTATAATACATATCCTAATTATAAAATAAAGAAAATAAATCAAATATTGGGAAATGGCCAAAGTTCGGTAAAAAAAAGCAATAACAACCCTACTAGTAGAGTCGTAGATCCGTCGTAACTTGCGGTGGCGAAGAGTTTGAAGGGATCTTTGTAAAATCGGACAGTGGACTGTGTCTCGGTTCGGTTAGGGTAAGTGTAAAGATTTTGAGTGGCATTCCGGCATAAGGATAGTCTGGCGCGGGGTTCGGACTGCAGGCAGGCGCGAGGTGCCATAAATAGATGCATTATATACATGAAATAAACCGTTGAAGTATCCTAATAGAATGCTAAGGCTATGTGTGGGCCATGAGATGTCCCGGTCCGTGTTGTCCCCCCTCTTAACTTTTGTTATAAGTCCGGCACCGCGGGCGACTCAGATGGTATACGGCGATACAGCGCCCCCTGCGACATGCCACAGATCTCACACCATTACTCAGTCAGTCCGGTTGTATAAACACTTGGGGCTTGGTGTGACCAGCGCGAGAGTGGCTGGCCGCCCATCGTGCGTGGGACACCGCGTAAAAATGAGTTGTGTCAACGTATCGGGCGACCCCCCGTCTAGATGTCTCCAGGTGGGCATAGGTTGCTTTATAATGCAACCTTTTCTTATTGTTACTGAAACCCATGCGCCGTGGTTTTGTGCAACAGAATGCTTCTCGCGCCTATACGAAACTCCGCGGGGTGCTACCGAGAACTTTATACACGCTCGCAGGTATATACCTACAGAGAAATGAACCTACACGCCGGGTAGGAAAGGTTAATCTTAATCATATAATCAGCGAATAATATCTCGCCGGGATTTAACCAACGATTTCAGATTCCATCCCTCGCAGACAGGTTGTCTACAGATTTCAGCTTCTCCCACTCGTTTAGCTACGAAGAATAGAGTTCATCCCAGTTTTTTCACCACGTCAACTATTTCCTCGAGAACAATCTCATGGGATTTGATGATTCTATAATATTTGATAATATCGTTTTTCATTTTATTTTTATTTATTTTTATTTTTTCGAGAAACTCAGACGCGTTTTTTTGCCAGAAAGATCGATTAAATTGCGAGAGTGTAGAGTGAGAAGTTATAGTTAGCACTGAGGATACTAATCACTGCGTAAACCGTTCATTTTCAGAAACCTTCCAGCTAGTTGGTTATTTCGCAAGGCCACCCAGCGTGGCGCCACTCAAATATGCATAGAGCCAATACGAGCCGACCAACGAACGATGTACCACACTGGTGCAGCGGGTACGAAGCTAAGTAATTACACGGATATTACTTTTCTCGAAAATTCAAATGCTATAAGTTTCACCGTGTAGAATTCCCGCGCTTCTTATATATATATTAACCGCGAATAAACTTGATGCCTTTTTTTATTCCATTTTTCTTCTTTTTTCTTTCGTTCTCTTTGCGACACTTAATGACCACGCGATCTTCGTGACTTTGAAATCGAAACGACTAGAGAACGAGAACAAGTACAATTCTACAACGTACGACGAGTATTAAAGCGCTATTCCCATGCGCAGTAATATAAGTTAATAAAAATATATTAATATGTAATTCGAAAGACGAAAATGAATGATATATCTGCACGAAAACACGCAAATATGATCGGTAAAAATGAGATGATGTATAAAATCAATCGGCGATGCAGGAGTAAGATTGTCATTGAACTTGGTACGCACGAATCGCGTATAGTTAGAAATTTGTACTTTTATTTATAAAATGGTATACCGCGTTGCTGCAGCGGTGGCACGTGCGAACAGAAACGTCGGGGCAAAGGGTTACGGCGAAAGATATAGAGTGGGGCGAGTAACTAACATAAGAAGAAGAAACGGAGGCAGTCATTTGATGGAATTGCTAAGGAAGATGGTCCGGGCGGCGGTCGCCGACTGTTACCGTCCCTTGGACGGTACCGCGGCACTCTGTGCCTTGTGGTTACTTCAATTAGATGAAATCGTGCCGTATGCCCGATCGGGTATAGGGTACTGCTGCAACTACTGCGTGGCTCGGCCACTAGTCACGAAGCATTCGTGAGACGTGATTCCGCCCTTTATATTTATCATCAAACCTCGAACAGACGACAGCGCTTCTTGTTTCTTAGCTAACCCACCGAGGCATACGCCTCGAGGTACGATTTTCTTTGATTAAAGTCAGAGTCGTAGATCGGCCCTTCGTAAAACTCATTGCAAACTACTATATTCTTAGATACAGCCGAGGCGGATGCGAGGAAGCAACGACTTCTATACCGACGCTAAAATCAATTTTCCAGTCTTTATTCTATACCTGCGTCTAGACTTTTCACGAACGGAATTCGGAATGAATAAATGGAATTCAGTATCAGTAGAAAGCCACAAAACCTGAGTAGGTATAATGAATGAAAATCAGGGAGAAATATTCTTGAAATTTCAGTGAATTGAAGATAAATTTCTTAATTCGCACGTATCAAGTAATGAGGCTAGTAAATCGTGTGGATTATTCTTTTTCCTGTAAACCGTAACGCTATTTGGATGCGGATCATGCATGTGAGTTTATTTAGAGCAATATATGTATGTGTACGATATGGAGGCCATCTGCCTCCTTCGTATATTACTACCTATTAGGTAACAGACTTGCGCGGGGTTCGCATTTCCATAATTTTCCTGCCGGCCCACAACGTGCCTGCAACTGTTAATAAAGCCGAAAGACTCTTACATCTTGGTACCTAGGTAAGTCGTGTATACAGTGTCCCGCACGCAAACGAATCCACAGAGGTATAGACCCTTAATTTGAGTGGGACGAGGCATAGGAGGAAATGGAGGTTCGCTAGGGGTTGGGGCAAAAGGTAAAAGGTAGAAGGTAAAATGTATGAGAAGTGGTAGTATAGCAGCACGCATACGAACCACGCGAAACATTAAACAACTGTTACCCGCGTTGCTTAGAGTCGATTGACAATAGAAATAAGTGATTCCACTTTGGCCAATTACGAGGGTCTTTTCAGGTCTAATGTAAGCAGCAAGTGTGAAGCGGACACGAGGCAATCTCGTGCCAGAAACTCGTAATAGTCTTCGTGATGTAAATCAACTATGTATAACCGCCATTAAGTTTAACCCGAGTCACTCTCATCTCGAAACAATCGGAGACGAATTATCCCAACCGTTTGGTAAAAGCTTGGATTTGAACGAAAATTATTAGAAATATAGTTTTATTTTTTCAATAACAAAAAAAAAAAAGACAAAAACAAAAGAAAATGGAAAATCAAGCATCGACTGAATTTCTTTCATTTATTTTTACCGTTGTATGATTAACCGAGGAAAGTCTCAAACACGTGTCTATTAACACAAATTAAGCATATCCTGTTATTATACGCTATTATATGCATACTATCTGTTTAATCGCAAACCCATTCGGACGGGTAATGGTCGATGATATCTTAGCGGTTACATGGAAATTAGTCGAAAGCAATATTATACCTTTCGAGTTGAGGCCGAAATTCGTACATCGCGAACGTAATATCGTCCGAACAACGTCCGGAGAAAATAAATTTAAAATGATATACAAAAATGAAGGATTCGATAATTTGTTAATTAGTCATTAGTCATTTCATCGAACGTAACTGATGCTATCAATCAGAACCGGATATTATACACATTCATTGTCTATAAATTTGCCCGCAGCGTCATGAATATTTTTCAATCCATAATGCAAACAAAAATAAGCTAAGGACGTGCGATTTTTTAAACATTTAGTTGAAATTAGAAAGAGCGAAGAAGTATTTGAAAGCTTGAAAACTAATAAGCTAATATCCAGCAGTGTGAATACGGTTATGCAGTAGAGAATATAACTCGCGGTCTCGACGAAGAATATTAGTTGATTTTTTTTGAAAAAGTCAAAAACTTGGTATTTTAATATTTGACTAAATCCTGGAGCTGTATTCAAAGCTGATGAATTATATTCGGGCAAAGTGAAAGAAAGATGCGCTCGAGTATGTCAATTATGAAAAATTTTAACAACAAATTAGGGTAACCGATTATTTTGTTCGAACAAAATTCTACCAATTTTTCCCTTATATGTGTGAAAAAAGGAAACTTTCGACAATAAATTCTACCGTGAAGAAAGAAGTATAGATCGCGACAAATCTGTTGTAAAAGGCTTACGATATTTTGTTCAATCTGCAGTTCGTGATTCAATAGCACTTTGTGATAATTTATCAAGTATAATCCCTTCATCAAATCGTAATAATGGATTCTTCATTAAACATGACGCGCGTTTGAAGACGCGCCTTATGGTATGAAACCCGGAGACCATGTTTGTCGGGCGCCTATGGTTTACGAATATCATGCAGGGGACGCCACCGATCGACATGTATAATAGCGACACCGCGGGAATCATTTCATGAATTAATGTAATCGGCGGCAATCAGTAAGCCGTACGAATCCATTATCTTGAATTTTTTAATCTTATCGATTAGCATGATCGTTGGAGAGGTGATTATCGTTGAATCACAATTTAGTCCCATACATCGATATCGTCACTATATTTGT
Source organism: Rhogogaster chlorosoma (assembly GCA_944452935.1). NCBI lineage: Eukaryota > Metazoa > Arthropoda > Insecta > Hymenoptera > Tenthredinidae > Rhogogaster > Rhogogaster chlorosoma. The sequence continues at coordinate 24,549,534 of OX101797.1, forward strand.
TCGGGTAATATTATATTCACCAAGGAAAAGAATTTTCAGATTAAAAAATTGGTGGCATCAAAAAAAAAAGAAAAAAAAAAAAAGACGCGATATAATAACTTGCATTAAATTTTCCTAATGGTTCTTGCTCGCGATTCAAACTGGCATCAATTTTATCAAGCCCGAAAAAAAACTCTAACTATATTCTCATATTTGGAGGATAATTTTTCCGAAGTTATAAATAACGAGTAACTTTTCATTACTGCTACTGGTGAATCGTTGCTGTTAAACAAATTTTCCATACGGTATTCTTCAACATTTTGACGGAATAAACAGTCTTTCAAATTTTCATTTGTTTGCTAAAAGTCAATAGTAAAGTTGAACAATTAGTCGCATGGTCATAGTGTTGCGTATTTACATAGTATATGGGTCATTATTTCGAAGACAAACAATTTTTTTTCTAACTTCAGGTGAAATGTATTAGCTTATTATATTATGGATGAAATAATTGAGATTCCAGTTTTAAAACACACATATTTTTCGTGTAAAAAAAAAAGGTCTGAAAATTTCTATGAAAACGTGAAAAATAATATATATTTTGTGAAACTTGGATTAGATTCAACACCGTGTTTTGAAAAATGAAAAATAAATGTTTTCTGAAATATAAATTTGCGCCCTGAAAATGGATAAAAAAAAAAAATAATTCAAAAGATGGATAAACCATAATATGAATTTATTTAACCAAGTGTCAACACTTAACAGTATATATATATGTAAAGATCGAAATATAAGAATTTTATTTAAAATATAGAGAGATATGGCAAACGTTTATGATACATAATGTAGAAATTTCATTTATTTATCACCACACTGCCAGCAGTGATTTTTACAATGTTCGTGTGATAATTAAACAGCGAGATAAATGCTCATCGGTCTAAAATGCACATAATCATAGCAGGCTAGGGTCAATAATCAAAATTGTGATAACCATCATGATATACAACATCTAAATCTATGTGTAAAGCATGAAAATAAAATTCTGAAAATCTCTAATCTTTCTCGTCATCGTAGATCTCCATCAAACCACGATATCGATCGGACTCTTCACTTGGTCACTTCGTGAATTCCATGCGCCAGGTATTCAACATTCTTCGAGGTTACTCCAGCCATGGATATTCTCCCATCTTTAGTTAGGTAAATACTGAAATTCTTGGTCAGATTCTCAACCTAAAAAAAACACATTGAATTGATTGAAGAAAAACGTTCAATCTTCATAAACGATTGAAATTCCCTGGCCAAAATATACCTGAGGCGGTGTCAGCCCGGTGAAACAAAACATTCCAATTTGGTTTGTAACATGGGACCAGTCGCGGGTGGAGCCTTCTTTCTTAAGATTATCGCGGAGCTGAGTACGAACTGAAATAATCCTGTCAGCCATGCCCTTGACTTCGCCAAGCCACTGTTTTTTCAGCCCCGCATCTCCCAAAATTGTTGTAGCAATGCGAGCGCCGTGGACGGGTGGATTTGAGTAGAGCGGTCTGATCAGGATCTTTATTTGTGACATGGTACGGGCTGTCTCTTCCTTGCTTGAGGTTATTAACGAAAATGCGCCCACACGTTCGCCTGAACAATTTAATGCGAAAAATTCAACAGTCTGATCCTCGGTCGAGGTATTCGTCGACAAGATAATGGCCTCGATCACTCCAGAGTGCATCGAGCCTAGTAATTGAATCGCAGAATATATCCTTACCGTACAATCCCATATTCTTAGCATATGATTGAGCTAGACAAAGGGTGTGGCCATCTTTGATAAACAATCTCAAAGCTAGAGCGTCTCGGTCTATATCACCTGAGGATGAATAGCCAAATTAGTATGAGCATGTAATAGTCGGAGAAGAAAAACTGTGAGGAAAGAATATAATCTTGGCTGAGTACCAAAGGAGAGATACTTGGAATTATTGAAACTGTTACGTCACAATTTCACATTGATTCCATAGTCCCTTGAGATTATACTTGAGTTTATAATGTCAATGGATGTAATTCTTTTTTTTACCGGAAGCGAATCCTTGATAAGCCATGTCGAAGTATGGGAATAATTTCCGCTTCTGAACTACTTGGGATATCTCAGCCCATTGTTCAGGGTTTGGATCAACGCCAGTAGGATTGTGAGCACAGGCGTGGAGCAGTATTATAGAATTTTCGGGGATTTTCTACAACAAAATATAAGAGATTGAGTAAGATTGTTGGAATGATAGAAATTTAGACGACTAGCGGAGTAGTCGATATTGTATTTCTCTAAGATTATTAATTTGGTAACGAATGAGAAAGTGGATAACATTCAACGACGTCAAATGTGTTTTGAAACTTCATACCTCGTCCAATGATTCTTACAAACTCCAGATGGCTAAATCTGTACCTAAAGAATTTTTATTTTGTTCATAGTTAAGCAGCAGCGATGAACAGGATTGATTAATTTTTCTCCAACTGTAATTCAACTCACAGATATGTCTTCGATAGCTCCTTGGAAGTCGAAGCCGCAAGTCTTTGGGTCGTAGTATCGGTACGCTTTAACATTTAGACCAGAATGCTTGAAAAGAGGGATGTGGTTGCCCCACGTCGGCGCAGGCAAGTAAATGTCTTTATTGCCGGGAAAAAAGTTTCCCAAATAGGCTGCACCGATACGGAGAGAACCGGTACCGGATATACCTTGCACAGTGGCGTTCTGGAAAATAACCAAATTTCAGAAGATATTCACCCAGAAAATCCTTCAGTATTATATTCTACATCAAGTATTTAACAACTCTCCACTCACCAAGCCATTTTTCACTATTTCACTATTTTCACCAAGAGCAAGATTAATACTGTGCTTGCAAAACTCGGCGTTTCCTCCTATCGGAGAATACTCTTTGTCGAGCCCACCAGCGATGACAATTTCCTCTGCCTGTGGAATTCAAGTTATTCATATAAATTTGTGTTAATGACACAAAGCCAATAATCACATCGTCGAGCATTGAGCAGTAGTACCTTACGGACGCTGGGAAGTACGTATGGCTTTCCATTGTCATCACGATAAGCTCCGACACCCAGATTGATTTTCTTGGGATTGGTATCTCTTTTGAACGCTTCTGTTACACCAAGAATTGCGTCAGGTGGTCCCATCTCAACCTTGGACCACCATGCGCTAGATATTGAAAAAGGGATGAAAATATTTGTCGGTAAATGCGAAGATCTTTTTATTTCATGATAATTTTGAATGGAAAATTTTACAATTTTATCTCTCACACGGAGCAGCGACAATATTAATGAATTGAGGATAAACTTTTATTATTGATTGAACAAAATTAATCAGAGCAGAATGAATATTCTGATAAAAATTTGGGGCTTTTTTATTCAAAGAATTCTAAGCCATTACATAATTGCTTTGAAGAATATCAGCAGGATATTTAATAATAGTCTCTGGGAATTCAGTCTCAATTCTTCCGTCCAAAGTGGTGAAATATAATTTTTATTAAATTGCACTCATGATCGTATCTGATATCAATGCATGAATTAAGATCTGGGTTAAATAATCTAAAAAAATTACGAGACAGTTCTGTGTGTATGAATAAAGAGAATTTTATTTATCATTCTACGTATGGATTTGGGCCAAAAGATCAGATAAGAAATAATTCTGGATTGTAGTATAAAGATAAATATGGATAGTTGTTTCCCGATAAGACTTCAGTTAGATACAGTATATGTGATACGTGAAGGTCAAATGTGGCAAAGTAGATGATATGTTCGAGGAAAAGGAAATTCAATTATACTTACATATTTTTAAGTGCAGTTGAATAAGCATTATTGCTGTTCTTTAAACAATTGAACGAAGCTGCGAGCAATTTCGTTCTTTGAGTCATGGTTGGATAAGTGTGCGAAAATCACTCTGACGAAAATGATGTGCCGTTCGCGGGTGCAGCTTGTGAACTTGAGATTTCAGAGTTGAGCGAGTGCTGGGGCTTTGAATAATCCACGAACAGCAGATAAATAGAATAATCTGATCTGCTCATGCGCCGAGGAGAATTTCCAGCAGTGCTTACGTCAAAGCCCTCTATTTGTCACATGTTACTAAATCTTTTGAGGTCATCTAAGGTCATTTATATTGTTCATCGATAATAAATCATCTCCGAAATCATTTCAATTCGCTAGTTTCATATCTGAACAAACAGCAATTGCAAAATCATTTTTTTTTTACACATCAAATGTTTGTCCCGGCTTCGCTGATCTGCGGAGAGCCGAATCAAAGAAATTTCAGTATCCGTAGTTCCACGATTGCCCACGACTTAAAACTCGCGATTTAGCATATCTACCTAGTCGCATATTTAGTTAGATTCACGTCAAGTTTCAGTTATCAACATCTTATCTGCCTTCGATATTCATTCGCTCTACACCCTCGATGGCCATTGCATTCCCACAGATGTTAACACAGTATTCTAGCGTATCAACGGCAGTAGTATTTCCGCTTAGTAAGCGTAGTGAAAAAAGAACGCGATGTAGAATTTTGTTCAACAGCCGGTAACACACGCGAAGATAAGTAACTAGGTACTGCGTTGATCAGACTCACGGTAATACCTACGCATATTGAGAAAAGCTTTCCTGACGCTATTCACCGGCGAAATAGTTGAAAAAATTTGACACGCTATAGGGGGCAAACGCGGCATGTAATTTTTTCCTTTGTCTTCCCCTCGCGGTTAATCGACTATCTCTCAAAGCCAGTGTTCCCGAATTCTTGTAAGCTCATTCGAGATAAAGAAGAGATTTTCAAATTCTGTTTATCACCTCTCGATTGGTTCGTACAAATATACTATAAGTAAAAAATATTTTCGTTTCCCTGTGACGAGTGAAAACGAAATTCCGATGTACGGGATAACAGAATACATAATGAGGATATAAAGCATAAATTCAATTGTAGATCTAGCCCGGTGTTATAGGATTGACAGAAAATCGTGGGAGTTAAAGAGAAAATTTCCCCGTGACCCAGGTTGTTTAGGCAGAAAGCCCCGCGAGCTCTTGGTATCTCAACGTTGGCTTGAGCAAACAACAAGAAGCGGACAGATGTGTAAGAAGAAGCCGAAAGGTGGGTCCGAGGGTTCGAACTCTCCGGGCTGAGGTTCGGCGACCTCTCACGAAATTGAGGCGCCTGCTTGCCTGCCTACTTGCCTGCCTGGCAGCTTTCATGCGTGCCCAACTCTTACGGAGTGGTTTTTGGCGGGTCCCTGGGATACACGCATTGAACAGGGATGGATATACCCGGCGTATAATGCCCAGGCCACCCCAACGACCCAGCGACCCACATTGGGTCATTGAACTTGCCTCGAGGCTTTATGCACCCTACCGAATTTCGTAAAATCACCAGGGGAAGTGGATTTCGAGGGTGTCGAAGGGAGCAGCGGGGAGCAAAGGGAGAGGACCACGCCTTTGGTTGGCCCTAAGCTGTTACGCGGCTCCTATTTCTTTATGGGGGAAGAGAAGAGAACGAGTCTGTCGCTACGATTCACTGCAACGTTGCTTGCTTCGAATTCATTTATACTATATGATCCGTAATATTTTTATACAGGAATATCCTAGCCCTTGTGAATAAGCCTATTCGTATTCACGTTCCGTACAGTTTTTGTAGAAAACAATCGCTGCAATGACATTGGAAGAAGAGAAAAAGGATGTAGAATAGAAATTTCTATAGATCGAGATAATTGAGTCAATTGATGTTATCTCGTGGCGAGATTACGGAATGATCACTTGTGCTAGTTGAGCGTTAGCTTTCAAAATAAATTCAGGAAAATCGTGTAGGTCAGAGAACCGAATTTTCATCGTTTTACATTACGTGTAATTATCAGTTGATAAAGTACAAGAATATTATAATTATCATGAAAGGAGTAAAGGTGAATAGTCAAAAATGAGTACGATATTGATTTAATAACTGAAAGTGTTTATTGTAATAAGTTTTTATGTATTTCTATTGAAGGAATAATAATATTATAATATAATATTAATAATAATAATAATAATGATAATGATAATAATAATATTAATAATAATTCAGTTATATGTACCGATAAAATCATGTATACATACCAACAGACAACCTTGTAAATTCAAATATAATGTTCTCAATACTATATACAAAAAGAAACAACATAACAACACACAGTCACAACGGTCAACGAGAGCCGCGATGCAGTCTACGACAACGCGGTGCTCTGTTTGCATAACTAACTATTACACAAACTCTACTTAATTAAATGGATTATGAACTTAAGGTATCTAATAATATTTATCTTATTTATTTATTTAAATTTAAATTTTCTTTTTTTTTTTTTTTTCCTCTCCGTTTTCATTCGATTTTTTTTTTTTTTAATTTTTTTAATTTTCCTTTTTGTTTTCCTCAATTTTATACCAATATTAACTTAATTAAATATATGCAGTAACGTACAATATACATCTTAATGGCAGGCGGTTCGCGTCAGAAATATGGCGCTGTTAAGTGTTCTGTATTTATTATATATATATGTTTATATATTGTAGTATCGATTGCTAATTACGCCAGAAGTTTCATTTCCTTTTTTTTCTTTTCTTTTCTTTTCTTTTTTTTCTTTTACCTTTCTCACGCTACTCGCAATGTAACCGCGCACACTTTGTTCGTAAGTAAAAAATTAAAAACGATAAAAATTCCTCCGGTATATATCTCAGATGAAAATTTGGACTTTATTAAAAGACACTAGGATCGTAATCACATTGCGAGTTGCAGGTGTCGTTATGGTATATATAATTATGTAGTTCAACGTTCTAAAATGAGATGTGTTCATGAGATGAAAATGTAAATACTATATTTTATCAGAAGCATGACGCGGACAGAGCTATACGAAGGCAGCTGACATTTTTCTATTTTTTTTTATTCTTTCAATTTTTTTTTTTTTTTTCTTTTCTCTTTTCCATATCATTATTTCTCCAAAGATCATACTATACCTATATCTTTTCATTTTGATCGTGGAAAAGCCACGAGACTGCATTCAATGAAGTGTGACGTTGAAAAAATAAATTATTATATCTGTCTTTATTCTATTTTATTTTCATTTTCATGATTTTTATATGGTTTTTTTTTTTTATCTTTTTTTTTCTTTTCTTTTCTTTTAATCTGCCGAGGCTGCCGAACGTGGCTAATCCGTAACTATATAAACGTAATATTATGTTTTACACGTAATCAGTTCGATGTGCTGGGGGGGGAGACAGCGTGGCGTGGATAACGTGTACCTACTATATGTATATACGTTATTCTATACTATCCGCTCTCAAACGCTGTCGGACCGCCATACACGCCTTATAATATAATAGGACCTAGATACGACATAACTGGTTTATAATAATTACTATTCTATCCCTTACTCCACGCTACCTTTCGTTTAAAATTACATCAGCTTATATATCCACGCGAATTATTTTTAATTTAATTTATTTAAATTTTTTTTTTTTGTATTTTTTGTATTTTTTTTTTTTTGTAATTTTTTTATTTTTTTTTATTTTTCTCATTCATATTATCATCCCACTGTATGCCCAGCTCTGCAGGCCGTTTTTTTTTTCCCCCTTCATATTCTCTTCTTTTTTTTCTCATCTTTTCTTCTCATTTCCAATGAAATATGTACACATTTTCAATTTACTATACAAACATCGAAATGAGCGAAATAACTTCACTTTTTTTTTTCATCAAGACGTCGCTGCTCGCATTAAGGGATAAATAATAATAATAATAATAGTAATAGTAATAATAATAATAATAATATCGAGAAGCTGCGTGGAACGTTATAAACGGATTGCGCGCGTTTATGCATACACACATACATAGTTAGAAATTTAAACCGTACATAGGACGAATAGTTTCTCAGAATATAGTAATAAGTAATTTTATACTATTTATTAAATAATTATGAACGTATTTATTATATGCTTGTACTGGCAGTGGGCTCAGCTATCCTCAATACTCTGGTATAGTACGGAGTTCTTATCACAGAGATATCAATTGGTTTTTGGTGCTTTACAATAGCGTGTAGCTTATTTTTTTTTTTTTTTGAAAAAAAAAAAGTAGAAAAAAAAAATTTTCTAGCTACACACATGCATACTTCGGTGCCACATAATCCAGATTATGAATAAAGAAAATAAATAGGAGAAAGAAGAAGAAAGTTTCTTTTAGGACACCTTAAACAAGGTTGAAATGTGTATAAAAATTCATTCCCGTTTTTTTTTTTTTTTTTTCAAGCATGACGCCGAACAAATAAATAGAAAAAAATAATTAAAAATATATTTTTCGATCAATAATTGTCACACAGTCGTATGGGAAATAGATTTTCGATGAATATTAATTATTGCCGAAAACGGTTAGAAAAACAAACAAAAAAAAGTTATATTAATTAATGAGTTTATTTGTTTTTATTTTTTATTTTTATTTTTTTCTCGTCTTATCGAACTGGCGCGCCTTGAATGCAGCCGCTGCACCATATACCCGCTTTAAGAAATTGTATAATTTCGCAGGTAAGTGGAAGGAGGTAGTAGTGGTAGGGTCTGTGGTATAAAACGCAAGCCATGCCAAACAACGTATACCGCAATTACTCTCAATAACTTTGTGACAAATTTATAATTGAATGATTATTTGAATAGAGTGAAGAATAATAATTAGAAGATACCAAAATTTGTTTCTATATTTTTCCTCCTGAATATTTGACCGTTGTTTCATGATCGTATATAACTATTTATATACCCTTATATGCGGCACACCCGTCGGTTAATACTAATTAAATCGTGAAAAATTGCAATAACCATGATAACCATCTTACTATACGATATAGTACCGCGAAACTAAACCATAATCTCACAGATTAATCATACAAGACAAAATTATACATAGGTCACTATTAAGATTCCCGATTCTTAGTCTCTCTCTCTCTCTCTCTCTCGCTTTCATTCGCTTTCTCTCTTTCTGTCTTTCTTTCTTATTTTTATTTATTTTTTGTTTCATTTTATTACTCTCTCGTTTTCTCGCACCTCGCTAACTACGAAGCTCTCGCAAACTGAATGACGGAGCTTTGTCTCTGCGAGGCTATACCCGTTCTTTCACTTTCCATCGACTCGAGTATCATCTTGCACCTTTTCCTAGGCGGTAATATCAGCGTTTCTCTAACCGGTATAACAGCGAGATCCAAAGGGTCCGGCGACGGTGCAGGACTGACCGGATTACTGCTCGGCGGTGTGAGTATAGGCTGTCTTTGAACAACCCCATATTCCTCTCTCTGTCTTTCTTCCTCGACGGCTTCTAGCGCAGCTTCAACTCTCCGCCTCGCATCGTTGCCGGGTAAATCAAGAAGAGAGCACTCGGTATTACCGTTCGTCTGCATACTGTAAGCAGAATACGTCGTCGTCGACGCTGGATAAAGATAGGTATGTGCTTCCGAGGTGACAACACGTCCTGGCGATGATTGGAAGTTGGTACGATCTTCGGCGGCAGAAGCAGCCGCAGCGGCAGCCAATAGTGCTGGATTAACACCGGGCGTATTTGGCGGTTGATTTCCGTAATGATGATCTCGTGGGTAAAGATAATAAGAGAAATCACGTGGCTGGTTATAACCGGCGGCGTTATTCGTAACCAGAACACTTTCAGTCTTGTTATTCTCTTTGTCGCTACTTGTGTTGTTATTACAATTGATTGTAGCTCCGTTCGATAAAGGGGACGATAACGGCGAGGGAGAAGAGGAGGAGGAAGATGAGGAAGAATTACCGCAGGTTTGGGAGATTTCAACGACCGGTTCAATCGGCGAATGGGTCCTGGGTGAACTGGACCCATTCGACGATGAATCCGCGTGTGTTTTAATGTGCAATTCCATTGTCTTTTTCGAATTAAATGTCTCATGGCATAGAGTACACTTGTAGACTTTTTCACCGTAATGAGCAACCTGATGAAGTTTAAGCACGTGATTATAGCCGAACGATTTACCGCATATGTCACAGGTGTAAGGCTTTTCACCCGTGTGTGTCCTCGTGTGTACTTTAAGCTGTTTAGAACACGTGAAACCCTTACCGCACGCCTTACAAACGTACGGTTTTTCACCCGTGTGAGTACGCATGTGTATAACCAACTGACCGCTCTGTATAAAAGTCTTTGCGCACACCGAACACTTGTGGGGACGTTCACCGGTGTGGATCCGCATATGGCGATGTAGTTTACCGCTATGTTCAAATGCCCTTTCGCAAACGTCACATTTGTAGGGTCTCTCCTTAGTGTGAATCCTCCTGTGTACGCTCAGATTTTCCTTAACGGAAAATGACTTGTTGCAGTATTCACACTGGTACGGTTTCTCGCCTGTGTGAGTACGATAGTGTCGCGTGAGGCGAGCCGGTACTGCGAAAGTTTTACTGCATATATTGCAGCGGTAAGGGTCCTCTCCTTCTTTGCCATGCGATCGTAGATGACTTTGATAAACACTTTTCTGATTGAATGTTTTATGACACAACAGACACTGGTAGATTTTCTCCTCGGTTATAGAGGCCATAGATTCGCCGGTAGATTGATTTGTGAATACGGTTAAATCCGGACTGCAGACTAAATTCTTCACTGAATTCATAGCCTCGATATCCGCGACTCGACTTGCAACAGGCATCGGTGGTGCGTCACGATTTGAGTGCAGAGCCTCGGACGGGTAGAAGCTCACCATTTTCGATACACGCTCCCAACCGTTACCTGGAAATAAAATAAAAAACAATCATTTTAAAATAAGGATATACGTATATCTTTTCACACACATTCGATTGAATAATTATTCTTAAATTATTATACATTCTAAACATATTTCAATGACTTTATCACGCGCAGGAAGTGTTAAAAGAAAAAAAAAAAAAAAAATTGGTTTTTCATATAAATATAATCCGTACCGGTTCCTATTCTGGTTGTTGTTGTTGTTCCATTTGAGATACGATGCGCGGTTACGTTGTGCGTCATTCTTGTCTACAGAATGACAACGTGTCGTGAGGTAAGATAAGGTGAGGTTCGGTGAGGTAAGGTTGAGGTAGTGTTTAGTTATTATGGAATATATAATTGAGGTAATTTACATCAAGGTACGAGGCAACATATGAGGTAGTTAATTGCGATTATTGATTAAATATAATATAATAATATTACAAACGACGATGAATCGGTAATAAAATAAATAGGCACAAATCGCGAAGGCACTGACGCGGTTTAATCCTATACCAGTGCGGTGAAAGAAGCCGCGCTCCTTACTCTAGGGATGCGAGTATGCGTATGCGTTGATTACGAGCCTCCCGAATCGTCGCGTATTGCAGCGGACCCCCCTCTCCCCACCATAGAAGCTAGTTTTCGGCTCAAAACGCCCACTTATGCACTGACACGCGCGCGCGCGCGCATGCACAACCGTGTCTCTCGAAAAAAACGTTCATCCGACCTCCCTAACCGCGGTATACATAGATACTATTACGTGTACATATATGTGTAAAGGAAGATGAAAAAAGAAGAAAAAAAAATATTCGTATGTGATACTCATACCGCGGATGTACTACATGACGTATAGGATAATATACATATGTGGGGAAAAGAAGAGAAAAAAAAAAAAAAACGAACATTTTCAATTGCCTGACACACTAAAAGAGGCTCGACTAAAGGTGTATTTATTGATTTACCCTGACGTCGTGCGGTAGCGAGGGAGCCGAAATATCCTCCGTCAACAGACCCGAGCGTATCTTCTTCTGTGTTGGAGCGATTTAATTATTAGCGAATTAAAAATAAACGAGAATAGGGGATAGGGATAGAGATAGAGAAAGAAACAGAGAGAGAGAGAGAGAAAGAGAGAGAGAAACGAAGCGGTAAAAAAAATCAAGGCCGACCGGAGAGATATTTTAAAAGCTATAATTCTGTCGAACTTTTCTCCTTTACGTCTCGCCCCCTTCGGTTCCAATGTTAAGCTAATTATAAATCCTAGTCAATGTATATAGAATATTTGAAAAATGATGGCGAAAAGGCGAAGCGACGTATCGCCGAATACCGACGAGTTGAATAATCGCAATTTATATTGGTCGATGGGTGTCGAGATGAACTTGAAAAGTAAAATCAGTGAAAAAGAGATAAAAAAAAAAGAGAAAAGAGAAAAGGATATGATCGCGTATCAATATAACGTAGCGTATTTTTGAAAGCGATGCTCATCATCATCTCCAGTAAGTCGCTCTGCGTTATCATCATATCGGGATAGTATCAATGTGGTAGGTTGCACGCGCGTCGACCGACAGCCGGAGGCAGCAGTCGGGGTCGGCTCTGCAGTCTAACCGACGAGAAAACCTATGCTGCTGCCTCCACGTGTATCTACTACATTTTTTTATAGCGATCACCGACCTCGTGCAACTCGCCGCGATGTAAGGACGGCGCGTTACATCACATAGTCGTATTAAAACTGCGATAAACATTATTTACTTCCATCGTACTATCAAATAGATTTATCAATGCCCGATACAAGCGACCGATTGAAATTAAAAGCTGAGAAAATTAAAGGAAATAATGCAAAATTCTACAAGCCAAAAGATAAAAATACTAGATTATCGATTGATCAACAAAAAAAAAAGAAAAAAAAAACCCCGCTAGGAGAAAAGGGACGGAGGACAATGATCCTTACCAGCGGCGGACTCCACTGCGCGTTGTGCCGTTGCGCACTTCGGTGCACCGCTACGCAATTTACGCGTAAATATTTATTTCACATGTTTTCTTTTCCTCCTTATTTTTACTCTTCATTTTCTCACATTAAACGATAGACGGACACATGAAGATGTCAAATGTCGAGACGCGGAGGGTATCGAAAACCTTTTTTCTCCTCACCAATTTCCCGTCTTATTGATAACTAGAATTAAACCAAGTCCAATAATTTCGAGGCATTGGTGTCGAGGCTTTGATCACACGCGTCAAAAATCCATTGACAAATCGTTCATTGTCATTGGGGATTCGTCACGACCTTCTCGTTTACTGTACGCCGTCAGAGTAGTGGTACTAGATACAAAGTCGCGAGCGAGTCAGATACTCGAATCATTTTCTCTATCTTGCATGAGATCACAAATTGTCAGTTTTTTTTTTCCCTCTTCTTTTCCTCGCAGTATATTTACGCTCTTAGACGATATTCCGCGGTAAAATACTCCCGAGATATGCTTAATAGATTTGAGATATTTCTGAACAGTTATTTAGTTAGACTCCGGTACCTAGGCGATATTGTTACCTCAGTCATCTGAATCCTTTTCTTTTTTTATTTACCTCTTCCCGTAACTTTGAATAAACTCGTGAACTATGTGATCGTTTGGGAATAATGCGTCTTAGTTTCCTTAACAGTTGTCGATTGCACGGATATGATATGTGGTATGATTTGACGTTTAAATAGAAAGATAACTGAACATACCTGATCGGTGTTACGGGTCCTGTTAGCTTCATATGCCAGAATTTATTTCTCTTCAATTTCACAACGGTTCTTTCTCCGCTTTAAATGTCCCAGGCGTAACGTTCTCTATAACTGCGACACTCGATGAACAGCACAAAACAGCCGGTACGCGTTATTCAATGTGTATTTCGATTTTCTCTCTCACAATGGTGCTTCACCACCTTCAGTGAATTATTCCGCTAAAAATGACTAAAACCGAAGGACCCGCCTCGGAATGGCCAATCATACTGTGTAATGTTTACCTCCTACTCGAGCCGAAGAGATACGAAAAATATCGACGACGGCCGAAGAGCAGGCCTCGGCCGTACCGAAGCCAGGGACGACGCGCTCCCGGCTTCCCCCACCGCCCGTCCCTAACCCCCTTCTCGTCCTCGTAGCCGAGACCCCTGAGCGCGCCGCGCGACGACGACCTACAATTTAGGACGGCAAAGTGTTTCTCTCAGCACGTGGAGGCGGTCGTCGTGGTTTCCAAAATACAGCCGACGACGCGCGTGCGAGTCCAACAAGGACGGCGCGAGGGAACGCAGAGGACGCGGTGACCTGCGGCGCGTGCATCTACCACAGTCGACCGAGGGCACAGACACAACTTCGCACGGCCCGTTTATACATTAAATTCAATACATGTGAACGCGAGACAGAGGCACACTACGAAACGCACGACGCTTTGTCATTGTTGATCGTCGTGCCCGTGGTCGCGCTGCTGGTTAGAACAGCTCTGAGCGTATGAGAGAGAACAATTTCTCACACATGTCGCGGTGTTATTCTCTCTCTCTCTGTACGTATATATGTAGATTTTTACGCGTATAGGACTATCCGTGTACACCTCGATGTGTTTACGAAAACGCGCGCAACGAACACTTGATTGCAGCCAGTTGCGCGTCTCGGCTATCTTTCTTTCACTTTCAACCGAAGAAAGAGAACGAGTCGTTCTATCGTCTCTTATTTTAAAGATGCAACTTATTTTATCGCCTTTAAACCCAGCCCGCCCGAGTTTGACCTCTGTTAAGGCACGAGGACGAAGCGTAATATTCTATATAGCTATGACCACCCCAACCCTGCGCCCGCCCCAAGATATAGATTGACTCAGTCCCCGCTTTATTTATATATATATACGCGTGCGTGCGGGACAGACGACATTGTATTTTGGCGTAGGACGTAGTCAGAATAACCAGTTTGACATACATATTCATGTACGATAACTATTTTGCCGTTTTTCGGAAACAAAAGTCATTACTTTTATCCTGTATGAGAGAAGTAGAAAATTTGAGGTTTACAAAATATTAGTTAGAAATAAATTTCAATTCTTTTTTTTTTTTTTTTTAAATACATCCAAGGGTAACGTGATCTAAGTTAATCATAACGGGGTAGTAGAATCTGTTTTTTTTTTTTCTTTCTTTTAATATATATATATATTCCAAAAATAGTACAGCCAAAGGCCCCAATTTTAGTGTTGGACGTCAGCTGGTAGACGACGAATTACTGAATCGGTTGCACACCGAGAGGTTTAGGTATACAAAAAATAAAATAAAAAATGAAAAATAAAAATTACTTGTCGTATGGTTTCTCAACGGTTTGAGAAGAGACCGCTGGTCATCGTTGTAGGTATGTTGGCTTGTAAGCCTGAACAAGAACTACATAAATACAGTCTCGCCGGTTTGTCTCTGTAGCCTAAATTTTTCGAGAAAGGCGCGAAGTATAACCGGGTTGCCAAAAGTCTGAAAGGTCTTACCGATTCGTTGCAACTTCAGCAAATTATTGAGTAGGTGTGTATAATTAATTCTTCAAATTGGTAACGATACCCGTGCAAACTGGACGGAATTCTTTCCAAGTCGTTGATGTTTCACAATTGCAAAGAAGTATACGAGTAGAGTAAATTTTGAGTTATTTTGATAACCTTTAAATCTCGTTTACGAGAGCGATGCCCCGCACGAATTTCATCTTCTTATTCTTAACCAAGCGGTTTTCTTATCTATGTACACGGGCTGGCCGAACCAAATAAAATACACTTTATGTGCTCATAGCTTCTAAGAATAAAGGTGGAGGCTTAGAATAATTTTTAATCTTTCGACAGTCTCCCAAATACCGCAGATCTTTACAAATACCCTCGCAAATACCTGATATACATTTCTTTCCGTTCGACTACCTATTTTCCATGAAATTTTTTCAATACATCGACAATAATTAGTAGAGAGGTTCCTTCTTGTTTTTCTGCCTTTTCTACTAAGTATATATTTCTTCGGTAGAGTTTAGAATAATGTTTCTTTTATACTACATTTATTTGTTCTCGTTCGTTTACGATCAGTATAGAAAATTTTACATGCTATATGTATATACCGTTGTTAATTTATTCTCATTTCAAGGTATTACTTTTTTTTTTATATATACGTATAGACGGTTTTAAGTCTGTACGGTCAAGTTTATATTCTGTGTAACCTGTGATAATTTAAAAAATTCGTGGCAGCGCATCGCGCGTCGACCGATGAAACAAAAAAAAATCTATCCGTTTTTTTTTTTTGTTTTTTTTTTTTAATCAATACAAAACTGATTGATCAAAAATTCTCCAGCAAAGCAATTATTAGCGGTATTCAACGCCAACATAGTTCTTCTTTATTTAAAAATAATACTAGTATGGTACATATATACATCCTACATATAACTGATGTGAGAGGAAAAATATTCTTTCCATGCGACATCATGTTTTCATGCATTATTAAACCCGATTGTCGCAGCTCGTATTTTTTCCCCAACCCTTTCTACATGCGTATGTACTTGTTCTAACAATAGGATTCGAATGTTTCGATAAATGAAGAGAAATAAAGATGAAAAAAACTTATTCTCCATACTTATCACACCCTCGTCTGGAATATTTTAAAATCGTTATTTTCTCGAGCAAAAATAAACACACGTTTAACTCGTAGTTAATTCGTCGGTAGTTAATATACCTATTCGTGTTTTTTCATCTTAATACGTAGGTACGTGTCACGCGTGTATACAGTGTGGATATAGGTATATCAATTTAGAACTTGTACTACTCGATGACATTACGAGATTTGCCCAGCAACTATATAGCATATAGACGTGATTATTTCATTGTTTTACATGCATATTATCCAAGTGGTGTGAAGGGTGAGTCACGAAGCGGTTAGTGTAGCCGGTATATAGGAACGATGACGACACGGCGAGTTGGACGACGGAAAATTTGTTAGGATGGGCCAAGGAAGGAAGGAAGTAAGTAAGCAAGCAAGTGAGTAAGTAAGGGCCTTGTGTGCGGCATAGGTATATATAGCTAAACAAAAATTGATCATTATCTGAGATAACAGTAAGTTTGAAAGTTGTTTTCGAAAAAATAAGTACAATTTTTTCGCACACAGCTATCTCATCTGGCTGTAATAATATTATTCAACAAAAAGTGTATAGAGCAATGACCCACTGTGAGAGCTGCACGTGTAGGACGAGAAACCACGACGACTGCCTCGGGCGGGGCAACGGACGCTGCGTGGTGGTGGTTCTAGTCTCCACGCCCAGCTATGGCGAAAGATGTCATTTATTATTACCTTATTAAATTCAGACGGTCAAATATATTTAAGGACGAGATAGGTAAAGAGAGAGAGAGAGAAAAGGAAGAAAAAATGAAAGAAATAAATAATCATCCTTTGTTATAAGAAAATATCATTGACCAAACGTAGAATAAGAAAATACAATATTTCGAGCAATAATGATACGGGCTGTAATTCGTCGTTGCGTGCGCAACAGACGAGAAGTCGAGCGAAAAAAAGAGAGAGATAGAGAGAGTAAAAAAACAAAGAAGAAGAGATTATTCGATCGACGCGTTACGCTTGCCAACGCGTCATGGCCTCGACCTTTCCTTACTTTCCGCTCGAAGCGCTAGGATCGCGGTGCGTAGCCATATACCCTCTCTTTAAACTTCGGGTTTGTAAACCGTGATGCCTGGGCTACGTTATACCCCCATTGACGAATACCCATCATCCCTTTCTTCCTGACATATAATACGAATACTACGAGGAGCGATGCAGCGTGCATGCGAGAAGCGTATCCCTTTCAAATGTTCGGCAGGGTTCTTTGACCGAGAAACATAACCAGCGAAAAATCTAAGGAACCAATTGAGGCCCGGACGAGCTCAGGTCTGATCTCTGGTTCAGCTCGGCTTGGTTTTTGGGGGGAGACGCTGGTGGCTACAAACGATCATTTGACGTTGCCTCGTGGCCCGTTTCCTTCTCCCCGTACCGCTGCGCTCAACTGTTCAGACGAGTCGATTCGTGGCTTATAGAGAAGCGGTATGGAGCGGTCGAGCGGAGAGGCAAGACGAGGACACAGCTCGGCATCTCGTTTGGTGGGGGTAACACTCTACAGTGGTGTTGTACCTTGACCAATCTCAACGCGACTTGTTTTAAGCTACGCAGCAACGACCTTAGAACATCGCAATCGCGTTGAAACTGAAATGGCGAAGGGAGTAACCGTCGAAATTATAAATGCCCGTAGGTATATTTCGCTTTAGGTAATTGTCACCGATGTATTTATACACGAGAGTTTGCAAAGAGCGTACGTGGGAGTATTCCGGGAACACCGGGAAACAACAAAAAAAAAAAAAAAAGAAAAGGTGGGGGCGCCGAGGGTCAACATTTTAATTAAAATTCCACGCGTAGCGCAATTTTATTAGAAAGGCACGACCTGGCGAAATGATAATTTTGAATTGATGCAAATTCGTGATGAGAGAATCGCTATTCTATTCTCTACGATTCTTTATCGAGGAAGTCGAATTACGTACACTTGTTGTTCGATTTTTTCGTTGAGGTTTTTTCTGAGTCTTTTTTTCCGCGACTGCTTCGTGCTCGGCGCAAAATAGACTCATGTGTTTTTTTTTTTTTTTTAAATTACCGAATTTACAAACCCGGATGTCAAAATCAAGTTGTTACGTTAGCAAACATAGCTGCTGGTGCCTTTGAACTAATATTGACGTATGTTAAAAAATGACAGGATTTCATCTCATTTATATCTACTTATGTATACATTATCAAGTTTATTTCCCACCCATTTCATTCACCCAAAATAATTGTCCTATCCATACTCATACAATTTTGAGCACGAGGTTTTTAGGCCAAATCGTGTATATCTTGTTGATGTTATCAAAGACATTGAATCTCTGGAATTCCAGTCTTATCGTATTTATTTATTCATTTTATTGAGACCCTGGAATGACTTCTACCTGTAGGCATACATCGAGAAGCAAGTGATTCATTAACACAGCGCGCTTCCGGCGAAATCAATACGGGAATATCTCTGAAATGCTATATATATGACATCATTCTCGAAAATAGGTGCATGTTTTTGCCATCGAAAAATATACAACTTATCAATGATAGTAAATAGAACAACTTTGCATATTCTACTATATTCGTTGACTATGAGAATGAAATATAAAATATTAATTTTATAATTCTTTTTTCTCAATTATAACACAATATTTAATTTTTTTCAAACCTTTTTTTAGACGAAAATAAATTATCAAACACACGAAAGAAATATTGATACTAACTTCGTCTCGTAAAAATGACATCAATATTTGTGAATGAAAATTTTACGGCGTTTTTTCAGCAGATTGATGGGGGAAAAAATCGATATCTAGTTTATACACATTTTTTCAAATAGAGTTATTTGATCCGTCTAATTCTCATCCGCGTCATAAGCGCTCTTTTCCGCCTCTTAGTTATCGCAATGCCCCGATGGATATGAGCTCGGCCTGTATGAGCAAATTCTGAATTACCAACGGCGCACCTATTCCCTCGTTTCGCAGTGCAACGTATGTAGTACAAGGTTGCGCAAGTAGCAAACTGCAAGTTGCAGTACATTCAAATCAAGTATAAGTAAAGTGGTGATTATTCTCACTGACCGGTAACATGTATTAGCGGTTGGCATAATCAGGCTGCTTTTCAGCGATACGAGGAATATATTTTTTTTTTTTATCAAAATTTGTTGCAATTTTTGCAATCGAGAAAGTAATCTAAATATCGCCGTTAAATTCAATAAAAATTATAAATAATTCACGGACCCCATTTCGCTTTCGTATATATAATAGAGAAAGACGAAAAAAATAAATGCTTGGTGAATAATTATTTTTCAGATAACGAGGAAGAGAAAGTCATTGTCCAGTCGATTGATAAAACCTTCGGATGACCGAATACAGGAATTTCAGGAATGCATGTGAAATAACGAGGGAAATCACGTAATTTTTGTGAGTTTTCTTGGTTAATATTAACGATGTATATAAGTACGTGAATACTTTCTCCAACCCACTTTATACTGTGACAAAAAAAAAGACATAATTTTTTAACGTTCTCATGAATTTAGACTTCAGGATAAAGTGAGAAATTATTTTCAAGGTATGTGCTCGGGTCATGTTAACTCTGTGATAAGATAGAAACTATTTGAAAAACGTTGAATGTTTCTTTTCATTCTTTCTCTTTTTCCTCGCATCCAACGTGACGTAAAATTAAAAATCATTCCATTTTATACTTCAATCAGAAGTTCAGAATATTACATTTTTTTTGACTAGATTTCTTCAAAAGTGATTCAGTCAGTGATTTATATACCATCGTCGATCTCTCCTTACCCCTACATCCAGGAGAGATCGACCGGTGCAATAAAAAAATTTTTTTGTTTCTTTTTAAACTTTTATTCAAATAACTGATCCTTTTCGCTTTTTTCAATGGAAATATGAAAGAATTAGTCTCAGCATTCGACTTGACCATGGGAAACAAAAGAGTTACAGATATTTGAAAAAAATTTGTCCATCTCCCACGAATTCACTCATCCTTTGCACGAAATTACGCTTCGTTTAATCAGTTCGTAAGAAGAAAAAAGCTCTGTGAAATCGATATATTTTCTAACCATAAACTCCCCGCTGCGATGATCGCTCTGTTTCAACTACAATTCGGAGCTATAATTTAGTATTTCGACTCCGAAAGGCCCGGGGACGAATGGCCCTCGCTATCCCTATACATATAGGTGGGACGGAACTCATGGGAAAGGTCGATGACCTAACGCACGTGTGCAAGCGGTGCCATAGCGATAGTAGCATGCAGTATAAAGTAAGAGAAGAGCCACAAGGCCGTAAACTA
This sequence comes from Rhogogaster chlorosoma, assembly GCA_944452935.1. Classification (NCBI taxonomy): domain Eukaryota; kingdom Metazoa; phylum Arthropoda; class Insecta; order Hymenoptera; family Tenthredinidae; genus Rhogogaster; species Rhogogaster chlorosoma. The sequence goes on from OX101797.1 coordinate 24,570,151, forward strand.
ATGCACGTTCAGCTTTCTCTTCCTACTTTTCTCCGAGCTAAGCCGATACGCGTATGCGGTTACGCAATGCCAACTCCTCTCCGGAATATCGTATCTCCTCTCTAGACTCTACCTCTATAACGATAATATTAAGGTCGGTGGCCACTCGCCCGGGCTCTACTCAACTTTAAATCCTCAAATTTGACGGAGGATCACGAATTATGATCATGAACCACGCGGACGTGACGTGCCCACTAAAATGCAAGTTGGGTCATTCATCTGGGAACACTTAACGACGATCTAATTTTCATTATCCAAATATAAGAATATCCGTTTAATTAATCTATGTACTAATTTCGATATCGAATCTAGTAAATGTTCTTGGAAAATCGGCTGTTAAATATTTTCTCAAAGTCAATGGCAAATCCCTTAACGACGAAACCTTTTTCTTTGTTAGCATTCAATCGAAGATATATTTTGCCTCTCGTGGGAATTGTGATTAGTTAAAAATTGGTGATTTGGGACAACGTGAAACCTTGAAAAATTCCGTGCTATACAGCTGGCGCAGTACTTTCTCTTGACCTTGGCTGCTGGACAGTTCAAAGTCCTTTTTCTAGCTCTTTCGTTTCATTCCAAAGTATGTAAAAAAAGAACGATTGATCTCTTTGTTCTGATCATAAGCCCTTCGACCATTCTCATCTCGATCTTCCGAAGGCAGCTAGTCTGTTCTGAGAAAGAAAGCTTGAAAGAAACCGTACAGTGAACAAGGAGATCAATTCTTGGGAAAGACTCTCGCGATCGAGGGGCGTGCTATAACCGGTGGAAATTCTACGATCGTATGTGTGCGGATGTCGCAACGTTTTCTCTACGAAGGTAAAGGCGAAGGCGAAGGCGAAGCCGCGCACGTACATTGCCCCTAAATTTTCGGCTCTAGCTAGGCTGTTGAGTCTAAGGTCTTGTAACGACGCGCTCAGTCTTTTGTGCCAGTAGGAGTCCCGCGTTGCGTAACTTAACGAATGCGCTGCTACCATCCACAACAATCTTGTCGCAACCGAGGATCCGGTAGGGTCTATTATTGATCGTTGCTGCGCTTGGGTCAATGACTCCACGTGCAGCTTGTCGAAATAACACACCCCTCCATGGTACCAACGAAACTCTCAGAGAAGAGTTTTACGAATGAATACCTTCCGAGTTTAAAAAGCGAACAACCGCGCGCACTATCTTCATTGTATAGATCTTGTCTTTGGTATGCATGTATTTTGAATTCCGATTCTTGAATACGAATACGTACGCGCAAAACTTCCTCATTACATTTCCTCAGGCCTTGACATCGGCGTTATTTCGTATGCGATGAAATATCGAGTGTTTCTTTTCTCAAAACGTGGCAATGCCTAATATTATACATACACGTGTATCTAATCTTAGCCTCGGAATCCTGAGCATCGAATACGAATGTGAAAAGGATAAAGAATAAAAATCAGCCTTTGGTTTACGACGCGTTAGTATATCGAGTCGTGCCGCGTTTCTTTAATGCTTACATGTGATTAGAGTACGATCGGGAATTTATTATATTTCCCGAGTTTATTATACATTTCCGTATAATAATAATTATCGTAGCTGATCATTTCTGGCAATAATAGCAGAGTTTGAGAGCCGATTTCTTATCGGCGTTAAGCAGCAACAGGAAGTGTTTAAAATTACAGAAATTAAACAGCATGTGACGCAGCAAATGTTGAGTACGAAATCTAAATAAACAAACTTTTGTCAGTTTTACAGACAAACAACTCTTCAAGGCTAATTCATCTAATTCTAATTCGTGAGATTAACAAAAAGAGGAACGCCTTGTTTCATGCAACCTGTAGACTGATAGTTCATAAATAATCCGCAGGATGGTACTAACTATCGACCGAGAAACTGAAGCGGTACGGTAATTATTTAACTAAGTCGGTATATAAACTAAGCAGTCGGTAACTGGCTACTTATTGGGTTCTGTTTTGCCACGATGGCTCGTCGATAAAGAGGCTCGCGGAACCAGAAGGTAATTGATGCGAAATACAGAAGATATCTTCCAGTGGTGGTAGAGTTCTTTACAGTTTCTACACTAGTGTAGAGAGTGCAACACTAGTGTAAGAAATGTAAAGAAACGTCTATCAGCAGCGAAGATACCGTGAATGAGAATTATTGAAATAATAGTGATATCACAAATTTTCTGAAACAAAATTCACACATTATGATGATTCGTTCAGCGTGTTAGAATGTTCGTATTGAACTGATTAGTCCATTATATTCAAAGTCTTTCGAAATTAATAATTTGAGAAGTTCAATCCGTTTATAATTCAATATTCCCTAATGAAAGAATAAAACAAATATTGTTAATTATCAAAAAATAAATAAAATTTTATATCCTGTAAATAAAAATTAATTTACAATAATTAGTGCAAGTCTAAACGCTACAGCTGAAAATAAGAAGCACATCATCAATTTACGTATTATCCACAATCCTATATAGTTTTCGCCGCATAGAATATATATAATAGAAAAAATTATGTGAAGATAGACTGAGTAATTTCATCGCATGCGAGACTCACCACCCTGCAAGATCTCAGGATACACGGGAATTCATCAGAAAGTAATCCATTTCGGCGGGGGGGATTTTTTTTGGGGTCATTTTATATATGTGTTGCCACATTCGGGGTAAAATTTATAAATCAATTAATAATACACTTTCACTACACTTCGATCGTATAAGATATAATGAAAAACATATAAACAAGTAATAAATGAGAGAGAGAAAATAAAAAAAAAAATTAAAAAAGTTGACAAATGTATAAACTAATAATTTGAAGTATGAAAATAATGAATTTGAAAACACTGCCGTCGCGAGAGAAAAAAAAAAATCAAATACATCACGGATATATTATATGGGGGTGTATGCTTGCATACCTTTATTATAGGATTTATGTAGAAGAAAATTTCATTTCTTCTACTATATCACTCACACAGCTCACACTATCACTGGTATATTTTATATATATGCGTATTCCTGCATACTGTGATCGTGTGATTTATATAGAAGAAAAAAGATTTTATTCACATTTCTGGGCACTCACACTATCGGTGATATATTTTATATATGTATGCGTATTCCTGCATACTGTGATAGTGGGATTTATATAGAAGAAAAAAGATTTCATTCACATTTCTGGGCACTCAGCTAAATCACTTATTTATTATAGAAAATTTATATATTCCTGGTTGCGACGAACGAGACGGTATTCGGTACGGGATTTTAGTGTAAAACGAATTAAATCAACACAAAAAAAAAAAAAACACTGAATTTAATTTCAAAACGAATAGAAAATAGATTGAAAAACAAATTGAGAAAAAATTAAGTAGTAAAAAAAGAATATCATATTGTAACTTTCGCAATGTGCTACTGTTTACGAACATCTTCATATACGCATAGGAATTGAAATCCACCTACATGTTTATACGATATGTAATTGAGAAAAAAAATTTACTGAACATTATGAAGCCGGTGTCAGCCGTCGATTTATTTCTATATTTATTTCGATTATTTCTATCTTTATTTCATTGTTAGAAAGAAATAAGACGGTTAAGACGCGATGGTAGACAATGGGATAATCATATATCACTCCGCCAGGTCGCGACTCCATGCGGATTAATAAAATAGTTCTGGGTTACACGAAAACCTAGAGGGAGCGACTCAGAAATAATGAGAAACTCAACAGACTTTGCGATTCTAGATCTACCAAATATACCAAGCTGTTTTTTTTTTTTTTTCCTCTAAATTTTTCTCGCCAACTTTATGATAAAAATCTTGTCAAATAACGCGTATGAAAAAGACTAACCGCAGAAAACGGCGGCAATCGCGTCCCCCTTAGCGCCCCCATCTTTTCCAACTCTACGAATGACAAAAGACTACCACTTGTTACATCTCTATTCATATCTTGATTCCGACCGATATTTACCTACTTATAATCACTCGCTCGAATCACTCACTTCCAATATTTCACTCTTATTGAACTTATGACCGTTTTTGAACAATGAGAATCAATGAAAATAGAGGAATAAAAAGTGATTAATGCTTACCCGAACCGCGGACGCGAACTAGTAACGGCGTCCGTTGTACCGCGCGGGGGGGTGCCGGGTAATCTTTTCACTGTCGCAAATTTACATCATATTCAAACTCGACGCATCCCATTGGTCGGATCACCGGATCGTAATAATCGTCGGCCAATGGCATGCCAGGAAATATCTATCGATACTGATCTTTAGTAACGAACCGGAAACGATGTTGTAATATCAGGATGAGAAAAAACAATGGAAAATTAGTTGAAAAATAGAATGTAATTTGTTTTTGTTTGATATATGTGTTATTAAAACGGTGAGAAAAAGTCAGATGTCAAATAAAAATATTAACATTCGACTTGATGTCTATCTTCACGGAGGCGCGATTCGGAAAAACCTATAGAGTCAAAAGAGAAAGTACACAATACGATCCAAGTATATCGATAAGGTACGTAAACATACGTGTAACACTCATTGGGAATGGTAATTATCTAGTAGAAAAATAATGAAGCAATGAAATATTTTAACTGGTAGAAAAGTTTAATCAAATCAAGATGCAAAGGGCGGGTGTCACGGCAGTTGGCCGAAGCACAATGTAAACAAACTTGACCTTGAAACGAAATTTCGCTAATCGGTGCTTTCACGGATCATTAGCTTAACTTTATTTTTGCTATAATTGATAAAAATCGTATTCCTACCCTCTAGCTGCATTAAAACGATCAAATGTATGGTGAGACTTATTTAGCAAGCTACGCAAGACCATTGGAGAAATAACCCCCGCATTATTCGTAAGAACGTAAACAATTGAGAAAAGATTTGTGATTGATTAGAAAGTAAAAAACGTGATATGTGAATCCACTGGCTAGTTTCGTCAGACCGCTAATTAGTACTACATAAAAATACATGTAACTAACGAGAGAAAAATTTTCTCGGGGTTTCAATGAGTTCAATTAACCCAAAAATGGGATGAAATTACGACTAACCCATACGCTCATAGAGAAACTGTGCGCGATTTGAAATTCGCGTGAAAATGAGAAACACGTATCCAAAGGAATATTGCTAACCAAGGGCAACTAACCGTCGATTGGTGCAATATAGGTAATTTCACGCGATTCTGTAGTGCTATAGCTTCTGTCGCTATAGTTTCTGTTATGCGGTAAAACAGAACGCACTGAATACTGCGCGTCGTATTGTTGTTACCGACCGTTCGTCGCTCCGAAATTGATGCATATTTCTGTCACCAGCCAGAGCGATTTAGCTACGCATGCGTATAAGGGATAAAATGTCAGTAAGAGAAAACTCGAAAAAGCCAGCTAGTCAGCCACTCCGCAAACGTTGCTTCTCGTTGCTTTTGTCGGGCAACAATTCGGAGCTTTTATAGTGAAAATAGGAGCGCTCGTAAGAGCGGAACTGTATTTTTGACCAAGAGGAGTAAACAGGATTCCTCAAAATGGTAAGTTGACAATCCAGTACCGATACTAACAGCGTTTTAAATGTATCCCGAAATTCTAACCTCTCTTCGGCCGACAACGTTTGGCTTCCTTGCCGCCACATTAACCATAACTCTAAACAACCTCCAGCTAATCCCTGCCGAATTCATTTCGCCTCGTAATTAAAGATATCTTTAAAGATTTATGCATCTGATTTTTGAACCTTGACAAGCCGAAGCACCTAAACGGCCGGTCCTAGCGGAAACTTTCATTAAAATTTTTTAAATTTCTATATTTATTTTGTTTAATTTTTTTTTCTGAATGGTTCGATAAAAATAAATGGAAAAATTTCGCATCTAAATAATCAGATGAGGAAAAAAATACGTCATTTGGAGTCTAATGTAGGATGAAGGGTACAGAAGTTACGATAAGTTAAAGTCTAGATTCAGCGAAAAGTAGGTCTGAATGGATCTATGAAAAAAAATCAAAAAAATCCACAGCTACATAATTAGTTGAGGATAAAAAAATGTAAATGAAAGTTTCCTCTAGAACTGGCCGTTCAGGTAGTACGGCTTGTCAAAGTTCAAAAATGCAGACGCAGAAATCTTGAGGATCATTTATTGAACTTGACTATATTTCCTTCCAGACGATCGGGAAGAACAATAAAATGCTACAGCATATAAACTACAGGGTTAGAATTATTCTACAAGATTCCCGCACCTTCATCGGAACCTTCAAAGCCTTCGATAAACACATGAATCTGATTCTCGGAGATTGCGAAGAATTCAGAAGAATAAAACCAAAAAATACCAAACAACCCGAGAGAGAAGAAAAGCGAGTCTTAGGCTTCGTACTTCTCAGAGGGGAAAACATCGTGTCTTTAACAGTCGAGGGTCCCCCACCTCCAGAAGAAGGCTTACCTCGCGTACCCATACCAGGAGCTGCTCCTGGCCCTGGGATGGGGAGAGCCGCGGGACGCGGTATGCCTGCTAACGTTTCGGGAGTTCCTGCTGGGCTACAAGGACCTGTGCGTGGAGTCGGCGGACCTTCACAGCAAATTATGACTCCTGGTGGTCGTGGCCAAGTATCGGCACCGCCGCAAATGCATCCTGGAGGACCGCCACGTATGCCAGTCGGTGGTCCACCACCTGGTATGATGGGACCACCACCCGGAATGATGGGTAAGAAATTTTTATACGGCTATTTTTAGCTGGGGAATATCCTACGGAAACTATCCGATAGATTGGATGGGATAAAGAGAAGGAATAAAAATATTGCGTGACTAGTGCCATAAAGTTGTAACTGACGAATTTTTGTTCTTTATTCTCATTCATTAAAGATTAGATGAATACAGGAAAATAAAGCAAAATTGAAAGATGGTAAACGTTAAAGCAAAATGGCCATTCAGCTGTGCAGAATCTTTCTGAGTAGATTAGTTCTTGAGATATAAAAATCGGAGAATACCACAAGAACCATTACCCATGTATTTTAAATGGAAATTAAAACAGGGATAAGCGACTTGTAAATATTAGTATTGAGAGCTGGGTTTTTTTTAAGCTTGTTATTTTTATTTTTTTTTCACAAAGGACAAGTTTCTGAGAGTATTTATTGAAAGAAAAATAAAAGCCAGTTTTTTCGGCCCGCAGTAATGACTGGTGTACATAGAAATAAAATATTTTGCTTCTTTTTATAGGAATGCCACCTGGTATGCCACCAATGGGTCGTGGAGGTCCACCTATGGGTCCGCCAGGAATGAGAGGACCACCTCCTGGCATGATGCGAGGCGGCCCACCCCCACGTCCGTATTAATCCTGGTCTTTGTCACACACATTGTCATGATTATTGGAAGATTGTAACGGTGAATAATAAACTAACTTGTACCTTTCTAATACAGAGTAAAATGTCCAAAATCTGTACAGAAGGGATGTCCCGCAGAATGAAAATATGCATTACGCCTTTAGTTATTACCTAAGTATAAGATAATACGATGAATAAGTCAGGTAAGCAATTGACAATTGAAAAGGAAATATCACCAGTTACTATAGACTTGAATGTTGGTGAAATTTCGTATTGAATTATTTCGTATATTAAATGGAAACGGGATTGAGTTTTTGAATGAAAAATAAATGCTCGGTGATGGGGCAAGTGGAAGCATAGTTTAGTAGGGGGAATGATATTAATCAGTGAACAAGAATCGTGATGCTTTGAGTTTATTTTATTTAATTTTTTCTCGATTTTCCAGTACGTTATAAAATGAGTTTTAATACTCGTACAGTTGTGCCTTTTCCAAAAGGCTATATTTCAAATCGGTAAACTAATACTCGAGTTTGAATAGTTCGGTGTAACAATGTGTAAACACTGTGATTATCATAATTTTTGTACTAATTAGTTTGAACATTGATAACTGATATGAATCACAATGATTTAAAAATTTCAGTCGCTAACAATACGTCGATCCAGAATTAAAGATAAATAATAATAATAAGCTGTTTATTTATTTTTCGTTATGCCGAAGAATCACAGTTATCACATTACGGTCAATAACATTCTCGAAATCAGATGATAAACTACATAATAAGTTAAAGTGATGTGAAAATTCGGATATTATATCAAATTGCCACTGATTGTAAATAAGAAACTTATTACCTGCAACAATAGGTAGAGATAAATACTGAATCTGAAAAACTTGACTTCCGATTAAATGAAGTTATGCCAAATTCAATCCTAATTCATACAACTTAAAATTGCATTTGAAAATTTTCTGGCTGATTCGGATTGATGAGGAAAATTTTATTGGCATATAAAAGGTGATGTTTTAATTGATTAGAAAAATGTTGCCGATCTAAATATCAAGAATCGAATCCCAGGTGAAATAAGTTACAGTCTGAGTAATCATTTCTTTTCACCAATACAGATTTACTTTCAATAAATTTACTGTAATATTAAATGAATGATTCATTGTTTTCTTAGGCGTTGAATTGTTTTTGTATATTCTTCTGAGGATTAGAGTGAATTTCAAAGTATTGGCACTTGGATTCATTTTCGCCTAAAACACAGCAACTATACCTATAATTACCTAAGTAGTAAACGCATTGCAACTAGTTTGATTTTAAATTATTGTTTAACTTTGAATGTAATTTAGTTGCCACATCGTCCTTAATAGTAATACGAAAATTGTACACTCGTACCGACAGAATAACAAAATACTTATTCCATTTGTGGTATTTTATATTGATTATACGGTCGATATAAATATTAAACAATATCAATATTATGCAAAAAAAATTATAAAACTTATTAGATCTATATATATAAAATATATATTAATATTTTCAAAATCAAAGAGTTCTAGCCGGCAAACGAGCTTCTCATTTTCCTTGTTAACGTCAACAATTTGATTTGTCGCTAATCGATTGATGGCTGTCGTATAAATCGTTTAGCTGATCTATTGTTAGAATTTGATTTCTCACGTCGTCCAAGACGATATTGCTTTCATTGTCATCAATGTATTGGAAACTTTCCAAGTTTATGTCCGCCGAAGCCAACGCTGTACTAAATATGTCGATTCCTGAACTAGATATAGATTCGTCTGCCTGAATGTTGGTCATACTATTTTCTGCAAACAGTGAATTCAAAGTTTGAAATAATGGTTCCAAAACTTATTCAAAAAATCACCTGCTTTTGTTTCAATTAGTTCAATGCCAGCCAGAAATATTAATCCATCATAAATCTTGTGCCTCACCTGGTGCCCGAAAACTATAGATTCCAGTTTGAGGGTCTAGCGTTCCTTGGATTTCACTTGCCAGTATTTCTTCGGAATCTTCAATTTTAGATTCAGCCAGAGATTCCGCTTTATCAGAATCTGTATTTCCAACAGTTTCTTTATTTTTCCTGCGACAATTTGTTGATTGAATTTCTTTTATCAATTATGAATATTTGCGGATTGATTTACTCAAAAATACCACATACTGATATTTTTTCTGTTTACATTGTCAAGTCTGCGTCATAGATTAGATTATACTAGTTAGAAATGAATTAGAATTAAAATAGAAGTCTTAAACCTCACAATTACTGACCTATGTTCTTTTGAATCCATTAAAAAACTGATGGTAGCACCACTCTTCATATGCGAAGATTTACTAACAGGGGATGTTGGAGTTTGAGCATCTTTGTTTTGTTCTTTTATTAACAAGTGGGAATTAGTATTTAAAATAGCAGTCTTTGACTCGGAACTGAAAACACCGGAAGCTTCAAGAATCTCAGAAAGAACTTTACTTTTTTCTAATGAATCTTGTCGTAGATCGAACACAATCATGTTTCCAGACTGAAAGCATATAATTATATTCCTATCAATATAAAACTGAAATGATAAAATATGCACACATGACAATTATTACCTAAATTGATATGAAAATTAGAAGTTTTATGAAATGAAAGTATATTCATTATTCCAATCATAAAGCAATGCAAAGAATCAAACCTCTAACTTATTTCCACAAAGAGTTTTGAAAACTATCGTTGAACTTCATTCTCTATTTATAGCATCAACAATTATTTATTACCTTCGTGTTTGTCTTGACAGATTCTGTCTGCGAAGAATTTATTGGAGATAGCATGGCTAGCGATTGTTCGCCGTTGGCAGAAATCCTATGGGGCAGTAAGGCTATGCTACCTCCAGACTGTTGATTTGATAAACATAGATTTTTTCCGCCCATAATAACTTTACCCAATACTTCCTGTAAATCAGAATCAATCTGTAATTAAATTCTAAGAAGCCAATGATATTGAGATAATAATTACCTTCCCAGCATGGGATAACGTAACACCCCTTGAAGGGCCCTTCTGCACAACTATTACATTGGCTTTGGCAGCCACCCTTGAGCCAGGATTGGATGCTATATTTACAGTTTTGTTCGAATTCAATGTGATACCCTAAAAAAATAATATTCGTCAGTTCTACGAATCGTTTGATTCCATAAGATCAAGAGAAACATTTCAACAGTCTGTGGGCGGAGATAAATTCTAGTAAATGGTATAACTCACCATTTTGGTAACCTGATGTCCAGTCTTCACAGCAGGCATCTTTTTGCATGTTAATACTGCTGCGTTAGGCCTGATGTGAGGTGGTCCAGGGCCGCTTGAAGCCACTCCAGTATTCACAGTTACCATTCGAGGTCCGATTTCTATCGAAGTAAAGAAATCCAGGATTAGTTACTGCAGCACACTCGGAGTAAAAGTTATTCTGTTTTTAGTTAAGATAATCGATAGATATAATGACAAATATGATCTCTGGATACTGGAGTATTGATAAACGAGCGACGGTCCATCAATAAAGACTTTTAACTAGTGAGTTTGAATAATTACGTGATGATATAGGTTTCACGCCGATGGCTGCTCTCGCACTCGAGTGTGTGGTCGTTGTGATCCTCCTCACGCTCGATTTTGGTGCCTTCTGCGCACAGCTCGTCAATTGCACTAACTTAATATCTAAAATTTGATCAGTAATCACTTTAATATTTTTGTCCAGATTGATAATGACGAAGAATGAAATCCGACGAGGACGAACATTTCTTAGAATTAGGAAAATAAACGTACTTCTATCACCATCGTTACTAATTTGTACATCCGTAATGTCCGACGATACGGTCTTTTTAACAATAGGTTGAGAACCGCAAATCGGTATCACCGTAGACGTTGTTCTGGGTTGTATTTTAGCCTGTGTTGATATCACTTTTGCTCTTATTTTGCCAGTCGATGTAGCGGTTACATAAGTCCCCGCAACCGTCGAAAGTGACCGACTCACTTGAGCTGGTACATGAGTATATGATGTATTTTGAGATGCGATGGCCTTACATGGAACTGGAACACATACATACACAAAAATAACTGCCAACGCTTGCACGTGAAACATCAAGCGATAAACGAGGACGTCCTTGTTTTTTATCGGTGTGAAATTCAGTAGATATCTGCAAATATGCATCGAATCTGAATTTAACTGATCGGATTTTTGATATATTGAACAGTTTTGTAAAATAGTTAAGTAAATAAGAAACCTGTAGGATTTGATACGATGCAACTACTTTCAGCAGGATGAACAGGATTGTTCTGATGAGCGGTTGTACTTGCTGTAGAGCATGATGAATTGACAGTGTTTATTTCAGCAATATCATCGACGATAGTATTCCTTGGTATGTCCGGATCTGAATTTGTCGATACTATAAATACCTGATGAACATTGAATCCAATTACTTCCCGTTACTTTTTCTTAAAGGTAACTTATTCACTAAAGGATCAGCAAGTTTTTAGCGTCTAACAACTGCGCATGACTCTTAGGAGTTTCGAATGATCAACCCCCGACAAGGTAGTTACTTTCTATTTAATGTGCACAGATTATTGTTATTCTCACATACAGATGGGAGCATGTTTTCACCTTATTGGATAATGAAACTGGTACGGGTGATGGTGACTCTGATCCTATACTAGAAAATGAACTTGCTACCTCCTTGACAATGTCACTGATATCATCCGGTTGATTCACATTGCCAGAGAGATCTTGGAGCTGGAAATTAGGCAATGGAATATTAAAATAGATGATTGAATTGCTGACTTTGGATTAAATAAACCGCAGAGATAACAAAGAATTACAATTAAACAGGAAAAGCAATCTGAAACTTGTGTTTGCAAATATGTGGATAAAATTGTAGATTATTAATACAATTTAGGCTATTTTTAGGATTTTGGGGTAATTGAGAAAATTTCAAGAATTCTTTTCACCTCAACTCGTGATCTTCTTCGCTTTCTACTTATGGAATGATCTTCCGGTTGTGCGGATGTGGTATTAACGGGCAATTCGTTATCCTCTAATTTTTCTACTTCACATTCTGTCTCAACTTTAACTGAAAGAATGATAGAAACATTATCGAATCTGCAATATATCGAGTAATGCATAATGTTGAAAAATTAAGAATTTTAACAACAAACCTTTCACATCTGCTAATACATCTTCTCTAGACGTCGATGCCTTCTTTGCATTGGCAACGGAAGTGGCAAGCGATAGACTATTGGCCAAACTTGTAAAAACAGTACATGCATTCAGCCTAGGTAGAAGGGGAATTGTTCTTCGACCTTCGATAGCCCAGTCTGTACCAGTGTTTGGGCCGTTTAATCTGAGAGAGACAAAAGTAAATTTGTTTTAATTTATGAATAATTGTTATATTTTTTAGGTGAATCAAGCTGAGATCTAAGGGGGAATCTTACTGCTCTGCAATCGTAGATAGCTTCTCATCATTTACTGCACGTCGAACCTCCGCCCGATGCCTTTCATTCGAAATATGAAGAGCTTTGGCCAGTTCCTGCAATAATTTCTGTTTCTCATTAGTGAAGGAACCTTGTGCTCGCAGTACTGAGACCATATTGCCATAGGCTTCCAATTCTGAAAGGAGGTAAAAAAGTTATATAAACATTATATCCTATTTTGTTCAAACTGGCCACCAAAATTTGCTCTATTTAGTATTCTCAGATCTGAGGATCTATCTAACACGTTTTTGAAAATGAACACTTTTTTTATCTAACTGATGAGTTCACATTGTAATACATTCTTAGTATTGTGCATGGATCTGAAATAACTATTGACAGAAGATAAATCCAGTAATAGCAGAATTTAGGGTATTTACAATGCAATGAGCAGACTCGTGATCCTATTTCATAATTATACATGCATTCCTAATATGAGAATATGAGGAGTAATTAGTAGATGACAAATATTCATACTATCCCCAATATGTTGTTGCTTGAGTAATTATGAAAGATGTCTATGATTATGCAAGTAAAATAATAAGTCCAAAAAAGAGTGCAAGGAATTAATGCAAGCATCGAGTCTCTAGCGTCACAGAAAATCGTTAGCATATCATTTTACACTACATGCAAAATCGATAATGTCGAATTTTTATTCGATTGGTGTTGTTAATCTTTGAAAACATGAAGCTGTCAATACAGTTACATAATCGTTAGAATAACAAAATGGATTTGACATACTCAACAATTGTCTTATGAAAGGATTCCTTCAAAATGTATATCTTTTCAGATTATCAACCCCTATTATTATTATTATCATTATCATTATTATTATTATTATTATGAAAGGCACAAGGTCTTCAGGAGTCTTAATCCATAGTAAGAAATATAGAGTCACATTAATTGGAGGGAAAATTATATTTATTTTCCACTATCTGTGGTATTACACAAAAGTACAAACAGATTTAGTTACATAATTTTGTGCTACTGTAACATTGAGAGGATTCAGATTATCATTTGTTTTTCAAATCGTATTCTAATCTTCAATATTATTCATCTCCAACAACGTGTTTTCAACAGTTCTACCTTCTTGAGTACCAGATCCTCTCATTGCCATATTCTGTTCTTTTTTATTCTTATAAATCTTTGTTTCCAGAGATAAGTGCTTTACATCGGACACTGACGGAGGCTTTCCCAAGCTGGTCTTATTCTTCATTTTCCTTCCATTGGTTGTTGTCGACGAGGAATCTGCAGGATTGAGAGAAGAATATTTAGCATCAGTATAACAACTAGTCTGCATCATAGAACGTTTGGAAGTTTTTCCAATTTCTATAAAATCTAATAATTAACTTGACGTTTATCTAGAAGGTTTGCAGTAAAAAAAAATTGACAATGCATAATATTCATACATACTTATAGATCCAGAACAGATATGATTTCAAAAATCATCCATACGTACCTGAATGATTAGCCACAAGTTGAAATTCAAAGTCGTACACAACGGTTCAACAACAATAAATGTGATCAATTTTTAGTAGTATTCAAACAAAATGAAAAAAAAAAAGGTACAATGATTTACAATAATGTTCAAAGTTTCCACATTTTTGGTAGTTTATATTCGTTTGTTATACCACTAAAATAACTGAGCAGGATATTTCATGGGAGCTATTATCTATGCACCTTAGATCTGTTACTATACCCCACACAGAGCATGATATCTTACTCTCTTATTTGAGCTACCAAAACTGGATGGCATTTAATGCTATAAAGTGGTGTAATAAGATGTTTCCTACAAAAAAATAAGGAAATTTTTACCACAATTCCCTTTGCACTTGTATAAATCTTTTTTTTTTTAACATCTAATACAGTGTATCCTGAAACACAATTGGTGAGTGTTTTTGGTGTGATATAATTCACCAATCTTTGTCAGCTCTACATCAGGTAAAGCTTAACTAGAAGTTTTCATGTTTGGATAGAATAATAGACTATTTACAATTTTGTACCAGAGATTATCTGCTCAACCATCATTCAATTTTTTCCCCAATACCTAGTTTCTCTTTGTTTATATACAAATTTGACTCGCAGTTAAGAAATAGTGTTACATATCCACATGATCTTCTATGATGAAAGATCAAACATAGTCTTAAAAAATAATATGAGATAGAATATAGGTCGTAATATTTATTTTACAGACACCAAGCGAGATTATTTACTTATGCCTTCAATAAACGCATAGTAGATATGGTGCGTAATAATTGGCATCTTAGTAACAGCGATGAATATAGATTGTGTAATGAGGAGATAGATTTAGCATAAAATTAATTCTGTTCGTATTTGTGTGATGTAAAGATATGTTTATATTATTAGAAGTCGAATTTGCCGAATGAAGCAAACAAGCAAGCATAAGTAGGGACTCGAATGCGAGGAGAAAGAACGTTAAATTCAAATGAAAAAGAGGATATTTAAATACACATAACCTCACCGAGACAGCGTAAACATTTCTTGCACTCGTCACGAGACAGCTCCAACCTCATCGGCCACATTGTTGTTGAATTAAAACCGGTATAATGCAATATCAGCGAGTTCGTACATAATTTATAAATTATTTTTACATTCTATTTCACTGTTGACAACAGAAAATTTTCAGTTTATGATGAAGTTGTCACATATTCCGGGTCGATTATTGGTCGAACTGCATACATAAAGAAAACTCAATGATCTCCCTCTGTCGTAGCTTTATACTAGCTGAGAATGGTGCCGCCTTTGTGGTGGGAAACGAAGTAACTAACTATAGTCTGCTAGCATTCTTCATGTTTCCGGCTACGTCAATAACCTATAAATTCTGTTGATTTTATTGAAAAGAAAGAAATTGCCGAAAGTAAAATGAGTGCGACTACGCTACACAAAGTACTATTAATAACGGGCTTCATATCGCTCTTTCACGCGGCATACTCAGCTGCTCAACGTAAGTAAATTGAATGCTGCTATAATGACTGACAATTTACATACCATAAGTGATTGATTAACCTCAAAGAAACCGAAATTACGAATGATACTTTGAATCATCAATAACGTATGCTTCTCTGAACAATTATACAGTCCTAATCTAACGAAATAATGAATTATTAATTTGATTACAGACCGATCATATTTACGCATAACGGAGCAAGAGTTCATTACATTACCTATAGACGTAAGTAATTTTTCATATTTTTGTTTCATGTAACATAGAATAAGGAACTGAGAATTTTTTCTGTATGTATTGCTACCTGTAGATATGAGTTACTTGTTTTCGGGTGATCTTCGCTAGTTCCTTAGCCTTTCCAGAAGTTTATACACAGTTGAATAACTGAAAGTGATATTCTATTTTCGCAGATCTTGACTCAAGGTATTGCAAGCCTCTTCGTAATTATGTATGCAGTGATGTACATAGCTGGTGACTTCAAAGAAATACGTGCGGCAGTTGATTTGGAAAGCAAATCATGGGAAACTTTAAGGAATCTACCATCCTTTCAGATATTTAATCATCGTGGCAGATCACTATCACCTCAGTATTTACCACATATACAACAAAAATCAGCTCTAGAAGACGATCTATTGTTAATGTACTGAGATATATAACTTGTCATATAAATTATATTTATTATCAAGCATTTTAGAGTTATCCTTTCTTTGTTAGCCACAGTTTTTTGAACTTAATTTTCATTCTAGTAATTCTATTTTCTCACACAGTTTTCAGTCTCAAATTTGATCTTACGTTTTTTTCATGGATGGTCAGGTAGAATCTCGTATCTGATCATGCACAATTCTGTATGATGTTAGATGTGATCAGATACAATTATACATGACCATGTCTAATAATATATGAGTATTTTTTTATGGGTATGTAGGTATGCGAGATAATGAGGATTGAGGCAATAGAATTATTTGTTTTTATACACTATTCCTCGTTATTAATAATATTATTATCACGTGATCGAATATAGTAAAAAAAAAAAAGAAAAATGAATAATTAAATAAATCATAAATAAATGAGTGGAAAATAATTTATATTATAAATCGAGTGGTATTAATTATTATTATTATTAGACCGTCAAAAAGAAATTGCAATAAAGGAGTAGTGCTGGCATACAACTTGCAGGACAAGAAAAACAACAGCATGGTAAAGATCGTTACATTTTAGGGGAACAAAAAGTAATACATAATACTTGTATTAATTTATTTTAGCTAATCATTTGTATTAGATATACATGATGAAATCTGTTAGTATAGTACGTGCTTACTTTTGATTACATATAACTCTGAGCACTGATAAAGAACAACTCTTGATGTAGAAAATAAATCGAAATTATTATAATAAATAAGGTAATTATTGTAATAAATGAGTTCATCGGTACAGAGAATTCCTCCGGGTAAATTGTAATTATAGTAAGAGATGAGTAGGACGAAATAATACTTTTACAACTGGTATTAGTACGCCTAATTACATACGACCCGCAAGTCATTCGTAGTGCTCCGGTTGCATGTGATGAGGCGCACATATTTCTGCAGCAAAAAGAGTTCGTTGACGCCGAGAACTAACCTAGGGTAATAAGTAATAACACATTTCGAGGAGTTAGTGAAATTAATGTCTCCCGTATCCAAATGAACACTTTTTAACTATAACTGGATCGTTCGCTCAGTGTAATACTCTGAGCACAGAGAAGTGTCGCAAGATAGACAATTACTACTCATTGACGAGAAGAGATTCGTCTAGTTCAGGCGATTATTTGGGTAATTGACTGAATGATGGTGTTATTACAATAATCGTCTTTCTGTTACAGTTGATCGCGATCTTTTATCAACCTTAAAACATCTCTTTCTAGTAAGGATTTTGTCCCACTTGCTGTTACA
The DNA here is from genome assembly GCA_944452935.1 of Rhogogaster chlorosoma. Lineage (NCBI taxonomy): Eukaryota > Metazoa > Arthropoda > Insecta > Hymenoptera > Tenthredinidae > Rhogogaster > Rhogogaster chlorosoma. The sequence continues at coordinate 24,587,838 of OX101797.1, forward strand.
TCGAATAAGTATACATCGGGCTGAGTTTGTATAAAGTTACTAACATAGATTGTAAATTATTGTCATACGAATGTGGTTTATATTGTATGCCAGAAAGCGAATAGAAAACTCATCAATTGCAACATATAGGCTAATTATTTTGACTAAACAATTATAACTTTTTTGCAATTATTAGTAATATTGTATCGATTTTGCATGAATAAATGGCCAAATATACCGATAATTGACGACTTTGTTAATTTCCATATCTCCCTTCCTGCAACTTTTTAAGTATTAGCAAATAAAATTTCTCCAAATCGAAAAATCTTCTTATACATTATCAGGAGAACATCTGACTCGGGGAGGTGTGCTGAATATTTAGGTGTATAGATATAGACAGGCATACGTGTCTTCATACACGTCTCTACATGTTTATCCATTTATACTAGCGATTCCCAGAGTTGAAAGGATTTTAACTCGCAAAATTTCTGCTCCTGGTATCAGGAGAACATCTGACCCGAGGAGGTGTGCCGAAAAAGGATATGTGTATTGATTCATTCATGCATACGTCTCTCTATACGTCTCTATACGTCTCTATACCTATAGTTAATTAATACTAGCATTTTTCGGAGTTAGAAGGATTTTAACTCGCAAAATTTCTGCTCCTGGTATCAGGAGAACATCTGACCCGAGGAGGTGTGCCGAAAAAGGATATGTGTATTGATTCATTCATGCATACGTCTCTCTATACGTCTCTATACCTATAATTAATTAATACTAGCATTTTTCGGAGTTAGAAGGATTTTAAGCGAAATTCCTGCTCCTGGTATCAGGAGAACATCTGACCCGAGGAGGTGTGCTGAAAATTCGGGTGTATAGATATAAGCATGTATACATGTCTTCATACACGTCTTTATATGTTTAACAATTAACACGCGTTTTTCGCAATGAGAACGATTTTAATTCGAAAAATTGATGCTCCTGGTATCAGAAGAGCATCTGGCCCGAGGAGATGTTCGAAATTTTTTCAAGTAGTCGGAAATGAAAAATGCATTACGTTTAATTTCTTTCTGTTCTCGTTTGTCGTACGCTGTTTCACTTATCGCTGATTTAAAATGAAGCATCGAAGGAAGGGGAAAGTGGAAAATAACGAAATAAGTGATTATTGATATATCAGGTGATTTATTGCTGCTGCAATAAAATACAATAAAATACACCCTAATATTAATTTTATATAATTTACAAAGCTACAGAGTTCGGATAATGTACACTTGTATAGATACGTTGCAATTGGAATAGAAATCTTGCTCAACGGAGATGTGCGGACGAGTGTTGTAATATATCATTATCATGAACGAGAATACTCAAGAAATTGGTCGAGAAAAAATCTTGTTTCGTCAATCAGTACGTTATCTCTTTTGCAACAACTCTTCTGTCCTCGATGTATGTATATTGAGACAACTGTCAACGGTGATTTTCGTTAATACAGCTCCTATGCTTACTCTTTGACGCCACGGGGGCCACTGACCTCGCAACAGGTGCCTATACGGTCAGTGTTCGCTCGCCAACTAGTCGCATATCGTATCGACGGAGTGCTAAATGGTATCGCCATCTCGCGGACGAAATGACGCACTACATTTGCCGCAAATATAGTGCGGGAATTAGTTCAAATTCCCTTTATCAGTCTTCAAACTTATTATTTACCACTAGAAAATTACTCATTACATTTATTGTAATACGCTAGGATTCTTTGAAAGGTATTATAATAGTCCACAAGCAAAGATCACTGCAAATTATTATTCATGTATCATTACCTATATTGAATGAATAAAATATTTGCAAAATCAGATGTACTGAGATTTTTTATTATTATACTACGACTTTAATTACCTATAAATAATATAAGGATAATCCACGACGAACCTAAATTCTCTTGCCGTTCAATACATTCATTGATGATCTTGATAATCGTCGCCGCAAATGGGAAAAATTGAACTCTTCTGCTTACTGAAACTGATCACGTGAGCTCTTCTCAGTCTGTACAGTATTTAAAAATAATGGTTGCAAATCTCTGATAGTAGATTACTCAAGTCTCTGATTCGAAACTTATGAAAATCGAATCAACCGACCAGGTGATTTTGAGTCGATTCATCTGAATTCCAATTTCATTGATGGTCACGAAAGAAACAGTGGTTTTACTGACCAAAATGGAGTATTTGTATTTTTTAAATTCACACTTTTGTCACCAAGCTTATCTGGGGGTATCATTATGAGACTATTATATCTTAGGCATGTAATAATAATGCAAAACAATTCGATTTTTGATTTTGTATTTCGGTAAAATGCTCGCTTCACAGTAAAATTTAGCTGCCAGAAATACCTGAAATTTTTATACGTAGATTTTACGAATATTTAGTTATTTATCTCTTAGGTTTCAAAATATTCATTTCAGAATGAAAGATAAGCTTTCGCCTTTGTGCGATGTCATGTGGTCAGTTTGGTCAAAGAATAATTACGCCAATGGTGTTTCTCGTCTTGACCAATAAACCCAGAATTTTGTTCATTCCTTTTACAATATGTACGTATATACATACATAAATAATTGAAAATAATTTCAAATGCAATTTAATGTGAAAGAGTAACATTCCATTCACAACAACAAACATTTTCAAAACAAAAATTTTGTGTGCAAAGTATTTTCCTTTCTAAATCATACTCTAAAGTAGGAATTACACACATAAATCAAATGCGGATTCCATTGGAGTTCAAACTGGTATTTTAAAGGTGATACTAATGAATTGCGATGAAAAGCTTAGTGTTTTATAATTTAATCATGATAATGAATGCAACGGATATGGTTACTTCTAATTTACCTATAAGATAATAATGAAATAAAAACATATTCTCGATAACATCTAGAGAACATTTCTCTAACAGTCAACTTAGTATTAAGTTTTATTAATGAAAAATATTGACGGATTCTGAGAATCTAGTTGACTAGCATGTCGAATAGATCTGTAAATTCTGTTAGCTTACCGCAAAACGGCATAGGTCAATTACGAAAGAAAAAGATTTATTTTTTTGTCTTGAATGGAACGTGCAAGGACCAGCTTTGCCGTGAAAAAAAATTTCATACCGAAATAACGAAGTTGGAAAACCATTCACAGTTGACTAACGATAATCAACATTGCCTGAGATTTTATTCATCTCAAGATTACGGTAAGCCAACCACTGAGAAACTTTAGTTCCTCATTTTTTTTTTACAGTCGTATCTTAAGATTGAAAGAAAACGAAGAATTAAAATAACTATGCATTAAATAAAAGCATTTGTCTCACAATGCACGACTATGATTTAAGTAGTGTTTCAATACTCCTGTTCCTAGAACACTATTTTGTCAAAAACTATCTCTTTAATGTAGCAGTCGACATAGTCACGGATCTGTTTATAATATAAATAAAGATAATTACAACGTTTGATGTATTTAATCTTCCTAAACTAATTTGTACTGCTTAAAAGAAAGAATTAAATATCAACTGTCCAACATTATGACACAGACTATAACGTATCATAATATACAACACACGTTACATACTGGTAATTAATTTCATTTCGTTGCAATATCTTTAAACGCCGTGTAATGCAAAAATATTACATGTTGCTATGTACTTAGAATTCTAATATTCTAAACAATACATAGACGCAAGTGATATCTGTAGGCACTGCCTCACCAACTTGGCACTATCACGATATTTTCATTTGCAAGAAAGAAAAGGATTCATGTTTATAAATATATACCTAAATAATTTTCTTTCGAGAGCATAATACATGAGTTTCAAGTGCAATGGCTCGATATGCCTGAATACTACCATGCACTTAGTGTAAATTATTTAAGAATCAGAATGCTAGTTAAAAATGTATATCTGCATAAATTACCTATGTAGATATATAATTACTGTTAAATAGTAATCTACTACTTTCGTCTGTTGTGATATGATGTTAAATCTTTTCATCTAACAAACATTAATCTCATGAATAATTATAATTTTCTCACTCGTATTCATGATTATCTTAAACGTATCGGTCCAAGTATCCGGACACTTTCATTTACACAATAGTTAATATAATAAATATTACAGACATATCAATTTCCTACTTAAATTCAAAATCTTGTCACAATTGATGAAACAGCAGTTTCTTCAGAGTGAAAAAAAAACGCTCCCGTTGTCCACAATTTTGAAACATATTATTTATATTATTTACACAAGCGGACTGGCCATTTGGCTGTTTGTTTCATAGATTGCCTGGGACATATATCCTCGATGTTGTACGTTCATTAGGGACTGGAAATAGAAAATGGATCTTCCTCATCATTTGTCAATTTTGATAGATGAACCCTTTTCAAATGAATCTATACCATTAACTCACCATAACATTTTCGAAATCATTCTACGATGGAGGTGACTATAAGCACCGTCGAGTCTAACAACTAGTATAGGTGCTACAGCTCTGTTATTGAGCATTTCATACTCAATAATGTTTCAGTTGTTCGTATGTGATGAAGAAGATTATATTCCAAGGTCCCATTCTGAACCACGTTGGTATAAACCCTTTATACAAGGCAAGGAACCCTTCATTCTTCACAGTCTGAAATTTGAGAAAACTGATCAACATATGGTTCATGCAGTTATTAAAATATGAATAAAATTCGTCTTCATACCTGAACAAAACAATCGATACTACCAGCATAGATGTTAGCTGAGAGTCCGCCACAAGCCAATCGAATTCTTCTTTGATTCATTAAACGGGTCTGAAATCAATAAAACAAATAAAAATAATCAGTACTTATGCATCAGAGATATTTATAAAAGTAAATTACAATCAGGACGCAGCTTTTTGTTATAAATATAGACTAAAAACTAGCATAAAATGACAATATCTGTTATATGATAACAGCAATACCAAAAATTCAGGCAATTCCCATACATCAATTCGGTTTTATAGGATTATAATCTGTTAAATGCCATTAATAAATGTTACGACAAAATACTTTACGAAATACATACTCGCACTACATCAATTGGAGTAGAAGCTACTGCGCTGCCCATACTGGCGATAAAACTTGATCTGAAATCAAATTATTAAACATATTTACATGCTAAGTATTTTTACTTTTGTTCAATCTTTTTCTACGAATAAGACAAGTGGCTAGGTACAATTTATACAGTGTAACATTCAGCGCAACTTACATAAAGTGATTTGCTACGCTATCTCCAACTGTGCCCAATAATCTCTGTTTACTATAGTCATATATGGGTAGTTCTACAGCTGCAATGACTGCAGCTCGTTGAGCAGTAGGCCCCACACCCTAGAAAACAAATCAACATTTTAAAATGACTCCCAATAACTTCATGATATGCACGTATAAGAATCTGCAATGGTATAAGAGTCTGAAGTCAAATGATGCTGGAAAAATGATGTATTTTGTTCGGAATAGCTCCTGAATTAGTATTCATAATGAGAAAGTAAAGAAATGTATCTCACCTTCCACAAGCCGCGAATACCCTCGTTCTGATAAACTTCTTGGAAGCAACTGAACAACGAAACGTTAGCCTCAACTCCTCTGACTTGCATACGAACTTTCACAACATCTGTTGGATTGGCTATAGCGCTTGAAAAAGCTCCAGCGACTGCTGCACAGACAATATTAATGAGGACTAGATCATCCGTTCCCCATTTATCAGTTGCTATTTTTTTCAGAGAGTAGTAGGTGCCGAATTTGATTGTGCCATAAGTAGCCTGTCGAAGAACAGCCGAGCTGATCCTGGTGCGAGTTAATAAAAATTGTGATTAACATACGTGGAAAGTTATGAATCAATCAGGGAACAAACTTAGCTAAAAATCCGATTGAATTCCCGGTCAAGAATCGGTCTAGAATTGAGAAAAAAAAAAATTGCCAATGGAAATTGTATCAATGCGGGAATGTAGAACCTACCCAGAATACAGAGCTCTGTATCCTTCCTGCCTGGATATTTGAACCAGTGCATCGGTCATCCCAGAATATCTTAGAGTCGCATGTTTCTGATCAAGTTTTTGTCCCTGTACTTGTAAACGCGTTTTTGTTGTGTCCAAAGGAAAAGTGCCTGTTGGAATAACACATCTGTTATAGAATATTGCTCTTAAAGTACTTAATGATTGTACAGGAAATTTCTGATTTTTATCAACTATTTATGATGTGAAATTAGTCGAATGAATGATAAAATAATAAATTAATAAATTGTATTAATAATAGTAATAATAATTAAGTGGCAATGAATTTATGCATACTGACCAAATTCGGCAACAATTGATGCCAATCCCCCGTACACAAAAGGTCTCCAATCCTTCCAGTTCCTTTCTCCCATACCCGTTCAATGTTTCTAATGATATTTAATTCAGACGATTAAAATGCTGCTAAATAAGTTATACAGATATAAGATTGACGCAAATGTTGAGTTCAATATGAAAACAAGATTGCTCAACGATTTATTACCTACATATATATGTATAGCGGAAAAATAATTGTTATGAAATCCCATTCAACATATTATTATCGTAATCGAGATATTATATTCATTAAAAAAAAAAAATGAATTTCTAATTCAATGCGATGACAGGAAATCGTATTTATTACATACCTATATACCTACTTATATACATTCGAAAAATTGAGCCGGAATTTGATCACCGAATTTTATCTAGCACTCATAATTGATAGGGAATATAACAAGTTGAGGAGTATAGAGGTTATGGCAGAGATTCGGCATTATTGAATATATTTTAGAGTGATAAGAAATGTAGGAAGTCTCGCGAGCACGTCATATGAACTGAACGATGAGAATTTGTCAAAATTGAATCAGTAATACACGATATTCAATTTATACTGTTTACGGTATACAGTAGTTATGATAACATGTTATCATCTCTGATTACGATAACGTGCATCATTTTCGAAAAATAAGAATATAATGTATGTATCGTGGATATATATCTTATATACATATATATTATGTATATGATAAATTTTCATCAGGATATTTTAAATATAAACAATAATTAATACGAAGTATAACTAAACACACACTTGTAATTATAACGATAACCTCGTGTTATCTGAATAATTCGGAAACTAAAACCAAACTATGATCTAATCACGTTTACGTCTTACTTTTAAATCCCGGCTAATTAACCCTGGCCTTGAGCAGGATAGACTGTGCGTTAGCATACAGCAAAATGCGAGGAAATACGTTTTAACACGTGATCGTTGGAAATGATTTATCGTAGCTATAGAGTTCGTTTGAAGCCCGGAAAAACTCGGTCTATTTTTAAGCGCGGCTTGATATCTGACTTTACGAAACGCGAAGAGTTCGAATTTAACGAGAGAAAGAAAAAACAAAACAGCTGAATTTTATTTAGCATGAATTATTAGCAGTATAGGTTTAAAAATCGATTATTCTATCTTTGAATCATGATTGAGATTAGAACTTAGATAATAATAGAAAGAAAAAACAAGTCAAACCGCTAGCAGACACGCGCATATACAATTTTTGACACTTGTCAGATTGGTGATTTCGGAATCCAGAAGCAGATGACAGAACTGTCTTCCATAACCTTAAATCGCTTGTAACAGTCGGAAACTTCGTCAACAACTTAGATGTAAAGAATAAAAATGGATCAGCCAGTAACTGAAGATAATTTGCAATATATTTGCGAAAAGTTATCAGACGCTGAGGTGCGTATTATACGATAACCCGTTCCTTAATGATGAGAGGTTAAGTTGCACACTATGTTCAATATCAACTTGTACACGTCGACGATTTTTTTTTCAAATTTCTACTCATGTGTAAACAAGTGAACAAATATAGACGATATTAGCTTACAAAAATAATTCATATTACGGTCTTTTGCAAAATGAATGACAAACATTTTCGCTCGATTATCTTTCAGGTCAATGTAAACAATGAATTGGATCTTATACTATCCAGATATTGTCACGTCGAAGCAAAGCTACAAAATATCAGCAAAGTACTTCCTAATCTGACTATCATTCATTCCGAAGCAGACAAACTTGGCGAAATGATCTCGTTCACAAATAAACTGGCGGAAAATGTTAGCGCGAAAGTCAGGCGGCTAGATCTGGCACGAGTACGTTACATTATCCAGGACTTTGTATCATTCATATTTCCATTTTATACAGAAGCATAATATCACCTCAACTTACAAAATTATTCCTTAAAGCCGCAAATGTCGCTGAATATTCACCATATTTTCAATTTTATGCAGAGTCGAGTATCGGAGTGCCAGAATAGAGTACATGACATTCTAGACTTACAATTATGTAGCCAAGGTGTTGCGACGGCTCTGAGAAACGAGGATTACGAGAAAGGAGCCGCCCATGTACACAGATATTTATCTATGGATAGACAACTTCTGGAAAGAACTGCCGAAGATGTGTCTGGTGATCACACGAGTATAACTAGTTCGTTGGGTACGCTGCAGCAGGCTGCCCAGCAGTTGAGGACAGTTATAACTCGTAAATTTGATGAGGCGGTAAAATCTGAAGACTTGGCATCTGTGGAGAGATTTTTCAAAATATTTCCTCTACTGGGAATGCATTCCGAAGGGTTGACCAAGTTTTGTCAGTATTTATGCACCAAGGTATAATTTTATACTCTTGTTTTCCTTTCTTTTTCTTGGTCGCTTTTTCCACTCCTTTTTCCACTCCTGTGAATTCGAATCGTCAATCATTTCCACGTCGAAAATTATGAATACCTAACTTTTTATTCAAGCTTCAAGAAACTGCACAGAAGAACTTGAAAGTCGCTCTTGATGCTAAGAATTCTGATAAACGAGCTTCGGTCATTTATGCAGACACAATGACGCTGTTATTCGAAGGAATCGCACGAGTTGTTGAAATTCATCAGCCAATAATAGAAACCTTTTATGGTCCTGGGAAACTACTGCCGACAGTTATTATACTACAGAAGGAATGCGATAGGTAAAATCAAACTTTGAGAAATATTCTTCTTTCATTCCGCTATGAGAGATTTCCATATTTTGATAAAAGAATCTAAGAACTCGACCGATTTCACTCTTCAAAAGTTGCCGGAATCGAATATTTTTCATCTATAAAAAAAGTGAATTCAATTCTTTCTCATTTACAGACAGATAAAGAAAATCATTGCGGAATTTATGAAGCATAGAAACGTTTCGAAAAAAGTCAACACAATAAATGAACTGCTTCGTAAACAGAGCGTAGATAAAATTGATCCAAAGGATCTTGACTTGCTTCTTGGTGAGGTAACGATAATGCATTCTCGTGCTGAATTGTACATCAGATTTCTCCGGAGAAGAATAATTGTGAGTTTGATCTGGTTGCTATGAGTTTATTCGATTTATTCAAAGAATGCAGTACTAAGAAAAAATCTAATCTTGACCAACAGAACGATTTAGAGATCGGTATCGCCGATGACGTGCTACGCAAAGATCAAATTAATGAATTCGAATCATACATTAGCAAAAGCGAACTAGCCAGAGGCATGCAGGAATTACTAGGCGCTTACCTTGCCTTAGAAAGATACTTTCTCGAAGAAAGTGTGAACAAAGCTGTTGGAATGGACACATTGGATCAAGATCAACAAACGTCTAGTATGCTCGACGACGTATTCTTCATAGTACGAAAATGCGTAAGGTGTGTATGCGGCGAGTTTAAACGAGACTGCGACTCCTAATTTTATAGTCTATTCGTTAATTTAGGTTGACTAGTTTTCGAATAGATTCAAAGGAGTGTAATAAGGTGTAAAATTTGCCTTACAGACGTGCGATCTCAAGTTGGAGCGTCGACGGTGTATGCGCCGTTGTTAATATGGCCTGTGGGATCTTGGAAGGGGAATTTGCAAGCCGACTGAGAGGTAGATTGCGTCAAGGCTACCCTGCGGGATACCTGGATTTAGCACAAGCGTATAATGCTCTTCAAACAAGCATACAGCACGGCCGTTTGCAAGCATCAGACACAGAGCTTGCGAGGCTGATGTTCCTGGTAATACAGAGGAGAAACGTTGTTCAAATGATCTCAATCTTTCTTCAATCGTCCCAACGTTATTCTCTGTTCTAGGCTTACTTGAATAACACAGACGTTAGCATTGAATACGTTGAAACATTGTCTAAGAGTCTTGGGGAGGAGATTGGAACATCGTTTCCAAATATGCAAGAAAAAGAAAGAGGAAAATTCGATAGCTGTTTGGCCGGACTGCGTGGAGTGACTTCTACTTTACGGGCAGTTGTCGACTATGGGCTAGAGCAATTACGTGCGAGTGCTGTAAAGCCCAGAGTAACACCTTGGGTGGATTCATTCTTATCAATGAATCATCATATAAATGAAGTAAAAACTTAGAAATTTTTGAAATTGCTCGTCAACTTTATACGACTTTGTTTAACTTTGTGAATAGAATACCGTGAAAAATGCATCTTACTAGTTCAAAGTAGGATTTAAAAGCACAATTATTTCTTCAGAATAATAAGACTTCAAAATTGTAGAACAACTGATTAATAAAAACGAAAACTTACTTACAGGATGAATTACTAGGATATGAAACCGAAGAACCGTTTGTCCAAACCCTGGTGATGAATTTGGAAGGTTTACTGCAAGCTTTCAAAGGTGGCCTTACAGCTTCAAACTATGACGCATTGATTGGTATTCTCACCGCAGAAGTCACTGCTCGTTTGGAAAAGGTTGTTCTCAAATCAAGCTTTAACAGGGTATGTATGTCAAATTGTTAACATGACGAGATTAAGATTCGCATAATCAAAATTGGTTCCTGATATGAAACTCAATTGATGTCTGCTCTTCTCCTATAGGCTGGAGGACTCGTACTTGATAAAGAAATAAGAGCTCTGGCTGGTTACTTGGCTGCAGCCACCTCGTGGTCAGTGCGTGATAAATTCGCTAGACTAACTCAAATTGCTACGGTTCTTAGCGTAGAAAAGGTCGAAGAACTGGCGGATTATTGCGGGGCTGATGCTGTCGCGTGGAGACTTACTCCCGCCGAAGTACGACGTATTGCATCCCTCAGAACAGACCTAAGGCCTGAAGACATTAAGAGATTGAAATTGTAACGAATGGTTGACGATGGTATAATGTTACATAGAATTTTCTTCTATTTATATATTACTATGAGAATAAATGGTAATTATATTCTTAAATTGTATAATAATAAATAATACAGTGCAAACGTTCGTATCAAGTTTTAACTTATTTCATGTAGATATTTCAAAGCTTTTTCGCACCCTTCAAACTTATTCAATAATTTACGAACACTAGTATGCTTTAAAAAGAACCCAAGAAAGAATTACTAATCGCTATTTGCTGATCTTCAATTTGTAGATACTGAGTAGCAAGTGATTGAATGAGCAGCTAAACAAAAATTAAACAAATACTCGAGCCAAACAAAACAGAGACAGAAACTGTTCATAGTTCTTTTGTTTTTTTTTTTGAGAGTAAACATCTCAAAAACTCTAAATGCATTTATCTAATTCCTAATTCTATCGAATCATCTAAGATTTGCTATCTCTAAACATCAAAGATGTCTGAGAAGAGTGAAACGGTTGGAGAAGAGAATGTAAATGAATTAAAAAATATCAGCAAGGTCTGCTTAGTGCAGAGAGAGTTTCCTGAAAATATACAAAGATATTTTTTCTCCGAGCCTACGATTTCAATTGATAAGCCAGATCTTGCCAAGAAAATATCCTCAGATCCCAACATTGGTCTGGAGATAAATTACGATGATTTGTGCGGCAAATGGTCCTGTCCTAAAATCCCTGTTTATCAGAGATTCGATGTACCCTTAGTTCCAAAAATATGTACTTGGGTATTTATCGAAGAAACAGATATACGCTATATGAAACAATTTCAAAACGATAAAAAAGCTGTTCTCACCTTAATTGGTAAATCGTCGCATTCATTATCTTCTCCCGCTGTATGGAAATGGTCAATTACATAAACTCAGCAAGCTCTGCCGCCGGTTGATTCACCTTTCGCTAGCTGCTACCTATGCTTACAGTGTCTTAAATAATATAAAAAAAATATATATATTTAGAATTATTGATTTCAGGAAACAAGCTACCGAACAACATTTTATTTCGTGGTAGGAATGAGGAAATTTTTCTTCAACTAATGTGGGATGTGTTTAAATTCGCAAGGTATTGTTGAAATTGAAAAATAACGCATGTGAAATGAATATTCGTAGATAATGAATGAGGATAGAAGTTTAGTGAATCAGTGGACCTGCTTAGTTATTGTATAATAAAATATAAAGGTAACTCGGTGTCGTGAAATTAACCAGATTCTGGGCTCGTTGCAATAACGCCAAATTTTCAACCATATTGCGACAAGAGAAGTAAATTATTCTGGCAATTAATTCACAGGGATAATGGCTATTCTGAAATATCCATATCTTCGTTACTGGGACTATATTATTTCACACATCGTTATTTTCTGACAACATTATGGCGTACCGCAACTGAGACATACGAGTTTTTCAAGGAAGGTGTTCTGCTACATTCTGTTCTGGTTAGTTTATAAACTGCCTCAGCAAAAAGACTTGTCTATCGTTTCTGTCGGACTTGATAAAGCCAAGTGTTATACTATTATCGTTAGCTTTTGAATGAGATGAGAAAAATTACTGTGTCGTCAAAGAACTCTGGAATGAAAAGTTTTTAAATCATAATTTCAGCACCCGCCTAAGAGTATTGAAATATTTACACCCGAAGAGAGTAAGCAGTCGCTTGATATATTCTGTGCATTATACATGCGACAATTGCCTTTATTACGATTCACTTGCCTTCCCAATTACCGATTGATACTAAAACTGGAAAGAGACTCTTGGCAAGTTGAAAAAGAAGATGAAAAAGAAGAAGAAAAAATTCAAAGATAATTACTGACCAAACGAAAAATTCACAATCAAATCTACGTGGGCATATATTTTCTCCAAATCCTAGTCACAATTGTATATTTATGATATTAAAAAAGATAGTAAATACTTTCTAGTTCGTAAAAAAAGAATATTATCCGCATCTTCACTGGTTCACGCACCGTCCCTGATACAAATAATACAAAAGTATAAAACATCATTCCCCATGGCAGACATGCACACTACTCGATTACTCTGATCCCTTAATCATTTGCTTGTCGACGATTGATAACCACAGTCACGACTTTCGTCCAGACCCGGGTCACTTTCAGTCCTATCAATTGTATTCTTATTCCACCACTGGTTATTCTTTCTCAATTCTTTTGTCAAATGATCCATTTTTGGAAACCACCAGGAATGACCACACACTGCAGTTCGTCGAACATTTCTTATCGGACCAAGGGATGATTTCTGGAAGTGAACGATTGATGATTAAAGAAATATATGGAATTTTCTATCGCCTAATTGCATTGTTTAAATTTTAAATATCAACAGCAGTTTAATGTTGGAGACAGACAAGATATTTCAAGCGGAGAATTTCAGTTACCGACCTTTCCTACACGTGAGAAACTGCAGCTTGACGGTCCACTTCGGTTATTAGTAAGATTTGTGATTGAGGGAGGTGAAGTCTTGCATCCAGTATAGAAACTCCTCGATCCTCGACCACAGACGGATGGCTTCTGGAGACGTTTCATTCTCTGAGATAGTGCGCAATTTGCTCGTCTCAGTTCTCTTATGGTAGCTAAGAGAGCTCTGCAAATGGTGAAATGATAATATTATGTAGATCTCCTTGTTTGTTTCAATGTTACATTCAACGTTATTGAAAACTCAGCTAATATCAACGATAATAAAGGGTTTAAGGAGATTACTTTTTCTCGAATGCAAGTTGCATGACCTGCTGTTGTTTGACGTTAAGTTTAGACGCCAGCGTTTCAACTAGATTCTTCTGTTCATCCATCCAAGCGCGAATACACAATACTACGTATTGTGACTCGGTGCATAGCTCCGAACGACTCACAGCGACTTGACTCAATTCCGCTGACATACTGACCAGTGATTTTGTCTTCACTTGACACTCTTGTCGTAATTCTAATAACGATTTGTGCATATCTTGTAACTGCAAAAAGAAGATTATACATTTATCATTACCGAGATTAAAGAGAGGAATGATATTCTTGATACTAGTGCGGCAGAACGACCCTGACGCCGAAAAAACTTGTTAAACTAATATCACCTCTGATAAGCATTTGCAGTTATTCTGCTCCAGTATACTCTTCTTCGTTGCAAGGTCGCAGTTTTCTTGCAAACATTCTTGTAGCTGAGTTGACAAACAGCACTTTACTTCCTCCGATTTCAATAACTTCTCTCGAAGAGACTGAATCTGTAACAGAAATGATTATTGAAATGAGTATTCCATCAAATGAGGTATTCTCAGCATTTGAATCACGATGAAATAGCTATGAAGAAATGCCTGTAATTTCTGCTATAATTTTTCATCAAATAATGGCAATAGGAAATTAAAATTTCTAAAAGATATCAAACATATAATAACGTCAGAGCTAAGATTTATTGTTTTTATACCTCGAATTGCATCGCGGACTCTTTACATGCTTTTGTTCTCAATTCTGTTTGTACCTTTGCTAAGTCAGTGCTTAATCTTTTATTTACACCATCTCCAATATTCTGGTAATGAAATATAATATGTTTTTACTCTACAAGCGACATGAAATAAATTCAGAACGAGATTTTACTCCGAATAAAAATACTTACGCAAGTTGTATGGTTATCGATTTGAGTTCTCAAATGTGAACTTTCAGTATCTTTGGAACGTATTAACTCACTGATTTTCACTTCCAGTTTATCGATGGTATTTCGGTGTTCCTGACACTGTTGGTAAATGGGATAGTTTTACAATTCACACACGTCAAAGTACGTGTAATAATTTTTGGACACGGTACGTTTTTTACTTTGAGAACTTACTTCTTGTTGAACTGATTCCAATTGATTAGCATAGCATTTGTTCCGGCACTGAGCTTGACAAAGTTGAGAATTCTTCGAAGAGAGTTCACTGCGAGTATCCTCGAGTTCTTCGCTCAGTTTATCCACTATATCACCCAATCGACTTTCCTCCTTCTCTGCTACTGATAATTTTGATAGCAAATTACTTTCCTGTAAAGTTTATAACGGAGAATCATCAATGAAATTGTAATCAGAATAAGAGAGATTATCAAAGGGAATTAAAAAAGTTATTCGTTACCATGGCTGTGATCGCATGCTGTAAATCCACCTCTCTTTTTGTTGCGTCAACCAAAAGATCCTGGCTTTTGTTAAAATCTTGCGTTACTCTGTGGTAATTATCTTCCATTAGGGATAACTGGATTTGAACTCCTTTCAACTGGAATATTTAATCGAATGTGGAATATTAAAATAACGAGTGACTAATACCATGAGGTCGTAACTGACAGACGAGGCAATTTTAATGCCAAAAGGTAGTATAATGTTTTTTTTCTCATTCATTTGAAATGGATGAAAACACAAAAATAAGCCAAAATTAAAATTGAACTTTCCTGAAATTTACATTTCTTAAAGTCAAAAGGTCCCATCTCCGGATGCAAAATACAAATACGATCTTTTGGCATTAGTCACACAAATTATAATAAATAATTTTTTATTTATAATTATAATAAAACGAGAATAAAGATTTTTACTGTACCCGTTTTTTCAACTCGCTGATGTCTTCCCTCGCTTTGTTTTCAAATATGCTTTGTTCAGCTTTCAGAATAGAATTAGCGTTCTGAAAAACGCATTCGGAATAGCATAAATCCCATGGTATGGAGTGAAATTAATTATCTACTAGTAAATTATCTGCATATATTTCATCGTACTTTCAGTATTTGATGATCTGCTTGTAGCTTCACCATGTCATCTGATTTCTCTTGCAATATTCCCTTCAATGAGCAAACTCGATCGCGTAAAACAGCCAACATTTCTTTAGAAACATTCAACTCCCCAAGGCACTCTTCCGTTCGGTCTTCGCTCAATTTCAATCGTTCCTCCAAGTGTTCTATCGTCCGAGAGTTCTGCGCTTTAACTTCTTCGAAACGCTTCAACTGATCACATAGCTCTTTTATCTGAACAAATAAGAAATTTTACATGTAGTGTATCGTCAGCGAGTAACACAGATTAATATCCCTGCCTACAAAGTTGTCAATTTTCAAAGGGGCTCATCGCATTGAACTTGAATCATCTTTGAGATGTATTTCTCTATTTTCATACCCCGTGAAAGTGTTTACTTACTTCCTGTTTCTTTAGATCAATATCATCGTGTAAGCGAGCGACGGTTTCTGAACATTTCACGAGTTTCAATCGAGTATCTTTATTATCTACTTGCAGAATGTCCAAGTCTTTTCTTAAATTTTCATTAACGGTTTTCAATTCTTCCGTTCTCTATACAAATTAATAGAAACTTACGAAAAGTGAAATTTACAAGTACTATATCACCTTTATCACATATGCCACGAAATAAAATACAAAGCATAAATAAACTAGCAATGATATACTCAGTTTATGTACTCCAAAGAGCAAAATGGAATGATAGAACTGCTACAAAGTACCTCTAATTCTTTCTTGAATTCCTTCAATATTTTCAGTTCCTCCTCTTTAACTTTTGCTTCAGTAGATAATTTGACTAAGTCACAGTTACACTTTTGAAGTTCATCTTTTGCTACCACAGATTTGACTTTCTATCCAATGATACAACAACATTGAGCTGATTGAATTGATTGTAAGGGAATAATATAAAGAAAATATGATTAAGTTACCTGCTTTTCCTCCGATTCTTTTTTCAAACGGATTTCCTCGTCTTTCATGGCTTGTATTTCGTTTATCAGATCTTCCGTTTGTCTTGTATGATCCCCTAATTCCTTCTTCAAAATTTCATTCTCATTCTGCAATCGCTGAATATCGTTATTAGCTTTTCTTTCCGATCTCAATTGTTTGTCAAATATTTCCAAGTCTATTTTGTATTTCTGTATCTGCCGATTCATATCTTTATCTCTCTCCTTGAGAACTAAGATCTTGTTCCTTAATTGTCTCTCAATGTTCTCTGATCTTTTCAATAAGTCCTCGTAATCTTTTACTTTGATGCAGTGTGACCCCTCCATTTCTTTCATACTTTCGTCCTTCGAAGTCAGTTTGTATATTAAATCTTGAGTCATACAATCCTTGTCCTCCATATCTGCTTTGCATTTATTGATCTCACTTTGACAATACTTCATATCATTTTCTTTCTTCAATAAAATTAATCTGGAACAAATAATCATTTACTAGTTGAAAATCTGGATCAAAAAAATTCCGTTCATTTTTTAAACATTTACTTTAATTCTCGTAGTTCTTGGTCTGCTTCCTGCCACAATTTTTTCATATCCTTGTATTTATCTTCCAAGCAGTTCTTCGACTTTAGAAGAGTTTCCATCTAGAATGATAACAGTTTCTGTATGCAACAGCGGTTCATAACGCACGTGATTCCATGAATTACCTTAGCTTTGATGACTTCAAATTCTTTACAACGGTCTTGCAATTGTTCCTAGAACATTTCAAAGGTATTAAAATAAGAAACTTCAGCTTCTACTCCAATTTTAATGTTGCCATCATAGTACAGAATCATGACTGATTTTGTTCATCAATTTCATTACTTGATCACAATATTTATAAATAATGAGCCTTGCTCATCGAGAATAATAATATACTATATTAGATAAGTTCAGGTGAGGTGTAAATGTTCAATATTTAACTCAGTCATTAAGAAAACGGAAGTGATTAGTGTTAGAAACTGAATACGCTACCTGTATAGCACTTAATACTGCAAAGTATGTGCAGTGTAAATTATTGACAATAACAGAATTGTCCATGTTTTTTATTTTTTCCCTCAGTTGATCAACTGCTTCCCTTTGAAACTCTAAGACAGTGTCTTGTTTGGCAGCCTCGCAAATAAATAACAGATTAAGCGACACAGTTTGTTTGTTTGTTTCTGTCTTTTTCTTTTAAACATGATACATGCGAACTAAATTATTCAGTAATCTTACCTCCTGAAAGCATTGACTGTATTGATATTGTGTTTCATTTAAATATAATGTCAACAATTGTATTGCTTCATCTTTATCGTTTAGCTGTAATTAAATTAATAACACAGAATATGTTGTTTTTGCTTTGTTGGAAAATGAAATTTTCTCAATTGAACAAAATCACACCATGTGTAAAATATTTTCAAAAATATGCATGATACTAAAAAAAAGGGAATCACAATCTTGAAAAACGTGGGTCATATTCAAAAATTCTACACTATGTTCAGTAATACTTTCTATCTAGAAAAAAAGCTGTATATATTTTTGCACATGCACATACACAGTGATGGATAAAGTTTGATAATCTGCAATCATAATGACATGAAAGAATTAAACGATAATTAAATCAAACGAGATAAATAAATAGAATCATCATTTAAATCAGCATTATTTTATCAGCCGCAAGTAAAATTAGAAAAACTAATTCCATGCTGATATTGAATTGAAATTTTGAAAAGAGGTGGGACCACAAGTGTCTGACACAAAATAAAGGTATGTTCCGTGCAGATTAAATAGTTGATCAGCTACTGTCATGTTTCAGCATAAAAATGTCTTAACAAATAATGCGAAAAGATGAAATCTCTAATATGTTAGAGATTAGATTACAAATGTGTAATAACGTAACTTAAATTTTCAGGATTGTCGATACGAAAGTAGATTTTCATTTTTTTTTTCTAAACGTCATTGATCATAAATTTATTCAATATTGTAATAGATTAAAATTTATTAATTTTTGTTTTTTTTTTGCTTTTTTTTTTATGAAAATAATACAGTAATTGCATAACTTTCATTTGAACTAATATACTTTATACAATTAAACTACATTTTTTATTTATAAATTTAAATCTACTAAAGCAATCTTTATCTCCATCACTACGTTATTCAATTGGATAACATTTGTTATGATTATTCTGCTAAGAGCTTCATATGCTTTGTTAGATTACTATTTTATTTATACTATGCATGTGTATACGACATATACAGAGAATATTTTCGACTACATTATTTCTGACCAATATCAGGTACGAGAATCTAATTAATGATTCATAATTATCATTGAACATTACTCAAATAAGATACCTAGCAAGAAAACAGAATTATATGTATAAACAACGTGTATAAAACTGAAGGAACGAAAATTTTCGATTAATATAATTGACCTAGTTACTATGTATTTTTATACCTATTTAGTAAAGAATTCATAAGTATATGCCATCGACAGAGTTTTAAGTTCGTGAAAAAAATTCGAGTGCTGAAAAACTGCTAGCAGTTAATTGGAAGCTTTGATGCACTGGAATCATTTTTATCGCATGATTTTTTGAGGGTAAATTATCAGATACAATCTCGTATCTGAAACCTCGGGCCATTAAGTTAAAGTCTAGCTTTAATCTAAGAAATTATTTTTATAATTTCCAATATTGTCCTGACTGCGTTGTATCAAACAATACGAACATTTCTACTTTCCAACACGAACGCACGGCGGTTTACCTCTATTTACACAAAAAAAAAAAAATACAGAAAAAACAGAAAAAGAAAGAGATATAACAGTGTAATTCTGTACAATTAGTATTGTTAGATAAAAGCACAATACTTAAACTATATTATTATCGTTTAATATAAATCTCCTGCATCAAACATCGTGCACATTCCCATGGTTGAACACAGCTGATGAAGTAGAGTTCTTCATCCCACTCACTTCGCTGGCCGCTCTATTTCCCATTTGATCTAAGCGTCTTTTAGCTTCTACTACAGCTTCTTGTAAATTTCCAATAGTTTGGATTTGTAGTTCGTTCTACAATGAATGTAATTTATGATCGAGCAGAAGTATGGGGAAGCTCGGAAAAAAAAGGGGTAAACTTCAAAGAAGCAATTTTCAGAGAAACCAATTCCATTATCTGTAATCATATACAAACCTCTTTCTCCAAGTGGTCTCTTTCTCGTTCCAGTTCTTTAATTATCTTGGTTTGCAGTTGGAGCTGGAATGAAGAAAAATTAGAATGTGTTGCTCCAAGCAATTCTTTTCAATCGACACAAATCGCAAGAAAAACATACCTCCGACTGCACCAGTTGTAAATCTTCTAATACCTTCTCTTTATGTTGATCCTTTCAAGCACAAGTAAACACAAAATTTATAGACTATTATGCAAAAAAATAAATGTATGTATGTAAGGTATAACTTTGAACTCTTCGACTTGGTTATCAAGTCCATTTACTTTAGGCTAATTTTCTATGTGCCATTTCCGAAAAGCTACTCTTCGACGCGAGGTATTTTTCACACCGCTCAACGTGTATAGTATGATCAATTTTTGCTGAATACATTTCTTGTGAATATTTCAAAGTGAAGGTGATAATCGTACCTTTTCTTGAAGTTTTTGATGCAAGTCCTTTAATTCAGCTTGAGTCATCTTTATCGAGTCCTTTTGTATCCTGATAATCTCCTCTTTATTTTCCAGCTGTAAATTCACAGTATCTATATTTGGACCAGTTGATAAAATGCAAAAGTGAATGTGCTTAAAAAAATATTAAATACGAATTTTAAAGAAAGAAAAAATGACAATAAGCACGATAAACGGGTTTTACCAGCTTGTCTTTAGAGCACAAAGCATTTCTGAGCTTTTCAATTTCAGCTGAACATTGCTCTGTTGTTTCTCCGTATTTTTTCAACATATCCATAGCTGCTGAGAAGGATCCGGATGATATGATCGAATGTAAAGATCCTTCGCACACCTAGAAGCAAGACAAGAGTCGTTGGTTTGATTTGGAGGACAAAAAGTTGAATAAAATTGAAATTTTGCTAATTGTTTTATTAGAAGAAAGAATTGACTGCGTACCAATTTTTTCAACTCGTTTGACAGTTCTTCTAGACCGATCCTAGCTGTTTGCATCGTATCTTGCAAGACTTTGAAAGACTGTGGTATGTTCTGAAATGAAAATGAAAACATAATTAATGATAGTTGGAAAATAATTACCGTGAAGTGATTACCTCGTGTCTAAAATCTTGACTGCAAGTAGAATACATTCCATCAGATTTGTATTGACTCTGTATTGAATAAATATCAATCAGATGTTGAGAAAAAATATTCGACAAAGTTCATTTTTTCTATATTTCGACAGAAAATTCAGATTATAATCATAGTCAATCGCTTACGTAGGAACAGAGAAGATCTCTGGACTTTTTTAACTCGATTTCGCTACAGTCAAGGTCTCTCTGGAGAAGATCTTCCTTTTCTTTATTCTTTTTTGCCTGAAATGTAGAAAACAACAAGAAAGTAGAGAAGCCACTTATTCAATAATCTTAAAAAGTTATACTTTTTCACAAAATATGAATGAAGATGAAATTTACTTACGGCGCATTCTAGTTCGAAAATTCTGCTTTTCAGTTCGGCACTATCTGAAGAGAGGCACCGCCTTTGTGTCTGAACTTTCATTTCTACAGAACTTATTTCCTTCTCCATTGTTTGAATTTTTTTTTTTAGGAACTCGTTCGACGCTGTTTCACACTTTGCCTGAAACAACAAGTCATTAAGGTAGAAGAAAGGGTATAGGAACAAAGTGTGGTTAAAAATTTCCTACCTCGTTCTGGAGTTCTCTTATTTGATCTTGCAAATCAGCAACGCGGCATTTCCATTCATTTACTTTCTCCTGTTTTTTCGCTTGGCATATTTCCTGGAAAACAACATTGAGAATCGTTTTTACCCAATATCGTTTCAAACTAAGATGAAAAATGTTATAAGAAATTGCTAATTTATTACCAACGACGTTTTTATCTTCAAATCTTCATATTCCTTTTTTACTCTACGTAGTTCGTCTTTTATACTCAAGAGATCATCCTGTTTGCTCTATTGACAAACGAAACATTACAATATAAAACTTGCAGCAAAAAATTAAATTTTCACAGTCTTGAACGACAATACTAAAGGAAATACAAACCTTGCTCAGAATATCTTGGCTGCAATAATTGGTGTGATTCTGATCACCTAAGTCTCGATGGTTTCCAGTTGACATCTGGAATGTAATTTACGACGGTTAATGTATCATTAAATTATAACAATATGAATTACGTTAATGATTCAGAAAACTATATCGCTGCTTGGTCACTCTCAAGAACTTACTTGTTCCATAACAGAAGCAAAGTTCTCGAGCATATCCTGCATTTTAGTGTGTGTGTTATCAAGCTCTTGTTCAAGTCTGTCAAGCTTTTTACTTCTCTCCATAAAGACATTTTGCGCCATTTCATTCTCAATCAGCTGTATAATTAAGAAGAATAAAATTAGCTCGATGATCTTGACAGAAAAGCATGGAGTATTGAATGTCTTTCGATGCTCACGGGACCATATATTACGATTTTCTACCGATCTTATACTTACAACTTCATCTGCTTTTTTCTGTAAATCTCTCAAGCAGTCCTCTAGTCGATTTAACTGGCCTTTAACTTCGAGTAACATTGTCACAGCGTCGCATGCCTGGAATCAAGAGTGACTTATTAAAGATTTACACCTACATTAAAATGAATAAATTTTATGGAAATAGTTATTGATCTTACATTATACCTAGTTAGTTCAAAGCTAAAACAGATGGCAATTAAGTAAAGTAATTTTTACACATTACCCCTGTTTGATAGATTTCTACATTCGTGATGATTTGCTGGATTTCTTCATTCACCATGTTCAACAGATCGTCGCATGTGTGGATTTTGACCATTCCAATCGAACTGTATTCCTTGATAAAAATATGATATCATTAATTCATCAATATAAATTACGAGAAGAAAATTTCACTTCCTTCAATGCTTACTTGTAAATTATCACTTGCACAGCTGGTACACCGTGAGATATCGCTCTTTATTTGATTAATTTCATTCTTCATATCTTTCAGCTTGATTGCTCCCTTCGTTATTCTTTCACTGTGCCTTGATTTTTCCTGTTCCTATTACAACGCATAAAACGTATCAGAATTCCTTGTCGGTACATCAGTGGATTCGAAATTTAAGCACAAGGAATTGACCGTGCTGTTTAGTTCTTTTCAAAAAAATTTTCGAATAAAATTATAGTCAATATTTCTTGACAAGTTCTTTTACCTGAAGTTTCAATTGATTTACAGTATCCGACAAATTTTCTCTCGTCTTTGTTAAATGGTCTTGAATTTGCTTCACCAATTTAGTGAACTCTGTGAACTGTATATTTATAATAATGATCAAACATTCATTTATCCATTCATTAATTTATTCATAATAAAAATCAAAACGGTTTGAAATAATGCTCTTTCTCTTTCCGATTCCACAAACCTTCTCATGTCGGCAATTTAAGGAACAAATAACATTGGTCATCTCCTCCCTCAAATCCTCTGTCGCTGCTTGAGCTTCTACTGTACATACCCGGAATTCTTCCATCATACGAAAGTGTTGAATAGCCTGATTGTTCACCTGATTTTGTCGAGTTGATTAGCAGATGAATTTTATCCAATTATGATTAATTTCAGAGAAAAAAAAGTCGAGTTCTTACCACTGCGGAAGCTTTTGCAGGTGCGTAATCATCTTTACACTTCTTTGCCTGAAATCAGATTCTATCTTATGGAAAGCGTTCAATGATATTCCTGAACAATATTACTTACCACTGTTCTCATTAGACCTATAGCTTTCTCTTTATCTTTATAGATTCGGGAAATATTTTCAACGCTGTTGGCTACTCGTTTTTTCAAGCTCTTCATATGAACTTTTTCCCCGTCGTCAATGCACGCCTGTAAGAGAAATTATTGTCCAAAGATTAGTCAACATTCGATATGAATTATTCATCGAAACTAACACATCTTTCCTTGATCCCTAGAACATTTGATAAATGTTTTAGTACCGCTTCCAAACCATTCAGCAAAGTGTTAGAACCGCCGCAACATGTATCCTAGATGAAAGAAAATGAGTTATCCTGTATCGAAGCATGTATCTATTAATAAACTTGTTACTTTTGGTAATTTGGTGGATCGTAAGTCAGCTAGCAGCGATTTCATACTCTGCAATGTGATTGCATTACTTGTGTTCTGAAATAATTAAGATAGTTTAGGTATAACGACCAACAGACATAATATCACCAGGATATCTCGACGCCTAAAAATTTCTGAACAATCGGCGTGTTTCGAGTCTAATTTACGTTGATTTCTGTTATTTGAATAAGTACATACTGTACACGAAGCAGTCTGTAGTAAGTCGTGTAGATATGTAAGTTTAGCTTCAACTGCATCCCTATTGTTTCTCATTATCTCCATAGATTTGTTCTGCGAAGGGCATTTCAATTATCAAGGGTTCAACTCGTTTTCCGGAGAATCAATATAACCACAATAACTTGGAATTACAAGCAGCAGAATTTAGTTACAGTTCTATTTCAACTAATATTTTCTAATATCATCTAATAATAATACAATCATTGGGAAAATCATACTTTTTAGATACATTGAGAATTTAATTACGTGATTACCTTGAACGTTTGTACGGAAATTGATATTCAAGTTGAAATAAGATTCATAACAAATGCCTTAGCCATATTACAGAATATCAAGAATAATAATCCTACTGAACAATGTTTTAACAATTCTACTTGGTGTAGGGGAAAAGTTTACTGCGCAGTACTAGCAAACTACGATTTGGAGTTACTCCAGGAGACTTACATGATCAATTATTTCTGCCTTGTAATTAAGCAGCAATTTTTCTATTTCCAGTAATTTTCTCTGAATATTTGCTATGCCATTATCTCGGTTTATATCCTAAAACCATGGGTACAAGGAGAGAAAGTTATTCGATGGAAAATAACTCAACTTTGAATGTCAAGTTCCTCTTTGACATAAATACGTTTTGAAATAGATACATGTTGATATTAAATAATAAGTTTCTGATCAAAGAACATGAAATTGTCAAGTCTTCTTTGCTGAAATATTTTTCCACATAAAATAATACTTATAAGATAGGTATTGACAATTTGAACAAACCTCAGTTTCTTTGATGTTCATATCTTCCAGCATCCTCAACAACTCTGTTTTTAATACCAACAGTGATTCTCGTTCCTTTTCCATCAGCACTTTGGTATTTGACAAGTAGACTAAAATCTCACTCTAAAATATCGAACAAATGTATTATACGGAAATTGTAAGTCATTATAATTTGTAATTAGAACACACAACCGAAAGCCATTATTTGACATCTTTTAAACTCTCAAATTCAACAGAACAAAGATCTCTGCATTAAATATTTCAACCCCAACGGTTGTTGAACTGTTAGATCAAGTAGACAAGAATTTATACAATGAAAAGACAATAATACCTGATGGTGACTTGGAGCATTTCCATCTATTGCGTCGTCTTCCTGAAACAAGGTAAGTAGTTGTGCGGATCAAAAATATATCCCGTGACTAATGACAAAGGGTCGTATTTTCTTCTTTTTATATTCACGCAGAAAACATCAAAATACGTTCAGAAACATCGGAATTCAATAATTGATAAATTGCAGGCAGATACAATCTTTGAGCTTTAATTTTTACGACTTTTACGAAACAGAATGGTGTTACGTTACATGTGCTGCAATCATCAAGTTTTATTCAGCGAGTGTATTTAAACCGCCATGTAAGATATTCAATTAATCTCAAGCACATTCTACAGTAACTTGGCAAACATCTTCCTTTATCGTGAATGAGAGATCATTGATGAAGGGCTGATAAAACTGAACGTGTAGTAGCATACAATTTACCTGATACTTGATCAAGTTCCTCCCTCTTAACTTTTCTAATTCTTTATAAAATTCGATTGATTTAATTTTCTGTCGATTTAATTCATCCTTGAGTTTATCATTCTCATTATTCCTTTGCATCAATGTATTTTTTACAATTTTCAATTCATTGTGAGTCTGGTGGAATCGGTCTCGCATAGATGTCTCGTCGGACTACATTAGGTTTATTATAAAGCATAAAATAACGCAAAAATTTCACGATTAGATACCGTCGTACCTTAGAAGATGAACATGTAGTTTCTGAACATGAAGAACATCTCTACAGTAAAAATGGTGCTTATGAATCTGAGATTTTATACTCGCTAAATTTAAGCATGCTTTTCTGATGGACATATGGCTTACCTCGACCGAAGATTCAGTCTTTATCCGTACCCTCCGCGAGGACGAACATGTTTCCTGAAATTACAGGAAAAAAAATTATCAGAGGTAGAAAAAGAACGAAGTATTTGTTCAATAACTTTTAGATCATAGTTGATCTGAATTGAAAACCTTTGTGAATATTAGTCGAGATTACGTCACAATTTATGATGAAGCTAAAGCGTAATCTCTTATCTATAATTATGTGGAATATTTGGCAGCGATGATTGCGACGAATAATGAATGGAAAACTGATATCCGCAAAGTAAAAATAACTCTAGCGTAGAAAAAGCTTTATTATCTAGTAGAAGCTAAAATACGTTAAATAACTCTTACAAAATGTACATGTTTAATTATATTTTGTCAAACTTGAAGATGCTTGTCCTGCGCTCGAAACATAGGTGATCTCAATGCCTGACAATTGCTCGATTCTTGAATTGGGGTCTTTGCAAGGTGGCGATAATTTCCTGGTAGACTTTACTATCTTATGATCAACATCGCGCGACGATTTATTTCTATCAAAGAGAACCTCGCTCTGAGTTTTGTTCTTCGAATTGCATAATTTTCCCGACATTTCATTGTCGTTTATCGTATTTCCAGGATACGAATGCCGATGTAAAGAGGAGACGTTACTCTTACTACGTAGGGATGTGGGAGGGATGAATTTGTGGTGAAATTCCCAGTAAGGATTGTCGTTTCTATGGGTATCAGTCTTCTCGTAAGAACTTTTCAAGCATGGATGAAAAGCCGGGACTATTTGGATCGGCTGTAAATTCAGGTCCGAGTCATCATGCATCTATGTTACAAGTTTTACAATACAGAGGAAACATTATTTTCAGTCGGTTCTCACCTTGGACTTGGCTTGTTTAAGCTCCCTTCTCATTTCCTTGATGATATCATCCTTGAAATGCGTCTGCATATCTGATTGACGACATTGTTCTTCCAACTGTGCCACTTCTTTGCGGAGTGAAATAACGAGATCGTGTTTTTCGGCCACCTCAACAGTCAAGGCATCGCGTGTTTCCAAGGATTCCTAATGATAAAGTAGCATCTTGTATGCTTGGAAAATCTCTATGGATAATATAACTGAGAATATAATAACAAACTTTCTGCAAGCAATTCATTCGATATTCAGTCTGCTGGAGTTCCATGCACTTTTGATCAAGTTGAGATTGCAAATCATCCATTTCGCGGCTCTTCTCGTGCATAAGCTTTGAAAACTTTTTTTCACTTTCCTGTAACTGCTGGCGTAAGTTTTCTATTTCTATCTCACTTGTGTCTAAGGCATTTTCCATAATGTCAGCCATTCTGACAATCTGAATAGTAAGAAGGATCTTGAAAATATTTCAAGTCAAACTTGCCCGAGACATGCCATGCTCTCGTTGAAAAACAAAAATTCTTAAATCATATCCTGCTGCTATCGTTCATGTATATTTCAAAATATTTTATTAGCTGTTATTTTTTGCGGTAGAAGCATAATTTATTTTCATAAAATATCAAATCTGGAAATAATCAATGATGCCATGCTTATTCTCTTTTTATATTAATAATATAGCGCTGAAGTGTTAAAGCAAGCCAAGCTAAAAAATGTCTAAATATACAGATAAATTAGGAAGTGCTTGAAAACCGGCAATTATAGATAACAAGATTACTTGAGAAGTGTGACAGCTTTTTCTTTCAAAGCGAGAAAGTTTAATCATAATAGAAGAATATAATTACAAATAATAACACTAGTTACTTTCAAACGACGTCGATAAATTTTATACTCAATAGCATAATTGTGAAACAATGAAAATTCGACGTTGGCTTTTATAAAGAATGAAATATCTATGGTCGAATTCCTTGTGATCCCATAGAAAGGCAATGAAAAAATAAAAAAATAAAAAAACAGGACTGGAATTCATGTTGTAATTGAAAAATATAATTTTCAAACAGTTTTGATCCCAGCGAATCTAAACATCTAAATAGTATATTCAATTGGAGAATAGCATAAATATGTAAGCATTCGTAGGTATGTAAATTGGTTTGGTTCAAAAAGATGTCATACACCTTGTACAAGGTACTGAATGTATTGAGCAATGAGAAAATATACTTTCAATTCCTAACAAACAGCAAGTAAAAAAGTATGGTCTTTATAGTTACTATTACAGATACTAATACACATGAGTGCGACAAGTTTTGTGAGTAGAATGGAATCAATTGTTTGATCTAATCGCAGGAGTGAAGCAAAAAAAAAAAAGAATGAAACAACTTACGTCAGAATCTAGGTCAATGCTAGGTGAAGTTGATCCGAGTACAATTTGATTAGCCAGCTTTGAACGGTTCTTCAGATTATCTCTGAGAGTCTGGAGTTTTGAGATATATTTTTTAATCGTCTCTTCTTTCAATACTACTTGGTTATTTTGTTCGGCTAACTTTTCTTCCAGTCCTGTTCGATACCTGTATATAATATCATAGAATTTCAATTTTTCTTGATATCGAGCATGGATTCAGTAATAATATTTGCGAATAAAATTCTAGACTTATTCAGAGTAAGTTTAAAATTCTCAATATCCAAGTCGATTCCTAATAACTCACGCTATTGCCTGTTTCTCATTTTCCTTCAGCTGTTCTACCTGCTCTTTCAGACTGGCGATGTACTCTGCAGCATCTTCTTTTTCCTGATTTCAAGATAAGTTAGAATTATTTTTGCTTATCAAAAATATCTACAACTCAGTCTAAACTTATAAGAAAATTATTTTTATATCATTTAATTTTTCAGCTTGTATTTCTATATGATAAGTTGACAAATTTAATAATATCAGAGCTTTGCCATCAGCTATCATAATGTAAAAATTATGTGATATTGCCAACTAAACACCCAATGCTTTCACATATTTTTTTTCTGTGCAAAATTAATCCAAAGTAAACTCGTTATGAATATTTCACAGTGATTTATCACACCATCTTCATCATATATGATACATTATACAAGGAGTCGCACCAGTGCATAGACCATTGGGTTTCATGTATAAATATCAAACATGTTCTCCCAATTTTCAGACGATGTACGAAGCTTTGTATAGACTATCATTGGAACAGCAGAGTTTTCTTAGCTTTATCAAGAAGAGAGATGAAAATCATTGATGATATATCTCTTTATTGGAAAATTCGAGAGCTGTTGTAATATACATTTGACGTAATTGAAACTTCAAACCTTTTGTCATTCTAATCGAAGATACAATATAAATGTACGTTGGCTTTTGTGACCGCGAGTCAGAAAATTTTTGTGACTTTATAGGAGGTGTGGATAATTACTGAAGCATAAATGAACGAAATTTTTTGAATATAGGTATGTCTGTGTCTGTGAAGTGGAAAAAATATGTCAAGTAAAACAAAGTTTTGACTGCAAGAAGGCATGAAAAATTTTTTGTATGTCACTGATGATAATAAATATATTGAATAGCAGAAATAGGAATCCCATGTTTATCTCAGTGATTGAATAATATGAAAATGATGAGGATTTACAGAATGAAAAACTTTGGGATCAAATATTCATACTGCAATTCCAATTGTTTTTAAAGTCTAAAGGTAGCTGTTCGCCGAAAACCAACTACTGCAAGAGTTTCCTATTCCAACTTTTCAATCATAGAAATAAAATGCTCATAAAAATAAATGTAAATATCCATTGAATCAGTGTAAAGTAAATATAAACTGGCAGACTTCTACAGTCAAAAGATACACGTGAATTCTTGATAAGATTCTAATTCTAGATTGTGGAAAAGTTGGAAACTTTATTGCAATATGAATCTAAGACTGACGAGTTAATTTTCAATTCGAAATAACGAACTCTATCTTTGAAAATATCCTGAAGCAAACCCTCGGTCAATATATCAAAGTGAATAAGCTAATGTCGAGTATGAAAATCTGCCTAATAATTGTGCAATGAAAGAGAGGTTGAGGAAGAATAGAAAATGTTGAATCTATTAAAAAGTAAGAGGCAAGTTATCTGTCTCGCATGGAAAGCAGACTGTCGGGTGAGTAGTTGTACAGTCACAAAAACTTCTATTTGGTGGACACTCTGGCCCCCTGGCAAGACCTCGTCCTAATTCTAGAATAAGTCTCACTTTCTTGTCAGGAACTGTGCATGAATTTACCTGTCCACAGGTGCAGCTGAAAATAGAAAAAGCAAAATTACATTGCATAAATAAAACCGAACAAAAGCCTCTTGCATTTTTATACAGAATCTGTACGATATTTATTAGTAAAAGTTGGTAATGTTTTAAGCCGGACATAGAATGACGAGAGAAAGAAAGAGTCGAGTGTGCGTTTGGTCAAGGCCAGGGAATAATGAGAACTTACTCTAGAGGAGCAGGAATGTCGCTAGACTGGATTTCAAAGAATGTAATCCCGTCAAGGCTCCAGCAATTTTCTGTTCGAGCGCGTCTAATGAGCTCCAGCAACCCCCTAATATCGCTTTGAAGGAATTCTATTTTTTGTTGCAACGTCTCCTCATCTTTCTTCAGTTGAGAAACACGGCTCTCAAGAGCTGCCATCGACTAGATTGCACAATACAGTCAAATTACTGACAAGGAAATACTGATTCCAGTTTAACTTGCGATATCACGCCATTGACCGAATAGTCGAGGTCCTTCGTGCTCAACATGTCTAAGCTCTAAATTTTTGAAATTATATCAGCAAAGAGACATGTGATAAAATAGCTTCCTCTAGGAAGAAGGTATGGTACCCAAAAAAATGCAATTGAGTATAGGGCGCTATCCGTCAGTGCAAAAATTTTTTATCGATGATTTTGGAGTTCCTTTGGTATAGTATTTGAAAAAAATATATCGGGCTGATTTTTGTTAGAAGATTTTAGTGCCACAGGTACGATATGAGATTTTAAACAATGCAGAATGTAGAACTGATTTGGAACAGACAATGGTAGATAGTTAGCACGTATAACAGGGCTTAAAAAGTTTATTAAAAATTTCCTCACCCCGTCTTCACCCATACTGCGTAGATTGATATTAGCAACTGTAGCAGCAGATTGTTGGAGTTTTTCTTCTAATAGTATGACTCTGTTGGCAGCTTCGTGTTCAAGTTCTTCCACAGTTCTTACTAACATTGCATTTTGCTCGCCTAGATCTTTGACCCATTCTTCCATAATCTTCAACTTTGTCTGAAATATTAACCAGAAAAAATTCGTACGATAGAGTTGAGAATTTGAGATGATTTAAATCCCTGTATGAGCTTCATGATTCTCATTGAAAAAGTAACGGATTTAAAAAATTTTCAGTGGAAGCGAACATCCCTTGATAGTAATTCCGAGGGCAAGAGAACTCTGCCATAGATTCGTGCTGGTAAAATAATGAAAGCGTTTTAAATCTGGTTGTAATATTTCTATATTTAGATAACAAGGCTAGGTTCATCTGTCGAAGTTTAAAATTGAACGTATTCCTAAATTTAGGCAGCAGTATGGAAGGTTGGATTTTTTCGGACTGCTCTTATTTTTTTAGGAATTAGTGACAACAAAAGTATGCGTGTCGATGCGAGGAATTTTCTGACTGACAATCGCGTGGATGTTGTTAGCTACTTACGCGGTCCGAACTCCCATCAGTTTCTTCGCTAATTTTCCTGATACGATCCTCGTAAAGCTTTCGAAATTCATCGAGAATCCTTAGCGTGTTAGTTTCACCACACACGTCGCCTGTCTCTTCGTTTATGCCCTGACAACCCCTGGACCTCGGATCTCTGGAGTGGTGATCCATGCCGCCAGCAAATACTCGACGTATTACGATTAACAAACCATTCAATTTAGGGCTACAATTCCCTTACGCATTTAGCCACAACAAATTACAGCGAAAACATTACCGACATAACAAGTCAACACGCTATTTCGCCATTTTTGTTGACAAGATACATGAGATTCGGAGTGTATTATACCTGAAGCCCGGTTTACACGGTTCAGATTATACGCACGGCTGTCAAACGTAACACTAAAAAAACAAATTGCCGATTAATTATCCCGATTACTACACAAACTTTCTTGTTTCTTATGCCCAGATTAAAAAAACAATATTTATAGTCCGGTCTGCGATCATCGTTACACGCAACGATAATATACTAGCTTCACGTTGTGTTTACGGTTACGCTTACGTTTGCGCTCACTTCAGACCGGCGATGGGTTCACGTCCGTCGTTTAACCAAAGCTTTTTATTGTCAACGTTTCAATTCAACTTGCGAAACATATTGTCGTTAATTCTGTAATTTGAACGGTAAGTCTCGCTCGAGTTATTTATATACAAATGAAACAATTTTATATGGGCGATATTTTCATCCGCGAGATAGCTGAACGGCTTTAAAAACACCGCTTAGAAAAGAAAATATTTTTAGGTTAACTCGACATCGAGTTCAATTTACACATCAACGTCTCTTATTTCTGTAAATTATTGTTCATAATTAGCAGCGTGATAATTTATCTTTAACACGAAATTCGTGGCGCTGATTAAAATCCCTTCGATATATTATCCCGCCGATTTACCCCCACCCCCTAATATTCAACGTAACGTCTGCTCACGGGGTCTTATCATTATTTTTTTCTTTCTTTCTGTTTTATTACAGTCGGTGAAATTATTTTCAGACCACAACGATGTCTGATAACGATTCGGACGGAAGTCCCGTTGAAAAAAGACTAGAATCTAAAAATAGCGAAGATGAATCTGAGCGCAGTAAACGTGATAGGCGAGGTAAACGCAAGGCCGATACTAACTCCGACGACAATGAGAAAGGCCATCGCGATGAGCGCAAGGAAAGAGATGACTCGAAATATTACAGGAGCAATAACAGCCGCAGAAGTAGCAGAGGCAGGGACAGGGACAGGGATAGAGAACGAGAAAGAGATAGAGACAGGGATAGAGATAGGGACAGAGAAAGAAGGCGACATAGAAGTCGAGATAGAGACAGGGTCCGTAAAAGAAGCGGGGACAGATACTCTGGAAAAGACGATAGCGATAGATCGTATAGAAAAGATGGGGATGTTGAATTAGGGGAAGATGTGCCGCTGAGGAGATACTGGAGTTCCGAGAAGAAGAACAGCGACCAATATTGGAACAAGTATCCGACAAATAAAAAGGAGGAACGTATTGGACAGCGTTTTTACGGGGGTCGTCACGAAGATAGGAATAGATCGTCGGAGCGCAGATTCGAGGATAAAGAAAACAAGGATAACGTCGATAATGACAGAAATGACGATAGCACTGCTGACATTAAAAGGGAGAAGATTACACCCGCGCAAAAAAGAACGGTCGATTTATTGACCTCCAAGACTGGTGGAGCCTATATTCCACCCGCTAAACTCAGGATGATGCAGGCTGAGATTACAGACAAATCTGGAGCCGCTTATCAAAGGATATCTTGGGAAGCCTTGAAGAAATCTATTCACGGATATATAAACAAAGTCAATACCAGCAACATCGGATTAATCACCAGGGAATTATTGCACGAGAATATCGTCAGGGGTAGAGGACTATTAGCTCGATCTATCATACAGGCTCAAGCCGCTTCCCCCACCTTCACACCCATCTACGGAGCTTTGACTGCTGTGATTAATTCCAAAGTATGATGTTTACGCATTTTAAAACTCTCCAATCTTCTTCCAATCTTATTCGCATATGAATGATAAAATTGGAGTAACTTCTTCCTTCCTTGGATTCAAACTTCCTTTCGTTGGAAGTGAAATTTGATCTATCAAATTAGAATTCACAGGTTTTATCTACGAGACCTAATTTATTAATGTTTCTAAAAATTTT
Source organism: Rhogogaster chlorosoma (assembly GCA_944452935.1). NCBI lineage: Eukaryota > Metazoa > Arthropoda > Insecta > Hymenoptera > Tenthredinidae > Rhogogaster > Rhogogaster chlorosoma. The sequence goes on from OX101797.1 coordinate 24,621,854, forward strand.
CACTCAGTTTCCAAACATCGGCGAGCTGCTCCTCAAGAGACTCGTGATCCAGTTCAAGCGTGGATTTCGCCGCAACGATAAAGCCCAGTGCATTTCATCAGCTACATTCATCGCTCATTTGGTAAATCAGCGTGTAGCCCACGAGATCTTGGCTTTGGAGATACTCACATTACTGGTAGAGACTCCGACCGATGACTCCGTCGAAGTAGCTATTGCATTCTTGAAGGAGTGCGGGATGAAACTGACGGAAGTTTCCAAAAAGGGGATAGAGGCCATCTTCGAGATGTTGCGTAACATCTTGCACGAAGGTCAGCTGGACAAAAGAGTGAGTGAAGAAACGTTGATCGGAGATTGGAATCTCATTTTCTTGGAAATTTTCTCATTTTTCCTGAATCTTGCCACTCGTACAAATGATCATTTTTCAATGTTACAGGTCCAATACATGATCGAAGTTATGTTCCAAATCAGAAAAGATGGATTCAAAGATCACGAAGCTGTGAATGTAGACCTTGACCTCGTCGAAGAAGACGATCAGTTTACTCACCTCGTGACTTTAGACGAAGCAACTGATCCTCAAGATATATTAAGTGAGTTGAAACAGAAGCAAATATTGGGATTAGTCCGCAAATTAATTTCACGAATATCGTTCTTCTAGATGTATTCAAGTTCGATGCGGATTACGTCGCTACTGAAGAAAAGTATAAGGCATTGAGCAAAGAGATTCTTGATACGGACAGCAGCGGATCAGAAGAATCTGGAGATGACGAAGAAGAGAATTCCTCCGATGAGGAAGGCAGCAATGTCGCAGGTGACTGATTTGCAATGATAGAAAGAATCTGAAAAATAGAAAAAACTCCCTTCATTCTTTGAACTATAACAACAAAATGATTGTACATTTTTCAGGGGAAGCAAAGGAGGACGTTATAGTTGATAATACAGAGACTAATCTAACAGCGCTTCGGCGAACTATTTATCTAACAATTCATTCCTCTCTTGACTTTGAAGAATGTGCTCACAAATTGATGAAGATGCAACTGAAACCTGGTCAAGAAATTGAACTTTGCCATATGTTTCTTGATTGCTGTGCAGAAATGAGGACATACGAGAAATTCTTTGGCCTTTTAGCCGGTGTATGTATTCAAGGACGTATTTTATACCTCTGTGACCTTTGAATGTTCTTTTTACGAGTGGATATTGCTTGTTGAGCAATTTGCACGTTTTTAAAGTCGAAGATAAAAATAGTGATTATATTTCAAATTGCGAGATAGTTTGATGGTTTGATTTAACGAGCATAAGTGTTCGATTTCATAGAATTTTCGCGCCATTTCATACGTTATTCTAACAGAATGATTTTTTATTTTTTCAGCGCTTTTGTGCGATCAATAAAATCTACGTTACACCGTTTGAGCAAATTTTTAAGGACTCGTACGATACTATACATCGTTTGGATACGAACAAATTGCGTAACGTATCGAAATTCTTCGCACATTTATTGTTCACTGATTCTATATCCTGGGAAGTTTTATCTTGTATTAAACTCAACGAGGAAGACACGACTAGTTCAAGTAGAATTTTCATCAAAATCTTATTCCAAGAATTGTCCGAGTATATGGGACTTTCCAAACTCAATCAACGTGTGAAAGATGTGTAAGTAAACCACAGTAGTTTTACAGAATTATTAATACCGTTGCATTCTGGCTACATTCTCTTGCGATAAAATCTCAATTCTTTTTCCTATTTTACAGAACTTTGCAAGGAGCCTTTGAGGGCCTATTTCCAAGAGATGATCCAAAGAATACAAGATTTGCTATAAACTTTTTCACTTCTATTGGATTGGGAGGCCTCACGTAAGTCAGCGTTCATATCGCGCCTGAATATTACTTGTAATTCAAATCTTCTATGTATATTGCACAATCGTGAATATATTACAGGTCTATGAATGAATTGGATTTCTTTACAATTGAATTATGAAAATTGGTCGAATACAACGTAGAGTAATTCGGATTTTTCATATTTTTCATTTACATATAAAACTACGTCACTATTTATGATCGAATTTTCTTCCACATTATCTTAGGGATGAACTACGAGAACATTTGAAATCTCGTCCTAAACCTGCTGTGGTTCCGCAATTTGTTGAAGCCAAAGAAGAGTCGCCTAGCTCGAGCAGTTCATCCTCGTCTAGTTCTGAGTCATCTTCAAGCTCGTCGTCATCGTCGTCTGAGAGCTCAGGTATGAAACTTGCGTAATATGATTCAGAAGATGCAACATACTCTTAGTTTTCTTTTCAATATTCTCAAGTAATGAGAAAATCAATTGTACTTCGGTTACCCGGACAAGTATTTAGAATCAAACAAAGCATGGATAGGAAGTTAAAGAAGTATTATTCGATTATTAGATTCGTCCGATTCTGATGATCATCGAAAGAAGAAATCCGCGAAAGAAAAGAGCCAGAAGAAGAAGAAGAAGGAGAAAATTTCTAAGCCGAAGAAGAAGCCACAGAAAAAAGAGAAAGAGAAAGAGAAAGAAAAAGGAAAAGAAAAAGAAGAAGAGATGATTGGGAAAGATATTTGGGATATAGACACGGACAGGGGTCGTGTGAGCAATGCTCGTGAGACTCACGAGAGACGAATAGATCAGGATAAAATGCCAAAGGATCGAAAACATCGGTCGAAGGTATCGGGCAAAAAAGATCGGCACGAACCGCGTAGAAGAAGGCGTAGCGTGAGTAACGATCAGGCGAACTTTGTGCATGGGGAAAAGAGCGATAAATATAGAAGACAAAGAGATCGGTAGATGAGATTTTTTTCATATCCCATAAGTTCTTACATTTTGTAAATTGTTTTCAAATCTTGAGTTACTCGAGAGTAGAATTTATTACGAAACTTAGAATCTGACTGTACGTGTTGCCTGATCGCAATACCACTGTTGTAATTTGTTTTTTCTAAAATAAACGTATAAATACATTTTGACAAATAAACTAGATCACGTGTTCTTTTTTTCTTCTTTCGAATATTCTTCATTCATGAGATTTCAATCTCTTCATAATTAGCAGCGGCAAGTTTGTCTAAAAGACTTCGGAAAGTTTCTATACATACACCTCCGGTACAATCCTTTTTCAGCCCCTCGTTCCATACGACGTTAAAACTATCTCTAGGAAAATCGACACCTATATCCTCAAAAAGCTTACGAATTTCATGCGGTTTGCGAATCTGTAACATATTGTGGATATTTGGCAAAACCCTCTCGGAGTAAAAGAAGAAGAAAAAAGAATTCATTCTGATCTCAGATTCTCAAAATATATGAAACATCGTTTCTTGTCTCCAGTAGAACTTGTATAATCAATTGAAAACTTAGATGCTGGTAAATTACTGATTACAAAATTACTACGGAGAACCTGGACATCAGAACTAACGCAAAAATTATTCAAACTGAAATCGGCTTGCCTTGAAGAAGTCCAAATGGCTTAAACCATTTTGGGTAAATATATTTGGGGAAAGTAAACCAGCTACAGATGTTTGGTCCCCGAGACTTTCTCTTTGGCAACGTGGTCCTCCGGGAGGAACAACTACGTATGGCACATCAACTCTTTGTGTGCAAAGTCCTGCGGTGTAGCGAGCTGTGTGAAAAAAAAGAGACAAAAGGATTAAGCACTGATTCCAAATCTTGGGGATTTATCAATAAAACTGTATAAGACAACGTACGATTTCCATCTAGGAAATTTGCTTGACAAATGGTTTCCTTGTAGGTAGAAAAATAACTTTGATCTTCCCGCGGGAGATCTGTAATATATTTTGGAATAATGGATTATTCTTTGGTTACGGAAATAGTTTTGCGTCTTAGATTACCCTCGATTTTTGGAAGTAAGGGAAATTCGCATTTCCAGCTCAAAAGATCCGTCACATCTTTATACGAAACATTATGATCTTTGATTAAATTCAAACTCTCTAATAGGGTATGGAATAATTTTTTGTCGGGATAGATTCTAAACGTTTGCAAAATCCGATAAATTTCATCCATTGTCATCGTATTCGTTTTATTCTGAAACAAATAATATTTATCGTCGAGAGTTTCAAGTACTACTTTTGAAGTCCATCTGGAATTAAATTCAACACACAGAAGTCAGGTTTTTCCCACAATTTTATGTTCAGGGACGTTTAGTGTAAAGAAAAACCAAAACTAGACAACAGAGCATTGGGAAATAATCAGAATACGAATCGTTAAATGCTCCGGATAATTCTATAGCCTTTATATCACGTGTTACTAACTCTATCACAATAAACGAAGGTCTGATATAAATCCGTGAACGAGACTCCACGCTTTTTCAAACTGAGTCGCAGCGCGTTTATGTGCTCTAAATAATGCTTCTGCATTGACTTGTCGATGTTCGGTGAGAAATTTTTCAACAATTCACCAACGCCGTACGAACCAGGCTCGCTAACTATACCAAAAGTACGTCCTTTCAGCAGGGGTGCTAAGTCAGCTCTTACCCTGCGTGAAAAATGTACAAAAATGATATAACGGGCCATTTTTATAAACAAAGGCAATGATTATCCGTCCGATTCGCTCCCCTATAGAAAATCAATGGAACAGCTTAAGTTATAGAAAAAAGATCAAGAATTCATTTCAAGAATTTCTAATCTCGGATCAGAAAAGTCTCCAGAACTTTTCCATGCTACAATTATTCAGCAATTACACGGCGCATCCAAGACGAGGTTCGTTATCTTGTTTGTAATCTGCTTGGAGATTGCTAACGATCGATGCTACATCTTGGTTGAACCATTTCATAGATCGCTTAACTTTGCCACCCAGTTTATCGATTCTAACTTCCTTCCCATACGCGTGTTTCCTGTTAAACGGTTCGAGATAGCTGTCGAAAAATAATACACAGTAATATTAGCGGAAGGAGGGGATAGATCTCTGTGTAAATCTACGGAAAACGACCAAACTAGAATTTCTTTTCATATAATGCATTTCTCACTCCCGATCCACTTGTTCCGAAGGATAGTAATCGCTATGACTTTTTCTATACAACGCATGGCCTATGCGAGAATCAGCTATAACTTCGGCTGCAGTTTTCTGTGGGTTTACCAACTCCGCTGCTGTTCCGTCTACAAGGTTGCACGAAGGAATATCTGATTTCAAGGTCTTTCTCAAGAACAATAAACGGTATTTAATAATAGACGAATATTGTTATGAATTGTACAGAAAAAACATGAGTCATAAGAAACTAAAAGAGCTATTATTTATTATACTGGATTTGGTGCTTTTTCCGAAAGTTGTTAATACAGGATCAACGTTATGAGGTAAGTTCGGTGTCTGGTCGGGAATTTTTCCCAATTCTTTTTTCCAATAGCTTTTCATAGCAGTGGCTTTTAATTCGTCAATCAATGATTGAAACGGCGTTCGTTTACTCATTTCCAGACATGATTTTACCTGGACGTTATATTAATTGACAATTATAAAATCGGCGTCAAGTTTAAGACGGATAATTATGGCGTTTAAAAATTTGCTGATGAAATCCCTAGAATTAAACATACTCCAGTGTAAATTCCGGGATTATGAGTAGGGGTCTTTGATGAATAATTAAATAATTCATTCCCTTCTTGTTTATCGCGAATACGTAGGTCAGATTTTAACGCGTCTACACGATCCTGGAGCTTGTAATCCTTGAAGCAATCTTCTATTCCTTCTGCTAACACAACGGTACCGGCCTATATTATGTTGAACGGATATTTAATTTGAAAGAAAAAATCCATATGAATAGCTCGATAAGCGCTGACTTAGGCTGCAGTTATTCATATAGGTTTAGGCATTATTTAAGTATGTAGGTTCTGCAATCGAGGGATAACACCTATATGTATAGTAGTTACGATTTTTCAAGCATATTATAGATTCGAACTTTGGAATGATTGTAATTGTTGAAAACTTGTTTATGCTGTGTAATAATGATGTTTGAGAGAAATTGAGAAATAAGTATGCTTCGTTCGGGGCGTAAAACGGGGATAACAGTACAGGTCTTATCTCTGGGTGATAATCCGTTTTCTTATAATGCCCAATCTGCTTTCGGACATCTTCGTATTGCGGCATAGATATTTCCTTGGACATTTTTGACTTCCCCTAAGTAATAGTGTTATCGATATAAAGGTGAGTAATGTATGGATGATTTTTAATCTTTGCTATTTCGTCGGCATATTGCGCGTGCGAATATGATCATTTGAAGCTAAATCTTATCCAGGAACAAAGGAATTCTGGACTTTTTTCCGACGGAATAGTCAAATCCGTTCAACACGATTCGTCAACATTGGATAATAAACATTCGTACGTAGGTCAATGTTTACTATAAAATGTATTTATTCATTAATTGAAATAATAATCGTATAAATATTCGATTGCAAATGTAATCTATCGAAAGAAATAGTGCGTTGATTTCTGTCACTCAACGATTGGTTGATAGGGACGGCCATTTTAACTGGGATGTTCGGGAAGAGTAGAGGGTGCGCTGCTCAAGCGAGTGGAAGAGGATAAGGGAAGTGAAGTTTGGAGATCTCCAAAAAAGCCCTCTGTTATTAAACTTGGTTGCATTCCGTTTACGCGTGTCACAAAATAACTGGTAATAATAACCTCGTAAATAATAAATCTAAGTTCGGGTGGCATTGGTGTCGACCTAAACAACTATTGCGCGTTGTGCGATCAGTGTCAGTCAATCCCGTTAACGTAGGTTAGGCTGAAGATAATCTTGATTGCTATATAGTTTATTCGTCATTTTTCATTTCTCATTGGTTAGTAGTGAAAGTAAGTTATCCCCTCATCCCGTTCGTCGTCTCGCCCAGATAAAGTTATACTATATTGAAAATATAGCCAATAAAAATTAACGTTTGCGCGTCGTACAGCCCGTGAACTGTCACACAAGTTCGTATATACATGCATACATAGATACACACATACAGATATACACATATATACATTATTCATCCATACGTTTCTACGTACTGCATACATGCGTATAATATGCGTATACATATTTCTACACGATATGATATAGCTCCTCTACAACGAACTGTATTCGGTGATTCGTTATGAATGACGATCTTTATAATGTTTTGCTTCCGGCCTCTCGCCTCCAGACAATATACCCACTGCATATTATACATAGGGCATTCATCATAGCGATCCGTTACCTGCGTTAATATTCGAATATTTAGTGACATTCCACAGGCGGTGGTGACAGCTTTGCTTTACTCAGTGCTGTATCAATTGGGTGGGTGTTTCAGAGTTTCAGAAATCGAGCTCGTGACTACCGTGATGTGGAATTTCGTTTAGTGTCTGTGTGAATTAGCCTCCCCCCCTGCCTTTCCGTCATCTCAACGTTCCTGTTCTCTCTTTCCTCTCTCTCTCTCTCTTTTGCCAGCTCCCACCGCCCTCTCTTCCGCCCCTCCCCGCCCCGTCTGTCGTCCACCGAACGGCCGTCATCATGGTAGGTCGTGTATCGCCGCGTTCGTGCAGAACCTTGTGTTGTATTATTTGTGTTTACTAATGAAATTATTAGAAGTGCGGTTTATTCAATAAACGTATGATACAGCTTGGTTAAAAATATCTAGTTATACGATTATTGTGAAAGATTTGAAGAAAAAAAAAAGAAAAAAAATTAATTATTTCTCTGGTTTGTTGACTATGTAAATAATACACCTGTTCATGAGAGACAATAATTTTCATCATTACACGATTAGAATTCAGATAACGAAATTAATAACAATATACTTATCTTCGTTTGACGAGTTCAAAGTGCTTTCGGTATTATTTTTCTTTGTCACAATTTAATTACATATTTTCATTCACTGTACACTATATTTGTGATTGTTTTTTTTTTTTCTTTTTTCTTCTTTTCCTTTGTTATTTTATTTTCTTCTCTTCTATACCTATAATCAACATTTTATCATCAACAGGGTAAATATGGTATTAATTATTACACTATGTATTTTCATATTTACATACTTATAATCGACAATATATTCCTTGAAAGGGTTTATAGAAAGTTTTTCATTCATTTATCTATCGCTCGAGATTATTTACAAGAAAAATAAATACAAGATTCCGATATTTATTTATATCCATACCCTATCGGTATTCCGTACGTTTATGCAAACGATCATTCTTTCGTTTTTGCGCTAATAAATCTATAACCTAACTTATCTCTTTATTGACAGATACGATGTCTCACAACATTCCTCTGTATTAAAAATATCCATTCTCACTGGATTCAGACAAGTCAGCTGAAATCATAAACTTGAAATAATTTCAAGAAATTGTTTTCCATCCAGTTTTTGAAGTTGAAGTAATAAATCGCTATAATTATAACACATTGTTTTCAAATTGTTTCGTCCAATAATGAGTATAATAACCCAACATTTTTTTTCATTCATTTGTTTCTTTAATTTTTTTTTTATACTTCATTAACTGTAATCGAAAAAAAAATATGAAACTTTTCAGTAAAACAGATCGTTTGTAAATTATTATTGATTTTTTCATCATATAGATTTTGTTATTGAAACAATTTAAATAACAATAGAACAAATAGCCATATTTTTTATACATTTGTTCAATTTTGTTTAAAGAGAAAGATAATCAAATTTACTTTATATAGTATATAGCTATGAATGAAACCAGTTTTCTATATCTATGATAAAATGATTTCTAATTCTAAATACAGAGTTTGAATATAGGTAGAACTTCAAGTTCATATAACGACAAGAATCTTACATATAATCACATATGGGATACTGACGATGAATTGTTATCGCTCTGTGTACTGTTGTAAATTTAAACAAATTCTTGAAGCCTTATTTTTTCTCCGCTCTCATATAACGTGATATAACTTTCTTGTTAGCTTTGTTCAGATAATAGCTTTTTGAAGCCTTACATTAACAAGTCCAGTAAAATTCTATTTTCTCTAGATGAATCATGCTCTGTTCATTATACAAATTTATTCCTCATGAATTAGCTGCCCTTTCTTCTTTACCCACATTCAGATTTCCTGATTCAGGATATTATTGTCGAGTCAAGGTGTCTTAACCCTTGCCCTCAAATACAAGATTAAAAAAAAAAAAATTAATCATTTTTTACTATTGGTTAAAGGTCACCATGGCTAGCCGGAGTACGGCCCAAAGGCCAAACGGTTCTACACAAGGAAAAATCTGTCAATTCAAATTGGTACTGCTCGGAGAATCGGCTGTGGGCAAATCTAGTCTGGTACTAAGATTTGTCAAGGGTCAGTTTCACGAGTATCAAGAGAGTACGATAGGAGGTGAGTTTGAAAGAAATTTTTCAATTAAAAAGTTTCTTAAATATTTTCACAAGTATAAACGATTAAACACGAAATGTGATTTACCTCCGCATGATTTAGAGCATTTTTTTTCGTACGAAAGAGATATGATTTTTTATATGATTTTTTTTTTATACCCTCGACTGATGATTTAATGATTATTCAATTATGAAAATCTTAATTTATCAATATTTGATGTTTTCAGCTGCTTTTCTAACACAGACGGTATGTTTGGATGATACGACTGTTAAATTTGAAATTTGGGACACAGCTGGTCAGGAACGCTACCATAGTCTTGCTCCAATGTATTATCGTGGAGCGCAGGCAGCTATTGTTGTTTACGATATAACAAATCAGGTATAATAACAGTTTGCGAGTGAAGTTTGGTGTCTGGTTGTGTAGCAGATAACTATTGGATTTCTAAATCGACTGAATATTCATTGAAACAGGATACATTCGTGCGCGCTACAACGTGGGTCAAAGAATTACAACGGCAGGCGAGTCCAAGCATAGTTATAGCACTTGCAGGCAACAAATCGGATCTGGGTAACAAGAGAGTTGTTGAGTTTGAGGAGGCCCAGACTTACGCCGATGAAAATGGCCTCCTGTTCATGGAGACATCTGCAAAAACAGCCATGAACGTCAACGATATATTTTTAGCTATTGGTAATTTAGTATACTGATACAAACAATACTATGGATTAGATTTGACTTATCAACAACTTTGAACAGTTGCAATACTCTCTATATCAAACATTTTATGATATCACAAGGGAATTTATGATACTGCATAGTAATTTTCCTGTTATTCAAATCAATTATTTGATAAAAAAAATTTCACTCTTGTATTAATTTTTGCATTGTTTTTTTGTTTTTCGTTCTTTTCTTCTAAAGTACGAATGGTTTGTAATTCTGAATTGAAATATTCTAGCTAAGAAGCTTCCAAAGAATGAACAAACCGGTAGTGCGGGTACCAGTGGACAAGGTCGTCGATTAGTAGAAACAGAAGGACAGAAGACGACCGCTAGCAACTGCTGCAAGTGATTTTTCACAAACCGTACGTGTAATGTATATTAATTTGTTACATATTTTTCGTTGTAGGCAAAGTCAATGCCTCTTGGAATCTACGAAGCCACCGTAAAAAAAAAAAAAAGAAAAAAAAAATTTATTTGTACATTGCATTTATGTTACATATTTAGATACATTTTTGTAATATAATATCTAATAAGATGGTTAAAATTGTTTAATGGTGAAAAACAAAGGAAGAAAAAGTAAGAGTAAAAAAGTAAAAAAGAAAAAAAAAAAAAAACTGTCCCCTCGTATAAAAATACTTGTGAAAATGCCTTAAAAACAAATCTTCAGCCGATGCATTATTTGAACGAGGTTCACATATGATAAATCCTTAGTGATTTTTTGTAACCAAACGGTGAAAATTCTGAAAAAAATACTAAATGTAGTAGGGATGGTATTCTCACATACCATTTATATTGCAGCATCACATTATATGCAGTCAAGTTTTAAGTAATATGAAAATAAAGTTTTAATTCTTCTTTGTGCAGTTATTTCAATAGACATTATTCCCAGCTCAATGTCAGACATAAACTAATATAGTTAAATATACCATATTTTTTTTTACCTCACATTTTCTAAACCAATTGGTTTTCCTTTCAACTTTATGGGACTTTTCCTTTTTTTTTTTTTTTTCTGCGTTCATCTTTCAACGTGTTAATTAGCACCAAGTTTTTATAGAATTTTACTAAATGTAGAAAATAATCAATACCGTTCACACACTTTGTCTTCTGAGTGAAATTTTCACACAATATATCTCACAATGTATACACACATACGTGTATTTCTTGTTTTGCAAATTCAATATAGGGTCGACATCGATCCTCTATACCTTAATCGAGCAGGAGAATCATTGCAGTCGAGAGAGTAATCAGTATGTGATAATGAAATTTGATTGTAGCTGCGGTATACGAGATTAACGAGTATTGTTGTTTGTTATATTTTGTTCCCCAAGACTGTTTAAGATATATTTACAATACGTTGGGAGCGAGCATTGTTAGTTAAATTTATTTATTAAACGAAGATCGGTGTGAAAAAAAAGCATCATTAAGGGGTGGGGGAGGGGGATCTGTTCCTTCAGCTAACTTGTAATAGATTGATATTTTGGGATCCTACGATTAATCTCTCGTTGCAGATATGTACCATATTCAGCGAAGATAAACACACGGCGTGAATGTGTCTGCGATGAGTGAAAAACGGAAAAAAAAGAAACAAAAAAAGAAAAACAAAAAAAAAAAAAATAAGAAAAAATACATGTGAGGAGAATGCTACTATTATAAAAGAATTGGGATGTGAGCCGACGTGAGCGCGGACATTTGCTCGAGCGATCAGCTAAGCACGAGTCTCACAATTTCTTCAACATCGTCAACTGTGTCAAGCTTCGAAGTCGAACAGTGTTTTAAATCTCCCATTCATAATCCTAGTAGTAATGGGTGGTGTTCGTTATAAATATATAAATATATATAAATAAAAATACATTATATTATTAAAAAGAAATCATATCTAGGCGATATGATATGTGTAATAAGTAATAATAATAATTATATAATTTACATAAATGGTAATAACACCGACGACATTTGGGCACGCAAAAAGAAAGAAAGAAAAAAAAAAAAAGAAGAAATCATGTAAGATAGTGGGGGCCATTCCTGCTGCTATAATTATTATATATTTTCTTTATTAGATTGTACCGTGTATAACACTTATCTACTCTGAAATATATTGTATATTAATTTGATTGATAAATCATGATAAATTATGAATTATTATTATACCAGGAAGAGAAAAATAAACTTGTGAATATTAATAATGATTGTGCAATGCGTGGCTTCTTATCGTAGCATATTATGTAGCTTTGAGAATAATTTATTAAAACTTTACACTAACTATACACGTATCTCAGCTAATTATCCTTTTTTTTTTTTCTGTCTTTTTTTGTTTCTTCAACATCCTAAAGACCAAAACAAGATTATCGCTTTGTAAAAAATCATTAACAAAATATCTCACCATGAATATTATTGCATAGAATTAATTTCGAATAGTATTTCATAGTTGTTTTAACACAAACTTATGTTTTCCTTAATATAACATCAGTCCCTTTTTTCCTACAGTCGAATTGAGCTATGATGAATCCACGTCAATTTACCCGATACATTATATTGACTAGCCACAATATCTACCACATGCCTAGTGTGTCAGGTCTATCGCAATCAAATTGATTACCAGTGTCGAAAGAATTCTAGATAATTTTCAAATGAATTAAAAGTGTGAAATCATTATATTTTTACCTATTTACTCATTTAATTTCACAAATCTCCTTGTGATATCATTTGCGCCAGTCGTTTTACTTATAAACATATTTCCCAATACTTGTCAAGGTTGAATCGAATTTAGTATGCAGTAACACGTGGACAGATGGTAATTCACGGGGAGACTAAAGGAGTATTTTATTTACTGTTTATTTCTAGGTGTCGAGCTATAAAATCATTCATTTCAAATACAATAAAGTAGAAATGTATATATATATACATATATATATACATAATATATAATTTTCATCTAATATTTAGGTGGAATTATTGATAATTAAATTGTTATGTTTTTAGCTCAATGGTTTTCTCATGAACATTTGTATTGGAAATATGTAAATAATTTCGCTTTATATTGAATACAAATGTTATGATTTAATACCACTGAAATAGGACACCCTGCAACGGTACAAATCTGTGTATTAACATACACCCAGATAAAATATAAACTATGTTTAATCGATCGTTGGATTTTAATGAAAAATACAGCGTACAAAGTAGTACATACTTATAGAAAATGCCAGTCTAGAGGATCGTAGTATGAAATCTGGTTAGATAATATCCCAGCGATTCGGTATGTGGAAAAAATCACAACAAATAGAACAGTGTTATGTTTAGGAGAGTATCTTCACGCAATGAGACAATCTTACAGAGGGTTTAGATTTATAAAGCTTTAAAGTATTGTTTTTCGAAGAAAAGAAAAATTGTTTTGGCTATTTCAATTCATTAAAAGTATACAATATTAATATCACAACTTATATATATTATACTTTAAAGCACCTAAACAGGATCACGTTAATACTTATAACACTATTCAATTTGTCACCTACTACGCTTGCTCAAAGCATAAGATTAGATTTAATTGTTAAAATTGTTCAATATGCGCCAACGCAAGTTATAAATCTTTTTTTTTTTTTGTTTTTTGTTTTTAGTTTTTATAGTAAATGCTTGTAGTTACTGTTTAAAATCTTATTATGACAGTTGCATATCACAAATTTTTATTCTATGAGCATCGGCTCTTACATACATATCATTGGTGGCAGGATTGAAGCATGGAGTAAAAAAAATTGCAGGAAAATTTGCAACGGATGGAAGATTGAAAAGCTGTAATGTTGATTCTACACATTCACTAGAGAATCAAGATAATTTAATATTATATGTGGCGGTAGAATCTAGTCTTACTAAATACCACCTAAAACTTACCTGCAGTCAATGCATTCAGCTTATTTCAGAATAGATAAATTACTTTCAATGTCAATCTCATTTTTGCAATCTATGCTATCACTAACATGACCGAAAATGATCAATTTTGATTTAAATTCTATCTTCGTAACGTACGTTTAGGTGATATTCTAATTAAACCGCTAATAATCGAAGCCCAAAAAGACTAATAGAAGCAGTTTTCAATCGATATTTGAATCTATTTCACATAGACAGATAATAGATTGTAAAAAATTAGAAATTTTCTATTTTTAATTACTGTTGGAACATTGACGACCAATTATCTTGGCTCGCCTATCACATATCAAATATAAAAATGATGAGATTTTAGCAAAATCTTGACAAGTTCATTTTTCCAGTCGTTTGAACGTGGATTAATATGATACTCTGCGGTATACAGTTAATTAAATGTATGTTAATGCAGAGAGAAAAATTTACAGTTTAAAAATTTAATCATCAATTGAATTATGATTTCCTAAATCCTCATCATCGAGGAATAGATTCTAAATTTACAAATTTAATCCCCGCATACATTGTCAATAACTCTACAGATCTAGTATGAAAATTGAAGTATGGACCTCTACTCGTTAATCAGCATATAAAATTATCTGATACTTTGACTAGTAAAGATTTTATATGTTATGGGGTTTTATTTAATTTTTTTTCGTAATTTAACTCCAATAAATGTTCATTTTATATAGACAGTTCAATCAGAGTCAAATATTTATTGCGCTCTCAGATTTGAGGCGATATCAATTTTTATGTATTGTAATCTGAAGCGTGGAAGTGTAGAACCAGCATTAATTGCCAAAACGTGTTTATGAAAGTATAGCGATGCTACGCCGAGGTCCACCTATGCAGACATTGTCCAAGCTAGACCACTTTTTTATACCGTTACGCAAAACTTCCGCTGTTACTTTATCTTCGTATACTCTGGACATTGCTTCAAGTTTTTGCGCCTTCTCTTTGCTAAGCGGTTCACTAGGGAATGTTAATTCGTTTGCCTCGGCGAGTGTACGGAGGTCAAAATAGTATTTCGCATACACACTGGAAGGGACGTTTATGTTAAACTGCAACATTTCCAAAAACTGCCTTTCCAATTCATTCCTGAAAAGACAAATCGTAAGGTCACACAAATCTATTCTGCTAAAGTAACAACAATCGATTAAAACCACCCACAGGTGCCGTTCGGCATTTTCTATAGATATGTAAATAGGCGTTACTTAATAAAAATGCAAATGCAATAACGTCATACCCACAAAAGTTAATCGTTAGAATTCAGAATTTCATACTTCAAGCTTCTCAACTATTCGAACTAAACTGTGAGAGTTTTTGTTTTCTTTGTTCTTTTTTCTTTTTTCAATGAAATGATGTAACATTAATACATACATGTCTTCCACAGTAATATCCTTAAGGATTTGGCAATAGTCAACATTCCATACTGCCTGATCATCCCAGACTTTGGAAGACAAAAGTATCGCACCAAGTGCTATGCGTTTCCAGTTAGCAGGAGTTATGTCCACTTCGGCGTAGGTAAGAAGTCGTTCCAGATAAACTAGCGTTATAATAGCACACTCAGCGGTGAGTTGAGCAGCATTAAACAATGTCCTAATAAACTTATATATTTGTTTATGCTCTGGATTGTGTCTGTCGTAATCCTCGGAAACACCGTCTCTCTGGAATAGAATGTTCAGATAAATCCTCAGTCTTTGAAACATTAGAAAAAAGTTAGTGCCAACTGTATTTCTTCTTATCTTTCCCATAAAAATATCAAACATCAATAATTCTCTCATTATATTAATCTAATTAGGGAAAGAAAATCTTATGAATTATATTTCACCGTTAGCGGATGGAGTTTCTCGTCAAATATATCTATCTGACGATGCGATGTTCGATTTTTGATGTGATAGTATATAGCTAAGGCAACACATTTGACAGTATTTTTTAGATTCGGCTGCGACACCGTGCTGTCGTCAAGGTATATAGTACTACAGCTGCTGCTTTTCTTCAATGTCCTAGTGTCTGCAATTTGGTGTTGACTCTTCTTTCTCACCATGCCGTCTGAAAAATTATTTCAAACACCGTTACTCGGACAGTGGAAAAAAAAGATCTTGGAGAGGCTTCCCGCAATGCTATTAACTAAAATAGAAAAAAATCAGTATAGGAAGCCAGACTTGTTTCGTATTAGAATCACCAAAAGAAATATTCTTGGGAAAATAAAAATTGGTAAAAATTGTTGCCAAAAAAAAAAATAAATGATATCAGGATCTTAAACAGCTTTTTATAATACGGTGATCTCAGAGAATAATTAGACGGCGTAGGGAGAAAACTATACGTAAATGAAACAGGATGAAGCACATCTTTCTAGCTATTTGGCTATGTCGTTTGGAACTGCAAGCTAGCGATTTATTTGAGGTAAATGTTTTTCTAGAAAAAAACAAAAAAAGAAGATAGCTCAACTGCAGCGCCGATAGATAATAATAAATAGTGTTGAAGATCATCGCAAGTCCCAGCCCCCGGCCCCTATTGTGTGCTAATTTTCATCAATTGGATAAATTGTAATTAGAGAAGTATTTAGACAGATAATTATTTGCAGTCAGTGGTAATATATTTATCTTCTTTGGTAATTACCAACAGCTGAATATTCTTAGTTTCAATAGCAATTGAACGATGCATGTGAATTAAGGAGGAGGCCTTCACGAATAATTTGACTGAAATATTGCTAGATAAATATATACATCTTGAAACTTTTCACGGAAGTTTTGATTAACTGTTAAATTTGGTCTGATCATTTCTTGGGAATAGAAGCATGTATTACTCTCACTTGTTTCATGAGTCTTCGTGAAAAGCAGCTTGCTACTTTCTCAAAACTAAATCTTTAATTATTCCAATAGTTACCTCATCAATCTGAGATCAATTTTCATATATTTATGGACAATTTGAGACAACTTATTATATTTTGTCGTCGTTACGTTTGATATTGATTGCGAAAATAAGAAATCGACCCAGTAAGTGAATAAACAAAATATAACTCACTTTCGATCGCCTGTTTTGAACGCTCCATGAATATTGTACCGGCGCAGGGATGTAGAGAAGGATCAGAGTCCCAGTCTTCGGGTTCGCGCTCGCTTATATGCTGTAAATTATTGGCACTAATTTCTCCCTCCGGAAGGTGTTCCTCTAGGCCACGGCCGCCACATTCACCCCCTAATTCTTTTCTCCCTGTTTGAGGGCTGGCGTAAACACAGCAACTATTTTTGTTGCCCATAGTAGCTGGATGATTTTTTTTTGTATTCTCAAATTGTACGGAAACACTCCTTTCTCTCTCTGTATTATTTATCCAGCGTATTTTTGTTTTTTTTCTCCTCTCCCACCCTAGAGCTACAACTTTCTCCTCTTTCTCTCGCTCTTTAATTCACTTCAAACACTTTGGGGGTAGCATTTAAAGCTGGAGCAAGTAGACAGACGATTAAAACAAACCCTAAATTCACATGTCAATTAATTAACGACTGATCAGCTGATGCGAGTTGTGATGCAGATAACGCGTTTGTTGTATATTATTTCGTTTATTTTCATAGTGGAAAACTTGAACCGCGTTTCGCACGCCCCGTGGATATTTTATTTATACTTTATAATAGACGTATAGATCAGCCATTGAGAACGGTGTAATTTAATGGAGCATTGATCTTGGCCTAGCGAATGGTAATTTAAACGAATTAAATGAAATATAGAAAAATAAAGTATGTAAGAACGCTGCGACAACTGTCGTGACACGCCTAAACGCTGGGAACACTTGCCGGCGGATTTTTTGAGGTTGAGTACCTCACTTAATCTTTTTTACCGAGATGCAACTGATAGTGGATACACATTTTTCGTAATATGATGTTACGATTCCCATTTCTACATTGCACGGAAGTGATTCATTCTATAAACACAACTTTAGAGACACGGAAGGCTAGTTTACCGTGGACTTTAATGTTGCCTCGCATACATAGGTATGTATGTACGCGACAAGCATACCAGGGGTGTGTATGAATACTCAATATCCTTGTTTGTGTGCAACCGCGTCTTTTGCTGGCAATATTGTTCGGTATAGGTATGCCTTTCCGGGCTAATAGAATCCAAGCTTAGACTGGTATCAACCAATCATAATAAAGCGAACTTGCTGCCAGGAGAATACTAGGAGCGAAAGAATCTACGTGATTGGACCGTAATAAGAAAACAATGAACGCGGGTAATCAGTAATTTTTAGAAAAAAAATCATTCATATTTGTTGTAGCTTATTATATAAAATTATAATCTTCATTACGTACCCAAGTAACTCAAGATTTACTCCTAAAAATATATTATTATATTTCATTGAATTAGTATTGAAAATTTATTCACGTAATGCATTTTTTGTATATCGAATATCTCACTTCGTGGGATTATTTATTTCTTACGTTATTGAAATAAATTTGATAAAAAAAAAAAAAAAAACGTTTCAGATATATGATTCTTAGTTTTCAAATAATCTCTTTGAATTATATTTACGATTTTTTGTCGCACA
The DNA here is from genome assembly GCA_944452935.1 of Rhogogaster chlorosoma. Lineage (NCBI taxonomy): Eukaryota > Metazoa > Arthropoda > Insecta > Hymenoptera > Tenthredinidae > Rhogogaster > Rhogogaster chlorosoma. The sequence continues at coordinate 24,640,323 of OX101797.1, forward strand.
GTAATATAAGAAAGAGACAAGAAAAAACAAGAACATCTTTATTCATACACAAACGAGAAATTTTTGTAATAATTCAATATGCTAGCAGTTCAATGACATTTTCTTTCGGAGTGAATCGAATTAGCAAGATATAATATTGTTTTCCGAATTTCTGAATCATCTGGGGAAGCTTCATCGTATGGGGCATTTTTCAAAGTCAATAACGTTAGGTGACAAAGTTCGCATCTAAACCGTATATTAGAAATTTGATACAGGAACTAAGGTCGTTTTACTAGGACTAGACTTATGATATATCAATAAATTATAAACAAAAGTATGCATATAATGTAAAGTGTATATATTTTGTAAGTCTATACAAAACAAAAAAACAAAAAAGAATTTAGAAACTGACTGCTTGTGATAATAATAACAAACGATTTTCAACTGAATCACTAACAATAAAATATAATAGACTAAGCCAAAATTTATCAATGTAGAACGATTGTAACGGCCGTAAAGTTGTTACGGACGTTGATGAATTCTGACATAACAATAAGAGCTAAATTGCACTAAAAAAAAAAGAAGTCTAGTATTTACTTTTCGGTTGTAACATGTCTAAGATGAGCGGTGTGAAGTAAGTAATAATACAATCAGCACCGGCTCTTCTCATCGACAGTAAAACCTCATTCAGTACATTTTCCAAATTTATGGCTCCGTTCTGGGCACCGTGATACAACATTGCGTATTCGCCAGATACTTGGTAAATAAACATGGGATATTCGGGATGCGCGTCTTTTGTGTGCCTCACAACGTCCAGGTATGCCAAGCCTGGCTTCACCATTAGCATATCGGCGCCTTCTTCAATATCCCTTGCCTTTTTTAGAAACAAAATAATTCATTGTTTGATCAATTTCATTCCGAAAATCTCCAAAATTTTTATTCGACTTCTTGCGCGATATTTTATACGATTTTAAACGCATGTATAAAATCGATAAGATAAAAAAAAGAAAAAGTTTTTTCAGGGTTTTTGTTTTTGTGCAAGAAGCGAATAAAATTTTTCCCACGTTTATTATTTACTAATATAGAGTAGATTCTGATGATTTTCAGAGTTTTCTCATTGTCTCTGAGATTTGAAAAAGAAATTAGAACTCAGCATAATATGTTTACTGAAACTTCATCTTACAGCTGCTCTAGCTGCCAGCCCATTACTGCCTGGAGGAAGTTGGTAGCATTGTCTGTCTCCAAACTGTGGAGCAGACTTGGAAGCGTCTCTGAAAGGTCCGTAGAAGCCTGACGCAAATTTAACAGCGTAAGACAAGACCGCGACTTGATTTGATAAGTCGGCAGCTGCGAGCCTCTTCTTTATCGCTCCGATCCTGCCATCCATCATATCCGAAGGTGCTATTATTTGTGCCCCTGTAGCAGAATTTGAAGAATAATAAATGTCTCCGATAAAATTTGGATAATTTGCAATAACAACAACATGCTTTTAAACATTTCATTGATTTTACCAGCCTGGGCATATTTCACAGCGATTTCGCTGATACGTTTGATACTGGCTTCGTTGTTGATGCGTCCATCGGCGTGGAGTATTCCACAATGCCCATGCTCCGTGTATGGGCATAAACAAACGTCGCAAGCTATCAAGAGATGCGGAAACCATTTCCGAAGCAAAGGCAGAGCCTGAATCATAGGGTTTTCAGGAGTATCGGCATTGGTAGCAACTTTGTCCTGGAAATGATAGAAGAAATTGATATCGGGTGGTTTTTCTGGAATGAAAAATAGTCTCAAACCAGCTGAGATTTTCTCACCTTGACCAAGTGGTTTGGGACACCAAATAACAGAACAGATTGCAGCCCCTTAGCTATCAACGGCTCTAAAACTGATTTCAGACTGTTTACACCGTAGCGATATATCCCAGGCATGCTTGGTATCGGATCTTTGGCTTCGGAGTCATCTCTGAAATGGAGTAATAAATAAATCCATAATTTCTAGGCAGGTTTAAATTTTAAGTGATGTTATTCTTCGAGGTTTTGGTAACGGCAAAGAGACTGCCATTATGATGAGGCAACTGCAGTTTCCATTAACGAGGTTAATAATTATTCTCCAATTTTACTCACAGTACAAAAATCGGATACATCAAATTCTTCGCTGTTATTTCGACGTTTGGAGATTGCCATTGTCGTAGTAAAGGATGAAATATCCCACTGTGAAGAGCGTGTTTAGGTTTGACACTTGCCATTTATATATACGTTTTATATTCACTATGTTCCGTGAATATAGTTGAATATAGTTCAGTATTATTATCCGTAGGTGGGTGATTTTTTATGGAAATTTTGTGAAAGGCAAAAGCTACGAGAGTAAATAACGGAGAATCATTCGAATCTTGACCTTTATTTTACGCAACAGGATTCGTAGTGATCTAGATTAGTAGCGGAGCTTTTACTCGTACGTATTTAGTTCAGCGTGCGCGTACGCGGGCACATGTGAGTAGCGACCTAACCGCGGACACTTCACGTGTGAAACACAAGTACATGGACCTAAGAAGTAAATGGTCGGAGCGTAAGCTGTGCGGGGCAACGCCGTAAGACGGAAGGGGACTGGTGGTCGATGGTGTGTTCTGATTGGTTGCGCCATGTTGAGCACCTCACTCGTAGTGTCACCTAGTGGTCACTGCTGACGTTATTGATGTAAACGAAAAGTAGATTATTGTTCTGAGTGTCATATTTAATGAGAAATAGTTGATTGCACCTGAACAATTACTTTACAATAAAATTCTAAAATCCTTAATACTCATTTCAGTGTCTACCTTTGAATTTCTTACGAAGTTTACAGTTTGCTCACCAGGTAGCACTACGAGTGAGGTGTTGCAAATGGCGCAGACCCTGAATTCCCCTTACGGCTAACAGTGAACCCCCCCGCACCCATATAGTACGCTTACGCTCCGTCCATTTACTTCTTAGGTCCATGCACAAGTAATAATAACGGTTCACATGAATGAGTTCGAAGTCCGTATATATTTAGAAGTTAAATTATCCTTTGACATTTGGCCTAATTATTAATACCGCGGAACTGCATCCGGTTGTATTGTGTTTCGATTTATCCGCGCGCTATTGTTGATACGTGAATTATTATCAAATACATGTATGAATTATAGATATGACGTGTTATTTTTTGACAATCTACCCGCACAGATACCGAGGTACTTGATTAAGAAGCCTTTTTAGTTCATAATCGGGTTATGGTGTCAGTAAATATCACAGACTCATCATGACCGATGATTATTTGTGGAAATCAAGATTTTATAACGGAGATTATAGTTATTTTATATCATCGTCGTATTTCTTATGCGTATAATACGCCAGCTAATGTGGAAATGCTCGTAGCAAAATATACTAGGTTTTATACTATTAAATTTTCGAAACCGTATTTCTTGTTGCCTTTTATTCTTAGTCAACACTTAAAATGTTAAAATATGTCGACCGTTAGAACGTCAGAAAACTATTAGATTTGAATACGAGCAGCAATGCATTTTTATATTAAAAAATTAACGCCCCACAGTTTTTCGATTAGTTATAACACGAGCAACGCTCATACGGTTTACTCAAGGTTGACTGAATCATGCTAAATCTTATAGAATTTTGGCAGCGCCTTACGCACTTAACCTGAATCCAAATAGGTTCAATTTTGTCTAAGCCGGTGCATGGTCGATGTGTGTGATGGACGTAAACGATACTAGTTGCTCGTTACATCCGTTGGATCTAACCAATGCAATTCTGCACTTGCATTCTAGACACGTGCTGTACATTTCTATCCAATAGCTCCTCTTGTTGCGCTTAAAATGTATGGCGGGAAAATTATGATTGTTGCAGACCAATTTCGAATCCATGATTATAGTTAGCGGCGCATTGTCGCGACCGATTATAGTTTTAATTGATATACCTCTTAGAGGAATGAAAAATGTAAGGTCTTCTAGTTTTCTGAATATCGAAGCGAAAGTTGAATAAACAAATCTGACAGATTTGACTTATGCATATAATAACAATGCATTATGTTATTTTCGCACGTTATATACATGTTAGGGATGCAGAAAAAATATGAGACAGTAAAAATTTCATTTGGTACACTTTATTCATTTATAAGTATAATCATCAGTCGCTATAATATATTTAATGCTGTCAAACAATGAATAATAAAGAAAATTCAAGCCTGCACATAGGCAGCATTGTCATTGTTGGAAATATAATAAGAAATAGTTAATAAAACAATCATGGTAAAGATGTTGCTCGAGTGCTTAAGGGGGGGGTAGCATCTGTAGGCTGAAAAAATGACCCTTTTTCAAGAATTTTTTTCAGGCGATCATATTAATATTTTTTATTTTTATAAAAAGTTTATGATAAAATAACAATCCAACTATACGTATGATTTTAAAAAAATAAAAATATTGAAAAATGAATTGTTGGCAGCTGATTTCCGGAGACGCCTCGAAAAAAAGTTGATTTGCGGTTGCCGTGAAAACTCGCCACAGGATCATCTGAAATCAAAAAACCAAAAATTTTTGAAAACTATATGACTTTCCCCTGACAATGACGAGGGGATTTTTTTTTTTAATTTTTTTTGAATTTTTGGTAGCATTTTGAAGTCAAAGCAGTAATTTACTTTACTGCTGAAAATTACTGCTTTGACTTCAAAATGCTGCCAAAAATTCAAAAAAAATTAAAAAAAAAAATCCCCTCGTCATTGTCAGGGGAAAGTCATATAGTTTTCAAAATTTTTTGGTTTTTTGATTTCAGATGATCCTGTGGCGAGTTTTCACGGCAACCGCAAATCAACTTTTTTTCGAGGCGTCTCCGGAAATCAGCTGCCAACAATTCATTTTTCAATATTTTTATTTTTAAAAAATCATACGTATAGTTGGATTGTTATTTTATCATAAACTTTTTATAAAAATAAAAAATATTAATATGATCGCCTGAAAAAAATTCTTGAAAAAGGGTCATTTTTTCAGCCTACAGATGCTACCCCCCCCCCTTAATATGCATCATAGTAGCTTATTATTATTATTTTTTGGTTTGCAATTCACAGTAGTTTTATAAATGCATAATTATGGGATTACACCAATATAACGAATATCAATGTATTCGAACAATTTTTTTCATCAGAGAGCTATTCTTAAATTCTATTTTTCGCCGAGCTTGTAGCCCAATGTAAATTCAATCATGATGTACAGAAGATTATCTATAATATTTAATATCAGTAATATTACCGATCGGTTTAAAATTTATAGCATTTGTACATAGGTGTATTTATGCGTCTACCGGTAACTTTGGTGAAAAATTAGGAAGCCTTGGTACAGTTATTTCTTTTAATTGTACCAATAAGTAATACATTATATTCTCATAATTACTATAAACAGTTTTGACTAGACTGAGTCGATGCTTATTCAATAATAAAGATGACCTCATTGGTTTATACCTTTACCACGGATACTGGGCTTGAAACCTTCCAGACTATCGAATAGCATAATACTTTGAAATGGTTGTTCGTTAATTATTATCCATCGATTATAATTAATATGTTAAGTTAAGTAGGACTGTGATATAGAAATTTGAAAAAGAAATTTTTTATCAAGCGTTTATGTGAAAGTTAGTGAAGCAGAAACCTTAGAAAAGAATTCCAGCACATAAGTGAATTTAGGGGATGAAAAATTTATCGTTTGCATGTTTCGTTGATTAAAAATATCATTATATAGTAAGAAGTCTTTGAAAAGAAACTTCTAGTTCATTCGACACGATATCATCTATCTTTGGTAAACTAGTCGAAATGATTTCTGTGCCGATTCTCAGAGAAATGATGAAACTAATGATATCCACTGTTATTCCTCATCACTTATCAATACTTTAAATCTAATTAAGCATATAAAAAACAATATCGAATATTAATCGTTATCTTTAAGGTACACGATTCACCTAGGGTAAATTCAGCACACGCAGTCAGTACTGTATCAAATTTTACAACATGTTACTTCATAAAAAACGAAATAGTATTCATTTGTATATTATTACGAGTAAGTATTGTTTGTATTAGATATCAATGAAATTAGTCTTAAATTAATGAACCCGCATTAGCGAACCTTGGGTATAAGATACTTGTTCTCATAATAACCCACTGCGTTTGTTTTGTTTAATACGCCTACTGCACAAATATCAAAGGTGTGTTTGAAGTATGATAATTCAAAGATACGTTTAATATTATGTAACAGATATAAAAATTAAGTGTCAAACACGTGCTAGTTCTGAAATGTATCCCGATTATACATCATATCAGAATTTGTAAAATAGTTTATGTCTCAACCTAATCACAGTAGCTATCGCTAGACTTTCGAAACCTTTTTACAACGGATAATAAAACAATTGTGTATATAACTACAAAGAAAGATAATTTTTAAAAATTGAAAGACAGGTACCAGCGATGCTCGATCCTTACCAAAGTTCAGACATATTCTAAGGTGCTGAATGGAAATAAATTAATGGTCATATTTCAAACAGCAAAAATACCGAGTGACTTTTTGATATTAGAAGTCTCGGGCAGTGAAACAGCCCACTTTCTCAATCCTGTGAGTAAGACGGAGCTGGTAACTAGGATAGCGCCGCCGACAGAATACCGGTTGGGTATCTCATTGAAGAATAAAACCTGCCAAAAAAAGGCGAATACAATATCTGCAGATCTCGCAATGGCCACAGGTCCGGCCTGTTCCATCTGTAAGGCTAAGGTGAGTAAAATTTGCCCGCCAAAACTGAATAAAGCTAATGCAACAACCAGGAGTCGGTCCGTTCCGCAGCGAGGCAAACACAGCGCACCGATTGCCCAGGTCACAACAACCGTTTGAATCAATGCAAAAGATCCAAAGTTGGTCATGATTACCGAAAAATGAAGCCCCTTCAATGCCCGTAACAAGACGTAGGCATTGGCTCCAAACAATGTGGCAGAAAAGGCTGCGACCGCACCCCACAGATCCGCATTCTCAGTCTCTACGTGATTATCGGATAAGGATTCAACGGTGTGTCCAAAAATCAAGGGCGGTCTGGTTATCAATACGACACCGATCAGTGTCAGGCAGACAGTTATTACGTTGAATAATCCGCACGGTTCTTTGAGGAATATTCTAGCGAAAATTGCGACGAATACAGGGACAGAAAATACGACCACTGAAGCATCGGCCAATGGCATGTGACGAAACGCGTAAAAACTTAACATCAGTCCCGTTGTTCCGACAAAACTTCTCAGGAGTAGCATTACCCTTCGACCTTTGGGGAACGGGTCTTCTCCTTTGTAAATTACGATAGGTATCGCGGGCAGAAGCACACCCACGAATCTGAACGCTGCTAATTCCATCGGGTTCACGTCGACCAATCCTTTCACTATCACACTGCATAGCGAGAAGAATAGCGATGACAGAGCCGCTAGCATTAGGCCAAGATATGGACAGGACCTACATCTTGATACTGATATACTTCTGCGTCGATTTCCATTCTCACAGTCAGTGTCTCCGTCCACCAAATGCTGGAGTTCCAAATGCTCAGGCATTCCTGTTTTAGAGATGAAGAAGGAATTTTTCTTTCAGTTTATGTTACGGCGTAGATATTGCGATCAAGATTACTACTGGCTAGATTCTTGATTGGCTTTTAGCATTCTGTAATCCCCTCATGTCAGAAACTTGACAAATTGATTTGATAAGACCCCAAATTTGGAGCGTATTATTTTTGGAACAACAGCTTCAGTTTTGGTGATACAAAACCAGCTTTTTTGTATACGATAATAAAAACTGTAATTATGTATTTAAATAAATGGGATTAATTATTGCGTATATGTAAATTAGATAACGTTCGGGCATGTGCTGTCAAGTTTGAATGAGATTACCTAAAGTGATTGAAAAATTTTGGGACGTATTGATATTTTTTTTTGTTTGAATATTTCACGATAGATATTCGGCCATAGTTTTACTAGGGGATATTATTTGCGGTGTTATTTATATAGTAGTTATAATTATTCAACATTTATAACGAAATCCACCGCGTAAATATGTAGAATATTGATCGAAAACTCACCGATATTTCACAGGACGGAGTGTCGGTGAAATTTCAGTTATGTAATTATTGCACCCGAAACGACGGGCTTCTAGTTTAATTTTATCTATTTAATCAAGTGAAATATAGCGGAAAAAATTAACCATCACATGGTTATGTCGAGGTATCGATCAGCTGAATGCCGAAAACTTAACGACGTGCGCCATTTTTAAATCCTACGGTTTCACGCGAAATTTCTTGACCTACACATGTGCAGTGCATGTGTGTATCGCACGTTCGTGTGTCACAGCTAGTCGATAGCTCGCGGAATATTCCGGACTACGTTCACGTCGATGGGCATTAAAATCCGTACATACAAAATGATTTGTTCTATTGCCTAAAAAGAAGCGAATGTTTTCTTATAAAGACATAGAGAAATGCGATGTGTATTGATTTGTTAGTTATTTATAGACTTGAAATGTCAATCAGCAGAAATTGCACGCGTTGTCAGAGCACGGAGGGCTTGTGGGGTATAAAGAAATGATGCGCAAAACGAATCTACATTAAATACTGTCAAAAATAGTCACGTGACTTTCGTTATAAAATATCGCCATCTACGTATATAAAAGTTAAACTCGATCTAAACAAGTGAAAGCCAAACTCCCGGTGGCATCCGGCTGCTAATAACATTAGTGTATTTTATATTCATAATGAAGTTTGTATATTGTATTTTGGGTAGGAATTTTCGAAATTCGCTGTTAGACGTGTCGGCGAAAGTTCTCAGCGTGCCAAATGCTCAATACACCAGGTCGGCATTAGAGTTACGTAAATGAAAGAGAGTCCTAACCTATAAAGCAACTTTCGTGGTTAGGATTTGTCAGAAATACAATAAAACCTCGAGTGTCATGACATATAGAATTAATACTACAGTAATAAATACTGTAAAAACTTTCAATAACCTACGTTGAAATGATAACAAAAAGTATAAACCATAGAACTAGCCTGGCCGTCGGATCTAAATATCTTTTCCATGTCCTCTGTGCTTTTCAGGTTAACAGAGGTCGGCAAATTAGAGACCCCTAAATTACAGGGGAAATACGAAACAGGACAACTCATACTGCACAGAGTATTCGGATACCGAGGAGTCATATTATTCCCATGGTTGGCGCGAGTATATGACAGAGATGTACCAAGCAAGAAAGAAGGGTATGTTATAATAGGCGAAAAAAAGATACTTTCCGCTTCTTTTAAACCTATCAAGTGTTATTATTATTGTCACAGGATTGACGACGGGAAGTTTAACAGCGTTAGCAAAGAAGTTAAAGGCAGAACACACACGTTTTATCAAGTCTTAATCGACCAGAGGGACTGTCCTTACATTGTAGGTTTCAAGATCAATGTTATCTGTCATGATAACGAACTATGAACTATCTACCTTACAATCTCAAGGTTCAAATTCAAACTTGAATAGAAAGCAATGTCTTATTTTGATTAAGAACTTTCAATGTCTTTAGGTCGAAATTATTTATCAACTTTTTTCTTTTTTTCTTTTTCCTTTCGTCTTCATTTTGTGCAGATAATTATTCCATGTATTTGGTGGCTTGTTAGAGTTTCCAGTTCCTAAAAGACGTAATTTCTTCTAATTCTTGGAGTATTATATTCTTTAAGAGAGCTCAAACGGAGGCAGTAACGTTCTTGGGCAATCACGAGAGCAGCCGAAGTCTCTACGCTATTCCGGGACTTGATTATGTCGCACACGAAGACATACTGCCCTATTCTACAAACGAGAAGGCCGCCTTGCAGCACGAACTTTTTGACAAATTTTTATCATACCACCAAGAAAGAGACCCGCCATTTATTGCACAGGAAACACTCAGAGCTTGGCAAAAGAAGAATCATCCCTGGCTAGAGTTGTCAGATGTTCATAAAGAGACTACGGAAAATATACGAGTCACTGTTATTCCATTTTACATGGGATGTAGAGAGAGTCAAACAACTTCTGTATATTGGGTGGGTTCATATAATTTGCGAAATTTAAGAAAATTAGACTTACTGCAATTTTTAAACTTTATGATTGAATATTCTATCAAATCTCTTCAGAATTCTTGTCAAAATAATTATCAATCATAAGATATCTCAGCCCTTAAAAAACAAACTATAATCTTCTTCATTATAGTGGCGGTATTGCATACGCTTGGAAAATTTAGGAGACATGAGCGTTCAACTGCGAGAAAGACATTGGAGGATATTCAGCTTATCGGGGACACTTGAAACCGTTAGAGGGCGAGGAGTGGTTGGCCAAGAGCCAGTTTTGTCTAAAACTTTACCAGCTTTTCAATACAGTAGTCACGTCAGCTTGCAGGCACCCAGTGGTCACATGTGGTAGGCAGACGAGACAAGGACAATGTCAATGTCATTTTGAAACTTTATTAAACGGTCTGGGTAATTTATTGATTAAAAGAAGCTGGAGAATAATATGGATTTCGTCAGTTATCAAAGCTTCCTTGATTTAAAGCTCCAAAAACTTTGTAGAAATTATTCAATATTATCAATAATAACACATGGATATTTTCAAATGCACGAAACTGGAAACTAATAACGATTTGAGCTGAGAACGTCCTGCTTTTTCCCAATTTGGGAAAGAGAAGAATGGACGTTGAATCTATTAATTGTTGCATTTCAGGGGTACATTCAGAATGGAAAGAGAGGATGGCTATGCGTTCGATTGTAGAATACCACCGTTTTCCTTGGAATCTAAAACCGAAGAGCTGCCGACTCCGAATGCTGATTCATGAGCTTCGAGATCTGGTTTGTTAACGAAGGAGAAGAAACGAGAAAAAAAAAATAGAAAAAGTATGACAAAAAAAAATATTGAAAAAATCGATGTACGAAGCGAGAGATCAATTACATCCTTGTAAATCCTAACTCCTGTATATATTTCTCTGATTATATTCATTAAATACAATTAATGATTAATAATAATTGACTATCAACTAATAATAATAATGTCTTATCGCTCATAGTTGCATAATAAATCTAAATACGAAATTAATTTAGATTAGAAGCGAAGAACACACTCGAAATCTACAATTATTAAATACGTATGTACTTTTTTTTTTGTTATTGATTAAATCGAATGAAATTACTTAGCTTTAAAATAAAATTATTTATGAATAAAATAAATTTTTCATCATCTCTTAATTCAAGAATATGTACGCCGATTGTAATATGAAATTGTTATTTTCATAAAAATTGGTAAGAATCTAGAAATATTGAGACATCAAAAATTGTTCATATTATTAATTTATGTTAAAATCTGACAACTTATTTTAAAAATAATTCATGACTATCATTATTAAAGTTCATAAAATATGGGGGAATTAAAAATCAGACAGTTATACTAAAACTGAATTTCTGATACGAATTACTAAGTGAATTGTAAATAGTCAAAGTCTGTTTATTTTATCGATCTATTTCATCAACAACTTTATACTTCTATTTATATTTATTTTATTTTCAAAAAGCGCGCGCTGTGCTACGATAGCGACTGTAGGTCAGCGCTTACAACCAAACGCAACGCGTTTGCACAAAGTTCCTTATCTATGAAATGCGAAAATCTAGACATTCTAAATGATAAATAATCATTTCTAGCTCTCGAATATCGAACGGCGGACTCCTCAATCCCGCAATCTTGCTCTATTTCCGAAGCCAGGTCATTAGAACGACATCCCTGCTCCAGCGTAGTCGCTACGCCTCTGTCTCATCAAAGGTCAGCTGGACGGCGCGACGGTGCGGCGCGGCTCGTTGGCACTGTTTCTCAACCATCGAAGGAATCAAGTTGTATTTGTGGAACGATGGTCGCCTGTAAGTATACTTCCAGCTTTACTCGTGACATTATTATTTTTCCCATTGCGAAAACAAAAGCTGTTATATGATTATGTGAATCCATCAAGTTCTAGTCTATTATTACGAATTTAGAATTTAGCCTAAAAATATATATTATCCCGCGATGAGCCGTGAACAGTGGTTTTAGATTGTCGATAAAAATCCGCTCGGCAAATATCATCAACTCATTTTTTGCGCTGAGTCATATTTTATTCTTATGTATTTTGTTTAAATTAATCGCTATTGAATTTTTCTCAACCGCAATCGAACCCGTCAATCAAACTGCGCCTCGTATATAAAATCAATTTTCAAAATAGTCTCGAATTAAAGAGGTTAGAATATGATGCAGCTAAATAGGTCAACACTGGGCTCAGCTGGAGAGCTGTCAGTTTGGCGATCGGGGGGTAAAGTGTTTTGACAGCTGCTCGGACTTACAATTTGTCCACCTACATATCTTGCTGATCATGTCATGCTTCAAAACTGCAATTTAGTCATTTAGCCTATCCCAGGACACGATTCTACATTATATGTATTTAGAAATCGTATTATACCGAACGAACGAAACGATTTCTCACGCATTTCATATCACAATTAGTGAAACGAATTATTTCCGACTGATAATCAGCTTTTATTATCTTCTTTCTTCTCCTGCTTTCTTTCTTCAACAAACTAATCATTACACCTCGTTAATTCAATATGCTACAGACTTTCTGTGTTACCTAAAATAAATCAATATCTCTGGGTATAAGGTGTGATTTTAAAAAAATAACACATGTAAAGTAACTGGCAGTTACACATAGCTAGGCGTTTAAAAATCTAGAAGAGAAAGTGTCTAGGCCTTAGACCGCCAGTCTGGTAAAATAACGTTTAAAACCTGTTGCATTTCGTTGAATATATGTATAAGTCTCATTTCAGAGTTTTCTACACTGAAAAAAGCATTTAAAATTATGCCAATGTCACGTAGGAAAGATTACAAACATATTGTTCCCGGATGTATCTAAAACAAAAATTTTGACGAACAGATAAGGGGAAAAGAAAGAAAAGAATAGTAGAAAAAGAATCAGCGTGTAATTTATGAAATTCCAGCGAGTAATGAGACAATCCTCTTTCAAGCAGCAGGGGTTCTCACTCCTGATATACTGAACGATTTGCGAAGCAAGTTTTACGCAGACGAGCGGAATGTACTGGCGCAAAATGTTTGCACCAAGATAGACCCCCTGGAAGCCTGCGTGTCGAGAAAGAATTTAGAACAAACTCAACACGTTTTTAATTACAAAGTCGAGACCGAAGGGAAACCAATTACCAATCAAAAGAACTCCGGACGTTGTTGGATATTCGCTACTTTGAATGTAATACGAGTTCCGTTTATGAAACAACACAACTTGGACGAGTTCGAATTCAGCCAAGGATACTTATTCTTTTGGGACAAGGTCCGTACCTAACGAAGAAATCGAATTCTCATATCTTTAATAGTCTAGAAATTAGACCAGCGGAATTATTGGGATTAAAGGATAAAATTCGAGTCCCAGAATACTTTTCCACAGAAAATAAAAGCCCGTTCATTTTTCAGATCGAACGATGCAATTACTTCCTCCAAAACATGGTAAAGGCAGCAAAACTTGGCGAAGCAGTTGATGGCCGTCTAGTATCTTATCTGCTTAACGACCCGACATGCGACGGTGGTCAATGGGATATGATAGTTAATCTGATAAACCGCCACGGGCTTGTCCCCAAGAAGTTATTCCCGGAATCATTCAGCTGCGAATCGACGATGCGCATGAATAGCCTTTTGAAAAGCAAACTCAGGGAGTTTGGAAAGATTTTGCGGGATTTACAAGAGAGCGGAGCGTCGGACACGGACATAGAAAATCGTATTGTAGAACAGATGACAGTGATTTACAGAATTGTTGGTATCTGCTTAGGCATTCCCTCCGAAACATTTACTTGGGAATACTACGATAAATCGAAAAATTATAACTGCGTAGGCCCCATTACACCCCTAGAGTTTTACGAGAAGTATGTCAAGCCCAGTTTCAATGTAGACGACAAAGTCTGTCTAGTCACCGATCCTCGGCCAACAAATCCTTACGGGAATGCTTACACCGTTGATTATCTGGGAAACGTTGTCGGCGGCAGAGCAACCATTTACAACAATCAACCCGTAGAGTTACTCATGAATCTCTGCGCCGAAAGCATCAAGCAGAATGAGTCAGTATGGTTTGGCTGCGAGGTCAGCAAACGATTTGCGGCCAAACAAGGCATTCAAGACTTGAAGGCGCACGATTTCAAACTCGTATTTGGCACCGATGTTCAAGTTGGACTCACCAAGGCGGACAGATTGCTTTATGGAGAGTCTATGATGACTCACGCTATGGCATTCACAGCTGTTTCTATCGACGTGAGTATGGATTTCTATCTCTACTGGTATAGTCTCAGAATTTTATCTCATCATTCCACGCTGTTTACCCAACATCGAAGATTACGCGATAAGTTATTCTCCCGAGCTACTTATCTAAGCGGTTCTTTATAGAGAATGAAAACTGGGAACTCGTGATATTTGGCATGGATTTGTCGAAGAGTGAATTAAGCTCTCTGCTATCTTACTGAATTTGCATTTCAATCATGTTTTATAACGCTGCGGACTATTCAAGACGACTCATCTGGAATTCTTTTCTCATTACAGAATGATGGAAAGATAAAGAAATTCCGTGTGGAAAATTCTTGGGGAGATGAGCGAGGTGAGAAAGGATATCACGTTTTGTCTGCGGACTGGTTCTCGGAATTTGTGTTCGAAGTTGTTGTGGACAAAAAATATGTGCCTGCCGATGTTATGGCCGTGTTTAAACAAGAGCCCATTGTTTTACCGGCTTGGGACCCTATGGGAACTCTTGCCCAGTGATTATGAGTGCTTGGCGATTATCATCAGATGCAATTTATTCTTATAGACGTTAAAACTGTGGCGGAGTTCGTTTCAGCGCATGGACAGTCTTTAAGGAAATTAACTTTGCATATAATTCTTCTAAATATCTTCAAATATCCAACATTGATAGGCCGTAGTTAGGCACTGGCTGGAATCTGCTCCGCAACAGCCTTAATAAATTCATTAAATCGTTACACGCAATGGTATAAGAGTAACATTCGATAGAATCAATTTTTATAACATTTACTTATCATGAATCCTTACTTAGTAAGATTATTGCTCTATTGTCATGAAACGCCTTCAAGGGGATAGACGATAGATATCTAATTAAAGAAGAAAAAAATCTGAAAAATTAAGAAGACAGCTATTAGTGTTTGATTGCTCTTTTGAAATTAACTAAACAATAAAAATATTTTACTCTAGTAAAATGATGAGTAAAAGAAAAAAGAACTTCAGGCTACTTTTACTTTAACATAATGAAAACATTAATCAACTATGGCCTACCCCCTTGGCATTTTATTATAAAGTATTGCTTCTGAGAAACTTGGCCCCGTGCGATTATAATTGAGCATTGTTATGGGAGACATTGGGACACTGTAAATTTATTTTAAATTATTTTTCCAAAAGAAAGAAGAAAGAAATATTGTATGATATAGAAAATACGGAATATGTATTTGCTTTCACGAAATGTATAGTAATTCATGTATGTACACCTCTGGTGGATAGCTAGACTTGTCAGGTAAAGTCATGTCGCTAGTCAATTGACCAAAGATAGTATGCCTAAAATTCAATTCTATAACTAAATGCACACACACATACAGCTAGTTTAAAAAATGATAGGATCTACATAATAAATAAATTATTACCGCTTTGCCAATTTACCACTAAATCGACAAATCGATTATTGATTAATTAGGTATTTGTCAGATTATTATTGAACTTTGATTCTCTCCGAAGATAGAAGGAAGGAACAAAGATTGAACATGAGGACATAAGGAGAAATGATTTTTCAAATAAATATTAGATTAATATTCGAGTATATTTCGGCTATTTTAAATCAAGACTATCTATTTATGATCTGTGCCATCGCCCGTGGTGTTCCATGATGCATTTTGTACTTGAGATCAATATTCGAGACGTGGATGCAATAAAGATATAAATAAACCAAATGATAAAATTCAAGCTACATATTAATACGTTTAATCATTGTTATTTACGCCACAACAAAATGTAATATATTCTATTATATTAAGGATATACAAGCTAATACTGCGATCAGAAATTGAAACCAAATTTTTATTTCAATATTTTAAACGATCATTTATGTTATAGTTGAGCTATTATTGCCAGTTAGGGAATTATAAAATACTGAAACTGTCCGATACGATACAAATGATTTAATTTAATTATAAAACATTTTTTTTTAAATTTCCTTGTATATCATCAAAGTGTTGTGTTGTATTGTGTTCATTGTTGATACAATTTGTAGGATTATTTTGTTTTCAATAAAGTTTTATCAGCCGTATATTATATTAGCCCTTAGTCAAATATAGGTGATAATTTTCAACTGCTCCTGAAGGTAATGAAATTATCTATTTTCAACAATATCAATACTCGTTGAATTGATATCGTGTTTGAAATGAAAAAATAACAGATAATTTTTCATGACTAGTTTATTTACAAAAAATATACAAATTATTTGATCAAAACTTGGATTCCACCATACAGCACAGAACGTACTAAGATGTTCTCAATTGTCTTTTCATTTTATAAGTGTATTGAAGTTTGGCCCAGACTCCTTTGCACATATTCTGCAGTCTGACATCTTTTTCTTTTACAGCTAAACGATAGTTCTCTCTAACGGTGTCTCTCGCCACTTCCAGATATCCACGTTGAAGCAAACTCAGTGCAGCCCACAACTTGCATCTGGCTACTAAAAGAGGATCTCCCAAACGGAGTGCCAGCTGGAGTTGACTCACTGATATTTTCCCGGCCATCTCAGCCTGCAAAAAAACATAACACATCAATTTTATCAATTATCGATCGATGAGAGCCCAGGTAAAAATCGTTTTCCTTTCACAGTTTCACACGAAATTTTGGGGAGCTGATTAATCCTTGATAGCATTGAGCCTGAATTTTATTCTCTTTCAATCTCTCCTTCGAATTTGATGGGAAAAAAATCCTCAACTTCTTACACAATGTTCGAAGGTTTCTCCTAAAGCAGAGAATCCTCCCCCAAGAGTAGACAACCAAGACATGGCATGATCGAGTTCTCTCCGTTCCAAAGCCATTTGGGTGACTCTTTCATTCCTGAAAAGTCAAAATTCCAGTTCAGATTAGAGTGGGAAGATATTGAGAGCCGTAAATACTTGCCATTTATAACCGAGGGATTGATGTCTAGGCATCTTTAGCCTGATATAAATTACCCCGATTTTATCCTGAGGTTTTTTCGATCGACTAAATTCCAGCAGGGTTTTCAATGCCGCTTGACGATAATCGCCGGATCTTTTTAACGTGTAGATGTATACTGATACCAGATATGCATTTATGCCTCGACGATTCAATTTCAAATGTATAAAATCTGGTTCTGTTTCTCGCGGTTGATTATGAAGCCTTTCACGGTGTTTTTTATAATCCGTAACGCCGTTCATTGCGATGATTAAATTATCGAAAATGTATTTGTTTTCGGAGTAAACTACGACGTGAACTTGCGCCTCCATTTTTAACAGCAATTACTCGTTCAGGTACTAAATTGCATAAGAATGAAATCACGAAGTTCGGAAATACAATTTTTTTTATAAATTGCAAAGTTTTTAGGTTATGTGCAGAAAAATAGTTTGAGACAAGAGTGTTTAGCGACAACTGGTGATGCGGTGATTTTTGTTCAGATTAACTAAAAGAAAAGAAACATAAAGAAGATCGTTTTTCGTAAATGAATAAATTTATAGAATGTATCAAAAGTGTATAGGTTATGCTACGCTCCTAAACGAAAGTCTGGTTTTCGAATCACAGTTTGTTTTTTTGAACTGATAGATGACAGTGAACGAAGTGTTTGTGACCAAGGATACTCGAACTTTCGCGGTTTGAGAACGTCACGAGTAATATAGACCAGAAAAATGTAATCTCTGATTTTTGTCTCCAATTTGAAGTCAGCTCGAAGATAGGAAAGTAAATAAAAATATCGCGGGTCACGCCGGCATGTGGCGGAACTAATATCTGAATTAGAACCAATGAAAACTCGTGGATGGAACACACCTCCGCCGTCGACCAATGAAATCGTTTATAGTATTCCGGAGCAACGTGTGACAATTGAAATATATATTTCGAGGATAATTATGACATAAAACGACAGAAGATAAGTGTTCAAAATTGGTAAAGTTATTGAAAAAATTATTTAAAATGATTCTCGTTAATACGGGCAACTATTTCATCTGACAGTTGAGCCATACGCGCTTGACTACTGCGCCAGTGTGCGCGCAACCTATTTCACGACGATTCCTGTCTGGTTTTTGCGGGCCGCCGCTATTGGGGCCTCCGATCTCGGTCGCGACAGGTTGGTTCACCCCCGTCGGTCAATTCGAAAAGCTGTGTTTAAAATTAAAACTAATATCAATAAATAGTAGGAGTTAAAAAGGCTTGCCTTGCTAAGTGAGACAGGCAGATATCTTCGGCGGCTTTTAAAGTCGTATAATCCGGGTATACCTGTTTAATAAAAGGATTAAATAACGTATAAATATATCAGTAATTAATTATGGCGTTTCTGAGGTCGGTACCAAGGTGTTGTGCCGGATCTAAATTCGGGAGAACCCTGCCGCTCCCGGTGCCCCTAAGTATTTTAGAAAATATCTCCCGTCCGGCGGCCCAGCTTTTACAAGTATCGGAAAAACGCGATTTTGACAGTATCATCGTGAGAACAAATACATCAGCGGCGTCGACTGGCAGCGGCGGTGGTAGCGGCGGCGGTGGAGGCGGCGAGACGATAAAACCCGTTCCAAGGCAAATTGATCCTCTCGACCTAAAATTCAACGACCCCATAGCTTCATTCAAAAGTAAAACTAACGGGGATCTCGTCCGAGCTTACATCGTCTTCCAGATATGTTCCATAGAATTTATCGTCGAAAACAACATGAAGGTAAGTTCTCACCTTGTCGTCACCATAACCTCTCGCAAACTACATAATAACTACGCTACTACTTCTCGACGGTCAAATTTTACCTTAACAAAAAAAAAAAAAAGAAAAAAAAGAAAAAGAAATGTGCTAACGTGTCTATACTGTCTAGCCTTCCATATCCGTGCGTTAGAGTTTTGGTTTCCGGTACACGTACGTTAATATTATCCATTACGAGTTTATGTTTACAGATTTGCTCCATTACTCATTTATTCACATTTCTTACGTGTGTATAACCCCAAAATGAATCGGTTAACGCGTTCAACGCCGGGTAGCTTATATTGTTAGCCAGGGTAAAAATTGAAGTATAGATCGAGGTAGATATAGCACACGGTGCATTCACGGTTTATGTATACATAAGGTACATGTACAGTCGTTCGGTGATAATGATTTTCCGGTTATTCAATCTTTTCTCACGATTATTATAATAATGATAATAATGACTTCTTTTTTTGTTCTTCTCTATCGAATCAAAGGCTTATTTATTATCAATCGTTACAGTACAACGGGACGTTATACCTATAACAAGTTTATTTTTAGCATAGTACCGGAGTTTAGACGATGTGCAATTTATTACATAACAGCGGGAATTCCTTTCTCGGACTGACAGTCCTGTCAGATTTAAGTTCGAAGCCTTTTCTTGCTAGGCTTTCAGAGTCCGCGACTTCTTGGAGTTAATGACATCTTAACTCCGATCTTGCGGTTACGTTATGTGTTATATGCATGTATTTATATAAGTATATACTTCAGGTGCGGCTAGACTTCCGGTTTTCCTCATTCTGTTCAGGATTATGAATCTTTTCGTCTGCTTTACAGTATTCTCGATCAAAAGTGAATGTTTAGTCTACAGCATATATATTCGTCAATAGACTAATAGGCAGTACGTTCTTGATATTATTTGATTTTCAGGAGCATTTAGATTCTATTGCAAAGGTCAGGGTAGCTCGGACTGCTCTTCCGCAACGTAAAGATTGGAAATTTCTTCCCAGCCCAGAAACTGAGAATGATTGATGCATTTTTTTTCTTTTGTTTCATTTAAATTTTGACCAACTCGTAGAAAAATATAGCCATGTATATATAATTAATAATCACAAATAATGAATTCGAGCGTCTTAACGTAAAACGAAGGAATTTACTCTATAAGTAATAGTAAAAATTACACAGCGGAAAAATAAAGTACAAAAAAAAAAAAAACTAGAAAATTGCAACTCTTACGTAACTTGCGGAAGTTGCGAGAGAGCAGGGGGAGTTCACTTCGGTGCACCGCCAACTCCGTAGAACAGAATTCGCGTCTAGGCCTGCAGCACGACGACGTTGCACTATACAGCACACTGAAATCAATATCGCACTGGTAAAGTGTGTCGTGTATGTATATAGGTATATAGGTATATGTACGCGGTAGCATTCGACATATATACGTACTAGTATTTTTTATTTTTTTTTTTGCCAATGATTTATTTTTTCAGTTGTTTCGTTTAATTTCCGTGCTAAGGATTTTGAAACTTGTACATATCGCAATTTTTTGTCGTTGAAATATTCATCGGAATCGTTTCTTATATTCAATTATTTATGTAGTTTGGATTCGAGAAAAATATACTATAGCTATATAGTTATCGGTGCGAGGTATCGTTTTACTCAATGCTGCTGGCCTAGCCGCAGGAAAGACTGCAAGCAACTGCAACCTTCCGATCAAACATGTACTACAGTAGTACAGAGAATTCTGCTATGTATTTTCTTCTGGTAATATAGTTTTTTCATTCAGTACTCAGAATTTTGAATTGATATATTGTCAAAGTTTTAAGAAGAGTATGAAAGACTCTAGCCAGGCATAGGACAGGATTTTGAATATTCCCTACACAAATTATCTATTGCATCTATTCTCTATCTATTCGTTCGATTTTTAAAATTACTTCTATAATGATTGGAGAATTATTTTCATTTTTTCGAATGATGGGATTGCAGCAAGTCTATCCATCGATTTCATGAATATCAATCCTTAGGTAAAAATTATCTGATTTGAACCGAACACTGCAGTAAATTGTAATTGTTATTAACATTTCTACTGACTCTAATTGTATAGGCATAAGAATATGAGTGTCTACATAGGTCTGTGAAAATAAATTGGGAAATAGCCAAATCGTATATGAAATAGTTTGAATTTTTTCTACCGGCGATACGCTGTCTGAAACTATTCTCTGAGTTGCATAACCGCATATATCTAGTACAATACGTTCACTATACTACATAGTTCAAATCTGGGCATTGTACACATACATATACGTATTTATGTATAGTTTTGAACCAGCTACAGTTTAAAATCGATTCTCCAAACTAGATTATGTATTGAATGAAAAATGAAAAAAGAAAAGTCGGAAAATCGAATACGTAAAAATTTCTACGAGTACAAAATTCTTCCTTTCTTGTCTGACAAATTTGATATTGCATTCATTCAAATGAACGTTCGTTATTTTAGCGAGGTCAGTTCTATTGTTACATCCAAAGTATGTATGATCACTCAGCTTTCATATATACAAATAGGTATATAATATGTAACCGAGAATTCATATTACGACACTAATTCCAGTTGACGATGTAAAACACACGTGTACCTATACACATATTCTCTAATCCTCTCCAAGGTTGTTAGATTATCTGTTTAACGATCCCCAGGATTTAAGGATTTTCTTTTCTTTTTTTCATATACGCATATCCTATGTACACACGAACGAATATAAGCATTATGCATCACCAAGAGCTGCCACAGGGGTTTTTAAAGCGAGATAATCAAGTCATGATATCGTATAGAATATTGAGGTGGTCGTTATCTCGTTTCCGAACGAATTTTCGCTCGGCCAACTCCCCCAAAATTAGCTTCAAATAAATAAACAGAATCCCCGTAAACAATTCAGATTTTTGTTTCAATATTTGAGGGCTGGTCACAGGGGATGAAATTTTCCATTCAAAATACATACGTCTTTGCTTCAATTCCAATGCGTAAATAATTAATCAGTAAATAAGAAATTAGTGGACGTTAATTGGGCGAATTTTAATTTGTTCCAAAATTACGTTATGCTGTGGATTTGCAATGAGGACGAATTGCCATGATCTTATATCTACTTGTACGTAACAGTTGCAGTCGTCAGTCACTATCGAAACCATCTTCGACTATACCGCCAAGCTAAAGTTAATTCTGAATGCCATTCTCACTGCAAGTTATACCTAGCTGCGAGAGTAGACTAAATTAAAGCACGGGTCTTATGATCGCCCCTTCGTAAACTCGCGAATAAAATAGGCTTGTGATAAGAATTTTTTGAGACATACCGAATGGATTTATTGATTAGAGAAAATATGAATGTGGAATTTGCGTTAAAATGGTCAAAGACTGGATTTTACATTTTTATGAGTTTGAATTGAAATTTCAAGGCGATGATACAGCCGAGAATCCTTAAAGCCGTAGATGTGGAATTCACAAAACCGCATAGTTACTCGAAGTTTCACTATCATCAGAGATACGAAGTTGAATAATCAAATTTCACGATATATCTAATCGCATACGATAAGAAATCAATTCAACAGTAAGATTTCAAAACGCGTTTATACTCGGAATAGAAAATTGCCTTGGCCTGTATATTTTCGCGTGTAAAATATTCCGCCATCTCTCCGCTTGCTAGCTCGTTAGTATTATCAAATAATTATTAATTACCGTCGTCACATCCATACCGAATATCGATTCGATAAAACATATTCAACTGTAGATAACTAGCTATTATTACCCGGAAGATATAATATTGGTAATTCGACTGCAGAGGGAGGCTACGCTACTGCAGTGGTGGATGAACTTATTGATTATTCAAGTCCCAGTAGGAGTGTAGGACAGACTGCTGCCGGGCTTGGCGTGCAATGCACTCCGGGTATAAATGCATCAAGAATCTAATAGAATTTTTCTTCTTTTTTTACTCTCTTTAAAATCATAGGTTTTATTATCAACTTTTGATGTATATAAGTAATGCAATTATTAGATGATTATCAGAGGATTGAAACCGGCATTGGGATGATCAGGTCACTAGATATCAGCGCGACTTAGAGGCAAGGCAGAGCTTTTGATTGTTGATTTCTGTTTCTTTGCTGAATAATTTTGACCGTTTTTAACGAGATGAATTAATCTTATCATATATGACGTATGGACCCTTTAATCTATTTCGGGTTTTACCCACTTCCGGTTACCACGGTTTTATCAGTAACATGCGAATATTGAGAAATAGGTTAGTTTATACGTATATACATATGGAGAAAAAATACTTCTAAGCTTCTATCCATATATGGAAGCAAGGTTGAAGTTTTGTTTCATAAAAGTCCCGAACGGGAAAAATTCGGAATTTGAATATTATGTATCGACTCACAGTTTTCAGAAATGGTTTTTCCCCGATAGTCCATATAATCGATTAGAAAAACCTCGAAATAGAGAATACCAGGACGGTCAGGATTCCGAAAGCTAAGAATCCGAAAGGCCATGAGCTTCGATACTTGAAATTCACGCATGCATTTATTCCGTGTTCAATAACTCGGGCTATATAGATCGAATCGAAATCAATAAGTGGTCAAACTAATCGTCTTTAAATATAAGTACTTTTTGGTAAAAAAAAGTTCAAACTTTTTTGAAAATTCAAAATCGTCTCAAACGAGTTCGTAATTTTGACCGTTCAGAACTTTGTAAATTTGAATATAGCTCCTATTTATTTTATTTTTAGAACTATTCATTTCTTAGACTATTCTATGATAGCAGGAAAATAATTCATTGATCTTCCTGATCCACTCTCTCTCTTACATTTTACCGAGTGATTATTTCGAGGATAATTTACTCTTGGTGAGTGCAAGTCGTACGAAACTCTCAAGTCTACCCGAGAATAGAATGAGATTACACTACTGAGGAACAAATCTTTACTCGTTTCGAGTGGGATTTTCATTCTTTTTTTTCACTCGTTAGAGCGGCGTAATTTCCACTCGAGAAAATTTTGGAGAGCTTTTATATACTATACACCTATCATAATATTATATAATGCATGCACAGGTTTGCTCAGAAGAAAAAAAATAATTCAAAATAAATATTTCAATACCTACGACTTTTTTTTTTTTACTCCAAAAGTTGAAAGAATTAAAAGATATTTATTAGGAAATTTTGACAATCGTTTACCTTCGAAATCTTTAAACCTATATTGATATTCTGATTCTTATTCGTCAATCTATATTTTATCTACAAGTCGTGGGAAATGATTGGCGAATTTTCTGGGCTTCGGGTAAAAATTCGACGTCAATGAGCTCGTCTATGTAAATTATATAGAAATTGACATTCCACTGTGACATGTATCGCTAATTATAACAATAAACCGCACCCGTCTTTATATTCGCCATTTAATCCCCGGCTCGTGTTACACACGTGTCGAATGTTCAGTTATAGTGACAGTGCCGAAGAGTCTCGTCATTTTTCCCACCTCTCTTCTCGGACTCGGAATAATTCATTTTAATTACACGAAATCATCGCTGATTATGATGAACTCGAATACTCCGGGTCACTGCAGCAGATTACTGCAACGGATACGCATGTATCTGAACCGTTTAATTAAACTCAGCTTTGAGTGGGGCAAAAAAAAAAAATTATCTGTGATCTTTAACTCCGTATAATTTATCGAATATAATCATTCGTTTTATTACTGCAGCTAATTGTTAGATTCATCAATATTTTCACATCTGAATGCTAGTTTCTCTATAAATTATCGCGGAGGAAAATTTTCAATTATAATTTAGAATTTATTCTACGGTCAGGCATATTTCGAAAAACTTATAATTCCGTAGAGAAATTGTTTTATTTCTGCTCCAAATTGGTTTTTGATCATCTGTAGTCGGTAAGAGAGTCTTCAGGAGTATAATTCCAATAATAAACGGAAGCTAGGATAATCCCGATAATCATTGATAGAAATTATTGAATTTATTGTTTTTGCACTTTTCATTGAAATTTTTGATCTGAAATCAATTGAATTATTCAATTCCTTGGATTCATTTGATTTTTTCACTCGCGAGCGAAACGCATGGACTCAATTTTTGTATATATATACATTCTGTTAATGAAGTGTAGAATTCTTATATCGGTCATTACGTGTGAAAAAGCTGAAGAATTTTTCTTCAAATCGCGTCTGATAAGAACTATTATTAGTTTATTAAAATAATATCGTAAACAAATATTGGAATACTGTGAGACGTTTCCGCAGCTGTACTATCAAACGTACGTACGTTGCGGAACGAGCATACGAGATCTCCGCCGCGATGTGTTAGCCTAAGTCGAAGTAAGACTAGAATTTGAAATAGTTGAAGCTAGAGCGATGGCATGTCACAGCCAGACGGAGGCAACAGTTTTAGAACGTATTTCTGTAGAGCAGAGTACGTTGGTATATTTAGTATACACATGCATGCCAGGTATAGGCATATGTGTACATTGTACGTATTACATTTTGATGAAGATCGATGTTCTCCGTTGGATATAAAAAAAAAATAAAAAAATTGAAAGAATCATAACGTCGATTATATGAATATCTTCGAATAATAGTTATTCTGGTATATATCGAAATTTCATCAACAATTATACAAGAAATCGATTTTGTGATTTTATCAAACAGCTATAAAAATTGTTGGCACCGATAAGAGAAAAAAAAGAAGAGAACAATATATACGTACATATAGGTATCTAATGACTAGATTCAACGTTCGAAGAAATTTCGTTCTTAAGAGAGAAAATTTTCTCACGAAAATACACGAGTTAGAAGGTTTTTTGAACTTCTCTCAAAATTTAGGAAACTCCGATTTACCTTCTTGAAGAATAATTAATTTCGGATCTTTCTTATTCTAAGTATTACGTCCGCAAGGTTGAAATAAGATCATATCGGCTAGTGTATATTCGAGCATATGTACATACATGTATTAACGATTGTCTGCAATATAGAGCTTGTTTGTTCAGTGTTTCTGTCGAGTAATTAGTTGCGTCGTGTGGTCTCTTTCTCTCTCTTTTTTTCATTCTTTTTCCTATTTCTGTCTTTATAAGGCCTCCGTACACACTTTTGTGTTGAGTACTTACTACATACCTATATAATGTACACCTACCTTTTTGCCACCACTTATGACAAGGAAAACACTTTTACGTAACCATTATCTTTCCTATGAAATATATATACTCACACCAGAACGTTGCTGTATAGATACAAAAATTAAACCATGAAATAGGTCTCAACAGATATCAATTTTCTTTTCCGATTTATTCAAGCAAAAAGCCTCCAAATATTATGTTCAATAATATTGAAACTCAAAATTGGCCGAATAAAAGGACATTGTACGATTTTCTGTCATTTGTCAAAGCAAGAACATATATACATACAAATTTTGGATAAATGTTAAAAAATGATTATTAAAAAATTAAAAAAAAAAAAAACTTAGGAACAGAAGGTCGTATTTTAGGTAGATACGTCTGTCAAGCATTGATTTTTTGTCGTAATAACCTAAGGACGGAAAGTGTATCCGCCCACGTACGATCTTTTGCTTTAACCTCTTCGAATTCTTAGTTCAGAATTATTTCTGCGTTTCCGTAATTTTCATAGCGCGAATTACGCCGTGAAGAAAAATTATACTATACTTTATGTCACAGAAATCGCCTTTTTGGTACGCATAAAATTCCATATGCCATTAGATACGCGATTCATCGTCAGCTAAAGGATACTCTCACGATTCTCAGTGTTTCCCAACTTTTCTCTCACACACATATCACACTTCGTTAAATTATCAATGAAATTCCATTCGGAGAGGAATGAGAGTGCGAATGAAAATGCAAATGCAATTCAGTACAGGGATTATCCCATCCCATGCGCTGCATATCTTCGGCAAGTCAGAGAGATGAATGAATTGTGACGTAGGTACAGTTGGATAAAAACTTTTATATGTAGGTACGGATATACGTAGGTATATAACGCATATCGGTGCAGGTGCATAAAAGCTGTGAAATAAATCAATGTGGAATCATGAGGAAAGTGAGTTGTAGAGTAGCGGGAAGCCGATGGCCAGCTCCGGATGGCGACTTGTCGGCCTTGAGATTATCTACCGACTTGTCTTATACAGCGGTTCTTATTGTCAGCTGCATGAGCGGTGCTCTGTGTCGTGTTGAATTATAAAACCGGTTGAAAGATATTTGGAGTTGCCGAACCTGATTCCCATGTAATTTGCCCGTTTCCACCCATACCGTCAGAACAGGATTTAGGTAATACCTTCGCGTCGCGCCTATAGGCCTCAAAACCAAAAATAAGAGCGTTGAAAAATTGAAATGAATTTTTTATTCTCTGTTTTTAGCGAGTGGAATTGTCGAGAATTTTTTTCTGCGAAGGTGAAGAAGTGTAAATTAACTTCTTAATCATTTTTACCCAATTTAGGAAAAAGGCGGAAAAATTCGCTCGCTTTTTATTCGGTTGTAGAGAAAGTGACGTAAATCCTAGATTTCTGGGTGTGACACACCTTTATATTCTATATCAAATCGGTCAAGGTTTTCCTATCTGAAACGTATCAAAATTTTGTTTATGCATCACACACGTACTTATCTATACACACAAGATAGGTACACATCTTTCGCTGACTGACGTCTGATTAGAATATGGATCTCACGTGGTGGGGTCGCGGAAAAAACCACGTTGTCATTTAAATTCCTGCGAATTTCATATCGCTTATGAAAAAGAAATGATCGAAAATATTCTTCCATATAATTCGTTAGATTAGTTTACATCTAGTCTCGGCGAATCCATTATATAGCTGTCACGAGAGATTATCGACTTCGGATTAAAGCTCATTTGGCAACGTAACAGACAACATTCATTCTGTAATTCATTTCTGTGCTGCTATTTTTTTGTCACCTTGACTTCTGCACGCGTAGAATTATTTTTTTTAAACTCTTATTTTTCGGCCTTCAACGTCTGCTAGATATTTATTATACGATGAATTTGAACAGTATTACGACTTTCGTTATTCGATATACAGACACTGCGTATACATTTTTCTGTTAACACTTACGCATACCTATAGACTCGGAACTGAAACCTATAGGCCAAAATTTATGTGTATTTGAGTATACCTATTTATAATTAATCGACAATCGCCGTATACATGATCGAGGAGACGAGGTGTGCCCGTATCATTTTTATCGACACTCTTGTCAGCGTGGAAAATATTTGTTATTTTTCTTACAAAAATTGGAACAACATTTGTACAGGTGTATAAATATATCGACTATTTCCCGAATAGCGAGGTCAATGTTAAGAATATATCACGTGTTACTAAGCACGTGTAAGCACCGAAAACCCGAGTTTTGTGACAAAAAGGCGTATCAATTTTCTCTACGTCGATGTTTGAAATCCTTTCTTTTTAACTAGACGATTTCCAAACCGCGATATCGTAGATCTACGTATTTGTTTCTATATTCAGGTATTCTACGAGTATCGAGTTTTGGGCGAAACGCCGGAAGCCTGAGGCCTTTAAATCTCCAGTTTTTTTCAAAACGTTTTGAAATCTCAGTATATTAGAAAAATATATAGAAAAATGATGAACTAATCGTGAGAATTTCGGTTACCGTAATGGTATACGAAATTTAAATGTATTTTCTACGATCATCCCGAAGTATTATATCTGACGTATACCATGCACGTGCGTAGGAAAATCAAGGTTTACTGTTATCTAATAATTATCAATGAGCTGAATGAGCGTATTAGTTGATTCATCCGAGGGAGATAAATGTTTGCCGGATAATACGAACGTGACGTAAACGAGGAATCGCTCTTACGTAATTAGCTCTGAAATGCTGCAGTTGCGAGTCTTTGACCTATTATCAAGAAGATAAATCTGCCTCCGGCACGCGCCTGCTGCGCTGATAATACCTCGATGTCTATATAATATATAGACATATACTACATTGACAATGATAAGTAGCCATGTGGGGAGATGGGGGCAAAACGGGCACTGGACGAAAACAAAAAAACCATTTTTTTCCGAAATTCTACTATTCTCGTCTCGATGAAGATTCGTTCATACCCCAAATAACGAACACCCTAATGTATAAACTAGTCTTGAATCATCTAACGATTCGTTTTCTTTCACATATTTCGGATAAAAATGACATGGAATGAATTTAGAGGATTTGATTTTTTGAACGTCTTTTACCTGTGTATTTATTAGCAGGTGTAGTGCTGAATTTTGTAGTTAAACTTTTAGTCAAATTTTGATTTCCTGTTGCAGATTTTCCTCTTTTGAATATAAGAGCGAGAATTTATAGGTATACTAGTATTATATAGATGGATAAGCCGGGCGGTTGATTCTGTATAGTTAATCGCAGTACTTGAGATCGCTCCCTGCAACAATTGTTTGAAAAAAGATAAGTGGAATTGAGCAAATATTGACCAGATAGATTGAACATTATTCAATTTCATGTTCTATCGGTATGTCTATATACCCAAGGCAAACTCGTGTCAAGTACGCGCTGGTAGGTAAATGGATAATAATCTCTACAATTGATGACACTTGCGTACATATACTATAAAACGTCGAAAAAGCTGTATAATTATTACACACCTAGCGTGGTATGAAAATTACTCCAATTTCTCACGTGTTTAGAAAAATGCGAATTTATTTCGCACGTGTATTTCTCTCAGTTTTTCAATTCTTCTGGTTTTTTTTCTTTCCATTTTTTGTTCAGCGAATATACAATGAAAGAGAAATCATCTTGTGGATGGAATTCGTTAATTATTTTACGTCTAACTTTGAGTCTTCTGAAAGTTCATAAAAAATAGAAATAAAAAATAAAAAACAGAGAGTATGAAATAGGGATTAGCTAGTTACACCTGATTTGCACCTTTCCGTTATTGCTGGTTTCTGAATCCTCCTGGAACCGGAAACACATAGGCATGGTGTAGATTGCTCGATCGACTTTCAAGTTGTAATCCTCTTAAAGGGAGCCTCGTAGGATTTAAGGGTGTAATTTCCTTGCGGTCAATTGTATCTACCTAAGACTCACAAGGCTTTAGTAGGATAAAGTAAGTCGAGTGATTTACACGAACCGCAGGGTTTATTCTTACTCTCGATTTCTCGCGATTAACGAAGAGTTGACTGATATTGAAAATGAAAGAAAATTTTGCAAAAGAGTATATATCTAATATTCGTACTCCATAAGTGGAAAATTTTGTTTTAACTAGCTGTCGGCGAGACAAGATGATCCTGAATCGCTTCCATCTTCTCGGTTTGTGTTTTAAGTAGAGAATCAAAATTCAACGACGACGTAATTTACTAAATTTATCGTTATATTATGCTGTTCGTATAACAAATGCCGTTTCGAAACAATATATGTATAGCTCCGGGGATTGAAAAATTTATTTTCGTGTAGGTATCAGTTTCGAAAATATATTGAAAGTATATCGTGACTTTCAAAATCTTAACAGAGGTACCCGGTGATGGTATGGATGAAATATTTCACGCAGGATATTGGTGGGATCGAATTTCAGACACTTATTGAAATTTGACAAACGTTTGAGACTGACTTTAAAATTTTTTTTATAACAAATACGCGTTTTATGAAATTAGGATAATATAAATGGTGTATGTACGTAACTATAAATTTCATCTTTAGAAAAACAAAGAAACGAAAATTTCGCGTCTGTATTTCTGCAGGTTAATTTCTACAAAAAAATTTTAAACGAGATTTTTTTTCTCTCAATTCTCACTCGGAAATCACATGATTAGGGAAAGACTGCAGCAAAAATCGGCCAAGGATTTATTATATAACGAGTGTATAATGATCTTAGTATACATTCGTCAATTTTCAACTCTCTTTCAAGGTAAGATGATGCTGGCCTTGCTTCACACCTTCTATCGATATTTAAACTCGCTCTCTAAGTACCAAAACTTATATGCCTAGTTTGTACAAAAAAATCTGTGAAACTGTCTTAAGCACGTACTAAGAAAATATATCCTCTCTTTTTTCGATATTCTAATTTGTCGGGATGAATTCGGAACAGATTATACTCTGAGTTCTGTTTTGATCATCAAATAACGAAAGAAAGAAAAAAAAAAAAACGATCAAGACATAAATTATTTTTGATATTGCCAATTTTTTTCGAAAAAAGGTATCGACGTTAGAAATTCCTACGTATAAGGGCAGCTTGAAACAGAATCTGTTTAATTTTTTTTCGACATTCAATTCTGTTCGAAATTGGTTTCACCAGAAATAACAAAGCGTATATAACCAATCGATGGCGGGATGTATATACAGATGAATCCTTTGAAATAAATCAGTTCGTTGAACCGCATTTTAATTATTTACAAACGTTAGTTCCGTCTCATTTCTGGCTTCGGTACAATTAACGCTCTATCGCAGGAGTATAATATAGGAAGAAAACAAACAAGGATACGTAACCAGGCTTCAGGATGACGGAGAAATTCAAGATCAGATAACGAAGTATATATTAATTCGATGGGATCTAATTTGGAAAAGTTTCGTTCGTCTCTTATGATTCAAAAATTTGTCTGATACCCAATTTTTTTCTCATGAATTCCTCTCTATTAGAATAAGATTCACCTAGTTCTTCTTTCCTTGACACGATTATGAGGTTTGCGCGACTAAACCTAAACTTAATTTTATCATACAATTCGTATATGTATCTAGGTATAAACTGAACCATACAACAACATATGTAAATTCAAAATACCAGCTGTAATATTGTTTGCCTAATATTTAAGATAGCGTGTATCACGCTATCGTAAAATTGCTGCAGTTTTTTTTTCATTTATTATTTTATTTTACAAGCTTTTGTAATATCAGTTTTTTTTTTTTTTCCTTTTCTCCTAATAAACTCATACTTGTATCGGACAGAAAATAGAATAATTTTTTTCTACTTCTGTTAGATTCGTTACGCAACGAATCAGGACCCAGAGCGCCTTTTTTATCGTTTTTTATTTGCATTTGTAAGCGTTTAGGAATTTGGTACGCCGAAGTAAGTTTCAGGGCTATTTGTGATACGAAACACGTTTTAAAACCACGGAAACTACAAGTGTACAAAGTTGTTGGCTCGAATCGTACCTAATCTCAAAATACTTTTCACATATTAAGACGTCGCTCGAGATCGATTCAAATATATCAAAGCGTCTCGTCGCCATACTTTCTGATTATTTTTCTCGAGAATCCACAACTTATCAGCCTCTGCTGCTCGGTTCTTATTATTATAAACTCTTAAACTATTTCCAACTTTTCATCTCTTTGCGATTTTTCACGAATTTGTAGTTCATCGCAGCAAAATATGACAGACCTAATTCTGGCTCAAAAATCGATGAAATTCAATTTCTAGTATGTTCGGGTCTAATCGTAAGTAGCTGCCTATACTCTATCCTAAAAGGAGCATCACTCATGATCACTTATCAGGTCAGAGACAGGCTGTATAATGCTA
This sequence comes from Rhogogaster chlorosoma, assembly GCA_944452935.1. Lineage (NCBI taxonomy): Eukaryota > Metazoa > Arthropoda > Insecta > Hymenoptera > Tenthredinidae > Rhogogaster > Rhogogaster chlorosoma. The sequence continues at coordinate 24,672,849 of OX101797.1, forward strand.
GAAGTTGATGTATGCTGCGGTGCCCATGGCAGTCGCCTTGATCTCTCGTCTAGAGAAAAGTAACTCGTGCAAAGAAGGCCAACGTGTGTGCCAATGATCTAGAGTCGAATAGGCAGGAAGGCCAAGAGAAGAACGCGAACCCTCTTCGACTAGACCCAAATACCAAACAGGCTTGTCGATCTTTGCACAAATTTCATGCTGCGGTTATCACTAATCTTGAAGATGATCAAGAGATCAATACAGAAGCTGAGACCTTGTCATTCGCTGCGCAGATATATCGATCGGTTTTGTTTTTCGGTGACGAGGAATCCTCGAATTCATTTCTCTGAAAATATTGATCGGTAGATCGAATCGTTTTTCTCGTAGTTTTGCATGACTGTTGAGTTGTAATTTCATTGAATAGCTTCAGGTTGAATTTTCGTTGGTACTTTCTTAGCACGAATTAATAGTAAGTTGAAAATTGTTTTCTATTATTTTTCGCAATGCAACGGGCGCAAACCATCGAAAATGCGGGTACAGAACGAGGGGCGGTGATATTCCTTGTTTGACGTGTATCAATTGCGCCAATTGGATCAATCCGGTTTGTGTGCTGCAGCTTCGAGTGGAGCAACAAAGTAGCACGCGCAAACTGCATTTCCAAGCTCCTTCACACCTTTTAGTATGAATTTGGTCCTGGCATGGATCCATCAGAAATGAATAATTCACGCACTTCTTGTTTAAATATGCATCTATTTAAAGTCCGCGAAGTTATGCAGTAGGGGTCTTCGCATTTCGCGGATATCCTCATCCCCTTGCATCATTCGCGACTTTTATCTCGCTCGCTTTGGCCTATTGCAAAAATACCGTGCATGATCTTTATCCCTCTTCTATCATTCGTTGTTTGTCGGATTTAATTCGGCTACAGATTTTTTTTATTCATCAACAGATTTTATTTCTTACTCTTTTGGGAACCTTGATACGGTTTTGCCTATGATCTGGTCCAGCATAAGCCGCGCGTCTGATTATAAACAGACTATTTTTACGAAGACACGAGACTGAGCGCAACCTAGTTTGAAATTTCATTTAAAACTTGAAAGCAGCGATTCTTCTTTTTTTTTTTCTCTCCAGATAAAATTCGAAAACTTCGAGGTAGAATATCGTCCGGGCTTGAAGACTTTCGGAACTTGCTCCGAATTGAATATCAAATTTCAACCGCACATACCATTCGAGATTTAAGTCTTAGTTTAGTTGCTAATTGGCTTCGCGATTCATTCGACGATTTTCAATATGCATTAATCAGTAATAAAGTTCGTCAAGCTATCCATTTAAAATTTAAATGCTCATAATTAAGCTTTCGAAAGTTTTATTATGTCTTAAGTTCTTGAGTGTTCTTTTATGAGGTCAGAAATAATATGTGATATTAGATGCTCAATTATCCATGTTTTTCAAAATGTTAGATCGAAGTAAATCGTGGGTAAGATGTTTCGAAAATTACATTCCAATATGTAACTCATTCTTCAGAAGCAATTAGTCGCACTTTTGCCGAGAAATAATTATTTTAACAACTTCAAAGCAATAAAGTATAAGACGCCATATAACGAGCGTAATTATATAGGTCTGTAATTTTGAAAATAAGACATATCTTTAGTCGATCTATAATAACACGTTATATCACTCCATCGACGTCCACAAATGAGAAAATCTTTCGCTCTTGAAATCTTGTGGCTAAATAATATTATGACGATTGGAAATTCCGGAATTTTGAAAACAATAAATATCGTTAGCAGCGGGTTTGAATATTTCCTCAATTAATTACATAATCGTTACGCAAATGACCCTGGATCCGAAAGTAATTGTCCGGACTTCAGAATTCCGTGAAACTATTTGGGTTTTAACTATGTTATAAAATGATCAATAATGTTTGATGATGATGGTTGCCGAGGTGTTTAATGGTCTTTCATTTTTTTGTTTTGTTACAGTTGATGAAACTCTTCAAATCTGTCCTGGGCGAGAGATTATTTACAATGCTAATGAAAGCGACTTTCTATGGTCACTTCGTGGCAGGAGAAGATGAACAAAAAATCAGACCAGTTCTGGACAGACTTAGGCAGTTTGGTGTTAAACCAATCCTTGACTATTCCGTAGAAGAAGATCTTTCTCAGGAAGAAGCTGAACGGCGAGAAGTTCAGTGAGTTATATCGTCACATTTATACCTCAATATATCAAATGTACAATAATTTGTAGAAAACTTATAGTTCTCCTAATTAATATTAAAATTCATCATTACGTCATACAGGGAAAGGAATAACTGCTATGACAAATACGAACGTATATGAATGTCAAAAAGATTATATTTTGCAAAAAATTCTCTAAAACTAACGAAATGAAAATTCCGATAAGTATAAAAATTCGTCGTCTCTATAAAAATCGAGGAGAATTTCCTTCTTTTTTTTTTCTTTAATTTTCGGAAAATTAATAAATATTTTTATTTACCTCTCAATAGGATTATTAGGTTTAGGACTAGGATAGATAAGAGATCGAGTACTTATTGTTGAGTATTTAATCAGGGCTTCAGTATCAGAGGCTGGAGATGAGACGAGGGAAGGTACAATCAAGAAGTATCACGTTGAGAAATCGTTTGCTGATCGTCGATACAAGGTTGCTTCTGCCAGGACGTACTTTTACCTAAACGAAGCCTCCTGCGAACGTAATATGGACGTGTTCATCAGATGCTTGGAGGCTGTAGCTGGTGAGCAATTAATTTTTTTTTTATCAAAAATAACTTTTTCATTCAAAGTCTTGAATGATTATTCAATTTATTATTTTTAATATTCACACCATAATTATTGAATAGTATAAATCTCATACGAGATGAGATTGAAATTGTAAAGTTTCAAAATTATTCGCAGATATTCATCAAAGAATTGTTATATATGCTGAATTATATTGAATTTCTTTTTCCAAGTACTTGGAATTTGTAGTACAGCGAAGAGAAACTCTCACCTCTTCAGAGATATGTATATTATATTTATTATTCTTGATTTTCTTTTTCAAAAGATATTTTTCCAAAATAATAGATTTTTCAGAAAATTTGCAAATGGCTGATATGTTTTACAGTGAATTACAAAATTTCATAAAAAAAATTTCTGCGATACTCAGAATTTAGATTTTATCGAATAATGCACATTTCCCAGACTCATTACGTTCTTTAATATCATATTTATATTTCACCCTCACGAATGCTCTCAATATCGCATTCCCTGTATTCTCTACTTCTGAAATATAGAAGGTTTCTTGGATTCTCTACTTGTCTTGTTTGGAATGAATTTGAGTTCGAAAAATGTGTGAAGTTAATAAAACTAGATAGAAATAATGACTGGATGCAGTTTGCTGCATTAACGCTACGAGTAATAGCTTATTTAATGACGGAGCTAGCGACGCTTAGCATCTTTAGAAAGACAGAATAAAATTACTGTCTCATACTAGGCTTCTTAGGTCAATGTCCTTCCGATTAATACTGTATGGTCTATACATAACGAGGAGATAAATATTTAGCATTGTATACTGCATTTTGAGTCATTATCACATAAGTGTTATATCATATTGTTGGCCAAGTGACAGAGAGCAAGACCCAGTTACATTTGCTTATTTATAAACCTCAGCTTTCGTACATTGTCAGTAGCACTGCCAACATTCATCCTCTTCTAATTACGGCCATCGTCATTACTCTTCTCTTGCCATATATACATGTATATATAACTAGCTAATATCATTTATTCTCAACATATTTTTAGCGTCAAGTTATTTTCTAACAGTCAAGTGAATTACTAGATTAAATTATTAGTTTATTTTATTAATTCGGATCACAAAACAGTGATAATTGCCCGGCTTATACTAACCCAGTAATATGCTCTGCATTATTTTCATTACAGCTGATGAAGTAGAGACTTTGAAATTGAAATATCCCAATAGCTATTCCGCACCTAATTGTGACGCTGATTCTTATCCTGGTGAGCCAAATCTCCGCACTAAATCCTGTCCTTTCTAAATCCTGTGCCCTTCCTGAATCCAGTCAAAGACTTGGACAGTTTGATACAGCAGTGATTAATATCATAATCAGATATTGAATCATCAATTCAGATATTGAGAATTTATTTATTCAGAATTTCCAAATGCTTTAAACTTAAAGCACTCGCGCTTTTTTTCCAGGCGCCTCCATGGGGACTGGAATTACTGCTGTCAAGTTGACGGCTCTTGGACGCCCTCAACTTCTGGTCAGTATGAAATGATAATTTAATTGTTGATTTATTTTTCATTCTAATGATTTGTCATTATATTTTCGCAGCTCCAACTCTCTGAGGTAATTATGCGGGCGCGTCAATACATGTCTGATGTTGTTGGAGGAGAAGGAGCTGTTCTGGCACATCACGCAAAGCCTGATGACTTTAGAAGAAAATTTGAGGAAGCACATATTAGAGACGAAGTACCAGTGCAAAAGTTCCTTGATAAAATTCAAGCGGATAAGGAAGGGTATGCTACTACATCGGTTGGACGATGACGATATTTAAAATCGTTGATAAAAAATTCATGTCCGATTGACCTCGAGAAAATATATACCTATAGTTAATAGCATGTAATCGGTTTTCCTCTGTGAAAAGTTCATTGAAATGTGTCGTTAATATACATCTAAGGCAAACGCCATATTTTGAAGAGATAGAAAAGAACATGATTGATATTATTTTTCGTTTGTGATCGTACGTCCAGTCTAATGTGGAATTTTTTTGTTTCCGGCTACTATCTACGGACATGAAGAAAGTAAGGAAATAAATATAAATGTATTGAGTAATAACTTGACGCATGGAACTAATATTCATATAACAGAATCCTTAACTTCTTGCTTCATATAGTTTAAGAAGCCTGATTAACATTCGAGATAATCACAATGTATATTCTATAACAGATATTAATCCTTCTACTCTGTTCTATCGCTCAAATAATATCCGAGAATAATCACTGCATACTTAAACACATTTATATCTATTCCTCTTTACTAAATTATTCTTTAAATAGGGAAATTAACGAGATTCAGTATACTGCATGTTGGGTGTTCTGAAAATCATATATTCATATATAAAGACACAGTTTTTAGACCATGAAAATTTTCGACGATAATAATGCAGACTGTTTGTCTCACAGTGTCATTCACTTATTCCCATGGAGCGGTATTCTGGATGAAAACTACGAACTGAGCGAGACCTTCCAAGTTCCAGACATTAAGACTGGAAAAATGGTCAAACTTATGACTCAGCTTACTCCCAAGGAAGAAGAGATGTTCAGAAATATGGTTCGGAGACTCAACAACATTGTGTCGGTAGGAATCGTGACGATGTTTTATGAAGTGAATGAAGGATCAAAAATCAATCTACAATAAATTGATGGGAATTTTTATTTCCAGGTTGCCGAGAAACTGGATTTGCGCATAATGATCGATGCTGAGCAGACATATTTTCAGCCGGCAATATCAAGGCTAACTCTGGAAATGATGCGCAAGTACAATACGAAAAAGGTAATTTATGTTTAGGGTAATGGGTGTATTAAGTGTGTGTCCTTACAGAGGTTTCATTGAATTCAACATTCAATATCAATCTGGTCTACCTCTTAGGCCATAGTCTTCAACACATACCAGACATATCTCCAAGAGGCCTATAACGAAGTCAAGACTGATCTCGAACAAGCTGAGCGACAGAATTTCTACTTCGGCGCTAAACTTGTGCGAGGAGCTTACATCGAACAGGTCAGTGATGTGGATATTTTCTTGTCAAATTTAACAGCTCATTCTTTTTCGTATTAAAAGGTAACTCGTAGATATGTTCGAGGATTATTTGCTCATGTAAACTTATATTGATACGCAGTCTTTATGCGTGATAATTTAATTACACAAGTTTCTTTAATTCAATTATGGTATTCTGTTTGACATTTCTTTAGGAAAGAGCGAGAGCAGCTGCGATGGGTTACTCTGATCCAACTAATCCGACTTTTGAGGCGACAACTGAATCTTACCACAAAACTTTCTTGGAATGTCTTCGTAGGATGAAACAATACAAAGACAAGGGAGAAGATCCGAGCAAAATCGGTATTATGGTTGCTTCTCACAACGAGGATACAGTGAGATTTGCTATCGAAAAGTAAACACATTTATAATGACAATAATAACAACTATTATAATAATAATAATAAGAATAAAAAGATAGACATTTCTTAGCATTAAATATTCACATTGAACCAGGTCGTTATAGCTTTTAGAAACTATAATTCCCTTTCTCCTTTTCTAGAATGAAAGAAATTGGTATATCTCCGGAAGACAAAGTGATCTGTTTTGGACAACTACTTGGAATGTGCGACTACGTAACTTTCCCTCTTGGTACGCAATTTTATTCAAAGTTTTGAGCAAAACTAGAAGTATATTGTAGTCCATGTAATGAATAAGTGGAAATTAATCAGGATCCTCAAATTCTGTCCAACTAGCTGGGTGCAGTTGCTCCTGAAAAAACCAATATAATAGACTTGAATACGATCGGGTATTGATAGGAGTCTAGGCAACGAGGAATTACAGATGAAAATATCTGCAAGACGAGTATAATAAGGATGAATATTTTTTGCAGGTCAGTCCGGCTACTCTGTATACAAATATATCCCGTATGGACCTGTGGACGAAGTGCTACCATATTTGTCCCGCCGAGCCCAAGAGAATAAAGGAGTACTGACTAAGTTAACTAAAGAGAAGACTCTGCTTTTATCTGAAATTCGTAGGCGTCTTATACGTGGGCAACTGTTTTACACACCCAAGGGAAGCTACACTCCGGTTTGAGTTTGTATATGCGACGCGTTGTCCGAATTTAAATGAAGTACGAAGTTTACGTAGTGATTGTACATTGTTGATCCCCTCACATATGCTATAAGACTATACATATTCAATTATAAACGAACGTTCAGCTGATGGATTTTGTGACGTTTAATAATGTACGTGAGTGTGAAAATGACGTTTGATCGGCATGAGTTGTATTGTGTAATGATGAAAAATATGCTAGACTGCCCGACAGTGCAGTTATTCGAATCAGCCACCAATCCCTGCCTTACTTCTCAAAATTACACACCACCATCTATTTTACATAGAGAAATATCGATTTGTTAATATTTGTTGACCAGAAACTATGACTGTTTAATTATATTGTACCTATATTGTTGTGAGTTGTGACTGTATTTATGAATTGAACACTAGTTGGGGTAACTATTAACTTAGGTTTTCAAAACAGCATAGTGAGTCTTAGCTTGAACTTTTCTTTTTTCTAAGCCATACGTATATCATTTATGTATCGAGAATTCTAAAACGATTTTACAATTCGTTTTAGACTGCAGGCATCCCGTATTATAATTATATTATAACGTCCCATTTGCATGCAATCCGTTATTCATGCCGTAGGTGATCCCGTATTAGGAACGAAATGAAACAAATGTATTGAAATTTGATTATATCCGATCCAATAGTATTAAACTATACATGTATGTGTAGATCACATATGAAAGAGGAATTTGTAAGAAACGTCGTAATATGTTATGATTTGATCTGTTCGTGCATTTCAGGTTCTAAAATTCATTTCATGAAATTCAATTCTGTACAAATATATAATTGAAAATGAAAATACATTCGCATAAATAAAGATGGTAGTGATTAATGATAAGGCAGAGTTTGGTTAGCGGTGAATATTTATATGAGAGTATAATATAGTATCTAACTCCGGATTTTAGGCAACTAATGGTTGTCAAATTATCTGTCGATGTAGGGAGAGTTGAATTTGTAATAGAAGTCTTCGATCAGACATCAGTTACTCAGATATTATTGGCTACGTAGAAAAAGAATCTAACGGATAAAGTTAATAGTAAATTATTTACAAAATGCATTACGTGGCGCAATAGTGAGAAATTAATTCCGACATGCATAGAATTATACTTCCTTAGGTATGAGTGGAAATTTTTTAAATAAAGAAACGATAATTGAATTTAATCAAACGAAAAAGAAAACACATTACATAATTTATAATTGGTAATATATTTTCATGAAATATTTTCCGATCTTGATTGGAGACATATCCTTTTGTAATCTCAATCGTACGAAAATTGTGATTTTTAATTCAGAAGTGGTTGCTTGTTGGTTTTTCTTCTTTCATACAATCGTTTGCAATATTGTTCGAAATTTAATTATAATCTTGTAATTTTTGTTACCAATTTTAAGTTTAAACTGATATTATAGTGAATATTATTGATTGTATAGACATGTACCATGTCATTATTATTTTTCTTCGATAAGGTATTGTTTTGTCAAGGTTTGTAATAGGATTATGAACATAATTTAATACTAATTTAAATTCTTGGTGTAAAAAATTTATGCGACTTATCTTGGGTTCAAAATCATCCCTTTATAGTGTGTGTGTGTGTGTAATGTATCATGGGACCGACGGTATATTATGATCAAAAGTAATATTGGAAAAAAGAGAAAAAAAGTAAAATTGGAAAAAAAAAAGAATAAAAAAATTACGAGCTTAATTGATGAAATTGTTGAAAATAATAGATTTGTACATTTTTTGAAAGCTCACGATGATATACTCAGTTACTTTACTTACTTATTCTAGCATGTCGATGAAATTACAATAAACGAATTAAAATCCGACAAATGAGAAGTGATATTCAGCGAAGAGAGGAATGCGTATTCAACCCTGGTTTAATAAGTTAATAATGATAATTTGTACAATGATATTGGTTATTAATTTAAATATGTTCAAGCGCGTTTTATAATAATTGAAAGATATCATAAAATTTTATATATTATACGTATATAATTTGTATAATTCATAGGAATGATTTTTAATCCGTTTGACTTTGCGAGAAAAATACTAAAGCCATTAAAATTTTGCATTATACTTATATTGTCATGTGCTTGTATATTAATTATCGGATTCAATTTAGGTAAGGAATATATGATCGTATTAGTAAGAATTTTCGAGGTGACTTTTACGAAAAATAAAGCCCTCGAGCATTTCAAAAAACATTCTCAATTATGCAAGCAAGGTTTTATAGAAAGTTTCGAATCGAATTTACAAATTTCCAGTCCGTTTAATCGTGCACTCGTGTGCTCTGTCCGAATTAAATTTTGCAGCGTATTTTGATAGCGAATTTTTGTGCATATCAATTTTTGGATCGAAAAAAAAAAAGAAACAGAATATTTTTCAACTATATATTGGTAAGAAATTTATCAATTATTTCTTTGCGAAGAAACGTATGTGATTTGAGATTCGTTGAATAGAAAAGAAAATATGGAATAATTAACGTTGGAACTGTGCTATTATATGATTTTGGTATAAAAATTAATTGATGATTAAATAAAGGGGCATTGTTGAAGTTATATAGGCTTACAGATCAGCATTTCTCTCTATCTATCTGCTCGCGATAATTACCGAATGTGAGTGGACTTATATTCAGTTGTATAATAATCGCTGTGTTAGTTATTTATTAATCATTTATTGCATAACGTGATTATGATGATGACAATAAGATAGTTAGTTAGTTAATTAGTCACTGACGTGTATCCTATATAATAACAAACACTTGAGCCTTATACCTCAGCTGGTTGTAGAATTAATAAAAAGGTAATAATGTGAGGCTACCAATATAATCAGTTAGGATCAAAATTGTTTTTCGTAGATAGAAGCAAACATATACTTTATAGCAGGATGATTATTTCAATTTATTATCACCCATTGATTATTATAACTGTATGTATGCATTTTTTCTGATCATTTTTTTCCCCTTGCACAAATTTAAAACTGCATTTTGACAATTAACTTCAATATTGAAGCACGATAGAGTGCGGAAGAATATGTCAATATCTGTCTACCGTTTCCCAGAATATAACTAAAGCTAAGAAACGTCTCATACGCAACAAAAATAGTCTGAAAGACAGGATTTAACTATTTCTTATTCACGAAGAAGAACAGCTAGTGTGGTTTGCTTAATTTTACATGGAATACTCTAATCCGAATGCATAAAATTCAGTAGTGCTCTGATTTTCAGTAATTAATAGAGATGGGTGTATAATGTGTTTCAGTTTTATGTTACAAAAGACGTTTGGTCTGCGGGCTAATTAGTTCAAATTTATGACCAATATTCTATCGGTTTCATTTTTATATAATTTTTTACGAACTGAAAATTGTATGCTTCTTATTATAGTTGGATGTATAGATAGTTGAATTAGTAGATTACAAATATTAATGAAGAAACAAATGAAAGTCGACTTGAAGGCCTTTAGATATAAAATAAGTTAATATTTATTCGAGAAATACAGTTAATATATATGCTTTTCCAATGATATTTTACAACCTTCCACCTTCATGCACGGATACAATAATCTATACCTCTTTACCACATTTTTTCTCGGGAAAATAAAATCTAGTCAATTCAAACAAATAATGCATTGAAGGCTCTTACAAGCTGATCGAAGATCTGAGTGCTTTTATTGAATATGTGAAGATTTTTACAAAATTTCAATAAGTTGTTCATCTAATTTTAAATCCGTTTAATACGTCACAGTCTCTATGCACAGCGCCGGCCCTGGGGTAGAGCAAGAGGAGCGGTCGCTCTAGGCGCCAGATGGCAAGGGGCGCCAAAAAGCCAAATGCGAAAAACCATTGCCAGCGCAAAATCAAATTTTGATGGCGGATGAATTCAATAATTGTTGATATTTCCAGTAAAACTTGATTTTTAGAAATTTGAAAATTATTATTTATCTAACATACAACCGAAGTAGAGTTATCGTGAAGTGAAAGCGTCGACCAAAGGGCGCTGGAAGACAATCACGCTCTATCCTGATCAAAGGCTAGGGCCGGCGCTGTCTATGCATTATCTCTTATTGTTGTTATCAATTATTATAACTACAGTAATCATCAGAAGCAGACTTTTTGTTCCAGTTATAGTTTTATAACAGTATCACCTTGTTGCTCGTGGTAAGATTAGTTCTTCCGAAGAATGAATTACTGATTTTCAGTATTATAGGTAAAGTATATATGATAGCTAGGTGAAATGGTAAAAATTTATTTTAAAAGACGATTATTCATCTGCTGCCCCCTACAGTTCTTTAGTTCCTGGGATAAAAATAATTTGGATCATCTTCGTAATCATTTTGAATTAGACTATGTGGGTAATTCATATCGTTTTCCGCCCACTATTTGCGGCAAAAGTAGTCCGTGAATTTACCATCAAGATTACGGAGCGCCTCCTGGACTACTGCCACAAGATAGAAATTGAAAGTTTCGTATCATAATTAGCTCACGAAGCGGCAAATGGTCTTGCTATCTGGCGAGGGGATCGACGAACTACTCTAATCGCAAACTTCAATGCGCCTGATTATAGGCATCTGGGCGGAAATTACTTGAATGTCATGCGGGTTACGCTCCAAGGCGCACCGGTGTTAGCGGCAAAAGTAGTTTGTAGGTTCGTCTGTGAGATGGCAATACCATTTAGCACCCTGTTGGCGTCAAGAGCCAAGCATTGACCAAGGGTTAAAGCACTTGAAGCATGGTCCAGTGGCCATCGTAGCCATAGGGTTCACAAGAAAGTTGCGTAAACGAAACACGATTTCAACAGGCACTCAATAGAAATTTTCTGAACGCAGAGAGGTATCGCCAAATAGACAACGTGTACTCATTGATCACGAAGATCCGTCATGTCTAGTCATTTGAGTGATTAATTTCAAGTATCAAAATCCCCCAAGATTAATGTTGCAATTGCAAGCGTACTAGTCATAGATATATAACGTTATATGCATTACAGTTACATACATACATACAGTTTTCCAACTCTGTGGTCTTGGTTAACTTAGTTCTATTAGGAAGTACATCATGTGAAACGAATGCTAAATGAATTTTATACTATGATAACATTTATTGATTTATGCCAGATAGCAAATATAGAGACTCCATCGATTGCGATGGGTACATAGTATGTATTTTTACGAAGCAATTATGAGTTGCAAATAATTTTTATAGTTGAATATTGTTGTTAAGTTGAATATTGTAATGTAGTATGATCGATGCAGTAATAATAAAATCCCGAATGAACCAATAATCAGTTGTTTTATTATATTCTCCTCTTCCCTTTTTGCGATTCTTTTTTTTTGAAGAGGCGAAAGGAGAAACAGCGTGTGGCACACAAGAACAGTCGGGAATGAAAATTAATGCATTTCCAAGTACTTCAAAAATCTGTGGCCATCAAAAATTTCAGCACACCTGCTAGACTATACTAGAAGCAGAAATTATTCGAGTTACAATACTTCCAACTCCGGAAATCGCTAGTATAAGTTAATTATAGGTATAGAGACGTATAGAGATTCGTATGCATGACTAAATCAACACACATAGCTTTTTTCGGCACACCTCCTTGGCTCAGATGTTCTCCTGATACCAGGAGCAGAAATTTTGCGAGTTAAAATACTTCTAACTCCGAAAAACGCTAGTATTAATGAATTATAGGTACAGAGAGGTATAGAGAGAGGTATGCATGAATGAATCAATACACATAACCTTTTTCGGCACACCTCTTTGGGTCAGATGTTCTCCTGATACCAGGAGCAGAAATTTTGCGAGTTAAAATCCTTCTAACTCCGAAAAATGCTAGTATTAATTAACTATAGGTATAGAGACGTATAGAGACGTATAGAGAGACGTATGCATGAATGAATCAATACACATATCCTTTTTCGGCACACCTCCTTGGCTCAGATGTTCTCCTGATACCAGGAGCAGAAATTTTGCGAGTTAAAATCCTTCTAACTCCGAAAAATGCTAGTATTAATTAACTATAGGTATAGAGACGTATAGAGACGTATAGAGAGACGTATGCATGAATGAATCAATACACATATCCTTTTTCGGCACACCTCCTCGGGTCAGATGTTCTCCTGATACCAGGAGCAGAAATTTTGCGAGTTAAAATACTTCTAACTCCGAAAAACGCTAGTATTAATGAATTATAGGTATAGAGAGGTATAGAGAGACGTATGCATGGATGAATCAATACACATATCCTTTTTCGGCACACCTCCTTGGGTCAGATGTTCTCCTGATACCAGGAGCAGAAATTTTGCGAGTTAAAATACTTCTAACTCCGGAAATCGCTAGTATTAATGAATTATAGGTATAGAGACGTATAGAGACGTATAAAGAGACGTATGCATGAATGAATCAATACACATATCCTTTTTCGGCACACCTCCTCGGGTCAGGTGTTCTCCTGATACCAGGAGCAGAAATTTTGCGAGTTAAAATATTTCTAACTTCGAAAAACGCTAGTCTTAATGAATTATAGGTATAGAGACGTATAGAGAGACGTATGCATGAATGAATCGATACACATATCCTTTTTCGGCACACTTCCTCGAGTCAGATGTTCTTCTGATACCATGCATTTTGAGCCTGCATATGTAGCTAGCTACTGCTTGTTTGATATACTACTTGAAATAGAGAGCTGCAGGAAGGGGAAAGTGGATAATAACAAAGCAATTGATTATTGGTACATCTGGAAATTTATTAATGCAGAATCGATATAATATTACTTATTATCTCAATTGTGTATAATTTATGATTGATCTTTTTTTCGCAAAAATAGATATATTATATATTGCAAGTGATCGATTTATCCCATTTGTTTTCAGACACATGCATATAATATCAAAATCTAAACTATATTCGCATTACAATGTTCACTAACTTATATAATTAACAGAGACTGAGTTGTACAAATATTCGTACATTGCAATTGGATCAGAATCCTTGCTGAACGGAGATTCCTAGACCCCGTTTGAAGTGTTCAACTGCAAAAGAAAAACGATTATATTATAATATCACCATCATTCAAAAACTTACTTAAAAAAAAAAAACCATAGGTATGAAACTAGCTAGGTAGGTAGGAACTAGTTTGACTTTTGCATATTATTGAACTTGAATGTAATTTATATTTCACGATTGAATAGCACGGAAAGGCACACCTTACAACATACAAACCACAAAATGAAGATGGTATGCTAAGCTTGCCGAAAAATTATGTATTCAAAATTTCAAATAATAAGTGCAGACCGTTTACCATATAGTTACGATTAAGATTTGAAATTCACGAATATCCATGTTGAAGTACATACCTATACTTTGAATTACCTCCGTTCCACTTGGATCGAAAGTAAATAGGTTGTTTTCAAAAATATGCTTCGAAGGGGAGAGTTTTACATCTGCAGGCTAGCCGAATAATTTTCAATTCAACATCGCTGTTTTTAATTCCAACATTATACAATTTATCTTCAAGGTATAAGTGATACAATGCACATGGTATGTAGTACGTATACTATATTTTACAACAACATCACTGATATGTGATCAACATAGTTGTGGTGGCAAGCAATAAGACATCAAAATTTCGGTTTTCTTCTTCTTTTGCAAATGTTCGTTTTCTTTTTCAATTTTCAATGATTTAAACAATGGCAGTTAAGTCATACTTTCCCGATGATTATCCACAGTTCAATTACCAGAAATCACAACTCTTACACATTATAGTCTAACGATTTCTTTCAGATTATACAACAAAAATAGATGAGTACGTAATAAAATATCACACATAAATTTGTATGTATATAAGTATATATATATGTATATTCATCTGACAACAGATATAAATTTTCTATCATATACAGAGAGATTCTGTGGAAAGTTGGGAGCCGTGTGGATAGGCAACCGGCGTATTTCACCGAAACGGCAACGCTGTCGTAGGGACAGTCGAACGTCTGCACCTACTGATGACGTAGCGACAGCTGTCACTTCGTTGGGTCAGAATCAACATACAGTGTGACATATTTGAGGTTGATCGTAATATAACGAGTAAGACAACGGGGATCGATATTAATTCGTAAAGAAGTGGTAACGAATTAGCGAATTGATTGCAGATGTCGATTTCTGTTTATTTGCAACATTATTTGGGTCCAAACAAACCTCGAGGTGAAACTTACGAATCAACGATCACCTGTTTGCCTACCGATAATCTTGTAGTGGTCTCAGCGAGGAATGAATTAATTGAAAGTATTGTTCTGTAAATAAACGTAGGTAATTGTGCCTTTGATAGCTGAGTGGAATAAAGCGTCGCATATTTGTACAAATGATTACATTACAATGAGTTTCTATCATGTAATAACATTTTTTATTCATGAAAGGTAGTACAATAACAATAAACTAAATGCGTTGTGCCGACGACATGCCGACTTCTTGAGCAACTTTTGAGATAAGCTTCTGACCGTCTTCTGGAACTATGCGCAGTATTTCCGCAAAACTGTGCATTCAAATTATTAGGAGGTGAAAAAATTTGGGGTCTGCTGCTACGTCAGAAATGCCTCGTAGATTGCTCGTTGTATCGAATTTACATCGCTGTGTTCCTGACCGTAGTTGTCGAAGTGATGCGACGAGTCAGTCCATCATCGAGGAACTGCTACCTTGTAAATAATTTCGCAAATAAACATAACTCAGAATCTGCGATCAATTCGTAACTTTACCACGACTTTATTACGAATTATTATCGTTTGACATTTGTTGGTTACCTTTATTAGAATGATTCGTAAATTTCACCCCGAGGGTTGTTTAGACCCAAATAACGTTGCAAATAAACAGAAATCGACATCTGCAATCAATTCGCTAATTCGTTACCACTTCTTCACGAATGAATATCGATTCCCGCTGTCTCACTAGTTATATTACGATCAACCTCAAATATGTCATTCTGTCACTTGATTTTGACCAAACGACGTGAAAGCTGCCGCTATGTCATCTGTAGATGCAGACGTTCGACTGTCCCTACGACAGCGTTGCCGTTTCGGTAAATATGCGGGTTGCCTACCCACACGGCTCCCAACTTTCCACAGAATCGCTCTGTATATCTGATTGTACGGAATTAACAGCAGAATATATGTAGGTATAATACTTATATGATACAGACATAGTTTGAGGTATAAGAAAATTGATCGGACATTAAAGTGTATTATCAAATTGATACCACAACCTCATTTTTTCTTTTAAACACATTCAATCCAACAATGAAATTGTCGCTTTTGCGGCAATCGGTAATCGTCAAATTTGACCAGTATATAATATATTATATAGAAACATCTACCTTACAAGGATTATATAAGTTGGTGGTATAAGAATAATATAGTACTCGAATTACAATAATGATGTATATACCAGTTTGTAATTACTAATTACAGTCCTTACAGAGCTAGAGAAAAAGTTAGTTGTATATATAAGGGATAAGGTAGGCGAATGCTTGCAGGTATGATGTGAAATTTAATTGAATAACGCTATGGCTTGCTAAATGCACGTATGATATACATACGTATCCGAGAGATTGTCACTAATTATTTTTCTTCACCTTGATTAGTCGAGTGATTCGATGTACTCTTTTGAGGATATAATTTATGTATATTAGGTATATTGTTAACTGATTAAATATACTATCAAATGACTTTATAGAATTGAATCAACAACATCAGCAAAATATAACGCCTTATATAAATCAACCTCTATAATATTTAATATATCGGAAACTGGTCAATGACAGAGTGCGAAAGACATAACGGTAAGCAATAACTTGTTTTTAATATCAAGGAAAAGGTATTAGACGTTTTCTAACGCTGACTATAAACGGTGCTTTTTTTTCTAGGTATAACTATATCGGCGTATTAATCTATATCAAAATGAGTAGAATTTATTCACGATGAACTTCAATATTTTAACATTAATATCACAGGTATTTTTGTATATCGATATTATACTGCTGCAAAGCAAAACGTATTTTATAACCACATAAGCAACGGGTTTTGGTGAAACGTTATAGCTATGCTAGTCATTCCGCTACGATTATTTAATTTTCTTAATTTGTATCCCTGCACTCTGTCATATATTTTGATTATAATTAATTAACAGTTTGGTAATCGGTAATGTCAGTACAATATATACTCAGTGCATGTCGGTCAATACTTCGATATATTAGTCATTGCAAAATGACTATCATTCAGGGTTTCATCGTAGCAAGGCAGTTATCGACCGCAGATAAGTCAATGATGCATTCTAAGTGTTTCTTACTATCGAATTACTCGGTTATAAGACGTCTAATTGTTAATTGTACATCAACGAAATTCCGAAATCGGTAAAAATATACCCATACGAAGAAAATCATGTGAAATATCTATAGCAACCCACATAGAGCACAGGATATTCCATGAATATTTCCAACAATTCACTTTTAACATTTTGTTACACGGAGAATATACCTACTTCCATTATGTACGCGATTCTTGTCAACATTTTCTCGAATATTCAATGGATATTCCTTTCCATTACTAAAGTCAAGTTTGTATGTTTAACATCCATTGGATACTGCAAGATGGGATCTCTGAGAATCGCATGATTTGGGGACAACTATCAACAGCTCTTAAGCTACCTACACCGTTTGAAATCTATATTGAAATAATTTCAACTAAAGGTGATATTTTTTTCGAGGCACTGTCGTATTTTCTCTATTCTAATACGAAGTCTATAATTTTGTTCTCCTGAACTTTCATTTAATTCGTCAAAGACCAGTACCTAGCTATTAAACATCAGGTTCACATTTCGCGATGTATTTAGCTGATAACAAAATACTATCTTCAATTCCGTGTTCATCTTACTGGCTAAACTAAGTATACAAGATAAGTCTGAGTTAGAGTACAATATCCCTGTGTGAGAATACACATATTCTTCAACTTGACTATTCTAGACTTCAACCAGTGTACCTCAAGTCTCAGATTTATTAATCAAATTACAGCTTACACCCGAACTAATGATAAGAGAAACGTTGCATTAATCTTATAGTTAGTCAATCATTGATTCATTCCTTTTTTTCAACCACAGTGCAAGGCTGAAAGAACAGAGGGTATGACTGGTGAATTAAATAACAATCAGTTTCCAGCTATCAGCCAAATTTCAATTTTAGGGACAACAGAGTAACGTATGTATAATGTATAAATACAAAATATATCATACATATATATATATATGAAAGAATGAAGTTCATTAACATATTGTGGCTGTAATTATGTACAGTTCAAACTTTTTTCTACACAGATTATTTGGTCTTGTTCCATCCAGCGTTGAAACGCCTTTTCAGATCCCGATATATTAGGTATAACGTTTCTGATTCAATATTATACGTAGACACGATCAGACACTAATTATTAAATGATGAAACGCTTTCTTATTAGTGATGTAGACGAGTTATCAAATTTATGACGAAGAATATGCCGAATTTTGCTCATGATTGGTGCTTTGAGATGTACGAGTATGGCAGATGAAAATGTTCACGCTTCTAGCCGTATCTCTAATGTTTGTTAAATGTCTTCTCGCCCTACAGCTGGATGGAGCAAGTCTGTCTCAGCCACTGTGCGAATGCTTACCCCTGAGTAATTCGGATCCCATTCTACGCGGTCACAAAGGTGCTAAACTTTTTCCTCTCTTAGCTAGTCGAATTTCAAGCCAAGTATACGGAGTCACTGATAATAATAACATCGCGGCTAAACCGAGGACTCGAATTCGCGTACACACCAATCCGTGCAAACCAAGTGCCAAAGATAATCCCAGCCATCGCCAGAATAATGATGTGGAAAGAGGAGCTTGCCACGTGCTCGGATACAGACCCTGTAATAAAGCTGAAAAAAAGAAGTTTATCATTTTTTTTTTAACGAAATTCTTACTTTCAAGAATTAACAATTACTCGCACAAAGAGGGGAGGATATGTTTCTAGGATCGGAAATTTATAACTTCAAGTAGTTTTCGTACTGCCTTAATACAAGACGTAAAATTCTTTTTACCGGTGTAGGTATAGCACGTTAGAGACTTACTGTAAATCAATGTTTCCCAAATCGCATTACAGACTCCCCAAGCAGCTGAGATGACATGGAAAAGGGCTGGATCATCTCCAGCGGGTCTCCAAGCTACTAGGACTAGCAGTAGGCAGGCATGAAAAGCTAGTCCGACCGCTGTAACATGGACAAAGAAGATAGCTGATAATGAATATCGCGTCTCTGCCTAGAAGCTGTAAATTATATTAATTGTTGTGTATTTATGAAACCTTGCTGGTTAAATATATAATGAGATATCAAAGACAATGGCTTATAGTGCCGTATGAAGAATGAAAAAACGTATGCATACAAGGCGTATAAGCATTTTCAACGTAAGTCTCGACACAATTAAATCTTGCGTTAGCGATCTCCTAAGAATGAAATGATACCTTTTATGACCATTCAAGAAGATCTTGAGGATTGCTTGTCGTACAAAGAGACTGGGTCAAGCAATAAAGAATGTAAATGGAATTTGCTTTAATTGCCAATTAATTATGAAGCTGAAATACATATTAGGTCTTTTATTTTCACGAGCCTGTGTGCAACGAAATTTTATTCCCTGACATACGTATTGGATTCGAATCTTGAAATAAATTATAATAAAGTCATAGAAGTCCAAATTCTGGGATAAACTCCCCGTTCAAAAAATCGTGATGGCAATCTAGTTGAGATAAATGTCTGAAGCGGTAAACACATTGCGAGAAAATTTTGGAACGAAAACTAGGCTGAACTTAACGTTTTCTTTTTTTTTTTTTCCGTTTTGTTTGTAATTTTACTTCATTCAGAAATGAGAACTCTGATGAGCTCATTAGTAAAGCAAATGAGGTACGTCCGAAACACTGACGCGTCAACGCCAACGTCCATTGGAATTAGCGAGGAATAGCGAGACGTCATCTTCACTTGATTATAAAAAATGTAAATGTGGGGTATAAGTGTTTCCAATTTTCGTCAGCAGCTGTGATGATCTATGGGCGGTATTATATTGCAATTACTCACCAACGACGAAATACCTTCTGATGTGTCGTAGCAGCATCGAGAGTGTAACGCCAGCAATCGCCTGCAGCAGAGCTAAGCTCAGAAAACTGAGAGTTACTGTTCCTGCACCCCCAAGGGCGCAAACGACGTATGCCTGCAAGCGAAGCAAACAGATTGGAGAACAAAGATCTGTGCTCTCGAAAGACCTTTAAGATTTGAACTTTTGGAAAATTTAGAAAGTCATTTTTTGTCCAAAAATAACACATATCTATATCGCCTAGTTTTATAATTAGCGTTCAATTCAAAAAATCTACCGCGAAAATACGTTTTTTTTGTTTTTATACAGAGTTTCGGAGAAATTTTCAAGAAACGTTTTTCTTTTTTTTTTTTTACGGAGCTGCAAAATTTAGGATATGAAAAATCCTTGAAAATATCTTGGAAATAAAATGGGAATGTATACGTGGATCGCGGTAAGATAAAAAATTCGCGAAATCTGAAGAAGACTTCAATAGATAAAAAATAAGGGCGTATAATTCAAGTTCATCTTTTTTTTTCTGTATCTTTTGTGAGTTTAAAGATTTCAAACTATACTGTAACATATTGTTACGGATGCTCTTGAGAAGCGGTTCGATCGACGTAAAGTATGCGACCGAATCTTTTCGACTTATTTTTTCCTCGTTTCTCTTTCGAATCCCTTTCTTGCTTTAGGCCCTTGTTTCCTCGCGTTTATCCCTCCAATTCTACCTCCATGAATAAAAAATCTGACGACGACACGCAGCTGTCGGGTAGACTCAACAAGAATATACGAGGCCTTCTGCGAATATGAAAATATACTCACTTCCGTAAAATCCGCGAACATGAAGCCCTGCTCGAGGCCGATAAAAAGAGCCAGTGGAGTAGCCAGCTGGAGTCGTGGATCCTGAAAGGCGGATTTGATCGCTCGAAGCCAGTGCTCAGCGCTTGACCGTTCGCTTACGGTCTGGGGTTCTTTCATACGCGAGTCCAAAAGCCCACAGGAAATACCAAAAGCTAGTATGCTGAGCCCAAGCCAGACACTGAGCATCATGGTTGAAGTGCCATATGGTACTGTGGAAATCAGCATGGTCTCGTTATAGAAGTAAGCTTCTTCAGGGCAGTATTCTGCACCACATGAATCTTCTATTTCACCATCACCATCACTGACGCCGGTTGGCGTTGGGTCCGTTATTTTCACCAGAACAGCCGCCACAAGACAGCCTTGAGGAAAAATTACAACGATTTCTTCAACATTCGAGATGTCTTGATTTACCATATTTAATTTGCTCCCAAGAGTCGTTAAATTTGCTCGTAAAGCGTGCTCTCCGGTTTTCGCATCCTTGCCACTTTTGAGTGGGCAGAAATCCGACAGTTTTAGCCAGAGGCATTTAACCATGTACAATTTTTCTTAAGCTCAAAATATGGGTATATAAATGGGATTAAAGAATATATTATATTCTTTAACTCTCGATTTTCTAATCTTGTTCTATTCGTGTGTTGTAAATTATAGACGCTAATTAGGGACGAATTAGTCATGCTATATAGACGTCTATAATTCCGATTCTTCTTTTGATTCATGTGTCACGTTATGCACTCGTATTAATGACGTATAGCTCGAGGACTGAATCGGGCAGATAAATTGCAGATGAAAAAAATGTATGAACGTATAGATGAATTAGCAAAGATCGATGGACAAAGAAAGAAATAATTATCAGTAATCTGCAACAAGTAAAGAATAAAGAACAATAAAGAATCCTATAACCAACAGTAAGAAGCTATGAATAAGTGATGAATGATCTGCAAGTAAGTGAATAAGTAATTGATAAGTATACTGTATAAGTAGCGAGCAGGTTCACCTTCGCATTGACGCTATAAAATAGCATATCCGTGTTTCTGAATTTAATATGGAATTAGTCTGTCATGAAATTTAATAGATCTTATACCGGTTAGTTTGAGTATCTTCTTTTTATCAAGTTCTCCGAACGTATAGAATGAGGAAGACAATAATAGACGTGGAAAGATTTTCATACTAAATTGAATTAGTACTTGAGAATAATTGGAAAATTTTTGCCCCCATTCAAACGCCTTTCACAAAATAGCTTTTCGCACTGCAGCAGAACTTTGCGAATATCATGAATGAATGAAAAATCCCATTATACCAGCCACTGAAAGAACACCAATCAGCCCTGAAAATATTAATGATGCTTTCTTTCGCGTACCACTTCCCAAAGAGAATTTTTAGCTATGAATTGGCTGAGCCCTGCTCTCGAGTATACAGAATACGTGGTTATTCTCGACAGCCGAGAAGAGCTCCTTTTTTTGAGTAAACTCCGTGCCAATTATTATTCTGCACGTGTTATTCGCGTAATGAGCTAATTACGCTGTTTACCTGAAGATCGGGACCGTACCGAACACTAATAGCAATAGTAACGGTGCTAGAAGTTATTTTTCAGAATGAGATGTCGAGCTTTACTGACCTAGAGCAAGCCCCATGTCCTCGGCGAGTCTGAGAGCTCTGCTGAGTCTTCGCAGAAGACATTCGCGCCTCGTTTCGTCGGGGTCTTCAGGGTCAGAGCTAACGAGGCTCAGCCTAGCGGCGGAGATGTTGACCTGGGCAGTTCTGGCCAGAAAACAAGGGCTGATCCAGGCGCCGAGGAGGGCATAGCCGGGAACTAGAAGGTACCATTTGGGGTACATGTGGACCCCGACGAATATGCTGGTGACTAAATGCCCCAAGCAGAGAGTCAGGTTGGTGTTTATCCTCTGTATAATTATCGGGGCAAAGCACGAGGTCAAAGTGGCCATGGCGAATAGAAGAGCGAGTAAAACTGGCCCCAAATGAGAATTGAAAGCCCCTAGGCCAGCCTGGAGCGGAAACATCGGTAGCATTGCAGCCGATGCGGCCGCGTGGCCGAGAAGAAGAGCCGCACAGTGTCGCAGGACGGCTTTCCTCGGAGGCCTTGGACCAGCGGGGGCCGTCCGGACCGCAGCTATTAGTCTACGAACCGAAGAAGCGCCTGCGGAAGAACTCATCGATTCGCGTCGACGCCAAGCAAGACCGGATGTCCTTGCCGAACGGCAGGAGATCGGCGAGTACGTCGCCATGTGCTGCTGAAAAATAGTTCCTCGGCTTTTAATCGTCGGTTCTTATTGTTTCACGCTTAAATGGTTCTAGCAGGAATTTCCTGAAATTAGGTGAAAAGTTGAATTGGAGAGTCTCGTTCATATTCAGTCACAAATCTAAATTTTCATCGATCATTCACTTCTTAGATACTACGAATTTATTTTGCTTCAATTTCCGCCCAATTTTCCGACTCATCTTCCCCCATGCATCCAACGAGGCGATAAAGCATTGCGACATAAGAGAATGACGCGCGTCTCGATCACCCTAATGGTTATATACACGAATTGAGGCAGTATACGTATAAAATCGGGTGTGAAACCCTTGTAATTACTTGCGGGGAGAGTCGCACCTCGAGCATGGCGTCGTTATCCCACAAGGCGTTGTGATGATGACCGCTGCTCCTGGCTCGTCGATGAGTATGAGTTAGAGGTAGTGGTTGCGGGGGAAGTCTTATGGGACCGAAGCCTCCTATAGGAGCTGGTCGATGTACAGGACTCTGTAGCTTCTCTCTGGACAGTTCGTGGAGATTTGGCAGTGACCCCATCGCGAAATATTTCGCCCGAATTCTATAGATCAGATTATCACTTGCCGAATGGCTCTCGGAAGCATCACGATCAAAATGAACCCCCGAGATGTGTAATTCGACTAATCTGAACCGCACTCTTAATCATGCTGGACATTGTTCGATATCTGAAAGAAAAATAATTCAATAATTATGAAATTTTCAGGGCTTTTCATTATCTGTTTTCAGCAAATAATTCACAAGGGGTAAGGTACAAGATAATGGTCCTGCAAATAAGAACATTAGTGGAGGAGACCGCGACCGAGACCTTGACAAAGAACTTATAATTATTGGTAACTGGTAATGAGAAGCGGTGGCCATGAGCAATTACTCAAGACTATAAATTTCCGCAATGAATGTTGAACTGGAGTTAAAGTCTTGCCTCTAAAGATTATGTCCGCATAATAATCTGCAATTATTTATAATGCAAATAGTGCTATCGCGTAATTTATCAAATATTTAATAGTCAATTCTTAACGGGTGTATATATCGAGTAGCTTGCATAGCCACGCCTCTAATCAGTGACGAATGATTCATGCAATTATTCATTAATTAATCTGTTATATAAAACGTGTTACTGTAGATTCTCTACTGCACGCAACTCGCTACGAAACTCGACCAATTAAAAACACGTTCAACTTCACACCTTCTGCAGTATTTTTCTCGACAGCAGAAAAACTGTAAAGCGGTCAATTACACAACTCGCTCGCACGTTTTATGAATCGAAAGAAAAACGTGAGTACCCGATTAATCGTTTAAAGGTTCAAAGTACCGTCGTACATACACTGATAAGTTGGAACGTAAATTTCGGCTCATTTTAGCGAATCATTTACGGTCATTACAGGCCGTTGGCTGCAGGTACGCTACCTAATCTTTAGACAGACAAGAACTAGCACGTGAGAAGTTTTTATTTTTTTTTGTTGTTTTCTTCACAAAGTGGATAACTTATTGTTGGTAAGTTAGTAAAAAGTACTAACAGGCTGCACGTGCGATATACGTATCACAGGCTCGTGTGAAATGATGGGAGCTGCTACCAGCCTCAAACAATTTCATAGGTGATTGCTCTGGGTGGAGTCTGCAGACCGAAACGAGGCGAAATGAGCTTGAATACGATATTATCTAGCACGATATCGTTCGAGCACCGAACTCGATCAATTCGAAACAAAGCTGAGATATTATCCTTCGCCTCGATGATCGTAATATTTTTTATATCGCCCCTTATATTTCCTATTGCTGATCTCGTAATAAAGAGAAGCGTAGGTGACGAGGCTCGAAGAGCCCCAAAAATACTCACAATTTCCGGAAAACAGTCAAGCACAAGACAAGAACTGAGGAATTAAATTAGCCTTACATTATATTATCGGAAATGTATTACTGGGACTTGGGGAATTATAACCACAGCAGAACCCAGGCGTACGGCGAGAATTTGAGCGATAATTACCGGGCTTATAATTCAGACCAGAAGTCAGGAGGCGACTGGAAATTGTCAATAATCTAACCAAGATAAAGTTTGCTCAGGGAAAACCATAAATCGCCGATTGATTTTTCCCTGCATATGTATGTACGTAGGTATAGGTATTATAGCGTTATAGCCTTGACTTATGGTTCCTGTCTTCCAGCACATAGGATTCAAGCTTTAGTCACGCAACCGTGCTGCCATAAGAACATTTAAGCTGCGTATTAATTCTCAGGATGTAAGCTCCTCTGCTTCGCGGATTCGCGAAGGCTTAATATCCGCAGAACAGAGATACGTGTATTCAAAGCAATTTAGACCCTCGAACAAAGCTCGAGTTTTAGATCCTGATTTATGAGGATGGCATTATTACTACAACGGAATAGACAAGCCCGAAAGAAATATTTGAGACATCTTTTAAACCTGCGCTGTTTCTTCGCGAAACGATAGTGTCAAGAGATTTAACACATTTTCTTGGGGCTGGAGGGTCTTAGACTAGGAGATCCTCGGGCAGGATCGATTACCCTTATACCAACCTATTTTCAGATAAGCTAATATAAATTTCGATTTAAGTTAGCCGATCACCCACAGATTTAACGTGCCTCCGGGGCACCGAACGTCGTTTCGACTTGTTCAATCATCGTTCAATTTAAAAACTATACTTCAACCGTCTCGTCTTAGGGGCTTAAGTGACTCTGCAACGTAAGCTCGGATTTCCGAAGCCACGTTTTGCTACAATAAAAATATGCGATATAAAAATTCTCACGTTCACCACGTGCCTTATGGCTTCTATAAAATAATATCCAATTGAATTCTGCGCGACGTATGAAATAACAGAAAAAAAAAAAAATGGATAAACTTCTTTCTGACTCATATCTGGTATTCATCCGGTCGACGATATTGCCAATTTGGAAAATACGTTCGAGCTGTATCAAAGCCAAGCTTCATTGATTCTCAATCTGTTATCAGAGATCTTTCCGAAGCGTACGAGCTTTCGGTACAGCACTTTTGTACGCCCTCGTATCATTTTAGTCGCGTAAAAAAATTCGATTGATGAAATTTGTCGAGCGATTTGTAACGAAGAAATTTTTTGCCTCCAGCCTATCCGCGACAAGAAATATATCTCTCAGTAGGAGAGACTGGAGGTGGAACGGGGACCTTGATCGTGGAGTATACCTGGCGACAGGCATAAAGTAAAAGTTTTATATATCATACTCACCCACGTAGAGCAAGGGCACGTCCAAGAGAGACTGATTACCTCCCTTACGTAACGCTGCCATTCGAGGCTGCGAACTAATTAGAATACCTTAATTTCAGATTTCAAGTGATCTCGTTGGTATAGTCGACTAATCGTGAGAATCACGGCACGTCATTCATCGCCCACTCGCGACTTCCACTGCCAGTTTTCAAGTGAAAAGGAATAGTTGAAGAACCTTATCAAGGTTTTAGTATAAATTCGTGCCAACTATACCTGTGAATTTAATTCTCCAACGACTATACCATACCGGTTACGTCAGACTACGCATTCGTTTAATCAGAGCTCTTTTTTGGAATCGAATTACACGTCAAGCCCTGCCTGCGACTTGCAGGAGTCCCATTTCCCTGAATTGACAGGAAAATTCTTTGCGAATTACGGGACATCCGAATACCCAATCCGTCGATATTCATCCGAACAAAGCAGCTAGTCCATCGCCCGACTCTTGGTATTGCGTGGTCTCAATCCAGTAGCTAGGGCTGCCAATAGCAAGGCCAGAATTGGAAAAAAAAAAGGGTTTCATTGTCATACGCTGATTGGGAAAAATAAATCGAGCTGAAGTCACCATGACGGTTAATGAGGCCGCGGAGGTAAAATAATGGGGAAAGATATATTTGAAATCGTGACATTTACGTGTTTTTTAATCTCATCAGTCCACGTATCGTGGATTCACTCGATCTCTAAATTCTCTAAAATTTGGCTCAAGTATCAATACTAATGGCGTCTTCCATCAGAATTAGTACCATAAGAAGTCCCGCGAATTTTGGAGAAATTTGTGAAATTCCGTCGCGAACAGGGGGCTTAAATCTCCCCAAGGAACCGAGCGATCCAAGGTTCTCCGAATCTTTGGAGAGGGTGTCGCGCAAGGAATGAAATGCGCAAGCATCGTATTTCCCAGTAATTCGTCTTGCGTTTTGATCTTTGCGCTGTTTATTATATATACCTGTGTACAGAGATGAAAAAAGCCTCGAGTCCTTTAACGCCGGCTTTCCATTTCGTTGAATTGGAGGGTGACTTAACAGTCAACGAGGGTGTGGTTCCCGCATCCCTGTAATTTAAAAACCTGCTACAAGCCAAGAATTTTCGACTGTAGCTTATTTTTCAAAGAAATATTTGAACGCCTTCGAATATTCTACAGCGTCCATTAATTTTCCAAAATCCTCCCCCTTCCGATCGCGCAAATTCGTCCCAATCGAATGGAAAGGACT
Source organism: Rhogogaster chlorosoma (assembly GCA_944452935.1). Taxonomy (NCBI): domain Eukaryota; kingdom Metazoa; phylum Arthropoda; class Insecta; order Hymenoptera; family Tenthredinidae; genus Rhogogaster; species Rhogogaster chlorosoma. The sequence continues at coordinate 24,700,435 of OX101797.1, forward strand.
CGCTCAGCTTGTCGCGGTCGTAAATTTCACAGATAACTAACTAATTATCCAGACTCAAAGTAGAGGTGTAGAGGCACATGCCTGTTTCAGAGTAAATATTTACCTGATATCCTATTTAGGAAACGAGCCTATATACAGGGATCAAAGTTGTAAACGATTGTTTGCTTAGGACGATCATAAATGGTTCGTTTTTGTATGCTTGCGCACCTTGCGTTTATTGCAACAGCAATTAGTCATCATTATTTATTCAGTACGTCTTCTGGGAGTATTCCTCGATTTTATTCTTCCGTAACGACTTTGTAAAAAAGGGGGTATAATTTCATTGAAACTACCCGCTAAGCCATGAACTTACAATTACGAATCGTAATGAAAAACGACGGTGACCTTCCACGAAACGATCTTGATATACTACAGAGGCACAGATCCGTGAATGAGATGTGAAGAAAAAAGTGATCTACGCATTTCAAATATCAGAAAATAAAATCAGCCTCGAAGCAGGGTTGTTTCATCCCCGCGTAAGCCGTCTGACAAATGGCGTCTTAATTTGCTTCGAAAGTTTTCAGGTCGGATGGCAGTATGGCAAAGACACACCCGTCTGCCCAGACCTTAATCCAATTACCAAGGCGACATCTTTGTTACAGCTAATGCCTAAACATCATTCAGGGGGAGGTTTTACTGCTCGATTTATAACCCCGAGAAAATGTGTCTCTGTTCTGTTTCTGATATACTGAGTAAAGCGCGAGATTTTTTCGCACCGTTATTATCATTCTGCTTTCAAAAATTCAAGAGGTCTTGGAAAAAAAGAATAGCCAATCTTACTTCCCGGCAACCTCGAACAGATTTTTACCCCGTGATTTGCATCAGCGGTGCAGCTTTTATTTGCCTCGACATTTAGCCTCAGGAATGGACATTGTTAGTTATGTACAGACTGGATATTATATGTAACAAGCTGAACAGCAGCCACTCAGCCGTATTATGACTTTGCCCAGGCCATAATCTTGATCTTTCCGTGTGTCCCCGAGGGGACGACGTAGCGTTGACTAACTTCTGATGTATACTTGGTATGTATTTTCATAGCAAGTTTCTCTGTCGTATAAAAAGTGCACGTCCAAGTCTACTGCTTCAGGATCTTGGTACTCCATTACGTAATTTTTAAATATTACCCAAGAGCGTTGGAAACAATTGGACACTATTCTGGTTCATTTGACAGGGCATGCGCTCGACCTTCTTCCGAGTCGAGTCGATTTTTAACACGTTACTACTGTACGTTCTAAATTGTAATCTGCATTTGATTTCTGGTAAATCACACCTTGAACAGAACTCGTGTCGTTTAACTGATGACGTAGGATAATTGCTAATAGAACGGCATTGCTATACAATATCGAGGAAGGGATTTCTAGGAGCAATTAAGCCAACCAAAGGCCTTGCGTTTCAACGTCTCGATAAGCTCCATGCCTTATCTGAAAATTGGGTCTAAAAAGGGGAATTTATAGATTTTAGACGGTAAAAGTTTGAGAACTCACTCCCGTGTCTCCTCGACTGATAAATAAATGAAACTAAATTTCTACGGCGCAAAGACCACATACGACATCGTACATCATCGACGATCTGCACTTGATGGATTAGTTATTTCGTTATTCGTAGGAATTTACAGCCAAAGTCTTAGTCTACAAGAAATTCGAGACCCTGGGGAACAGCAAGATTCATGTACCTTACATACCGTACAGGTCTCAGACCTTGACCGTAAACCGAAGATAAACGAAACGTCTATCTTCGTGCTGCCGCAAGAGCGATCACTTTTTCTTTCATACAATTCTTCCTTTTTCAGAGACAACGCAAACTTTTTACTTCTTTTCTTTTTCCATGAAAACTATTTCGCACAGCTACCCAAGTAGTCAACGTGAGATCATGGTGGCGTATAACTTATATTCTTACTTGCCTATTGTAACACCTTCTCGTCTAGCTACGATAAAAATCGAATCTGGAGCCATTGGATTTTAGCATCAAGAAATATGGCTGTGAGATGGATCATTTATGAGACAATTAGATAAATATCGACCTGCTAAATAATAATTAAATAAATAGATAATAATTATTCCATTCCTGAATCTGATTGTTAAAATGGAATTCATCATTTTGTACTATAACCTGATGCTCGTTCACCACGTTGCTGTAGTTCCGTGTAACCTTCGAACTAAAACAGGATATTTCCCAACGAAACCGGAAATCGGAGGTTGTTATACGCTGATAGGAGCCAAGGTGGACCAGTTATTTTTTTTTTTAGAAAGAGCTATTAAACGGATGAAGTTTATTTATGCTACTACATGCGCCATGCATTGATTATCGCACATGTATGTACATACACGCGTGCATGCAGAAACGGAAATGGCTGAAATTTGGTTCCGGAACCGCCCATGGTACGGCGAATTATTACTGCTTATCGTAATACGACCATGGATTTGGCAATCGGAAACCAATCATGAATCAATACGTTCTATCGACCCGTTTTAAACTTTTAACTATGCATGGCTTTATGATTATTCCTCCACGGATAAAGTGTACCAGGAAATTCGTTCATCGAGTTATGCACATTTCTGAAATAAAGTCGAATATTGGAGAAGATCGAGCCTCGAATGACACGCCTATAGTGAATTCATTCACAAATTCGGTATTTGGAGTCAAACGTAACCAGGCGATTTGGCTGGCTGAACATGCTTTTGAAAAAGCTGCCTTTTTGCTCGATATACCTACTTTATAAATATTGTAGCGATTCGTTGCAGGTCGTATTTACGAATAGAACGAATAAACGAAGTAGTAAGAACTTGCATATTGACGAGTGATTTCTCCCCGTTTTCGGGATTCGCTAGACCCCAAATTTTCCCGACGCATGATAAGAGAAGACGAAGACATTGCAGAACTGACGTGAGCAGAATACATCGATTTACGAATCTATAATCGCAGATTCTCCCAAGTTTATACGATGAAATGTATTCGTATGTGGGTTTAGGTATAACAGCTAGTTCTGGGTGATAATGCTAGACTCGTAACGCCATACCTTATAGCTCTGGAAATTATAGTATAACTGACCATTCTAGACACTCGCGGGTGTAACGGAGTATTGAACTGAATATCTATACGGTTCTACGACCGAACCTATTCCGGCAAGACTGATGCGAGGGTTAATGCAATCTCCTTCCTCTTATTCCTACCCTTAATTCAGCTACTCAGAGCTGTGGTTAGAGTCTTGATGATCGCCATTACCAAATTTGTTCGCGAATTAATCAGACGCTTTGGTGTCTACCTAGAGGCATGCGAAAAATAAACCAGTCATAGAGTCGGATGGAAATTTATCTAGAACGTAAATCGGTTATCATTTTTGTACTAAACCGTTCTTTTCTATGCTTAAAAAATTCTTATATTAAGAAAAAGCTCTTCTTCCTTGAACAAACTTCTCTATGGATTTACACTATTGATTATAAATGCGAATAATTTGTATGCTGAACAAGTTCTGGCGCCAATTTATTGGCGATTAAACGTTGAGGTAGGTTTTAACGGTATTCAATGATCAATGAAACGGCGATTTTCAAGCTTGATAAATATGCTAAGTTTGACTTTATGAGAAGTATTATCCGCTAAAAAAGACACAAGCTATTTCTGCCGAGTGAAACATACTTTTTGATATCGTAGGGATAAATATGATCTTTTCGGATTCTCGTTCCCGATTTTCCGGAGAATGTAAAATTAGCCCGAGTCAGAACTGCTACAAAGGCATGCTCGATACCTAAAATTGCCAGATGTCATTTATACCCGAGCGACTGACTCGCGCTCGTCTACTGGGAAATATGCTTTTCCTTTATTTATATTTATTAACAACGCCGCAGCCACCGCAGCCACCTATTCCTCGGAGGGATTTTAAATCATGAAAGATAACCATTTGTCACGATTTACTTCGAACCGACGCGCAGAATGATCCCCAAAGTAACGATCCAGATATTTTTTTCTCCATTCGGAAGACCCGACACCAACATATTATCATTCCAACTCACGATTCGCGAATAGTGAATCATGACTAACTTTTTTTTTCTTCTTCTCAGACGGAAACTATTTCCGATGAATCTTTCTTCGGAAGATCGGTATTCCGTATCCTTGAAAAATCGGTGTAAATTATGAGACGATAGCTTTTCGGATTTACCTTGACATTTGAATGAAACGGCGCCCGTTTCATGGCATGTAATGAATTGATTATATAGATTTGTAGATGTAGGTGAAACGGAGTTAAATCTATACCAGACGATGTAGATGTCTCGGGGTGATAATTAGCGAGGCTACACCGACCCGGCAATCCGTCAATATCGTTACACCACCAAAGAACTTTCGAATATTTTGACACTCTTCTGAATTCGCGTTTTCGTATAATAATCAAAGATGCCAGTCAGGCATTAAATGCCCGAAGAAAAAGGAGAAAAACAAAGTCCGTGACCGTGTCCATTTTTACAGACGAATATTCGCGACCAGCAACCGCGACGCTCGCCAAAATCGAGATTTTACGGTGCCGGAAATGACGGTCAAACCAATAAGTCGTAGTTGCTCGATCCAGTTCAATCCATATCGCGAACCTTCGCGTGACCATCAATTCTAACATCACGGTTTGACTTCCTCTCGTCTTTAAAGAAAAGAACTATTACGGAGTCGGTCAATAAATTGACAGAAAGTACAAGAGTCTGGAAGGTATGCTCGACATATATATACATGCTAATTAATCCTGATCCTTATATGTACACCACCGTGTTCAAGCTTTGCCGATAAAGTTCACTTGTGCCAGGTACTAAATTAAAAGAAAAACTAATTAGGAACTTCTCGGGGTATGGAACACCTTGAACCACGTCAAAGCTTTGGTTGATGAAAATTAGCCATCAAAGTTAACGCTATATTTCCACGTTCCGAGGCGATTTCATTCACCAAACTTGCGTCAGACACTTTGTTTTTTTATGAAAAGGGATTCGCCGAATTTTAGTAGATAACTTAATCGTCAACCGGTTCCATGTTACAACTCATATTATGGAAACGTGAAAACGACGGGGTGAATTAAATTACTTGAATGATTAGAAATTTGACTGTTCTTTAAAAACGATGTGGAATAAATCCGGAAAATTCTTCACGCTCGTAGACTTGAAGAAGTAGTAGAAGATTTTGGGGTAAGCGAGGCTACCAGGCACGTAAAAATCCGCAGCTGAAGCGTGATAATAACGAAATTCTATTAGTGCGTCTCCTTTTTCTCATCACATTTCGGGAGTTTGTGTTTTTCAATTAACAATGAAAACCCGTCAGAGATTGTCAGGGTTGAAATTCTCCCTTGTTTAACCGTCGGAACAATGAGGTGTTTGCCGAGTCGTGTACGATAATAATTCTTCGTCAAATACCTTGTCCCACCCGTCAGTGTCACCTCTGCTTTATTCCATCCACAAAGAAGATGGTCCCAGTTTCGTCAAAAGCCAAGATGGAAGAAGAGACGTTGTCGTAAATCCCGAAATCTTCCGATCTTCAAAACACAAAGAAATAGATAACTGAAATTACGATATGTACAGTCCAATTTCGGAGCTAGTATAACGCTTTATGCTCGTGTATTATGCATAAATGTCTACTCGCGGGTGTTTGCTTTAGAAATCATGCTACCAGCTGAGGATATCGCAGGATATTAAGTCGCAAGGGATCGCCTGGGCTCGCTCCTGATTTATTACCTCGTAGATCCGAAATATGAAACTGTTGATCGTCAACAAAGATAACATAAATGCGGGGGCAGTATAACGCCATGATTTGGGCTAGGCTCCCTTTGTCAACCCTCCATCAAACCTCGTCACAGTAGTGCGAAATGCCAGTTAACTTCGTATCTAATAGCATCTTCGGTATATAATACAAATTTTCATCCACAGCTGATTTTGCTGGAGAACCCTTAACTCGTACCGTTAATTCAATTGCTTTTTCGAAATGAGTTAGTACCGAGCTAGACGAGAGAGACTCTTCGAGGCTACTCGATTAAAAAACGGTAATTAAATAAAGCTCGAGTTATGAATGAAATTAACACCCGCGTATATCACGTATCAAACGTACTTCAAGGACTCAACTCGTGCCGGTTTCATCGAGCTGTTTCCAATCGCTGGGTGCTTAGAGTAAGCCCGTCGAGTCGTTGAGGCTTGTTAAAAATCGTATTAAACGTAATAAACGGTCTATAAAAGTTTAAACTTCCGCAAAATGGAAGTGGTTTTAGTTTAGCTAAAATTGAAAGGTTGTTTCTATGAGGAAAAAAAGCCTCGCATCCCCGTTATTCTGAAAGTTACGAACGGGCTTTTCAGCTATAAACAGCACGGCTGTAAGGGTTTCAATGAAAGGTCTGCGTTTGGCATGTAAAGCATGTCAAGTACCACTCGTAGTCAGGTTTCTGTATACAATTTATGAAATAATTTTTGTCCCTCAACGGGAATTAAACACAGAGGTAAATTTTACCCAGTCAGTTTCCATTCTGACAAGTAAATGAGTTAATTCTATGCCATGTCTTTGACAGAAAGTTACGCAAGAAGCGAGCGGTGCCTCGCGAATTACGCTGGGATAAAATTTGTCTCGAAATTCTATCCGAATTTCAATTGAACATCGACATCCACAAAACGCCGAAAAGTTGATTACATTTTAAGGAGAATCTGAATCCGTTAATCCCCCCAATATTCCCGATAATCATATTAATCCTTTCCCCAAGTAAAACAGAGACTATAGAGCTATCAGGATCAGATTTAACCAAGAACGGATCCCCGCCTATAATCTAAGCCTAGCTGGATGGATCAAGGACTTTCACAAGCAATTTTGTTAATCCAATATCACGATCGCACAAATACAACGAAAGGTTAAGGTTGTCGGCGCCAATAGACAATTCTGTAGACGCAAAGGTAAAATACGGACAGTGCCTATATATCTTGCTTATAGCCCAATCTTACTTATCGATTACGTCTACAGGTGTGTCTTGCTCCTTGCTTGCTTGCCCTTCTAAATAATGCGGAGTGTCGTGGACCAGACGATTCAAACGCAATTAATTATTCAATTGGTTAATCGATTAGATTAATTAACTAATTAATTCAAAGATTTGATTATCAAATATGTTACTGATTCACGACACGTGTCAATCATTCTATAAACTCATCCCGTACCTCGCTAATTATTACTCATAAAAATGAGGATCTAATTCTCAGCAATGTTCATCGCCGTTTAATACGAATTGTATGCACCGGTTTTGGCGATTTTTTAAAACCGTTAAGCTAGTCACGTGGAGACATAAATCCGATCGTTGACGTAACCAACGTGGATAACCCAATTAGCTAATTAATCGCAGGAGCTGTTATTGACGAAGGCTTTTAACTTCGAAGCTTGTCGTTATCGAGGCGTGAATGTATGCAGAAGGGTTCGAGATTTTCCATCAACACAACAAGCGAGCGAATACTGTTCTAAATATTTTCCAAGTAAAGTAATAAACGTTCGAGAAGCCCATGTAATTACTAATCAGCGGTGTATAAGCGGATAAAATACATTATCAGAAGTTGGGAAAACCGGCAAGCTCATCCTCAGATCTAGTTTAAAGCTTCCAATCAGTCACGCGCGAAACTTCTGATCAGGAAAAGGTCTTTTCCGACGATATCTGATCACTCAGTTTTATCCTTTGCTAGATGAGTCCGTTTTTTGACAAATTTCTAATGATACAGTATGGCGAATAATTATCGTCGAATCCTGCAGATCGGTGAACATATTATCCTTGTATTGTTAAAGATGCGAACTAGGTTAAAAAAAACGTTCAATAAGCTTCGAATTTTTCTAGTTACTATGAAATGCAGTGAGTGGATTCACTCGCGAGACTAGTAGGTAAATTTGGAAAAAAGATCCCGCGATTCGAAGGCTGAATATCTTCGCATAAGTACTTAGCGAAAACACTTGCATTACGTAACAGTATCATGCGGCTCAAGGTAAATCTGTGTAGCGTATTACCTTCACGTTTGTTTCCGACTGGTTCTGTTCTCCCTGGAGGCTCGGGGTCGGGGTATTGGGATTGGAAAAATCGTAAAAACGTGAAAGAGTCTATAATCGCGGATAATTTTCACATCGAAGCACGTCTCCGAGTCACAGGAACTACGAGGCGTCTCACGGTTTTCACTGTTCGAGAGAAATTAAAATCCTGGATTCAGATCGACGGGCTTTATAACCCTGGCGCGGAAAAGCACGCGGAGAATCCCTGAAGGCGTTGCGAAGGTATCTCAAAGGTGTCGGCGACCGTAGTGGCGAAACGGTGGACAAGATGCAAGGTAGCGACGGCGGTATCACCGAACAGCCCGAAGCAGAGCTGGAGAATCCGCGTGTTAACTGGGTGAGGGTAGTTTCCAAACAGAAGAGGGAGAGAAAGCTTGAGGCCAGCTGGGCTGTGGGTGGTTGTTGGGTTCGGTTGGGGATCCCCGCAACCCTGCAACGCGTTCTCCGCCTCCTCTTTCTCCTCTTCCTCCTCTTCTGACTATATTCTACTCCACCTCTTCGTCCTCCGAGCTTCTCCTCCACCTCCCCGGGTCGATATCGACGAGAGTGCGTACTCCCGCCCCGATCCTTGCGGCTCTGTCGCGTTCAATGAAATCGAGCCTTCAGGCGGTCATATTCCCCGCTACCAGAAGACAGATCGAATGAATCGACGCTCTACGACCTTATAAGGATTTTAGCAGCCATTTCTCAGCCGCGAACTTCGCACGTATATATGGGCGAAAAGTTTCCCGAAAACTGATCAGAATTGGATAAAGGAATTGACGGTCGATCCAACTCATGAAATTCAATGACAATTCTAAAAGGATTTCTATTCGAATTCCAGATTTTTCAGATTTTTCGCTAGTTGTATGAAATGCAAGCTGCATAAATAAAAATAAATAAATCGCAACCCTTCGAATGTTTCCAAAATTCCTAACTTCTAATTCAATTTTCATCTTCTAATCAAGTATCGGTCCGTTTTGGAGTCTTCGCAGATTTTGATAAAAGCTTGAATTGCTTGGAACTAACGAGTGTCAGAACAGAGCAGAAGTTCAGGCCTGACAAATTTTCGATGATGTTATCATACAAGAGCCTGTCTCGGGATTTTACGCGGTGCATAATTGAGGGTGGTCTAAATTCGTATAATATCAGATGCCAAAATTTGTGAACAATTTACAGGTCTACAATGCAGAGATAATTCCGAAATTTTTCGTGGTTCAATTTTCTCTTACCTTTCGACCATGCTTTTGACAAACTGATGTGGACCAGCGGTGAAGTCCTCGTATATTATTCCAACGATTATTCATCGAGTGGCTGGAGACACTTGATGTTGACGTGTTTGAAAAAAATTTTTGATGTTCGGCACGTCAGTCACTGAAAGCAGAGATCAATTTATAAACGACGAAAAAAAAAAAAGAAGAAAGAAACCTTTGTAACGGTTTCCTATGACCCTACAGGATATGAAGTGAAATTTGGAGCAAAAATTAAGCCGATTATATTATTCATACTAACTAAGGATCATTATATACGAGTTTGGATCTCAACGAGGTAAATGCAATGCGTATTTCGTTAGCCAAGGGCTTGCGGTCTACCCTTTTTCGGTTGGTTACCCTTGGTTTATTAATACTGAGAGACCGACTGTTTGTGGGTCCACGGTTCGTCGCAGATCGTTAAGTTTAAATGCGGGGGTTGGCCAACTTTAAGCAATGAATAGTAAATATATACCCGGTCTTAAAATTTCAACTACCTTTGGTAGAAATTTTTCAGACTTGAAAAACAATATTCGGTGAAGGATAATTGAAACCAGGGACGATAATCCTCTGCGGTTATTATATTATCGTGATACGAACAGAGTCGCTTACAATCAGCTGTACAATATCGTTTGCAGTGTATTTCGAGAAGCTTGAGAATTAATACTGTCACCGTTTTCATTTAGCTGGTGGTTGGAACATTCCCCAGGAATTGAATTATAGTCAAAGTCAAACGAGCGCTCGGCGAAGATTAAATCATGTAATCCAATCTCGCCCTCAAGCTTAGCACTACGTTTAAACCAAGCCTGGGAACATTGACCTCAAACCTTTTTCGAACTTCTTCCGAACCTCGTTGGTATATTTGAACCCATTTTGATGCATTATCTACGGACTGGGCCTCGAGCGACATTTCTATATATCAGATCAAAGCGAACCGATTTATACCAGTCACCATAATTCAGATAAATTCCTAGTTTCGCCCACCATGAAAAGGACTCCATGAAAGCAAAATTTTTCTTGTTGGGATGGGACGTAGCAGAGCTGAAAAATTGTAGACTGATTTCATATTTCGAATGAAAAGAGACTGGGCAGGTTATTTTGAAGTTTCGCGATCCATCTTCGCCCGCAGTTTATGTTCCCCACGTAATTATGTAAGCACAGGCAGCTGTAGCGCAATATTGCAAGCCAAGGAGCCGCCTGGCTCTCGATTTTGAATTATTTACCAAATAGACTCAACCTTCGTCTAAAATTCGGGAATATTGCTCAGATTCTTCATCAACCACGCGGCTCTTAGACGAAAATACAATCAAGGCTGGGTCACGTTACTCATTAGATGTTCTAGCTCATGCGCGGAAACTCATCGCTATAAGCTTATACCTATATAGAAACCAAAGCCTCTCCTCTCTCTCTGTCTTCTTATTTTCCCATTTCTCTGCAATGGGTTAGTTTAGACCACAGAATATACACATTCTGCAAGCAAATTTCTTGAGATCATGTGCATCACTGGTGAAAATTTCCCTTCAAAATCCTGAGGTTTAGTTCGAATTTTCTTTCAGCCGATGTAAAGGTGTAATAGCTGTTTAGTAATTGGTAATTGTCGGAGGCTATTTCCTCGGCAAAATGTCAATGGCAATGCCACGTAGACTGTAATAAATCTTTATTGTTCTTGGCACGTGTGGGGCAATTGGACACCCTCGGTGTACTGGATCGAACAATGAATCACGTTTCAATACATTTCAAGACCATCGAATCGTAATTAATTTTACCTTGCTGACGCGATTACTGTATCGACTATGCTATGAGTGATCGGAGCGCGAATCAGTCCAGTAGTGGCAATAAGCTTGCCAATTCTGTTCGCTAAATCGAAATCTCGCTGGACTTTGGAGGATTGTCTTCAGCGGCCTTTAATATCAAACGGTTTCTCATTTCCGCCCGAAGGTCGGTCAGGGGAATGGTGCAAGTTGATATATCAAGTATTGGCACGCGTTCGTATATATACAGTGTTGGTAATTAATTATCCGATCGATATCTCCCATTCTCTTTGCTATGCTGCTGATACCTCGCCATCGACTATCTTGTGCCGTTGAAAGTTAATCAAAATTTACAGAAAGATTGCTTTTTACATTCTCACACGCATTTGGAAATTTGGGCTTTCACGCAAAGAAAGCTCGAGTAAAAATTTCGACTTTGAAGATCAAGTATAAAGTAGATAAAATCGAATTTCGTATAACTATAATACGAAATATGTATCGAGGTACATATGTATTATATATATTTGAGATTCGCGAAAAAGGGAGCTTTTTTATCAGCGCAAACATGCCGATGCTACATCAACAAGCAAATATTTGAGGGTAAATGGTTCAAACAAATTTAATACATTTTGTTGATTTGGGGTGTTACGAATAATGGAATAACAGAACCCTCGTCAATTCTCGTTTACGATTCACCGATCGCAAAATTTCAAATGCTTTTGATCTAGACCGTTGGCAAGATGTTCAATTTGTCAAATTTCTACCAAAATGACTACGAGCCTTTCTCCGACTAATGTGCAGAACGCTACGAAGGTAAAAATCTATCGCCAATCTCTGTCGCGAAACAATGCCAGGACAAAGTTACTTCAATTAACGGTACGAGTTTAGCTGACGACGATTATTCTCAAAATGATCAATTCCAGAGTTTTAAGGTATGACCTATTGATTTGACATGCCAATTTATACCTACATCGCGACGTGGCGACTGCAGGTGATAGATTGACGAATAATTCTCGACCATGCCGATGAAGTTATTATTGCCTGCGAGAATAGTACTGTGCATTGTGTGCTCGAAATCAATAGTTAACAGTACAATCACTAATTTAGTTCGTTTATATTTCAGCTCGCTGAAGACTACAAAGCGGACGACTTCTACACCGAGGCTTAGTTGAAGTTGAAATACGATTGTCATTATAATCTACTGGTCTTTGTCACATAACTAGTTTTTAGTAAATATATGAGAAACTTAACACCAATTACCTTCATCGCATTGTCCTAATTGATTTTACGAAATTTTCATCAAGACTTGTCACTTGTTTGAAATTAATACAATTATAAAATTAACAATGAAGCTTTTTCACTATTTTGCAATATAATCTCTTCGTAGTTTCACATGTGAGTGCCAGAAGATTGGTCTAATGGTATTTTCCTGTTTTTTGGCAAAGGTTCGGCAGTCTTCTCTCGCACAGCAATAACGTTGAATTAATGAATGGCAAATCATGTGATCTGGGTAGGCTTGGGTAATATAATTCATCGAAAGACATCGTTCCGACATCGTTGATTGTAAATGTTGTCTTCGGTCGACCTAGTTTCAGCCTTGTCCAACTTTGACACATTTATATAGATTCAGAAACATAAATAGAGGCGAGTAATTAACACCAATCTGTAAATATCTTAACTACTTGGTGTAGTAGGTCGTTTAGTTTATCAAAGTTCACAAATTTCTTGCGAAATTTGCCGTGTGCCAGTTGCCCGGGAAACACAATCGGGTTTTAATATCATCCACGTTTATTACCGCCCGTAGAATGATGTCATGAAAAAATTTGAGCCAAGAAAATTTACTGAGAGACTGAAACGATCTTCGGAATCAACGAATCCACGCGTTAATCTAACGAATCGTGTTCTTCTGCAATTCAGACGAGTCGCCGAACCTGAGGAACGACTTGCTCTTGTAAATTCGCCGTTCGGAAACGGCCGGAGATGTGCGCAATCATAATTTTCGCTGACATATCTTATCGCGATTTCCTTAGCTCATAAATAATACGAAGAACAGGCTTTCGCCGATGTTACGCGGGGCTTGAATCAACACGAAGTTTCCCAACCCGAGAATCGCGTTTCTGACGTAGAGCGTCTGGATTCTCTACCGAGATCCCGTCTCCAGTGACCCGTGCAAAAACTGGCAGCAACTTTGCTTCGAACGGCCCTTGAGCTAGCAGTTAATTATTTTAGTGCGAAACTTGAGAGTCATAGAGTTTCCAAGAAGATGCGTTTGTACGTCGGTCTCGGTCCTTTGATGATACGCTAATTATAATTCATCCCTGTCAATATAGAGACGGTTCAGAGTTCGAGTAGAGAAAAAAATTTCACGGTCTCACTTCAGTATCTGTTAGCTCTGAAAGAACAATTAAGTAATATGGCTTGATTGGTTCGTGAGAAAAATAATAACTGCGCAATTTCACGCGACTTATGCAAGTTTGATAAATACTCAGAAAATCATTTCCAAATGCTTTCTTGCCTGGTACGGGATTTGGTTGCTTTTTGGAATCGAAATGTCTATCGTTTGACAGGTGAAAATGATTTTCTACCGAGGTGTTTGATTCGACAGGGGTTAAAGCGAACAAAATAATCTTCAACCAATCCCCTGGTTTTCTCTTCGAAAATCGAAAGTTCGAGACGAGGGAAAGGACCCTTTCTTAGGGTTCAAGATCCGACGACCTCGAGGCAACAGACTTGTAGTTTCTACACGCATGCACCGGCGAACCACACGCGAACTTTCCATCAACTCACGTGAGAGAAGCTCATTCGACCGTGCAAAGTAAGAAGCGAAATGATTCAACTGCCCCCCTTTCTGCAGCTGGCAGCTGTAATGTCCTACCTACGTCAACCTCCGACAAATGAGAAAAAAAGGGCATACTGCATGCGCATTTTTATCATAAACGCTCGATGGCATAGAAAGATTAACCCAGCTTGTCGTGGACCGTGTAATTAAATCGCTTCTTGCGAATTCCCGGAGACTGAACTAGCGATCGAGAAAATCTTTGAACAGTTTTATTTATTATATATAATTTCTCTTCAAGATTTGACTTTGCATTGGCCTAAACTGAACTGCAAAACTGCAAATTGGAACCACGTATGGATTTTCTTGAGGTTTTATAATAGTTGCGAAAACTGTTTCCACCGAGTCTGCACATTGCGAATTCATCAAAACTCGGGAGTTGGGGATATTTTAATTTTGTTCGGAAACCTTTCCAAGTTTCGGAAAATTTGTTTATTCTCTCATGAATTATGCACCTCTTTCAAAGTGTAGACAAGCGGTTCACAACCGGTGCCTCTTCACCCGCCTTACAAAGGAGCGGGTAAAAAACGACCCCAAAGCTTCGGTCGTTTATCTTATTCAATTTTGTTTTTTGGGTAACATTGATGACCGATTTCCATCGATTTTGGAGCAGGAATACACCGAAATGTTGAACGAGATTTCAACTCTGGTGAACGGAAGTTTAAAAGTCGACCTTCTTTGGCGCGAATTATTTAATACAATCCATTAAACTCCCAACTAGGGCTGTGCGAATAGCGTTCGAATCGAATCGAATCGAATAATTCGAGTTTTCGAATAGCTCGAGTCTTCGAATAATTCGAGTCTTCGAATAATTCGAATCATTCGAATTATTCGAATTATTCCAACTATTCGAAAATTCGAAAAACTATTCGAATATTCGGATCTTTCGAGAATTCGACACTTTTGTGAGTGATAATAATTAGAATCAGTCTAGGCAAAGTGCAAGTCGCTTCTCATATAGCGACATTTTCACGATTTACGCGCGAGAAAACGAGGCGGTATAAGTGCTTTTAAACACTAAAAATTTTTCGAGCATGTATTCGATTGAAGTGAAACTTACCAGAAAACTTATTTGGACATTAATGAACAACTTCCTCACTGGAAGTTTTCGGTTATTCTAAATTCGTTCGACTTCCGAAGCGCTTGAAGATATCCATAACTTATTTTGGCAATGTCTCGGAAAGAAATGAATAACTTTCTTGTTAACCACAATATTAACCTTTTTATTCTTTAATCAATCCTAAAACAATATAATATATGATTCCTGAAAATTTCGTTCAAAAATTACAAAATTTGGGTGAGGTAGAGCGAGTTGAAGTGAAAAATGACGGAAATTTCCAACCTCGGGGAAAAACCCGAAAATTACGAAAGCTACAACTTTTTTTCGAAAGAGATCGATATCATTCGAGACAAATCGGTAAATCGATCACGTAAAGTCCCAATTATTCTGGAAACCCCGAGGGAAATCCATATTTCGCAGAAGCGTCGAATTATTCGAAAATCGAATCGAATAGTTCGGAAAGTTCGAATAATTCGAATATTCGAATCAATCCAATAGTTCGGATAATTCGAATATTCGAATCAATCGAATATTCGATTCGTTTTCGAATCGAATTTTACTATTCGATTCGAGACGGATATATTCGAAAACTCGAATATTCGCACAGCCCTACTCCCAACAGAATATATTCCAAGCCTCTGGCCTCTGCGATGATTAACTATTCACTCAGGGTCCGTTTCTTGCCGGTACTTCCGACCCTCGTGTCTCATGTTTGAGGGCATAGAGTATCGGATAAATTCGTTCAGAAATTGAAACGAAATTACGTAAAAAAGCGATCGTGGTATGAATAAACGTCGCGATGTAAAATAAAGCTCTTTACGATGAATCAATTCATTATATCGCGCACACTCGGATTAATTAAATTAATAACGCGGGTATTGTTTACAAATTCTCACTCGGTAATTGAGATGATATACGTTAATTAAGCTTATTATCCAGTTGATTAATAATCCTCGAACTTGGGTTCCGGGCAGGAATATACAAGTGCGCCTGCAGCTGTGATAATTCTCATTATTACGGAGATAAAACCTTGTCGCGAATCGCAACTTTATCGCGATTAAGCATGGGGGCGTGTATCCAAGGACCTTGGTATAAGGCGAGTAAGCGAAAGAGGTCTGAGAATCGCGATGTGGAGATCAAGAGTAGGTGGTGTCAGTCATGGGTCCATCGTCCCCACCACTAATGGGTATGGGAGTTAAAACGTGATCCTGGGACTTTGATCCCCCTTCTTTTGTACTCCTATTTCTCTTGGGGGTCCCCGCGAAGGACTAGCCTAGCACGTTTCTTATAAGTAGAGGCAGCCACTCTGCGGAACCCATTTAATTCCTCACCCCCGATCTCGGAGGGGCCTCTTGAAATTTTATCAGCTGTACAGTATACCCGAGTATAACGAGTGTTAAGTGTGGTTGGGAAATGTGCCGACTAAACGATCACGAAAATACGCGACCTTGATAGAATATAGCCGATATATTTCTATCCTTTCGTTATCCTCTTCGTTAAATTGTTCTTAGAAATTATTTTACAAAGTTTGTGCGCGTAGCGTGCAATCAATCTGTAAGTATAAGCCAATTTCACATACATATATTTATATTTTACTTTAAGCAACGCGGAATTGTTCACATTTTCATTTCTCAATCAAATGTGAAGAAGGAACAAATCCTCGCGAATCGTCAGGATTAGACGAGGGTCGAGTTGGCGTATCGAGATATTTTCATATCGTACTTTGAATGAGAAAGAGAGGAAAATAAAAAAGAGAACGAAAAATGACTAATTGGGATAAAAAGCTTGTTATGTAAATGAATTCCTAGTGGATCTCGTAGTAGAATTACATCATCATCTGATACAAAGCCTGGGACGAGTGAACAGTAAATCTAATAATAAGAACTCATTCAAGATTCACGGTCAGTTCCATTTGTATATTTTTAACTTTCGTATAAAATGAATAAAATGAATTCAAATTGCCCGTGTGATTTACATACGTATATCAACAATCGTTACTCAACGATTTCCGGCGAATTTTAATCCACGAATTATCTCATATCACGATCGGATCACTTTTACAAGGCTCTCATTTCACCCACGTGAATCGAAACGTTTTCGACAAGAAAATTTTCTAACTGGGTGAATTATCTTCTTCTCAAGATCTCGAAAATTTCACACGATCTCAATACAGACTCCAGACATACGATCTGTGAATATCTGTCACGAAATGGGATTCGGATAAAAATTGTAAGTGAAACAAAAAAAAAAAAATAAATAAAAAATTGAAAACGACCTGTTTCCCGAAGACATCTGTATATCTGAAATAAAACTTGACACAAATTCCGTTTCATATATTACGTTACATGCTAGCCCAGCGTGGGTGTGGTCTGGGCTTACTTGATCCGCGTGGTACAATAATTCTGGCCTATTTGTGCAGTGGCTGTGTCTAAAGCAATAGAATTGTTGCAGGTATAGCAAACCAGGATGTCAATACCTGTCCTTTTCGTTTTTCAGAATTAGTTTTTGCTCTTTAGCCCCACGCCGCGGACAAGGCCATGCCATAGCTCACCTGCAATTATAATCTATGCGATTTTTTTTCCTTTTCACTTCTCCATGCGGCATCCATTTTTTCTGCAAATGCGTCAGCTGAATCCTGCTCGCATTATAACTCGTCCTCAAATCGCCTCTATCTCTGGACATCGTTAAAACGTATAATAACAATGGTGCGAAAGGCGAACCGTATCTCCAGTATTAATATCTATGATGTGAGACATTGGTGCAGAATGGCGCTACTATGCCGTATCATTATTGTTATTAATGTTATTTACGCTTGCCAATTGAGTTTTCTAGCAACTAGGTATATAAATTGCGCCTTCGAACTCCGATCGTAGTCTCGTGCCACGAGCTTTACGCATTATACCGTCTCGCGAGAAGGTCTGTAACCAAATGAAGAGGACGCAATATGGTATGCGATATAATATTCAAGGACAATAACGTATTCATGAGAGAGTATTAGTGTTGTGTGTAGGTACGACAGGACAACGAGTATCGTCGTGTGAATGAGGCTGATGTAATTCTGGTTGAAATTTAGCTAGATAGGACGAAGGGCGAACTTGAAACGAAACGATTTCCATAAACTATGGGATCGCATGGCTATTTTTTATCTGTATAATAAATATTCAAAAAACCTTCGTTTCGGTTGAGACCAAAATTCGAGGCTGACTTGGAAAAATCTTTAACCGAGTTTCATCTAGCCAAAGGTCATAGACAAACTCGATCGACAGTCTTTATAAGACGATATAATATAGAAGAACTGCTATGACTGATTTGCATGACGGATACGACCAACGGGATCTCGCATAAATCTCTGAAGAATTATTAATCATACACGAGATTGTCATAAGGCTCGCTTGCAGCGTTGGAAAAATAATTAATTTATAGAGAGCGTGCGTCAGCTATAAAAATCCGGGATCTAACGGCCTTCGTAATTTTTATAAACATTTCGCTAAGATCTTCAACGATAGTCGCATTACCAATGCTGCATTAATACGGAAGGAAATAATCACCGATAAGTCGTTAAAGAATGAATCCTTTCGATAGCGTGCTTCGCCATGTAAAACAGAAACTTTCGATCTCCGTCAATTCGCCTAATGAGAAAACTGTTTCCTCTATGACAAGTGATTTTCTATCCTACAGATATTATTCAAGGTTTGTAGCGTTATCGAATTCGTCTCATTAAAACGAACAAGTTTCTTGAGCGAAAAGCTATGAGACTTTGATCAGACGGTATGAGACGATGGAAATGAGAAATTGAAGGCTAGCAAGCTAATAGAACCGATCGTAGCCAGATAGGTCGGGAATAAGGAGGAAATTATTAGAATTTAATTGAAGTAGGTATATTTCTACGCCTTTCATAGGAATAGGAATGCTTTTGTACATAGCGACGAGGCCTTCCCACATACTCATACATGGTCTTAATGACTTCCGATCACATAAAATTTGCGCGAATTTATCAAGCCAATAAAAAAATTTACGCACATCTGTCTAACGCGATATATTATCCCTCCGACCTTAACGAGTCTAGGTTATACTGCAATATTTCAACAATAAAAACTAGGCGAATCGCATATTTCGCGGTATTGTTTTTACGCGATTGAGTAGAAAAACTAAGGCTAAATGGTTATGAGGTAGAAATTAAACGGTTTACGTAACGAAATATAAAAAATAAATAATAATAATGATCCTGGTCGATTATAACACACGAATTGTCCGATCGCTTTAAGCAATCTAGTTACACATCGCCAATCAATCGCGTCAGCGATTTATGCAATTTTGTTATTTTGTTCCTTCCTATTATGTAGCAACGACGGAAGCTAGTGTATCCCACACACCTGCAACTCATTGTCATTTTTTGCCAATACTTTTTCATTGTCAAGTTCATGCCAATTATTTGCCAATTCGATTTTTTCTCTCTCTCATTGTCTCGGCCTTGTCCGGGATCGACGCCCGTTGCCGAAGGAACAAATCAAGCATAACACCGCGAATGGATGGATGGATGGATGGATGGATGGATACAGGCTAATTCTTTACGGCCACAGTTTCGCGCAATAAATTTCATTTCATTGTTGGAAAGAAACGAAGAAAAAAGATCAGAAGCAGAAATCTTGTGTCAAGAAGAAGAAGAAGACTTGCACTAGGCCCGAGTCGCGTCGATCGCAGACGGGTCTTTAGAAATGGGTCAAGTCCGTCCTTCTTATGATGCGGACCATACTGTCCCTTTCGTTTCCACCAAGCTGCGGGTTCCACAACGGCAGAACCTGATTCTTGTCCCGCAAGAACGAAGAAACTGATTCTCACTCTCTCCCTTGAAGATAGAACCGATCGTCTTTCACTTTCATGATGTCGAAGACAATGAGATTGAACGCGGCGAGAATTCTCTACAATACAAGGCAGCCTTTGCTTCTTGCCGTTGATATTAATCACTATTATCGTTATTAATATAGTTTTCAACGTCGCGTTTAATATCATGCATTAAGTTCCGCTTCAGTGCTTTGGGCTCAAGGTGGGCGACCCGTGTTTGTCTAAACACTCCTCGGAGTCAGGAACATGATTCCAGTCTTGTGCGTGGATATTCCCACTTTTTACATTCCAACCAAACTATTAACGATAGACTAACAGTTCTTGCCTCGGTTTTATCGGCTCCAAAGTCCAGCCCGAATCGGTTAATGATCAGCGTTTATGCGGCGTTAAATAGTGTCGAACGCAATGTGTCGAAACCAGGTGATAAATGGTTTTGCGCTTATCGTTAATCGATGCAGATTCCGAGCTTGTCGAATGGCTTGAACGTTATGTAAATTCAAAAGTCCTTCAGCGATATAGATATCTGATTGAAAATTATTGTTGTCAACTAACTAGTCGCGTAGGTAGTATGTATACAGGAGTTTGAACAAGGTACCCATATTGTTCGGCCTCACCGACACCCTGGAAGGCCTAGGAGCCATATTGTCCACATAGCGTAGGATTAATACAAATAGAGTTTATTTTCTGTAGGCAATAACTATAAGCCTGTAATTAGTAATACCTCGCCATACTTTGTTATAGTCCCAGCGAAAATCTATAATTTGGCAGCAACGGCTGCAGACCAGATGTTTTATTAGAGGTAAATCCATAAACCCAACGTTCTAGGGACAACAGATTTTTAAGGACAAATATTTTATAATCACGTCGCGCGTCTGGTCACCAAATGTTTTATTGCATCCCTAGAAAGTTGGAAAAACCAGAGGTCTGCACGCGAAATAGTGTAATATATAAGTTAACGTAGGTACGCGGAAAAAATCCAACGCTCAGTCAACCAGGGCTGAACAAATTCACCCCGGTCTATGTACGCGGCTAGGGAAAATCCAGTACATGATGTTTAAGGGGAAATATCCCACCTTTCAAATGACCGGTGTCCTTCTTCGAGGGGAAAAACCAATCAAAATTTAAAAATTTGGAACCACCCACGAGGGAGGCACCTTTAGATCACATATAAGCCTCTGCGCAGGCATTTTTCAGACAGTTCAAAACATTCAAGTTCAAAATAATTAAGATTAAAACTCCGTCCAAGACTAAGGTCTAGTTCAGGAATGAGTAGATGTAGAGTCAGCCAACTCAGAATACTCGTCAAACTCACAAGTTTAACCTCATCTTTAATATTTCTCACACCTTGTAAACATATTTATACAGTTTCACTATTTTAAAAATATATCGATTGTTTTATGAAGTGAGTCTTCATTCTTTCAAATTAAACCAGTGTGAGGAGTTTACGTTCCTTCTCACACACAACAAACACATATATATATCGCAAATATTGAAATTCCTTGCTAATTATGCAACCGTATTATTTTCATAAATTTGGCTAATTTCGTTCATTAAATTCACGGTTCTCTGAAGCGAGCTGGTTTCGCTTTGGAGTTTGAATTGGTATGGAGAAAATGTTGATTCAAAGAAGGAATAAATTCACCCAATTCAACCACCCATATCATTATTTATTTCCGATTCAAATTCAACGATCATCGCGGAGTCCTGAATGTAAAAAAGTTGCGAGAAGTTGATCCTTGAGTTCTATCTTGACTCGGTGATATGCCTACCTCTCATCACGAGTGCCTTTACAATTTACCCGATATATCGTTCACAAAACTGATCGGATTGTACGAAAAGCCGCGTTCTGCGATCGAAATACCTCTCAACGAATTAGGATTGCGGATGTGTACCTGCTCTAGAATAAATTAGAAAAAAATCAGCCATTCCAATCCAAGGCTTTATGCTCAGGTGTGGCTTGGACCATGACGCGGCATGACAATGTCCAGATCAATTATACAATACACATACACAAACACTTGCGTTGACCGCTTGTCTCCGCATTGCTAAATCGCAAATGCATAAAGTACCAGTGAATGAATTCATTCTAAAAAATTGTTTCAGGCTACGATGTTCGGCACGGTTCTCCAGAAGCTGAAATTTCTCTACAGACCTTACGCTCTGGCCGTAGTCTCGATCGGCTATGTTCTCGGGGAGCTGGGGCATTATCTCATAGGTAGGAAAGGCCGATAAACTTGTTCTACGGTTCGATTGATTAAACGATGATGGGGTTACGAAATGAGAGAGGAATTTTTCTCCGATCGATTTCATAACGCCATTGCTTGAATAAATACGTTTTTCGCGTCTTAGATATTGACATTCTAGTTTCCAATACTTGAAAGCTTTTAACCTCGCGTCTTTCGACGATTTTTCATCAGGAGTTACCAGCAAGGCAACAGCGATCGATTTACACTACGGTGACATATCATGTCAGCTGAACTCCACCGATTTTTCTCTCGTCGATTTACCAGTGCAGTGCGAAGCCGCCAATGAATCCGACTAGTAAGTATAGAGAAACTAATTCCCCGTCTATAATCCGTCAAGCCACGTTATTCCCTTTTGTATCATACGTTGCTTTCATATTCAGTAATCGTAAGATAGAAATTGAAGAATTAGTCGGTTCAAGGCTTCTGGCATGAGAAAGGAATGCCACGCTCGAGCGTTGCACAATAATTGCCTGATTTTCCCGTTTTCGAACAAGCATCAATCACCGACAACCGGTGAAGGTGTATCTCCGAATGCCCGAGTACAGATATACCTGTACCGTCAGAAATTTAAATGAACACTTTGCGAATCAGAATACAAAAGGCAGATCAATTCTTATAAGATCACAACTTCTTCCACCTATAGCTGTTCGACGCTAAATTTGAACGGGTCCTACTACTGCGAATGGAACTACAACGGTTTGGGTTTGGACTACCAAATATTGGCTGGGCCAAGTTTCATCGCAGTATTTACCATCGTTGGTATTATCCTGGGAATTGCTGCCGACAAATACAACAGGTGATTCGAATTCAAATGAGATTCTCAAATGAGATTTTCCCAATTAATTTTATCAATAATTAATGAAAAATTAATTCCAACCCACATTCACTCGTGTCAATAAAGTTACCGACGATTCACCGACGTATCAGTCATTCTGGAGCCATCTACCGTTTGCCCGTGTATGACGGGAGTTTTCCACCGCGCCTGAAACACGGCAATCAAAACGCGCCTGGCAGTACAGTTGCGTTGCTTCAGGCGTTTTCGAACGTTGAAATGAAATTCTATTTTATTACAACCCCAATTTTTACGGAGTCAATATAATTTCAATTTCGAATGGCAATATCCGAGTGAAAGATCTGATAAAGATTTATTTTTTCAGGGTAAAATTGCTGGCCATATGCACCTTGGTCTTCAGCATAGCGATCATCCTGATGGGATCGGTCAAAGAGTATTGGCAGCTTGTCATTCTGCGAATGGTTCTCGCCGCGGGGTAAGCACGTTCGTTAACACCTCGAAATATGATCGAGTCATCTTGTTTGCGATGCTATTCGACTGACGAACTCGACAGAATGATTTCTCAGTCAGGATCTCGCGATTGAAGAAATTAATCCAACAGATACCCGAGGCTCAAAACAAGACAATGATAAATAATGTGCATCTGAATGTTGAATTACGCAAAATATGGCCAATGGTCAACGCGCAGTTTATATATCATTAAGGCTCTACTTCGGAGGCGATATATTTATGCTAAAGAAAATACTATGTGGCAGATATGAGCCGAATTCAGTCCACTCGCCTTAGGCTTTTAATATCTTAAGAGGTGTGAACTAATGGAGGTATTAAGCGACTCATGAACGAAAATTATATCTTCCTGCAGAGAGGCAGGATGCAATCCTCTAGCAACTGGCCTCCTTTCCGATTGGTTCGAGGAAGATCAGCGTGGTCTCGTTATGTCAGTCTTCAACTGGGGAATCTATGGGGGTTACGGAATTGCATTTCCTGTTGGCCGATACGTGCCGCAGATGAATGCCTGGGATCTGGTAAGTCAATCAAGCTATCCGGCAGCGTGTTTGATATTAATATATTTTTTTCATTGCTACCTCGATATTATTCACTCGGAATCTCAGCCCTGTCACGTGTCCCTCAGAAATGAAATTTCATGGGAATTTCGCGAGTTATACAGACAGAGCAATTTGCGCTTCAAGCTGGCACGGCGAAATAAAAAATTCATCATCACGTGCCGTTCGATGTCTAAGAGCCATTGAATCTCGATAATAATCGCGAGACATCAATACTCGATGAAACAGGCAGAGACAGAAAATCAAGAACATAATTTGACTCTTATTTCGTTGATTTATCTAACCGAAGATATATGAAATCCTGAAATCTTGGCTTCGTGACATAATTATTTCCCCTGTTTGGAATGAAAGCATATTGTTATATCTGTGCCTTGCCTCCTCGCTTCGCATCGCACGTATTAAATCCGCGTGGTATAGGCATGAGAAAATTGATGCTTGGCCAACTCCCAATTCGAATAAAATAAAACTGCAACATCTGGGACCCGGTGCCTGCAGACGAGGAGACCCGGTCATTTCGCTTGTCTCTTGCACGTACAGTCGGGGAACCGGATTCTGAAGCTCCTTATCCCGCGCCAAACGCAACTGAACATACACCTTTAATTTAATTGATGTTTAAGTTGGCATGAGATTACAACGACATTAGCTCAACTGATAAGTTAGCGATCTGCTCTGCTTTTTTTCAGAGAATGTCAATTCGCATAACCTCTTGAATGCACAAGTGGTTGAAAAATAACCTAGTTCTCGTAAAGTGTTCATAGGGTCAAGGGACGGCCTTAATGAAACTTAATGTTGTATTCTTTCATGAAACCGGACCGATTTTTAATCGTTTTCAAGTGCTCTTGAAAAATCTGTCACATCGGTTAACCCCAAAATGCGCGTACGTTTTTTCGAATTCGGTTGCTCCTAAAATAACCTAGTTCTCGTAAAGTGTTCATAGGGTCAAGGGAGGGCCCTAATAAAAGCTAATGTTATATCCTTTCATGAAACCGAGACGATTTTTACCGATCATCAGAATGCAATTTACTGACATAGATTTTTAGCAACGCCGTTTGCTCCTTGCATATAATTCGTATTCCAATTAGCTTCCCAAACGGAGCATACCCTTTACACACATGTTAAGCACGAAGTGCGGTATAGATATTACTGTCATATGAAACCTATGTTCCGAATCACTTATGACAATGAACTGTAGAGACTTTGAAATAAAAAATGTTAACTATGCTTTCTGAGTAACGAGACGACCGATATTAGATCCGATACTTGGGATTCTTTGCCTAAGTGTTCTGAATACATTGCCAAATTTTGAATAGCCTGCGATTTATCGTTGGTGCGTAATCCTCCTATATTTAAGATTGAATTTAAAATTTCGCAGGCTGATTTTATTAATTTCAGCTAGCACTTTAAGATGATTAAAATTCGATCCGGTTTCATGAAAGAATATAATATTAAGTTTCATTAGGGCCCTCCCTCAACGATATGAACACTTTACGAGCACTAGTTCATTTTAGGAGCAACCTAATTCGAAAAAACGTACGCGTATTTTGGGGTTATCCGATGTGACAGATTTTTCAATCACTTGTGCATTCAAGAGGTTATGCGAATTGACATTCTCTGAAAAAAAGCAGAGCAGATCGCTAACTTATCAGTTGAGCTAATGTCGTTGTAATCTCATGCCAACTTAAACATCAATTAAATTAAAGGTGTATGTTCAGTTGCGTTCGGCGCGGGATAAGGAGCTTCAGAATCCGGTTCCCCGACTGTACATACAAGCTTTTGACTTTACGACTTGATACTACCTCAAATATCGCCACCTTGAGAACCACTCATATTTATTCGGCGAAATCGCTGAGAGCGATGGAAATAGCTGTATAAAATTTCCATGCAATTCCTACGATGGGTTCTAAGAATATAAAATCATAAAACGAGATCGTGATTAGACAGCTAAAAATTAGCAGCTAGATATATTTCAAGGTACCTTCTACTTCTCTCCTATTCCATCCTCTACTTTATTTTATTGCTATTGGTGGTCGATAAAATTCGTCTACTTGTTAGACCGTTCGTCAAGATTCTACTCCAGTCGTTGGAATACTTTCGGTTTGACTGACAGTCGGAGAAAATCCCATCTTGCAAAAACAAAAGAAAGAGCAAAAAAAAAAACAGCTTACCTAAATATAAAATCGGGATGAACGTACCTACTTATATCGGTCAGAAGCAGATTTACAGCGCGAGAATCAACGGGGTATTTTCTATTCGTTAGTTTAGTTTGTTTAATTAAACCCTGTTCGATGTATGTATATAACACTCCAAAAATACCCGAGAACTGGTGGGGGCGGAGAGAATGTTTATAGACCAACAAATAGACAGCGAGGAAGAGACTTTTGTCCTCAAATATAGAAATCGTACTTACTATTTTTCAAAAATGATCACGCGTCATTCCGCCCACGTAGCGTAGAAAAAAATCCAAGATGTTGACACCTTCGCCCAGTTTACGACGGTCATCATATCACGATCTGTTTAGGGCTGGAGAGTCTGCTACTACGGGGCTGGCATAGTCGGAGTGATAATTGCCATTCTGACCGGATTCACCCTGACAGAACCCGAGCGAACAACGATCGGAGAAGAGAACACCGCGGATGGGAAAAAAGCGTCCATATGGAAAGTGATCCTGCAGCCAAGAATAATTCTGCTATGTTTGGCAGCGAGCATTAGGCATTGCGGTAAGCGATTAATCCGCCTCTAAAACGCTCGAAGAAAGCATAAATCCATCCAAATATTGCTCGCCGATTTTCCTCGTCCGATTTTTAACAATTCCATGACTATTTCAGGCGGTATGTGCTTCGCCTACAACTGCGATCTCTACTACAGAGACTACTTCCCGGACTACGATCTCGGCTGGTGGTTGTTCGCCGTGACCATTGTGATCGGTAGCATCGGTGTGGTCGTCGGCGGTATTGTGAGCGATAAATTTGTCGCTAAAATGGGAATCAGATCGCGCGTAGCTGTACTAGCGATCAGCCAACTGGTCGCGACTCCGTTCGCCTTTGGGTCAGTCTACTTCAATCCACTATGGGCGATGATAACTCTGGGAATATCGTACTTTTTCGGTAAGTAAAGATATTTCTTCCTTACATTTGAACCTCCGAATCGTAACACTTGTGCATTTTTATTACAGCCGAGATGTGGTTCGGAATTGTATTCGCAATTCTCGTTGAAATCGTGCCGATGAGTCTGCGGTCAACGACAGTCGGGATCTTCCTTTTCGTCATGAACAACATCGGCGGAAATTTGCCGATCCTTGTTGAACCGCTGCGAAAAATCATCGGCTTTCGAGAGTCTCTGTACATTTTATACGCCGGATTTTACGGGATAAGTGAGTCACGTTTATTTTGTTAATTAGCATCAGCTTGCTCGCGATTATCTGAAGCCTTTTTACAACGAGCCGAGGGACATCCGACTAACGTTTATTCAAAAGCGATGAACTGAAAGATCTTCCAAATTTTCCATGCAAGCATATTTTCGTATGCAACTTTACCCGTAATTCATTCGTATCTTTAACCCACGCGAAGAGCATGTGTTTATTTAAAATACACTGGAATAGAATGAACCCCGAAAGAAACAGAGGCCAGAATTCAAGCTGGTTTTCTACGAAAATCTTGTACTCATGATGATGAATTTCTCGGAGTGAGTCAGAGGTAGTTTGATTATAGAATGAACCTGTACGTCTAGCTTACGGTTTTACTTATCCAACAGAGAGCGAAAATCTCGATGTTTAGACAGATTAGAATTATTTCTAAGACGCTTCTGCGTCTTGTCTCTCAAAAATGAGACAAGAATTATAAACTTACCCGGAAAAGTCATTCGATATAAATTTACCGACCAAAATTCGTCTTTCGAAGTTGTTTAACTGATCATATTGATCAGGAAATGAGCAGGAATTGTATCAGATTAGGAAAAGCAATAAATTGACAAAGCTGAAGAAACTGGACTTCCACCTTCTGATTACAGGCTCGATTATGTTCCTCCTGGCGATGTTCGTAATGGGTGGTCCGATTCCAAAGGGGGAAAAGGGCAGCGCTGAAAACGGCGTTGATAATAACACGTTCACCAACGACGACGGGCGTCTATCAACCCTGGAGCTTCCAAGACTGCCTGCCAGGCCCCTTAGCCACGAAAACTCGCGGCTATAAATGACAAGGCGCTGATTTCGCGATTTAGTGAAATCCGAGAACAATTTTTTACGAATATATTCACCGTGACGTGAAGTGTAGCTACAGCCAAATGCGCGGTTATGTAGATAATGAGATTAGGCATCTGGAGCTGCTATACGTCAAATACCAACTCCGTGATTCGCAATGACGATGATTTACATCGATTTTATTTAAATGATAAACCACAAATCATTCATCATTTAGAAAAAATCTGGGTTCTTTTCAAAAGTAATCATTTTCTTTATAATTGAAGTCGAATTGTCGAGGAGTGGCTGAGGCTCTTAATCTCCAAACTTGGCTTGAAATTAATTGAGTTCTCGCCACTGACCAAGAGCTTCTTACTCGACGTTATCATTACGAAGTGATAGTAAATATTGCACAATTGTTTGAATGGTAAATTGGATTATCAGAGTCCCGGAGACTCGATAGTAGTTTTGTAATTATAAAGTCCTAAACTGTGACTGACCTGTAAATATAAATAATAAATATACAATAGGCTGATTCAGAAAAATCGACTATTTTTTTTTTCTTTTTGAAAGCCCGCATCGAAATATCTTCAGAGTACTGAAAAAAGACGTCTGTGAAAATCGGAGCTCTTAATTTTAATATTTAGAGGTCGCGCATCGAGGATTTCTATTTTCCATTTAAATAACATGGGAAAAAACATTTTCTTTTTTTTTCGAATTTTCTAGCTCACAAACCAATCGACGGATTTTCATGCACGATGAAGATTTCTGTAGGAAATTGAACGCTCTACAAAAAATGTCTCTTGTCATTTTTCGATTAAACAACGAGTTCAAAAGTTAACTTTTAACTTTTGACTTTTAACTTTCAAAAATTAACTTTTGAACCCGTCGTTTAATCAAAAAATGATACGAGACATTTTTTGTAGAGCGTTTAATTTCCTACAAAAATCTTCATCGCGCATAAAAATCCGTCGATTGGTTTATGAGCTAGAAAATTCTAAAAAAAAAAAATGTTCTTCCTCATGTTATTTAAATGGAAAATAGAAATCCTCGATGCGCGACCTTTAAATATTAAAATTAAGAGATAAAAAAAAAAATAGTCGATTTTTTTGAATCAGCCTACTATACATATTACATGAAATTTATATCATATCAATAGCTTAGGATATAGTTTTGCGTCTGATAATAAATTGTAAATTATATACATTTCACTGTCTCGTTGTTTTTCGTCAATTTGCACTTATTCCGTCTCTCCTTACACCGGAGCGCAAAGCTCGTTTAAAAATCGTCTATAATTTGACGAATTTTCAGAAATACTTGACACTTAATTACCCAATAGGTATAGAATATCTCTAAATTTCACCACGATCAATACTCAGTCATTCAAGAGTTCAGGGACAGCCTGAACTAGCCGTGGCGTTAAACTATTCGCGGAGCAGATATCTGCATAGAAAGATTCTTCCAGCAGATCTGTTTTTCCAACTTGCATTAACGATCCGTCGGATTTCCTGGTGCTCGTAATCCTAACACGTTGTTTTCATTACGGCACTTCGATTTAAAGGATCGGCGTTACTAGCTCGTGAAATTCGCCTTAAAAACGATCGTCAAAATCAAAGTAAACGGAAATACAGTAATACTATGCGGCTGACATACACGCCAAAGCCAACATTGCTGTTTGACTCATAATTTCAGACTCGATATATGCAATAAAATTTCAAATATGGGTAATATAAATCCTATCGAATTTCATGTGTAACACCTTCGAATTAATTGACCTCGCAGATCATTCGGATTTCAAATTTCAGACGCATTTCACGGTTTGGAATTCTTTGAACCTGATCATAGCGTCTTGAATAAAAATAGTAATAATCGTGGACTCCGAATTTTGTGGATCTGGAGATCTTGGAATCGGAACAAAAATAAGATATGTATAATATATATTATATATATTATTAACTTACCGATTCCACGATAGTTTCCATATCGATGTGCATGGCAGCTGTTCGTTACCCTCAGGTTGAGATAGTTCTAACGTTTTTCCATACCTACCCACGTAAAAGAGGCTAAAAAGCTAAGATCTCCAGATTTTACTGACGATCTGACAGTTCAAAACTGACGAGCACAGGTGTCGAAAAAAATCAATAAACACATGCCCTGGACATCTGCCAAAGAGATGTACGATGTTCCTCGCTTCTCTCAGCCTCTCTTTCGAAGATCTATCCGAGAAATATCCGAGTCTCATAGTCCATGATATTCATTTCGTCGAAACTGCGATAAGCGCAGATTCTCATTGTCAAAAATGACTGCAGCGAGAAAATGACATTTTTTCAAGGAATTTCAGCCCGCGGATGTGAATCCGAATCCTCAATCTCATATATCCGAAAATCAGAGTTTACTTGGTCGAAATAATTCAATTCAAGTCAGTAAGTAACAATAAGCTGTAACATAGTCCATAGGATTGAAAGCTCGTCCATCTTCGTCTTTTAATAGTTTTCGTTTGAAGCCGACGATTTTGTTACGACCTTTAATCCTCTTACTTAGATTTATCTCTTCTGTCCCAGCTCGTACGATTGTGAGAAATTGCTTTCGTCTTTCGGGGGAGCTTTATTCCGCAAAGCCGGTCGTTTCCCGATTTTAGAATCCGAAGATTAGTGTCTATGGAAAATCGAAGAGAAACAAGAAAAATAAACATGACGTAAAAACGCGGTGGGAAAAAATCGCCGGGGAATACACAAGAGCTTGCGAATCTTCCGCCGCGTCTCCATACGAAACGTTATCGTGACAATGAGACATTAGAGGCTTTCTGGCGTGCTACCAAATTTCAAATTTATAATGAACCGTCGAGAGTTTTCCTGCCCAGACTCTTACGCAATGCGGTGAATTCATTGTATTTTTACACCGAGGGTGTCGCGGGGCAGATGGGTGAAAGATTATTATATTTTGCACAACGAGGATGAGGCGAGAGCGAAGCAAGATGAAATCGGTTGATGATGTTACGAGGAAAATTTGAACCTGTATCCGATGTTTTCCTGACTCCTTACGAAGTGGAATCTCGCGTCATATATTGTCACGTCGTGAAATTTGAGGAAAACTCCGCGAAACTATGCGGTCCATTTTTTCGTCGGCCAGGATATTCGGGGATCGTTTGGGAATTTCCATCAGACCGTCATACCACTGCTTGGTCCTCGGTTTTTTCCAAACGTTATAGCTAGTCGTTATATTTTCAGGCGTCGTCAATAACAGGCCATTAGACACTTGCTTTTCGCGATCCAGTGAGCAGAGCTGAAAACATACTTTGCCTTCGAAACTCTAAGCTTTCGGTTCAGAATATCAATTTTGTATCCCAAATGCGATTACGGCTGTCAAAAATGCACGAAAAAATGCCCTTTTCGTATCGACTGATCACTTCATTTCAGGCTCGATATTTTCGGCAGCAAGCCTCAGGCTTCCTCATACAATCTGATTCAAATGCAAATGAATACGAAAGCCTGCAGGATGGTATAAAAATCTGAACTGTAAGCTGACAACAATCCACAGATTACCAATCCGAGTATTGCGAGAAGTATTTCTAAATTTCCGTTCCCACAAGTCTATTGATTCATTGAACTAATATACCCACAGCGATATTGAGGAACGTATTTACTCGCGTGGTGGAAACGTTTTGTGTCTATATTCTTCAATATTGGAAACAGAATGCCAAAGAAAAAGAGGATACTGCTTTTTTCTCGGCCTTTTGATCACGCAATCGAGTCGATTTTTCATTTCGTACGAGTTTCCACGGTTTGGATAAATCAACTCGTATTTAATTCCGAAGCGATTCTGAACTTCCTATTTCACACTGAATAACTCCTCTATCTCTACTCCGTTTATCGTTGAAGAGGTCTCTCAAATTCTGCAGACTTAAAATGCGGTTGAAAATATGGAAAATTTTTCCATCCCGAAGGTCTTGGTCGCTTAGATCGAGACTGATGATAAAAAAAATTTCACGAGAATATAATTCTATATTATACACTTTTCTGAAAAGTGGGACATTCGAGTCTATGCCCGTTTATTGTTAAGTCACTGTGCTCTCTGGCATGGCAAAATGCCAGAAGAACTCGGTTTAACCACCGCGTGTTCAGAGCTGGCAGGATATTGCTGGATAGTAGTTATTCGGTTTCTTATTTTTTCTGAGGGTCTTTGGCCAGTGGCCAATTATCCGGCTTTCAGACAGGGTCTGGGCTCTTATTTCCAGACCAGTTTGTCCAATCTGAGAACTGCACTCCATACAGCTAATATCGGTTAGAAAAAATGCACCAAGTGCAGAACTCCCGGCGGAAAATTCGACGCGTAGATGACCGCTGGTCAAAAGAGGCTAAATAGAGATCAGAAATTATCAGTTTCACGTGGATCAGTTTCATTCAATCCATTAAATTGAACGAGACTAAATTTCCACGAAATGATTCATTGCTGGTACGATAATATCGACCTTCTTAAAACCGACACGTGTAATTATTCACCGATAGATTATATACTGCAAGATTATAAGATTCAATAATGTTTCAAACCGCGTCTGACAGCAGAATAAAATCTTCCTCGTTATTTTCCTCCTAGTGATTGAAACATTCGTAAAATAGACTAACTGTAAGAGACTTTGGATTTTCGATTCTCGATTAATATTTTGGACAATTTACACCTCAGTTTTCTGTCACAGGTACCAAATGAGGCGTAATGTAAATGCGAAGCCTTTCCAGTAATTACGAAGCCAAATTTATGAGAAAATAGGCTTGTCACTGAATCGGTGGTAAATTGAGCTTTATTTGCACGAACCATTGCATTGCCGCAAGATCGATTCTTTACGCCCTCAGTACGGGGCTTGGCTCAAGTTAAACTAATCAAGTTTACCCATCGATCCCCTATGT
This sequence comes from Rhogogaster chlorosoma, assembly GCA_944452935.1. Lineage (NCBI taxonomy): Eukaryota > Metazoa > Arthropoda > Insecta > Hymenoptera > Tenthredinidae > Rhogogaster > Rhogogaster chlorosoma. The sequence continues at coordinate 24,733,392 of OX101797.1, forward strand.
GTGCTTATAAACGTTCAAACAATGTATCTTTCCTGAGTGAGTGAGCCAAGGATTCTACGCCGCGTTATTTTAACGATAAGTGTTCAATGGATATCGACAAGTTGAAACGTTTTTAGTTTACTCACTCTGTCAAAAATTTATAGATAATATATTCAATTTTTGACATAGTTTACACAACGTTTCATTTCACATTACACAGCCAGCTTTAAATATGACTCTATGAAAATGTCTCATTTTATTCATTTTTCGATGAACCGACGAGTTCAAAAGTTAATTTTTGAAAGTTAAAAGTTAACTTTTGAACTCGTCGTTTAATCGAAAAATGATAAGAGACATTTTTTGTAGAGCGTTCAATTTCCTACAAAAATCTTCATCGCGCATAAAAATCCGTCGATTGGTTTGTGAGCTAGAAAATTCGAAAAAAAAAGAAAATGTTTTTTCCCATGTTATTTAAATGGAAAATAGAAATCCTCGATGCGCGACCTCTAAATATTAAAATTAAGAGCTCCAATTTTCACAGGCGTCTTTTTTCAGTACTCTGAAGATATTTCGATGCAGGCTTTCAAAAAAAAAAAAAAAAAAAAAATAGTCGATTTTTTTGAATCGGCCTAACATATATGAAATAGGCTCTAAACGTAAAGCAAGATTAAAAATACAGCTACTACGATGCTCGCGTATTCAAACATATGGTTGAATCCATCAATAGAATGATTCACGAATATCGTAGGTATAACATATATGATTCTTGGTATTGTCTGTGAATTACTGACGTCCCAGAAAACAGCATTCCTAAATTCTGTTTACAGTTTTTCGACGCTACTCCGTTTTTTTCTATGCAGACTTCGTCCTTGATAGAAAAATTCATTTTCAAAATTATATGTACTTATTGCACCAGGATTACATAAATATTAGCTCTGATCACAAGTCGAATGTAGAAAATATAATACACGAATCAATTACATTAATTAGTGAAGAAATAATGAACATAATCTGGCAATTTAATTATTATTTTCTTATCGTTGTTCCATGATTGGTTCAAAATTCAAAGTTATTGAATAATGCTGCCTTTTTTTTAGAATGGAAATATATATAAGTGAATGAGGATAAGAAACGTTATAAGGAAAAACGTATAAAAACCAAGAAAACAAATTTAATGGATTAGGTGTTTGAAAATTGATTTATTAAGAAAATCGCATAAGTTAATTATTTAATATTAGGACTGATGATTGGTTGATTTTCAGTTATCACAAGTTAAAGACTCCTCCTCGTTCAGCTCATGAAGGCAATGAGTACAAAATATATTTATAATATAATATAATATAATAATAATAATAATAATGATAATATAATACGATACTATATATATATATAATAGCTAAGTATATATATATATAGATATGTATCTAGGTATATCTATCGTACGGTAAATATATCCACTTAAAAAATATTAGTCATCGAGTTTCTATGTACAAATATTATTTAATATAAATAAAACAGAACCATCATTTGTAATGTACAAAATATAATATTCGGAAAAAATTAAACTACAATCATTGCGTGTATCGTGTTTTCTATTTTCTTTTCTTTTTTTTTTTTAGTTTTCAGGGTTTAGTTTTTAGTTTATACTTGCTTTTTTCATACCTACATACTACCAAGGTATAGATATATAGTATCCGTTGAATCTGTCATGAAATGCTGTACATATTTACATAAATTACTAATACACATCTTACGTTTATCCTATATTTGATCATCACCGTATATAAATTACTCTGTTCGCGAGTGCATTGACAGTGTAACCCTACAGTTACACTCGAACAGAATATCAAAAAAAAAAAAAATAATAAAAAATAAAAAAGGGATACAATAATTGAGAAAATATATCGCATATACTCACTTACACATTTATATACACATACATATATATCACACAAACAAACATATCAAACAATTTCACCGTTCGATTTTTAAATCTAAACAAAAGTACGACGAGGTGATTAATGAAACTAATTTTATCCATCCTATATTTTCGATTATCATTATCCAGAGAAAAGAAAAATAGTCAAAAATCTGCTGCACTTTTTTCCCTAACGCAATAATATATCCTAGACACAATCACGAAATTATAATGTAGTAACTTTTTCTTTCTTTCCTTCTGTTTATAGTACGTTTTCAGTAGCCTTAATCTGGACCCGGACTAATCGTCTCTCGTACTATTTCCTCTCGACTTATCAAAGCTAAAGAGAAAAGCGAAAAAACAGTGTCCTATGTCATTCCTCGGTCGACGTAGTGGATATCTGCGTGCTAGCGCCGCTGGAAAAGCTACTCCTACAAGTTTCAACGGCCAAAGCAGTCTCGGGAACTTGCATAAACTGTACCTTATCTTTGGGCCATTTATTCCTCCCGTAAACGCAGCTGAATATATTGTACTTAGACTCCATTTCGAGCTGGCTAAGATTAGCGCTGTGTTTTCTTTTCAAAACTTTCTTCGCCATTAGACTTCGGTTATTTTTATAAGAAAGTTCCTTCTTGAAGCAAAATATTTTACGCAACTCTCTCTTAACCCTCCTAGATCTGTAGCCGAAAAGCAACGGCGTAACGTACGCCGCCAAGACGAGAAAACTGAGCGCCATAACGTCGTAGCTATGCGGAAACCGATAACTATCATCCCGCACTAAATTTCTCGGCAAATTTCTCATCAGCAATATCGCAACGTAAGGCGTCCAACAAATTAGCCCCATAACTATCACAAGCGCGCTTATCCTCGCGGCTCTTGTCTCCTCCCGATATTTGAACAACGAACCGTTGCTGATCCTGTATTTCAACGAGTTTATATAACTCGAGGTACTCTTCACGCTCGAGACTCTATGAAGAGGCATTTTATTCGGCGGTGTGATCGTAACGACCGGAGCCGACGTCCCCAACAGCGACGATTCGGCCTCCATGTAATGATTGGCGGTCGAATTTTTCTGGAAAACGTCTAATTCCGGATTATCAATCGCAACGTCCGACCGGTTATAGCCGTTGAAAAATCTTCCGTTTATAGCCGATCGAAAATTGTGTTGAGCCTTAGACTTGGCGTTGTGATTCTCCAACGCAGCGCGTGACAGGATTCCACCACCGGTTAGTTTATTGCTAATTTGTACTGTGTTCGTGCCTGAGATTCTCCTCGACGATTTCGCGTTGGTTTTAACCCCGTTGCGTTCTTCGGAATTATTTGGTTGATCAACAGCCGCTCTGAAATCCCGCCTCTCTTCGATCAGAGGGATATCGTTGTACTCCGATCCGTCGTCGACCGTGTTCTGGCACTTTGCTACCTCGATATCCTCGAGTCGTCGATTTTTCGCGAAATTGAACCTCATCTCCGCCTCGTCGGCGCTGCTTTCGTCGCTGGAGTCGCCTTGGATTCTGAACTTCTCGATCTCCTTCCGTACGATACTTTCGGCCAAAATATCGTGTGAAGATTTCCTCCTGTCGTCCGGACGGTCGTGAAACTTACTCCTAACGTTATCGTCGAATAAACTCGCCTCCGAGTCTCGTTCGAGGAATTCAGCCTTGAGTAACGACGTAGGAACTACTTTTTGGCTATTATTTTCTTTGGCAGAGCTGCAGCAGTCGATTTTTGACAATTTTTTAGGCGACACGTCGACCTTCTGCGAACCGACTGTGAAAACGACACCGTTAGACGGTTCTTCTTCGATCGGCGACGAGCAGAGCATCATCTCCGATCTTCGCCGCGGTATTTGACTAGGACTTGTCTCAATGCTTTCGTCAATCGACGATAGACTCGATATCTTTGGAATCCGCCTGAAATCTTCGGCGGAAAATTCACGCCTTACGTTTCCATATTCCTCGCAAAAACTTGCCGACGACAACATCGGCCCCGATCCCGTGCGTCTAGCGCGTTCGGAATTTTTGTGAGCCGCCAAATATATGCTCACGTATATCCAACAGACGGCGATAAACGGCGCGAGGTAAACGAACACGGCGTAAAAAGCGGCGTACGCGAATCCGTAAGTTATATAATCGAGTAAACCCGACCCCCGGATTTCCGCTGCATAATCGCCCTCGGAACTTTCCAGAATCTCTCCGGCGAAAAAGGTTGTAGAATTTTCGCCAAACTCGAGGTCCTCTTCGATGATTGTTGAACTCCCGTTATTCTCCGTGAGCTTAAGTTCAGCCGCGACGTCGTAGCCTTCGGTACCGTTGTCGAATATTATCGTAGAGTTGAAATCGAGGCTTACATTTTTCTCGTAGGATTTATCACCGCGACATGAAAGCCAGAGACTTTGAGGCTGGGGATTGAACGCTGCGATTAAAGCCACGACGACGGCTACCAGCCACACGGATATTATCAGCACGCCGCACTTTAGCTTGTCGATTCGAGTTCGGTAACGGAGAGGATCTACCACGGCGAAGTATTGGTCTATAGCGATCAGGAGAACCGAGAGAATCGACGACGCCACTACCAGGGCGCTTGCGCCTTCCGAAATCATGCAGAAACTCGATCCGATCGTCGACGGCGGTGCGTCCAGCATCAGAAGTGGCGTTAGGAACAAGCACGTCAGAAGATTCGAGGCGATGAGATTCATCACGAATCTGTAACAGAAGAATTGAATTTTCTTTACTTTTAGCAAAAGTTAAAGAAAATGAAGAAGTGCAACTGAGGTTTCGGAAAGAGACTGAAATTTCAGGCTTTTTATTTCAGTCTTTGAGAACCAGAATTGAACTTTTTGAGTTTTCAATTTTTCCACTTTGAATCTGGGATCTTTCGCTGCGTCTGTTTTTCGACTGGAAATAAGACGGGGAAAATAATGTCTGAAATTTGGTGAATTCTGCGAAAATTCTTCGACATTAATTCCGGAGTAATTAATTAAAGTGACGAAGGTTTGGAAGATGTGAGAGAAAAAACGTAAGAACACGAATCTTCGAATCCAGGTAATTATCGCGAGAATCCCAGACGAGTTATCACAATTATTTCGGTCTCTGTGAGTCAGAATAGCAACAATTTGACGCAAGACCTCTTCTTTCCACCGAAATTCATTTCACCCTGTATATTTCCAATGGGATAAAACAAACGTAGAAATACGTGTTATACGCGTATACCCATTTCCAGATCATGTCGAAAGATAGAATTCGCCGAATGATGCGATTATCGTGTAAAAGGTTAAAAGTCAATCCTCCACACGGTATAATTCTCTTTCCATTTCCAAACGGCAAACCGATCGCTCCATAAAACCTACGATAATAAACACCGAAGGCTAATTGCATCAAAATTGCATTAACCACGTGACAGGGTGTCTGTAAACGATCGATAATAAAGTACCGAGAAATGTCAGCGTTCATAAGACGCCTGACCCGCATCTCTTTGACAGGATTAATGTTGAGATTGGCAAATCCGCACTGAGACTGATGTGAAAATATATATGTCCGTTTATTTTTCTACCACCCCGTAGGATGTATGAGTGCATAACGTGGGTAATATTGCACATAGGGAGACGTGGAATGATATTAACGGTTTACACATCTCTCGTTGTATCGGTCGAGGACAACTCATCGTATTTATACAATTACGGGTCGCTTAACATAGCGTCTCCGACTTACTTCTGACTGATTCCAGCTGTGCTAACGAGTTTGGGGGCCTGGGGTGTAAACTGGTTCACTTATTCGCGTTCGGTTTACAATATAAATAACTAATTCGCGTTTCAATGCCTCGGGGTGAATAATTTACGGATAAAACGGATCGCGGAGACTCATGGGATGCCGTAAAAAAAAAAAAAAAAAATGAAAAATATTAGACTTCATGCTCCATAAAAACCACAAAATTCTACATTCCGAATTAGAACTATGAAAATGAATCTCTACCACATCATTTCGCAAGATGTTGAAATATGCCTAATTATCAGATTATACTATCTGGCATTAATTGTGGTCCAATCAATCATTTGAATCATCCCGGAGCTGTTTCAAGCTCTGTTATACAATTGTACAAATATTATCTTGGCTGATAAGACGGCTAAAAAAAATATCTTCGTTTCTAAGTAAAGTAGTAATACAACTCTGCCCGCCTAGATATGTACCTTTATATTTGTATATTTTCCTCGTCGTCTGAGTATGGGATCAATACTTAAGCCATGACTAGCTACTATTAGGTTGTTGTACAGGTGTGTTTATTGTGTATCGTACCTTAGCAAAAGTTGAGAAAAATTTCACCCCGACTACGTAGTCGCGAGGGTTGAAATTTTTCCGAATCAAAATCCATCAGAGTCCAATATTCGAGAGTATTTAAGCGAGTTGATTATTTATTTTGAAACCAATTTAACGAGACGTTTATTATCGACTTTTTGAAACGAAACGTAAAAAATATACAGACTCTTGTTATATTCCTAGGTTTAATATTTTGCGTTATTCGAAGGAATGGCCAGGTGCGTAATTGACCAAAGCACGTCGAAAGACCAAAAGAAAAAGAATCTAATATGCGATTATTAATTCCAACGAAAGCCGCGTGATCTGCCTTAATTTACAGTTAATCAACAATCGCGATCGGAAATTCGACGTGTTGCCGCATATGAACGAAAAAAAATGGAAAGAAAAGAAAAAAAAAAAAAAACGTATAAAAGTATAAAAAATATTGATTTCCAAAAATTCGCGTTAAATTATACGTAAGAGAGAAAAGACGGCGTTTGTTCGTCTAAATTCGCTAAATTATTTGGGGAAAGATTCACGGCTGCGTATCTAGACACCTGTTCACACATGTTGTTTACATTAGTGTGTTTCGAAATGACGATGCATTAAGGAAATGTCATAGAGTTTGAAGCTTTGGCAAAATTTTTGACGATGTCGTAAGGTCACGCTTTCGCGTCGAAAACTTTGGCTAGGGAGCCAGAAATTTTGAATATTTCTTTGCGGATGGTATAAGTATGATTAAAAATAATTCATAGAAGCTCGCGATAAACGTAGGAGAATCTTTCCTATTATATCGTCGTAAAATTTTTCTCAAAACAGAAAACAAATTTGTTGTTTGAATTTTTGCGAAACTATATCCGGCCAGACAGTGATTTTTAGAACGACAACGGTAAGCTTCATAATCCGGAAGTCTCGAGGGCGTATGCGATAGCTGAGCCAGAAATTGCAACAGCTCGGTATTATAATCACGGATTATAAACTCCCGGAAACTGTATAGGTGCGAAAACAGAAATCTTTTCCAAAAATATCACAAAGCGTTTCCCACACTTATATTAGTCGACGCGACTGAGTCGAGAACACGTACGAAATAGAAATAGCGAAAAGTACGCGAAAACATTTCGCACAAAGAAGTAGGAAATAATGTTATACGACAGAAAAGCGCAAACAGGACGGAGTTCTTCGCGTTGTGAAGAAATGAGTATAAAAAAACGAAAAACGAAAAACAATATCGATATTTGACGGAGAGATTACCAAACCCCGATTTCCCAATCCCTCAACCTTTTCATGTTTCTCTGTTAACCGGCGTTCTTTGTGATTTTAGAAATTTTCTCGCCTTTATGCAGCCAAACGTCTTTTTCCCGCATTTGTCAGAGTTCTCGGAAATCCCGAACTCGATAATTGAGAAAGATGTTTTGCCAAAAACTATAATAATAAGAAGCGGACGATAATTTAATAATCGAGCAAACAATTTGAGAGAAAAAATAATTTCATTCAGCAAATTTTTGTCGTTCTACAAAATCTATTATATCATTTCTACAAAATCGCCGCTGGTCTTTTCTGTATCGTGCGATTTTCGGAAGAGAAGCTACTACTATACGCCCTGATCCACCTTTAAAAGTGGAAAAGACTTGAATTATTTCCGCGGGAATAATACAAGCGAAGAATGAGAAAGCAGACATTTTTATTTCCCAGGAGTAAGCGAAATGCGTCTAACGGCGGATATTCAAAGAGCGAGAAATGAATCCTCTTGAAATATGTTTGCGAAGGTTGGCTAAGGGAGATCGGAGTATATATTTTCTCCATGCGTACTCTTGAATTTATTACTACATATGGAATTTGACGCGTTGGCAATTTTTTTTTTATCCTCTCCGAAGAATGAAGAAAAAATAAAGAAGAAAAAAAAAAAAACGAAAAAACGAAAATGGTAAACGTGAAGATTTCTTTTTTTTTTTATCAATCATGTACAAAATGCTCACCTGTTCGATATCGTGCGAAGACCAGGTCGTTTGAGGAAGGCGAAGAGGAGGGTGGCGTTGAGAAGGAAAGACCCGAAGAGGACAATCGTCCATACCATTGTCGTGGTCCACCATCCTCCACCTTCGAAATTCTCCGTCGCACCTCCATCCATTCATAAATAAGTTTTGCAACCCTGAAACGAGACAATTGAAAACTAATAAGTATTGTGGAAAAAAAAAGTTGATGAAAATAATTATGATGAATTTGAAACGATATATAAGACGTGAGCATCTGTGTTTTTATTTTTTATTTTTAACCAAAAATTTGCTTTGGAAAAAAAAAAAAAAAATTAGTTTATCGAAACGAAGTGACTATGAGCAATTCGTTGGTTATGAATCACCGGAAACAGTCTGAATATTTGAATTTCCTAAGCAGACTAACGCAGTGACAAGAAATAGAATCTACGTAAAACAATAATTGCGAAGTATGTATATCCGGTTCCTTAGACGGTCTGAGAATGCTGTAAGTTTCGAGAAAATTTGTAGTATCAATTTCCGTTCGTTATTAGCCTGCCTTTAGATATTATTGGATTCTGGTTAGGTACTAGTGACTCAGCTGAGTCACGATGAGTTATCGAATTTAGAATAACGCGAGAAATTTGAAAGTCGGATACTTTAAGTCGATTATAAAATTCAAATCTGCGGTTTAAATGCTACGGACTTTATATTACATAATAACGCGAGAGTTCAGCCAACCTAATCGAAGCTAAAAATCTCAACTTCCTGTAATAATATCTCAAAGTTTCCACGAATTGTAGAAAAAAAAAAAAAAACTATATATTCTATATGTAAATAAGAAAAGGTCATCGCCACGTTGACAATAATTAGGACTTTGCCATATATAAACGTGGATCGAGCAGAAGAAAAGCACATCGTAATCATTTTTTTTTTTTTTTATGGCCAATTTGAATTTCAAATCTGTGTAGAATTCGAGACAAATTTAATCTCGGGCTTCACGATGTAGGTATACGTTTCGCCAGACTGAGATATATATTCACTGCCAGACACCCTCGAGTTTTCTTTTTTCTTTTTTTTTTTTTTGTTATAATGAAAATTCGTGTCTTCTGAAGTAAAACTCGAACAATGAATTAATATTCGAAATATCCAGTCGAACCTTTCGACTAGCTGTGAATCAAAAAGTGCACGAAATTCGACCGCGTCCATGTGACTGATCGTGGCGTGAAAGATTGTTGAATATTTCATTACCAATTTTCTCTACAAATTTGAAATTGTTGTTCAAGTCAACGCCGCTTAATGTACCGAGCGAAAGGCCCACTCTTTCGTAAAGATTATTCAAGCAAGCAGAGCTTTCATAGTTACAAAATATTATAACAAAGAGTATATATGTATATCCAGTCGATATAATTTATCAAGCAACGTTTGCTGATCCATTGTCCATCGGCCATTTCGAGAAAGGTACAATAAATTAAACTTTAGTAATATAAGTCTAATTGCTCCCGGCTGGACAAACAAGACGCTAATGGATCCGAAAGGGAAAGCTATTAGGACGTGAAAATTGACAAGAAATACGTCCTATTTTTTGTATTGTAGTAAAAGCTTTTCGATATATAACTAATATGATTGATTGATTGATTGATTTATGGAAGAGAAAAAAAAAAAGTGGAAAAAATTCGATAGAGTTTAAGACGAGTTTGTTCTTTTTTTTTTTTAATATTAATTAAAAATTTAATTTACTCGACCAGTTTGACAGAAAATTAAAATCTGTACAAATGGTGATAATTTAAAATTAAAAAAAAAAAAAAAAACAATTTCCCGGTCTTATTGATCTCCTATATATATATGCTCTCTATGATTGATGTCAAATGAAATGAACAATATATTGAATGTCTTGTTCGTCAAATGTGTTGGCTTCGACGTCTAAACCCTAGTCTGGCTCATGTCCAATCCAAGATTCCTCCCATGAGATGAAACAGTCGCGAAAATGACCTTCCCTTTATAATCACGTGACAAACACTCTGTACGACGTGATTGAGAGCAAATTTTAGACCTAGGTTTGTGGAATTTTTCATTCCATAATTCCGCGTTTTTAATCAATTTTCCGATTCATTTTCAGAACGATAAGAAACACAGCATTTCATTCAATTTCGCGTCCTTCCTTTTCGGCTATTAATGAAATCCGCGATTTTTACTTCATAGATTTTCTGCTATTCTTCAAAATATCGACCAGACAAATTTCTGTTTTTGAGTTCATTCCGGTATTCTAATCGATAAAAATTTCACAGTTTCATTTTCACTCTCTACCTAATGATATTTTCAACATCATTCGTATGTCTTTGCCATTGCCACATGCATTCAGTTCCGAGAATCTTTCCACATGCATTATACTAGCTATCAGCCATACCGTACAATCGATTATTAACAAACATAGGTACCGCAGAGATTTGAGTTAAAAAATGCGATTCCGGGACTCGGCGAATTCTTGACGGACAAACGGATTCCTAACTTCGCACATCACTTCGCGAAATATATATTTAAACATTTGTTTTCCACACATTTTTTGTAGTTAAAAAATAGATTTCACAGAAATAGATGCGATCTCGGTGCAGATTTCTCGATGCAGAAATCTATGAATATAACTCACGCACGAAATCGAGAGGAAGAAGTAAATTTCCACACAATATCACTAATCGCAAATAAATGAATTTTTATCCAATTTTTTCATCAGCGAAATTTCGAGTCTCATATCTTATCAAAATACGTGGTATATATAAAATGTTTATGTTCAAATTTGTTACCGCACGCGAATATAACCGCGGTGTTCCCTAACAGTATTTTACTCAAGATTTCACGTAACTAGTTACAGGATTTCTCCGAGAAAGCTAACATTAGTCAGCTTTACTCTGAAAATAAAGTCTTGTGCCTTACACGTGTCTAGTTTGTGCGGTCAAGTAAAATTTAGTATAATTGACTCACTGCGAACCGCGTAATTACCTAATCTAATTACGAATTTCAGAAGCAGCAATAGATTTATTTGAATCATTATATATTATATATAATTTTAATTATAAAACTGTGGATTAAAGATTTCAATAAATTTCAACATATTGGCAAATCTCTCCCGCTATTTCCTGTACAATAAAAATTCATACGAATGGATCGAGCGCAGAGATATTAGCCAATCGAGTTTATAGTCTAAGACGACGACTGCGGTGGACGGAAGAAGTATAGAAGATATTTTTGACAGAATTAAGATTCCACTTAATCAAAGCGAATTTCTTAACGAGAAAAATCCTTCGAGATTAAAGATCGTAAATTTCCACCGGTTTAATAAATCTCTCGTCTCACGCAAGTCTCAGTTTCTCAGTATCTTCCCATGCTTAAATAGTCGACAATATTTTTAACGTCTGTCGAGCGAGAGAGACAAAGAGAGAGAGAGAGAGAGATAGATACAGGATTAGTGACCGAGAATTTTCGGAATAATAAATATGTCTGAAAATGAGCAAAACTACATTTTTAATTCTCTTTTTAACCGCGATCCCGCTGTATGTACGTACAGAGTTAGTTAAAACCGCAACTGGACTTGAACCAACTTAAAATTGCCTATACTTTTTCTCCGCTACCCACGTGCCGGTCATTTCTTCTTCGTCAAGTATTTTTACCAATGAGCCAGAACCAAGACTGAAAAAAAAAAGAAAAAAAAAAATTTTTTTTTTTCGAGGGAAAAGCTCCTTGGATTATGATCGTAAATATTTTTCGAATTTTTATGAACATCATCGCGCCCTCGATATTTCAAATTTTTATTATATTTCGCATTGAAAAAAAAAAAAATTTTTTTTTTTAAATTAAAATAAAAAAATTCTTTTTCCTCGAAAATTCGGCTTTGGTAAAAATATTATTTATCAGTTTTTCCAATTTCGTTTCCCAGAATAATTCAGTAATAATACAAGCCCGGATTCATATCGTTATTTGGGCAACAGGAAGTAGGTACGTATAAAGATTTATGAATTCGTGGAAGTGTATTTTTTTTTTTATTCAAATGTATCGGTACACCTGCATGCGTTGGTCCTTTTGGAATGAATTTTAATTCATGAATAGAATGAATTTATCCAACATCATCGTCGTCATTTAGAGGAGAAGATCGCTTGTCGTATCTTTCAACAATATTGAGACACGAATCAATTACGTAATCCCCTCGCGTATAGTAAAGAAGAATCATTCAAGATTTTTGCCTACGCATCCGGTCAATCCTACATATCTATCCATATGTTGTCCTTACGTCTAGTAAATTTATTCAAATAACAAGAGATCGCACCAGCCACTGCGGGCTCCATAGTGTCTGCATAAACTCTATGCTAGCTATATGCCCACGTCTTGTCTCTTTAAATCTCATCTCGTCTCGTATAACGAAATAAAGAAGCTGGCAGTTCACCTGGTTCAAGATTTCGATTACTAAAAAACAAAGAAAAAAAAACACAAAAATTTCTGGTCTTTTTCGGCGTCATTTTTTTTTTCTTTGGACATTTCTCAGCAGTTCGAAGGCCGTAATTCCGGGCATTGCGTATCTGGCATCGCATCGGTATTAAAATTCAGTTTACACAAGTCAAAAGTATATTCGGGTAGAAAAAGCTAGGGACAAGGTTGTCGAAACACGAACCTTGAGAAAGATATCTGTATTCTAAATAAGAAAGAAAAAAAAAAAGATAAAATTTCGGCTATTTATTGCGACTAGATTTACCCGGATTTCGGGATTCGCTCATAGGGAAATTTCGCGGTAATTAATATTCTCGGGAATACCAACCCGCGCTGTGTGATAAATTCGAGGATATAATCTCGCGGGCAAAATGATTGACGGACTGATAAGTATGGAATTATCATTTAAGAAGTGTAGATATAGGTATATGATAATGCGTGAAGCTCGGACTGCATAATCAGTAAAGTCATGTATAAACGGTTGTCTGTCAGTGTCCCGATCGAAGTTCAACCGAGTTCGAACCGAAAGAAACTGATTGATCAGCGTTATGGAATATTTCAACAAATATATATATATATAAGAAACAGCCTATATATGAGACAGCCGCGGAAATATTCCATTATGTATATTGCGACATAATATGTTCTGAAGTTAACGCCGATGGTATGTGAAGAAATTAGGTTTCAAAAATCGTCTTCTATAGTATATAGAAAATAAGTAAATAGGTACTAAACTTTCACTTATTTTTATAAGTATATATGGATAATGTGAGATTTAACCCGAGATACAATTTTTCTATGAAATAAAATAAATCCAATCATATTATTTCATGTAGAAATCTATGTGACGGAGAATATATAGAGAATGGAAAAATTTTTCACTCCATATTATTACGACATATATATAGTTAATTGTTATTCCGATTTACGAATCCATCGAGACAGGTACCTAACCGTGTTCTTCCAATCATAAGATCATCATTTTTAATTTATTTCTCAAGTTTTTAGAGAGAAATGATAGCCCTGTGGCTTCGGTACTGTAGTACGACCCGTGAAGTGATCATCAAGCGTTGGAATCATTACAAGACATTGAAATCGCTTCAATTTTTATCACTATTTTGGCTACGAGAAAACTATAAATCTGCTGTATTGAAGATTTTGAGTAAAAAGAAAGCAAATCTGTTAACCCACGTTTAAGCGTTGATAATTTTAGCGAATTTTTATAACGGCTCGTAAAACTGCTGATTCATAAAATCGTGTTTTCGCGTATAAAGGCAAAAAATAATAAATCGGAAATTCCGGAGTAAAATGTAGCTCTCATTAAAAGGACTGCGAAAAATGAAAAAAGTTCAAGATACAGTTAAAATATAATAAAAATTGTAAATAAAATGATCTACGTATGAAAAAAAAAAAAAAACAAAGAAAGAAAGAAAGAAACTCGCCGGTTGACGTACTTGCTCAATGTTTCACGATTTCTTAATCAACAATAATACGTCTGCGATTGACATAATCACTGCATAAGTGTCTACCTATAGAATTAACTGATAGATAGTAAACATATTTTTCGAAAAATAATCATTAAATCGATATACAATTCATTGCCAGCTCGGTAATATTATTTCCTGAAGTTATAATTATTATTTCGGACGTTAATTATTCCGGAATGGTTAATGAAAAGTTCAGTTCTACTCTAGGTACATATGTATGTAGGCTATAGTATTTAAATTGGCGAGTTAATTCGGGGAATGAAAAGAGACGACAAACTGCATTGTGATGTTACTTTTTCACCAAACTATTTTCATTGTGTGGTTATATTTAGACCGATTTACTTCCGTTTGAAGTAATACGTAGCCTGGCCGGAAGGTCGGGCCGAATAGCCCTGGTGCGAATTGCAATGCCTGCGATAGTATTATCGCTGGTATAGAATTCAATCGAGTGAATCGCACGATACATCGTTATTGAGTATATTCGTGAAAACCTTTTATTGTCAAAATTCAAAATTCATTCGAAACGTTCAAGTCTGGGAAATCAAACCTCGGAAAACTTAAAAATCTTCAAATTTCCAACTATTTTTCATAACGTGAAGACGAAAAATCGTTCATTAGGCATGGAAAGCCTCTTTGCGGAAACCTGTTTTATTTTGAAATTTCTTCTTTTCAAAAATTACATTCCAAGACGATTAAATTTGACTCCTTATATACGTGTTTCGATGCGATTAATATAACCAGAGTTCATTAAACACTGAGTGAAATTCAAGTTCCGGAGGTCTGGCCTTTCGGATCTTTAACTTTTGGAATTTTGAACCTCCGGTGTTCTTCGTTCTGAGAGTTTTTTTTTTTTTTTTCAAATCCGCTATGTAAATTTTCGGGGAAATACCATTTCTAAAATCTGTCAGCTCCGGTATACCTAATTCAAATCACCAATTTTTACCGCTTGGGATAAGTATTCAAGATTCGGACTTCAACCGGTCGGGTACCGCTAATTTACGCTGCATTTATTTCAAAAAGAAAAATCCTTTTAACAAAAAAAAAATAATAATAATAATAAAAATTAAATAAATTGTCCGTTATCGATTTCCAAATCTTTAGTATATACATCTAATTATAGTTTTGAATCACAGAAGTATCTACTATATACCAGGCGAACCTTTTTTCCTCTGTCTCATTTTTCCGCCTGACCAGCAGACCGAGACAATTGAAATAGCCGCGTGGTTTTTTTTTTTTTTTTTTCCTTTTCTTGTCTTTCTTCCACAGAGGTAATTCGATAGATACTTCCGTTTACGTTACGTAACGCAGTACTGACCTTATTTGGATATATATATATAGTTATAAATAAATCGGTGGAAGATAAGAAAAAATAAAAATAGATACAAATGGTATAATTTGACATAAAAAAAAAAGATTTACTACCGGCTTATAATGAGCGACTTAATCATTCAGATTACAGAATTTAAATGTCAGATTATACACCCACGGTATGGATGTAGTAATGAATCCAAGGACTGATTAATCGCTATTTTACGAGCAGCTGTATTATCACTTTTTTGTTTCTCTTTTTTTTTTTTTTTTTATTCAATTCAATTACAAACTTTCCATTTTTGTATCTTCGGAATTGAATTGATAGAAACTGGAATAAGCTCAACCCTGACGATTATTTTCGGTGATTAAACAAAAAGTGTTTAAATCAATTTTCGGGTCGTTTTTGTTTTTGTTTTTTTTTAGTATATCGAGCAGCAACGTTTAGCGAATGG
This sequence comes from Rhogogaster chlorosoma, assembly GCA_944452935.1. Lineage (NCBI taxonomy): Eukaryota > Metazoa > Arthropoda > Insecta > Hymenoptera > Tenthredinidae > Rhogogaster > Rhogogaster chlorosoma. The sequence continues at coordinate 24,749,274 of OX101797.1, forward strand.
CAAAAGAGACCTTAAAGTATTTCAAATTTGTTTGAATAATTCATTGAAATATACACCGTCGTCGATTTGATTAAAGTCTTCCTGAAACGGTCGTTAATTCATTTCCAAAAATTAGTCTGTCTACACGCAGCGAGCATTATAAACATATATCATTTTTTCCGCAAAAGATTATTCGAACGATTGAGGAAATGTTGATAAGAGAATATCTGAGTAAAAAGAAATGTCCTTTCAAGGGAATGTACAAACGATAATTATAATACTTGCTTGTTAATTTATTATTACCCCGGAATTTCTCTCCGTTTTATTTCATTTATTTATCATTTTTCCTATATACTCTTTACGCCTCTAATATCTAATCGTTGAATCGCGAAAGTTTTATACAGTACGATAATAATAATTATTTATACATCTTGGTGTGCATACACCTATGTATCTACGTTATAAATTCACTTTAAACGTTGCGAAAATGTCAGTGACCGATACTCTTTCGGAATGCATACAATTGGATCAAAAATAATTCGTACAATTAGTGTATATATATACCTGATGCAAAATAACCTTCGTTTAAAATAGGCGACAATTAACATACGTATGGTTTAAGATCGCGAAAGAATCGAAGGCGTCGGTAGAGTAGGAGGAAATATTCTCTTAACAAATTTCGTGTATAGAAAAAAATAAAGATGATTCATAAGATACTATATGGATATTTTAGAGTTTAAAAAAGGTCATTATATCGCAATAACGGTCACGTAAATATTATTCCTTAACTTGGTAATACATATAGGTGAAGATATACGAAATATAACATATATCTATAAATATATACGCGTATACATACCTACGATGAATAGAATATCAAAGGACATCGTGTATCCAGGTGGTTATTAAAAGCTATTAAAAATTATAAATAAACCGTATTTTCAATATATATAGTTATAGTATCGATTTGGTGAAAACATATTTTTTTAACAAATTGTTATTTTTCTTTCTTCTTTTTTCTTTTTCATGAAAAACTAGTATATCGTCTGTCATAAACGATATTTTGACCTATCGCAAGATTCCCGCCCATATACCGGCTAACTCTAAGACGTTTCATTCCGCGTTTTAAGTTTAAAGTGCAGCTGCGATTTTTAAACTTTTTTTTTACATACACTTTGTGTGAATAGATACAATCTGCAAATGCAATTTCAGAATCCTAATAATTATAATCAGACAAATTATCGGTGTATTTCGAAACGTAAGTTATTTTCGGTATATAATATGATAAATAATAAACGAATGAAATTTATATCGCATGCGAGGAATAAAACCGCGAGAAATCGATTTAGTTGCCGGTAATTTATCACACTTACGTCCAATAATAGTTTCTACTTCAAAGTTCGGAATTATTGTTGAAAATGAATTCGAAATAAGAGTAGGTATAGCTTTTGAACGTTATAGCTACGGCATAGAATGAAATGAACAAAATTTGGGCCAAGGTTTTAGGGTGAAAAATAATCGTTTCACTCGTCATTTGAAAACAGGGCCTCACCGTCTTTATTTGTTTATGCAGAATTTGAGAAGACCGCGAAGGAAGCAAATACGTGTGTTTGAGTTAAATTTAGAAACGCCACATTTGATTATTCCACATGTACTGCGGTGGCCTAAATCCCAATTTTTTTCTCTCCTCATTCAACGATTGATATGTACCTACAATATATTCTCAGATTTATGCAGTTGAACTTTTGGTCGTTAAAAACGCGAGTAGAAATTGTTAATTTATAATCAACATTGCGTGCTTCGTCGAGCGGCTATAGAATTAGAGAATCTAGAGATTCTCCCCGGACTGAAAATAATTTGAGAAGTTAGAAAAAAAAAAAAAAAATTATGATTTGTAAAATTAATTGACGTATAATTTTTGATCTGAAGATATTATTTTTTTTTTCGTTAATTAGAATTTCGTTTAACTTTCAATGTATTTTATATTCAGAATTCATCACGGAAACCAATTAGAAAGATTTAAAAAAATAAATAAAAAAATTCACCTTCAAAAAAGTAATGATAATCAACGAATTGCCGATATCTTGGACATGCAATTAGAATTACAATTTAATTGCAGATTTTAATATGATTTGCCTGATTTGACGTGAGAAAATTAATGAACTATTTTGGTATTCAAGATCCGTGAGAAGGTTGACGATCGATTACGGATACTAGTAGGTATATAATACTGTTCTTCTATTTTGTCTTCATTTTTTGTTTACCGTCATTGATGAATTCGAAAATTACGTAAAATTTAATTTTACGATTCTACACGCGCATGCAAATATTATATCTTGTATTTCGCAAAAAAAAAGCGAGAGAAAACTGCACTTCAGGCATAATGCCAGAAGATCTAACTTTACGACGAAACAAATGCATTTGGACATACCTATAGCACTCGCTACAAAAATATAAAAAAAAAAAGTTACTGGCATAATAAATGTCAAAAACTGTTTTAAAAATTGTGACTCCAGCAGAAACTTTTCCTCTTTCGCTTCAATTTTCAAATCTCATTTATATCTTACCCGTGTCAAATTTTTGTCCGAAACAAAACGTAAATTTACCAAAATTGCAATCGATTAAAATTTGTGAAAGAAAAAAAAAATAATAATTTCATTTATGACCAAGGCATCTTAATTGTTCCGTATCGGAATTTCGAAAGAGAGTATAATTTCTTGCGAAACTATACGTCGCGAGGATCTCGGGCAATTTATATTTCGACTTTATTTCCGAAATTTCCGCGATCATATATATCTAAATCGTAAATTGTTCAAAGAATGTAAAAAAAAAAAAAAATGAAAGAAAAATGAAAATTAATAGCATATAAAAAAAATTTCATCAACGTTCGATTGATAGTGCCAAATTTAAAGGCTACTTTAAAGTTGACCGACGTTATTCAACATAAGAAGAATTCGTGCCAGGGACTGATTATAGAAAGTTAAATATTTGCTTTCCAGATGTATAGACATATATGTTGCATATGTTTGCAATATATAATTGGAAAATAACGCGTGGCTTGTATACGTACATCTTATAGATATACACTAAAAGATATATATTTTCTTCAAGATAGCCTCTATGAACAGTTTTCTTATTCTAATATGCGAAGATCCTGAAAACTCGTTATTTTTTTACTCATTATGTAAAAAACGAAAGACTAGTAAAAAGAAATAATGACGAAAACGATGGAAGATTAAAAAAAAAAGAAAAAAAACATGAATAATTTGAAAAATTGTTGACCTGTTTCTTCGTTGTTTGAATTTAGATTTAAACTCGTTAACAGCTGATCCTTTGAAAACGCTCGAATCAACGCGTCTTGAGAAAGCAAAAAAATCGTAAAGTGCGTATATGTATATATAAAAGTTTATAAAGCGGCACGTAACTTTTTACTACACCCGTAAATGAAGAAACTTACAATTAGCGTATAGTATCTAAAAATTGGAACACCTAACCAGGTCGGAATCGTTTACAACTCGACTGACTGCAGCGCGGATTTTAATTACGGAGTACTTCCGGTCGACATTAACAACGCAACACGGGCTTATCGCCTTTCTTCTTTCCTTCTTCTTATTCTTCTTCAAAGTCACGTATATAGTTAAAGGCAGTTTTATTCCATCAGAAAATCCCAGGGTTCACCGGATTTGAGTTATAAAAAAAACAACAAAAAAAAAGATTCAAAGATGAACAAAGCAGAAGGATGGTTCTTTCAGCTACCAATAAATAATTTAATTAATTAATTGTAGGAGAAAATTCGTGGCGATTAAAAAAAAAAAAAAATTGGTGAATAATAAATTGTCGAAGGAAGAATTATAAAAATTTGGAATTAAAAAAGGAAAGGAAAAAAAAAACCAAGGAATAATAATAATCTTTCAGTAAACTTTAAAATTATTTCCGTAAAACTCGACTGACCTTATAGAATTTGAAAAAAGGTGAATGATTTTCTTCGTGAAATAATAAATTGGTGGATTATAATAATAAGTATAAATGATTATGGAACGGTAAAAAAAACGAGATTGTTATATAATTCTAAACTTTTTTCACACGCGATACAAATCCTTGTATCGATTAATTGTATGAGTATAGATTTTTCTTTTTCAAAGGTCACTAAATTTTTCTTCCATATAAACGCGAATTTAAATCGATATCACAGATAGAGTTATACAGTTGAACCAGATACCGAATTAAGCGGAACGAGAAGGAGGCCAGAATGACTTGCTTGAAATAATCGACTAAGCTACATATGCGGTGATGATAATAATAATTAATCATTAAAACCCTGACGGACGAAGCGTATAAATAATGAAGAAGTTTATTTTCTCTGTACATACCTATGTCCATTTTTCACCTCATGTCCAAACTCTGATGGAGAAAATTTTATAAACTTAATTATTGCTAAAAAAAAATTCTCCGATTGTCTAGATAGTAAATCAGCGATCAGTTAATTAAGTTTGTAACCCGTGGCTTGACCCCTTTTAGGTCATCGTCGTGTACTGTCGCGGTGTTAACATCGATCGATCTGTCAACCAAACTAGGAAATTTTCCATTCCAGGTACACGTATGTACATACATATTGTATATATACGTATCTACGCACGCATATATTGTCTTTACGATCCAATCAATGATTATGTAATTTGGTCAGTCATTATATTCATTATATTCATTATATTCATTATATTCACTATTCATTATTCATTATGTATTATATATACGTATATTATGCGATTGACAGAAAAGTTCAAAAGCTAAATTCTTTACGAACTTTACCTGCAACTGATCGAAGAAGAATGATTACTCGTGTTAACAATAATGGATAACTGTATCGGTTGGCGCACATTTCAGTAGACTATATTTATTTTATTTCTGTTCAGCTAGGATCATATTTTTGCGTTTCCTTAATTTTTATACTTTTTATAATTAATTTTACGATTCTTTTAATAAATGGCAGATGAATTTCAAGGATTAGGTATATAATTTTGTGTATAAAATAATAAGATAAAGAACCTAGAAAAAAAAAAAAAAAAAAAAATTGCATCTCTTGATAGAGGGCTAGATAGATTTCTCGAGTGAGAATGAACGATAAGCAGCGCGTCTGATCGAATGAATATATATATATATATATATTTTTTCTTGTAACAGAAAGATTCAGCCCAGATTTTTGACTCGATTTATTTAATGGAAGTTCTTTTTTTTCAGGCGAAATATAAAAAGAGCAAAAAAAGAAAAGGATAGAAAAAAGAAAAAAAAAAAAAAAAATGGTTCAATAAAAGGGAGAGGAGCCAACCGAAATAATCGACCTTCTAAAACACGGATAAAGCGGAAAATAATATAGTGTGTATAGTGAACATAAAAAAAAAAAAAATACATATAAAATATCTACCTTCGTCGCGTTTTGGCACACTCGATAAATTCTGCTCTCTTTTTATTTTATTTTTTTTCTCTCATACAAAAATTGAAAACTATTTTTTTCATCAAATTTAAGAATGATTGACTGATCAAAAGCCTATGGCCTGATCGTTGGGGTGAAGAAGCATCTAAAAAATTGATTAAATAATGAGAGAGAAAAAAAAAAAGGAAAAAGTCACTGAGTGGCTCCTTTGTTATTTTTCATAACGTTATAATATATATCTGGAATTTTTAAAGGCAATGAAAATAAATATATATGTGTTATTATTATTAATTTTATTCTTTTCTTTTTAGGCAATGACGTGACCGTATGTGTATAGTATTCGTGGCAAAATGCCACGCAAATAGAGCTCAAGACCTCGGAATTGTTGAATTTTGATTTTTCTTTTTTCTTTACATTATCTATAGCTATTCGAAAATCCATATCGTCATATATATAAATCATTTATTTTTATACCCGTATGAATATATTAATATATATATAATAATATGTTTAGTACCGACAAGAGGAAGTAAAGAAGCACTGGAGAATTGAGGCGAAAAATAAAAGATACGAAGGTTATTACGTATATTATGTATATAGTTTGCGAAGAAAATAAAAATAATAATAATTAGAAATATTAATAAACAAAGTAAAACGGGAAATAAAAGTTATGAGGGTATAGTAGCTAGGAAGCAAACTTGGACTTGAACAAAAAAATAAAATAAATAAGGCTAAAATTATACAGGCTTTATGCAAGCCACGTTCATTCTACAATCTCGTTTTGATCTAAAATCTAAACTCTGAATGTCAAACTAAAACTAACTACATATAAACTGAACTAAACTCGCGGAAGAATAATTCGTCTTATTTGAGTTAGGATAATAATAATAAAATTCAATTTTCAATCCAATTACTATAAAGAAAAAAAAAGGAATTAACTATGTAGATAATTTGTAATTAGTAAAATGCATATAAAACTAAAAAAAAATTAAATTAAACAGGCTTAATATTTGACTAATTGATCAATTTTTTTTTTTTTTTTTTTCTCAAGATTTTTTAACGCGGCAAGACTTGCTCAGAATAAATCAGTTATAAGATAAGTTTGCCTTTTCTACTTTTGGTTAATTGCTATACCCATTATCTAAGGATAATCAATCTGCGTTAAATGTTTAGGAAATTACTCATCGCCTTGTTCACTTAGCACTGACTCATTACCGAATAGAACTAAGCGAACAAAACGACATTTAAACAAAACATAAAAAATATTCTTATTCTTCTTCTTCTTCTCTTCTTCTACTTTTACATTTTTATCTTCTCAAAACAAATTAGGCTTCAAAAATAGCCCGTGTATACCGTCCGCGAAAATATAACTTTTGAAAAGAAAAAAGAAAAAAAAAAACATAAAAAATTATGCAAGAATTTGTTTTCCCTATTTTCTACAAGTCGCAATACACGATGGAAATAAATCAGGGAATGAAGAATATAGGTATACGGATAGAGAGAACAAGGGAAGAATATGTAGATATGTACATTAATTTTTTTTCATCTTTTTCGAAACAATTTTTGGTCACTCGTAGCGATTTTGCCTAGACCGATCGTGAAGCTAAGATAACGAAAGGTGTGAGGTGACGCGTGGGTGAATTTAGTTTAGAAAAATCTTATCTCAGATCTAGTCTGTCTTTAAGAGTCTATACATCATCATGATGATATTGGAGACCAAGGCAACGTGGGTATACATATTATATTAGGATACTACCTGGTCTCATATAATAGAACAGAATACGAGAAGACTTGGGTTATGAGACCGACCTTCGAGTGTAAAAAGATTCGAGATGTAAATTACAGAACATACTGCGAAAGAAATGGTGTATAAAAAAAAGGGTCCAGATGTAAATCAACTAATAGATATCATAAACGATTCTTTATTTATTTATTTATTTTTTTTCAATTAGCTGTACTTTTTGCCAAGCAATATTAATATCGTGTAATATAATCAAAGGTGTTTCATTTTACCTGTATGTAATAACTACACCTGATATATACGTCTGTTTCATGGACTAGTGTGTAAAAGAAAAGAAGGAAAAAGATAAATAAATAAGCTGATAGACTATAATATACAGCCAGCTCGTTAGATGAATAGTATATTAAATAACGATCTTTAATTAACAGTAATAGTAATAATTCATTTCCCATCACCGTATACGTTAACGAGTATTAAAAGATCGTTTATTTATTAACGAGGCACCGAAATTGAACCCAAGGTCTATCGTAGGCAGTTAAATTTCCAAAGTCAAATTTACACGCCGTATTGTATATTAGACATCTCATTGTTTCCACGGTCTATTATATACTCTAATGTTATAGGCTAATTATATTTCATAAAAAAAAAAAATTAAAAAAAAATATAATCATCGATCGGTATGTATCTACGGTCTTCTTATAATCAGACACGTAAATTTATCATTATAGCTATTAAATCTATATTTATCCCGACATGTGTAGGTACACATATTACGTCTATGCTCAAAACAAGGTAGTTTCTATATTCAAGCCTCACGTGCGACCACCTATATCGTACGGTAACATACCCATAGATATTTGTTATCGAATAGTTTAGCTAACGATAAGAAGATTGTCTTAATTATACAGCTCCACCCGCGGTATCTTATTCTCGAAAACAAAAAAACATATTTTATCTATTCCACACGTGTGTGCATAGAAAATATCTTGAATTTTTTTATTTTTATTTTTTTTGTAGTTTTGTTCAAATTCCATAATTTAGAATATAAAGCATATTTTTTCTATTTTTTTTTTTATCTCCAATAGAATGTTCGTCCATGATTTAAATCTTTCGAATTTATGTTAATGTACCTATATGGTTTTCATGAAGAGTAAATCGAGACTGTAACATTAGCCAACTATCCAAGGTGGATATTTTTACTTCCGGTATATAGGTACTGCATACTCGGGGGCTTCAATGATCTTGGACACGTGGTAGAAAATATGGTATCGTATAACGTCCAAGAATTACCCTTAGAGAATTAATCAGTAGCTAGAAAAAGAAGGAAAAGCTTAATTGATCTGCACTTTTTTTTTTTACGGAATATAGTCGAAGTTACGATTTTTCTCAAATTTCGTAACGGTTAAAGTTCTCAATTATTTTTTTTAAGAGCCGGAAAAATCATACTGCTATTCAAATTAAGTGCAGAGAATAGCGACTGAAAGGTTTGCAGAAATTCAATATTACAGAAAAAAATAAAATAAGCCTAGGTGACAAAAAAATGTCCATACCGCTAGGTTCTGAATATAGAATTTATATACTGAACCCAGCTGAAGTATATAAGATGACAAATTATATGCCGGTTTTACAATTAGACTAAGAATAATAAATATAATAAAATTCAGGTACATATGGTTTATATTTTTCGCAATTTTCACCCGAGTTGACTATATACTTCGCCTCATTCTTTCCTATGTATATATATGTGATGATTTGCAAAATCCGATGCACCAGCTACTGCGAATAAAATGAATCATAAGAGAAAATGAGTCATACAGGTATATATGTAGTGTGTATAGCCTGCAGGTAAGGAAATCCAGATTTTTTTTTCTTCAATACAAATTTTTCCACTTCTATGAAACAAGTGCGCGAATATAAGCTTGTATATTTCAAAGAAACTGAATAAGAAATATGGATGTTAATTATATAGGTTTCTCGATTTTAATTTTAATTATAATTAAAATTCGCGTTACAGAACTGATATATATCAGCTCGAATACGTCATCACGTGCTAAAAAAAAAAAGCCATATTTTGAAATTTGGATTTCCTGTTTTTTTTTTTTTTTTGACTATCATTTTGAAAATGTCTATTAGATATACTGAATAGTTTTGTTATAATACAGTTAATTTAATTTAATTTTAATTTTAATTTTTTTTAGTTATTTCACGCGTGTCCGTGTCTGTATAGGTCGTGCAGCAGGTTGTTGGGTTAGGAATGCAGTCTGGGTCGTGGCGGGTTGCGGAGAGTCGCGACCGCGACGGCAACGACCTGAAGACATCGAGAAGACGAGAATATCTTTTGTGTCGATTCGCCAGGCTATATCATCGCCAAACCGTTAATTTTGGGGCTGCTGGCGTTTAAGTCCCGAATTTGAAAACTTTCGAACCGCCCGCGCCGGTCAAAGCATTTTCCCATTCATTTCAGACACGCTTTCGAATTTTCAAAAACCTCCAAGTTTAGAATATGTATTAAATTTCCGAAAGGTCGAAATATGCAGACAGTTTAAAATTCGGAAAAAAAAATAAACAAAACTTCAAGAGAAAGAATTATTCACAGGACTGGCAAAAGTTGGGCAGAAAAATTTGCTCTTTAATCAATTAAGCGAGTTTAAAGAAAAATCGTTAATTTTTTATCTCATGAATTTCGCAATTTTTCGATACAAATTTTAGTTCGTTAAATTTTATTCTGAGAATCGGAGAAACCTAGGTACTAATTATAATTGAGTATTATATTTGTTTTACATAGAAATTATACACAGATTTGTCTTGAATTATATTTATTTTTACGAATCTTCTCAAAAGCCTTATTAGGTTTGTCGAATTTGAGGCGACCTGTAAGACAATTTAATGTCTCCCATAAGGTTCTACGGGCATTCTAGCCCGGTGCAGTCAGAAAATCGATACAGCATCCCTTCCGCCCTCAGGCCTTGACGCATCCCGGCGTTCAACCAGAGTCGAGAAATTTATTCGGGAATAGTTTAGATACTCGAATGAAGTATAGATAATATATTATATATAAACCCGGCTCCATCGGGAATACGTTTAGAAAAATCTCTTGAATTAAGTTTTCTTTTTCAAATCGACGAATTTGACGATTACCGAAAATTATTCACGGACTCGAAATTTCCGTTTTTAGACAGTCTCGGGTCAGTTTTTCCCTTCAGCTTGATAATTTCCGTGTATGAGGTGAATTGATTATACTTTTATCGAAAATCTCTGGATATTTGAGAAAAACTAAGAAAGGTATAAATAGAGAGGAAAAACCGTAATTAAAATGTTATCTCAATTTATAATCTCACACCTGCAGCTTACATGAATATACATATAAATACATCGGCGTATATCTGGTTGAATCGCTAATGATAAAAGGATTTCAGACGTTTATAATTATCACTGCATGGAAGATGATTGTAGAATATAATTACTTTACTGCAGCTCTCCTTGATTTTGAGTTGAAAAAAAAAAAATCAAATCAAAATAAAAGATGACAAAAATTGAATTAATTAATAATTAAAAGTTTCATTGTTTATTCCCCAAGACATTTCCCTCGTTGAATATAAATTCATTAATAATATTTGCATAAATATTCGCGTAACGTGTTTGAAGACAATTGAATTCCCAGTCTGTTCGAAGAATATACTGCAATGTCAATGTCCACGCGGAAGGAAGGGCAGGAATATAATAAACCGTAAATTATTGTAAATGTTTCTCTTTTCATTATTCCTTCTATTTTTCTTTTTTATTTCGTATATATCTATATAATCCGTAATATCTTCCGCTATTTGCTTATAATACAAAATACACGTTTATCCAACGACCATATCATTATTATAAAAGAAACTTGAAAATAAGGAAATTCGTACCTTTATACCTTGTATATACCCGACTCTATATACGTTTTATGTCGACGATTGAAAATATATATTGAAGTATTTAAAGAACCATTATTTTATCGACAATATCAATATTATCAATAATACAAATAAGTATAACATTTGTACAAGATTCAGCTGCTCTCATGGCCGAATATATTATAAAGACGTCGTCTACACCTTGTATAGAAAGGATCGACGCGAAGTGACAAACCCTGGCTTGAAATAGATGAACATTTTTTTTTTTTTTTTTTCGTTTCTACTCAATTTTTGACTTTTTATAAAAGAAAATATGTATAATATATATAAATTTTTTAGTAAAAAAAAAAAAAAAAAAAAAATATTCATCAATTTTCAGCAAAGTTTTGCCCATCAATCATCTCGATCTCATCGCGATATAATTATAATGATCAGATTTGAATTTTGTCGTTTTTGAATCGTGGAAAAAAAAAAAAAAAAAAAAGGGTTTATGAAAAATTCTAGATTATTTATTAAATCGCGGATATAAGTGGAAGTATCGATGTTATATACAGGTAATACCGGATAATGGACTGATTTGACCCTTATATACGTGGTATAAAACACGTTTGGTGAAAGGTGTACATAAGGCGCCAAAAACCTCGTACCTTATACGTAACAAATTATATAGATACTGTTCATATATTTTATTTATTCGGTTTGTATAGTGTATATAACAGACGTACGCCTCGATATGGTATATTGCATGGGATTCGCGTATAAAAGAAGAAAACTGTTAGTCCTGTCTTTTTCTGTTATTTCTGTTTTTTTCTTTTTTCTTTTCTTTTTTTCTTGTAATGAGGCAAAATCGCGAAGAATTTTAATCTGCATCGAGATATATGTACAGTTAGAAGATAAATCGATGAGAGAATCGCTATTTTAGATATTAATAGTACGTCCTATGTATCAAGGTGTTTGTTAGATGTTTGAAGTATGAATGAATTTTTATCGTATCACCCCCGAAAATGATTTAAAAAAAAAAAAAAAAAAAATGAAACATTTAGGTACTTGAAGTATAGTAAGAACGTATATTTATTTTGAATAGAAAAAGTTCATTCCATGCGTGAACAAGGATTGAACATTGAATAAAAAATCTGACGATGAGAAATTAATTATACAGGGTTTCATTATTTTTCCATTTAGAGCCAATTTTGGGAGTGGATCCAATGAAAATTCGTCCAACAAAAATAGATAATAGATATTGAAGGATTTTTTTCAAAAGTTGAAATTTTGTTTTTTTTTCCATTATTTGATTCAAAAGAATTTCGAAAAAAATATGACTAAATCAAGAGCCTTAGTCAAAAGTCTTTTATAGATAAAATTGCTCTTCATATATGTATGTATATTTAAGGTAAAAATAAAAAATGAATAAGAAAAAAAAAAAACACGTGCCTGTAAACCGCAAAGCTATGATTAAAGGAACATTGATGGAAAAATGTTTGAAATATGGAATCAATTAAGGTATAGAAAAAGAATGGGGTGGAAAGAAAAAAAAAAAAAAACTCAGTCTATAAATATAATATATATGCGATAAACGGGTTAAAAGTTCATATTGTTCTTCAACAGCTAAGATAACGTTGTTTTAAACTTTGTTTTTTCCTTCGTTTTGTTGAACTCATTCCAAGACCCCCCTCGAATGTTTAAAGAATAAATTTCTAATTATCGGCGAGTTTGATAGCATATATCTAAAGTATATATATATATATATATATTATATACGTAGATATGTGTACGGAAAACAATGGTGATATATATCCGATATAGAGTATAATAAACGTAGGCGATTATTATTTATTATTATCTGAACTATGTAGCTACTATAAACGTTGAAGTTTGATATATTGAAATTCGCCAATTTAGTTATAATTATATGTACATAATATGAGGGAGACAGGGAAAAATTAGGTCATCCGTAAAATTTAAGAATAATTAAAAAAAATTTACATTAAGAGTAAGAAAAAGAAAATAAAGAAAATAAATTAATCCAGATAATTATATATAAATATATATATATATTGTTTTCTTAGTGGATCATTTTGACCTGTATAATAAATAAATAAATATGATGGTGGAAATTTTTCATTCACGTATCAAAACGTATATAATATATACTCGATCAATAAGACTTGCAAATATCTACACGCGTATATATACGACAATTATAAAAACAGCTATATATGTATATATATATATACATAGATTCTAATTTCATTCATAAAGTTTACACGTTTAATTTGCGGATCTGGACACAAATTGATATGTTTATACGTTTTGTTTATATTATAGTACAACGTATCTGTACGCCATTCAAAATCGTCGTATGTAAAAACAATGTACACATATATACAGACATATAAACGGTAAATATATATATACCAATTAGTAAAGACGAAAGTTGAGGAGAAAGAGAAAAACAAGAATAAAAAAAAAAAAAGTTGGAAAAACAAAATTTAGAAAATTCTTTCCATTTTTCGAGTTCATGATTCTTTTTTTTTTTTCCGTCAATTGTAAATTTGAGGAAATATATTTTTACGTCTCGTATAATTATATGATAATAGGAAACTTTTTTTCCATCATCTTTTACCCTTTCTATAACTACTTCAATGAACTGTTGCGTGTGGCCGATAGAATTTAACGGGTATAGTGACCTTTAGTTGACAGAAAATTCCGTTAAGCAATAATTTTCCTGCGTATCGTATGTTTAGCAGTACACATAGAAACTCAATTTTATATGTACACGTATACAGGTTCTATCGGAGTTGGTGGAATTTTTAAAAATATTCTATCGAATTCATTATTTTCAAGAAAAAAAAAAAAAAAAAAAAAATAGTCCACGTCGACGCCGTATATTATTTACTAATTTATTCAAACAACAATAATAACTATTCGTGTTACGTTTAAAAAAAAAAAAAAAAAACGTAATTATTTCTTCCATTATTTTCTTGTTTTTCTTTGTGTTTCTTTGTTTTTTTATTATAATATTTGTATTGCATAGTTGTTGTTTAGAAATAATGTAAATAAGAAAAAAAAAAAAGAAAAATAGAAATAGAAATAGGAATAGTTACATACATAACGTATATAGTATATATATATACGATCTGCAGTTTCGTCATAGTTTTAAATAAAATTGTATACATTATAAGAACGGTGACACGAATGTAGTCAGTTGTAAAAATAAGTAAACGTAAAAAGCGTGAAAAACGTGAAAAAAAAAAAGAAGAAAGAAAATTGAATTAAAATAATAATAAAAATAACCCAGAAACAGTTTTGAGGCAGGCGCGACTAAAACTTGTCTTGTCCGTTAAAGAATCGTTGACCTTGATTTTTCATCAAAAAAACAAAATACCGGAAAAAAAAAAAGAAAAAATACGTAACGATGACGAAACTCACCGCGTGATATCTAAACCAGTTTTTTCTTTTTTTTTTTTCATTTTTATTTATTTTTTGTCGTCGTTTAAAACCTGACCCGACTTTAAACAGCCGAAAAAAAGTTAACTTTTAGTTTTACCGTCTATACACGGATATGTGTATTTTTACTTTGTTTTGAATTTGGAAATTGTTCCGTACAACATTTTTTTTTTTTAAATTCAAACAAACATACAAAAAAAAAAAGACGTGAATCATTTTTCAACGATGTTAATAAACGATGCGGCGATCACCAATTTTGCTAAGATTTTCGTCCAAATTTGAAAAATATCTATCCGATCTACCCGTATAATATGCTTTCATTTCGATAAAAAAAAAAAGAATCGAATGAAATTTGTGCGTTTTACGCCCATTGTGTGAAAAAAAATGTATTCAGAATTTTAGAAAAGTGCTGTGGTGCAAAAGGTTTGATTTGTCAAGAAAAATAAAAAAAAGAATCGCTGAATAATTTATACTAATCGAATTCAATTTCAAAATTGAAAGAAAGGCTTCGGTTATAAAATTTTTCTTCAAATTAAATAAATACCCGATTATCTCGGAGTATATGTGATTATATTCCAAACATCTATATTAATATTAATAAATATTAATATTATTTTTAATTAATTATTTTTATTTCAACTAAAACTCGGCTGAATATGAATATGAATATGACTATACTTTATCTTATGGCGTTCCCGAAGGTGCCAGGAACGAGAGTAGACGCCCCTATAATACGGGAATGTAATGGGACGAGTACGAGGACGGGTTCGTTGGTTTTTCCATTCGCGATAAGTAAGCAACGATTAATTGCCGTAGCTAGATAAACATATATGTCGTATATTTTTCGACGTTCGTCAATGATCGAGGAAAAAAAGAAAAAAAAAAAAAATAATGGTCGTATGATGTTACAACGTAACGTTAAATCGTTATCGGAGTTTATTTCAACATTGGGAATTGAAACGTAGCAGAGATTCATTCAACATTCAATTTATTGTCCGTCCGAACTCTCCGTGACTCGCAATTTTCATTCATACATTAAAAATTTCATTCGCGATATTATATTCCGTAAAAACGAAGAAAATATCCACAGAGACTCCCCTGCGGCAATACCTACGCCTACGGGACTTGAAATATAATATTTGCGGAGCTGAATTGAAATCGAATAAACAAGAACGATTCGATCAAAGTCTGGCGAAGTTGGGTCAAAAGTTTCGGGGATAATCCATTTCTCGACAATTTCAAGCAGATTATATCATTACAAATTGATTAATATTCGTGTTACATACGCGTTGGGAACGCGACACACGCAACTCGCTGCTGCTTTCACCAATATGATATTCGCTGTACTAGTATAATACGAATGAGTTTCAAAAAATGGACAAATATTTCATGAATTGTGATAAAGAGCGAGGAATATAATTTGGAAATTAGTTTCTGTACATCGAAACTCCGGCTATTATAACAATGGATAAAAACCCCAACAATATATCTGCAAGTCAGACTTAGCAGGAACTCGAAAACGTATAGAATATCGCCGCCACCTCCGCGTGTAAGTTAACAATAAATTACAAAGCTGCACCAGGCTGGCTCGTACAGCTAGATGATTATCTAACTGGCCACAGTTCTCGCTATTCATTGTTTCCATTTTTTAACTTTACCTTCTCCCATATATATGTATACGTCGTGATTTTACACGGATATGTAAATCGAGGGTACAAGGCTTGTCCGGTTTCTTGGACGGAGTATTACACGAGCGCAGTTAAAATAACTGAAAGAAAGAAATAGCCAAACGAACCGCGAAGTGGGTAATGTTTGGCCGCTGCACTCCTGTTAATGTTTACTCGATAGTAGATCGACGCTACTACGATTACGGTTGAAAATATTTACGCCGAGTTACGCCAGTCATGTGGGAATTGTTTTTACCATCTGATAATTGACCGGCGCGTCTTCGATTTATGTTGCAACACGCATTCGAAGTACAATAAAGATCGGTTATTAAGTTGGCTAAAAAGTTGAGTAAAAACGGTCTGCTTGTTCAGAGATCACCTTGGATTAGTAAACGGGAGTTTGTCGATGGATTCGTCGACGAAGAATACATTGCGGGAATAAAATTCTAGGGAATTGATAGACTTACCGGTGCAGATATTCCCGAGTCACTGTTCACAGCCACCACTATATCGAAACTGGGGAAACGAGCACACCCAACATTTCGTAAAGGTCCGAGGGATTAGTTCGTGCCCAACTCGACGCGGGACGATATATTCTTCAACGATGTTTTACTACTTCAAGGATTAAACGTGGGCGATGATAAATATCGGTTCCAGCCTAAGATCACCTTCAATATCACTGGACAACTGGTTATTATTAATCACCGAGTATTTCTCCTCATATCTGAATGTTTGTTTGTAATAAACACGCTCTCCCGCAAAGACGTTTTAAGTTTCACGCGTAGACAGACGTGTGTGATATTTCTTCTTTCTATATCGTTCACGGCGACACTGGCCAACCCTGTCGCCTCCGATTATTCAGCTTTATACATCCCTACGCTTATCAGACTCGAGGATTCGACCCTTGTCGTATTCAATGAGAAAATCTCGGCTGTATTATGCGAGAACGATGCTGCCTATAAACGTTTACACTGCAGCAACGGGACCCTCCGACAAGTTCTTTGGTGCGCGTCGCTGTGGGAACTGAATACTATTCGGCGTCTGTCGAGCCGAACTCCGAAGGCGTCCCCGTCAAACGCGGGACTCCCCCCTTCGCCGCACTAGCATGAAGCGCCGAGCGCTGTCGAGGGCCGAGGCGCTTACGCTATACACTCACCGACCACCGTCGTAGTGTGTATTGCTAGCGTTACCAGAAAGCAGCCAGAGACTCGTAAGTCGTAACGGGCTGAGGGACTAGACCGTGTGTACCATTTTCTCTATTTTCTCTCTTTTCACTATTTCCGTCTACAAATAGAAATAAAAGAAGCTGAAAAAGATGGTGCAGCGATACTCGGTCAGCGTTACTATACCCCGATTCGCTTTGAATCCGTCTTTAAACACAATCTTTCCATTCATTTTTTCTTCTCTCTTTTTTCTTCTGTTTCTTTCCTTCGGGGAATTTTATCGTGACAAAAGATGGTCGAATAAAATTAACAACCGGTTGGCTATGACTGATTAGATCTTAATTTACTATCGACAATAATTGCATATTAGTAGAATCGATTTATGAAAACGTTTCGTTTTTATTCTATTCTTTTTTTTTAACATCTTTTTCTGTTTTTCTCTCATCAAAATTAGAACGTGTAAAAGTTTTCGGATTTTTCATAAATCTATACACGTATCCGCGGAACTCTGACTCGATTATATAATTTCTGTATTAAATAGTTTTACTGAAATGCAAAAAATCCGAGGGGCTATACATGTATTTGGATGCGGAGATTTGATAACTATAACTAATCGATTAATACAACGGAAACTTTTGCCGCAACCTAGATTTTAATAGCGATTTATGATCGTAGACTACAATTAATAACAGATTCATACAGACGGGCAAGAAATGATCGACCAACACGTTTCACGTGTATTTAACCAATTCCGTATTTAAATTTTAAACCACGTGACAAATTCAAGCCGGGATCTAAATTATGGAAAAATTTTAACTCTTATTAATTTCGAATAGTATATATGGGTCATTCCCTGTCAATTCAACGGCCCCGTTCGATTTTTTTGATTTTTTAATTATTTTATAGGGGGTCATTTTTTTCCATTTCCAACGCACTTTCTGAGAAAAAAAAACTGAAAGAAAAAAACTTTTTAAAACCTTTCGATGATTTTTCGGCCATTTTTCGTCAAAAAATGCGTTTCTCGTTCTATGGGACACTTTTGATTATTTTCGAAAAAATTCACAAAATTCTACGTTAAAAAACAACATTTTTGAGCCATAACCCAAGACGGGCTTCAAATAACTTCTAGTAAAAAAAATTAATAAACAATTTTTTTCTGTTATCCTGATTTATTATACATCACTTATTAGAGGCATAAATCGCTGGAATCGTTGCAGTAGATAAATACTGTTCTTACAATTATAGCCTTGGTTCTTCGGGATAAATTTAATGCCTGATTAATCGTTAGCTAATTGGTTGATCCAGAGATTTTTGATAGCAGGATATGAACGGAAGGGAAAAGGCCGGTCGTCGTATTTGATAGTGGAAAGGTACCTGGTCCAGTGAAAATGGGATTTCCTATGATTCACTTGATTCTATGATTCGAAAGTCTCGGTGTTTGGGTTCGGCCGGTTAGTTCTGCGCCTTAAACTAAGATGATAAGATGTGCGATCTATTCTCTGGACGTTTATTGACCGATTACGTCACTACTTGGCGTATATACGCACATATACATACCTATATACTTTTAGAGAGAAACTTGAAAGTTCGCAAGGAACTTCTAGACACTGCATGCGGTTATTCCCCACTTTTTACCTCCGGCAACCTTGATTCGGTTAATTAGCGGTATCATAATTTTTATCGGTAATTGCATTCAGCCGCGGAAAGTACATAGTTCATTAGCAGACGTTGATATGTTGTGCTGGCGTGCCTACCTGCGAATCGAATCGTTCGACCGGAATTTATTGTGCAATTTGATTAGGGCGATCGTTTAGCAAACAGTCGCGTAATAAATTGCGAGGCTTAATTTATTGGCAATTGCTACGATTCCAAATCCCAAGAGTTTAGTTCGATCTCCTATGATCGGAAAGTAGAGGATCGAAGGCAGCCAGACCCGCCTTCTTACTTCAGAAAAAAAAAAAAAAAAATCATTTCGGCTGTATTTGAAAAATTTACGCGGCTGTAATTTTTTTTTTTTTAATTTAAAAATTAGTTTCCAAATATCTACCCTTGATATCATATTTTATGATAACAATTTGACTTACCTTTCAAAATTAAATAAATATGTTTGAATATAATCAAGGTGCGTTAATGGCTGTTTGAAATTCGCGATGTATTTGGCACGTGGGGAGACTAAGCGATTGAATTTTCGCGATTAAGTAAAAATAATTTGCATAGTCAGCTGAGCCGGTATCAAAGGAAAAATGGTATTCCATAGTTATGTTAACCAGCCATTGGTCATGTGAGGATACATCGAGCACGTGAAACTCGTTACAATCGACATGACGTCTTGCGACAAACACCGAGGCTTCACCAATACGTCAGAGGTTACTAATCACTCGACAAGTAAGTATATATGGCGAGTTAATTTTTGTTTTTTACCTGCAAATGCGCTGCGACTCACACATACCTGGGTAATGTATAACACAGCGTGTACCCATGTTTCGTGTGGTATACTGTACAACGAGATACTAATCGATCTCGCGTTTCAAGATGTTGAACCACGTCGAAAAGTCATTATTCGTAATTTTCAGTCATTTCGAAAAATCGATTTTCCTTGATCTCGGAATTTTTTTTTTAAGGCTGTAATGCAGGGGGCCGGGCTGCAGTTGCAAATTTTGAATTTCAGTATCATCGACTTACAGCGTTGAGAGTCGCTAATTACACTTTTAATTAAATTACCCATTTAATTACACGTCTTATTCTTCTTCCTTGTATAAAAATTGTTCTTTCTTTCGGGGAAATATACCCTCTCTAAAAACGGTGTGTCGGCAGTGTTGTGAGAAGGTATTTCCCCGAAAGTCTACAGAGCCGATTTCGACATTTTTTATGCAAAGAACCAAAATGCCAAACCTTCGAAACTAGAAATTTATGTGTATGTATTCATTAAGTGTTTAATTGCTCAGGCTGTATTGATCGAATCGGAACCAATAAGGGGTCAAATTAATCGTCTTGAAATGTACTTTTTGGAAAAAAAAATTCAAAATCCTGTAAATCATTTATGACATCGAAGTTATCGATTGAATTGGATAAAAAGGGTCTCGATCAGAATGAACTATTTATTATTTTCGCACCCTGAGAAATAGATTGAACTTTTCGGATTTTTGAGTTTCCGGAGCTCTGAACTTTGGGAGTTATCACCCGTCCATATAATTTTCTGTAAAAATCGCGGCTAAATTGTTCCAGCTGCATTACGTCCGGAATAAATAGCGAATACAAATAATGTGGAAAAAAATAATCTGGATCGCTGTTTCAAATGCTGAGATTAAATAGAATTCTGAAATAATTCTCTCAGCTCTGAAGTTCGCTGAGGAATCGTCAGAAATTCAAAAATCAACGATTCTCACGACGGTATAATCGCATAAGCATCGCATAAGGCACTCGATTATTTCGACGAATCTTCCTGGGGCCTAAAAACGCATCTTTTTGTCAAATTCTACGAACGGTACGAAAAAACACGAGGTGATTTTTGGCTTGGAAATACATCATTGTTTTTTTTTTCCAATCACTGTTATGTCGATCAATCACGTGACCCGTATCCTGCAACGATCACTTTTTC
Organism: Rhogogaster chlorosoma; assembly: GCA_944452935.1. Taxonomy (NCBI): domain Eukaryota; kingdom Metazoa; phylum Arthropoda; class Insecta; order Hymenoptera; family Tenthredinidae; genus Rhogogaster; species Rhogogaster chlorosoma. Next base: position 24,770,190 of record OX101797.1, read on the forward strand.
TCTGTTATCGTTGATACCGTTTGGCAGTATTGAAAACATTATAAAACCATATCGTGTCTGGTGATTTTTAGTATTTGCAGTTGATAAGAAAATCAATGTCAATTTGCGAGGCGCGTTTTCCTCGCGTGAGAACCTTGAACCCTTGAAACGTGCCTTTTAGGTAATTACGGAAGTCTCTTGAAGGTCGTCGACACCGCATCAACCCTCGAGGGTTTATTACATTCTCGTGATGTTATGAAAGCTCGGAAAGATCCCTAGGGATTTATCCCGACATTAAACCCATCTCGAAGAATCTACTTACAGTAAAAGTCTGGGCACTGTGAAATGTCGGGACCGGGCGAAACGGGCACTGTAAACGACCTAACCTAATTGCTCTGACCAATGAGGTGAAGGCACCAGGGCCGTGCTCAATGCAACTAACCTATGAAAAGGGTGTTAAAAAAGTCAGTGCACATGATATCTTGTGTCGGAAATAACATTGCGTACAGAGATTTTTCATTGACCAACTGATAATTTTTTTTCAGTTTCATGATAAAACAATATTTTAGCATAGCATAGTGTACTCGTTTTAAAGAATATATAAAGTACATTATACATATATATAATAGTTATTTTTCAAAAGTGTGCAAAGCTTGGTCGCGTAAATTTTGTAAATACATTAAATCTTTAGCTTCAAATTCCCATCTAGTTTCCATAAAATTTTGACATAATTTAGTTGCGTTCAAAAATTCCTCAACGCTTGGAATTGGTTGGATGTCATTTCCAGAAGCTTCGTTCGTGTCATTTTCACAATTTCTTGCCTCTTCTGCTTCTTCCCCTTCTTCCTCTTCTTCCTCTTCAGCAAACATTTTGCCATTTTGAAGTCTTTCTAATATTTCCTTTGCATCGTATAGTTGCCAACCACATTCTTTATGATCATCCTCTATCCATGACTTTGCTTGATCATAGGTACATGATCCAAAGCCAGGAATACCTTGGATCATGTGTAAAATTTCAACTATCTCACCGTGTCTAGCCTCAGAATTTTCATCCCAATTTTTATTTCTTAGTATGTTGTTCCAAGCGTTTTCTAGATTTTTTTGGGTTACCAAGTCCCATGCTTGAGCTATATTATAACAGCAGTCTTTTATGGTTAACTTCTTTACTTGGGCGAGTACATTCGCTTCGTCATCTTGAAGTCGTAATTCTCGAAGCAAGTAATTTCTATAGAATCTCTTTGCTGTTTCTATTACTCCTTGGTCCATAGGCTGTATAAGCGAAGTTACATTCGGAGGTAAATACATGACCTGGCACTTTTGATCGATGCAATTCAATTCGTCAAGGCTAGGGTGAGTTGGTGCATTATCCAGTAATAATAAGACTTTTCGTGGGCTGTCTGGTGAATCGGGATGTGTTTTTTCAACTTGACGTAAAAATGTATTCACATACCACTCCTTAAAAATTGCTTTATTTATCCAGGCACTTTTTTGTGATTTGTACATGACTGGAAGATTTTGCATGTTGACATTTTTGAAGCATCTGGGCTTCGCTGATTTGCCAATAATCAACAAAGGGATTTTGTGCGTCCCTGTGGCATTAGCGCAGAACATTGCAGTCACTCTATCCTTCTGTATTTTGCTGCCAGCTGCTCCCTTTTCATTGGCACTGATGACTGTTCTTGTCGGCAAACCTTTCCAATACAGACCCGTTTCGTCTGCATTGTAGACCTGGTTCAAGTCATAATTCTCTTCCTTCAAGAATTCATTGAAACTGGCACAAAAAGACGTGGCTGCAGGTTGATCAGCTGATAATTTCTCACCTTGCATGGTGCTATAATGCATTTGGTGTCTTTTTCTAAACTGACGAACCCAACTCAGGGTAGCTTTAAATTCAGAAGGACCATTTAAATCTTTGTTGATTCGACGAGCCTTCTCTGCAATCAGATCATCAGTCAATGGCTGATTACCAAGTCTTTGATGCGAAACCCAAAGATATAGAGTTTTATCAAGGAAAGTATCTTCGATTCCAGAAACTTTGGTTTTTTTTTAAATCCCCATCACATTTCTTCAACGATTCAATTCGCTGCAGGATGCTATCTTTTTTAGATTTTATGCGACGCACAGTCATCTCACACACTTGGAATTCATCAGCTAGTTGCTTAAGAGTAACTCCTTCTGATAGCCTGTTCAGAATTGTTTCTTGACTCGTTAAATCAAGGTTTACTTGTCTCTTTCGAGTAGGACCATCTGTCGGAGTACTGGGTTCCGTTTCGATGTCATCACTGCGTTTTCTTTTAGCTATTCTCATAACAGTTCTTCTTGAGGTACCAAATTCTTTGGCTAAGGCAGTTACACTCTTCTTTTCATTCATTCGAGTACATAAACTATTTTCTTGCAAAACTGTCAGACTTTTTTTACTGTTCTTCATCTCAGAAGACATTATAGAAGATCTGTGATAAAATATTACAAGAATCAATTAACTATGGTTTGTGTTATACGATGAATGATTAATAATTTGACAGTTAACATTCATTGACTTGAAGTCATGTGTGAAAACATAAGAAGATCTGTACTGTGGGTTCCGACCTCAATACAAATAAATATGTAATACAATTTTATGAAATAAAATTTTTCTATACATAGGGCACTTGATGCGAGTCGACCCTGGCAGAATCGAAATTTACTCACAGTGCCCACATCTCTGTATTCACAGTGCCCGTTTTTTCACAGTGCCCGTCTTCACAGTGCCCAGACTTTTACTGTAAGTCATAGCCATACCTCATTTTCTCCGTATTATTTGATAAAATGAAGCAGAAGTTGGATGGAAAAAACGAAATTGAAACTCGGCAGGACTTCGTACATATACGTAATATACTTGAATACGGCTCAAGGATAATTAGGTATGTAATCTTCATTTACGTACATATATATATCTCGAAGTAAAATTTCAAAATTTAACATCAACCCAAAGAAAATTAGGTATCAATGTGTCTTTTGATATTTAATCAACGTTTTTTTCGTTTTCAAAATGGTCAAATTTGACATCTGATGAATAGAAATGTGGCTTAATTAACCAAACACGAATCTCTTATTGCAATCCATAACTCTGGCAAAAAGAAGAAACAAGACCTTCTGTCATTCCGAATGAAACCAAAGGAATGATGAAACGTACAAGTACGTACGCGAGTTCGCAAGACCTTTGACACTCAAGATTGGTGTTTTTCTGGAATCGAATTAACGATATCGTACATACGCACGATGTTCTGAAATTTTTCGTATCATCCACATTGAGAGACAATATGGGTCAGCAAGACTTCCTGATAAGCTGAATACGTGGACATCGTCGAGTGCCAGGCAAACGGAGGTCTTGTTTTTCAGTTGGAGAGAGTTACTAACAATTTTTCTTCTCCATTCCTTTTACGGTTCTCTCGTCTTTCGCGTGTTTAATACCAGTTCAACTCATCGTCGGTTGCAGCACTTTGGTACAGCAATATATGGACTAGCTGTATCTGTTGCGAAATTCAATGATCAATATTTTGCGATATATCTCACAGAATTCGGCCCCTCGTGAAATTTTTATCCTCCCGATGGCGATGTGACGGGGTCAATTCTTCTCTCCGTAATAATATTCGCGGAAAAATTTCTTCTCAGCTTCTATCGACCTTTCAAGAAATATCTCATTCGATCAGAAATGTTGTAAGATCGTTAGAATAGTAGAAATAGAATTTCGATTCTTGAATTTCCTATACAGATACAGATGCAAATGATTTGAAATTTGATAAAAAGGAATTTATACATCCGTCCTGTCTCGCAGGGATACCCGGATTTCTGAATTTTATTATTCATTGGATGTATGTATACGTCGATTGTCAATTTACTTACGAAACTTACTGCTCATCGGAAGCATCGATTAAATTAATGGAAAAAAAATTGGGAATTAATATTATACGGCTTAGATTTGGAGGTTATTCATCTAATGGGGTTTCGTTCTTGTGGTTAAGCTGGTTGATGAAAATGAATATGATTAATCTATTAGAGAGAATATTATAAGAAGAATGAAAACCTCGAAGCAAACCTGATGCAGAAACTGATGCCTGTGGAATACATATCCGTAGTTTAATAGTAACCACATTTCCACCAGCCTTTCACTGCTCCTAGAAGATCTAAACATAGTTTATCATTGCGTACACAGACCGCGGCATTCATAATGTAATATCTTACAGAAATCTTACATAAATTTATCGTTCAATTCGCACTGGGCAGTCCGGCTTGAATAGTTTGAAAGAAAAATGAAGAAGCAAAAGGATAAAAATAGAAGGTCTGGGCAACGAATTTTTTTTTTCTTTTTATTTTTTCTTCAAACTTCAACGAATTATTGTAAATTGTGGAAAGAAATACAATAACATCTGATTCGAGTTATGTGGCACGGATAGATCTTACATGCACCCAGAACTGTTCACACGCGGGTTAATTTTCGGAATTTTCTCACTCCCCCGAAACTGAATTCATAATTTTCGACGCTTCGAATTTTTCGTTATTTTCTCTCGGTTTAAACGAAATTTTGTACAAATATAGACATTCTCCTCGTCCATGCTCTAGTCATTCTCAATGACGCGAGTGAAACTGTAATAGACGATTAGCATCTGTTAGAGAGTACAGGTGCTAATAATCACGTGCGCTGTAAATAGCGTTAAGCCGCGCCGCTGAATAGTCCCTTTGTGATAATTGTCTCCCGATGTGCGGCCGCCGATGTTGAATCACATTTTACAAAACCCATTTCGCTTCCGAAGGATCTAATCAGGTCTTATCTGTGGCGATCGAATATTCCGTTCGTCAAAGATCTGAATAAATCGAAAATTTTCTATGCAATAAAAATTTTGGAAATTTCATTCGAAGCTTGTATCATTAATTACTTGGTTAATTATCAACATTACCCCGTAGGTTGAAATTTGGTAAAAATTGAAGAAAAAGAAAAGAAACATAAATTTTTATCTTAATATTTCTCTCCTCAAATTTTTACCACAATCGGGAATAAAGTCCTTTCTCTCCGTTAGTATAGTCGTAAGCGTCAGGGTTTCTCTTTTTGTAATCGCGTGTGAAGAAGCGATAAAAATTTGTATAGAATCGCTGATTAAAATGAAATCACCGATGAATCTGTTAATTATCGCACGGTTCTATACGTATGTGACTAAACGCGTGTCTCAAGGCTTAAATTTTTTCCGTTAATAAACCGTTTTATCATCACTAATGATAATTAATGAAAGAAACGGGTCCGGATTATAACATCGCGTGGAACTCTCCCGTTTTTTTTATCTATTTATTCTCCTTTTTCGTATCATCAAGCGAAATCTATTGTCCCGAAAGGATATGAGGCAAAAATGAACGAACAGAGTAACGGATTTTTATCGATAAATAAAAAATATCGCCCTCTGTCTGATTTTTTTCATCATTCCGCCCGAAGGGCTTAGGGCGATGATTTTCTCTTCCAATTCATTTGAAATTATCAAATCACAAAGGAATTTCAACCGGTTTAGGCATCGCGCCGAGAATAACCCGCTTTTAGAAATTCTCCATCGCGCATATAGTGCAGCAGACGATCCTCTATTCATTGTCAGTATTAGTCACGGACTGCTGGGCCCGAAGACATTGCCTAGACGAAAGACAGACAGACTCAGACCCCAGGTCATCTTTCATGGACGATGTCTGCTGTTTCGTCTCTGATTTTATTCGTCTGTTTACTCGAATTACGGAGACGAAGCGCGGCGCGGAATTAGAGATGAAATCGGCGGGACCGTTTGTGCGTTTAGTTTATACTTCGGATTTTTATCAAGAGCGATATTTGCGTTGCTTCAACCCCGGCCAATGTTGGTCAAGCTTGAAACTGGTCTTATCGATAAATAAAATCGGACGAAATCCGAAATACGTGTCTATATTTTTGGCAAATTTTTATTTTGGATTCCTTGAATGAAAAAAATCGCGAGGATATCGATAACGAATTGAAATCCTTGGCACAGTGATTCGGTATGAGAAATTAAATTTTGTTTACTATACGCGAGCGATGACGAATAGGGATAAATAATTCGCGTGCTTAAAACGATCTTAAACATCGGCGAGAATTTTATACGTAATAAACTTCCTCGTTCTCGTTTTAGCGTATAGCGTATATATAGATGAGTTTGATAAATTGAGAAGCCAACGAAGTCGGAGATGATGTATTAATTATATCCAGAAACGGGCCGATTTCTGAGGTCGGATAATTAAGCGAGCGTAAATCATTCGAGTAGAAATTCATTCCAGGAACACAAGTTTATATTATCAAGTCGACATCTGTTGGTGTAATTGTTTTACAGAGATACTTAGTGTACAGTGTATTATAGTCATGGTGTCTGAGTTATAAGCTTCCTTGTCAAACGTACGTCGTATTCCGCGAAACATGTCCATCTGCAAATATGTTACAGTCGATTAAACAGCGTCTTTTCCATATACGTATCCACTGGCCACGAGCATCCCCCTTATTTGGAAGTGCTATCAATAACATGCCATTGAACACACACTGAGCCAATACTCGATCGAGATTCCTTCTAAGTATATAGTTACAAACGCTCGAGATAAGACTTTGGCTGTTTAAATCGTCGTTATTAAATCTCACGCTTCCTGAATGATCCGTTCAACGGAGGTAATTGAAAGTAACTGAAAAGAGAGAAAAAAAAGAAAATTATAAGTCTTCTTTGTCCAATAAAATCGAAGTTCATTCATGTAAGACTATAGTGGTATGGACCACAATTATTGTATTGGTGTTCTAGTCGAGTCGTGCAAGATTTATTTGAATCTTATGAGAAACTGATACCTAATCTTGACGATAATTAATATATTGTGTTTGATTTATTGAACAGATTATTAATTTTATCATGTTGTAACTTATAGCGTCTGCACCTGTAAAGTCCGAAGTTTAGCTGTACGGTTGCAGAAGAAGAAAGAAGGTAAGAAAAAAAAATTGAATCATTGAGAAGATGCAAAATAGGTGCAATACAGGTCGAGGTACAAGTGCGGTTCGACTTTGCGACCGTTTTTTATCGATCTGCAACTATCCGGCAATCTTGATAGAATGAATAACGACCATTACATATTATTGCGAGTTAATAGCTCATACATACCCTGCCTATACATACTTTCTAAAAGTTGACGATTTATCGTATGATTTATGGAAATATGACACGTATAGGTATACCTGATCACGTATAAATTTTTACAGGCTCTATGCGCAACAAGAATATAGGCCAGCAAAAATAGACGTTTTTTTTGGTCAACTTTGCACTAAATTACCGATCCAATTTTTTTTTTTTATAAATTTTGGGACCACTTACTGAGTATAAAATCACAAAATGCTTCAGGCGCCATATTGAAAAAAAGTTTTTCGCCGATATCTCGGAAACTATGCACTTTAGGGCAAAAGTCATGCAGACCATTATTGTAGAAAATTGAATTTCGCATCTTTTGTTTCCCATAAACTTGTTTGTAAAACTCACGGTTTACGATTTATGGCTCGTTTATTGAATAGGTTTTATTGATTATTCCAATATTATAAGAGTTATCGGCCGAGATAGAAAAACCTGTTCATTAAATGAGCCATAGATCGTAAACGGTAAGTTTTACAAAAAAGTTTATGCGAAACAAAAGATGCGAAATTCAATTTTCTACAATAATGGTCTCTATCGCTTTTGCCCTAAAGTGCATAGTTTCCAAGATATCGGCAAAAAACTTTTCTTCAAGATGACGCCTGAAGCTCCACTCATTTTATGATTTTATACTCTGCAGTGAGTGGTCTTAAACCTTATAAAAAAAAATTGGATCGGCAATTTAGTGCAAAGTTAAATTCTATTTTTACTGGCCTAATAGGCAGATACGTGCGTAAGTACGTGTTTGTAATTCCGGGCGAGTTCCCGTCTCTGACCATGGAGAAAATAGAGTGTTTTTATCGTTGGCTTTAAAAATACTCATACGCGGTGATATCGCGTCGCATAACAGATACGCCAGGTACATCCTGCAGCGAACCGATTTCACGGAGTTGCGCCTGTCCGCGGTTTAGTATAAGGGTCAAACCTTGCGAACGGAAATTACCCACGATATTACAATTCTCAGTGCAGTGCGATGCAATAACGTAGAAAGGATCCCGAGAACCAGATCCTCGCTCTGAGATCTTTACAGTCCTGAAACCGGCTCCGAGACAAAGAAATCGACCGTCGGTCGTCTACAGGGGACTGCGAGAACTCGAAGTCATTGTAAGCGCTGGAAATATCAGAAATATCAGGAGTAGAATTAACGATCGATCATTTCTGCCGTTTATTTTCAACGATCGTTAGAAATCGCCCGATCCTTTCCTCCGAAAGGATAAAAGGAAAATAATTTGTCAGCTATCCGATGCAGAACTCGGAAAAAATTTACCCACTGGCTTTTAAACTGTATTGCGCAAAGGAGCGAGAAAGTGTTCGAAGATAAAATCAGCTGTCCCATAAAGCTTCGGTGTACTACGTACTCCCGTCGATTTTTAGGCCACCAGCTGTTACACGTATCAATTATAAAGACATGTGTATCTGTCATTAGACGAGACTAGAAAAAATAAAAAAGGAAGCAACAACAGGTCGCCGAAAGTTGTGGAAAAAGACTCGTCCGCACTTGATGTTACCGAGACGGAGTAGCGATAGACTTAGGATTTACAAAGCGTGTAAATTATCTGGGTCATAATTGATTTTAGGATATAAACTAGCTGGAATTGCTTTATGCTTGAGTTCTGTAAAAGAGAGACTACAGTTATTATCAACTCTATTGTGAAACCGTGAGCAAGACTCCGTGGAGACGTCATGTTCGTGTCTACCAGACCTAACGGCGTCACTGGCGCTCGTTTGTAGCAAGTCGCATGTATTACACACGCCGAAAGTCTGGCTGAAGAAGAAACAAACGAATTTGGTAATTTTTTGGAGAATGCGAGTTTTCGCAGTCGAAAAAAAAAAAGAAAAAAATTAGAAATTGGAAATAACATGGCACAGAATTCAGGCCGATTTTTACCATTCAATAAACAGCTGTCCCGCGATAAAACAGAATGGGAATCTGATGATGTGTCAATTTTAGAGGAACCCATCGGGACGTTAACACGAAAGATAAACTGGCCGCGTACTCTTTAAACGTGACTTTAACAAACTGAGTAAGCAAGTGTTCACTGCTTTGCCCGTATTCAAAGTGGAGTTATCATTCATAGAAGTAGAATTCAGGTTGACTTTAGAGTGTTTCAATTTTGGGAACTGAAAATTTAATTTGTTGATACTAAAAATCGAGTCATTTAATGCCTTTTCCGCTCATTAACGAGAAATGAATCAAGCCGGCTCCCTCGGGGTCCAGAAGAGCTTTATTATTCCTCGTAAATTAAAAGGGGCATAAAATTTGTATACTTTGATCAACTTGAGGTGGTTTTTCTCGTAATCTTAATTTAGAAACGACTTAAACTGAACCACATGTAATATGTATGTACCGACTCCTCGGATCTCCGGCTGTTAGACAGGTTGCCTTAAATGCTCGGGCCTCTTTCGACCTACACGCAGATCTCGAGACTTGACGAATTATTCATAAAATATTGCCACATAGTAGTGCACACTAAGTCTTAAAATAGTCCTGGTTTAAAAACGTGGAATAATCCAAGGCTCGTTTGGTTAGTATCTTTTCATTACACGGTATTCTACAGATTTATCAAAGGTCTTACGCGATCCACCGTTTGCAGGTCAATGTTTTTATGGCATTACCACCAAATCCGTAGATATAACTTTCTCTTCAATTTTACCAATAACACTTTTACTCCGTTTTTACGTATGGCATAAGTCACGAATTTGTATAAAAATTATATCTTCGTGGCTGTATCGCGTTGTTAACAATCATTCTTATCTGATCTGTTTCATTTTTGATTATACGTATATTCTCATACGCAGTACAATTTATTATTGTCCAATTTTTCTCTCAAAATTACTTAAATCAAGTGAAATATGTCTGTTGAATATACTTTCTAATTCTCTTTGGCCGCGGTTTTGACGTTATAAGATAAAGAAAATATTTGCGTCCCGACATTCTGGAATAAATTTTCCCAGTTTTAACTCTGAAAACAAAACCGTTCAGAGTAACGGACGAGATTGCCGTTCGCTATTACGAATTTTCATTATACATACGGTTACGGAAATTATGTGAAAATTTGGGAAAACGAATTTATAATTATTCAGAAATACAGAAACTATCAACTTCTATATTATTCACACGAATATTTCCCATAGGTCAGTGTTCCAAAAGTCTAGTCATATGTCGAGAATTTTCGTGCCATACGAGATGAAGATTGAAAATCCATAAATTGTACAGAAATTTGGGAAATACGGAACGCATGTATGAATGAAAATCGCGTACTGTACGCAGCTTCGTCTGTATATACACGAGTAGAAAAGAAAAAATAAAAACGTCGACGAATATGATTCCCCGGAATGTTGATATAGAACGCAGAAATTAGACGCTTCGCGTGCGTCTATATGTATATAGCAGAGACGATCAGTTTCGCTGGTATATTATATCGCTTCTGACATCTTCGATCGCCTACACACTGCGATTATGGGATTTTGAAAAATTACGAAACGGTTCCGCTGCAGAGACGAGATCTTGAAATTTGTGCGATTTCTCACGTCGTTACCCAATCGCGAATTAAGACATCAATCTCTGGCGTATATTCATACGCATATAACATATGAATTTTCAATACTGGTATATGAAATTTCATAGAACTTTTGTGTATTAAAATTTAATAACGTGTACATACAATATTACATACACGTATGAAAGTGGCGTTGAAAAAATAATAAACCTATATCCACGCGCAGTTTCTCCTCGCGGATCTATTGCGATGTCGAGAATTTTGAATCTACTCCTTTTTTCAAGATTCTGAAAATTCACAAGTATTGAAAATTTCAATGATTCCGGAGTCCTGGACTTGGCGAAAAAGAAACGGAATCAGAATTATTACAAACGAAGAATTTTAGTTAACAGAATAAACTTCTGGGTTCCGCAAAAAAAAAGAAGAAAAAAAAAAGCAACAGCGACGAAAATCATGAACACATGTGGCGTAACGTGAGATTCAATTAGTTCTAGGAAAATGGCTGGTGATAGTAAATATAGAAATTTTTTGGCAGAGTATTTTCGGTTTCGTGTCGTATAGTGTGTGCTATAAATCCGGAAATTCGCTATTTCAGAAGTTTTTTTCATCTTTTAAAAAGCGTATGACCCATTTAGTCCAAGTACGAACGTTGGGACACATGTCTGACATTTTTCAGTATCCTTGTAAAAGATTCACGATCCATTGAAAGAATCATCCTACAGTTTTTTTTCAAAATAATTTTTCGCCTTCTTCTCAAAAAACTTGGTAACAAAAATCTCAAATACTAGCACGCTTCTAGAGTTGGAAAATTGCTTTAGTCCTACACGAACAAGCAATTAGGATCATCGACGGTATTGTGGGTGCGTCTGGTCAACCGCAAGGGCTCACCCTTTATTTATATCGCGTTATTTATTATAGTAAGCGTTACGGATACGTGAACAATCCGCAGTCGTCCGTGAAGTCAGACGTTGTGAGTCACTGCAATTGTAATAAAATTTCATTACACATGTAGCTATAGCTATATAACCTACATGTATGATAAATGGCTCCAGCCAATTGAGATATCGAAGATGATGTTCAAATTGGCCAGAAATTGGAGCTAATTTCATTATTTGATTGTTGATTGCAAAAATAGGAATCCATCCGCAAATATTTTTTTCTTTTTCCTCGATTTTCCGAACGTTCCAAAGTCTCTGTACGGTTTTAAAATCTACTTCGTACAATGACAGCGTGTGAGAAGATCTTCCGACCAGGAAAAATGGAGATTCATTGATCGAGGAAAGAAAACAAGGTAAAATCCCTAAAATATAACGAAAAAAGCGTAATTTATTGATACAGAATAAGACGATTGAAGGAGAGCCGGTACGTGCATATGTCACGTCTCGCATTGCCCGAGGTCGTAGAATGACACGTTGAAATAATTTCGTAATGAGAATTGCAGAGCCTGAATTCTACTTCATTCGCAATCAGTTCTATTTCCGGAAAATGTAATAAGATCATTGAATTACGTTCTCCAATTTAAAGACACGTCGTTTCGCATACAGCCGGTTCTATTCCTAGATACGACTTTACGCCTTATATGCATATGATAGAAATATCTGGCGAATAAATATGCGGAAGAGTTCCAGCGGGGTTACGCGTTGGCCATTAGACGCCTGTTGCATACTCACAGAACCAAAAGTGGAAACGAAAAATTTCAACGTGCGTAGGTGACGTCAATGCAGTCGGCGATAGGCTCGGACCTTTTCGATATTACCACACCGCTCGAGGTCAATCTAATTGCATCAGTTAGCGATTCCGTCGAATCATGGATACCCACGTATAGACTCGGACGCTCGTCTTCCGGCTATCAATTTTATCGCGGATCACGAAGGATGTGAAAAACGAGGATTAGAACCGCTCAGGCGATAGTTACGAATGTTTTTTAAAATCCAATGATTTATAGAAATAATCTACGACACATAGGGACTAGACTCTTTCGTTTATAAACACATTATCGTAATCCACAAACGAACGGTAAGATATACAAGCGCTGTGGACGAAGTAAACATTTTTAAAGGCGCAGAACTTTTTCATTCCACGATATAGATTATCGGATAATCTTTCAACCCGAGGAATCCGATCGAATTCTGATGGAATTATTCCTCCCGTCGCGAATTTTAGCCAGGGAATCATTTCGGGGTCTTTGGGTAAAAGTGTCTTTGAGTTTTTGCCACACATGTTTCTCTGAATATCAACGTGTCTTTTTTCTTTCGTTAGCGTTAAAAGTACGAAAATAGGATTTCGTCTTTGCGATTCTTAGCGATTTCGCGTTTTTTTACTAGGACTATGAATTCGCGTTATTTAATTACGATGCCAGCCGGACGCTGTGCGAACAGAAGATCATGTTTCTGAGAGAATCGGTTGATATTTACTCAGCAAAGATACACGCACGTGATTGGTACATATTTACCCGTCCATTATCACGTTTCAATATTTTTATTGACTCTGATCGTAAACCACGAGACGAGAAGGCATACAGGAAAACTTAATCACCTATAGCTGGTTTTAAAAAAACGGCTTAAATTAGCCACGATAATTGTTCGACAATTAGGCATCTAATCAACACTTCATTGTTAACCGGTAAAACGCTTTACTCGGAGACTATATTTGCACCTAAAACCAACAATAAAATTCAAATAAGACTGCAAATTCTCGAGTTATTTTCAATTCCAGCTTGTCTAAGGGAAAATTAATTTCAAACAAAGATCGGCGAGCAGACAAGAGTCGAAATAATTTTCAGAACTTCTTTACAATTTTCGGACTATAAATTTCTCTCAAATAAAACAAAAAAAAAAAAAAAATTGCCTGAAATGAATCAGAGTATATAGACAATGATTTCAACGAAGTGGAATGATCTCTATGAAATACGAAATAATTTTTTCGTCATTTACCGGCTCTCGTTTTTTTCTGATTTTATTTTATATTCTTTTTACCGAACGTAACTTTGAAGGCGGTTTAAATTCAGTCTGTAGAAAAAATTCTCACGAATTGATTTTAATTAGACCGCGCTTACTCGACTCTGGTAAAGAGCGGGGCAGCTGTCGACCTCTTAATTGATATGCCGAAGAAAGATTCGACTGCTTTACACCGCACTTTACACACATTAATTCAGCCGATGACTCTGAGATTAAAAATCTCTTATGACACCAATTTTTCGTACCAATTGAAAGCAATTGATCCACCTTTCAGCTTGCTATACTATCAATTGAGAAAACAGCAGCAAACAAAGAACGAAAAGAAGAAGAAAAAAATTAGGTCGATTTTGAAACTCTTCGCGAAATTCTTCGATGATCGTTTTCAACTTTTATATCTTTATTGATTCAGTCTGAAAAAAAAAACTGTGTACTTTGATCCACGCACACAAAGACGTGGAATTGAGAACTCGAGAGGCTGAAAAATTATACTGTTTTTAATATAACGACTAGATTTCGCCGATCGGATTTGTTTCTCCGTTGAATCTTTCCGCGTTGTTACATACGTCATCAGTTCGTCAGTGCATTTACGGTGAAGGTTACAGTACGTATTGCAACAGGACTTGGCTGTTAATTTATTATGATATTCAATTTACCGGCTTCGCATGAATCTCGGCTATTAAATTAACGATCAATAAATAACGTCACGGTTCACGGAGACGTGTATAGGTACTAACAGTTATTCACACTGCTGTAATGTCGAATCAATCAACTCTATCGACGGAAAATATCACCCCAACTAATTAACGCCCAGAATCTAAGTCGAGGTCAGCCGTGGGTCAGGCCGCTGACCATCAACTAGAAACACAGAGTCAGGGATGGGCAGAGGCTCGCTTTCAGTCATTCGAAAAGTAATCAATCAACGCTGTTTCAACTACGTATATAATAATTATTTATTAATAAAATATTGACCGATCAAATATTCATTTTGATTTAAATACTTCTTCCGTATTTTTTCCCGATCAAACGAAATGGATCAGCTGCAGTAAGAATTTTTCTCTAATTAATCCTCTCCACCGGATGTATACCCTGATGATTAATTAGAGGCTTGTTGTTATTTTAAATATCAATGATAATTGTTTATACATTCATGTGTGATTTCATTCTGGGAATTCTCTCGAGACTTATATATGACGTAGGAATCGATGTGTCAAGTATTTTTTCTTTCTTTTTTCTTATCGACAATTGACTAGTGCGGATATAATTGCTGATTGTTACTGAGGTATAAATTTCTTTTGCATTTTGCAATATATACACGTGTAAAGATCTCGTATTGAATACCTTTGGGCATTTACTTACATACAGACGTCTGTTGTAATGATTATTCTAGCGAAGATAGACTTTGGAATAACATTCTATGATGTTCGTCTTCTAATTACGTTATACGAGATTTATTAACGCTGTAGACTCATAGCTGGGCGTCAAAGTATCAATCAAATATCTTCGACAAATTGCACTTGAAAAAATATAATTTTTTACCTGTCATCGCGTGTACCGATCATCGAAACGAATACCAAACGTAGGAAACTTGAATCCAAGTTCTGTTTCTCAATAGATTTGTTGAAATGTAATTCGAATAATTAATCATCGTTCGACAAGGTATAAATATGAAAATTTATACCATAAATTTAAACACCGAGCTCGACGTCGTCGGCTATGTACCTAATAAGCTAATTATTTAGCCCAGAAAAAAACCGATAATAATTACTGGGAGCAAAGTTCTGCCAGGGCCAGCAAAATCGGTGTACGTATCACTGCAGGTGCGAATGTCGGATCAAAGTGGTGGAAAAATATGTAAAAAAAAATAAAAAATAAAAAACAGCAATGTGCGAAAAGGGGCAACAAAGAGCCAAAGTCTGCCATCGACGCGGGTAATACGCATAGACATACGCGTATGTGACAAAGAACTAGATACACGTGATTTGGTTACATGTATTTCGATCAAACTGACATATGCAGGTTGTTCCGGTGCTCGTGGGTTGTGTAAAACTGTAAAACAATGAAACACATACTAATACTTGAAACGGAGAATAATAATTGTCGTTGTGAACAAAGTCACGTTGTTCGATTATTGCGTGGGTGTGTAATTTTTGTCTATAGGGGAAATGAGATAATTTCGATTATGTTATCTCACGTTATTTAGCCTTCCGGAATTAGTTGTAATTGCAAATTAGTAACATACGGTTATTTTCCTAACTGATAGAAAGTTACACCAATTTTCAAGACTCCGGCTATTCAATATTAATTTCATAACATGTTGTTCATAATACGATTTCTCATTTTTATAGGAAAAACATAACTGGGTTATGCGGCTGTGGCCTAATTTAGGGAAAATTACCCACAGAAATCACGAACAATATAAGTTTGATAATAAAATCAGAAACTCAAAGATTAAAATGAATTAATTTACCAAAGTTTCAATTCATCCCATTTCATTGCACCTGATTATCGTAATTAGTTTACCGAATGCTGATAAAATTTTCTTCAAAATTATTGCAAACATGAAATTTTTTTTTTTGTTTTCTCGAAATTTGTCTGTACCATTGAAAATCGGAATCAGAATGACTGGAAATGATGTGAAGTGAAAATCAAGTCTGCGATAATCTAGGAGAGAATTTAATGTGCCTGTATCATAAAACCAACTAATAATTTCTATCAATTAGTATAAATTTTAGAGAATTGAGAGCTTGTCTCTCGTCCCACAAACCATCAACTCGGTCTATAAATTATTTTGTAGTAATTACAGCCGGGAACCACCGTCTATGATTCATTCTTTATCGTTGTCTCAGTCGAATCAATCGTAGTCTATGTAATTCAATTAGTCTGCTCACTAATTTTCGAATAAGTAAGCAGAAAACGAAATCCCGCAGGTGGTATTGCGCGGAGATACCTAAAGTAATAAGAAAAAACAAAATAAAAGAAAAAAGAAAGAAAAAACGCAAACTAACTTCATATATATGTGAATACGAATGAAGCGAGCAAAGCAGATTTTATGCGGGCTCAAAGTAGACCCGGAACGGAATTATTACAGGCGCCAGACTGATGTCTAGCATTTGACTAATTAGACATGTGTGCCGGTACTGCATGCATGTCTGTATTCCTATACCCATCTGCCTGTCTAAATTGCCCACGATGACTACACCCGTCATAATTCAAAAAAGAGGGCTAAAGGTTGCCAGAATCTCTGCGAAAATGTTTTCTGGATCGAATATGTACTGCGGATTTTAAACACGGGGCATTTGGCACCAGTTAGTCGTTCTTAACTTGTCAGCAGACGAGTATATTCGTGGATTTCTGCTTCCTGAAATCTTTTCAAAGTCAAGCCTCATAACGTAAAAAGTCATTTGTTATACGAATTTGTTACATGAACGATAATCCACTCTAGTGAACCTAATAATACTCAGGAGCAGACGTTATGCAACGAATTGCAATTTTCTACAGTGTATCTCATACGAGAATCACGCTGTGAGGTAAATCCATTGAATTTAACAGGCAAGATCATTACTTTGATTAATGTCAAATTAAACCATTTCAATCTATCATCACGAACAGGATATACACGTGGGGATTGAGACCCTGCGTACTGCCAAGCGTGACTCAAGGGACGGGGATCCAAGTCTAGATCCAATTTGCAGGATTAAGGCAGATCTGGTGTATAAGGTAGGGCGGATAACTCACAGGTCTCTGCATTCTCGAAATGTTGAAATCTTGTAATGAGGAGGTTGAATTTGGCGAGTGTTTAAAATTAGTTTTGGTGCAGAATGAGTATAATGAGGCAGTTCTCTCACGCCTACGAAACCATTAAAAATAGATACTCGTCAATTCATGTGTATAAGAATGTGAAGCTCGTTACGTTATTGTGCGAAGCAGGTGTTGTCGGGGAACTAACAATGAGCATTCACATCTAAGCAGGCAAATCTTAATAAAATGTATGGCATCCACAAACGACATTATGCAGAGTTAGTATAACGAATATCTTCGAGTTAGCTGTTGTATAGTTTAATTGCAGACTCTGCTCTGACCTCCCATTCCATTTTCGATGATATCATGGATTCGTCGCTGCAATGGCACTGGTATGTCGAAAATTCTTCCTTCTGTCAAGAATTTAACGATCGATTATACACGGCGATATATTATCGGAGGAATTCGTTTCAAAAATCATAATCAAGCACAGCGAACTGATTGTGTCCTTCGAGGCTTCGCCCTTGAGGCAGCTAATTGTGAGGGAACTTTCAGACAGGTTATTCAACATTTTCGACTCGGATAAAGGCAGATGAATTTTTAGTTTTTATCACATCGGAAATCCGCCAGTTACAGCGATAACTGAATTGCATCTTGCAGAAAAAGGGAAAGAGGGTGAAATGAAAACAAAAACCAAAAAATCAAAAACCCACGAATGAATAAAACAGACCAAATTCCCTTCTCATGAGTATAAAGGCTAGATAATGAATACCCGAGAGTGGGAATCCGCGAGTCGACATAACCGAGGTCAAGAAGAAGAAGAGAAATTCTTCCACCTATTAAGTGTATTCTGGTATAAGTATGTAGGTGAGTTTTTCTCCTAGATCTCTGATTCGAAGTTGTCGCGACGTGAGATGAAACCACAAGGAAGAATTGCGAGAGGTCAAAAAACTCTGTGCTCGTCAACGCGGCACGTGGCTCGGATTGCTGCAATGATTGCGATTTATTAAAACGTCTATCCGGAGCGGTGATCTTTGCATCGTGAGATCAAATTTTTTTATATATTTTCTATGAACCTACGCGAAGGATAGACTTGACGAAGCAAAACGTCGGGAAGGTTTCACCGTCGAAAATCCAAATAGATACTGAAAAAATAAGCCACCCCGCAGTTCCAAATTCTTTCAGCAGGACTAGGAAGAAATTCAAAAAGAAACGAAGAGAAAAAAAAAAACGATTCAAAGATTTATTCCCGGAATATCGTACGGAATGTAAGTAGATATTAAACAGACGAGACCGCGACTCACAGAAAAAAAATCGATCTAATTACTAGATAGGAATTTTCAACCGGTCATTTTTCGAACACTTCATATCCTCTTAAGTAATTACGAAACAAAAAAAGACAGAAAAAATCCTTTCAATATCTTACAGAGAAGATAGAACGAGTTCGATATGATGTCGTTTTAGGCCAGTCATCTCGTTCTGGCGGTTCTAATAGCGGAGAATAGCTGCTTTGGTTTTACGAGATGAATAATTGGTTCCTTTTTTATTGTAAGACTGCGTTGATTATTTTCTCCGTATTTCAAGTTGACGACGAACAATAAGTGACTAAGTTTCATAAGCTGCAGGCACGAAATCTACCTTATAGCTTATTGCCTTGGTAACGATCACTAACGAGAAAATTGATCCTGGTTGAAATAATAGAATTGAAATGTCGTAAAGCTGGCGTTTCGGCCTTGTGAAAATAACGTTTCCGTATCATAACAATAACTGGAACGGAAAGAAAATATTATCGCGATTGAAATAATTAGACATCGATCCACACGGCAGATATGCATCTCGGTATGCATACAGCGAAATGACTGTTAAATCTCGCTTACAGTTCGCCTCGAATTACTCCTTCCCAGAAGTTAATTAATTTCACGAAATCACCTCCTCAGTAGCAGCGAACTCGAGTTTATTTTAAACACGCATCAGACAGAAATCAATCGTTGAAAATTTATTAGAGTAAAAATTTTCACGTGTATACTTACATTTGTTGTATAAATATTTTCACACTCGCCTGCAGAGGGCCGGGTGTGATCGATGGATTTTTAACCGCACTCGGTCGCCAAATACTCTTCGGTATAGTTCAAGACGCGTCGAAATGACATACTCAAGTATGTTGTACAACGACCGACACGTCGCAAATAAACAAACGAATCATACGTTAATTATGGCTCCGAGCTTCCGAAGGCAATTTGGGGATTGTCACATCCGGTGAACCTTGCTTAATTAACGTAATTATATCAGCGACATTAACGAGGAGTATCTTCGTATGAAATATCTGCGTATTTTTCGGGATATAGTTTCGTCACTCGCGTATTATCGGTATTTTTATTTATACCCGTTTAACGATAATTGGCTAATAGTTCTCGTGAAGTTGTTGTTTTCGGAGAATATGTTATTGTTTATCAAAGATTGGAGTTCGAGCTGCTCCCCACCAGCCGGGGATCAGAGATCCTGACTGCTTGACCGCTACTATAACCACGGGGGGTACGCAGTGCAGCGTCTGATTCATGAGTCGGTCATTCTGGGATGAGTGCAAGATCGAGGGGTCATTAGTTCGAATCATTTGATTACGCGCTCTATTCGTGTAGATAATTTCATGCCAGTGAAACTATTCGTTTGAACTAGGAAACTGGAACGCTGGCTGTTTAGGCCACGTGTTTAACGATCTCACGTGTCTATCTCGTCACGTGAGTCTGTCTAGAATTTTTCAAAGAACAAATTACTACAATCACCGTAATAGCGTAGATAGTACAACTCCTCAAAACTACGAGAACGCCCCTCAGAAGGTATCCATCGTTAACGATAAGCGAAGTCTCATGAAAATCTTCATGATAATTTTTTACCTTCCAACAGCAGGTACACTCCACTTTTATATCATGCCTATAGCATTCCGAACCACGCTGGTCACAGGGGGTAGAATTTTAAAGAAAGGACCTTCTCATCGAGCTTAGGAGTACAAAGGACTCGATAATTCCTGGGCACCGCAGACTCCGTAGAACGGCAGTCGTTTGAGTGATTGCGAAAAAGCTTTTTGTCAAATTAACGTCGGCCCTTATCGTCCGAGAAGCGGACGCATAATTATTGCCGTTGAATTACCTACGTGCAAATTTCACGGCGTTCTATAACATCCATTTGGTACTGAAAATATGATGTCATGTGTTTTTCCGTAGATCATTTTCACCCACGCGGCCACGTACGAAGATTCTGTGTGGGAAAAAAATTATTTTATTTCCAGTCATTCGATCACCGTGACCTTTGGCCACGGGGTTTCCGGTAATCTGATATCATTGGGGCGACTGAAAACTTGGTATGAATTTACAAATTGCAAGGATTTGTCACAGCAAGGTGTATGGGTGTATTCTGAAAAAGGGAATTGGATTTGCGGTGAAGCCGGATCGCCGGTAAATATTTGTTGTCCATTCCGAGCGGAATAAGTTGGCAATATTTCACGGCCCACGTGGTTTTAAACGGAGCCTGAAATCAGCTGATTTGTTGTGGCCATAAATCTTGTCTCCGAGACGGAATTCATTATTTGATAGGCCTGCAATGGTTCGATCTTCAATTCCGATGGAATCTAATGCGACTGACGAGGTAACGCTACATTTTTTTACTTCTTCTTTTTCATAAGCATTTCGTCGATAAAAGAGGCTGCGCGAAATTCATCGCGGTTACGAGCCAATTCTAATCTGACATTAATTGTTTCTCCACGTATTTCGTACCTGCATTAATATTTGTTTTCCCGATACACTTGTTACGCGATTTTTCAATAACCATCAATTTCTCGTAGCGTGATAAAATCCGTAACCCACATTACAAACGAAAATAAATAACACTCTCTGCATTATTGATAATGAATCGACGAAGAGAAGAAGAAGAAGAAGAAGAAAAAAGACGAAACTGGGTCAGCATTTGCTTCGTCTTACTTATTGAAAACGTTTCTAGACCTAAAATCGTAGACGATATACATTAACGACTCAATTATGCGAAGGTAGTAATTAACAATAACGACAAACTGCCACACATCCGTTTCCGTTTGTTGAACCGCTCAAAGTCCACTCTTGAATGAACATCGGTAGCTAATACTTGGAAAATACATTGAAATAGATTTCTCGATCGTGATTCGAGCCTCGCCTCGCAGTTAAATATAAAACGGCCATGAGTGAATAAGATTTATCCTGTTTTTCAATTTTCGTTTACAACCTCTTCGGGGTAAGCGTTATTAAGACAACTTCTCAAATCCAAATGCTCCTCGATTCGGACCTCGTATTCAAGACTATCTCAGATAGCGTCTGCTCGCTCTCGGCGGTGCTCTGATGATGGACCTATTCTTTCTCATACGTTCTACGTGATCGTCGGATTCCTTCGTTTGATATACAGCAGACTGCATTCTCACGGGGCTGACCTCGCGCCTTCTAGAAATATCCGGACTCTCTTCTGCTTTCAGCTCCGGATTTACACCCGATTCATGCCGTGGCTTCTGATCCCATTTGCTCGAACCAAGGCCGTTCGAAATCCGAGTGACTACTCTCCGATAGCTGCTGTTCGGCGGGTTCACCTCTCGCAAAATCGGAGGCTCGGGCGTAGCAGCATCTCCGATATCCCCATCGACGTATCGCCTCAGACTGACGAAATTTATATTCGTGTTTCGGTTCCTGTAAGCTTCCGTCTTCGTGCGGTTCTTCGTTCGAACCATCTCATTTTCTATCGATTGCTGTCCGAATTCTTCCTCTTCGATATTATGGGCCCGATATGAGTGCCGGGAAACTGGACGCCACGATGAAGAGCGATGCGAGATTTTGTTCCGTGGTAATCGTAGCCAAGGTGGTAAATTCCGATAGGGTAATTTCGGGTGTAATTTGGTCGGAGAACGACGGATTGGTCTCGAAGGAGGCAACTCATTGGAAGAATCGCGATCCCTGAGTCTGTCCCTAGTACGAATTCGAGGAGTCGATGTGGCAGCGTGACGAGCATTAATAATCCTGATCTTCTTCAACTTATCGAGTTGTCTTTGACGGTGAGGATCCTTGTTGTCGCACGAAACTGACTGACCGCCTGAAGCACTATCAGTTTTTTGCATCGCCGCCGACGGTCGTCTTTCGTCAGAATCGTCGCAGTCATTATCGCTGCAAGCTGATTCTTTCTTCTTTGAAACCTCGGAACAATCATTCTCGACGCAATCAGGGATGCTGGTGTTCGCGACAGGGGATTTAGTGGACGAATGGTCCCACTCAGAGGATGGTCTCGAACATTTATCGCCTTCACATCCCTCGGTATTTTCGGAGGCTCCGGGAGTAGATGGACAACCGTCACCAGAACAATCTTGTTGATGATTTAGTTCAGTGTTGTTAGATTTGCAGTCAGAATCATCACACTTATCGGTACTTGAAGTGGACGGACAGCTACCATCTTCCTTGCAATCAATCTGACCAGTGATATTGCAGTTGGGACCGGAACAGACAGTAGAATTGTTGATTACCTCAGGACTGACGTGCGGTCGGCATTTCTCCCCGGAACAGTCATCGGAGGTACAGTTTTCCCCGGAGCAGTCTTCCCCTGAGGAACTTGCGGTATAGGATTTCGGCTTGTTTGATAATCCACGTTTCTTACCTGTCGGCGTTGTGTTCTCTGTTTCCAGCGAAGCGATAGCCCCTGGAACGTTGGTGTTCATAACCGAATCTTCTCCAGTTGCGGGGATTGCGGTAGCGGTCGGCACAGGTGATGAGTTAGTTGCTCTTGCATCGTCTGACAACAGAAGCGGAGAAGGACTGTGAACCGTATACCACGCGTTACCGGGTAAAATATCTGTACTATCGTTTAAAATTTTCGGGGTGCATTCGTCCCCGTAACAATCCTCATCACTCCTTGGAATAATCGTCTCATCTGCAATCATCAATTCGGCAGTGCTTTCCCCAGAACTCGACGTAGTTGTCTCCATTATTTCCGCCGTCATTTCTTCTTCAATCCCGAACTGCTCGGTCGATTCAGTCGATTCAGCCATCCGCTCTGTAGTCGCTCCCTGTGTCCTCATCTCATCCTCAGCCGATGTCCTCTGCTCTGCAGTCGTTGTTTTCTGTATCCTCGGTTCTTCTTCAGTTATCATCTGTCCTATAGTCGTCGTTCCCTGTGTCGTCAGTTCTTCGTCAGTCGTCGTTTGCTCTGTGACCAGCTCTTCCTCCTTCACCGTTTGCTCTTTACTCATTATAACGCGTGCCGTTACTTCTCCCTCAGTTATTGTCGTTGTATCCCGCGTCTTTAGTTCTCCCCCAATTGTCGTCTGTTCGGTCAATCTATCAGACGTCTCATCTGTAGTTCTGGTTTCCTGTAACGTCAGTTCTTCACTCATCGCTCCCACTGTTGTATGTATCAATTCCTCTATGGCCTGATCCTCAGTTGCTTGCGTTTCTGTCGTTGATTCCTTACTCGCGTCCAGGGTAACAGTTTTTTCCATAGTCACCGGTGTCGTGGGTGTCGCGGCGAGTTCTTTATCTATCGAATCCGTTAAATCCGTCAAATTCGTCGTCTGCTGTTTCGTGTTTTCCGTAGTACCTTCCGCAGCCGATGTCGTCATCTGTAAGGTCGTATTCTCAGTATTATTCCCTAGTAACTCTGCAGGAATTTCTGACGTTGTCGACGTCGCCGGATTTTCTTCCGTTATCGGCACCACCGTTGTCTCTTTCGCGTTAATTATTGGCATCGAGGCTTCCTCAGATTCCTCGCTAGTTTCTTCGACGTTATGTATTTCTGAGCTTACAAGTTCTTCGCTATTGGCAAAGCCAGTAGTAACTTGTTCAGTAACTGTCGTTGGATTCTGTGTAGCTCGTGGTTCGTCGGCTTCTTTTTCCGGGTCCATCGGTAAGGCGTATTTTTCATCGTCATGAACCGCTTCACTCTTGTGCAGAAGGTAGAATAATTCATCGATATCATTTTTTACTTCGGCGTCAATAAATTCGCATTTTTTCACCGTTTCCAAGCCGATCCACAGGCACACCCGCGGATTATTGCACAATATTTCAACCGTCACGTTCTTTGTGTCCCACAAAGCGCTCCGAATCTTTTTCGTCAACGACATCAAGCTCGAATATTTAGGCACGTTTTCGAGGTTTTTGTAAGCGTCAAAAAGCTCCAGTAACTCGTTCAGGTTGTTCATCATATGACTCTGCCGCCAGAAACGAGCGTGTACATGTAGCGCAGTCACGAGGTCAACGGCGAAGTCGATATCTCTCATCTGCCCGAGAATTTCCATCAGCAACTGGTCAGGGCCACTTTGCTGGTATTTTTCGACTTTTAAATATTTACCCACTATGTCGTAATCGTTCATCTTTTCCAGCAGATAGTTTTTCGCGTCGGTTATATCCTCGTCGACGACGTCTCGCGGTAGAATCAAATTCAATAGATACTTCATATCGATTGTACTATTATCGTACACTGTACCTAGAAGCTCGATGTTTCTACTGATCGCCTCAACCTCGCGAACTACGTGTTCCGAAAGGATGGCAAAGTCCCTGCTGCCATCCCTGGTTCTTCTCGCAGTTTTTCGAAGTTCGAACAGCTCTCTGAGCAGATCACTCACCGTATGTATCTGCAACAGGCGATCTTTCTTCATAAGAACTTTGCGTTGATCCGGGCCCAACATTTCGGCCGCTAATATAATCATCACGTTTCTTTCCGCCGTTCGAACTTCGTCGTTGAAACTGTCGTATTGAATGTTGTGAAGGAGACCAGACATCAGACCGACCGTCAAGTCGAGGGTGCCTCTCTTCAGATGATGTAGAATAGCAGGGAGAGAAAATCCCCTTGGAAATCTCGCCCTTATATGAAACCGTTTATACATTCGTTTAGTTAGTTTCACGACAGGCAATAGTGATGAATTCAATCGAGGTTGATCGTGTTTGGTAATGGTCATGCACGACATAGAGCTTTCCTTCAAGCATGTACGGACGTGCTTGTGAATGTGCCGACATATCTTGGTAGGTCTGATATCCGGATTGCGTAAAACACTCGGGACGATATCGAATACGTTGTATTTTCTCTCCAGCGTTTCCTGGTACACCCTGTAAAGGGCTTCGGTCTGGCTAATACTGTAGTCATCGTAGTGGTCGTAGACGAGAGGTCCGAATATATCGAGAATTTGGATTCGGAGAAGGGCTCCGAATCGGAGGAGGTGTTCCGTCGCTTCTTGGAAGTTGTAGATTGGTCTGTGAATCGCCCGATTATTGAACATTTCCAATATTTCCCTAGTCGTTCTTGCTCCTTTTGCCTGATCCGGGTACGGCTCATCATCGTGGCGTATTTCCTTGTAGTTTATTTTGCTCTGCAATCAAATTCCAGTTTTTCGAATCTTTGTCAAAACTATAACGAGGCAAAATCTATCTTTCCGTTGTTATTTCGGTGTCAATAAGCGACTCGAAATTGAGAAGAGATTCGAACAAATGTTAGTTCGAAAATGAATGGGGAATTTAATTGAATACGAAAGAGCTAGAAAATTGGCTTCCTGTTCACAAAAAAAATTATACATTTCTAAATTCTAAAAATGAGAAAATCGCAGAGGCTTCTATAAAAAATCGCTCGAATCCCAACTCGAATTCGCTAGATTATTGGCATATCCTTGTACCTATGTCCGGGTAAAAGTTTCGTCCATAGAATAAACCGACTGATATACTGGTACTTACTGTCGCAGTCTCTGTGTGCGCGAGGATAACAATAAACACGATAAATATGTTGAAAGATTTTTTCCCCTGGAGCGACATCGCCGACGACACAACGACTCGCACGCGTTTCGCTTGTACAGTACCCGGAGCAACTTGTCTGCCGCTTATAAAACGTAGGTACTCTAGCCAATGCATACGCATATATACCACCTACGCTGACCAATACGTCAGCATGCAGAAGAACACACGTACACACACGCGGCGTATAATCCATATTTATATCCACACGCATTCATTGTTCATAGATGTATTCGGACGTGGCGTGTCTGTATGTGTGTGCAGCTGGCATATCCTCTTACTGAAAATAATAAAAGGGGTGGTTTACGGATTAGGCTAACAAGAGAGTGAAGAAGACTTTGTAGATACAGACAGGCTTATGCTGTATAGCAGCACGAGGAGGTATTCGAAGTATTGGAATCCGGAGTGGACTGGGAGCAGGCGTAATATCAGCGTGCAAATTATTATTGGTGATAAAAAGTTTCGTGATCGATAGATCGGAAATGGTAGGGAATTTATTCGATGGAGAATAGAGCGAGGATAATTTTATCACAGCATTACGCGTCTAACGTTATATGTGAGATATTCTTTGCCAGTTTCATTCTGCTGCAAGGATCAATGGTTCTTTATTTCTTATAGTTTTTTTTCGAAATTAATACAGAAGAGGGGATTGAACGAACGATTCGTTCGGTATACTTTAACAAGTGTGTAAAATAGGAAGCGGCATTCTACGAGGTATATCGATATCTTTATAACCCATAGAAACGAATTTCAGCTAATACTTGATTGCCATTTGAATTTATTGTTGAGACAATTAGCAGTAAATCGCACGGCGCTCGTGTTATGGTTCAACGTTGGAGCTGCCACATTAAAAACGTTCAATTTAAACGGCATTACTACATCAAGAACATCATCAAAAATTTACTCGAAATTATCCACTCTAATGTAATCGAAAGACAATTCAAAAGACGAAAATCATTCTCTAATTATTTTTGCAATAATGTAGATTTCTCTTTCCTCGAACTAGGTTTATGTATCTTCCAAATATCAAGCCCCTTTACGGTTAATTAATATAATTAATCTCTCTATTGGACTGTGATCGAGGCATGAAGTGTTCCCAAAGTATAACATAGATCCCCTCGATATGCGAATCATTTGGCTTTTATATAGTGAATATTAAATATAGTATTTTACGACTGCCTTTGCGTGATCGATTCTTTACAGTCAGGTGGCATAGGGAATATACTTCATTAAATGTAGCGGGTAGCACCGCGTCTTTACAATAACGGTGATTCCCAACTTAAGGCCGATTTTCTGTACCTATCTACTTGTGAAATGTATTTCGATACTCCGTGGAATTATTTTTAAACTACAAGTCGATTTGCGATCGTGACGAATCGCTTCGATCCGAGTCGCATTTTCGCTCGTGTAAATGCATTTTATTGTGATTGGAATTCGGACTCGAGCGATGATGGGCCTACCTTGCATTTACTATTTTCAATACCCCCTCGCTATTTTACTTTATCAGAAAAGTACTTCGCAATTTTTATGAAGAAACGCACTCATCCAATTACGATTCTGGTCCAACGTATAACATGAAAAACGAGGAAAGTTCATTCGCAATTAGTTTGTCTGTTAAATGCCACAACTTTCATTGGAATGAAAAACCACATTTTTCCAATTTACAAGATCGATACATCCCCAATTTTCATCGTTGGAAATTCCGAGCTCAATGTATCATCAAGATTCAGACACTGTACAAATTTCCTGTACCTATATTTGTTTCCATGGCCAAAGATTGCCCACGGATAGCTCGAATTATTATTTGAAAGGGTAGAATTTGCTAGCAACCCTTATGCCTGCGTAGGTGTAGATAACCGCGAAAGTACGGTCGCTCCGAAGCTTCGGAATGAAATTGTGCTATTGAATAAGAGAATCAGGCCAGTTTTAAAGTGCAGTCTGTCTCGAACTAACAGACTTTCGATAGTGGATATGCAGAATTTGGATTCCGTAGTTTCTGCTCTGTAAGTACGCTGTATAGAACTGGATGTAGGTACCTTAAATTTTATCTCCGAAACTAGGAGAAAAACCTACAGACTTGATGGAATAACATTCATTTTCTGATCACGTAATCGTAATCGGTATTTAGATTCGATCAAGCCCATTTCGTAGGAGTGTTTTCTTCTCAGTCCGGTAAAAAGTACCTACTTCGTCGAAGTTTTCATTCGTGGATTAATGGGCCGAGTAACGTTCCTTCTTTAGTCGCAGATCCACATTAATATCAGTTTCAGAGTTTTTTTTGAAGATTATTTTTAAGAATAGCGATCAGGGACTCTTTACACGAAACAGGTCTAGTTCTATCAGTTTGAACCTTGTTCAAACACTCAAAAAAGTTCGAACCGCAAGTTTTAGTCCGTTTAATTTGTCCCTTGAAATCCGCACCCGCGCAACCCTGGCCATCCGGGAGTCGGCGCAATCCGTACACCAATATGGATTCCCTGTTCACAATATGCACCTACGTAGTAGTCAACAGTCGACGTGCCCTTCTTTCGTGGTTAAAGAAAAACTGACGCTTTGACGTGGGATTCGATTGATTAGTCGGTTCTTGGATCTTCTATCTATACTTTAGTGCACAGTATTGGTAATATTGTTCGATTCTGATACCGGAAAACCGCCTTTTTCTGACCTGGACATCTCGCGATGGCTGAAGACTACGCCTACGCGTGTCAAAGGGCAGAACTCCTGGGGCTACCACCACCTAGCGAAGAGGAATGGGCCAAGACGAGACAGACGATAGAACCTACCGAAGAAGCGATCGAGGAGTCGATAGTTGAGGTAACTATATACGATGTTGTTCGGATTTGGGTTTGTGGAAAAAGCTTGAATATTGGGGAAGGGAGTTGGAAATTTTCGGAGAGAAGAAAGTCGACGAGGAATAGACAGATTAGGGAAAAACTAGAGGCTTTTACTGGATGAAAAAATTCTCGTGTATTGAAGTCGAAACCATTTCGATCATTTGACATCTTTAGGAATTTGTGATCTGTTTTAGACTCGATTTTTTTTAGAATACGTATATACCTCGTTTTCGTGGTTTAGTCGAGAATGTTGATATGAAACACGTGGCTCAATAATTGGAGATAAATTTTCGTACATACATTTTTTCGTTTATTTTTAAAGCGGAAAACAGCTGAGAGTTTTCGAAGCTTTTCTCATATTATGCATTTTGATTCAGCTCTGTTGTTACGATGACGTGTAGATATTTTTAGCTGGTTTTTTTTTTTTCATAAGATAGGTCAGAGTAATTATCCATCACACTATCTAGCAAGTAAATGATATTTGCACTCGCGTATTCGCTGGGTCAATTAGATTGATTTACTTTGGTATTATACTTTTTTCGGAAGCCATATCGGATACGAAGATGAAAACTGTCCTATCCAAGGCAAACGAATAGTTTCATTCAAGGCTCGGTAAATTATCCGTGTCCAAGTCCGAAAATAAAAAGGGCAATCGTGAAGAATTAATAATTTATTGTATGCATATTGACCACCGGAATAAATTGGCTAAGATTCAATTTGAAGAGGCTTCGTGGTCAAAATTTACCACGAACGAATCGTGGACATGAAAGCTAGATTTATTTAGCAGATTCGATATCACACTCGCCTCTGCACCCTCGAATTTAAAACATTGATTCGATTATATTAATTCAGCCTGATTAATTTTCACCGTCATATTGTTTTCAAGTTTTTATAGTTTTTTTAATGAATATTTATCACCTGTCTCGTTTTCACGAAAAATTCGGGACTGTAGTGAATAGTTTTACTCACGATATTTCAAAAATCAAAGTACGTTCTTCAACTGAAATTTGACATCGAGTCCCATGAGTAGATATTAAAACAAAAAAAATTAAAACCACGAGACTCGATTTTTTAAAATTAAAAGCATAATTATACGAAGACGTATGCATCGAACTGTCGTGGTTGCTATTAGCCTGCGTTATTAATATCGGGAATGTCAAATTGTTAAGTTATACATCCGCGCCAAGTTATTCGGACCTTAAAATTTCTCTAAACCTAAATGTATACGTATCTCGAGTGACACAGCTGCCAATATAAACTTTCAGTATATTAATAAAGCGAGATATTTTGCTTTCGTAATAACATGATCATGATTTTTCCGAAAGTCACTAACCCTACGAGGTTCTTGAGATCTTCGAGTCGCATGGAGCAGCGGGCAGCTCATGCTGCTATCAGACAGTAAAACATGGGATTTCTATTTTACAGGATCTTACCATGAAGGATGGAAGCATGAGCCGCGTTGGAGGCGGCTTGGACGAGCTCAACAGCATTCTGAGCGCAACCCAGAAGAAGCTAAACAGGTTTAAAGTACGATCAAGTAAAGAGAACGATATAAAAAATGCGTTCATGCAGCTGCACCGGTGAAGATTTCATGATTAAGGTCATTCTTTCCGAAAAATGTTTCGTTAAAAAAAAAAGAGGAGCTTATTCCTCCGAAAATTTATACTTGAAAGCATATTTCGTTTCATCATGGATTTCCCAATATTCGGAGAAAAAAAACAATAATTCCAATTCGCTGTGATTTGTTCCTTCTTTATGTTTCCTGAAAGTTCATGCTGCAGCTGCAGATGAGCGTTGCAACTTTTGATATTTGAACCCAATTGCTGTTCAATTCTCCTGAAGAAACAATCGTGTCTATTTCGTTAACTCCGATTATTTTCAATCAACTTCATTCTGCGGTTTAGTTCGTTGATCAGCTCTTAGAGCAATTATTAATTGTCTCCTTCCGTCTGCCTTTCTTGAACAATAAACAGCTCCAATACCTACGGGGTTCTGTTTGATTACAGCAACGAATCACAAATTCATTCAATATATCTTCAGCTAATCGCTCCTGCGTCGATGATTCTAATTGAAAAAATATGGCTTTGTGTTATACCAAAGTGAGAAGTTTGATGAGTTTTTGAGCGAGATTTTCGACGGTCAAGTAATATAAGAAATTAGAAGAAAATAAGAACGAACGAATAAATTATAAGGAGACGGATTTACGATGACGTATTCGCGATAGCGACTAATGAACTTGGGTAAAGGATGTCGTGGGTGGTTGGCCAGCGGGCACCTTCCAGACTTTATTAATACCACATCACCTGATCGTTCTCATCTTTAGACTGGGAAACGGCACGAGGAGGATTGGCCTCTGGTTCCAGCCATCATAGTAAACTTAATGTTATTCGTAGGCAAAATTATACGCTGAATTAATTGATACGAGACCATAACCATCGTATTTTTAGATTTTCGTCATTTTATTCAAATCCGCAAGACACTTGGAATTTTTTTTAGCACACTAAAAGCGTTACGAAACCTGATTTCGATGACGTCTGGTGATTATCTCATAGTTTTCGGCCTCCAATAACGATCAAACTTTATTTTCGCACTGTTCTCTTCTTCGTAACAGAATTCCCGGCTATTGATTCGCCAATTTCCGTTACAGACGGTCTGCGGAAGTTTCGGGGCACTGTTGAAGGTCCGAGTCGGCTCCAGAGCGAACACCCCGGACCATGTACCACTCCAGCCGAATCCAGATAAGGCGAAAGAATTGGGGGAGGCTCTGGTGGTCGACGAGACCATCGCCGTCGAATGTCCGGTCGAAAGGGTCCCCGGAAATGAAGGGGGTGCGCGGAAACAGGATATAAACGAAAAGGTCGAATCACACATCGACAAGCTGGACTTGTTGATAACGAAGGCGGAAAACGCACAGTACAGTATGCAGCATCAATCGAAACAGATGAGAAAATTCTTGAAATAATTCTGTGAATGAATCTAAAAATTTGTTCACATTTTTTTACTATATGAAATCAGAAAGGATCGCTTCACGATTGATTCACGTCATAATTCCTTGTCGATATCATATTTATATTATACACTATTATAAATGCGTACGTAGCATCGATGTCTAAGTGTGAAATGGATTAATGGTGCTTTGTGATCAATCAATAATCGTTATCGATATAATTCCTTTTCGAAAGTACCCCGCTTTGCAGTATAACACGTTATCTTACTTATCACATTTTTTTTTTTTTTTAGAATTTTCTAGCTCACAAACCAATCAACGGATCTTTATGCGCGATAAAGATTTTTGTAGGAAATTGAACGCTCTACAAAAAATGTCTCTTGTCATTTTTTGATTAAACGACGAGTTCAAAAGTTACCTTTTTACTTTTTATTTTCAACTTTCAAAAGTTAACTTTTGAACTCGTCGTTTAATCAAAAAATGACAAGAGTCATTTTTCGTAGAGTGTTCAATTTTCTACAAAAATATTCATCGCGCATAAAAATCCGTTAATTGGTTTGTGAGTTAGAAAATTCTAAAAAAAAAACAAATGTTTTTTCCCATGTTATTTAAATGGAAAATAGAAATCCTCGATGCGTGACCTTTAAATATTAAAATTAAGAGCTCCAATTTTCACAGGTGTCTTTTTTCAGTACTCTGAAGATATTTCGATGCGAGCTTTCAAAAAAAAAAAAAATAGTCGATTTTTTTGAATCAGCCTAATATACAATTATCTGTGAATATAAATCTCGTAGCTTCGAAGCTTGATTAGCTTTTTCTTCTCACACTAAAATAAGCTTCGGCACGATACCCTATCAATTGCCAGTTATAAATGCCTGGCGAATTAACGGCGTGAAACTTCTCTTGTAAATGCGGAACGATTATCAATGCAAAATCTTTGTTACGTGATATAGATATGCAGTCATTTCAACGAACTCAATTATAAGGCTTGAAGAAAAAAAATCGTCGCTAGAAGCGGAGAAAGATAAGTAAGTAATAGACTCGTCGGTATGTAATACTAGACTTGCCCACGTGAAGTGCACGTTCGAAAATAGCTCTTGCTCCGTGTTCTCATACATATGCGTGTACATCGCGTATTGATGAATTATTGCGACAAGTGAGAACTCACCGCGCTTTAGAAAATCAAAAATAAACTTATCTCTAGGTTTGTATGGTAGACCAAGTTAACTTTTTATACTTTGGCTTACTGATAGTTTCGGAGATGAAAGATGGATATTCAACACTTATCCATTCACAGGACGATTCAGTATCATACCGAAGAATATAGTAGGTTCTTACATAGTTTTTAGATTTCCTACACAGAACGATTAATTTAGTATGAAATGAATAGAATATATTCATCGAACGGTTCATAAATATGTGGGCTGGCTTTGGGCCATTATGAGAATGCTGTGATTGAGTGACTGAATTTTGATCTTTCCTTGTTTAAATTTTCGGGTTATACCTACATACCATGTTACGGTTTTATATTATATATTCATTTATCAATATCATGTTCGAGAGATTTAATATGACGTTGATATAATAATGTACTTGCGGTAAACTAGCATTTGCAATCTTAGGTTTACCGTATTATGTATAATAACATAAACTGTTGCTATTATTGTTGTATTATTATACACTAAAAATGCTTGTTGATGCTTGAATAAAAAAAAAGCACATGTTACAATAAAGACCCGTGAATTATACTTATACAATGTCTTATTCTATAGCTATAAAGGGTCATTCAGTTTATGGATAGATTTTTCAGAATGATCATTCATTGAATGTCTGAATGTCTTTATCAAAAACTCAAGGGGCGGATAGTTCCCGAGTTACAGAAGCTCGCCGCCTTTCTCATCGTCCAGATCTTCCAATACCAGGAATCATTCATTTGTCAGAATCGGACGAATGATTGCCAGATAAGTGACGCCTTATGTTTGAGCTGACAGAGATGTTTGGATTTTGATGCAGTTTCATTCGACTGTGACAAAAGGATGAGGGCTATAATATCATCGTCTCTGCGATCAGAGCATTTCTATTAAGATGCCTGTCAGTACAATTTTGCGATTGCTGCGATTACTCTTGGCCTGTGCTTGGCGTCAGCGGGGTTCGAAATGGTATCGCTATCTCACGGACAAATTGACGAACTACTTTTGCCGCAAACATCTTTACGCCGCAAGATATGCAATCTGCCGATAAATACAAGAAGGCCATGCGGGTTGCGTAAAACAGGCGCACCAGCGTCGGCGGCATATGCAATGGATACATATTTATTTTTTAATATAAATACAAATTTTATGCATATCTTATTTTAGCAATGAGTAATATTGTATACATGCTGCATAAATAAATTTTCGGATATACTAATAATCATTTGCTTCGTTATTTTTCACTGACTCCTCCCCATGACTCCTGATTTTGAATAAGCGAAACGTGAACGACTCTCAGTAAGAGTAGGAAATACAATAAATATTGATATTCTTTGAAGAGTAGAAGAGCGGTAAGAAATGAGGTGAAATGCATTTTCAGCTACTCAAAAATTGACAACTTGACATTTTTTCAACCCTGAAAAAACGCTAACATGATTATTCATTAGGTATAGAGAGAATAGGTATAGATACGTAGAAAGACACGTATGCATATACGCTGGTCGTTTTTTTTCCTTGAATATTTCAGCACACCTCCTCGGGTCAGATGATAACTCCGAAAAATGCTAGCTTAAATTAATTATAGGTATAGAGACGTATAGAGAGTCGTATGCATGAATGCATCAATACACACATCCTTTTTCGGCACACCTCCTCGGCTCAGATGTTCTCCTGATACCAGGAGCAGAAATTTTGCGAGTTAAAATCCTTCTAACTCCGAAAAATGCTAGTAATAATTAATTATAGGTATAAAGACGCATAGAGAGACGTATGCATGAATGAATCAAGACACATATCGTTTTTCGGCACACCTCCTTGGCTCAGATGTTCTCCTGATACCAGGAGCAGAAATTTTGCGAGTTAAAATCCTTCTAACTCCGAAAAATGCTAGTAATAATTAATTATAGGTATAAAGACGCATAGAGAGACGTATGCATGAATGAATCAAGACACATATCGTTTTTCGGCACACCTCCTTGGCTCAGATGTTCTCCTGATACCAGGAGCAGAAATTTTGCGAGTTAAAATACTTCTGACTCCGAAAAATGCTGGTAATAATTAAGTATAGGTATAGAGACGTATAGAGAGACGTATAGAGAGACGTATGCATGAATGAATCAAGACACATATCGTTTTTCGGCACACCTCCTTGGCTCAGATGTTCTCCTGATACCAGGAGCAGAAATTTTGCGAGTTAAAATCCTTCTAACTCCGAAAAATGCTGGTAATAATTAAGTATAGGTATAGAGACGCATAGAGAGACGTATGCATGAATGAATCAATACACATATCGTTTTTCGGCACACCTCCTTGGCTCAGATGTTCTCCTGATACCAGGAGCAGAAATTTTGCGAGTTAAAATACTTCTAACTCCGAAAAATGCTAGTAATAATTAAGTATAGGTATAGAGACGCATAGAGAGACGTATGCATGAATGAATCAAGACACATATCCTTTTTCGGCACACCTCCTTTTCTCAGATGTTCTCCTGATACCAGGAGCAGAAATTTTGCGAGTTAAAATCCTTTTAACTCCGAAAACCGCTAGTATAAATGGATAACATATAGAGACGTATATGTAGACACATATAAATTAGTGTACACGTATAAAAAAGTATATCTAGATCCACTACAGAAATTTCTGGCAATTGAGACACATCAGCAGAACGGATATGCGTTTACGTATAGGCATGCATATGCAACTAGCTATTACTTGTTTGGTATAATTAGTAGAGAGTTACAGGGAGGGTAAAGTGGAAAATAACGAATCAATTGATTTCTGCAATATCTGGCAATTTATTGATGTAGAATCGATACAATATTACTAATTGTGTACAATTTGTTATTTATTTCCCTTTCTTAAAAACTAATATGTTACATATATTGCAATTGATCGAGTCTGTTTATTTGGTTCTCATTTTTTCAACATACAAGATAACATATATAATAAACTAATTACGCATCAATGAGGTTTACAAGATACAACTAATTTTATAAAGACTATAGATTTGCTATACATTTGCATATTGCAATGGGACTAGAATCCTTGTTGGCCGGAGATGTTTGGACTTTGCTTCAAGTTTGTTTATCTGTAACAGAAGAACGAGTGTTATAATATTGCTATCATCCAGTAAATTATTCAAGTAACTGTACAAAATGAATATTATTCCGTTAATGTGTAAACACCGAATTTTTTGCCACAATCTCTCTGTTGCCAGCGTATTTGAATTTAGTTGTCTGTCATATATTTGTTACATTATCTGTATCCCGTTAACTCATCTCCGATATAACGCCAAGTGCCCAGCATTTATTTACTAATCAATATTTGTGTCCACCTGATTTATACATCCAAAATATCTACCCTCAATACAATAACTAATAAGTTCAACGATACAGTGAAAATTCATAACGATTGCCGCCTATTCTTTGCGGCAAAAGTATTTCATATTTATGCCACATAGGTCGCCACTTTATAAATCAACAAGTTTCGCCATCTGCAAGATTCCACATGAATTATAACCACTGTGTTTCACGTCGAGGTCTCATCTATTTCTAGCTCATACTCTTTGGTTGCAATAATGTGTATCCCGGTATGGTCATAGCTTGAATTTGATTCGGTTTTGTATTGTGCCGGAATTCCCAGTCTACGACCTCATTCATCACTCGATAAATAATAACTGTCTAATAGAATCGTTACCATCATGTCTCAAATATCTGCATCTGAAGGCCCGATGTTACAACAGATCGATTTGACCAAACTCAATCTTCAACAGCTCACCCAATTGAAACAACAATTGGATCAAGAGCTTGGTGTCTTTCAGGACTCTCTGCAAACCCTTAAAATAGCACAAAATAAATTTCAAGAATCTGGTACTAGTCTGGAGAAAATCACCCCTTCTGCAAAAGGTAAGACCACGAGCCTCAATAATACATTTACTCAATTCTTTCTCTACTATACCGAATCTAGGCATGTTTTAGGTTAGGACACATGTTAAGTATAGATGAATCACCACAGTAAATCGACGTTCTTTTCCTGATTCTCATCGCCAGATTCGAAATAAAATTCATTTCTCTCTCTTCCAGGCTTTGATTTGATTACAATCATTCTGTCAAAGAATAAAGATTCGAATATATCGAAATTTATGCATTTTGAAATACTTGTTTCATTTTAGATAACTCCTTTTTCTCCTTTTTTTGTATTCAGGAAAAGAAATTCTCGTCCCGCTAACAGGCTCGATGTATGTGACTGGTAAACTAGCCAATACGGAGACGGTAATAGTGGACATTGGCACGGGATACTATGCCCAGAAGGATATCCAAGGCGCGAAAGATTACTTCAAGAGAAGAGTGAACTACGTTACGGAGCAGATGGAGAAGATCCAACAAATTGGTCTTGAGAAGAGTAAAATAAGGGAAGCAATTATGGATGTGATGGAGATGAAAATGCAGGGGCAAATGGCGACGCAAAAAGAACTCGCCGAAACTGCATAGAGAAAATGATATTATTTAAAATATATATTTTAATTATTGCCTATTCTTTTCTTTTAGGCATCTTATGTCTAGTTGGACTTTAATTCTAAGCAATTATTGTTACACAACTTCATTCTTTATTCGTTTAACACTGAGATTTCAACTTATTCGGTCACACCTGTTAACAGAATCGATTTTTCAATGGAAAATTAAATTCGGTTACATTACTTGTACACAGAGCACTGCTTCAATAATAATTTCTTAACACAGATCATTGTTAATCTCTTATTATTCGTCCTAATAATCTTTACCTCAGCTACCATCGTTTAAATGTCTCTTGTAAATTGCTCTGAGATATTTTTGATATTATAGAAAATGAAACAACACTTAGCGTTGGAACTAAACTATTAAAAATTTACAGTATCCTCAAAGGTACTGCAGGCTAATGGACATTTTTCATAGTTTAAATTCATCGTCGATACAATCGATAATATTCAATAATATAATATACTTAAAACTTAGAAATCTCATAGATAAGATAGAAGACGTTCTTTAAATTACATATTAAAAATTGAATCTCGAATCATTATTATATTCTATGTTTTTGGAGGATAATTCTATAGTTTTTACTGTTTTCAGTCTCTAACTCGGCAATCAAATATACTTTGTATTATTCTGAGCATAAGTATATTCTACAGCTAATAAAGTCATAATTTCTAACAGTTTCAACGACTTATTTCGTAATCATATTTTCGCGATATGTTTTACATATTTTTTGAAATCATACGATAGATTGATTTTATTCAATCGTTTCTTTAATACTCAATTGTCATCCAATAGCTTGGTCAAAATTCGTATTAACATTTATACAAATCGTAATAATTCGGCATAATTGATATTCGAATTATCTTGCTTTATAATAAACAGGGCAAGTAATTCTTCCCACTATAAGATGGTCGCAGCGCCTGATTACAGGCAACTTAACACACATGCCTGAATCTCAGGTAAAGAGGCGAGTATAGCTGATTTTATTCATTCACTTACCTAGCAGTCGTTCGAGATTGTCCGAGCCCACGCATTGTGCGAAATGCCAACAAAGGTCCAGCTATCAAAATTGTATGGAGAAAATTTAATGAAAAAAATGTATTATGCATTGAAATAAATAAATTGAAATGAAATTTGAATTTTTTGTGGAAATGAATTCTTCACCTAGTTCACATATAGTTTCAATCCAATAAAAAGATTGAACTTACTCATGAAATCTACAAATAATAATTACTGCCATATATATCTAATGAGCTGATTGGATCGATAGATGTTGAAAGGGTTTTGCCCTCAGTTCAACTCTGCTTTGTAATTCTTATCTTCTTATCAATTCCTTAAAATACAAATAACCCGTATATCTATCTTTCCGTATAGTCCAGTCGAAATAGACATTCACCTGGAAATAATTAGGGGGAGCAATTTTTTTTTTTAAACTTCGAGGGGGGTGGTTGAGAGTGTAAATCTCGATTTTCGGGA
Organism: Rhogogaster chlorosoma; assembly: GCA_944452935.1. NCBI lineage: Eukaryota > Metazoa > Arthropoda > Insecta > Hymenoptera > Tenthredinidae > Rhogogaster > Rhogogaster chlorosoma. The sequence goes on from OX101797.1 coordinate 24,809,273, forward strand.
AAATCTCGCAATTGCGTTTGCCGCCATCTTGATTTAAAGTTGATTTTTTTTTGGTTTTCAAAATAACTCGCTTATTTGCAAGTTTAGAGCGAAAACGATAGAACCCAAAGTTGTTGGAAATTCAATTTCCCACAAGTTTGGTCATTATAATTTTTACTCTAGAATCGATATTTGCAGAGTTATACTCAAATCAGGGGTATAGTTATATTCAAAAATTTTCACCCCTAATTTGAGTATAAGTCCGAAAATACTGATCGTAGGGTAAAAATGGTGACAACCAAAGTTGTAGGAAATAAAATTCCCTACCTGATTACATGTTACCATTTTTTCGATAAACTTGATAATAAACGAGATATTTGTATGATGAAAAAAAATTTCACTCCTGATTTGAGTATAACTCTGCAAATATCGATCCTAGGATAAAAATTATAATAATCAAACTTATGGGAAATTGAATTTCCAACAACTTTGGATCCTATCATTTTCGCTCTAAACTTGCAAATAAGCGAGTTATTTCAAAAAAACAAAAAAATTCAACTTTAAATCAAGGTGGCGGTGAACGCAATGGCGAGATTTTCCCGAAAATCGAGATTTACACTCCCAACCACCCCCCTCAAAGTTTAAAAAAAAAAAATTGCTCCCCCTAATTATTTCCAGGTTGAACTATTTTTATGTCTATCTCGACTGGACTAGTAGCATGTTATCCACAGGCCCTCTCTCCGAATTCGTGTACTACAATTTCACAGGACAAAAGCATGTAGGTCTGTTTTTCTATATGATGTCAAGCAATAATCGTGGTCACATGCGTGAAATTAAAGAATATAGTATAACACGTAAATACAGAAATTCCGACTCGCCTTTTTAACTATGAAATATGCAAGATGTTTCTTGCCTTTAATATATCTGTGTGATTTTGTGAGATATATCACCTTGGAGCCCATAGAGTCGAACACAGTTTTCACAGCGTATGAACCGGACTTTCGTATCGTAGGTGGAAAACCAACGAGTATAGAGAACTTCCCTTTCGTGGTATGCACACATACGTTCATTAATCGCGAAGCTATAATATTTTCAAAATTATATTACCACCAGGTGTTATTAAATTTCACTTATTAAATCCTAATCAATATTACATATAGCTATGTTGACAGCTGGCACGAATTCTCATCCGCTATACCATCACACATCTGCTAATGAACCGGGTGAACGAAAATTGATTGGTGAATCCGATTTTCCAAATTCCGGATTGGAAAATATTGAAAAGAATTCAAATTGGCGTGACTTCAATTCTTTCCAATCTTTTTCAACCAGGAATTTCGAAACATCGGATTCACCAATCCACTTTCGCTTACTGGAAACTAAATGAAATACACATATTACTCACATGATGAAATAAAATCCTGATTTTATCTAGTACCTTCTTAATTATATTCATGCGAATTATACCTACACATATAGGTTTCTATTCAGCGACGTTATCAACGACACTTATGCGGCGGTAGTTACATACTCCCAAGGTTCATTTTGTCAGCAGCTCATTGTATGGTTTTGTAAGTCGATTCGCAACACTATTCTTCCATATAAAAGAAAAACGGAATAATTATTATTATACACTGCCTTTCCCATTCTCTTAATTAATTGCATATATATTCAAGCTATTCTATTATACACCCAAACAGCACCAGAAAGTAGAATTGTATGGTCTTGGTGCGAGGCAAGACCAATTGTGCAAAATGGATTCTAGATGCATTAGAAATAATAATAAACTAAAGACGATGATGAATTTGTGATGGAAAAACGAAATTTGATGTTTACTTGATCGATGACTCGTTGGTCTGCTTGTTTTTTGCTTTTCAGAAGGCAGAAGGGTGAAAGATGGAAATCGCTTAACCCCCGACTATTTGTAGCGGTAGCTGGTTCCACTAGGGTGAAAAGCCTCTACGGAAGTAAAATGCAGATTGAGTTAATAGACAAGGTGTTACCTCATCCTTCGTACAATCCCAACAACATGCATCACGACATTGGCCTTTATCGGGTAAGGGGTATGATCTAATCAATTCGGAAAATCCTCTCAAATAGTTTCAACGGCCAAATGAATCTGTAAAGTTGGAAAATACTCAGCCACAAGTTTCCCCATCTATCTCTGTCGAAAGAAAACTGAGCTACATTGAAGCGCGAAAATACTGTTACAAGAACTATAGGAAAACCATCGAAATTTTGAATAGTTTCTAATAGCATTTCCACGCTACAGACAGTTTTCTATTTTATTACGACAAAGGCTTTCCCGGACTGATTGATCTACATTTATTATCTCGTTTTAAGCTCGTAGAGCCCTTCAGGATAACCAGATTCGTCTATCCATCACCGATTCCAAATTCTATCAACGACTCCCTTGCTCGAACTAAATTTCCTGTTTGTACCGTGGTTGGCTGGGGGCGGCTGAAGTCGGATTCGGATGTATGTACGCGTTTATAACATAGAGCAGTCAAAATCTAGTCTCACATTATAATTGCTGCTACATCAGGCCCTAAAAATAAATATACAATATCCAGGCCGGCTCCGGTGATATATTAAGGCAAGTCCAAGTGCCACTGGTAACCACGGAAAAATGTAGATACCAAGTCCATCCAAGTGTCAGCGAAAACAGCCAGCTTTGCGCAGGGGTTGACCAAGGTGGATTCGATAGTTGTCAGGTGAAATATTATTACTTTTCCTTCTAAATAAATCTTGGACTTATGAAATCAACGATCACAGATCTCCAACTTTACAGGGTGATAGCGGCGGCCCAATGTTATGTGACAACATACAAGTGGGCATAGTTTCGTGGGGTATAAGCTGTGCAAAGAAACACTCGCCTGGTGTATACAGCAGAATTGATTATTACTTGGATTGGATAAACCAGACTGTGGCGAGAAATGTTTCGCCAAATGATTCGGATCCATACTCGCTCTATCATTTCCTTCTAACGTTTCTAATCTATTCGTTCTGATATATCATCGCCGAAAATATATTCTGAGGGATACGAGTCTTGCTATAGGCAGCTTGATGCCTGATTAAAGTATTGTGCTCAGCAAATACACATTACGAAGATACTTGGCGATTTCATTTGATAAGCATCGTCACAGCATCGCTACTTTGCAGGACGGCATGGACGGAATGCTGGAGGCAATTCCTCGGATACCATCACCAGATTACCTCTGTATATCACGAATACGAAATTCGGAGCTCTGTACTGGCATAGCTGAAGGAAATAAAGAAAATCCTTAAAACTGCAGTCCCTAACTTGAGATTGCCTGATATTTCCATCTCGCACGTGCCACGTCGGTGGTTCTCAGGATTTGTTTTATAGCGAATCACGAATTCCCAATAAACGTCGCTGTCGAATGAAAAATCAAGACGACTCGGATCGTGCTACGTATTCAGATGCATGCCGGTTCGTTTTGGGGATGGGGATGGGGTTTGCGCCAGGGCAACTGCCAAGCGAATGCCACATGGAGTAGTTGACGTAAATCTTCAGGACTCAGGTTCCCGCGAGTTGTTGCCTCTTGGTGAAGATGACGGGGAGGATGCTGCGAATTTTTTCTTCGAAAGTTGGAAAAGGCTCCGGACCACGTTTCCAGCGGGGTCCGGGTTACCCTGGAGGCTGCAAGGAAGTGAGAATTATTAATGGATAGTTCTGTACCGGGTACATCTTATGAGCATTGCTCTCGAGACGAGAGTATTATAATTGACCGTCTAATTGGTTAACGGTGAAGGCTAGAAATTACACGCTCCTCGGATACAGAGCTAATTGACTGTTAAGGGAGTCAAATGGGTTGTTAAAACGCGGGGTGTAAGAACTGAGCGAGTCGACTAATTATGAACCACGACTCGTTTAATTAAACCGCCTGAGCCGCCTGCTTCAAATTGGCTTTGAATTGACAGCTTTGTTAGGTGGGCAGTATCTCGGCGTTCCTCTTACTGCAGAGGGTTCAGAGCAATATATATTTTCGCTCTAGATTGCCAGGGTTGAAGTGTAAAGTAATGGTATCCCCGGGGAAAATAGCTGTGCACTGTGATTCTACGATCTAGATTATTCGCCCAGAGTCACGTGCTCTATTCCCAGTTTAACGAGACTTTCCGGTCACCGTTCGCTTCGCCTCCAACGAAATACGATAGCGGATACGGTAAAATGCGAAAGAACTTCAATGCAGTACATTAAGCCCTCCTTTGTGCCAAACTGTTATTCACGGACGTGGCAGCTGCAGCTGCACCGCGGCGCCACTTTTTCCAAAATCTTTATCATCGATGAAATAACGACTACATAGTAATCAGCAATACTCAAGGCCCGAAAAGTTTTCACGAACTTTACACGAACTTGCGTGATTTCAGATGATCGCAAGTAACTTTGAAAAATTCCAATAAACTTACCAAAGTAATGATTCCTTCCGTGAGTAATTCTACCTCAAGGAAATATATTCGAGTTGTTATAGGGGATGTTTTATCGCACTTCTTGCTGTCCATGGGGCAAAAAGGTTAGTTGACGCAACCGTTACAAAGTATATTTACGCCGGTCTCAGGCCCAGGCTCGAATCTGGACCACAAATTCAGGATGAGTCCCGGAGTTACAGGCTAGACTTCACTCCTGCAGACTATTTCAGCAATTGCTCAACGCGTTCTGAAAGGGGGTTAACAGTTATTAGCCAGTGAAACAAGGGTTGCTGTGAGCAAGAACGGGTTTAATTATTTTATGATCATATACGCGAGGCTAGGGAACGGGGATCGTGGCAGCATTCGAGCAACGGACACAATTAAATATCCATGTGGCTAGGGTCGCGTAATTAATTTAAACGTATTCACAAGTTTGTTCCGCTTTTTTTTCACCCGCTTTGATATTTGCGACACGCATTGATCCATGCAGGGGATTGGATACGTCTTTGATTAGAAATGATATTCCGACTATTATCTGCGTTTAGGATGAAAAATCGGTAGAATTACCGAAAGCTTAGCCAATTCCTCAAATGGCTCAGCTGTCGGAATCCTTTTCAGCTTGTGAGCGTACGGGGTGTATTCAAGTGCGAACGATTTGTAATTATATTAGTCCGCTAATGTAATCAGGTATCCGAGATCCATGCCTAAGCCGTGCAGAGTTTCAACTCTTGGCTTTTACTTCTATTAATTTACCTGAAAAGGGGATTTGTCTGGTACTAAAGGGGCTTGCCCTGTTCGCGGAGAGATTGGACTTGTGTCTTCCCCATTCACGACACGTACTCGCTCGTTTATTTCACAGCAACTCAAAGCGTCTCGACGACGACTCGCGACGCCGGGCGTCTTCTCGAGCCTGAATCAAACCACTCACGATCAGATCAATGCGGGGGAAATACAAAGAATATAGGAGGTGCTCTGGTAGCTCGAGGTAATTTTGTACGAATCAAAGTTCGTTCAAGGGTAGGATTGCCGTTCAAAGAGTGAGAAGAAGTAATTAACAAGTATTAAAACTGGCTATTTATATCTCGGAAATATTAATTAACAAAGTTTATTAACTTTCAATGGTTGGTTAGGATTTTCATTATGCTCACTTTCCCCGGTAGGTTGAAAGACACGGAACGATCATCCCCGAGATCGGTGCAAAAATTTTCACGTCCGCAGACGATCCGAGAAAGTTTTCTCCGCGGCTTGACAAGCCATTAAAATATACGAAATTGATTTGACTTCTCAAAGACCTATCGAGCCAATCACGCGAAGTCGGAGTTTGGCTTCTGTCCATAATTTCTTGCCCTTCATGTAGGCGTTCGGAAAGTTATGGTTTCTTAGCGGAAACCTATAAGCGCGGTCGCAAAAATTCAATTGAATTTCTTGAAAACTGGCCGCGGCCTTTTCCCCCCAGCCGAATGTCAGATACAAAGACTTCCGTAATTTGACGTGGCGAAACCGACTTATTAGACTTCGTGGCTGGGCTAGAGCGATATTCACTAATGATCACCAATCTCTGAACAAATTGATTCCAATTGCTTTCTGACAATTAAATTCAGTTCCCCGACTCGACTGATTGCGAGACTCGAGGCTCTCCTACGTACACCACACTGCACTGCCGATCGATTCCAGTTCGCAATTTAAAGTGTGAAAGAAAGGAAAAAAGGTTTTCTTCATCGTTTCACGAACCGCGAGAGGAATTCAATCTAAACTTTCTCTCGATTGATCATTTTGCGACGTCTCAGCAACACCCTCTGAAAATACTTTCCTCAAATCCGTTGAACAAATGCTCGAACGTCACTTGCCTTATCCAACGCTGCAGCGAACACCTCTTCGTTTGTACTTAAATTCGAGGGTCAGTGGCTGCCGGATTATTGACTTTACCCATCCAAGTCGTCTCATCGTTCTTTGGCTTGGTTAGCGTAATCCCGTTGCTATATATTTGCCCCATAAAATCGACCCGAATGGGAGTTGAGAGAGCCACAAGAAGGCGGTCAATCGATGCGGTGAACTGACCACGGTTCAAGTTATTCCTGGTTTAGCTAGATGGAGAAATATGAGCGGACACATTCACGTATGTCATGAAAAACACGAGAGGATTTGATATAATGGGCCAATTATTTTTCCGCGATGTTCTTCTGCCAAAATTGACAAGTCCACCGTCGTTCAAGCCTTTCAAATTTCCTCCACAATCCCCTTTTCGACTAATTAATCACGGAAAATTTCTAGTTAGCGATAAGCTCCGAGCAAGTTACAAATTAGGAAAGCAAAAGCTGTATTCGCACGCGATACGCAGTTTACCAAAAGATTTATCGAACGAAGAAAAAGAAGGAACTTAAGTCTCGGCGTACCTTTACGATTTCATTCCCTCCCCAATAATCCCTCCCAATTATATTATACCGATTCAACTACGTTAATTAAAAAAGTGATAAAATAATAATCACCGGACTTTCAAACCAGCCGGAAAATATATTTCGACAGTCGACTGCAGCCTCCCAGGCAGAATAATTGGAAATATGTGTAATGAAATATTGCCAGAAAACGTCAACCTCTTATTAGACGATTTCGAGAGGGCACTCTGCCTCCCGATTCTTCTTGGCATATTATATTTCACTGTAATACTGGCCATTCCGTTGGCTACATCGGTGTACAACACGGCTCAGAGATACCTGCAATCAGGCAGTTCGAAAAGATCAAGCTGCAAAAGCAAGTCATTCGTGAACAAGATCAAAGGTGATTTAAATTTGTAATTAATTTGGTTAGAAAAAGTAAAAAAAATCAAGGATTACAGGCTCGACATGGATTGACTCGAAGTTTCCACATTCATCTTCTTCTTTTCTATTTTCTGTGCAAAGGTATGATCGGCTTATCGCTATTTCCGAACTCTGGGTCAGAGCCATCCTACCCCTACCGTAGCCCGAGGTCAACAGATTCTCAGTCGTGGTCAGCATCGACACAAATCTTTGACGAGTATGATTGTGACGAGGGGGACGACGATTAACGATAAGCCAATAAGACGTCAGGATCCTAGATACTTTCCTCTGATCAGAGCCGTAAAACTACTCTTCAACTTCGAGCATGGCGGTATATCAAGAATTGATCCGAGCTTATCGTCTCTCTCAAAGCTCCTGCACCAGTCGACGAGAAATAATATATTCAATTAATTTACACTCCACTAAGCCGAATGTTAAACAAAAGGAATAAGACAGTGCCCCGAGATCTCATTGCTAACGATCAGTTATCGATTATTATTTAGTATTTGCCAATTAACATATTCAATTAGCCACTTCCGTGGTTTCATCATTTGTCACGTTTGCATCAATTAAATTGAAAGTTTCCCCTGTCGTAAATTGAGCTGCGTTATTCGACCGGATTTTATGCATTACTCGGTATGGTTGCGATGATAATTTAGGGGTTGATGGAAGACTGAGGAGTATTGAAATTTGTGGAATCGGCCTTTGCTACCCACACGATCTTTTTGATGAAAGAAAAAGACTGTTTGTCTTTCATTCAAAGACCGCGTTATCAATGCTTCTGGGACCCGTCGATGTAAGAGAATATACCATTCTTTCAATTACTTTTAATTCTCCTTCTTCCCTTTCGGCTATTTTCCATCTCCATTCATCCCCTCACCTTTATCTTTATCGTTGCAAGCTCTGTTCGAAGAACAATTACGATTCTTCATCGGCGTTGTAACAAGTAGCCGCAGGTATATCCTCGACAAAAGGTCCAGCTGCAGGTGAATATAATAATTTCAACCCATTTGTAGACCGTTTAGAATAAGCTTAGTCGTATCCCTTCGTCTATTCTTCTGTTTCAAAGTAGCTACAAAAGTCGATGAAAAATGGAAAAATGTTATTCGTCAAACCACAATTCCGAGAAAAACTCTTCATTCGAGCTTTTCAAAGGCTTGAAGGACCCGGAATTTCTCTTGCAGTTTATAGATGGTCGTCAAGGCCTGAAATTCTCTCGGTTGAAGTAAATGTGCGGGTAACTGAAGTCTCCACGTATGTGGGAGCTAATGGGTGCTAGACGAACAGAATTCGATTAATTTCCGATCAGTTTACTCGGCGACAACACAACACGATTCTCTATGGCATGTACACTCGACCCTTGACCATGCATGGCATCTCACGACCTCTCAGACGCTCGTCGCTAGTGATAGAGCATCCCGAATGCCAGCCAATTACCTAATAGTCGAGTCTTCGAAGTAAGCGATCAGATTCCTAGCGATAAATTTATCAAGGTAACGTTTCGATCTGTTCCTAGAGGGCTGTGGCCGTAAACAGTCGGATAGGAAATGAACAGGCTCTCCATTGGGCTCAGGGTTCGCTTTTGAAACGAAAAGGAGGAAAAGACCGCAAAAATCGTAGACTTAATGAAAATTGAGGAACGCAGCAATTTTCACGTACAATTTTTCTACATCGAACGAATATAGCCAATAAGTTTTTAGCAGAGCGTAATTTCAAATCTTGGATATTCTAGTCGCGGGTTTTGATTCGAAAAAATCAGATTAGATCCGTCGAGAACTTGTGAGGCTGATTAAAGATGTTTATGATTCTCGAATCGAATAGAGACAGTCGAATTTTCTCTTTCGAAACTCTTTCCTCTTCGCAATTCGATGGATCCAAAGTTTCGCAGAGCTGTACGTACCCTGAATCTGATTCTCTAAAGCGTAGCTGAAACAGTTGAATTTTTCCCATTTATCTAGGCAGAACCAGGTGTAATTCACGAGTGCACTTACGCGTCGTTGGGTATTCCGCTAGTCAAGTAGTCCCGGCTTTTATACGCTTTACATGATGCAGTTTATGGTTGGAAAACGTGGTTGATGTTGGGCGATAGCATAAATTGCAGTTAGGTATAATTACGGAGGAGCATCCATTAACTTTACTACTAATTAGTCGGACCTTCTGCAGCTGCACATCGAACGTCTGGTGCAGCATAGGTAATAATGGCCAGGATTAACCGCCCTTTTTCTTCCCCTTTTCGGATGCAGAAGATCGGTCTCCGGTTTTTGCAGGGTTCCACTATGACCCGGAAACCAAATTTTGGCCGATGAAAAATATTGTCAGCTGTTGCGGGCGGATATCTCCCTTTTCTTATCATCCCTCGGGTAAACTTTAACTCAATTTTATAAAGTGGACAAGCTTTTTAATCAAAATAATACCAAGAACATTTTTTCATGCTCTAAAGTCTAACGATTCACATCTAAATTTGGCCTGGAATTTCAGTTCCTGAAAATGAAATAAGGCGACAAACGAATACTTAATTATAAAGTGGCTCAATTAGTCTTTTCAATATCACAATGCAACTCTTAGATTGAAATTTCACCGAGTATCAAGGAAGTTTCACTTATTCCAACTGCTTAGAGATTTAGGGAGGAAATTCGGTCGTCTAGGGATATGCCGGGGCTGGGGATCGTCTCGTTCACACATTTTAATTATTGATGTACAATGTAGATCCAGTTGTAAGACCTGAGGCCCTCAAAAGGCTAATTAAATTACCGTATAATGAAGGATCCGATTTCACTTTTGCTCCTCATTTATTTTCCGGGTGAATTTTCGAGCGGTAAAATCTCCGAGTAGATAATCGTACCCTAATTTTTTCTCGATCGTTAGCCTGTTTACTATTTTCTTAGAAAAAAGCCGGGCCTTCAATACCGCAGAACGCGGCTGCAGGTAGCTACACAAAACTCTGCATTACTGTTCAATGGCAGCGTATACGTTACTTCAAAGCCGTTAGCTCGATTCGAACGCAAATGGCGAGATCGTATACGTAATGGAGAGCACCAAGAGAGTAGGTATGTATATTGTATATATGTACCTACGCTATATACTCACGGATACACCCGATCGTTCGCAAACTCATACCACTTACGTTTTAGTCCTGCATATATTTGCCATATAATGCTAGCCTAGCCGAACGTATGCATACGTATACGTACGATACTCGCTGTAGGTATGGATCTGCTTTTGCTGATTTCTGAGAATTTTAGCGACGGGGGTGTTGGGTTTCCTTGAGCCTTCTTTGACGTGTTCAGTTTTCTAAAGAAAAATTTTAGGGAGAAAAAAGGAGTGTTTAATCCAAGTAGACAACCCGTCAACAGGATTCACAGGGATTAGCTATAGGTACGTGGAATGTTTGGATTTATTCATTTGTCAAGTGATTTTTGGGAACATCCTATCACCCGAGCGATCGACTCAAGACTGAGCGGGGTAACGGAATGGCTGTGGGTGAATTCATCCGGGTTTCATTCGGCGTCTTGACCCAGATTGGAATTAATAGAACTGTCAAACAACGATATCTCGCCGGGGTACGCTGACTGAATCAGCAAATGGTTGCTTGCCTTCTATACCAACACGATTTCGCTTGCCCACGACGCTCCCACCAAATTGAAGCTCAAGAACAAACAAGAATTACACGCTGCAGTGTGCACTCTCCAGATAGATGAATTCCCCGTTTTATACCTCTTCTAAGAACCATCCCTTATCACACTCGATCCGCACATCCACACTTTGATTAAATTCTGCTCATCTTTTTCCCTATTTTATCACGAATCAAATTAGCCAAAGATTTTTTCATATTCCGGTCCAAAACTAAAAGCAATTTTTTTTTCTCTTCATTTCCGATTGACCTTCCCCATATTTAACGCAGGTATGCCCGAATTTGTTTAGATTCCGTTCAAAGTATCCGAAAATGCGATTCGCCAATCCGTTTTCGTTTCACCGGGAGCATCGAGAAGCGTTGAAAAACATGGGGATGAATCGGGGGCCCGAGATATCCGGTCAGTGTGTACCGCTGGTTCTGTATTTCGACTATCCGCTTGGTTTCAAGGGGTCAGAGGTCAGGGGTCGTGGGGGACCATGCACGGATATGGGAAGAGCAGCAGAAGGAAGGAAGGAAGGAAGTAAAGAAGTAAAGAAAGAAAGAAGGAAGGAGCTCTGGGGGGGCTGGCGACGACAGTGATTTGTGATCGCTTTGCGAACGCATTGCTTCGCCCTCCGTTTTCTCGTTCTTTTCTCTGACAATGGAGAAAAAAAGTGTTGTTAATACCTAGAGGAAGCCTTCGCTGCCGCGCGGCGAACCGTGTTTCCGGTTGGCACGAACAAAGGGGTCGAACTTTCTTCTTTTTTTTTTTTTACTCAAAATGTCGCGGGATTCTACTGATTCGAGTAAAACGAACTCTCGCAATAAGTCGCAAACCACATCGTAGGCGAATTCTTCGAATCTAATTCATCCTCGTTCGTTTTTTCATCATTCATCACATTATATTTAGGCTGCGATACGAACGAAGCTTTTACCCCACTCATCGATATTTTCGAGATGGTCTCAGCGTCCAATTCCAGAAACCATCAGGCACTGCGGTGACTGCGGAGCTCTGGCACGTGGAATTACTTCCTTTCCGGTTCTCACAACTCGCGTGACTCCTAGTCGTTCGTGGGACGATAATAGTGGCTTCTTTTTGTTTTTCGATCAACAATCACGCGAGTTACTCGACGAGCAATTGGGAGAAGATTTCCGAACCCGAATTGCCGAACTTAGTGTTAGGGCTTTTTATCCTTCCAGATTTTTCTCGACCATTAGACGATCGTGATTAAAACGTCAGGGGCTCACGGTTCTAATTCACCAGCCTGAAGGCGCGACTGAGAATTTGCGCATTAAACAAATAAAATAAGTAGATAATCCCCAGAATGAAATACATCCCTTGCAAGATCCCATCGCTGTCTCATCCTGGAAGTTTCAAATTTCGAGCTTTCTCGAAAAGATAAGATATTTTTCAAAAAATTTGACAGTAAAACGTCACTCACCTACTACGCTGTTCAAAATTATGTAAATAAGATTTTTTCTGCTCGCTTAATTGGTCTCAGGAATCCTGTGGCTTTTGGAACCAGCTACGCCCAGATCCCCGCAAACTGAGAAGCCCAAATTTTGGTCAGCCGCAAGAATATCCCAAGCTAGTTGAGGCTGGTGTGGGAACTATTCGGCCAAATAAGCGCTCCTTTTTGCTTCAATGATTTAACGAGGTCGGAAGTCACATCGTGACTAACAAGATTGTTATATGAACGAACTAAATTACCGTCAAGACCGGTTTCCGTCATCTTCAATTATCGCAAACTTATCTGATTACTTACTCAACGTCATATACAACCAAGGGCCACGGTAGGTAAGCCTCGTTTAATCCTTATATGCATTATGTATAGAATAAATGTTTGTTCGGTCTGCTCCTCGTCTCAGCTAGATGCGAGAGCTTGGCAGAATTGGATTACCTATACGAGTCTATGTATCCTGGTCAAGTGTCTCAGCTGATTGAGCTACTCACTTAGAATGTTGGTAAAGGAATGAAATCGTCTCACTGTTTATTCCAGTCGACTAGAGAATTGCATGGGAAATTATTCTACGTAAATTCATCCTTCCGGTGATCATTCTACAGGAAAATTTGTCTCATATGATGTCACGGAAAGTATGCATGTCATATTTTGAAAATGGATCTGCGGAGTCCGTGGATTTTCGTATTTTGGAACATGGCTTAGATTTTGAATCAATGCCGATTACCGCGAAAAGAATTTGGAAAGTATAGAGGGCCGGGGATTGATTGAGATGGAAATGCGAAGAGATACGATTCGCAAGTTGGCTGGATTCGGTTCGAGCCGATAAATAGAAATTGAAACGATTTTCACTCGTGTTCAAGGCTGATTTCAGAGCCAGCTATCCTCCGATACTCTTAGGGTTCAGGCTGCCTCCTTTCTGCGCATAGATCGGGGAAAGAAACGGGTTTGAAAAGGGGGATAAATGCGATATTGATCGAATCTCGATCGTACACTCTCGATAAAATTTCCATATCTGAATTCAATCGGAAACAGAAGCAAACAATTCTTTATTCTAATCGTAAGAAATCCCTTACACACGAACGTGACGAATGTTCGGCTCAGTGAAATTTACGTTCCATATATCCAGACGAAAGGCCTTGAATTTCAAGTCGGAACTTCGGCTAAAGATTTTTCTTTCACGTTACTTGAACACCGCGAAAGCGCAGCGAGCTTTTCGCAGCTTTAGGTACAACCTACCCGTTGCACGTGACGGTTCATCGTTCGTTAGATCAATGGGGCTAATAAAATAAAAATACGATCAACGCCCTGCACGCCTCTATCGACATTACTTTTCGCTTCCAATTTGTTCGCCGCATTGACTGCACTGCATGCTCTTTTCTCTGTACATCAATCTGCTGAAACTCTCGATCTTTGACGACGTATATGTGGTATACGACTCCCTAAACGTACGGAATATTTTCAGTTGCAGTATATCGTCAGTTGAAATTGGAGGGAAATTTTACGGGAAATTTGATTTCAGTTCATGTTGTATTAGAAATTATGATCGAAGTTACACTGCAGCCACTGCATTACGAGATGAGTTTGAACATTGAACGTTTAAAATCTTTCAGTTTAATATACGAATATAATTTCCCTAATGGAAAACTGAGGATAAGTAATAAGTATGGAAAGTTGGAAAAAGTAAACGAAACCGAATATATACAGGCGTGCGCGTCGTTCTTTATTTTTCATTTAAATACCTCCACAGAACTATTCCAATTTCGAATAATACCTTCTCGAGTGCAGCTTGAGCTCGGAGCTCGAGGGTATAATCGGAAAATGTTTCCTACATTACACGTATATATTTTTCAAACCCATTCGCAACAATACCACCTCCCTAATTGTTGCATAGGCGATAGATACGCATACCTTTCTTCTGGGCGTATATTTGACGAACTTCAGCCACGACTGTGCCAAGGTGGGCTCGTTTGCATTAGCAATTAAGCCACGTAGCGTATGAATAACAGTCTGCAGCCTATTCATGGCGAATTCAGATCTGGCAATTTCTACGCTCTGAAGAATCGAAGGTAAAAGAAATTTGGCATCCGAAGAGGATTGGATGTGGAAATCCTGCCTCTGGCACAATATTTTGTTTGACACAGCTGATACACCTTTTTTGGAGTAATGCTGGAATTTGAGAAATTCTTCATTAGGGTTAATTGATACAGAGAACGTGAGATTTTTCGGTGTAATTATTTTAGAATATTTCCAAGAGTAATATCAACGCTTTTTGGCTTTATCCCGTGGTATTACCACGGCGGGACTAACGACCGACTGATGTCGGGTATAAAGCTACAAAATAGCCTCGTTAGACCAGGCGGCGGCGTCATATAAAATTGAAATAATAAAAGTGACGCCGCAGGATCATTTGTCATTTGTCCACGGTTAGTGGTTGAATTCAAATGCTTCCTGTCCCGTCCATCCCTCTAGTCCATTTCGCGAATTGCAGTCGTTGGTATTTCATTTCGGTACATATACGCCGCGTATGTACCAACCAGCGATGATTTTGTTTATAATACCTGTTCCGCTGACATTTCCGTATCAATGAGATATTATACTTGTCCCGCTACGTAACAGCGAGGAATAATTTTCCCGGCCAGTACAATGGTATATTCGCAAAATTATGCTATGTTGGAAATATGGAAAAGTCGAGGTTTCAAACATGGCACATGGCTTTGGCTACATTTGAAATAACGACCGTATGAAAAACTGTTTTCAAATTGTTCGTATAATATATTCAGGTTTTTGAAATCTCCTTTCGAAAGACCGTGTTCACCGCTCGGGACTTTTGAAATGCGAGACTTCGACCCAGTGCTTTTCGAAAGAGTCAAAGCAAGTGGAGTTCAATAGGTTTCGGTTGTTCATTAGATGCGGGAAAGAATCGACAGAAGTACCCGATTGACTTGACTCGAATGAATGTATGGGATGAAAAGAAAGGTAGAGAAATATTCGATCTCGAATCTCTTGCACTTTGATTCTTAGCGTAAACCCGCAGAAAATTCTAGTCGATCGAGGAGTTTCGATAGTTCAAGTACATTCCGGGAAGAAAGGGCGCAGTTAATGCTCGACTTCGATCTACCAATGAGAAAACCTTCCAGTTTGGGATTTCGCTGATACGCAGAGCGAAGGATAGTTCTCACACTTCCTGATCCTACTACGACAAAGTCCACTTGGTCCTAGATCTACGGGGATAAAATAGCGATGAGTTAGCTCACGGTAAATCAGGAATTACGCACGCCGTTGCGATGAGAACTGGGCTCCTATTCGCTTAGGTCAGGTTATATTGAAATTTACATATTTATTAGAGAGCTCCTTACGGAATGGTTCCTGGAGATCGTTCTGAACTGGTCCCCGAGGTCGTTTCGCGACTTTAAAATATCCTCCAGGAAAGTCATGAACTTTTCGCCCTCTTTGGGACAGGTACTACCCGGAGAAGGTAGGTACCTGGAATATATTATTACCAAGTTCGCCTTCCAGAATTAACCGCTTCAACCTTATATCCAGACCTGCAGCCTAATCCTTTGAAAAAGGAGGAATACATATTAGGGTCTGCCAAAAAGGGACAAGTCTTTAAATCAAATGAAAATGACAACAAAGACAAAAACAATCCAAAAAAAAAGGAAGAAAACTGGAAAACTACTTTACGAATTCACTTCACATCATTTCTCATTTTTTTCAATGGTTATTTCGGAGCTTTCGAGGGATGATTTTAGCTCCTCTAATTTGCCTTCAAATGACGATCGCTTTGACTGTTTATTTTAAGGACCTCCGCAATATCGGAGGTATGGCTATAGAGAGAGAGAGAGAGAGGCAAGATTGTCCTTAACAAAGACCAATAAAGAAGCGAAAATAGGGTCACGACGATCAAATTACTTGCCGAAACAACATCCTATTTCGTCCGGTTTTTGTCGTCGGGTGATTGTCGTCCTGGGGTCCGGGTTTTGCCCGGTTATTTCGAGGGCGATAATTCTGCAAGGGTTTAACGCTGGACGAGGAGCTTTCTAAAGCTCGTACATACGTAGATACGGGTCTATATAATTCAGAAATAATCACGATTCTCACTCCCGCATAGTACCGTACATTAAATTATTTCATATTGTGGGAAATATGAATCCGCGAACGGTACTTCGATTCATATTTCCACCGGGATTATTGTTCGATAATATTGGCGACAAAGCATTGATGAAATTTTTGTCAAACTTACAATTTCAATTTCTTCTCGCAAGGATGGACACCGAAAATTATAATGAAAATGACATCGATCGGTTCGAGAGTTTTTCATTTTCTAAAAAGGGTATCGATGTACGGCACCACTTGATAATCCTTTTCAATTTCGCTTTGCAATATAATAGTACTCAGGAATAATGATGAACGGATGATTAAACGAACAGAAATAAATTACATCGCAATTGGTGGATATAGGGACAGGAATTAATTAAAATGGGATTAAATATGGCAAATAACTTGAGCGAAGAAACTTTGGCCCACTTTGGCACCGTCTAGTTGCAAACTTAATTACTTTCAATATCGGTTTTCACCTATTCTCTTCAGTGCCGCAAATTTATGGAAAAGGCAGAGAAACGCTAGCTCCAGGAACAAAGCGGAACCATGACTGCAATAAAAGTCAATTAACGCATTCCCGGTGTTCATTGCCAAACGATTATCAATGAGGACTGTGGATGCATTTGCACCTTGTGAAGCCAGTTAAAAAAGGAATATCCATTTTTTTGAAAACTCTCAAGGATTCCGCAGACCTTGACTTTTTTAGGAAAAGCCGGAAGAATTGATCCTTCCGAAAAAAATCTACAAAATGATGTAATAGACGAAAATATAGAATAATACGGTCGCAGAAATTCGTTGAGCATTAATTTGATTATGTGAAATGAAATTAATTACCAACGCGCGCCGAGTCCCAGAGCAGCCCTTACGGTCTGCAGGATATATGTATGATCCCTACATATATTTCCCATTGCGCACTGCATGTTCTACAACATTATGCTTAACTATATGCACCTCGGTGTCTATCCTCGCAAGTGTAAGGGTAGGTGTGTACGTAGACCTACTTGTGTGAATAGTGGAGTACAGGACACGCGTAAAGAGGAAACTAAGCCCATACATCACTCGGCGAGTTCCTCGGCTATAATGCGAAACATCCATTAATAACGTGCACGCGGTTTCGAGATACAGTTTTCAGCTTCGACGTTGGATAGCGCCTATCTATGTACGAATTTCTAGAAATTGCTTCCAGTCTAGTTGGCAACAAGAATTCCAAGTTTACTTCAATTAAATTGAAGTTTGAATTGAGAAACGGGCTCCACCTCGTTACCGGAATCATTGCACAATTGTAGCAGAAATCTGACGCTTCAACTAACAACCAACAAACAAATCCCTTCGGCGTCGTTTGAATTGTTAATGCATTGTAGTTTCCGAAATAAACCGGCTTCTATCTGCCCCTAAAAATCCTGCGATACCGCGCGCCGTTCGACCGGAACGAGGAGCAAAATTACGTCTGTATCTTGAAGTTTCCTTGAAAATATGGCCGAACTATGATCAGAGAAAGAGATTTATCAGGTTGCAACAAATATACGCGAGTTGTTTAAAAGTTGAAGTATAGTTTGAAAGAAGGAGAGGAAATGATCCATCCCCTTAATACGCGGCCATCTGTTCCCGCCCTTCAACTCGCATCCCCTGCGACGATTCTGTGACAAAGAAATTGCCAGTCACTTGTAAATATATACGTATACCTGTAATGCGCAAAGTTCAACAGAAACGAGCCTCGGGGTTTTGGGGTGACCGACAGCAGGACGGAAGAACTGATCCCATAATCAGGGGCCTCGCGTGTCGTGGTTCCGGTTCAGTTTCATCCCAAAAAAGTTTCCGGCCCCGCAGCGATGGCTCGGTACTTTTTTTTCGCACGAAATTATTCAGCCTTCCAGAATTATGGCGAGAAATCTTTCCGAACTTCGGCTACGCCACGATACATCGGATTGGTCCGATCTGTAAATAAATGAACGAGTTCCTAACGATTAGTGGCGGAAGTTATAATCGCGGGAATACTAGCTGCTGCGGGGCTGAAAGCGAAGGTGTTCGTCTCCGTCAGAGAAAAAGTTTCTCTTCCGGAGTAAAAATGGCCAGAGATAAGATTTTAACAAGTGAGTGACTGAGCGGGCGAACCACAGCTCGGCTAAATCCCCGGGACTGTCGTCTCCTTCAGAATCCTGAGCAGTAAGATCCATACTAGATTACCTTTGACTAATCTGATCCTTGAGCCCAAGCTGCCTCCCGTCTTCCCTACTCATGACTCTAACCCATATAAATATGGAGTTTTTTCCCTCACTTCTCAAGGTTAACGTCTGTTCTACATATTCCTGATGTTCGAAAAATTTATTCCCCCGAAAATCTCGGGACGAAATTCAGTCCGCTCAGTCTGAAAAATGTCGCCCCTAGTTATTCTTCACGAAAAGCGATAGAATATTTCTTAGAATTGTACTTTTTGGTATCACGATTCGCTGGTTTCTAGTCGATATCAACATGGTCGTGACTGTCGAGCTGACATTTGACACATTGCTAACAGTCAGTTGGCTGCCCGGGGTCCACGGTAGATAAATTTCAATTATAATTTCCTGCCGGGTAAATGCAAAGCTGTATTTCTACACCCTGCAGGGTGACTCGAGGCCCGATTTAGGCACCTCTGTTATCTACCCTTTATTTTCCGCCGTCATCTAGGTCCTTCGTCACGAATCGACAGGTATTGATTATCAACCAACCTGATCCCTTCCTTTAACCAAAAAATAATTTCCTGTCTTGTCCGTTTCAATTACGAATCGGCAAGCGAGAGAAAAACGAAAATCAAGCTGGCGAGGAAAGCGGGAATGATTCCTATGCATCCTTCGTTCCTTAAACTTATTAGCAGTAATTAATAACATTCTGATTTCTTATCATGTCTTTTCTGGAGAGTGGCTTGCATATAGCGCGTGGTCAATATCTAGTCGTAGCATATAGCTGTCTGGCAATCCCACTGTATTCGGGTGTGGCGTGGCTTTAGATTATAGGAACATGGCGGGATAGGGAAATCTCCGTAATCCCGTATAATCTGCTCGAGGACTTGAGTGACAAAACAAGCTCAGCGCTCGACCGTACTGCCAGCCCAGGACGGTGTTTTGCTGGCTGGTTTTCGCGAACCTGCAGTTACATGGGAACGGATATCGTCGTGTCTGTTGGAAATCTCCGCGAATTCATTTCCTCGAGATTATCAATTCCAGGCGAACTCTAACATATTTTACAAAAAGGAGCAAACTAGTTTTGCAAAAAGAGCCGAACTCGCTCAATTACAGAATAAAAGACGGAGACGGAGGAAAAGACGAGTCGAGATATGCAATGGGATGTGATAATGTAAATGCAAATGATGATTCAGCTCAGCGTAATCGGAGTTGAGCCGAACGATATTGTCGGGGTGCAATGAAGATGAAGAGGGGCTGCCATAAGGAGCCTTGTAAGGATCAGAGTCCTGCTAATTTTTGTTTCATTCAGATTTATACTTATTTGATGATAGCTTCATCTCGGACTGTTCAACGAGCTCATTGTATCATCTTCCTTATAGTTTTGAATTACAGAATGCAGTTTTCGCACTCGACTGGTTGCACGTATGAAAATGAGCCTCTGAAAGCAGCGATTATGACTCGGCCGGACTACAGCCTCAAGATGAAAGAGCCCGGCTGAAGTTGGAATTATGTAAATAAAATTATGAGCGCCGTGAAAAGAAACGAGTGAAATAAACTGAATTTGCGTAAAATTAACTTCAGAATTACTTGCTTTACATCCCTCACCCCGTGTCACATAATGTTTACCGTAAGCCATTGCATCTGCTGTAATAACGAGATAATATGCAGTTTCTCCGAGGAAAATTCGCTCTCCTTTTATCAAACAGAAAGTATCCTACCTTGAGGTCGAGTATATATCGCGAATAATCTGGAACTTGGTTTCCTACGTGTTAACGCGTTGAATGTAGCCCGACACTTCGTTCCAAATCTTTTCCCCTTGTCTAACTGTCAGATCTGCCAGTCCAACCCTGAGTGGTTTTTTCTTCCCTCATTCCTGCAGGTATTTAAACAACCCTTTCTCAGTCATCAGAGCAGGATCCTACTTTAAAGACTTTTATCAGAATTTATTTACGTTCATTTTTCACCCCGGAGACACAAAATTTTAATTTATACTCGATTCATTCTCTTTTTGCCTCAGAAATGTTGGGATGCTTCTTTAATAAATTAATAACACACGTTTGTTTCTTTCGGCTCTGCGGCAGTATCTACCTTCCCCTGGCTCAAGCGCTTTTTCCCTATTCGGGGTCATCAACCCTCGGTTGATTCCGGGTACGACGGTCCATTTTTATTTAAACTGCAATTATTTATGTAATGAATTGCTCGTTACCAGCGCCGTGCCCTGGAAGCGCTTTTTTCCACTCCCTAGTACGCTGCGAGTAAAGGCGAGGTGGTAATTACTCTTTCCGAGGGATGATCAGCGCGACAAGACGAGGACAAAAACAGTACAATCTTAGTCTAGTTCTTTTCACATTCGCCTTGTCCTGCAACCGTTGAAAATAAACCGAGCATTAATTTTCTACCGTCTGAGTAAGAAGCGGCGATGAAGTACGCTCAAAGCAGCGTCTCTACCTCTCCAATCCACGAAACTCGGCGGGTGAGCCTTAATTTATATGTCTCTCAGCCCGACTTTGGAACACGAAATTCTTCGCTTAATTATTATTCGTTCATATATTAAATTTCCCGCTCAATCCCAGCCGAGTTCTTTCGCCCGAAGAGATACGAAATGTTGGTAGAAAAAGAGCAGAGAACCCTACAGCTCGAAACGCATTTTTTCCATCACTTTGATTGGCGTTTCTCAAAAAATTATTTATGGCTTGCCAAATGTGGAAGGATGACCGAAATTTTGGATTCGAGGGAACCAACGCGATGGCTTTGCGAAATATCTTATCCCGAGGGGACTCGGGATATCAACGTTTCGCTCAGACTAGACGGGTTAAACTTTGTTATTTCAGAGTGGATGTCAGATTCAGGATGAGCCACGATTTACCTTTTCGAAATTCGACCTCGAGTGGTGCGAAAAAGTTTGTTTGCTTGTTTATTTGGACGAGTTGTGACTGTTCGAATTTCTCGTTTTTTGAAAAGGCGAGAATTTTCCTAATTGTATATAAAAATATTCCCATCCATAACTTCTACCCTCAGTGAATTAGTTTTCATAAACCTCCCTTAAATAAATTTGGCTAAAATTATTCCTACAATCGATAAACCGCATGCTAACAATGAGGCCGTGTCATCAAACGATCATTGATCGGCATTGTATTCCCACATTAAAATTGCACTACGATTCTCGAGTTCATTGTCAATCGCGTCTATTTGCCTTTAGATATCAGCGATAACGAGTGTTGAATAATTGCAAAGCTCACCTGGGGCTGCTCAGTCTACTATTTCTATAGCCAGTCCTCGTATCATCGATTCTCAAGATATTCCCAGCTGATATGCAGATTTAAAAAGTCATTCGTTCTCCAATTTGTTTGAAGCACTATTAGAAAGGGCTTGTTGTTCTATTCAGTGTAACTTTTACGGAGGATTTACCTTTGCATATATTAATTCATTGTGAATTTCACGAATCAATTTTTTTCTAGCGTCTTCTCATGATCATATTCCGTTTTCAATCTTTGCGTATTCATTTTATTGCACAGTACTTTTTTCTTCTTTGAGCAATTTTTTCAATTAGTTATTTTTTTTATCAATTAGTGAACTTGGATTCAAGGAGTGATTATTTTCTCCGATTTCGAAGAGATATTTCGGAGCACTGTCAGAGCTGTTTCGAGGCGTACGACGTACTGATCCTTGTTTTGATAATAAATAGCGATTATGTTTAAGGAATAGTGAAGTACGGGGTAGAAGCGATGTTGTTGAGTTAGGATGAAATTATTTGAATAAAATGAGGAAAAAACTTGAGGGAATGTATAAATAATGTTCTCGACAAATCTTTTACTCACGTACCTATATATTTACGAGAGATATTATTCACTTCATGGCTGGGAAGATCCCTCTCCTGAAATATGAGTCGAGCAAGACTTGTTCCCGCCAGACTTATTCCTTGTCATTGAATCTTCCGGACGATGTATACATAGATATATAAAAAATGAAAATAAAAATATAAAAATTCATAATGTATAAGAATAATGGTATATTTGTTTTTATTCATTATATCAACGAAAATATACGTAAGCCCTTGAAGTTGATGAATACACAACGGGGGTAAACTAATTTCTTTTCATTTTCGTCGGGGATAATCCCAAGGATTTATTTCATAAGAAATTGTCGATATTCGACGAGGGGAATATCTAATCAAAATTTAACACCCGATTGGGCAGACTGATCGTGACGTCATTGATGAAGAAAATAAAATAACGGGTTGTGTAATCCGATATATACATATAATACCTACCGTTTCCTATAAGATTATATAACATTGTATATAAATATTTGTATACAAATAATGAATATTTGTACAGTAATATCATTTCCAACACTCACCACTTTTTAAATATTTTTTTACGAGAAAATTTTGACATTGACAGATCAAATACCTCGAAGTATTCGTTTCCCGAAATTTGGTGCAATCGTTTTAGAATGATGTGTACCTATGTACATATTTTTATAAAATCGGATTACCAGTCATCCCTTAATCGATCAGTAATACGGATGAAAGACTCGAGTTCAATCTACGCAGTATGATCTCTCGATTATAAACTGGACCAAATCCTGGGCTTGGTCAATGCGAAAGCTCTGTTACGTGGAAGTTGTAATCTGGCGGTTAGCGTGTAACTTTCAAGCAATTTTCATTTCACGTATTAAACTAGTTTCCTACTGTTGAAAGTTCGATAATTAATTTATTCCCAACACGGTACAATTAACGTTGGTCGGGAATTATTCAAGTAACATAAATTCGAGGGTAAGCGCGCAGTGGGAAGATAAGGCCACTGCACTCCTCGACGTCTCCGTAGATCTATGAAAAACCAAAAACAAAAAAACAAATAGCGCTTTCGAACATATTAAATATTTTGACCGTTCATTTTTGCTTAAAGATTCGTTAGAATAATTGACGAAAATATATTCACTGGTATTCCATCTACAGTACGAATCAAAATAGGGAATCTAATTTTCGAGATACAAATCCGATGGAATGGTGTATACGGAATGATGAATCTAGATATCATATCGCATAGCGAAACACATTTTGTATAAGGCAGGGGAATATTTGTCCTTTGGTAAATGACAAGCTGGCAAAATTCCCGTATCACTTCGTCACCTTGTTTCCAAAGCCCGGCCAAGTTATGGAAAAGTATGTCAGCCGGCGATTTTAAGAATGGCTAGAAAAATATACGGATAAAAGTTTCCGGAATTGATAGCAAAGTAGTTCCCCCGTGACAGACGGTCAATAGCTAAGCTGCGGAGTTTCCACCAGTCTAACGTGTAACCGGTAATATATCGGAGTCTTTATGTCTGCATATGAATAGTAGTTCGACCGCCGGGCAGTCCAGAATCCAGATTTAAAATTGAAAAATACGTCATACCAAAAGCGCCGGGGTTGGCTTGCTAGAAATAATGGCTTAGAACGACGCTTCTCTCCTGGTACCTCTTTTGATTCCTCTTATTTTCGCATGGATGAATACCTACTTTGCTAAGTAAAATTAGCATTATTCAAACGCGAAACGAAGGGGGAAATCTGTTTTGAATTAATACCAAGGGACGTAGAATAGCCTATCTTTAAGTCCTGGCTAAGGTATAAACTCTCCATATCCAGGATCCGGAGAAAAATTTCATCTCTCTTTTTTCTGTCTTGAACTTTGTCGAAAAGGCCGGATATTGGGCGAACGATTCTACCAGGCTGTTCATTCAGCTGTAGCATCAAATCCCCACGTGTGTATCTCACATGCGATAATTCCAGGAGGTAGTTGTAGTCCGATTGACATTATACAAGGATCGCCCATGTCGAGTAAATTAAAGCAGAGACCACCTGGGGCACCGCTGATGTAGATTCTAGACGATTGGCATACTTGGGTGCTAGCCAGCATCAAAAGGGCAACAAGCTTCGTCCAGAACTTACTATAACAATAAGCAGTCCTGTTTCCGGCCCAAGAACTTCCTGCTTTATAACAGTAACTCGGTTTTCGAGTCCGGTCAAAACTTCGACCAACTCTGAGAATAGTATGAAACTGAATTTGCGTTACAGAAAGAAGCAAGGTCTCCATTCTTCTCGGTCCTACCAGATCACTTATCCTCACGCGGAGGATCCTGAAGAAAATATGAAACAAGGCGACTCCGGTCGGGCTGAGAAACCGAAATGAAGCGAATTCTACAGCGAAAAATCATGCTTGGTTAAATGTAAGAACGTTGTATTTTGGTCGCTGGTTCTTTAGTCGATGAACCCCAGCGATTTCTCGTCAGAAATCTCGATCGTGGACCGTTATACCCACGACGGGGATAAGTGTTTGAGATTTCCATCCGAGAAGCGAGAATTGTTTCGATAACTTCCCATAAACCCAGGCCAAAGATGTTTCTCGTCAGTCTATACGGCGAGGATACTTACCCGCAAGGGCGCGAGGGAAGACCGGATAACTTGAGGGCCTACGGTGCTTTTTATGACGTGCATTAAAAGTATTGTCGACGGTGATTTGGTCTTACGATTCAATAAAGATGATGGACCCGTCTATCCATCTATCCATAATATAACTGGCTGTCATAACCAAGGCACACCTCTTCTCCAAACGATCTACTGCGCTGACATCCCGTGTGAATAATTCCGCTCATCGTTTAGTCCACGATAAATAATAACGCGTGACGTTCGGTGGTCCAAAATGGCTTGACAGAATACAGTTTCGATTCTCAAACTGCCCTGGATCATCGAGGATGCCATTTTGCCGGAAAAATAAATGACAAAAATAAATGATCAGCTCCTAGATAATTGGATATCAAGTAAATAAATTCAATTTCCTCACTTTTTGAATTGTCAAGACTGTCTTGACGGTCCGAAGAATTTGGTATTCGGGGGAAACTCGACTAGGGGTTTGTTAATTTGCTGAAAAGTGACGTTAGCATCGGTTATCATTAGCATAAAGGCTTCTACCGAGGTGCAAAGTAATCCCCATTCGTATCCAGAACTGTTTCATTATTCTTGGGTATCGCGTGTTATAGTAAAACAGTATCTTGGAACTAATTCAAGAAGGCGTTACCCCGTGGCCGGGGATAAGGGCTTATCAAATATAAAATAGTCTATAAAAATTCCACGCTCTCTTTCGCTTTTCTGTCGTACCTATTCCGTCTTTCCGCATCGCTGTCGGTTACGTTATATCGTAAAAACGGTGACTGCCTTCGAAATTTCATCCTCGTACCTCGGCGACGTAGCTCCGAGTGGCCGATTGTCTCGTTTCCCTAATCAAACGGAATGACTAACCCCAAGACAGGAAGACTTGGGGTTCCTGGAGGGTACGTTGCATAAGTTGATGAGCCATCGTACAGCTGCAGGTGAACCTTTGTAGAAAAGAGGTTCGTCACTTCTCGAGATTAAGGAAATGAGATAAAATTTTTATATATATATGAGTATTAGATTCTAAATTATCGGATTAATTTACAATATAATATTCAGACAATTTTCTTTATCATTTAATTTTAAACAGATAGCGCGTTTATGATTATTTATTTTATATATCTAGACGACTGCAGTATATCTTCGCGTTATATAATAGCGGGAGATATTAAATAATTATATTACACCAAGGGTTGAATCGATTGACAATTAGTGACAAATTTCAATAGGGAAACGTGTATTTTATCTCTTACATTCTCCAACAATAATAACAATATGGCAATAATGATGACTGCGATGATAATAATAATAATAATAATAATAATAATATGATAATATAATAGTGATAGATAAATGATATTCTGATAATAATGAAGATGATCAAAAACAACGGACGATTCCAATAAATGTATAGTAAAATTAGTGGAATTCGTAACAATTGATTAACAATTTTTTTTTCTTCAATTTATTCATTTTGTCTTCATATTTTTTTTTCTCTCGTTACACGTCAAAATTTTTATTTTTTCTCTCTCTCTTTCTCTCTCTCTCTCTCTCTCTCTCTTCATTTGACTCTTTTTTCATAATTTTTTTTTTTTTCTTTTTTTTACTTCGTAGATACACATTATGATTTTCATTCATGTCCGACATTTAAACGTGGTGTATAATATATTATATATATTCAGTTACAAATTCTCTTAACAATTAGGGTTTAAAAATCGGACAAATTTTAATAGTTTTGTAACATTATTATTATTATTATATTTTTTTTTTCTTTCTTTCTTTCTTTTTTGTTTTTACGAACTATAACATTGATTTGATTCGATATAACGGCGACTAGGGGCCGCCGCCCAGGAATGTTTGAGAAATTTGAAAAAATCGAGATAAATATATATATGTATACGTGCAATATAATAAGAAAAGTGGCAGCGGCACCTATTCCCCACGTAATTTTCAATTATTTATTTATTTATTTATTTATTTATATTATATTTCATGAGTGTTTTTTTTTTTTTTTTCTTTTTTCCATTTTTTCTCTCTCTCTCTCTCTTCTTTTTTTTTTTTTTTGATTACGAAGTAAAATATTGCACCCTATACTCAGTTAATAGGTAGACATAATTACATCTTAATTATTAACGACCTGCTTAGAATTCACATAATATATTTTTTTATTTTTTTTTTATTTTTACTTTTTATTTTTTATATTGAAACATTTTTGGCAACACAGTCCCTTAGGTAAGGGGTATACACTAATTTTAGATACTTTTTTAATTACAATTGTTCATATTATCCTATTAAGAATATTCTTTCATTTTTTATTCACTATATATATCCGACACGCCAAGTTTGGCTTTATCAACATTGATCACGGTTTTAATTCGTTATTATCCATCTTCATATTTCTCTTATCTCTCATTTTCGCAATTCAGGCGTATATGCCACTTCACCTGACGATGCCAAAAACGCAGTTCATCATTTTTCCCACACTGCGTTTATAGTTCATCCATATTCCTCTATGTATTTATTTAGTAACACCTAAAGCCCGAGATTGGTATCACACTTGCCAACAAAGAGTTCGTATCATTAGCTTTCCAATTTATATATAAAAAAAAAAAACATTCGACGAAAGCTCGAAATTTTTTCCACCATTCGTCAATCGTCGTGCATCATTTTTCGCTTATCAAATGTGAAAAGTTTTCGTACATT
Organism: Rhogogaster chlorosoma; assembly: GCA_944452935.1. Classification (NCBI taxonomy): domain Eukaryota; kingdom Metazoa; phylum Arthropoda; class Insecta; order Hymenoptera; family Tenthredinidae; genus Rhogogaster; species Rhogogaster chlorosoma. Next base: position 24,836,929 of record OX101797.1, read on the forward strand.
TTGATTAGAAAAAAAAAAAAATGTTCAATTCGAACAAGTTCTAGAATTATTTTTTGAAACATGTAAAAATTGTGTAGGGTCGTTAGTTCGGAAAGGGGAAAGACATGTGTGCAGAGAAAGCGTAAAAACGAAGTAGGTACATACCTACTTCTTGAGTTCCAACCACTTAAAGATAATCGCGAAGAAGTGGCGAAGGAAAAGTCTATGGGAAGGGTGAGACCGGGCGGATCTCGATTTAATTCCAACCCTTGAGATTCTATCAAGAGGTTCCCTAGATCCGTACAGATCCGATCTTACAACGGAATGCCGTGTCCAGGGCTAGTTCGTACAAATTTCGTATAAAACAGCCCCGTAAACGCTTTGAGCAGCTTTCCCCATTTCACGTCTGATTCAGAATCTGATAAGGAGTAGAATAATAATTACGAACGGGGAAAATTCGCGGCCATAAAAATGTAGGAAAAAAAGAGGGGATCTTCCGTTGAGCGAAAAAAAATGGTGTCTCGTAAATTATATTTCTACCAGGCGACCAGGTATCCCAGAAGTTATATTAACCCTTGGTGTATCCTTTCGGCGGTTTCCCGGAGCGAAAGGTTTCCCCCTGCGTAGTCGGCGCAGGTTGTCCCAAGGGTGACCCAGCTGGCCGGGCACGGCGGGAATAGCCGTAAAAAAGTTCGGCTTGTGATATTTTGAACGCGTTACACCCGAGACAAGTTAGACACCGAGTTACCCTTCACCTGAGATAAGTTTCGGTGGTGAGGGTGCGGCGTCGACTCGTCACCTTGGAAACCATAAACTTTGACATTGTACATTACACGTCAAATTTCGGAAGAGAATCCGACTCCCATCTACGTTATGGTGAAGTAGAACTGAAAATCGTGTTTTTCGCATCTTTCATTCGAAGGGCTTACACCGCATCCAACTTTCCCTTTGACGTTGAAAATCTGGCCAAATCAGATATTTTCGTTTACCTGATTCGCGGCCTGGCTTTCCACGTTCACACTCTGCCAGTCGCTTTGTTCGGTGTTACGTGAAACGAGTATAGGTATACGTGGGAAGGCGGGTAGGCGGGTGGGTATATAAAAGTGGATAATAACTCTGTATGCTAAGCCCCTACCGCTAACGACCTGTGCCTAATCACCGCGGAGGACACGGGCATAACGCGTGAAATAGAAGTTGAAATTTCCATTCTGTTGGTAAAGTTTCAGTGTAAAGGTCCACGGTTTATGGGCGGCTGGCCTCGGTGCGTATCATACCATCACGTCGCGTCGTGCTTATACCGTAGTACTACGAATAATGCGTAACTGCTTTAAGAATGACACCGAAGATAAGGAGGGTTGTATTTATGAGCGATATCCTATGTTTTGCCGAGGGAACACAGGTATACCCCGTTTCATGTTTCCGAGGGATTTTTCAAACCTCCTCTCTAGCTATATCTCCCTACCAAAAGCTCGTGAAAAAAATTTTCAACAATTTTTTTTGTCTCTCTTAATGAATTATCTCATACATATATACATATATATATTTTGCAAAGAATATAAATCAAAGACTGCTGGCAAATTATCGAAATGTTTTTTTTTTATTTTTCTTCTTCTTTTTCGATTTTTTCTCATCATTCCGAAATTCTTCATCTCGCGAAATTCTTTGACTCACAACCGCACCGAGTTACATGTAGGTTAGGCTACAGTTGCCCCCTTTTTTTTTTGGCAGATGATGAAAAGGAGCTGGGAAATAAAGGCTAGCGAAAAGTTGTTTGTCAAGTTTACTCCCGAGCTTTTTCGGTTATCTCACGTCTCCGTGACCCAACTTGGTCTCAGGCATCTTTTGGTCTCCGGCCATTCCGGTCACCCGTCCTTTTATTTCCTTCTTTATTTCCGTCTCTTTCTACTTTTTCATTTTCTTTTTTTTTTTTTTATCTCGTTTTACCGACAGAAAAAGAAGACCTTTTGGAATGAATTAAAAAAAAGAAAAAGTTTCTATATATATGCGTGTATGGATAAGAAAGAATGAATGAATAAAATTAAATAAGAGGCTAAAAATTGGTTCAGATTCTGCATTATTCTCGCCGTCTGATATAAATTTTCCAACGCGATATCGCGACTCGGGATTTTCTACGAGGCATCGATATTTCACGGAAACAGTTAGCGGTTGGCGTAAGTGCCAAGTCGTGTACCAACGAGACCAGAATCGCTTGTAATTCGTCTACGAATGCGACAAACTATTCTCTATCCAGAAATTTGGTCCACAATCTAGACAGAACTATTCGTTGACTGTCGTCGGCGAAGTTATGACCTGAATGACGAAAGTGTGCGAATTCGAAGCCCGATTTTTGCCAGAAAATCGAATAGTAGAATTTTATCAATTTTCATTTTGCACGAGGGAATTTCGCGAGGATAAGTTATGGCATTTCTAAGCGACAAAAATGTCTTCTGACTTATTCTTGAAAATCTGAATAATCAGAGCAATCAAGATTAGCCCTCGGTCTTACTCCCACGTCGAGTTTAATCTGAAAAAGCAAACCAGGTCTGTGTGTTCTAATTGTAAATCCACAGAGACATCGAATGAAAAAGGAGGCTAGGAGGCGAGTAAAAGGAGAAATTGTTTGGTATAGGAGGAAGATATTAACAAGAAACGAGACCTTGGTTGAAAGGGGGTTTGCGAGGGGGTAAGTTTCGAATTAAGACTCGGTAAGGCGTTTAAGGCAAAGGCCAGAGGAACGACACTCATATCGGAGCGAAAAGCGCCTCGCTGTTTCTGCTTATTTATAATTAATCTCCGCGGAGGGAAGTCACTTTGGCAAACACAAACGCTTAGAACAAACAGATAAATATCAGAGATTGTATTAATAAGGGTACGCAGGAGAATGAAATTCTGAAGGGATTATTATTGAATTACCTTGGATAAGACTTTCGGATGTTAAACAAACTACGGCGATGTCCCAATTTTTTCCAATTTTTTTTTTACTCATTTTACCTTATTTTTTCAGATAAACAAAACGAAAAAAAAAAAAACAAGAAAGGGAAGTAACAAGAGGGAATTAACAAAGCGCTGTGCAAGGGAAGAACATAAAAACGAAACGGTCATTTCTTTTAACGGTCAAACGATACTTTTGTTCGCTGTCGCGTACACCGATTTGTTGCCCAGTTTTGTTGAAGCTTTGTACTTCAAACGAGTAAATTTTAACGGGATACGGTTATCCCACATACCTACAGCGGAGCTAAAATGGGGCAAAAATTTCCGAGCTTTGGTCGTCGTTTTATTTTTTCATTTATCTGCAGACACAATCGTTACTCGTCGGGTTATCAATCTTTTCTTTTTAATTGTTTCTTTTTCTTTTGGCTCTTTGCTTTTGATTATTCCTCAGCTGTCATAGTATAAATCTTCAAGATTTTTTTATTCATTTTTTATTTATTTTTTTATTTTTTATTGAGGTGTGGGAGAATTTTCTATTTTTCCATATTTTTTATTAAAATCACCAAAAATCCAAACGATCTCCGGCAATTTTGTATAAATCGTTAGATTATTATATATACCCTTGTCTTTCAGCGCGATATAGTATATATATATATATATATTATATATATAATTGTTTGATCCGATGAAAATTCTCGATTATTGTTAAATGGAATAAATGGAATTTTTATTTACATATTGGATTTGGGTTAGTTTGTCTTTTTATACTTTTTTTTGTGCGTTACTATCTTCATCGTAATGTCTTCTCCCTTTTCTCGGCTTGGCAGCATATTATTAGGTCCAGCCTTTTCTACTCGTAGGAAAATAGTAAAACTACCCTTAAACGTTTCACTTTTTATACAATCCTTTTACACAACTGTTTCACGCCGAAACTAATCGCGATTTTTCCGCCGTCTCCTAGACGAGAATAGTGACGTATCCATGTCTTAAAGTTGATTGAAAAAAAAGAAGAAAAAAAAAAGGAAAGGAAAGAAGTAAAAGATAAAAAGAAAAAGAAAAAACAACCACGAACTCAACGCACTTCCTTCTCTACTTACTCCTCGAACGATTCACGTTTCACCTCAAATTTTCACTGCAATCGTCTCGGAATAAAGTCCGTAGAAATTCACTTTACCGCAAAAACAATAAATCCCACATCCGAGAACCAGAGAACTTTTATTTACTTCAAAAGTGGAGCTGTGATTCCTCGGCGAAATTTGTCTGTAGATCAAGTGAGGTGAGCGATGAGGTGCGATACCCTCAGCCAGGGCTGCGTCACATAAACACATCGCCTAGAGCGGTGAGATTTTTCCTCGTAGGAGTAGCCCCGACATTAGAAGTCCCTTCGTCTTCAAAAGTGACCATTTTCTCACGGCTTTTAGCTGCATTCATAGCATCCGTCATTCGGTTGACCTGAGTGCCAGGATTCCTCAACGCCGACGTTGCAGAAGCCGGCCTCAGAACGGAGGCCGGTGGCGGAGGAACTGCGATATCGGAAACGGCAGCAGCGAGATTAAACTCGCTGACGCTCCGCGGGACGAAATATTCAAAATGCCCCGGTCCATCGTCAGGCGAAATTCCCGGCCCCCCGGACCTCCTCATGGGTTGTCCTCTCTGAAAATGCGAGCTGGTCCGACAGTCGTTGATGCCGATTTTTTTCCTGGGTAAAGAGTGGTGACCCGGCGAAGGAGCGGGTCTCTTGCTCTGCGAGATATGCGACAGGGTGTTGTGGTTGTGTGAGTGGGACAGTGCCGGGGGGGCCAATTTTCCATCCCCCGCACCGCGGGGGTGTCAGGACGCCGCGGATACGACTGACATCGGAATGCCCTCTTCATCGGGCGTCGGACCCCCCCGACAATCCGAAGACTCGGTGCCGGAAGACCCGCTTCCGCCCATGCCGCAAAATTTCCCGACTGCTCGTACCAGCTGGAGAACTTGTTCTTGCACCAGGTTGAAACACATGGCGATTAGACCCATGCCCAACAAGATGTACAGCGAACAAGCGCAGAGCGACAATTCCTCGAGGGTTGGTGACGGCGCGGCTGCTCCCCCCGGTACCAAGTCGCCAAATCCTATCGTGCCTAGGCTAGTGAAGCAGAAGTAGCTGCTCTCCAAGAGGGTCCATCCCTCCAGTCTATTGAAGAGAACAGCCCCGCCGCATATGTAGGCGATTATTATCAGGAGACACAGAGTTATGGGGATTTTCACGGCTTTTGGACAAGGTGCTCGGTGATGGAAGGAGTGATGGTGTCCTTTGCTAGTCGGATCCAGAGCCGTGGATGAAGACGCTGCTTGGAGACCCTCGCTTCCGCAGTCTAGGAGAACGACGCTTCCGGCTCTGCCCAAGTCGTCGCAGGAGCTGTCTTTGCTGGGGTAATAATTACTGGGTGATTTTGAATCGACGTGATTGTGGTACGCCTTGGTCGGTTTTCGCGTGCAATTTCGAGGTCTGCAAAGCCTGCCGTACAGGCGACGGAAACTTCGGGCTAATACGTCGCCCACGGTGCTGAGGTAGACCAGGAGCAACGGTATCCCAGCCAGGGCGTAGATGATGGTGATTAAGCGGCCCCATATCGTCTTTGGCACCACACTTCCGTAGCCTGAAATCATAGAATTTTTTTCAGAAATTATCCCGCAGGGAATGATGGCTTATAATTTTTAGGTACATTTTTCACGAGCTGCCTCGAAGGATCTCAGTCCTTTTTTTTTGCTCTCGAACTTCTAGCCCCTGAGGTTCTTTCGCCAAAATATGTATTCCGTATGCGAGGCATGTGTGACAACTTGTTCTATACATAATCAAAATTCATTTCAAGGTAAAACTTTGTCGATAAAATGGACAAAAAGTTTCAATCGATTCTTAATTCGAGTAACTTTTTCCACTCTCCTGAAGTGGGGTTTGCCACGTATTATGGATTTTTAAGATTCACTTCAAGCTCATATCGTGTCTGCAATAGCTTCACGCGAAATGTAAATAACCTTCGATTGATTCTGCTTAGCGACTTTATAATGCGCCCATATTTCGTACAAGGCGTAATGAGGTATCGGAGATTAAAAAAGCGCGAAATTCCGCTATATCTGATAACGTTTGATAAAATCCAACCAGATTCCTTCAGATTGGGGGCTTTTTTTCTGCGTAATTTATTGTATTTATTCCAGGAAGCCCAATTCGATGGATTATAGGAGAAATTTTTGGAGAAATAAGAAAACGAAATTAACGAAGCCGAAATGATTTGAAAAGAACCTTTTGAATTAAGCCAGGGATTCAAGTCATGTCAACGCAGCTCAATCGAGCTTTCACAAGATTTTACCCGTACGGTTATCAAGCGGAGGTTTAAATATGAAAAATATGGAGTATAAAAATGAAGAACGTCCGTCATATTCAGAGTGAAATATTTTCTGAAAATCGCGTCCTTGAGGGTTTCCTTCTCTTTGAAATATTTACCTCCTTTTCTCGTCAAGTTTACGATTCTTGGCGCGGCTGAGCCAACCGCCACCAGGACTTTACGCACTGGGCATAAACCGCCATTTCGATCAGGAAATTCTTCGCCCTTTCGTATCCCCGTATTCCTCGATGTCCGAATCAACGCAGGGCGAGGTTTACGACGATCTAGGGGTATGCGCGGTCCCTAGGAGCTGCCCCAGGAGAGCCAGCGGCCCCTTGCACTACCGTCACCAGATGGACGAACAAGGGACAAGGGTTGGCGACGCTGTGGGGTGGCACTCCGTGATATCGACGGTATAATTTGATCGGTCCGTGAGATGAATATTTCAGATTTTTTTCGAAGCGTATAAAAGACGGAGACGCAAGATTTATTTTAGGCTGCAGTAGGAGCGGTGATGAGAGATGGTTAGCCGTAGGCACAATCCGTTTCGATTTCCCTCAACGAATCATCGCATCGCATAGATAGAAGGGAAATCGAATTTATAATAGTGCAGCGTAGGATTTCAGTCACGTTTCCCGACCCCTTATTTATTATTATACAATCTTGCTGACATTTTAATTATAGAAACACGAGGCGAGGCATTAAATCGACTGCGAAAGATTCGCCGGGACATTACAATGCAAAGAAATGCCAGCTGATTTGCAATCACTGTTAAAAATTGTATAAAATTCACAAAATTAGTTAAAGTAGTAGTAGTAGTAGTAAATTAGTAAAGTATGACTGAATGCTCGTTTTTCTGTACTAATTTATTATTGTTTGATTATTTGGAGTGATATCCTCGTCTTGGGTGTGATCAGAGAAAAGTACCGAACGAGGTATAAGAATCATACGATACGTTCTATAGAATCGTTATTCGAACGACACACCGAGTCGTGAGTTTAAAAAACAGCATCAATTTCAGAGAAAAACATGTCGAATAATAAATTTTCGTGATTAACATTAATCGTTCAAAAAATAGCCGCTGGGTTCTGAAGAGTTTTATTTTCTTTTTATATTCATACTTCGATATCCAAAACCTTGTGAAACTCGTTCAGTATGATTAAGTTTCTGTTTGACGACGATTCTCCGAATAATAAGGTATACCAGTAATATCCAAACCTGCGAAAGTATATTTGCCTCTGAACTATATCGCGTATAAAAACTTACCAAGTCCCGCTATATAACGACCATTTGTTATTTGCTGACTACAACGATACTGTCAACGAATGGTTATGGCCTTAGCTGGTTGTAAGTTCAAATGATCAGCCTGCCGGATTCGTGTCCTGGGGAAAGGTGCTCCCCTTCACTCGTTTTCTCGAAACAATAATATTATCGAACGATTGGAAATTGCCACGTAGTTTTCAGTCAAAACATCCGCTAATTATTCAAAATTCTGCAAACACCAACGGTGTCATACTCTTTAAAATTCCATAAAAAATCACACCATTATTCGACCCGATCACTTTTCGTGCAAAATATTACTCGAACGATGAACTTTTTCCAAAAGATTCAATCGTTCATCTTCTAAGAGATATGGCTTTAATTCAGTCCAATCAATCGTTTATAAAAATTAATTAATTAATTAATTATTTAATCGCCTCCTCAGAGAGTATCATTACTACAGATTTGTCTACTTATTTCCCAGATATGAGAGGCTTGGTCTGACCACCGTTCACCATTGATTAAGAATACCAGTAGAGCATTGTAGGTAGTAGATGGCTTTTCTTCGACGATGAGATGGAAGAACACTCTATCAGATGAAGAGACAACTTTTGGGTCTGATGGGTCCCCTTTGTCGGAAGTTGCGACCAGTGAAAAGTGGAGGTTGTATGTGCCGATAAGAGGTTATGGCTGGCCAATTTAACAGGAAGTTTGAAGGGAAGCTGCGCCAGGGTGGCCGATAGCGATGGGTATGGTATAGGGCATAGTCGCGACGAGGGTTTTGCAGAAGGGTAGTTGACACGGGATCGTCGGCAAAGAGTGTGCGGAGACTCCCCTCCTGGGAAATCATCCCATTCGCCTCGCATCGTTTTGCCTTTAGCCAGGGCCCGTCAATGAGTTTTCGTCGAACGTGCGCACCTCGGCCAATCAGAAGCCCATGACCCGCCGACAATTAACTCTCAAACACGTAACCCGCGTGGAAACTTGAACCTGAATTTTGGCTTAATTGGATTAGCCCGCTTCCAGTGTCTGGCCACGTGGCTTTTCCAAATTTCCGAATTTCCGACGCGGTATATGCTTCGAGCTATACAAATCCGACGACCCCCGCGAGCCGGGTTCACAGTATATTGCGTAAACAAAAAATGAAAAAATGAGAAATGATGAAATCATCCAGGAAATGAAATAACGGAGGCTCAATCTCCCGATGGTATGATATTTCGTTTCGAAGGATCGATCCAAATTTTATATTGTAAATAATTATTCTGTGCAGCAATTAAAACTCTCAATAAATTCGATCGAGTTTCAATTTCCCAATTTATACTCCAATTACCTCTACCAGGTGTAGACTAATGAAAGACGATCGGCTAGGGTTGGATGAGGCTAAAATTGAGCTCGAAACACTTCTGGTTGTTAGAGAAAGGATTTTTCGGAAATAAACGATATTTCATTAGTTAGTAACAGGCAAAATGTGGCAATTTGCAAATATAGCGAAATTATCCTGCCGAATCGCAGTCAGTTTTCTTCCGAGTAGAAATTCCTCTGTACAGTTCAAAGGTGTCTTAGAATTGAACAATTCAGCGTAGATACCTAACGATAAATGAAGACTTGATATCGTTAGGCAAGGCGAGGCTTTCAGCCAGTGTTTTCCATGGGGTATCTTTACAATATCTGATCATGAAGGGACTTGATAGCTTTTTCTACTGCCACCTTGGCTTCGCGCACTGGATCCCCTACGTCGTTTAAATCCCCTAGATCCCCTAGATTCGCGAGAAAACGCATAAGTATATAAACAAGCTGAAATCTTCATCCTTTCCGTGTCTAAGGAATAGATTGGAAGGCATATATATCTAGCGTGCAGAAATTGAAGCTATAAAGTCAACGCGTCGAGGGAAAGACCGGAATCGGAAGGCGCGCTGTGCAATACCAATAGATAGAAAATCATCAAGAACTGCAGCTCCGATCGGACGGTCAATATGAAAATTAGTAATCGTCAATAAGCGAAATTTTCCCCCTGACTGTGACGATTTGAAAATAAAGAATCTCCGTATTCCGAGCAAAAGGCGAAAGCTGAGGGTGGCCTTTCCTGAATTGAAATTTCCGATTAATATTGACCCAAAAGACAGTTTACCATCGGAGTTTAATTAAACTAAACGCAGTTTCAGCATGGCTGTCAGTTACCATAGTTTGTCTTCAGAATTAGTTGCCTAACAAGATGGCGGTGTTGCAATATGGACCGAAGTGCATCACGGCATAGCTATACCCCGACGACTTATTTCCCGAGCTTTCAGCGCTTGATTACGAGTGTGTGTGTTTTAATTACAAGTTTTAATGCACCGGAGAAATTAACGCTCTTGTACGTGCAGCTAACCCGCAGCTATTATTTATCACCACTATCCCTTGATTATAATTTATCCTTGCATCTTTTTCCTGCCATATACTAGCTCCGACTAATCGCAAGCTGGTGTATCGCCCTGTATCGCGCCAATCTTCAACTACATTATTTCATCCTCGATTCTGCTATATTCATTCAACAATATTCTACAGAGATATGATTGACTCGGAATTCACGCATGCGGATGTACCTGCGTATTATATGTATATATATATACAGACGCGAAATTCATCAGATCGCAATTCCACCCGATCGCAGGTGGTAGATCATCGATCATAGATTACAGGCGGTGGTAGGTGGTGGATGGATCCTCCAGCCAGCACCAACCACGGCTTATCCAAAGCGCAATGCTGATTGCTATAATCGGAAGATGAATGGGTCCTGCGGTGATGCTATCTGTGGACCTGGCTGTCCGTTGTTGATTACTTTACACCGGGCCATGCCGCTGTAATACAACTTTTTGATAGCTATCTCCGCTGTAAAAAATGCTTTAGCAATCAGTTTTTTGCCCCACCGTAAATTTGGAATTTACCCATTTTTTTGGTCCTTTTTTTTCGGCTTGTATTCGGGACAGTTACAGAACAGAATATTTACGCACGATTCGGACGGCGGTGATTTCCACGAACAAACGACAGAGCAGAGCATCGAAACCAACATCAAATCAGCTTAGATATGCATTATAATTATTGGGCACATGGCAAATAATCGCATATCGAAGTACACGACGTTTGTTTCCAGATAGGATTTATTTCAAGATTCGACTTACGATTCGGGGAACGAAATGAAAACTTGGATACGTGTATTGATACCTTGTTTCCGGAGGTTCGAAAGAAACATTTTATTTCCAAGTATTCGAGACGGGTTTTGTAATTGGATAAATTGTAAGATGAAGAGTTGAGAGTACAACATGGGGTCGTATTTGTAAAAAGGCTACAAGGTCTTGTCGAGGAGGAAATATCCAATCAAAGATAATCACCTGATGAAATTAATTACTAATTTAAAGTATCCAACCTCCTCAGTCTGAACTCGTCGACGTTTTTTTTTTTTGAAAAGATTCATTCCCTGATTCGACGATGATTAAGTATAATTTGTTCTGTTTAATTGCAAATTAATTTCTATACCCTCTTCCTCATTTCATGTTAAACTAAATTCGATATTGAAAAATAAAAACCGTCAGTACATAAGCTGCTACACTGTATGGCGTCAAGGATCATTACCATTCAGGCATCGAAACCAATTTCAGAGGTCAGAGGTAGAGCAGATGCGAGAGGTGGTTAATTTGGGTCTCGGAACACCGGTTCGAAGAAGATTAGCAATTAGTGTACCTAGGAGTAAGTTTCGAACGTTAGGATTCCCGATAGGAATACGGTAAAATCTGTTTGAATCCTGCGATCCTTGAGAGGAACTAACGTTGCAGGGTATGAGATATGACGTCGCCTCTATATTTAATGAGACCTGAGTTAGTTTTTACCAGCTGTCAGGGCTGGTCGGATGCGTTGACGAGGGTCAGGTGTCGCGGTGGCGATCGACGCGGTTCCTTTTACAAGCCCAGCTCGTCCAGGGCTACAACAACGCTGACCCACAAGTCCGAGTGAATGTTCAAGCCATTTCGTAGCAACTCTGTCCAATTTCGTAGTATTAGGGTGACCCCTTTCTTTGTTGATCCAGGAACCGTAATATGTCACGCAACGGACACACCGCGACTTCTGAACTCTTTTGAAACATCCGAAGATACATTTCTAGTTAAAAATGACGAGTTTTTCTCCCCTCTTTCAATAGTCATGGGGGGAAAATCCTAAATTACTCGCGGAGTTTTTCATTTGTCGTCGATTTGATTGATACGAAAAGTAAAGTAAACCGCTTATTGCGATAGGGGATGAAAAAAGAAAAGGAAAAATATGGAAGATACGTTCTGGATAAAGAAGCATTGAACATCCCCCATTTGTACTTCGCATGAATTATGGCATATGAAAAACCGCGCGGGGTTACTTCCTGTTAGTGGAAGCAGAAGGAGGAAAGTTTTCTTGCAGGTTGTTGAACAAACTCAAGTGTAGAATGGAAAACAGAGTAAACAAGAGCGCGAGACGCAGAAGGGACACAAAAGTGTTGGCGGAATAAATCAAGAAGTCTGTTTTTTTTTTTTAAAAAAAAGGAGATTAAAAAACACCTGAATTTAAAGTGCGATCGTTGACCGAAGTAATACGTCATTAAATTAAAACTTTGACCAAAGTATACTTGATTCTTGAAACTTTCCTCTCCAGCTGGGGGAATGAGAATTGAAAGAATCGAGGGAAAAAAAAAGATTGAAGGAGAAAAATCTGATCCCGTATAATGACCAGGGCGAGTGGCATCTGCTCAATAATCTCTTTCGGATAAATTTTCGGTATATAGTTACGAGGCGAGAATTGAAGGACGTTTTCCATTCAGCCATGAATTCCGGGCCCCATTTCCTTCCGATTTTCAACTTCGCTAAATTCTTCTATCCGTTCCTCTAACCGTTTGGCAAGTTTGCCGTTCCTTTCTCTCTCCGGTAAATCATGCCCATTAGCTTACGACTCTTCGCGTTATGGTACCCAACGAAAGATAAATCTTTCGGGGTAGGAGGGGCTGGAAATCCGAGTTCTTTTAGTGACCATCAGTCTCCGGTGATCACGAGAAGTTCTAATCTAATCATACCATAAATTGCCCGACATCGATCGTCTCATAAAGAAAATAAGAAAGAAGAAAAAAGCGAGCTAGCTCCTCCGCGTCGATGCATCGATATCGAGTTCCAGAATTTGGGAAAAGTCACGGATACGGCAGGGCATAAGGTATCGAAAACTTTTCCCAGAACGGCCCTTAAGCGTCCATCATGAATAAATTAAAAGCACATTCTATCCATCATCGGCTGATTCCTCTTGAGGGATGCTGCGCGCAAAAAGTGGCTCGCTACATGTAGGCGGGTTGCGAATTTTTCCGTCGCCTGGTTTTATGGCTCCGCTTTTAAATCGAGGGAATACCGGTGGAAAAAGGTGAGGATCCCCTCTCGCTTGATCATGCGTCGATACGTCTTCGTCTGTCAATGAACGAAGCGGTTCGATTTGTTCTGTGAAAAAATGAATGAACATGGAAAAACACATTTTTTCAACACCTTTTCCCCCTCGTTCGCCTCGAATCTCACCGATTTCTTAGGACCGGGTGCAACGGCCGATAACGAAACGGATAAGAATCTTAAGGCGCTGACATGAACCGGAAATTAACGGCACATACTCGAACGGCACGTATACCAACGAACAATGTTAGATTCGAAATGAAACTCTTTGTGACTCGGAGCGGAAATTTCAACGTACAGAAGGGTCCACGCGAAACGATTTTGCCGGAATCGCAAGAAATTGATTTCGGATTTTCCTTATATTCGATGAAATCGTTGTTTCGAAAAAAGAAAAAAGGACCATAATTATCTGCAATTAGCCGTAATTCCCGTAGGAGTATTTTTAAGCAATTTCTACAGCCGTTCAGAACCCTGTAATAATTAGAGGAGCGATTCAGCTGCAGTGTCTGTTCAATTCTGGCCTCTAATTTCGTCACTGTACCTACGCATTTAAATTGGTGAAAAAAGAATTTTTTCGGCATACGTAGAGCCGCTCATTTATTCCGCATCAATAATTTGGGAGATTTACTGCCGCTCGTTAATCCAGACAAGCCTATCGATTCGCGCATACCATGTCTGCTGCTTCGTCGCAGTTGACGAAAGTGATAGGCAGACGAGATAGTGAACTGAAATATTTTCCCGTTCAAAGACAAAGTCGCAAGCTAGTTCCATTTGGCGAGATTAAAACCGCTTCTGTCTTCAGCTTTTAGTAAAGGAAATAAAATTTCTCGACCGAATCCAACCGAGAAAACGAACGAGGTGCGCCGTTCTATTACCTAACGTACCTCATTCTATTTACCGATAGAAATAGTACAGAGGAATGTCGTATACCGGAGGTGAAATTCTTTTCTGTAAAGAAGAAAACGGCCGGAGAAAAAGGAAAGCAAAAACTAAAAATAAAGCGAATAAGAGAACTCCCGTAAACTCAACAACAAAAGGTTACAGCCACGGGGTTACTCTGCGGGGCTTGGCCAGGATAACGCAAGTTAACTCACAAGAACACCCACCATCACTATCAAAGCTCTTCGACGATAGGATTTACGATTCGAAACGCGACACTACGTTTACTTCGACTGGCACGGACCATTTGAAAGTGGATTGAATCAATTTTTGAGTAAATAATAGAGTTTAGCGAGTCGAGTGGAATTCCCCTATTTTTTACCTTTATTTTTTCCTCCTCACTTTGCGCGTTTCTCCATGGGAAAAATGGCCATCAAAACTGAGAAGCGATTACTTCGATCGCGGAATATCATGCGGTTAATAGTTCGCCGGAGATGGACCAGACATTGACTGCTGACGGTGGTCCATGGCATTGGACAAACCATTGAATCACGGGGCCCCGTCAAGCGCAGATTTCCCTTTATGAGTTGTTGCCCTGCTGAACAGGGCGCCATCAGCATCTCACAGCGTGTCCAGTGCAACATCTACATTATCGCCACGCACACGTCTACGTTATGTCGATAATGCTCGAACAATTCAGACGCGAAAATTTCATGGGGTTTGTGGCTTGATCGTAGATATTAGCGATATGCTATTTTCTGATCAAACGTGGTTGGTTTTTTAGACCAAAGAGATGGGTCGAGTTATTGAACCGGATTATACTCCGCTTGTTGAGATTCCGATTAATCTAGTTAGGCAGTTTGGAAATTTGACAGATAGCGAGCTAATGGAGTGAAGAAAATGTGGGAATTTGGGAAATTGAAAGGTCGGATATAACGCGCAGGTATCGGGCTGTGTAAGTGGAACAATTAACTGGAATCGTTATTAAGGCAATTTCCGAAATCCTCGACACTTTGGTTAATAATGATCGTTCACTGGCCCAGGATTATCACCTACGGAAAATTGCGCACGCGTCGAAGTTCGCGATCCGTTTATATGCACGTTCACGTAATATACATAGCCTCTCTCGTGCCCTCAACCCTCTCGCTAAGCCGACATTACACTCTGAAACTAAGTCCTTGATCATTTTCATTAACATAACGCGGGATGCACCGAGGCACCAATTTGTCGGAGGGTTAATTCGGCAGTAAAATCATCCTTGAAGATCATTTCAATTATAAAAATACAGAATTTACTATCCTAGTAGTCATGTGGTAATTAATCTTTCGATATTTCACAACATTATTGTGATAGAAGAAAAAAAAACTATAGGGAGTCCCAAAGTTCTAAATCACACGAGAATCAGATCTCCAGACTTATTTTATTATTTTTCTGCAAGAAGGATCGTGTCTTCTATTTGATCCCATCCTTGATAAAACCTTCCCTTCTCAACCCAAAGCTAAAGCTTTGCGTATAATCGATATTAGAATCTCCTGAAAAAGGATTCGGGTCCTAAAGTTTTGATTTTTTGAACATCTTGATGGATCGTTGGATTCAGTTTTACCGCAATGCACGTGGCCACCTTCTGGGTTGACTTCATGAAAATTATACGAATTATTTGAAAAATGAAGATTACCTGTGTTTTCAAACGATCTCCAAACCCACATGGGAATAGAATAGCATGAAGGATATAGATATTCCCGAGCATAAGGGGCCATCTATCTAGACACTGGTTTCGTGGAAAATTGAAAAGACTGTAAGATGGGCTGCTGTTTGGTGGGATAAGCTGAAGTGAGATGAAGCCAGAAATGGCAAGGGGAGACTGCGAACGGGGGCGAAAAAAGGGGGAGCAGAAAAGTCAAGCATCAAGGTACCCAGCGGAGATAAAATGCTCTCTAAGAAATCGTGTTTGCAGTAGTTGCAGAGAGCTTGTTTGTCAATATCCTCGCGTTTCTTCAGCCAGTCGGTCCAGTTTGAGTTAGCATTAAATTTCTCGTTTATTCATTACTGTGAAATTTTTCCCGAATGGTTATAGCCGGGAAAAAATTAATCAGCGACGAAAATGAAGTCATCCGCACTTTTCTAGACGACAGAATCTATGTACGGTTCGGTTCGATGGAAAGGACGAAGCGGATATGAGGCTTTAATGGTCGCGTTTGCAATTATATCACATCCGGAGTGATTTCCACCTTGCCTACATCCTAGCAAACCTCTTGTCTGTCTGGGCAAGACGGTGATTTCCGCTACGATAAATTACCTCCGTTTCTAGACCCGGTCTCTAGGCTCTGCAAGGAATGAGGGAAAATATTCTCAATTTATTTTCAATAATTCTTATTATGCGAAATTTTTTCAATTTAGCTTAGGCCACCAGCTACTGTAATTCCGATTATGAATTCTCGTGATATAATTTCGGGATGAAATTCAAGCAGGACTGCACTCAATTATGAAAGCTATGAGTTTAAAAAAAAAAACTCGCTTCTCAATTATGCAAATTATTCAACGGTTTCGTTCAAATTTTCCGAGGGGTGTTCAGGTCCGATTAACCCAATTTCCTCCGGTTAATGAAACAAGTATAGTAGAAATTGGGAACAAGAAACGTCTCAGGTTCTTGCACAATTTCAAACTCTTAGATATACCCATGTAATAATTGTACCTCCGAGCAAGAACCAGCTCAGGTTCTTGCAGAATTTCAAACTCTTAGATACTCATATACTTCGAATAATTGAAAACTTTGAGGTTCATTCGAGATTCTAACTCTCGCAATTTATTTATCAAAACATTAATTATCAGCTGAAACTTCGACGTATCAATATTACAAGTCTATAACATAGGATAGGGATTCCACACACGAATCCGGATTTGAATAAAATAATTCAATCAGTTTCCTGATACAATCTCAATCATACTTTTATACCACGGATCGAGGATACACCAGTGAAACTTTTGGCTCGAATTTTTGTCTTTGAAAGACTATTTTATTGCCAGATTTCAGGTCACTGTTGGTGGGTCGATGATGGCGATCAGGACTCTGGCTGTAGCCAACGGCTACACAACTGACTCTGGCTAATGCCTCGTGTATATGGTAATGCGAGAACACATGCCAACATGGTGACTATACTCTGGGAGCTGGACCACTTCCGGTAATCTCCCTGGGTGGGTCTTAATAAGAGCATGACATGGAAGTGGCGATAAGCCATTAGTGCTGATAGGCAATTGGCGAGCTACCTTTAGATTAGGTATACATACACTGACATAGGAATTGGACAAGTAGTTGTCGCGTCAAGCTGTCAAAACTGAACTTTCAACGAAAAACTTCCGATTTCAAAAATCGTACAAAGTTTAGATAATTCTGAAGGCAGAAGCCCGATACGTTATTACAGATAAATTTCCAATCCTGGACTCGAAAATCCAATTCCGCGAGCTTTGGGATCGATGAACATCATCGAGCGAGTAATTGGTGGCTGTGAGCTGTGACTTTGGGAACGTTAATGAACCGAAGATCGGATATCCGTGCTAATTATGGAGTTCTGTACAGATAGGACAACGCGTGCTTGCAGATCGACTCGCCACAGGATATTCGAAGCCCACAGGCAAGCCCGGGGTAAATACAGACTAAACAGGTGCACGTACCTGTATGATAATGCTCCGGCGAGTGTATACGCCCACAATTACCGGTGTGACCTTTTCCACTTCCGTTTCAATCCGCGACAATGCTTTTACGCGAGAAAAATACCTTGTAATTCGTTGTGGAACTAGGGAACTAGGTAAGGATCCGTAAATGTCTCTCGGACTCTGAGGCTCCCTCATCTCTGTCCTATTTTTGAGGACTGGAAGAAAAAGCTGAGAGTTTTAGGGAAAGGAATAAGGAACTGTGCGAGCTTATTCATCGCTATAAAACTGAAAAACTGCAAGACCCCCCGTGCCTACATTCGTGGGTGTCTATAGTTTCGCCGTGAACAAAAAAAGCCACGATGCGTGAGACTTTTCACGTGGAGGGGAATAGGAAGTCAGGGATGCGTTGGGGTCGTGACACTCATATTTGTTCGGACCTGGTTTTTACGATTGTTCGAGGCTCAAAACACTTTTCTGTTCACTATCCTGCCGCCAACAATGGCCTGGCTTCTATTCCAGCAGCTTCTACTTTCAAAAAAGCACGATTAATGCCACCTTTTCAAGTCCCTTCAGTCAGAAACAACGTATATCATTCGCTCCTACTGTCGCGAGACGAAAGTTGTTCTTATACCCATTAAACGCGAATCGCTCTCCATTTGTTATCGGCAAGTATCTTGGTCCTGAGATTCTCATACGATTAGCGAAAAAGACTGAACTTCCCATACACAAATTTCTAATAGTCTTGTTACACAAAGGTTAACAGATCGGGGGACGAGGTTAATTGTATCTCTGGCCCGGATCAGCGAGTAGAGTTCAAAGAGGCGAGATTTCTGAATTTCACGAAAGACGTGAAACGTGAAGATTCTCAAGGTAATGACGAGTCGGCGAGAAGTGCCATCGACTTAATTAATTTTCGTCGTTCTATTACACTTCCATATTATGTATAACAGCCCAAAGAAGTCTCATATAATCACGATCCCAGGTTGACGCGGGTTCGCACATACATACATACATCCATGTATAATGTAGTAGGTGGGTATACGCGGTCCTCAGTCGCAGATAAATTAAACCAAGGAATGAAAGCAGGAGTGAGCAGGACGGGTATAGAAATGCCTGCAGGAAACATGAGCGACTTACTCTCCCCGGTCTGAATTCTGGATTCATTCTATTTGTCTTTCTCTCGTTTTGGCAAAGCAGAGTTTAATGAACACGAATTCATCCCTCGTTGCGTATCCTAGTTTTATTTTCTAACGATTATTCCAAACATCGTTCAGACGTTCATGCTCACAAACGAGTTCAATCACTTAGCCCGAAATGGTTCAGAAATTTCCAGGACTTTAGCACAGAGTAGAATTTGATTGCTTGATAGTTGCTCCGGCCTGTTTACACGTGGTCAACAAACCTCTGTCCCTGTGCCATTCTGGCATGACGAACGTGACGGGAATATCGATTCGAATGTTAATCCATCTGGTGCAAGATGTTGCCTTGCCAAGTCGCCGTTGCAATAGCGAGACGGAACAGATATGACAATAATTTGATAGAAAGCGTATTCCGTCGAATTGTGGCGATAGAGAAAATCCGCATCGTAGATAAACACCGCATTCAAGTTTTCCCAAAAAATTCAAACGATTTTTGTTCAATCATTTGTAGAGAATTTTTTTTTTCCATGAAAAAAAATCAAACTTTTCTTCGATTCAATCAATACAGTATGCTGGCACCAAACTATGTTTTTCATATCAGACCATGAAATGAGAGATCGAAAGTTGATTCTACGTCTCGAATTGAAAAATGATAAAAACCTGGGATCAGGTAATCTTCGGGAAGTCAAGAAGAATTAGCGCATCGACGTTTTAGCATATTTCTGTAAGCTTCCTCCGCACGTCTGTTTCCATTCCTAGAAACTACGATTTTATGGATCTAATGTGAAAACGTTAGAGGCAGGAGAAATTTTCCTGCCTGCCTGTAGCAGTTTCTGAAAATGTCAATGTTTACCAATTCTAAGGCAGTTTGAAAAAAAAAGCGACAAACTCGGAAGTGTTTTGAATATCAGAAAAAGAGGATTTCGGCTCAATTTATGCCTCGAGTCTTCGTACACACACGTAGTTCAGTAAATACGCGTTTTCCCCCTCGTAAGATTCGGCTCATCCGCGTGCTTTTTCTCTTGTTTCCATAAACGTGGGGTGTACAGTTTTACAGAATCTTTGCTCTCCATTTACGACCCGGTTATCCCATTCTTTTCTATTTTCTGTTATAATTTGATCGTTGTGAAAATTTCAGATGAAATCTGATCCGCCCGGGTCTTCTTCAGGCTCAAATCTAACGTCCCACAATCCCCTGGGGGGGTGAAGGTTTGAAGAGGAATAATTCTAACCGTTGGAAGTAATTCGTGAGAAATTTTTTTCCACTCATATAATAAAACAGGAACTGTTATAGCCCGTTCTGCAGAACAATCATCGTTTTCTATATACACTTGGTTCAATGAATTCAAGACAGTTGATATTCCGTCGTCCGATTCTATTCGCGAAATATATTTCCTGTATCCTTCTGATTAAGCTTGAATAAAATCGGCGATTCAATCCTCCGGGACAATACCTTTAGAGAAGAATACGGGAACTACATTTGAAGTCCAGTCCGTTTCAATAGAGCTGCATGCAAACTGCAGCAGGCTCATTACCAGCTCCTCATTATATCACGGGATCCGTACCTACTCTTAACGTCTACCATATCATTATTATTGCTATCGTAATAAATTTCTTTCCTATTGTGTCTGGCGAGGAAAACTAGGGGTCTTGAATAGGACCGTATTGTTTCATCACCCATCGTTATTCAATAGCCTTCTCTCGCTCATTGTTGATAGTTATTCAGGCAGGACATCCTTTGCATTATCACGAGAATCTTTTTCACGATGAAAACTCTAATCAATAAAGACATACCTATCTCGGGTTGTACAGACATGTCTTTGTATCGATTAACCACTGTACAGACTTTTCTCGAGTGGAATCAGTCTTGCGAAAAAGTTTTGTATAAGTAATTAAGAAAAAAAAGAAAGAAAAAAAAAAAAAAAATCGAGCCTGCCTGCACTTTTCTGACGAGTTAAACACAAAAAGAAATTTCCCACGGTGGAATTTCTGTGAATAAAAATGAGGCAAGAGACCCGTGGACGAGATGCGACATCAAAGGTCTTGATGTATCAAAAAATGATGCCCCGCATGTAGGCGGTGAGACTCTTCTTCTTTTTATCATGCTTTCAGAAATAAGGGGAAATCATGAATTTCCTGAGAGTCTTGTCAAGTCGCGTGAAATTATTATCGAGTCTTTTGAAATTAACGATGTATTTTTTTAGTCAAGGGTATAGTACGCCGAATCTACGGAGTTGCGTTAACCCCTTTGAGAATCAGTATTTAGATTCGTCCGTCGGGGAATAATTATACGCGCGGCGATAATTGATCATTCAAATATTTCATTATTCAACTTTGGTAATATCAAGAGGTTCGCAGGGGTTATAAATACATCGTATAGATCTTGAAAGGGGATATTTTTGACTCGCGAAAATTTTCTCAACAACCCTAAGTCTTATTACAGCGAACTCCGAATTGGTCTTTTGAAGTATAATCAAGTAGAATTTACAATTCCTAAGCCATTGCTTCTCATATTTAAATTCAGTCAAAGGAAACGTAGTTGAGTAAGTGCTTTTCACGTCGTCTGTTCCTATCGAAAAGTTCCGGAAAAGGCGGTTTCCCCAGCTTTAAGAAAAAAATAATAATAATAATAAAAAAAAAAAAAAAAAATGATGTATTCCCACGACAAGTGTGCGACTAAAATCGACTAAATTATTTGTCTTTTTTCTTCGAATCTTTGATACTAGGGTATAATCTTGGAAATTCCGTACCTGGATGTTTGAGTTTAATATCAGAGGCGGAATTTGAATCATGTGAAATAGTAGATGTGATATACATACAAGGTTAAATAAAGTGGGAAAGTTTTGGGCCCAGATTTCTGTGGCACACCGAGTCGAAAGGTTCAGGAGTTGGGGATAGTTTCGATAGGTTGGATGGAAGCCAGATGAAGAAAAATTTTTCGGCAAGGGGATCGAACGGAATTCAATCTGAACTATTTACCTAAATCATTCTCAGCAATAGCTTTGATTCGATAACTTTCAATTTGCTAACTTCCCAGCGTAGTGGGTATAGATACTGCCTCCTATTTATTTCACCAATTCTGTATTATATTTCATTCCTTATATTACATTGTTTCCGACGAAATGAGTTATTAAAGTTGGAAATTGCAGGATTCCAATCTAAATAAATGACTCCCACCAACGTGGCGGGTAACCAGCCGCGGCAAGAGGATAACCAAAAAAAAAAGGAAACGAAAAAAAAGTTTATTTCGTCCGGGTTCAAATAACACCGAGCTACGTCTAGGTCAGGGGCTATCGAGGACCAAATGAACGAAAAATAGGACCGTAGCCACTTAAGTAGTGGCACTCAGGGCCCAGGGGCGGTATATCGCACCTCCATCACCATAAAATCGGATTACATTCGGATTTTCCAGAGATTTGTGCATCGGCTTTACGTCTGGGTCGGAAACTTCAGTGGCAAGATTTACCTCCGTGGATATTTTTGATTTTCCCTTACGTTACACGAGCAAACAGCGACGAGGGAGAGGGTTGGAATTTTTCCGAAGAGGCAGTGAGAACCAGAAAGCAGAATTTTAACCGTTGAATATGATCTCGCGAAATCTGGCTTTGATCTTCATTTTTATTCGCAGGGAAGAGAAGACAGCGATTTTCTCACCCAATGATAGTTTTTCTAATATTCATGATGGAACGAGTGTCATGGACTTGGTAAACTTTTCACAAATTTCACCTACGTCTCAGGTGCCCAACTTCACAGCGAGTTGTCAGAAAAGATGGTTTTCAATTTCTTCATCACGCCATTTCGCCTAGTCGGAAAGTTTTAATCAAAAACTTTTCTCATTCCAAAGGCGTATCTATACATTTCATTTCCTGATGACAGGTTGCATATAATAATACCTACGTGTGACGATAATCTTCCATTTTCACGTTCGAATATCGATTATTTTCAATCCAACTGCGATATTCAATGTCAGAATTCGCTCTTTAATTCTCACCTGCAAACTTCCACGGGGTAAAAGTTTTTCTGGTAAATTATTATGCACTTCGTCCAGACATATTTACCCGTTCGTTGTGTAGGTGGCTAGACGTTCATTGATCCCCCGTTTGTCAGCTTTGCATATATGAAGGCCGAGGTGTGACACGCGAGCCGGTAATAAATGCCGCGTGTTGCCCTCGCGCTTTCTCATAATTCACTCACTTTGCTTATTTATACGAACCCGCGATGCGGGAGATACTAGCGCACGATTAATTGCTCTATTACTTTAAATTTCCACGTGCAAATGCAGACCTAGCTTGCGGAGAACCGGGGCTAAATAATTTGTTGAAATACCGATTTTCCCGTCTGTCGCGTCAAGTCTGCTACTGAAACAGCTGGCTTTGGGAATATTTTACCAACGGCATATTGAACGTCACTACAGTAATATATTTCGGTTATACATTTCTGCGAGGAAGATTAAGTCCGGCAAAAATTTGATCATGAAACCTGATGATTCTATTCTCTTCCTACATCATAATTTTCCGATGTTAGCCTGCAAGCTTCGGTTAAATCGGCTTGAAATAATCGCGCGAGCTTCTCTCGAGAAATTATTATCAACGAAATTTCTGTACCCAGCTACCAGGCGAAGTTCGACTTTGAAGAGATTCCCGAACAAACATTATAATCCTCGAAACTTTTCATGGCTATAATCAAGAGCGAGTTTAAAGCAAAAAGACGGCGACGAAGGCTCCGAAACTTTTTCGAGAAACTATGAGAACTCTCGGCGTTGATGTGGAGGAGAAGCAACAGTTAAGATCCTGGCGACAAAAACTCAATAAGTCAGCAGATTACCAAGACTCTTCACTTCACATTTTAATTACCACTTTCTATCTTCGAGTGATAACTCGGTTACGATTCGGTTTAACGCGAACTTTGAATCGTCGTAGAAAGTTCAAAAGCACAGCTCAACGTCAGTCCCGATTTTCGCAATGGAATATAAGGTGGCGAAATTCATTGATTTTTGCCAAAATCGCGATAGTGCAGTTTGTTGCTGAAACTGGAATAATTTCTGAACGGAAAAACTCGCTGTTTTTTATACTTGCGAACATTGAGAGTCGGACATACTTGCAAACTAGAACCGATGCCTAATTCACCCCTTGATCTAGTTCTCTAATATTAATTACCCAGTTCACAAGATTTCTGGGTGTAGAGGTAGGTGTTAGAGGGTGGCCTTCCGTGTGCTCGGCGACATCGTAGACCATAGTACCTACCTCTTGTTACCTCACGGCTTAGGATTTACCTTTGATGAATAATAGCTACAGGTATTATGTTATCTAACGATAGGCTCCGGTCCGAGTGGTGCTCCACGTACCTAGCTTTACAATTACCTTGCATCAGGATTAATTAGTCTAGTCAAAGCAATTCTAGTCACGCCAGGCTCACACTCAACGTGATTACACCAGAAAATTAGCCCAGCATTTCAATTAAACATCCGAACGAAGTGGGAGATTCGATTAGAAATTTTTACAAAAATTTCTCCTCCGATCTGTAGCAAATACCCTTACGATCCGAAGATGTTAGATCTTTTTGAATTTTTTAAATAAAGAAGGGAAAATCACGAATGGGTTCGATTGATTTTTCGTTATTACAAAGTTAGGTGCGTGGGATAGCTGCTGCTATGTTGGTAAGGAAAAGTGGAGGATCAGGTCTGTTTAAAATTCCAACCACTCTTACAATCCGAGTACGTAGATACCTCTGTCAAAAATTTAGCGTTTTTTTTTACGCCCTAATAAGACCGAGTGTTGTAAAAAATTTTACACATTTTTCTCGTTACTTTCTTTCACAAGAATGTCCAATATAAATATATGCAGTAAAAATCGAGCCCATTTGCGGTTTTACGTTTTCATAAATTATCCCACAAAATATAACCGTATTTTTACGTTTTTTTATAACCCTGTGTAACATCCTCTAATTCAGCAATACCACCTACAATTCTGACTCGTACATATGTCTGTGTACCGCATTGATCGTTTCACAGAGCCAACGTCCTACGACTTTATTATTCAATTCTCTAGCTATGCAGCAGGCAGCGATGATGAAAAGTTATTGTTATCTCAGCTGCATCAACACTACACAGTGCAATTCTAGTTTCAAACTATTATGCACACATTACAGTCAAGTATTAAGTAGGTGATAACTATTAACTAGTTAGTCTGAGTCTGATCATTAATACGCTTGTGTATCTGTTGACTTTATTGCCAGTACATCGTTCTCTGGAAAATAGACAAGGCTTGATACTGTTGAAAGAAAAAAAAAAGCTTCGTACTTCAGACATCGCGAAAATTTCTTAACTTTCTTCGATATTCCCTGTTCATACTTTGCCAGTTTGTTAGAAATTACTGTTTCGAAACTATATCCTTACTTGTTCGAAAGGTTTCTCCTCGCGTTACAATCATAATGTGATACCTACTTGCCTCGCAGTTGTTCGTACTTGGAGAGTATAACCGTTAAGAAATAAGCGGAATGAGAAGAAGTAACGTATTCTATATACTTTGCCTGGAAATTTGACACAACGTTCTATTTTTGACTAACTGCTGATGAAATTATCCCGAAATTCATTGTTTTCTGATCAGTCATAGCGTGGATACGTACAAAGTCGGGTCTATGAAAGGAAGATGGGAGGAGAAGACTTACGCGTATTAATCTATAGGTGATTGTACGAAGAGAAGGATGAGAGGGGTGAATGATGGCGGCGTGAGAGAAGAGAAGAGAAGAGAAGAAAAGAGAAAGACGGGAGGCTGCGGGCAATTTGGCCTTGATGATGATTAATACGTGGGGAAGATGACGTCACTTCCTGTCCAAACAGGCCCTCTCTGATATCCCGTGTAACGGGGAAGGTTCGGGTCGGTGGTTTGAGGAAGGAAAAGGAGATGCGAATAATAGGATAAAAAAAGAGAGCCAAAAGGAAGTAGAGAGGGAGTCGAGAGATGAGAGCTCGGCGAAGGTGGGGCCGAGGCAATATTTTATACTCTGTTATTTCCCTCGAATGATTAATTCCTGTACCTACCTACCCAGAAATTTCGGGAAGGCGCATAATAATGCAGCCGTGTTGGTATAAACAACCATCCCATCATTTTACCTCCTACAAACTTTTTTTATCCTGCGAATAATCCTGTGCTACGGAAGTGACACCTTCGTAAAAACATGTCAGCCGCTTTACACATATCTACAATATATAACCGGAAATTGATACCAGATATGAAACTGGAATTGATACACCGCGTAGGATAACGACGAAAAAAATGAACAACAGATCTCAATCAGTGGGAAAGTGTGGTTCGACTCTACTAGGGTCAAGTATTAATTGGCGATTGATCAAGCGGAGGTCGAACGATAGTCGAGGCGAGTGCGTATTTCCATTTCCCGAAAATAAGTTAACCCTGAGCGTCGTTGACGTTGATTAAATCGTCTATATGTTGAGGGTGCAGTTGGTATGTTAACGATAATAAAGGGCGTAAAAAGAAGGGATAAAAAAAATGGTGACTTTGGTACAAAAGAGAGGACTTATCGTTGCAGAGCTTTGAGGCTTGAACGTAGCAATTAGGTCTGATGTGGCCGACGTTGGTGTAGGGGGAAAAAGAAGAATGTGTACGCGGAACGAGAATTAACGCTTGAGTGAAACCGAAGTTAATTAGAACCGAAGTTCGTTAGGGTAGGCAGTAAAGACGCTATTATTCTGTCAAGAATTTCATTCTCCCCGATATCCCATCAGAAGTACCGCAATGATCCTGGACCCAAGAAATAGATTCTTACCTCATTTATTCAGAAATCAAGACGTGACCCGTCTAGCTTCTCAGACCAAGGCACTACTACGATCGCGAGAAAATATCAAACAGAATATATCCATTCATCCATTCATCCACGGGTTGCTAGACTTACGTCACGTTCACCAGTAAATCTGCTTCAATGAGCCAAGCTAGACATTCGAAGCGTGTAAATCCGGTATTCATCTCTGTTATTTATACTTGTCACAGATTAAGAGGCATTACGTAAGTATCGACTATCAGGAATGAAGCAGCTGGATAGGATCCTAGAAATTGACTGTAAAATCTGCTCTACGTACCGAACTCCAAGCCATAAAGCAAGACGAGTTTTTCTCCTCCCTTTGATTCCCTTCAGCGAAATGATTTTCATTTCATCAGAACTTTCTCCTTTTCATACGAGACCAGGGATTTTCCGTGTATCGGACTTTGAGGAACGTCCCAAATGTCGCCGAGAATGGTAACGCGTGTTTTCGCATACGCACTAGACTCGGTTCGCTGTCCGCATACCAATGACCACTTTCGAAGCCCGTCCGCAAGCGAAGCATCGACAAGAGTCGATGGGTGTCGAAACTGCGCTGCTAACCTTTCCACAGCCACTCTGGATCAGCCCCAGTTGGTTGAGCCTCGGGGCTCGGCTGACGAGGACTTTGGCCTTTTTTCCCTCTCTTTTCGCTTTTTTATTCCACATTTTTTTCCATTTTACGTGAAAACAATATCGATGCCCGGAGATTTCGGACACGCAGCTTCCCATCGCTATAGCTATGTGCCGAACCAATACTCGAAACGAACATTCATTTTCTATTATCAGCAGCTGGTTTACCTCGCATTTTTTCAACGAAACAAATTACAATTTCAAACACATTTTTCCCCTTTTCTTCATGGGAGTAGGTTACACGCGGAATATGGATATAGGTGCGTTGTTCTGCACGAGTATTCGCAAATCGTTGATCTATCATACACGCTGCAAACACAGGGAAACCCAGTGCATCCTTCTCTAATTTCAAATTTTGGTCAGATTTTTCGATGAAGATCGAGGAAATTCCAAAAATTCCAATCAGATTCAAATTAGGATTTCAAACCTTTATCAAATGGTTGCAGAAAATGTTGTTCTTCTATCTAATCCGAAACTGGGTCCAACTATGGAAGAACAAATCCCGTGAAATTTCTTTCGACACAAAAACTCTCAGCCCTGACAGATAAAATCTTTAAAAATCAAATCAATACAGCAAATAATTTCCATTAATACTTTTGCATCGGTGAGAAGATAATTCACACTCCGATCGCTCAGTCCCATGTGTTTCCACGTTGAAATTTGGGCTCGTGTAATTTTGTGTAATCGTAAATTCGGTCGAAACGTAGAAACGTATACAATCTGTATGTAAAATTGCGCACGTCCAGGCCACTTGGCACGTTAATACCACGCGGCACTAGGAATATGTCTGTAGTATCGGCAGACCAGATTGAAGCTCAATGTTCAATAACCATCTGGCGGCAGCGTGCCTTCAATATGATTTTCCGCCCTGGCGACAGTCAGGCAAACCCAACTACGGTCAATGTTGTTTCGTGATAGGAACTGTATGCATAGCCCATCGGGCTTTACGGTACACTAGCTGAGCGGACTTCGCCTAGCTCTCTGCCGCCAAGTCATATCAACAATAAGGATTTGCCTTGGCCTATCTGGCAACGGTATGTCCTGACATGGCATGATGCATCACGTCGCCGACGAACTCATGCGGCAATAAGCTGGTAAACCTCCTCGATCCCTTCATAGGATTGATGTGGCAGCTGGATGCGAGCATCAACAGCATATCTAGTTGACACCTACGAGGCAGAATCTGTGACCTCGTCGAGCCATTTACGCGATACGTCAGAAGTGGAAAGCAGCTGCTTTGATAGCGGGGAAAAATTTTCTCCAAAATTGAGGATAAATGGAATTCCAATCAGCTCGAAGACGAGATAAGAATAGTCGATTCGACAAGCGCTAGGAACGCTTATCCCACAACTATTGGATACCCAGCTACTTTCAGCCCGCCGCACGTAACGGCGTCTTTACATTATAACTACCGGGGCAATATTGGGTACTATATTTACCGACTTTATACAGTACGTGTATATAGACTTAGCCCATGACTGTATAGTCACTCCTGGGATTACGGGAGTCGCTACAAAGCGCGGAGCTTCCCACTGTGTGCTAACCAACTCGGGACGAGGTCTTCCATACATGTATTTATTATCGACTGTATTATTTTGACTAGGTGTTTGTTGCGGTACAGTTGGCGCATCGCCATGTACACATGCGACCTTATTAAATGCGTTCGTGGCGCGAAAGCTCGAGCTTTTCAAGATCCTGTTTTATACGCGATTTGTCAAAAACTCGACCTCTGTGCCGATCGTTTATTTGCCAGTGACATTTCACGGTGAACTTGCGACCCTTGTCATTGGTGGATTCTGTATCCAGTGAACCCGGTAAATAGGAAGTTAATTGCACCAGGGGATGTGATTAGGCTGGGTTCGGCTAGGCCAGGTCGGGTTAGGCAAGCTGGCGTTTCGCCATTGGCGCTAAATAGTTGATGGCGTCATCTCCGCGTCACACGCAACACGTAGCACGCAAAAGCTGCCGCAAGCTTGCCGTAGACGCAGCCTTCCGCGTCAAAGCTCGGGGAGCCGGGCTAGCCGAGAGCCTAGAATAATTATTCGATCTGGTGACGCTGACGAAGCAGAGTTAGCGACACCCAACCCCGTTAAAATGCTTTGCTGATTTTCTGCGTGTGTCTATAGATTCGCAATTTTCGACCTAACCGAACCCGTCGACACGCGCTACGCTGCGAAGGCAGCGATTCATTCTTTCAGAACGAAATTTGGGTTTTCTGCTGAAAATTTCATACCGAGAATTATACGTAAATGTAATCGAAAATTTTTAGGTTCGAATTTCGTTGAGGAATCCGGACGGAATTTCCTGAGATTTTCGGCGTTTATAGCCACCCTTTGCTTTACGGGGAGAGTCTAGAAAAATGTCTAAATTTCATAAATATTAATGAACCGAGTTGGATACGCTTTTACTGCATTGTACGGGTACCTCCTTACCGGAGTTTCGTGATTTTTTCAAATTTCTATGAGGATCTACTGATTTGGAAGTTACGAGTGGTTTCACGTTTTTTTTACGAGGGAGTGTAAAAAAGCTACCATTCAAAACGGAGCGACTCAGAACGCTGGAACGGATTTCATATTATAAATCCTGAAATTTTCTCCGTAATTGGCTTGCGCAAATAATATGGATCGAACACAGTTTCAAAATCATCATTTTCCGAGAAAAATTCGAGACGAAACAGTCTAAGCCAACTCTTACTATTCTCAAGTCCGAAAGTCTGAAGATAAAATGATTTGTAAACTAAAAATCGCGTATTTTTCAAAGGTACATTTTTCCGCTACTGGTGTTTCAGGACTTCGTAGAACACGACTTCAAAGACTGGGAATTTTCCCCACGACACTATCTGACTAAGATATGACGGACAAAAATAGAAAGGATAAAAATTGCGAAGTTTAGTCCGACAGAGGTAAGATGAACTGAGAGTGAAGTCTGCGGTTAGTGCACACCAGGGTAATCCAGCGCCCTTGCAAACTTTCAACCTGGGCTGCGCAGGTGTCCAGGAAAAGTTTGACACTTAGAACGTGTCTTAACGGAGATGAAGTCAACCTTGGCAAGGGAACATGCTTCGTTGATTACGACTCTCCCCATTCCAAAAGCACACACATGATGTACCTTTTGGAAGAGGAATAGAGTGAGAGAAGGAGGTACGAATGTGTGTGCGTGTTTGTAACATGCATCGAGAATGAGTATCCTTCGCCAGAAATTCTCTGAGAAATTCGCTAGCTACCAGATCGCTGCAAAGAAAATTTCTTGCTGAAACGTAAGCAAAGGACTTGGCATCAGCCAAGTTGCAGCACCCCAGAGAGTACTGCGGTCTATGTCATTCATCCAGCTCAGGATCGCTTGCAAATGGTATTCTGAGAGGAATGGTAGATTCAGCTGGCGCAGCCTTCCCACCGACCGATGCACCGCGAGTGGCATGTCTCTTGAAACGCGTAGGTATATTCATTGCTACTGAAGTTGATTCGAGTGCCGACACACCTTTGTGCCGTGTGCCCGGATCAATTTACAAATGCACCTCTGCACTAACATCGCCGGCTCTATCTGAAAGCGTTGCAGAATTCTCCGGAAGAGGCTGCCAGTCCTGAAGCTTTGGTTTATTAAAGCAGTACCCTGTCTAGCTCGAAGAGTGCAGCCATTCGACGATGAGGATATTTTCGAGCAATCAACGCGATCTGTTTCTAATCTGACGGAATTTTTCTACTAATCGATTGAAATTACTCACCAGTCGTCGTGATCAGGGTCAGAGAGTAGAGAAGACTGCTGCTGAATGTCCACCGATGGTGACGGGACGGATGCTGAGCAGTGGTGGCGGGGAGTGCCTGGTACGACTGTTTCCTGAGTGTGTGAACGAGCGTGTTCTGGAAATCGAGGACTTCCTGGGCGGCCAAACGCGTCCAGTTATCCTTGTAGAGAATGTTAAGGTCCTCCGTTATG
Source organism: Rhogogaster chlorosoma (assembly GCA_944452935.1). Taxonomy (NCBI): domain Eukaryota; kingdom Metazoa; phylum Arthropoda; class Insecta; order Hymenoptera; family Tenthredinidae; genus Rhogogaster; species Rhogogaster chlorosoma. The sequence goes on from OX101797.1 coordinate 24,867,934, forward strand.
CTCCAGAGCTTTTCAACCGTTCGAGAACGGATCTCGGCACCCAGAGCAGCCGCTTCCTCCGGGCCAGTCTTCGACGAAACCACCGCCGACAAATCCTGCAAGCAAGCTACGAGTTACAGACGAACCAGGTCGGATCGGAGACACGTGTCCAGATTCAGGGACACGGAAAGCTTCGACGTACTGCGATGTCTTTGGGAATTACACTTCTTTTATACTCACCGACTGCAGGCCGCCTTCGACAGCCATGAAAGTAAAAGCACCGACGAGGGTGTAGGCCAGGACGAAAATGCAGACGCCAAGGCTGGTCAGTAGACTCGGTGACGCCGTCGCCGTGCACGTACAACAGCAGCACAACAATTCTGCAGCGCCATGTCCGTCCTCAGATGAACGACCGAGGCAACATGGCTTGTGGTAATATCCACCGCTGCCATTGCGACCGACGCTGTGATCCCCGGCATGCATTGCGCGAAGGACGTCAGTCTTCTTCGACGGTGCTCAGTTGCGGAGGACGCTGGTCCAGGCTGATGGAGAACGCGACGACGCCAGCTTCTGAGACTACGCGCAGCTCTGAAGCAAAAAGGGTGTATTTCTTCTTTGAGTCTACAGGGTGAAATTCTGTTTCGAAGAATCGACCGATTTCTATTTTCCGGATGAATAAAACGGGGCTTTCATGATTTCTCTAAGAGATATTTTCCTCGGATCACGCGAAAGCAATTTTACAATTTGATCCTCTTTTTTTTACCTCGTTAATGCGATTTTACTTATTGCCGGTACGACGTCATCGTTGGGGAAACTGTACTTTTCAATTGGACGTTTCGAAACGCGAGCGATAGAGTAAGTTTTCCCATTATTATACGCTGCGAAAATTCGATCGTGACTCGATCGCCAGTTGAAGTCGTACTGCGGCAGTTTAAACGGAGAAACTGTAGTTCTGTACGACATATGTATGCGAATAAAATTCGATTAATGTCAGTGTAATAAATGCCGAAGGATTACAGCAGCGCAGGTTCGAGTTGAATCATACGTATGTATACCTAGCGTGGAAATACGTCTGAAATGTAAACTGAATCTGTTGAAATATCGACAACTGACTCAGGTACGATCAATCGACGAGTATAAAATCGAAAATAAATAAATCCTCGGAGCATCCGTTTAATTCCAATGATATATATTCGCAGGTTAATAAAAGCAAGGCAAAATTCATTCGTTCGGATTTCTGAAATCGGGAGGGGAAAATTCTTCCTCGGTACCTATCTATACCCTTGGAGAATCAATTCATTCCTAACATTGTCGGATGTGAGTTTTTACGATATCTAGGCATAGTATATTACGAAATTTCAGTATTTTATAATCAGTCAGAGTTTCGACAGGGGTGATTGTTCCGGGGCAAATAGAAATGCCTTTCGAAGAGGGAGGGAGAATTTCATGAGTAAGTTTTACGGATTTTCTCAAAATCACAACGAGCGTTTTGTGTACACTGAAAATTCGTCGATAAAAAAAAAAATGTCAACTTATATACAAAACCTCAAAACGAGCTTGCTAAGGACTCGTTAGCTGTATTCAAGCCGCAAGTAATATCGAGTTTCGTATTTCTGATTCATGATCGTTAGATCGAAAATTATTCACTTGTTATCAGACTGGGGGAAACTCAGACTCCGCATCGTCGTATTGATAATAATATTTCTAAAGCTGCTCCGATATAATATCCGAACGAAATTCCACTCGCAGAGAGATCCGGGAGGGCTTGAGTGATCATTTGCTCTTTCATGTGCTGTAAGAATGTTTCTGCTAAGCTGTTCAACCCTCTAATTCAAAATTCGCGCACTCAGACAAGAAACGCCCAAAGGAATGACGTGTACCTTGCTTCCGGAGCGGAAGTTGAGTTTCAGAAAAGGAAGCATCTGAAGAATCTCACGCCTTGGCGAATAATTCCAGAAGTTTACCCGCAAAGTTCATTTTCACTTTCAATACGAGAATAAAAAGATGTAAAATCGTGGATTTCTGACGAACGAACGGGTAGCACAGTAAATACTCTGCACTCCGCTGAAGCTGGATTTGGCTGGTACATTTTTTAATCCTATCCATCCAGCTGGATTAAGCTCTGCCATGAGAATATTTTCATAAATGATACAGCTTATACCGTTGGCAGAGACGATGCGCATTTGTTTATACAAATACTTGGACCAGTTTTATTTGTTTTATGAAAACGTCAGGAGCTTTTCTACCGACTCTGAAACACATCCTGTCGTCTAACTAGCTGACAGGATGATACGGCGTTTTAATCGCTCAATTCTACTGGAATTTTACTAGAGTTGAAATTTTATTCCAGCTGGTGTCACGATACGTAAAATTTGTGTTGCAAATTCTGATTTTGAATCGGGAATGAAAATATTCGGCGGTAATCATTCGACGAGAACTTTTTCTAGCTGAAAGCTCCGGTCATATGTTAAAATATTTCACCAATTGAAACGAGCGAAAACAATTTTTGCAGTTTTTGAGTTTTTAGCTGGGATTTCAAAGTTTCTTGTGCCATTCGGTGACTCTGTGTATTTGTACAATATATAATAATTTTGTATTCGAACTTATCGGCAAGAATAATTTCCACTCATTCATCATTCGTTAGAATCTAGGCACAGAAATTTGCCCAGGATATTTTTCAACCCTTTTATGATTGCCGAGTGAAAATCCGCGTCGAAAAGCTCAGTTCCTGATTGTTTATCATCAAATATTGCAAACTCGGAATACAACTTCGGAAGAATGGTTATACCATGTCCAATTGGGAATTGTATTGTTCGAGAAATCTATTAACGACTGAAATACCTGCATGAAACTAGGTTGCATTAGCACATCAAAGCGCAACTTTCCATTGTCTGAATAGGTAGTAAGCCCAAAGTTCGAAACAGAAGCTGAATATCCGAGTGCCATATTATCAACGAGTAGATCAATGCAGTGAATATTTCAAATCTCATTGTGGAAGATGCATATTCTAGTCAAGAACCGATATAGTCGATTCTCCGGTTTACCTTAATCGAAAAATTTCCTGTCTCTCTGTTGAATGACTTTCGATTTAGTGAATTGATTATTAGCAAATTTGCTTTGATTATTTGAAATTTCAATCTTCAGCTTTCGGAATTTCGAAGTTTCGGTATTCTTCGTCACCAACCCTTGGAGCAGTCTATAGGAACCATTGAACTCGTAGAAAATCCACGAATGCTTATTGCTATCAAAAAGTCGATGTCATCATACGTCGTGCGTATCGGCTGGTTCATTATCTCGCCTGTTCACCCTTTGCTCTCTCGGCTCGCCCTCATTTAGCGAAAGAGAATTGTGTAATGTAATAGTGGAAATCAGTATAGAAGAGGGCGTAGAAACGAGATCCAGACTTCTATGGACCCGCAGCTGGCTCGGCCCAGTTGCATTGTGAAGTCTCACAGTCAAGATAAGGTATGAAATTAAATGTGCCGGAATATAGGTCGTTGTATTCTGTGTATACTGGGAATTGCATGGTTGAGAATGCTTGTCGGAGCTTTCAATACAGACGTTGCGTTGCGCTCGTAGCTGCTGCTGGTTGTAACTAGAAAATGTACAGATACGAGTACTGCCACCTAATTCCGTAGCTCTTGAAATTTCGATTCAAAATTGATCCTCTTCGTCGGTCGGGGTTGATAGTTTGAAAATAGTATAAACCGAACGAGAATTCCCGTTGTCTAAATCCGATGGGAAATGAGAAGCACGATTTTGAGGAAAGATCGTCCTCGGCATGATATATCGCTCTTATTTTCTCGCGTTATTTGACTTGATATGTTTTTTCGCTTTCTTTTCACGAGACTTTTCGCAGTCTCGATTTCAGGAATTCAATGTTATCTAGAAAGCGAGCGAGATATTCGCGGAAGAATCTCTCAGCCTGAGATCCACGACGCGTGTGTCACTGAGGCGTCGCAATCCGCCATTAAATATGTTTGCGCAGCTGGTATCGGTTTCAGCTTTCCTTTAAAAACACACGGCATATAGTCGGTCGAATAAACTCCTGGGAAAACCTACTTCTAGCTGGCGACATCCGCGAGCTGAGTGAAGGTACGAGATCAGTGGTACGCGGAGAAATAAGGAAAAGCCAAGAATTACGTCGACGAACTTTTGACAATAAAATTTCGTCCTCGTTACAGCATATTTTTCTATAACGTCGCAGGCTCGCTCAAAAACCTCTTAGGGTAAAAGGTGAGATATACATGAAGCGGAAAATGAGAGTGAAGAAAATAAAGAAGATATGTTTAACGATCAAACTTCTTCCCGAAATATGTATAACGTCTATGTGAATAAAACATGAAAGTTTTTCCCGGAGGTTTCTGGAAACTGTGAACCTGAAGTTACAACATAACAGTCAGTCGTTAAAATGAACATTGGGCACACACGAGGCAGGATTGGACTCCGTAAAAAACGTGGATTAATTCAAAAACCGAACATACGAGCTTCAAACACAACAGCCGGAACTTTTCGGGGAGAGAAGTGGTACACAAGTTGATACGAGACTCACGTCGTTATCATAACCACAGGTAAATTCAAAAAACGGTATTTTCTTTCCACCTATAACAACGTTTCGCCGCACAAATCACCGGCTCGTTACCCTCCGTTAGAGAGAGATCCCGGTGCTCCAGGATCCGGAAGATGTGGTACAGTGATTGTGATCGTGCGGTACATCGGATATCACAATGCCGAGGCAATGTTGCGTGAGGAGTTGAAAAATTGCCACTTTCAAGTTTCAGCTCCACGATGCCCTATGCCAGCCGAACTCGGCAGGATCCGTGTCTACCTTATCCACCTCGAGTCCTTTCCTCTTTCTTCGTTACTTTTTACAAGGAACTTTCATCCCCCGGAATTTCCAGCGAGTGTTTTTTCAAAAGCAAACTATCTGAGGGCATTGAGGGCGATAGTTTTTTTTGATCCTTTAATTTCATCGAAGTCTCAGCAGCTGGTAGTATAGAAGCAACTCATCGAATAAGTTCCTCGAAGTTTCGATGCTCGTGAAATACATAGCATTGCATTTTATCACTTAAATATTCTTTCGCATTAACACGTTTCTATGTACCTATATACCTATAGACGAACTAAACTTTTTAGACTAGTGGAGAAGAAGTGGTAGAACTTCCGCGGAATACCACCCAGGTACGTTTAATTCTTATCGAGAAAGGTTTTCATCAAATTTACCCGCTCTATCTGAAAAACCGAATGATATTACAAAAGAATTCTAACGCTCGTGTAAAAGGTCAGTGAATTTGACAGCCGGTGGGATAACTTTTATAAGTTCGCTCGAAGACTGCTGAAGCCGAATATAAAAGTAAAGGCAAAAAAGGAAGAGAGGAAAAAGAGAGGAAGAAAATGGATAAGATATTGCTTGAATTATGGATTGTTATCACAGTCAACAGCAATAAGTAGTGCGATCTTAAACCACATTCGAGAGTATGAGGGAAAGAAAACACCGCGATAGTGGGTCAAGGGTTTTGGGTCTAGTGCTTTTGATCGATCTATGGACACATACGCGTCGGAACGAATGTTTTTCGAGTTAAAATTTCGGAAACGATTTTCAGAAGCATAGGATCACGGCGAAGGCATGACTCACGAACGGATGCGGAATTCCGGACACATTATCCACGAAATTCGTCGCCCTTTTTCATCTCTCATGCAGCCGCATACCCGCAACAATTTTCAAGAGTACTTTTTTACTGTAAAAATCCTCACGCCTAGTTCCATTCAGGCTTCTAAGCCTCAAACCTCCCTTGGCAAACTAAGCAAGAGATACGGCTGTGATTTCTCCTGGGTAGACACTTGTGGAAATTAAACGGAATGTGATTTAACCTAAAAAAATGTAGTCCATCTGGTTGGCCTGGACCAATTCATTTCCAAATATTTCTTGGTCATCCTAATATGAACGTTTTAATATCAGGAAATATCTCAGTTGACAAAAATATATTCCCATCAGACTATTTTTCAATTCTTAAGGATTTTATCAACCGGTTTCCGATTCTTCGTTTTAATCAGAACAATTTCTGATATTTGAATTTTCACCTGGTATAATTAAATCGTACATGAATCACGACAGAATTATTCCGAATCTTCTTGTTATCGTTTCCTGAAATTGAAAGGTGAAATTTCTGCATCGAAAAACAGAGCTGTCGACCACCGCGACGCCGGTTCTTTCTGTACATTTTTTCCACGTAGGAAATAAAACAGCTGGTAACGAAAAAAGTAAGAAAAAAAAAAAAAAAAAATCGGCGTGTTTGAAGGCCGTGAAATTTCCGGTTCGTCGGTGGCGAAGAGCTTCACGGGGTTTGCGGGCTCCCGGTTTCCACAAAGTATAAAAATCTCTAGCCACGGAATTTGAACGAGCTAAATTCTCGACCGATTAAACTTACTTGGTAGAAATTTGAACTCTTTCAGGAATCCGGTGCCCCGGACGGGTATGGTACGATCACGCCGATCATCTGTTGCTCGAATACCCATCAATTATTCATTACCAAGCGTAACAAGATTCCTCTCACAAGCTACGCGAATTCGTACTAGGCATACACCAAGGTTACCGGGGTTAGTTACACGGCCAGGAGTTAATTTGAGTTATCGGAAATGAAGCATCATTCCGCGCAGGCCTCCCCCAATTTCGCGAATACGTGTGTATTACGAAAATCTACTTCTGTCTACGTAGCTAATCATCTAAAAGCGCCAATATACCCACGTACGTGCTTTGAATAGAGGGATACATCGTTCTCTTAGTATAGGTAGATGCACAAAGCCTATGTACTCGAATAAAATGGGTTGAACAGATTTTAATTCCAGCCTAATTTCGAAAGGGGTGAGTCAGCTGAGAAAGGTTTATCGGCGGTATTAGACGGTTTAAGGAAACAAGACAAGGGCGTGATTCTTTATAATAAATAACACCTTAACCGAGCAAGGGAGGTTAGTTCTGCAGGGGTGAGATTCAATTTATTTATTTTCTTTTTTTTTTATCCCTTACCAACGGCCCTGCAGAACTCTGAGTGTCGGCAGCATCGTTCGACTAACGTAAGGAAGGCAAAAGAGTATAAAATTCCATTAGGAACGCTTTTAAAATAATGTCACTGCCACACTCTCACGTCGCTTGACTTCAGACCCTACCCACCTCCACCCTTACCCTCGCCTTGCCCTTTCACGCCAAAATCAGAATGAGGCGAATATTTATACGAAACAGGTGAAAGTAAAAGTATAAAAGTAAAAAATCAGCATTTATCTATCTCCTAATTTTTCCCTTTCCCGCAATTTGGTCAGAAATTTTCTGTTCTTCACGTTCGACTGGATCACTTTATAGGTATATTTTATTCCTGGATATATTTTACGGTTTTAATCGGCAAATGGAACTCGGGGGGCATGGGTTAAGGTCTGGAATTGTCAGGAACTATTAGTCTGGGAAACATGAAGTATTACTGGAATATTGGAAGCGATTCGTAATGGAATTTCACGTTTTAACGTCAGCTGAAAGAGGAATTCGAATTGACGTTTTAAAAAAATCAAATAAAAAAAGATGAAAAAAGGTCAATTCTACTATCGGACAAAAGCCACCGAACCCTTTTCCACCCTGTCAAGATATATCCATACGACCCACGTTACGCCGTACTCCTTGCCTAATAACTTTGGGTATATCCTCCGGTATAACTATACCCATACTCTCTGATACAAATTACATAAAATAGGTAATACATGGCTGTAAGAATTTTTTTTCGCAATTTTTCTTCATCTCTTCCATTCTTTTATGCGTAAAAAATCAAGCACCTATAAGTTCCTTATCGATTTCCCGTAGCTAAGCGTCATCCTGGGATGTGGCAAAAAAAATTTCGGATCAGTATTCGGTATAGGTCGCGTATAATATAGATATATATTTTCGTAGGTATCCCTCGATAGCCCATGTATAAAGGCCTTAACGCCTATTCGAGGAAGAAGTATGGCCGCTCAAGAATATTTCGCATACGTATCCCTCTTTGTCACGGTGCTTAAGATATTGATAACATATTTTATCGACGTATACTTTGGAGTTTAGACCCTTCGTCGCAGTACCTGTTTTCCCAAACTAGTGATCATCTTTTCTAAAGAAATTCAAAAAAGTTATCCCATCGAAACGATCAGTATAATTCACGCCTTACGGCCCTACAAAAAAAAATTCGCTATAAAATTCTTGGACGGATATAAAAAGTGAGAGCGAGGAGCTATTCACGAACGGAAAAACAGACTCGAGTTTGATGATAAGGACTCGTATAACAAATCTATAAATTTGAAGAAATAATGAAAATGAAAAATAAGAGATGAATGAGGCTTAAGATTTACTGCATCTCCGCTTTACTCAGACCTTGGATAAAATTCTTCCATCTGTATTGGGTGAATTCAGGTCTAGTAAACCGTCCTCTTATTTTATCCCGAGATCAAAAAGCTGTCTGCACACCTTCCGGGGTCTTAATATCTTTCGCTATTCATGACCGTCAAAGAGCCAGCAGAATCGTAACATGTCAGAGTCCAATGTGGAGCGTCTGTCAGCATGAAGGACATCAAAAGATCACAGTTGGCCACGATTTGACACGGAACCGTTACATGCCGTGGTGGCTGCGGGAAATTCACCAGGGTGATCGAGCCCGTGGCGAGGGTGGAGTGGGCGAGAGATAAACAGAGACAGACGTAAAGAGAGAGCGAGAGAAAGACAAGAGCGAGGGATGATGAGGAGGACGAGGAGGAGAGAAGATATCGATTGCCAGAGACCACGCCAGCCATTCGACATAACTCGCTGACTACGTGAGCGACACAGGCTTGGAGGTGGACGTCGACGAAGATGAGGATGAGGATGGGATCGCGATAAAGGGGGCAGAACCTCGGGGTTTAGTGTGACGTCAGTTGAGCTGGCTAATAAAGAGGCCAACGAGAATCTCTGGGTTAAGTGTCCCGTCATAACCGGTGCACTTTGACGTGGTTAGGGGCGGTATGTACATCTATATTTGATGCACTCGCCCAGGTATCCGGGAACACCGCCAACCACGAGGTAAAGCTTCGAAATTCGGAGCAAATCTCACGGGGCGAGAGGTCCAGATGAGTTCTTGCGGTCGCTATTCCAAACTAACCATGGACCGGGCAGGAGTCCGCTTAAGAACCTAATGCGTCTTCTGTCGCGCTGCCAGACGCCAGAAAATCCCCAAGGAATAACTCCAGGAACGACGCGTGCCGCAGGCTTGAGCATCTCCCTCGGGTATACTCGATCTTCACTTCACTCTTTCCCACGATAATTTCGCTCTTAAAATAAACTTAATCAAGACGCGGCTGTTCGACGGTGGAAAATTTGTGAAAGGAGCTTTTTTCGAGGACCTTACTAGGGCGGGGAGATCGATTCGTGAGACAGTTGTTCCCGGTAGCATATAGCACCGGCTTCGACACCAGGAAGACATCGCGATTTTGGGTATTACACGCGATGAAAGCCTCTTAAAAAGAAGAAAGGTCCTTAAGTGGTAGATGCAGTGGGAATGGAGGGGATATGTATGTATAAATGAAAAATGAGGAACGATTTGTTGGGAGTTTTTTGCTCCTGCCATTGCCGGCGGAATTTCAGCCCGTTATACGAAACATTGACTCAACAAAATCCGCCGTAGCCCTCGACAGAAACGGCGTAGTTTCTACCGGATATGGTTTAAGCCGGAAAAGACTCTTCTAGAAGAGAGAATTCGCTCTGCGTTTTTCACATCCTTCGCTCGCTGATGTAGGCGATCGCTATTACCACTCGCTACTATTATATGACTACTGAACAAAGCCGGGAAAGAGGCGTACCGATTCACCACTACTTTAACCATTCAAGAACTTTATGGGTATATAGGTGCGGTTCAGAGCAAAGCACATTGCTTTCAAACCACCACCATTCAGATTCACTACGACGTAATGAAGCGGGTTCGTTTCTTCGGGGAGAAAAAGCTACTCACGTGTCATTCGACATCTTGGAATTGATCGGTCGAATTATTTCGTCAATTTTGAGTACATCTCGTCAACGATTCAGAGTTCGAATTCAATTTTTGAATTGAACAGTGGTAATATTCGAAAAATAACAGCATGCACTCGCCCCGATTCTGATATACAATTCACGCGGCTTCATTGAATCGTTAGACCAGAAGTGCAGCGCGTGTGGTTAAGCTGCGTTTCAATTCGCAAATCTCTGCAGTGCAGAAATTTGATACACGATACGATACCCGGAGCTGGCTGCGACCGCGAGGCAGGTAGGGATCAATATTTTGTTAGTTGGTGCAGAATAGGTGCACGATTCCACCAACCGCAGCCTAGTGCCAGGTATATGTTGCGGGAATTTCGCGCCGTTTCTAATGCAATTAAATCAACAACCGAAGACTCGTCTCTCCTACGACCTTTTGAACTCAACGATCAAAATTTCCAAAAAGGAAAGAAATTCATCGGAGTGCATTTCCGGACTCGGGTTAAAGTAGAAAGTTAATCTATTCACGTTTTTCCACGGCAGACTAGGAAGACGAGGAAGTCGCGTTAAATGCCCCGAAGGGAGGGCAAGCAGGGAAAGATAAGATTGGTGACGTGTTTGAGTAGGGCTAAAGAAATTTCACGAGGTAGAAAGCCGAAACAAAAGTGGCGGGTTTAATGAGGAAAAATTCATCCCCGCTATACGGCATCCGTTTCCGAGATTCTGTGACGTGGAATTACTCTGGTAAGTGGCCTAAGATTTTAGCAGCCGAATCGGAAGAAGCTGGAGTTGCTTATAACTCGCTGTGGATGGTCGATCTCTGATGGAGTTCGGCTATGGGCTATTCTATCTGCGAATGTTATTTCCCAGGCTGCGGAGCAGTTTTTGGCAGCGTCTTCCTCCGGCTGACTATGGGCGAAAACAAAATTAGGATAAAGCAGCCCGGGGAATATTGGCGACGAAATTTGAGAGAGGTTCCCTCTCGGGCGAGATTCTTCTATCTTCTTTTACTAATCCCACTTCGACGTGAAAATCTATAAAGTTTGTTCCTCCTTGTCGTCGAGTTATCGTACCCAGTGCAGCTTAGGATCACCCTGAAACAAGCTTTGACAGTTTCTCGACACTGAGGAAGATGAATGGTCGCCTTATACCTTCCTGCGTACGCAAAAGACCAAAGCGCGTTGAAACTGGCGAACAGATATGTCAATTTATTTTCCCTACGCTAAGTCAGAGGCTCGAATATCCGAAAGGCCATAGGTAGTATTTGTGCAGTACTTTTTATCGCAATAGCTACTCAAACTGGACCATCAAATTTCACTAACTTAAACGAGCAAAAAAAAAAAGACTCAATAATTTTTGCAATGATTTTCAAGTATTACTGTGTGCGTAGTGCGAAATATAGAAAGTTTTCGACTTGCATGTTTGCAAGTAGAAAATATTCGGAGAATGTCATTTGCCCCGCAAATATTATCTCATTAAATATTCCCTTCCCTGGCTTTTCAATTATACACCAAAATATGGATGGTAGAAAATTAGCTGCTGTGTATGAAACGAATATTCAAAGCGTATTAACTACCTCTAAATATTATCCAATCGAACATTACTTTTCAGTACAACATTCCTGCGTAATGAGCTGCGAGCTAAATCCTTCAAAAAAAATTTGGTGCACCTACATGAACGAATAAAAAAAAAAAAAATCAAAAGTCAATGCAATTACCTAGCAGCCTTTGACAAAATAACAATTTTTCAGAAAAATTCAAACGTTTTAGAAATATATTGATCAAGGGATGCTTAGAAGATGAAACATCGTTCTAATGTCAATAATTTTCCGACCATCCGCGTCGAATTAATTTATTGATGCTGTTTTATTGCATAAGAAAATTTGCCACCTATCCATATTCATTTCTGTTGAATGCCACTCGAATGCAAATTAGCCGACGATATGCCATCGTGGTAGGCATGCTGGTTGATTTTCCAACGTCGCATCTGTCACACCCCCAACTCCTAGTTTCTCTGAGCATATGCTAGTTTCTGATTCTGTTTATGCATGGATGAACAGACCGGGGTGAAAATGATATGATATTATATAAAAAGCCACACGCGTACATACGCGCCTCTGTGTATTCGGGCGTAAGTGAACTACAACTAAAGTTAGGAGAAACAGGAGTTAACGGGTAAAACTTTCGGGCTGTGAGAACTGGGAACATATTTTCTGTTCCCACGTTTCCCTTCCGAATTTGTCGTAGTCTTCCGTTTCTAACAATTAGCTTTTATCCCTGGATCTTTCTTCGGGATAGACGGCCAGCTATACCTACGCAACTCTCTTTCTAGCTGGTCTCGGATAAGTCCGTTACGCCTCGCAACCAGTTGCCTTGAATTCCTCAGACCGCCGACTCTTCCTTATACCTATACATCCACTAACCATAAGTTGATCAAATTTCTTTCTTACCGAACTTTCTTCCTGTAGATTGATTTTCGATTTGCCCTCAAAGCCCCGGGACCACCAAATCTCTTGAATTAAGTTCCCATGCCGAAGAAACTTTCCGACAAAAAGTCTTGCTCTATATTTATTCTGTTGCGATGACGTGCCTTGCATTTTTCTGCGACTCAATCGTCTAATCAGCTTATTAAATCGAGGGTGAAACTTCTTTATTGATAAAAAAAAAAAAACTGGCAAATGTCTGATCCTAAAATTTTCAAAATATCAAAGGGGCAAGAAGCAGCCCTTTAAACATGCCGCCTAGGTATATTCCGAGACCCGGAATTCTGCCTTCCTTTTTCACCTTATTCTGTAATCCGTCATGCTCGCGGCTCACTTACGTACATAGAGCGAACCGTCGGAGAGGCATTAATTTTCCACCTTTGTCTACGAGGATTTCTTTAGCGCCTTGGGGTTGAAGACCTATATTTCCCTGTTATCGTGCACAGCGCAGCTTTGGTGCAGCGGTCGAGTGCTCGAGCTCTCAGAGGGTGCGCTGACTCGACAAACGAGAGGTAGAAGTTAAGTTGGGACGATCATACATATTTCCAAACTCAAGCCGCGCGGCTTTCGTTCTTTGCTTGGTATTTTTTTTATCGGATTTGAATTTTCGTTGAAAAATAATTTTCCAAATTTCGGTAACTGTTGACTTCAGCCAATTACCAATGACGAACGCGGAACTGATTCCCGACTCCGAATCACAAAACGTTGATGAATTTCGCTACGTTCTGAAATTGCTTGTTCAACGATTCGAAAGATTCCTATTTACCCGCACTGATATTGCTGTTTGTAATTTTACTAGTACTCAATTATCCCACGTGGCAATATAAATTCATTAGCCCCTTCGCAAACATACATTTCCAGTTATATTCTCTGTTATTATCTAGCCAGGTATTCCCTGATATTGCCAATCCATTATTCAAAGCAATGCAGAGTTCCCGGCAATATGTATCTGTTCGGATGTTTTGTCAGAATTTAATATCCCACATCTATTTTTAGATATCTGATTATCCACGAAATCAAAATTTTTCAAACTTACGAGGATAGTTCTTCCTCGCCACTGATTACATTCTCAAGAGTAGATATTAGAATATTTTTTCGAACGTTAACTAAATGTTTCAACTGAATTCAGACTCTGCTATCTTCTCCCACCCAAATCCTTCAATTTATGATTTTTTCCAGTAAGTATTGCATTGAAAAGTTTAAAAAAATAATTGACAAAATTTTCATTGTCCTGTTGTATTGATCCGAGTCTCAACGCAAGGACTCTGTCATATCCGCGACAAAAAGTATTCCAGAAACTTGCTACGAGTGCAAAGAGACTGAATATGTTAACTGCAGCAGCTTTACGTTGTTCGAATGACAGGTTTAATTCGCAGCGTGCTATGTTATTCCGCTTGTTCTTCACTTCGCTGTAATAGTTCTTTAGTTGTTAGTTTCAAAAGGAACTAACTAGGAAGGATGTTTCAAAATAAGGATACGCAGTCCTTGTAGAATAATGAATTTTTTCACAGCGACAGGGTGATCCTGGGAGCTAAATTAAATCGTCAGTTCAACGAAAGGTCCCTACTACTCGCAAGGGTTGATATTTGGTCCTGGAAGATTCCTTCATTACTGAGGAGTCTGGAAGTATATTTCATTGTGCATATGGTTATTGGAAAAGTATATTTCCGCTAGATTCCTTCACGTCTGGTTTTATTTCTATCGTATTTCCGTCCGGTTATTGGTTAGAATACGCGAATAACCAGAGCCATTCAAAGCTGAAGTGACTCGATTTAACGTCCGCGGATATTAGCGTCCCTAAATAAACCATGGCGAAATGAAATCTATTGAAGCTACAAGCGACGTTCAGAATACAAAGTAGTTTACTTATTTTTTTCTCCTCACGCCCTCGGGAGCTTGCGAGTATTTATCTCTATTAGAAAGCTCCGGTTTCAACGTTAACTCGCCCTGCAGGTACCGGTTGGGTGGTCTGCGACAAAATAGAAAAGGTGAAAGTTTAAATTTCCTTTGAAATGTATAAAGCCTCCATTACTATTATGCCGGTGACACGGCTTCGCCCGGTAAACTTTTGCCAAGAAATATCAAGAGGCACACAAACTCGGGGCAAAGAAATGGGGCAAAATTTATACCATTTAGAAAACAAGAATCGTCACTATTATTTTCGACAAAACTATCCTACAGGCTTCTCCTATCCCGACACTAACGTAAAATTACTTTCTACAATATTTTCGCTTCTAACTAACCCGCCATCTTCTATTCAAACTCTGTACCTTGACATGGGGTTGATGGATCGTTCGACGTCAACGTTGAAGACCGATAAAGGCAGGATTTGAATAGACGCAGGGGCCTTTGCCAAACTTAAAAATTCAATTTTTCGGTTTTTTTTCGTTTCTTTTTTCGATACTGAACCATGGTTGCAGATTGTTTGTAGCTTTTCACGTAAACGGGTTTCATGCAGTAAAATCCTTCTTCATACGTCCAAGACGAAGCTTTGGTTCTAATAAAAGCGTAGTCGTCTATTTTCCGCCTGCTATATAAATGAATCTGTCCTTTCGAGTAATAATACGCAGCTGGTACTGGTACAACAACAAAAACAATTTCCCGTAGGTGTATAGGTGGAGGCAGAAAACTTGTCCATTTTGTCAACCCTCAGGGGTCATGTTAGCGTTGGGCATTCTGCAATTATTTCTGCACGAATTTCACCCCCAGGACTGCAACCGCCAACTTGCCTGGGTGGTAATTGTTATTCCTTTTCCCCACGAGTGTTGTTCTTTTTTTTTTTTTTGTTTATTTCATAATTGTTTAAACCCCTCGCAAATTCTCCTTCTTCTTCTTCTCATATTAGCGATTTCGCATCGACTCTTAAAATTCGCAACAATTATTGCTATCCACTTAAATTCAGCTGCTCAGCGGATACTGTACACGGATTAATACCGCGATAAAGTAACAGAATCCAAAAGTGCTCACGGCTCATGGTACACCATAGGCTCGAACATTTCATCGATAGAATGGATCTATGGAAGTGATTTTATATTATTAGTATCGACGTTTGCAGCTGACGGATTTGTCCGCGATTATTTGACGACAGGATATCAAAGCTGAGGTATTCGCGACGTCAGATACCTAATTGGATACTATAGCAGAGCTCATAACCGACAGGCAATACCCGCCAGGAATGCATACGACAGATTATTCGCGGTCTGGTGTATGTATCTATGCAGATGAATGCCAATCGGGTATAACGTTCTCCTGTGCAGAATCCTGCGAATTTTATGACGTGATGAAAAATCGCTCGCGTCTACCTCGCCCAGTTTTTATTTCTCATTTATTTGCTCATTTCCTACTCTCGCCGACGAACCATACGCGAGTATATGAACACTCTTATTGATACAGGGGGAGTATATTTGCCAAGAATTTTTACGACCGACGACGTTATTCTTCCAAAGTGTCAATAACCCGCGAATCTCACCTCGCAAACGTCTGGTTAATTAATTTCGACCATATTATAGACCTACGGTATTGCGCGGGCGATTATTATTTCAAGGGACGGATATGGAAGAGGAATAAATCGACTCGTACCCCTTTCTCGGGAAATTGATCTGGGACTGAGTCTACTGATTTTCTAATCATTTGATAAGTCTTTAAATTTATTGCAAATATAGTACCGCAAACACCCTGATCTCCGGGAAAAAGTGACTCCAGATTGTTATAAATCTCTTCTGTTTTTTACTTATTAAACAAAAATTGTATTTCACTCGATTTCAACATGTTTGAATAAACAACCATATTTTATTAGTCGTCATAGTTCGATTCAAGTTTATTGGCTGCTCTTACATTAGCCAGGACCATTTGAAAACGGAGCGCCCCGTAGTTTGCTATCCCGAAGAACGTGCAATCGCAAAATAATCCGTATACGAATTTCAAAGCACGTCTCGTCTTTTCAAACAATTTCGAAACAGTATGGGATTGTGAGAATTCCGTATCTAAGATTCCGGAAAAATCGCTCTGCCGATTCGGGTAGAAGTTTCTACAGCAAGCCTCGAAACATGGGTACCTACTCCGCAATGATATGCCGATGGAATTTCCAGGCCCACGTCAATCCAGGTCTGAAAATTGCTGAGAAAAAAACTTTATGAAAATTTCTTAACTTTCTCATTTCGTATCGAATTCCGAATGCGATTTTCTCACATTAAGATACATATTTCCAGGATTCCCACGATCTTGTCATTCGAAACAGGCTCCTGATATTCTTTTTTTACTTCAATCTCGTTTTCCGGGTTTGGTTAAATAAGATTTTGGCAGAAAATCGAGCGTCCGTTAATGCCATGCGAATAAGCTTTTCAAACTTCGTTAGCCCTCGGTTCATCACCGTGGGGCCGTAGCTCGCGGTGGTTTGTTCAAAAAGGCGAAACTTTTCAGCGAGACATCTCGTTTTGCATTGAATGTCGTTCTCTCAAGCATACTTGGAATAATTATTTTCGGATTCTGAACATGTAGGGGAAGGCTTTTTCATACAGACTTGTCGGGTGCTTGGGTATAGATTCGAGGCGAATAATGATACCACCTTGTACTATGGGTTCGGGGGTCGTCAAATCGACAAGCGTCTCCATAATTCGGTTGGCTTTTCAACAGCTGTACCAAACACACCGATGGCAGTACTCACGCGGTACATTATAAGGAGGAAACCACCGAACCATCGGCTAAGAAGGAAGAGAAAACGACGAAAAAAACATGAAATGAAAAAAAAAAAAAGAAAAAAGAATAATGAAAATGGCAGAGACGGTAGCATAACATGAAACGAGTCAAGTCACGAACCGAGTTCGTGCCCTATCTGCATTCCTCGTTTCTCGGTAAATGATTCTCTCCTTACACAGCATAGCGGGTTGTAAGAGCCCGTACTCTTTGAGGAGGTAGGGTACGCGGGTGAAACAAGACTGTATATTTTTTAATACCCAGGTTGGCTTAGCTCCTTTCCATCTTCTTCGTGCGGGTCGCTGAGTCTGCGCTGCAGAAGGTACTCGTGTAGATTCTTAAATATAAGAGTTGTTTTGTCGCTTTGCTTTTTCTTTTCTTTTCTTTTCTTTTTGATGAACCATACAATACAGAGAACGAGATAGCGAGGGTATATGCATTGCTTCAAGCCTCAGGAAATAACAGAAAGAAGAGAGAAAAAGAGACCCAAGTACCGAAAGCTGTTTACAAAAATAACCACCCGGTTTAGGGTATCTCGTTCTTCCGCGGTCGTTCTGTAATAATGTTTCTGCATTCCCATCCCGCGATATTTTATTCATAACGTTTCGCGATTCGCGATATCCTGCGAGATGATTTATACGAGGCAAACGAAGACGAAGTTGAAGATGCGAGGCGAGAAGGGTGTAACGTTCAGTTCGCGAAATCCTTCGGATCATTTAATGCATTTTCGCTTTGGAATTATTATACATTTCTGCACATGTAGGAGAGCTGCTTATGGCGTTATCGAGTTGAAAATTAACGGCGTAGCTACAAGATAAAAGAAAGCATTAAACTTTATCTAAACTACTATAGTGTTGCTATTTAAAGTGCAGATCTGCAGCGGAAACTAGTGAAGAAGATTTCCGGAATAAATTCAAGCGTCTCTTATCTTATTATCTCTTTGGGAATGACCTTAGGTTGAAAAATTCGCCCGGGGAAATGCTGAACGCTCTTACACCGGCGTATTCGAAGATATTCTCAGTGGCGAAAAAAAGCTGATATCGTATTTCCGCGGTCTCCAAGTGGTAGAGGCGAACTTAACCGAATTTACTTTTTCCCTGGAAGACCTTGTCAGAGGAGAGTGAAATGTACATCTTCCTTGGGTATATACCTTAATGAGGTTTTCTCGCTGCTTTCAAAAATTCACTTCATTCTTTGAGACCCTCACTCTGATCTGTACCCTACAGCCTCAATTATATCAAGACAAAGATGACGATGATAATATCTAGATTTCATTTCAGTCTCAACTCCGTGAACAAATACCCCTACTTCGCAATATCACTCCGAGCCTTGTATTGGTTGTGATTATCCATTCCATGCATAGCTAATGGCCTGATCAACGTTTTTGGAGCAAACCATCTCACGCAGAACCGTTTTTACTGCAACAGTTTCAGAACAGATTTCCAAGGGATGAAGTGAGCATGTTACACTGATGAATCGATCATTTTACAGATAACGAGTCTATGCGTGAAAATATTCATTCGATGTCCATTTTTTTGTTCTCTCTCGGTAGAAACTCAAGGCTTTTGTGCTTTGCTGATATTCAGCGAGGAAAGGTGGAGATGAGACGAGGCATCGTCGTGCAGATTAATCGTGAAATCATTTGAAAAAACTACCCCTTATTAAACGAGGCAAAGTCACGAGGTCAGGGGTAGGGATGGGGTTGGTTAAATGGTCTTATTTCCATTTTCTCCACCTTATCTTGGTTAATTACCTTTGTTGGGTTATTAAGGTCCTAACCTCAATCCCGCGTTTCTTTTTTCTGCTCTAGAATCACCTCTTTTCCCTTCGCCCCATCCTGCGCGCAAACTCTCACCCTTGAGAGCAGCTCTTGCGAATGAGTCCATTAAGATCTCAAACACTTTCTGCATTTACCTATTCAAAAGAGAGCATTGTCGAGTGGTATCTTTATCTCCAAGTGGGATATTATAAACAAAGAGTTCAGAGAGCTCATTTATCTGTAACAAGTTTAACGTTTCGCTCGAATCAAATCGGTAGGAAAAAAGAGTGATTTTTCATTTTTCGTTCCAGCGATAACCGCAGTCTGTAATTCATCCCGAATCATTTCTGAGTACTGACAGAATACATTCCCCGATAATGTGTAATTCCCCGATACACTCTACGGTGATGGGAATCACTGTTACATCGTTGACGATAAAATTCGATACACACTTTACACGAAAATCAAAATTCCACGTAAAAGCTGTACGAATATACGTCACGTTACAGAGCTAAACACGATCAAGTATATGATCCACTTGTGTTATTGAACAAGTAATCCGAGGGATTGATATCAAATACTCTAAACGATGGATAATCCGAGCTAATTTATGCAGTCGTTGATCGGCTCGCATTACAATCTCGATGCAGTAGCTTGCTCGTTATTTTTTCCAATTATAAATTGCAACGATTTTCGGAGATGAGGCCCGATGTCGTTACATCAGATTAAACAGTTTCAAATTCCGGACAAATATCGATGTCTGAAAAATCAAAAGACTCATTTTCTAAGCACACATTTAAGAATCTAGCGACGACTGACGTCCTTTCAGCTTTCCGAAGTAAAAAACACTCGGAACTACCTAGCGGTGGTGAAAACAGTAGATACACAGCCCATTGGCATGATGAAAAGCTATCGAAAGAGAAAATTTTCGAAAGAGAAACTTGCAGCTATGTTAATCATTTCATATATTTTCATAATGAAAGATGCGAAAGACGTGAAACGGAGGGAATAAAGCTATACAACTGTATGAAATTATTCCTAAAAAAGGCGAATAAAATCATTTCAACTTCACCTCATGTTAGCTATTGGATGTATATCGCTGTGCACAAATCCGTGGGCGATTTTTATTTCGGTTTTGTACTCGTTGACGCAAAGCTTGCGTCACGTTAGGTATGTGTGTGTATGTGTGACGTGTGAAGTGAAAAGGGATGGCAGCAGGGGTGAGCCAGAATAATATATCGGATGCTTGGTCATAGCTGGTGATTTTCCGTACATTGAATCCCACCTACCGCATTTTACACCGAAAAATTATAGTGATTAAACGAACGCTAATTAAGTTTGGATCTGGTGCAAGACTATATAGTAAGGCAGGCGAAAACGAAAGAAAGAATTTCTAGAACTAGAATAAAATTTCTCCCCAATTTCTGACATTTTTTTAATCAATTTTCGACACTCTGACGCAGTAATTTCCTCGAGGATTGATTAATTCCATTTCCTCAGGGACGAGATAACTACACGCGACGCATACCTACATAAGGAGAAAAAATAAAGGGATCGCGCACTCGTGCGAAGGGCAATAAACTGCGCTCTAAAGTAGGGCTAAACGTTATCAATTTAACGAAAGTGCTTACCGGCCAGGGTTTATCAGTTTTTTGCAGTTTCCCAGCCCATTGACCCTGGGTGGCCGGTAATATAATTTGAGGAAATGGCAAGCCATCCTGACGGTCCCCAGGGCCGACGTATTTGCCTATAACCGTCACCACGGCGCCCCGACGTCGTGGATGGTCATCGCGTTCTCATCCTCGTCCTTTTCTTTCTCCTCTTCCTTCCCACGCTTAGCCCGACTCGCGGTTTCGCCCCTTTTTGGACCCGGCGAACCGATCAGTTTTCCAACCTTCCTCACTTACGCTTGACCCTGCTTCCGCTACCCAATTATACTAACCGATCTCTCTGTTGCCTGACGCCCGTTTGTATGCTAATTTAATGATGTTCCATCGCTCGCGCCCTTGCGATGGTGGCTGATTTTTTTATCTCGAAAATTTTCACCGACCAGGTAAAAGTGAAAATTTATCGTCTATTTTCTCAGCTTCGTTCCACTGATAAATGATACCGCAGCCACTTTTGCCGGGCCGTTTCCCAGGTTATTAACGCAACCCCTGTGTTCGATGGTTCGTTGGCTGCTCTCGCTTTGCTCAGTCGAGGATACCGCAGGGTTGGGTGGGTCCAAAAACTTACGGAGGTCTAGAAGAATTTTGGTTTCTTAGCCGGGAGGAAATTCTAATTTTTTTACCTTCTGAGAAAGAAATCGAAGACGAATCAAAAGCTCAAAGAAAGTTGTCATTTATTGAATACAGTATCAAAAATCTACGTCTGTGATCAAGATAATAACTTGTTATCCCAGTATAAACATGGATTCATAAAGCGGAGAGTTTTCATTAAAATGATATCATGCGGAATAAAGTCTAGCATCTGCGGAGAGACAAAGGGATCTATGAAATGCAAAACGAGCTTCATTCATACAAAATCCATTCAATGCAAATAACCGGCTGCTCCGCGAAGGGTGAAATTAAAACAGTTTCACCCATTATATCCGCCCTCTAACTACACTGCGGAGACAAAGCTGGAGGTATAACATTCTGGCTAAATTTCCATCGTCATACATGTGGATAACATTTTTTTTAACACTTCCCTCAATGACTTAATTCTTACTTAATTACCGCGAAAATCTGAATTGCGAAAGGCGCGTACAATGCATTTTTTTTCTTCTTCTAAAAATCGTTTTCTTCACCCTGTCACACTAGTGTACCGAGTTCGACCACCGGGTCTCCAAGCACGCCTTGTTCTCGTACTTGCTTGAAAAAACCCCTCGGATATAGTCGGCGAAGACGGAACTAAAGTCATGCAGATTTCCGGCTCGTTTGAGTAAATTGAACAGGGTTCCACAGACGTCCTGAATCCCCTTGCAGATTCTGTCTTGAGTATAGAAGGCTTGTCTTCGACAGTGCCAGCTGCTCCTCTCCCTGACTTCCCGGGCTTATTTTTCTCCCTTTTTTTCGACTGCATTTTTATCCTGCTGTTATAGTCTGTCCAGCATTTTCGAAAGTTTTTGAACACGTTATTCCACAAGCAGAGTTCTTCGACTGAGTAAATAAATGAAGTAAAAATAAATTGTAGTTCATTTTCTTTTTGTCTGAAATGTTATTCTTTTAATGAACATTTTCCAAAACTGTTCCATTAGCAAAATTAATTTTCCGGATAGCAACGCGGGGTTGAAATTGTCCGTTCGTTTGAAAATTCAATTTATTAACGAGGGGGCGCCTTCACGACCCAATGTTTCTTGCGCAGAAGGACACCGGGTGACCCTAATTAACCCTGTTTGTTTGCGTATAACATTATTTTCGGAACCGCGTATTCCGCACGCGTCAACTTTCGTCTGAGAAAAAAACTGAGAAAGAAAAAAACCCACAAAGACTAAAAAAAGAAATATTCCGATTGGAACTGGTTCTTCTGTCGCTAAGCGCAAGAATAAAAAGCACATATGTGAATGAGGAGTAGATAGAAACGGTATATATGGATAAATAAAAATGCATGATGCGAACAGAGTCGCTTAATATTCGCACCGTACAAAAGCAGCGTTATGAAAAGGAAAGAGCTCGCTGGTAAATCGGCGTTGGGAATCAGTACGTAAGCAATTCCCATGAGCGCTGGACCCTCGCAGAAAGCCATGCCTTTCATGGTGTTCACCAGCCACGGAAGATACAAGTAGGGTGAGCCCTTCTTTTCACCAATTGCCAAAAATATGGTCGAAAGAAGACCGGATACTATTTTTGTTGCCGATATGGTTATCTTGAGATCTAAGAATCGTGAGCTAGGAATTAAAGTCGAGACAGGGGGCGAATTAACCCCGAGAAAAAATTCTACGATTCGCTGTGTCACACACTGTAGGATCGACGGAAGAAGAAAAGTGCTCCAGATGCTTGTCCAAGTGGGGAACGGGACCCGACGTCCAGGGCGACGGAGCTCAAAAAATTCGCCACGAAGCACATTATGCAAATGTACAGAGTCTCGCCCTGGCAAATTTTTAATTAAGATTAGGGGCTTGAGACATTTTTTTAATAACTCATTACGCCCGTTTCTTAATGGGGTTAAAAACTGTACCTTAAAATTTCGTCTTTTGGCTCGAAAAGATTTCTGGGAAGATGAGTAAAGCCCAGCGATTTCATCGCACTTCTCCTTCATCATGAGGGTTAACCCTAGGCTCACCCCGAGTGTCTAGGTTCGATTATTTCCCTACATGTTTCTCTACGACCGAATAAAATTTCGACACATATTTTGCCACTCGATTTTTCTCCATCGCGGAGGAGTGAAGTTAGCCAAGAGTAAGAACAGCGGTAGGTAATTTCACGCTCATTTGTCCCATTCCAGAAAAAGGCTTTTTTTCACAAATTCTATGATTTATGACGTCGCTTGAAAAGAATGGCAAATCCTGGTCCCAGGCTGTTTTACGAAATCAATGTATCAACATTCGACCGATGTGTAATAAATTGCCTCAAAACGTCTCAAGACACGATAACGATTCAGTTGCCAAGTTCCTATTGCAGGATACAGACATTCTGCTTAATTTATATCAGTTTCACAGTCACTTATAGGTATATGTTCAGTTAGATATCAGCTCGAAACTAAGTTCGAGTCAAAGATAAAAAACTAAAATAAAAAAAAAAAATGAAAAACGAGATCCGTCTTGACTGTAGGATGTAGATTGTGAGTTTGCACACACGTCGTATAGTCAGTCTCTCGACATTAAACTTGGTGAAAATTTTCCAAGACAAACTTTAACACGAACTCGAATCCCGTTACCCCATAGTAGTTTGTTCCTGGTATATTTGCATTTTAAGAAGAGTCAACAAAGATTTATCAAGACACGTCTATGGGTATAGTGTATGGGTGTATATATCCGTTGAAAAACGGGAAAGATGGGAAGAAAAAAAGAAGAAATCAGAGTAAAATTGGGAAATGTTTAATCCAGCATTGTTGGCTGAGTGAATAACGGTTCTACCCTGCACCGGCTCGCTGATTGGCTTTGCGAGCCAGATCGTAATTCCATTCGCCACTCAATGGAGATTGATATAGCGATGAAATTGCAAATATGCTATCCAACGCAAGCGCGGCCACGATTTACAATCCGAATTTCATTCATATTTGAAATTCAAAATTCCGCTTGTTATTTCTGCGGTGCAACGTCTGACCTCGTTGACCGCCGCAGGTTAATTCGCGGAGATATTATTACCCCGGAATGTACTTGACTCTCCGATCTTACAAAATTCGCGGTTTTCATACCTCGCTCCAAGCTCCCGCAAACTTCCAACTCCCATCCACTTCATTAGTTTTCGAACAAGTTCTGCTTTCTCAAAACTACATTTCCAATGCCCATAAGCTTAGCACATAGCATGATGACTCTAGTGCGAAACGAGCCTCGAAATCTTTCGTCATTTTACCTGAAGTAGAATTCATAAATTAATTCATAAAATCTTTCAAAATTCTTCATGCATTTCGATAGAGCAATCTATCCGATGAATAAAATGTCGCGAATTTCATCCGTACGGATCAGTTAATTACGGCGACTCAAAGAGCTCGGATAAGTAGTTTCGCCGCGATCTTCAACGTCTGTGTAAAACCTGTCCGTAAAATTTCATATTGATTGGCTATTACCTCGCGAAGGTTACTCCTGGCGATGACAGTGGGATGCTGCAGTAACAGAGTGCATTCTTTGCGAGAACTAAATGGCGAGAAAAATGGCGAGCAAGTACTTCCCCAAGACAGGATTATCCGGAGTCTTTCAGCCGTAATAACGTCGATCCTTGTTACCTTGGCGTGGCTTTAGAATGATGGGAGAACATTTTCTAGTCATGTTTCCAAATGGGGGCTCATACGTCGACGGAAAGAGCTCGAATCACGACTTCGAGGTGAAGAATGAGGGATAGCTATCGTTTTTCAACGAAGAAGAATAATTTTCTCGAATCATTCCGATACGAGCAGGTCGGAATTGACGCGAAATTATTCAAGCCCGGTGATGGTATATCGCGAAACTCGGGCATTTGAATCGCGTGTAAACAGGGAAAACGCGTCCCATTCTCTTGGCACGTAGGTCCAGCATAGACAATAATATACCGACCCGGAAACTGAGGTTGGTTCTCCGTCGTGAATTGAATATCTAATTGCACGCGAAGGGTCAACAGTTTTACTGCGGTTTCAGCGTTCCCTGATTCCGAGGGCTGGCTTAGGTTGTCAGGCCGTCGATTAGGAGCGGGCAAACTTTTCGGTCAAGCGCGTTTCTTCCTCTTTCGATAAGCAGCGTTGGGAGTATCTCAACTTCGTCCTGTCGCCCTGCAAGACACCGAGACAAGAGGAGAAGGTGGAATAGAAAAGACGAGAGGATCCGAAGGAGCGACAGCACCGAGGGAAGAGAAAAACGTAATTCGTCTGAATTTCATTTCGGAAAGCAATCCAGAGCTTCCCCAGCCGTTGGACGGATCGGAGATGATCGTGGCCCTCATATTATAGGAGAAAGATGAAGATATTCGAAATTGGTCGTTAACCCTTGCCGAAAAGCACTGGGTTCAGGAAATAAGGAACAGGGCAACGAACCTTCAATCTAAATTCGAGATTTGTCAAGGGCTAGATTCACGAAAATGAATCTGCTCACATGGGCGATGGGAATATAATGTTTACCATGTTCTGTATGCCGCTTGGTAATGTCCTGTAAATCGGCGATTTATTTCCAGGGTAAGGGTTCAACGAGTTTCCGTTTGAGCCCAGAATCGCAAAGTTTGATACCCGGAGAACGCAGATATTAAATGAGTGAATTTCGGGCCTTTCATTAAAAATTGGGTCGAATTTCGGAGGGAAAAAATCCACATGAATAATATCTATTTACTCGTTTATCTTCCGGACTCGAGCTTTTCAGCTGTGAGAATAATCTGGCGCATTGATCGCGGTCATTAATAACGGCGTAAACGTTAAGTCCAGCTCGCGTGACTGACGACTTCCTCAGACGGGCTTTTAATACAGTTATTTATAACATTATATCTCCAACTTCGCGCACGAGTATTAATAACCCGAGATAAGCAATGTGTGAAACGGAGAACAACATGCTCGCCGGAAACCGCGCCGTCAATTTCCGTTTTCATGTATAATCGACGAAGTAATTTGACTTCGGACTAAATTTAAAACGAATTTATCAAGCTGTGAGAAAAACTATTCAATTTCCGGAATTCACAAGAAGAGATTGACGGCATAACGTGAATACAACTGGCACAGAATTTAGAGTAGAGTCCTCCGGTGTCGTCGAGCGTCTGGGCAACAAACCGCTGATTGCAGGCTGAAGTATAAGTTGCGAACTTTAACAATATACCATATTGACGGTGGATGAAGTTTGGAACTAATTATAAAAGCAATTAAAATCGAATGGCCTAAAGGATGAGCTAATTAAAATATTACGTCAGTCAGAAAGCCGACAACCGGTTAAACGAATATTCCAAAAAATCTTGATCCCGGTCGTTTTTCAGCTCCTGTTTGTCTACTGGCTAGCTTTTACTACCGAGGTTTACGGCACGGACAAATTGTGAAGCTGTACTATATAGAGGTGGACGTACCATAAAGTAGATCACCTATGATAGTCAGCGGCGGTCGTTCCTTCGATCCAAAACCACTTGCCTCGAGAGTGGACCACGAGGATTTGCTCAAGTTATATTAGTTTGGGTTTGGTTAGATTTGGTTGGATCGAGTTAGGCTCGGACTTATCTCGTTCAACCTAATAAAGGATCAACGGCGATTTGATCGGTTCTATCGATTCCGTTACGTCAAGGTGTTTCTTTTTTCTCACACTGGCGGAATATCACCGTCAGCTAATTATGACCCTGAATAGTTGGAATTTGGAATTCGAAATCCCCGTTATTTCATACCGCACGGCATTCATTATGGCCAATGATATTCTAGATCATTGTCCGTCGTTGACAAACTACACATAAACTGAGGCGATTAAGAGCGCCTTAAATTCCGGCCGAAATTTCGTATTTGCAAATCGTTTGAATTAACGATTATAGCCGGAACGTTACAGGCATTTTTATTAGCCAATTAATTTAAGAGAGTAGAAAGTCCGGTATAGGGGTTAACTCGATTTATAGATACGAGTATTTAAACCATTTATACCTCCGATTTCCCTAAATAGCTACCAGTTCTCTTGAGGCTCGTTGGTCATGATTTGCTGTTCGATATAACCGGCCGATTTCAATAACTTCTAAATCTAACTACGAGCTGAAAATTGCACGAAAAACAGAAATCTCAATCGTTGCCTAAAATAGGTATGAGGTATTTACACAGTTTCGTAAGTCTTCGTCTCTAGTTTCCACGAAAAGAAAATTCTCTCATATATCCAACGCTAGTTCGAAGTACGAGATTCCGTAAGAAGTGAAAAGGATTCGTTCGTCAAGGACTTGAATATATATCGATTACTTTTTTAAGAAGAATAAGTCTAATATGATAAATTTCTGAATCCAAGTCATACCAAAAATTCTGTAAATATAGAAGCGATAAACTCGTAGCAGGAACAACTTCTTCCTCGGAATTTTCCACGAGACCATTCTGCAGACCTTATCAATTGATGATGATGCTTTTACGTTCATTTAGTGGAAAGGAGGCCAGGCTCCATTGAGATACGCGGTACAGTGATGTTTCTATATCTCTAAGACAGATCTCTCGCTCTTTCGAAACCGACCATCAGGATGATGTATGAAGGGCCCGATAGCCGGGCACTGCTCTATCTATCATCGAGGGATGGGCGCAGCTATGCGTTTGTACGTCTTAACGTTGTCCGTTTCCTATCTGAACGGCGTTACCGCACTAAACTGTTCGAGCAGAAGTTTTCTTTGAAAAGTTCGCTTTCAATCATATACGGTAGATTCCGCACAATTTTTTTCCCACCTATTTCCCCGAGGAAAACTTCCTCCTTTTACTAAAACTTGACAATTTCCCGAAGCCCCATGGCCACGCGATTCTCAACTTTCACCTTGACGACGATGGGAAATATTCTCGAATCAAACGAACCTTCGAAGTGGTTTAGAAAAACGGGCTCATTTTTCGTCCCCGTATTTTTTTCCGTCAGGAATCGAAGGTAGATTCTATAGAAAACCATCGGGTGCATATGCTGTCGAATCGACCGGTGCTTTGGGTGCCTTGGCCGAGCTTGGGGAAAAAAAAAACTTGCAAAAGAAAGAGCATTGAGTATAAAATCTTGCCTACGGTTTTCTAGGTTCCATTTTCCTCGGCGCATTTACATATCCGCGTAGGATGTATGAAAAAAATTCGAAAATATGTAAAACAGTTGTGAGAAAATTACACCGATTTCTGCCATACCGCGAGCTCCCTTAAAGATTTTGAATTCTTGGTACCACACGTGACGTTGCCAAGGGTAAATTGGATGTCAAGGACGCGGGTAGTTCGCAAACCATAGGAGTTTCTCCAAGCGGTATATATAGTTGCGGTGGAAAGTCGTTCAACCAAAATCGGAGAACGTCTCGTGACTCGGCGAAGTCCCATTTCCCAACGCCTCACGACAAGCACGCGAGGAATTTCAAATTTACTCCTAATCTCAAATGAAGAAAGGAACGTTTATACGTATGATTTGCACTCAACGAACATTCTCCCACGTATCGATGAACCCAGAATTTTCCTGAACATTATATTACCCATAATAATTCCGAAATCAAATCCAAAATAGGATATCCCTATTTTCACTCTGGATTCTGGAATTAGATCTCGGCTGGTCTGCTCCGTAAGGGTCTGTCCTTACTCCCTGGTGCATGGGGGACAGGAAACTCGTCCCTTAATCTCCCCCTTGGCTGGCGTTCCCTAGCTTGTAGAATGACGATGGTCGAGTAGGTATCTGAGCTTGGCGTTAGTGCGGCGAGACGCGAAAGCTCCGGGGGTAGTAAACGTGTAAGATCTGACATAGGCTAATTGAATTAGTCGTATTCTGATTAAGAAATTGTTCTAAGTTCTTTGTTGTGAGAGGCTTAATTTAATCGCCATAAGTTTACCGAGTAAAGTTAGGAGGCTTAGCGAGTGCGAGATTCGGCAAAGTAATTCCGAGATTCTTTTTTTTTTTTTCGTTTTCTTTTTTTGTTTTATTCTAGGTACTTCTGTAAGTTTCCTTCGGAGACTTTTTTTCCTTTTTTTTTTTTTTTTCCACTTCCCTTCAATTTTTCGATTTATGAAGTTCTCCAATTAGCGAATCTTTCAGCAGGGCTCGGGTGAAAGTTTAAATTCTCAAGAAGGAAAAAGTATAGGCACGGAATCGATTCTCGCTTATGTACATATATATACAACAAAGTCGTTTTAAGTAAAACAACCCATGTCTATATCCAGTAAAATTAGCATTGCTAAAACTTCGACGTCCGGCTTAATTAAACGGTCTAACGGTAGGAAAAAAAAATAAATAAAAATCAACATAAGTTGTCAAGATGCGGATTTTCGAATTCGCTTAGATTTCAGAAATCTTTCAAGAATAATGTGTGTGGAAAAAAATATTGCACGTGGGATATTTTCGCGTAGAAGTAAATTTTTTGGTTCTTGACTTGTCGAAAGTAAAAAAAAAAAAACGGAAAGAGGGGTACGTTTTTTTTTTTTCATTAAGTAAAAGCAGGACTTAGGGGGAACTGTTTTAAAACTGCATCTGACAGGTTATTTCAATTTAATTGGCTAACTATTCTTCTGTGGTATAGAATGCAACTCCCTGAATTATTTTTCAAGCCATAAACTGCACCCTCCTTTTTCATACTCTGCAGGGTTCTGCTGACAATACGGTTAAATACTCCGGTAGAGTTTTCGTTGCAGGATAAAAGCCACGCCCAACACTCTTGGCGTTTTCATCGTTGATTAGTTTCCACAGCATCTGAGGATAATAACCTCTCCGAACGAAATGAACACGGTAAAACTCTCACCAGAGTTTTACCAGGACTCTGTATATCTACACATACATACATACATGCCAGCTTCACTAGTACAGTTTGTTTAATAATACTTTGAAGTGACGAGGATGAAAAGATTACAGAAAATTTTCCTGGTTACTGATTATTCCCGGAAAATTGTAAATCAAAATTTCAATCGTCTATTAGTGAAATGGAAATCGAAAGTATTTCAGTAAGGAATCACTTTGACTAAGACTTCCCTCGTGAACTTTTTCAAGATTAGGAAAGGAACAAGTTCGTTTCTAGTTTAAGGCACGTCGCCGTTTGGTTCGTTGGAGTTAACGTCAGACGTGCCTTAACGCTGACATTTCAAAATCAAACTTTCCGCTCTCAATAGTCTGAAAAGGACACGAAATCCGTGGCTCTGGTTTCTCGTTACCTGCAGAAAGGACACGCCGACAGTTTTTCCGTTCACATTGGGCGTGGAAAAACGGACAGTGAAATTTCGCGAGTACTAGTCGAAAAATAATAGCCGTGTGTAGGTATGTGCGCCATATATACATGGTATGCACACGCTGCTAACATCCATCACTTTAATTCCTATTCTGAAACTTTAACTACGCCCACCGCGCTCATAACCGTCAAGGGAAATTTACATTTCCAGGATGTATTATCATGTTTGCTCATGAATCTTTACCGGTTCATGTTTATTCCAAATGGTTTATTAAGAGTAACAACGCACTCGCGCGATCAAATAATTGCTCTGATTTAATCCCGCTGCACTTTGGATATAAGAAAGGAGCTTTTCTTCATCCCATAATCTCTGTGTTTAATCAGCGATTAAAAGCGCCTCAGCCAACGCGATAAAAGTAGTTCAATAAGTCCGAGCGAATTACCTATCGTCTATTGCTGCACGCAATGCGTCGCGTCGTCGCGATTCAACGAAGCGTTAGCTCGTTAACTAACGAAATGAATCACGAAAATATACCTCCAGCGCTTATCGAGGGCTGTTGGAAGGTCCAGGAGCCGTTGAGTTCGGTAGACTGGAAGGATGCGTTATCTCCGAGGCAAAGAACAAAAGGATAACGCTTCCAGCCAAAATCCCATAAGCTTTTATGGTTATATTAATCACTGAGATGGATCAGATTTCACGGACGGATCAAAGGCTGGCTAATCGCAAGTCGTACATCGAGGCTGCAATTATTACGACTGAGTATCATTGCCAATTGCAGGTTATTAAAACACGGACACGCATCCGAGTTTGAAGAAACAACGCTCTTCTCTGTCGCGCCTATCTATTCCTAATACACTTACAATGATGGAATCTAGTTATACGGTAGTTAGAAGACGACACGATGGAGGTCGAGGGTAGTTAAGAGGCTGATTAAACCGTTATTATAATTCCAACAGGAGAAGAGAGACAGGGACGGGCGAATGAGGCAAGGCAAGGCAATAGACGGCAGATGGGCCTCCGGGCAAACCCTAGAGGACTCTACGGTTCCCATCTTTCCACTGTGACCCCGGCTGCCTTGCCCGACATAATTGATAATTTTACCAGGAACGAAACCTTATTTGGCAGAGGATCCATTAGGCGAGTGAAACTGCTCATGCGCCAACTCGATAGCCCAGAAACTACCCTCGGCGACACTCGTTAATCTGAACTAATTCGCAACGGGTAGAGAAAATTTAATCACCAACTGACGTACGGTTAGTTTCTACTTTTCACTATTTAGCCATACGTACCGCGAGCCAGAGGTTCTTTTATCGTTCGCCAAAATCCGCGAGAGATACGATTGTTCAAATCATCTTTTACGCTTCTGTTCACTGATTAGATGCGGGAAAAGGGTCTGAGGCTGCTTTATACCCGTTTAATTGACCTCCGGATTCGGAGAGAGATTCTTTTCATTTTAGGTAAAAACTTGGCCGAGGTTACTTCACGGATTACGGCAGCGATAGACTTTCGGATGTGGATTCATACGGCGAATTTCTCACGCGAGAAAGAGCAATGGCAAATATGTAACTTGATGTACTCAGAGTTGGGGAGAATTGTGCGGTTTTTAGGTTTCCAGTTTCTTTCTCATTGTCAGTGAGAAGGAGCTGCACGCGTATGTATAGTTATGTAAAATTGGCAAAAACAAAAGTTTGAGGAAACGAGGATAAGAGAGGGGGACAAAGAACAAACAGTCTCGAAACAGTTTTTCCACGGTCGAAGAGCTCCGGCGAAAAATGGCAGTCTGTAAATCTATGCGGATAAATAAATTTTTATCAAAGAAGCTGAGAAAGCAACTTTTTCATTGATTTCACCAAGCCCCAAATATTCGGCATTGGGACTTTGAACGGTGTTAAATTGACCGTGGATAATCAAGATTGAAAATCAATACCAAAAACGAGTAACCAGCTACCCCGGCGAACACAATTCCACGTGAATGATAAAAACGCTCGATTCCTGATCTGGAAATCTAGACTTTCTTAGATTTCCAGAGCTATTCTCTTATCGCATAAATCGAATCCTGAGCAGGACTCTCTCTCTCTCTCTCTGGGGATTTTCGACTCAGTTTATCTGATTACTATGCAACTAATGTGCCGAGATGTGTATTCTCGTTTATCCAGATGTGCGTCCTGTTAAGAGCATAAGGCAGTCTGTTTAAATCCTTATTAGCATTATGCAAACCATAACCAAGGGCTTCCAGACTTGTCAAGTTTGTGGAAATTTCATTTAACAATTTACGACTCAGCATGGAGGCATGGTAAAGTGCGGGAGGTTTCTTGCCGCTAGACACATTCAGAGACATTTCCAACTTCGCCCCTATTCTGACTCTGTCAAAGTCAAGCTTCGCCAAGCTAGACCATGGCACAGGAAACGCGGATGATATTGTCTACGTTTGTTCGCGTGGAAACGACCGTCCTTATTCGACCTTGACGCCCCAGGAGTCAAGACTCGTGAATTTAACCAGATTCTGACAATATACCGAGGCATTATATCCATTGTACGGATTCCATACGCGATTAACGTTCACGTTAGCGATCCCTGCAGAATCCTGCGCATGGTCTCGCGGTTTCCCAACGACATACGGACCTGTGTATACCCCAGGTCTCTGCAAACATTTCTATTCTCGCGAATTAGCACCCTTACCAACAGGATTCCAAGAATCATAAATCTCCGCAGGTGTTTCCGAAAGATACCGAAATACATTTTTTTTTTCAAAAAGATATACCCTTCACAGAAGACAATTCAGGAGACCAAGATCTGTCCCTCGCTGTTTGGACGCAATATCGAGCCGCGATAACTTCGGAGACAAGGGTTATAATTAATCCCGCATAGTAGTTCAGAGATCGAGCAGGTATTAGAGCGGAACGTATCTGCGGCCGGAGTTTTCAACGAGTTTAAACTCTTGTTTGAATATACCTCTTACCGTGTTAAAAAGGAGGAAACCTCCTCTACAAAGCGGAAGTAAATGGCGCGAGAGAATAAAGGATTTGGTTGGATGATTCTGGGCGTCAGACCGAGAGATGAGGTACAACGCATCCGCTCCTGTGTCACTTGGTCGATAAATCTTCTCCGCTAATCCTTGAGCTCTTATGTAAATTACATCCAACGTTGACCGCCGGATTTATCCACCCAACAACGCTTTAAGGGTTCGGTGTATCTTCTAGGGCCAAGGATTCCCCGCGAGACGAAACCGCGCTGCTGTTATTGCCAAAAGCTATTCAAACACTGATACCAATAGTTTCTAAGCTTAAGCCGGATAGGATAAGCGATTGATCAATATCCTTCGAGGATATCTCCTTTCGTCTTAGATACAGTTCTTCGAGACATTTTCACTAGGTATCGACAATAAGTCTAGGTCTGGGTCGAGGCTGCGAAGAAGTGAGAAAAATTGCCTCGAATTTTCTTCCCAACTGCACGAGGGTCTCTGGAGTTAATTGTGCGACGAGAAACGTTAGTCAAAGATGTCGTTCCTCGGTGGAACTGATTTCTCCATGCTTTTCTTAATCCGCGATATACAAACCGATCGATGTAAATATTTGGCGATAGCGAATAAGGCAGAGAATTTCTGTACCCTGTTTAATTAATATAATATAATGCGATGATTGAGAGAAGACAGATCTAGGATATTAATCCTGTCACGTGATACGAAATTTAGCGGATAACTAAAACTGGCTTAACTTAGTTGATTATGAAACCTTAGTTACGAGATGTTATTGATATGGCATGTAATTTTGGGATATTTCTCGGAATAAAAGCATTAGTTAATCAACGTCAACGTCAACCTTCGCATCTATCAAACTGTGGAGATCTCGCGGATCGTCTTGTCTCGAAACTCTGAGGCGACACTTACGAGGCATGATTATTTCAGACTCGGTGTCTACCTACCCGCGAAATAATACAAGATCTGTCTGTCATTGTCAGACTCGTACCTTGCCAAGTAATACGAAATTGAATATGGGACGGTTTCCACGAATGATTAACAGAAAATCTACACGTAATTAAAATTCGTCGGAAAATCAGCATGACGTAGAATCTGCGGAAAGATTTTCAACATTAATCTATTTAAGAAAGATTTTCATGGGTAATAGATAATTCTGAGAGGTCGCACCCCGCAGAGCTGCGGTGGTTAGACATTAATATATCTTTAGATATACGAGCGTGTTTATGGAATATTTGGGTTTCTAGCTAAGGTTTATAGGTTTACCCTGAAATTAGGTGGTATTGAATAATACGACTTTGCCAAAAGTTGGACAGGCCCACGTATACACAATATATGGAGAGAGAGGCTCGCACGTTCACTTTACTTAGTCTGCAGCTGAACGAAGCTAATTAAATAATTGGTAAATAGAATTAGCGAGTTCTGCGATATCGAGTTAAAATTATCATCGACCAAAGTAGATATCTGCGGTATGTATAGTCGCGCTTAAACTGTAACGAGCCATTAGCAACGCCTAAGTGCTTCTTACTTTCAAATTCAATCTTCTACGGGTATTACGCTTCACGTTTTAATTAACCAATTACCTAATCCATCGAATTGACCCCGATTCAAAATCCAACATCGAACTACGAAGTTTACATCATTTTATAATCTATCGAAATTTTTGGAAATTTAGACAAATTCACAACGACGTCGATTTCTCTACGAAAAACCGAACCAAAAAATTTTCTACACATTTTCTGACTCAATAATATGTCTTCAGAAAATTGTTTACTCAAATATTCATTTTTTCGCCCGAAACGCGCGAGCTTTAAATCTTGCCTACCAAACTCTGGGATCGAGCGTTAGCTTGCAAATCAGCTCTCGTTGGCACGGCTGATCCGATATTAATGGACACACTCAGTTCCCCGTATTTACACCGTTATCTCTTTTCTCCCTTCGCTTGCCCGTCCTGTTCCTACTATAAAAAGGGGTATGATATCCTCCGTTTACATTCAGGGTAATGGTGGACTAAATGACCCTAGGGGCAGAGTTTACCACAGCGAAACAAGTGTCGGTTGAATCGACCCGCGCCCCGTAGAATTACGGAACCCCCATGGCAAATCTACAATTCCAAGAGTTTTTCAGTATTCAATCGAAGCGCTGCAGGATCGAATACAGGCATAAATCGAGAAAAAAGTGGGAATTCCGTGGTCATAAACCTCCGTCATAGGTCGGAGCGTACATATCAATCCCCTCGAAGGGATTGCCGGCGATAGTTGAGTTCAAAAATTTCTATATTTATACATAGAAGATTGACGTAAAGTATGATAGAATCGATTCGGATTCAGTTTTCGATATGGATGAATAATTGGAACTAACGTAACGACGAGAAGTTAACAATATCCGGAAGAGTGGCCTGAATCGACTTAGGTCCCCAAATCCTGTATTTTTGATTATCAACTAGAAAGTGAAGCAATAGGCAAAAACAAAAGCGGGAAAAAACGATCGTTTGGCCAAAAATATAGCAACCTCCAAGGAAATCAAGTTCTCATATATTTCTTCGATCGTGGATTTTATTTACATTTATTTCAAGGTGTTCGAGAATTTTCACGTTTATATATATTTTTGCTTTTACAAATTGAAGGAATTTTTGTTTGCTCTACTTTTGCGGTAAGTCCACGACTGATGTTAAGTGACTTAAATTACCCGCCAGTAATACCAAATTCACTTTGCTCAGTTCGCTCACTTGACGCACGGTTTAGCTTGGTAAAAGGGGTGAAGATACGGAGGGAAAATTATTTCCCCACAAAGGATCTCCGCACGTATAATTGTTAAACAAATATATACATATATAAAATAAAAATACACCGGGCTTTGAATCGAGAATAAAGCGAGCGTTGAAACAATACGAAAAAAAAAAAAAAAAAAATACAATGTTCAAAAAATGTCTTCCTTTGATTTCATATATACACAGGAGAGCGGGACAAAGCGGGCATATTAACAAAAAATAAAAAAACATTTAAATTTAGGGAAAAACGGACAACTTCCTCGAAAAAAAATATTTTTTTCGTCTTGTCAAGCTGCCGGTTTTGCCTCCCCCCACCCCCCTCCCATATATATATTAATACATATTAAATATATACATAAATTTATCTATTTACCTAATTTTTTCGAGTAATCTCTGGCTGGAATGTTTGTGCAGAAATTTTCACCCTCTTTTTTGGCGCTTGAATCGTTGTTCATATTTATTCGGAAACGTAAAGTGCGTAAGACAAGGTTTAAACGGATATATCTTACAAATTTCCGGATCTCACGCAGGACAGGAGCAACACGCGTTTTCAAAAGCTATTCTAATTCCCCCTCGGAATTGCCAATTTCTCCTCGATCACTTAGCAATATTCATGCAGCTACCAGGGGCTGGTTGTTATCAGAAAGCCTCCTGGCATAACTGATCATTTTCACGTCGGCTGTAGAGAGGGATGATGTCGTGTACACGAGTAGGTATCTACACCCACCGTATTTGCATCTGTACCTTGAATATCAAAGATATTCTCTGTCTACGTGTATTTCATGAATATGTATATTCTTTCACGGAAAAAAAAAGAAGACTAGAAATATTACAGTTATCATTAGTAAAAGTGTCGTTCCAAATTCGAAATTTTTAAAGTTCCAGCTTCTATACTCTAATAATTATAAAATATTAAAAGAAACAAAAAAACTTCCAGTATAAGCTGTAACTTTCACAATTTTGGATTTGGAACGAGACCTTCCGTTTAACCAAAATTTCGAAAGATCAATTATTTCCGAGCTTTTATTCGAACCAAAAATTATTCTCACGAAAAAAAAAAAGGAAGATAAAACAAAAAACGCGACAAGTAGCTTTTGTTTGTTGCATTAACGGCGAAATGAGGTTTGTAATTAATCTTGGCTTGTAATTAACGAGCGAGGACGAAGGATCCTGAGTTGTATCATGGAATTATGAATGGCGAAAAATATTCGCTACCTTTCCTTGTAAATTTTCACTCGGTCATTGATTCCTCTCTCAGCTGTATGACGCCCTGATTTCAGTCGTGTAAAGGCCCGTATATACCATAAACACATACCTATACCTACTCGATAGAGTGAGTAAAATCGGAAGAAAAGAGTAAAGTGTGAGAACGCTCGGACGAAGTATACGTACGTATGGGGAGAAGAATAATAATAAGAAAAAAAAATGAGAAAAGGGTAAGAAATATCATACAGACTAGAAAGCCTCTCCTCTTCCGGGCGTTTGGCTCGCGGGCGAATTTTCCCTCTCTGAATGAGTCCGCGGGGTTGTATTCCGCGTGGTATAGGCCCGTAGATGTACGTCTGGTCGCTCTGGCCCGTATTGACGCATTGTTTAAAGTAATGCTGAGCGGGCCGAGTGAAATAAGCGAGCTGGGAAAATACGTCGGTGAGACAAGTCGAGGGCGAGGATAAGGGAGGAAAAGAGAAAAGGAGCGAAGGGCAGGAGGGGAGGAAAAGGGATGAAGAGTAGCGGAGAGAAATGGAGAGGAGAGAGGAGAAGGGTGTGGATCGTGACGCATGCGTGGATGAGGGTATGTGTGTGCGGGAGAACGGAGAGCGTGAAAAGTGCCCGGGGCTCGTTTCAGGGATTCGAGGCACCAGGCATCCGCCAACCCCCGACGAGAGAAACGTTAACACGTCCTATCCGATCCAGACGCGTTACTGAAGGCTGATATAATTAGGGCGGTTCGCACCCTCGAAAACGTACGTCGAGCTATATGTAGATATACATGTTCTTCGAGAGATCGTAAGGGATTGAACCGATTCCGACCTTGTCGGGGTCTCGTTTTATCGTTTAAAACCTTCAATTTCATCCCCTATTTCATCTGGCCTGATGGATTTACATCGTTACACTTGTTTCTGCTACACATTTACGAAAACTCCATTCTATCGCTTCAAAATTGACAACAAACACAAAATTCTAATTCACAGATCCGCTCAGGGTTCTTTGAGAGAAAATATTTCTTCGTTATAAAAGAGCTCGGTGCATCTGTGCATTTTCTCATGTGACTTCCGGCTCGATGGAGAATCGAAGAGACGAAGAATGAACTTTCGATCGACTGTTTAATTTTGAATTTTAAAGTAAGTCTAATCAAGAATCGATTCTAATTCTTCGACAGGGGCTGATTCGAGTTAGAGAATACAGACGTGTGCGGGTTCCAATTAATTACAGTAGCACGAGCCAGCTAAGGGGGTTTACATGCAGGAACGTGAGAGAATCTTGTTATTAATCAAGGAAGTGCCTAGAACGTAGGGCACTGTATCCAACCCTGTGTACGCCGCTTCGCGACTATCTTGTGTCGTGTTTTACTTTGCAAGAAAAATTTTCGCCAGTATTCCGCTCCTTACTTTCATTAAAGGAAGCCTACCGCTGGCAGTGAGCGTGCATACATCAAATTAAGAAACCAACTTTACACTCGTTACTTTCAGAAATTTGACGAGCTAAAATTCCCAAGAATTTCCAGCGCGATATTTCTCGACTCTTGGATTATTCTCATCCACAAAAGTACGTCGAATTATTGATCAACTTCTCTTTTTCTTTCAATTAATATTCGCTACGAGATAGTTGACGCAAAATCTGCGCCCTAAGGAAAGAGAACGAGACCTTTAGCGACGCTTCTTAGATCTCTTCGGATCTTACGGTGTAGTAAGACTTTGATTGCGATGATAGGAATAAGTTCTGCGGATAAAAAAGCCCTTTCAACTTAACGGTTAGGTACTAGAGTCGTTAATCTGATCGCCTACGATCCGCTATCGAACAGCTTGGGTATCGATAGCTAATGAAATTACGCGATGCAGTTTTTCCTGCGGAATTACCAGTTGATTGAATTGTTTAAATTTGAAACGAGTTTTTTTTACATTTACAAATGAATCAGACGAAATTCGTTGGATTTAATTAACATCGTAAGTTTGGAAATTCCAGAGATTAAATCACCGCCTTGCAATCTGATAAGGAAAAAATTAATTTCAGCAAATTGTATCGCAGAGGGCTTTAGATCTTGCGTGA
Source organism: Rhogogaster chlorosoma (assembly GCA_944452935.1). Lineage (NCBI taxonomy): Eukaryota > Metazoa > Arthropoda > Insecta > Hymenoptera > Tenthredinidae > Rhogogaster > Rhogogaster chlorosoma. Next base: position 24,907,269 of record OX101797.1, read on the forward strand.
GATATTTTTTAGGGTCAAAGTAAAGGGATTACTGGATATATAAATATTGACCTTTTTTAAATCAACCCTTATACACAGACACTACCCTCATCGCAGTGATTGTATAGACTTGACTGTATATTCCTAACCAACCAAATTATTTGTATTTAAATTTCGTCGAGAATATTTTAGTAAACTATTAAGAGAAATGGAAATTCGTAAGGGAATGTTAAAATTTCTGTGAAATACTCCGAGTTTGTTATTTGGAAAGAAATTTTTGATTCTGAAAACTTTTTTGAGTCGCGAGACCTCCGGGAGTTCCGAGCTTTCGTTGTCTATCGGATCCGTGGCGAACGCGTCAACTTCATGACGACGCAAATTTCTAGGACGAAAATTTGGTACGCGAACGTTAATTACCGAGTCGTATCGAGTTCTCGATTATTAAAGGCAAGAGTGAGTGAGGGTTAAAGACAAAGAGGCAAGGTACGAAGAGCGAGAGCAAGTATGGTGTTTTCATTACGTAGAGGAGCGTGCTCGTGCTCGCTTGTTGAAACTCCGAACACTCGGTGCTAGTACATTTGTTTTAATATAGAGATCTGCGGAATCGATGATATACCTACATTTGCAAAGCAAATATTACAGTCGTGCGCCATATGCCTCGGTCTCTACTTTTCTGAATGTTTGAATTCCGGTGGGAATTTTTAATCAAACATATGAAATCGAAATGAAATCTCTAGCTGCTGAAACAACCCTGTCTTTTAAAAATTTTCTTTCCCGACTCAGATCCTCGTTGTTAAGAAGGTTCCATCTTTTTCCCGTTAAAAATATTCATTCCAATTCAAATCTTTCCAATTTTGACTTTAAGACCTTTTTTCACCCAACTTTGAAGCTTAGACCGAGATTTGTACCTGAAACCGTTTGGGGGTTGGAAAATGTGGGAGAATCTGCTTCGCGAAAACTCGGGATGATTTTGAAAAATGCAGCTTATAAGGTGTAAATTCGGTGCAGTTCGTTGCAATTGGATTTATACGCAAATAGAAAGAAAAAAAGTTTGGAAATGTGAAGGGAAAAATAATCGGGCAGATTTTTCCGTTTTTAGTTTGATTCCGTTGGGGATTGTCGGTAAATGACTCCTGAGGGGATGTATACATAACTTTGGAGGAATCGGATTGAAAAAATATCATAGTATAGAAATCGGGTGAAGTCGAAAAAAATCGGATGTCTTTCCTCGTCATGGATGGAAAAAAATTTCTAACTACAAAATGAAAGAAGAAAATATTCGGAGCTGACAATCAGTGATCCATCTTCGCACAGTTTGCGCCGTGAATGCATAGAGTGTCGTATATTTCCTCTTATATAATTACATACATCTTGATCTTCCTGTTCCTGGCAAAGCGCGAGTTGTAAATTAGGAATATATTCAACGTCGGGATCCCGTGCGTAAATTAGTTTAGTCCAAGGGTGGGAAAGTTGTCGGTTATAACTTACAACGTAGGGTATAAGGTGGCCGATACCGAAAGGACCGAGAGTCCTTGATGGGAGATTTTCTAGGGGTAGTCAGCGGCGACTTTAATCTCGTGATTAAAATTTTTAACGGTGCGATGGCGTCCGGGTCGTAGCGAGCATAAATCTCATCTGAATGAACCAACGCAGACAAGGATATATCGGCGCCCTCATACTCAGGCTCACCCCTGGCTACACGGGGGCGAGCGAAACGGTATTACGTCCTGCTTGCGTCTGCGTATACGTCGCAGGTGGAATATACACCCTGAAAGTTCAGATACGGGGTGGAATAATACAGAAAGATAACCGCGAATGCGTGGGCGTCATGTGACGCGTGACCTCTCGCCAGCCATAGAGAGGTATTCCCCCGTTATTCCCCTAAAACTCAGCTCATTTTTATGTTTTGTTTTATGCCCTTTATCTCAGCTTAATCCACTACCCTCACGGTCTATGGGATGGGGCTACCCACCCCGTTCACCCACGTGGTACCTACTGGATGCTACGTTCCTCGCAGAAAACTCTGATTAAATTGCCCGAACAATAATTGGGCAGTTGATCGCATTTTGGATGGATGAATTTTCCACAGGGCGTAAGGATTTTCGTCGAAATTTCATTCCGACTGTAAATCAAAATTAGCTCATAGCCAAAAATCGTTTTTCATTTTACGTCAATTTTTATTTTTTCGCAGTATCAAACAAGGCATGGCGATTATTCATGCCCATTATCCTAGTCGAAAATTTTGTAATTCTGAAACGGCTTATCGAACTCGAAAAAACGTTATCTTCATTCGAAAGTATGAAAAAGAAAACAAAAAGAAAATTCAGGTATGAATAAAATTGAAAGTCAATTTATTTCCGGTGGCAGCGAACGTTCAGATTCAATGGAATATGCCAATTTTACATTTCCATTATTCGGACGTAAAGTCCTCTAAATGTCAGATTCCTCCGCCGAGCCGTTTCCGGGATAATCGCGCGAGCTTGTCAGCCGGGTCGACATTTTTCTAAAACCTTGTAATTCCCGGATCCCAAAGGGTCGAAGGTGCGATAGTATTCGTCGGAATTAGTAAACGCCACTTTTCTACCGGAACCGAAACTTTTCTTATACCTAAAAAAAAAAGAATAAGAAAAAGGAAAATCAGGCCTGACGAGCTTTTCTAATTCGCCGAAGAGCCAATCTTCAACAACCCAGCAAAGTTAAATAATCTCAAACGGATAGGCACTCGGCTGATTCCCCCTGACGCGTATCCATACCGTAGCTATAACGGCAAATATCAGAGGCGCTCTGTTGGTACTGAAACTATAAGCGAGTCAATAAATATAACGAAGAGTGGAGTCATGTATGTTCCTCATGTCCACCCGCGTTATTCCCGTATGTACGGGATCGAACACATACCAACTCGCGGGCCGTGTATGCACGGGACTCGTATCTATAATCAGTAAATATGTGCTTATCGAAATGGTTTTGAAATTCGCGCGAGAGAAGAGAGGGCCGTTTTCAAATACGGTTAAATCACGAGAGTAACGCGGGTGTGTGTGACTAGATGCGGTATAGCCGGGTAAGCTCATCAAATAAAACCTTTAATTGGCAAAGTGATGATGCTTCATTGTTTACGTAAATATGTATACAAATTCTAGGAGATTATTAATCACAGCCGCGAGGTATAGTCGGGATTCTACCTCGCCTATCGGGCCGTATTACCAAAGCTCATTTTTTCCGAAATTAATCAACCGGAGTAGGTATCTAATTCGGCTATGATAAGACTATCTTATGGCGAAATCCTCGAGCTTAATATAACGTCGGATTTGTATAACCGTATTAGTGTTTAGCTGCTTGATCTTGGATATGGAATTTTTGCGGAATGGAATCTGGTTTGTACTAATGTCGTAGTGACAAGCAGGTGAAAGGGAGAAATTCGAAGTATAGAAGTAAGAGAAAAAAGAAAAAATGGGTTTCGGTGAAGATTTGGAAGTTTCATTAATTTGGTATAAGCAATCGTTTCTGTCCCATTGGTTCTTATAATTGATTTGGGCAGAGGCGGGGCTCGACGGTACAATAAAAGTAAATTAATTAAACAACAATGATGATAATACCAGGTACGGGTGTATAAGTGGAGCGTGAAACGAAGGGGAAAATATTGTTGCCGCCAAGTCAACGACAAAATCTCGTTTACAAAAGTTTCCCCAGACTTTCCGCCGAGTCCTTGCCTTACCGTGATTTGCATATTGATGAAGCCTGAGGAGAGAGTATTAGTAACTACCTCCATTAAGGTTTCTTAACTTTAGAAGTCAACAAAAAATAGGCGGGTAACTTTTTACCCCGCTATCCCTTAACTAAGTTTACCTTCAGTTTTTAACCGCCTATACCTACCGAAATAAGATACGGTTTATATGTTACGACACTTTCTCACACCGCATCTTATGACACATCCTGGTGAAACTAGATGACTTACGTTTCATTGCCAAAAAGTGAGAGCGAATAGAAAAAAATTCTCCAATTCTAATTTATTTTTCTTAATTATTTATCATGGTTAAAGAAATTTTTTGACCTAGCGATTTATTTCTGGATTATTCGTAAAGTAGTGGCACCTACATTGTTTTCGTATAAGTCTTGACTCTAACAGATTAGAAGCTAATTGAGTCGCGGAGTTTTGGCTAGGCGTTGAGGAAACGGCAGACGCCTGCGAAATTAAGTAGGTAACGAAATAATGCTCTTAAGATAAACGCTCAGACTAGTTTGTCTGAATTTATTAGCACGGGTGGATAATTAATTATGGAGTAGACGGTAAAGTTTGAGAAGCCGTTCTCCAGGGAAAGATTAAGACGACTTCCGGTCGCGCTGCAGCGATCCAACGATAAGTTTATACGATCGATTCCAGTTGGACAGTTTCCTCGATTTTCTTCATCTGATATACATTCTAGCTCCTTACCTTCACATAATATGTACAGTAGAAAATTTTATTTAAATCTATGACCTATGTGAGACGAAAGTCTGCAAAATTTGAAATAATTTTGAAACTATAGTCAAGCGAGAATAGAATGACGGTATTTGAGAAATGGGTGAAATTCGATGAACGTAGGCGCGTCCAGCCTTTGTACATTTCCAGGATACTTGATACCGTTGTTTTCTTCGGATGAAATATTCCCTCGTATACATATACATAGCTATTACGATCGATACGATATCTACTAGCTACGACTATTTTTTTTTTTGGCAGCTTTATGACGCAGCAGATAACAAGGTCCGCTCTAATTTACGCGAACGTTCGATCTTCGCGTATATCGGCGCTCGGACAAAACATAGAATAACGATATATCTATACAGATATAATAATAGGATATAGGGTATAATTAAGAGGTAGTAACAAAAAACTTCTACAATTCAAATTTGGTCAGATTTATCCGACTGGAAGTAGATTCGCGGGCTTAAAACAGAATGTTATACCTTAGAATGGAAATTATCCAAATTGACAATGTCGATTCCGTAAATTCACAGGCTTAAAAAAATATCAGGATCATGGATGAAAAGTTTTCGGGTTAAACCGCAGATTTTATTCCGAGAAATTCAGACGATTATTCGATTTTTATTTTCTATAAACTATAAGTTTGTCGATTCGGTTTTTATCAATAACCGTAAAGATCTGTGACCGCTGTTCACACGTCTGAAACTCTGATCCGCGTTGATCGTCGATGGTGTAGTACTTCGATTTCACGAATCGTTCCCATCCCTTATCCTCGCATGTCGTTTATAATGACCGGCTAAAATTTGGCTTAAATAAATTCATTCTGTTTAAAATTACAGCATAACTGGCGCGGATTATCACGAAGAGTTTGAATAATTATATCCGCGAGCTTGCAGAGGATTAAAATATACACGTGGTACAATGCGTATGTACTATTTCTGCGTCTGCTTTCATAGCATACATTGTTATCTTTATACCCTATAAACTTATAATCCAGTTTAAGACTTCTCTTAATGCTCGACTATACAAACTTGTTCTTGTTTGCGGCATGATATGAGCTTGAATTATTTCTATTGAAACAATTAGTCTCAGTGTCGTTAATTAAATTGATGTAATCAATGACGATTGCTTTTCGCAACTTATTTTCAATTATTAAATCCGATTATTTTCCAACGAGTTTTTTCCGGTAAAAAATTATCATTTTTCCACCAATTACGGTTCATATTTTGACGCGAAAATTTACCAGTTAAAGCAGCATATCCAAAAAGACGTGGGGGTAGTTTTATTTCAAGCTTGATAAAATTACTATAAATAAACGAATGAAAAGTAACCGCGATACGCCGGCTTACTTCGCACGTTTTTAACCAAAGCGAAGTGAAATATCGCGAGAAAAAGCTCTTCGCCAGATTTGATAAGAATGTACACATGGAAGTAAAGCACAAATGAGTTATTCCGTTTCATTTGCCTATCTACCCTTGTTCACCTACTTTAGTTCCCTACAGTAAAACGTCTGTTCGAGGATTTCCGATTGTGGAATATGAGTTGGAAATCAGATGTTAATTATATGACATTGTGCGAAAGTATGAATAAAATTCGTCCGCTGAATTTTTCGCGGATTTTCGACTAACCGTATATAACGATGAAATCATTTTTTTTTTTTTTTCAATGAATTTTTCGCACCACTGTACGTCACGCTGTGTCGAATAATGCAATCTCTACGTTTTAATTAGCTTTTCCCTTTGCTTCTACCTTCGAAAATTTTAATTATATTTCGTCGAGACTTTTCTTTTTCCATTTTTTTTTTTTTTTTTCTTTTTTTATATTCATTCGGGGAAACTCGGCTAATTTTTTCATACACGTAGCGTGAATTTCGACGCGCACCTTTCTCTCTCCCAGTCTGCGGGTACGATTTTGATTTCTACCGTATAATATATTTTTACCAACGCCCTATACCTATACCTGTATCCATTTACCTACATATACCCTTAAATTTGAATGTTAATCACGACTTCAGGGTGAATGATTACGTCCCCTCAGAGTGATACAAGTTTAAATATTTCACGCTTTGTTTGATAACGTTATTGCGCGGGTATATACCCACTCAATGAGAATTTTTGCCTCCGGACTATATTCTCGTTGAAAATTCGAAAATTTATTACATTTCTCTGATAAAATTGCCGAGAATTGCCCGGAAGGTATTCTTTTCTTTGCTTTCAATTTTTTTGTTTTTTCTTTTCGCGAATTTATAACGCGCAATAAATTGCCATCATATAATATTGTAATATATGCAACGCAGAAAATCGCGTAAGTTATCCTTCGGCTCTTGTAGAAGAGAAAAAAAAAGCTTGAAAATAAAGTCGAACTTCTTCTAGCACTCTGCGGTTTCAGAAGATTCAAAAAATATCGTCCCGGACTTTTAGTCGCGATCTGGATTCTGACATTTATCGACTATTCAATGAAAATAATGAACAACGAATAACGCGTAGCAGCATTGATTATACGAGGCAGAGTCGCATAGTTTAAAAAGCAGGAATACAACTAGCGAGAAGTTTAACACGTTGGAAGATCTCGTTCCGGTCTATTTTTGAGCATTGAAAAAGTTCGAAATTAGGATTTCGTTCGCCGTTTCCGTCCCGGGTGAAATTCGCGATAAGCAAAACTCCCAGTTTGAGAAGAACTCCGAATAATTTTCGACGCGATATTTCATCCCCGTTACTTCCGTTAGCCGTGACTGAGTTTCGGAATATTGAAATCAACTATTCCAATCTCATTACCGGACGCACACATAAATCAATAAGTAATGACCCCCGCCTTAGTTCCAGTTTCAGTTTCAGTTTCAGTTTCGGTTTCGTCTAAACTTTGAATAAGGGTTTTGATTTCAGTTTCCCTCATAACTTTGGCCAGGAATCTCTGCTTCGATTTCAGTTTCAATTTCACCAGAATTCGGATTCTGCCCATTATAAATCGCTTTCACTCTCATACGTATATTACGTTCAGAATAATTTCGGTTACTTTAGGGAACCGCAGTACGATCGCCATAGATAATTAACTAAAACGTTACACCACCCACTGTCCTGCATCCCCTTATCATGGCCGAATACCGGAAATCGAAATAGTAAGCATATTAGGCCTGCCTGCAGGCATGCTTGAAGCAAATATTTATCCGCACGAAGTGCTGTTTGTCCGCGACGCTGCTCGCCCAATATAGTCCGCCATGCCTTAGCCGCCCTTAGCTAGCGAGGTCAAAGTTCACCCCCTAATTCTCACAGCTATATGGATCGACTAAAATCGCTCAAGTTCTTCGAGTGAGATATTCTCACTTCTGAAAAGAACAATGTCTCAGACGTAGATACCTAGGTAGCTATTTGCCTTGTATTTAGTCGAGAGCCGCCGGGCTTCGTACCTTATACCTAGTGCAAAAACCTTCGCTATATATTTCCAAACTTTATCGCCTCCGCTCTAAACCCTCGAGAGACTTTAGTACCGGAAACGCGGATACAAGCTCGCTACCTACACCTAAATTTATACCATTCTGTACGGAGCGTAATTCCGAAAGTAGGTCAATTTTAGGGTGACTTTTGGTCTCCTTTCTGCACCTCGACTGACTTTACCATGCCGGGAAATACATGTTTGCTTATTCTCGTAGCGTTCGATCCTTTTCAGAGCTCGTCTTAATTTACTTTCATTGCCCTATTTTGCAGTTGTATAAATTACAAAGAAAAGAAGAAGAAAAAATGACAAAATCAAGTAGATGATGCTATGAACCGAGAAGCGTTTGATTTCGGTTATAATTTCTTCATTCAGAGTAGGGTACGATTATTTTTTGATGAAAAAACTTTTATTCCTCTCGAGAGGAATAATAATTAAAATGAAATAAAGTTTCATTTTCACTTTCATCAAGCTTTATCGTCTGAAGCTCGAGGTAGATAATCGCGGGGCAAAACGACGGGACAAAGTGACATAAGCAGACGGCGATAAATCCGCGATAAAAATCCGCGGAAAATAGTATATGCAGCGTAAAACTTTTCAAGTATTCTACAAGCGCCTTAAGCTTTACGGGAGAACTGGTAACTCGAGGGATGCAAATGAAACTGTCCTATAACACCTCGCGTCGAGGAGGATAGCATTTATTACAATCAAAAGCTATTATCGAGCACCGCAAGACGAATATTAATTCCTCAGTTCTGAAACGAATAGATTAGAGACCCTCGACGGCGGGCCGAAGAACTCCGATCACGAGATATTGGAAAATCTTTCATTACCGAGCCGGGCTTTCCAGCTGGGATTCACGGGTTTTTACACCCGTAAAATCTCCCCCCGATTCCATATCTCCGTGCTTTCCTAAGGGACGAGAAAGTCGTCATTGAACTTTCCGCATCCCGTTCGTTCGGCTCGACGGAAAATCGACGAAAAATAAAATGATCGAAACGAAAAATATTGACGCCCGATTCTTCGTTTGACTTTGAAAATTTCGGGGCCAAATACGCCACGCCACTGTCCCGAGGGAACGGACCATTACTGTTAGGGAATTTGCCTATGATGTGCCATAAAACCATCGAGTTTGGTCATAAAGGGAACTCGGCATTCCAAAATGTTTATCGTGTCAGTTGGTGTGGGTGCTGCAAATGCGCGGCAGTATGTCACGCGAACAAACAACCTGGTGCTTCTCCACGAGTGGTATTATGTGTATAGGTATAACGACGAAGTGCTTCGCTCCTGCAGGCTAGGCTGTTAAAACGGCGTCGAACGATTAGCGAAATTACACTCAGTGAGGGACCGGGTGGAGACCAGGAGACGATTTGTAGAACGGTAAGGTCCCGATTTTTATATTTCAAAAAGAAAATATGGGAAGAACTCGCGTCGAATTATGAAGAAGAGTTCAGATCATGAGCTTTGCTGTTGAAGTGTAATTTATAATCGTGAGATATTGACTCACCTGAGCTTGCAGCAGGAGTTGCGCGCCGGTGAGTTCGGTGTCAATATCATGGTGCCATAACGACTGAAGTCTTCTGGCCCCACCGTGGAAGACCTTGACGTCGTCGTGGCTTGGTGCTTCTTGCCTCGGGCTACTCGCTGCTACCGGCGCGTTGCCCGTCTGCCCCGTCCGCCGCATTCAACTCAACACCACTTAACACACTTTTAATCTCACCACCCCCGCCTCTATCGTGCCTCTAGCACTTTCTGCAACATAGAGGAAAGATATAAAAAATAAAAATAAAGTCCAAGAAAAAAAATATAGTCTTCGAGATTCGTTAGCATCTTTCTTTATCGTCTATATTCATCCAAATTCTGCATTAGACTAATATCCAAGGAGCCTATGCAGATGAAAGTCATAACCGATGTGGTAGAATGATATTTGTCATCAATTTTTCCTCTTTGCCTCCAGTTTTTCAAAAATTTTTACTTCGGTCTAAAGTCGACAAAAATCTGTCAAAAATATATTATGTCAGAACAGTCGAACTCAGATATCATCCCCTTAAGGCTCCAAATGTATCTCTCTTGTTTCGCAATGAGAAAGGAAAAGAAAGTTGTATTTCCTTGCCTGGGGGTATTTACAAGAGACATAAAACTTCCCCGAGTATATCTATCAATGAACGCGAAAACTCTGGGAAAAAACTGAAGCGAAAGAAATTTTACCCTTGGAGAAAATCATGGCAAAATCTATGGGAATATATCGTACGTTATAAATGTACAAACGCGCATGTTTTGTAGAAATGGATTACCCCCATCATCCTCGTGCCTACAGCGAGCTAATTTTCTATCCGGAATTACTTGTAAGCTATGACGCAGCCTCGCAGCTCTTATGATAATGAGCTTTCCTGGGTAGCTGAACTTGGCTTTGTCCCGGCCGGCCTCTAGGGTCTGCAAATCCGAAAATTCTATGTTCATAGGTATACAAATATGTGTAGTTATGCATAGCGTCCGCAGACGATGTTTGGGGAATTTAGGAACGGAGATCCCCAAGGGTTGATGGTCTAAACTGGAGAATACTACAGATCGGCTTATTAAAATTTCACCCCCCAGCTCTAATTCCTTCATACTCATGGTTACGGCATGTATAGAAAAAAAACGCGCATTTTCACACCGGATCGGTTCAGTCTGAACAAATTCCTGGCTACACGAGGAACCCGCAGTTAGTGAGCTTTCTTATGAGACCATAGCAATATCTGGTAACGACCGACGTGTCGCGTACAGACTGCAACGAGATACGAAGGGAGGCCAGCCTTTGCATACATAGTGCTTGAAATGGCTGTCAACCCCTGCTCGCACACGTATACATACGATAGTCAATATGTGTGGAATATTTATACACATAAAAATAAAAAAAAACTACATGCCTCAGTGAATTTTTATAGCAGTGTATACAAAAACAGGCTAGTTATGAAGAATGGGGGAGGTTTTCTTTTTTCCAGGAATATGCTATAAGAGGTAAAATTTTTTCCACAAATTTTGAAAAATTATTGGAAGATGATCGCTTCAATGATCCCGAGTCCTAAGCTCGACTCATCCTGTTACCGTTGGGTACTAACAGCTTTCTGAATTATTCAAAATTTCGGCAATTCACTGAAGGATGTATTGGAGCCGAGCCCAATTCAGGCAAAGGTCTCAACAGCTTAGTGACACTTTATACAATTCGGGTTTAGCCAGTCTTCGGAGTTTAACAATGGTATTCACGGGGGTGTAATATCGTGCAGTAATGAAATTTAATATAACACGAAAATACTTTGTGTCTTCTTAAAGCCGGATAGAAAGTTTGGAAATATTAACATTTTCATGGATTCGGAGCACGCTGGAGTAGCGGCAGATATATAGGTACGTACCTACCTACCTACCTACCCTATGTACGCTTTCGCGGGGTACTTCGTCGTAAAATTCAGATACGAATGGTAGACTATGCGAAAAGAGAGACTAAATGAGGACGAGAAACGTGAGAGGAAACCGAAGTAGAAAAGGTATAGAGATAGTCCCTGCACCCGGAATAGTAGTAGTAGTATCTACCTACCTGGTACCCGCGGCCACGACACATGCATAATAGAGGAGAAGGAAGAAAAAAAAATAAAATAACTGCGGTTTCCACGCAAGGGTGGAAAGAGCTAGCCGCTTGCGTCGTGGCACGTACCGATTTTCCCTTTGTTTTACGACGTCGACAGGAAAATAACGAGGTAGCTTTTCAGCTGACCACTTGCCGGGTAAAATAAAAAACATTTCAGACATCGAGTTGGGCTCACTATATCCTCCTCTTTCATTGATCTCTTCGATGTGCTGGGAGAAAGTGACGATCTACTTCCTGACGTATGGAATACCTCATCTAATTGTAAGATAACTCACAAATTTTCGAAGTTTGAGCTTGTCATTCGAAGTGGTGGCGAGTTTAGATCGACTACCGGCGAGTTTTTCTACCAAAAATCACGATCATCATCATGTGGGTGGATTATTTTCTTTGAAGCAATATAACGGAGGCGAGGGCGTCGGTTTTTCGATTCACAATGTTTTGCCGTAAAAATAATAAACCACAAGCAATAATTTAGATTCCGCGCTTGCTTATTTGAACAGGGCTTAATATTTCCTCGAGAAGGGAGAGGAGGCTCTTTCATACCTTCAACGAAATTTATGGCTTCGGGAGCTTTTTAATTTATAGCTACGCTTTTTCACGCGCACTTGTTGGCCGGGGCTAAAATATACATATGCATATAGTACATGTTACACAGTCCTGCTTTTTTACAAGTCTTTTCACAGCCTTTGTACGTGCGGATTTTTCGCCACGGTTAAATTTCTCTTAATTATCATTTCATATTAATCTAATGAAAACGTAAAGCACGATTCATTGCCTTGTATACAGAAATAAAAATCTTTCAAGTCTCAATCTCATCGATTCGTTGAATCTCGAAAATAAAGCTGAGCTTAAATTCTCGAGGTATTCTTGTCGCCAAATGTCACTGCTTGTTTCCCACAAACTTTCTACGTCGTTTTCATCGTAAATGCGATTCTCTACGAGACGAGGCGATACCCTATGCTAAATTAATTTCCCATGCTACGAATGGTGGTATTTCCGACCAAAAAGTCATCGTCGACAAAAGCGGCTTGGGCGCGTGGACCATTGGTCGAGTTCAAACAGCCGTCCCATCGTAACATCCCATGGAATATTTAGTCCGACCCGGAATATTCGACTAGTCAAAGCGCCCGAATTCACCCTTTGATCTGCTGCTGCATCGACGAAAGTTTTCCAGTTTTAAATTTGTTCGACGAAAAATTTCGCGACTCGTTCGCACAAGTCATTCTCCTCGATAAAATCTCATTCTGTTTTAGTTTCTTTTTTTTTTCGCAATATTCTTTCAGTGAGCTTGAATCTTTCGGAAAACTTGACTGTCAGACTTTGTCGCTTTGTCCATCCAAGTATAGAGTGCCTATGGCAACTGGGGGTCGAAAAATTTCTGAGAGGGTGGAAATACGGCCAAGTTAAATAACATTAGGACAAAGGAAGCGCTTAATAAATAGGGTAAGCTCATGCCAGACTTGGAAATAGCCGTTTTCAATTCATGGTAGATACAGGAGGAATGAGATGTGGAAAGAGCAGGGGCGGTAATGGTGTAAAAGTGCGGGGGTTTGGGACGGGGAGTAATTCGGTGGTTCGGTAGATATCGAGTGACGGGAATTAGATTTCACTCGCCTTGGTATCAAAGGAAAAACCCACCCCACTTATTCTTCGACGATATTGGATAAAAATCCATCCCGTCGAGCCACTCGTTCCTCCCTCTCAACCATAGACCAATACATATTTGATAAATATGAAATTAACCGGATCTGAATTCCGAGGCTTTCAGCATTATGTGATTAGGAAATTTGGCTCCTACCGACTTTCTCATACCGACGAATGACGGAGCGGGCTAAACTCGGAATGTCATATTACCTGTCTGGATATATGGAGCATTCCGTCTCAGCTCGGCGTATTTCAAGCCTGGAGATGTCGATTCATCGAACCGTTTCGACCTCGGAAGATTCTGTAATTCACAAGTCTTCTCGAAGAGAAAAGAAGCTGTTTTCCGAAGAGAACTTTCACTACACTATAATGCTTTTCGGAGCAATTATTATTACTCCAGATTTGACAAGGTGTTAAAGTAGCGAAAATTTTCACATTCGCGATCCCATTCTTGTTTCATTTTTCCGGATCTTTCCAACCGCGAGAAAAGCGTTGGTGAACATTTTTTTCGCCCCATTTAATCCCTGTCGGACTTCGGAAAAACGGCTTTTTAACTTTATCAGAAAATTTGGAAAGACTCGGCGGGGATCTGACAACTCCGATATCTTTTTATCAAGCCCATAGGATCCTGTACGATTCTGGAGGCTGAAATTTCTCGAGTACTCGTATGGAATAATTGGCTTCCGGTTGATATCCGCGAAGAATGAGAAACGAAAGCTCGCCTAAACGCATAGTTGGAGGAATTTTTGCGGTCTTCTTCGATCGTCAGAACTTTCTGAACGACTTCCGGGCTCTTCGGATTGTCAGTCGTGTTTTTCAGGCTCAATCTGAAGAGGAGGAAAGAGAAACATCAGACGTTCTCCATTCTACGAATTGACAAAGAAGAACTATTTCTCTTCCTGTTCTTGTATCGCAAGTGATCTAACGCATACTCGATTCAAGATAAGATTTGACGATTCGGAAATACGATCACTTTGATCAAAAGGCGTTGTCGAAACGGCGAGGTTCCTCGAACGAATTGGAGCCGAATTTATCCTCTCGAATCAGCAACCATGATTGCTAATTACTAATTAGCCTACTACAATATTTGGATATTTGAAAGCAAGGGTGTATTCGAGTCTGAGGATCAAGTCGGACCCCCTGTCAACCGTGAGAACGTGAAATTTATAAATTAAAGTCGCAAGCCCGAGCGGAGGTGAAAATATTCGTTTGAGAAGGCAGGCGCGGAGCCTTTTGCTTGTATAAGGTGTATTTCGCACCCCTTTCGTCCCTTTCCAAAAGTCGTACTCTCCAACCCTTCTATTATAAATGAGGCGTAAGAAACGTCGATAAGGATAGCGAGGGGCAGGACGTGCGAAGAGATGAGTAGATAAGTCTTGAGAGGACTGATAAAATAGAATGTAAATAGCCCCCACCTACAGGATACTAACTCAACCTGAAAAGATTACTAATCGAATTTTAACACCAGACCTTCCGGGTGAGTTATACAGACTCAACCTCTCGTTAAGAAAATCGTTATCTACGTTCTTTATTTAAGACCTCAAGAATTTATTCACCCGGAACCGAACCAGCCTACGTATATCTATATCTGAACTATATTCCGTTATATGAAAGCTCGCACGTGGGTGTAAAAAATCGGGTATCGTTCGCTTGACTCGATAAAAAACGGCAATCGAAAGACTCCTACGTATATGGTGAGAAATTTAAGCCAGAGTGGCTGTATAGAATATGATATGACTATAAGGGATACTGTTGCTACAGTAACGTAAGAGCTTCCGGTGAATTTGTAACCAGGCTTCGAATAATGGAGTCTAGGGATGAAAATTTCGAGGTAAGTAAAACAAGCCAGGGCCACGGCGCATCTTGTCCCTAGGGACTCCTCTCTCACCTCTTGGACGTTACCTACTTGGCTACTCGTTTTCCTCCCCTGGTCGGGGACGCCGCACCCCGCTCTTATATATTCAGAGTCTGTCTATGCACCGGTCTCAGGACCACTCAGAACCCCTCGTCAAGGGCTCGCGACTGGGCAAACACTCTTCTGCACCCCCGTGACCCCTGACGACCTGGATAATCTCCGGACCGACACCTTCGACCGTGGCGTATGTACGCATGAAAATCTTCTTTCCACGTACCTAGGCAAACATCCGAATATTATTAGCCCCGAGCCCGCCCTACGACAAGAAGAATGCCTTACGCGTTTGAATTCAGAGACTTCAACAAGCCTGAGGCTTTCCGGGAACAGAAATATACGACGAGGATGCGATATTCCTGGAATCCTGTTTCTCTTCTTCTTCCCTGGAAGCCTTGTCCATTTGATATTCCCGACTTTTAGTCGTCCAGGGAGTATCTTTTGAAATGGAAACTTCTATCCCCCGAAGCTCACACCCCGCGTCGATGCCGGCTCCGAAATTGATTGGCGAGATGGCGGAGGGGCCACTTTATTCAAGTTTGCGAAACGCTGTTTCAAAGTGCGTTGGGATCGGGTAATTCTTGGCCTCTTGATATCCGGCTATGAACACCTTGTCGTATTTTACCACCCTCTTACCTATCCGCGGCCGCAGCTCGGCTTTCCTAGCCCGTGGTATTGATCCGACATATAGAATTTTACACCCACTTACTTTTCGCGGTGTTTTATTCCAACTTCGACGTCCGGTTTTCGACGAGTTAAGAACTTAAGACGATCTCATTTTTATAACAGGTATATTTTTCCTCGACGAAAGCTGTAAGTTCTTTTGATATCAGTTCGGCGAGCGATTAATTTCTGCACGAAGGTATATACACCAGCGAGCAAAGGGGGAGAAACCCTCGACTTAAGGAAGAGAGTCGAGGGGGTTTAATTAAGTAGGAAATCAGGCTTGCGTTAAATTAGAAACCCAGTCGAAATGATTCTCCTTTGAAACTTGCAGCGGGACGCGGAGAGTCTTCGAATTTAGTTATAAGGTCAGGCCATAACGCGGAAAAACAATACGCCGAAGGGAAATCGATCGTTTCCAGCGAATTGAAAAAATTCGGAGAGTACAAGCTCGGCGATGTTCATGAAACGAAACGACGAGCAAAAATAACATTCCGGCATATTAGTTGGGGGTAGAAATTCACCTGGCGAATGATTACCTTCGAAATTTTCTTTCTCTTCTTATATTCGGTTTTTGTTTTTTTTTTTTTTTTTTTGTTTTTTCGGCCCGTCAGCCATCCTCTGTCGCCCTCTGTCAACCATTTATTTTCTTCCCTCCTCCCGAGGCTCGTCTTTTATCCTAGCCTCTCATACCCTGAGGCTCGCGCCCTGGGCGGGTTGTACCCTTTGTATCAGGGACGGAAACTTTTCTGCCAAGTCGCCGCAGAAGGTTGCCTAAAGTTTTTCACTTAAGATTTCACTTACGTCTTATACAAGACTGTCGCCTTGCCATAGCACATTGGTCATTTGCATACAGAGCCGGTTGCCTCAACGTGTTTTTTCTATCGCCTCGCCTCGCGCGAGATCGACCAAATATTCATATTGTTTTGTTTGAAAAAAGCTCTGCCCCGGATAAAACTTATCCATACCTACACGACTTCAGTTTCAGCTGTAAGCCGGACTCAGAGCACTCAGAAGCTGACTCAAGCGCGTAGAAAACATCTGATATTCACCGAAATTTTCACGGAGTAAGAATTTCCAGAATCAAGCTTCTCCAGAGATGATCATAAGCTAATAAGACTACGTTGTGTCATTTTCTTGCACATTTATTGCGAGCTAAAATTACGCCATAATTTCAGAACACTCCCGTCTCCTCTTCGCCCCCCGCGTCGAGCTCGAAAGTTTCGTAGGAATAATGTGTAGAGTGAACCGTAGACGAGAACTTTACTAAAAGCTTAGAAGAAAATCAAATTTCGTTACGAATTTCTTCGTTCTAATTAAAATATGATATTGAAAAGTAAATTTCAAAGTTTCTTTCACGTAGAGACGTGTTTGGTGAAACTGGGGAGACAGGAATAGAATCAAGACGAGAATGAGTTTTTTTGTTAAATCGCGTGTTGCTATCGAAGGCAGAAAATTCAGCGATCTTTGATACCCGATTATTTCAAGCACCCCGTGTATTCTGTCATTTAAGTAGATACGAAACAGGGCTGGCAGGATCTAGCCCTTTCGTTGACACGGACGAGATAACTCCCATGTCAGTGTCGACTGTCAGACAGCGATACTTCGGACGAGATAACTCGGGTAATAAATTAGTTGGCCTAATAACTCGAACGATATTAGAAGCCGGATATCTGACAGGCGTCTTTCACAATGAAATAAATATTTAACAAATCGTGGAGCAATTATTTTTTTCTGCATGTATACGAATTAGTGAGAAAAATTCACACCGTCGAATGGCTACTCGAGTGTGATATCAAAAATGAAATGCCAATTACTTCATATATGTGACTACAATTTTGCTGAATAAATTACGTAAAAATAAAAGAAAGACGAAAAAAAAAAGATTATACACGATTCGTTGCGTTTTCACTAATGAAATTGAACCCCCGAAAACATCGACTGGGGTCGAATGGCCGACCATCCCTGTTTAATGAAACTGTGCGAAGGTATTATAGGTATGTGGCAAATGTTAACTTAGCAGATGCGTTGATGTAATACACGATTATTTTACAACCTGAAGAGAATTATTTGAGTTGAAAGAAAAAAAGAAAAAAGAGATAAAATGCTTTTTCATTCAAGAACAAATGTGTCATATAAATGTATTTAGATTACGCAAAAAGTAAAGAAAAAAAAAAATATACATATAAAGCATACTATCATGTTCGTCCACTCGGAATAAATTATACGCAGCATTACACTCACCTGAGGGAAAATTCCAAGTTTTCGTAGCATACGGGCTTCAAGTAGACGCGATACTACTTGAATTATTACGATATTTTCCATTACAATAGCTGCAGGCTCTCTACTCTATAATCTAGCGACTAACTTTACAAGAATACGTTTTTAGCGAAAGCTTATTCTCACAAGAATTGTGACATGGGTTACAGTACATAGAATTATAAAACGCTTCTGTATCCTGTTTCATTTATTCTTTCTCGCTTCTTCAGTTTATAGGTAACACGACTTTTCTTCTTTGCCACAGTTTTACCTACGTATAGGTATATACCTGTATACACATATATAGATATTTTATGTACGTATACGTCGGGCGAAATTAACCTGCGCCCTTCCTTTGACAATTACGTAAACTTTTTTATTAAATTCTGGCAAAAAGAAGAAGTGCTGTAATATCGTTGGGAGGATATATATTCTGGTCTCGGAAACGTCAATACCACAATTGAAATAATTCATCATCGTAGAGCTATGTAAATATAAACCTGTATATATCGTAAATCCACCTATCGTGGATGAAAAAATCTACCGAGTTTCAAAAATTTCCGTATCACTTCGTGAGTCGAGAAAAGAGGAAAAAATATGTGGACAAAATTTTTTACCGAAAATCCGAAAAGACGCGAGATAATTTGAAGAGATCAACGTAGTAAGGTACCTATTGCGAATCCCGGAGCCGCAAGGGGTTGGGACTGGGATGAGGGGAGCTTTCCGACGAGACAAGGAAATACTTGTGGGTAAAAGTATTTTTGTGATGAAAAAATTTTTCACCCACCGCCCACCTACCCTACCAACCTACCTAAAATCTGTACGGCGAGATTTTACGCTGTTGAAAATCGTGGAGCGTATCTAGACGATGCGGTTAAACGCGAGAATTTTTGCTTCGCCCTATACGGGCACAGAGAACTATTTCATAACTTTTGGCGTAAATACTTTTTCTGTGGCATCCCAGGCATCCTTTGAAGAAACTAGCCCAGATTTCAGCCTCAATTTTCGGCCACGTATGTTTAACCCATGTACGTTGGCAGAGAGGGCTTGGTAAAGCTATTTCCAAGATAGGGGCTACAGCGTTTGTGCCATTCGAAAAATAAAGAAAGAAATTGATAGAAGTAACAATGTCTAAGAGCCCAGCTAACTTTTCCTCAAAATTTCACTTCGTAATAGAAAGGCAGTATAATTTTGAGGAATTGAATTTAACCTGATCACTGCTATGTATTTTTTTGATTTTCCATCAGTTGTTGGATCGCTTTATTCCTGTAGTAAGAATTTTACCGAAACTAGTCTGCTTGCTCGAGTAACTATAGAAGGAAGATATACGAGATGCGTTTAAGTAAAGAATTAACGAAGATTAGCTTTCCCGCTCCTCGTAGCCGGTAGAGTGAACAAAACGAATCGATCTTCTCGCCTAAAAGAAGTTCTAATTGTTTCGACTTCGGTAAAATAGTTGCCTAAGAGTGGTATAGTCTCTGACGATCCAATTTGTCTAAGTTTTTACTTAAAAACTTATACCTATACTAGCTAGAACCAAATTGACGAACCCCGATCAATACTTCGAGAGAGCTAAAATTCCTGAATTAGGGATCGACGTGTATACTAAGACAATCGTTACATAAATTGAAAAAAAGACGCGTTTTGTTGGAAGAAGAAGAAAAATTCTACTTCTTAGATACTTGAAAATTGTTGCATAAAATCTACGCAAAATTGGATATCATTTTAAACGGTCAGGCTTTCTATTTCAAACACAAGGTACGATATGAAATTCTTAACATTCAATGGGATAAGAATCGTAAAGGAAGAAGAAATTACAGTCGAGTCAATAAGTTTAGGGAAAAGAAAAAGAGAAAAATGAAAAGATATGTTACATTTCAAAGCGAAGGTAAAAAAGCTGTGGATCTTTTTATATTGTGGAAATAAGAGATCCTGCAATCAATGACCAAATTATATTATATGGTATTCCGACTGGAGCGGAATAGAAAGCGTAAGTATTCACTTTGAAGTGAGTTTGAATGAAAATGATTGAACGGTGGTTGAAAGAGGTACTTGGTGCAGCTATATGATATCTTGTACGTTCCTTATAAAATCGCGTAAGATTTCGTGTAATCGCCGAGAGGATTTCCGAGGAAGAGAAAAAGGATCGAAGGTATAGGCTGAGGTAGAAGTTTGAAAAGAATTGTGACCGCAAAGTGGTTTCCGTCGTTCACGGATCAATTGATTGCCGAACGAACAGTCTGGTATTTTTCAAAAGTTGATTTTCGCAAAGTGGATTTCGACTGTTGGCCCAGAAAAATACAGCCTTATAAAAAATGAGCTTATGTCACAAAGGAATGTATAAAATAAGCCAGGCGTCTAGGGCTCGAGCCCGTAGGGAACGTAGGAAGACGTTTGGAACGGGCGAAAGTGACGTAGGAGGGCCGAGGAAAAGCGCCGAGGAAGACTAGAATAAAAATAAAAGTCCCACAGCTGTCCGTGTATTCGTCGGACCGCAAAAGAAAAGTGAGAGGAGAAGAGGAAAAGAAGAAGAAGAAAAAAAAAAAAAAAGAAAAATATCCCACGAAGAAACAGAAGAGACCGATGTCTTTCGGCTGGGGAATAAAAAAAGGGAAAAAGATTCAAATCGAATGCAGTTATTTCCCTTGGGAACTCAAATTGGCTTCATCATAGTCTTCCCACTTCATCCCCGTTTTCTTCAAGTTCGATGTCGAATCATGGAATTCTAAATCAAATCCTACTAGTCTCACGACTTCTTGTCTCTCTGGTTATAGCTCGACATTTTTTAGCCGTAGTTCTGCCTTCTGGCCACATTTTTGGATTTCAGGGTCGATAAAACGACATGAAACTACAAATCTCCTACAAGAATGCTATCTTTCCGTTTTTTCGATAATTCTCAAACAAGACATTCAGTCTCTTCGGAAATGAATTTTGATTGGATCAACTGAACGTTTCTTCTACTTTGGATCCTAGAAGTCCATGTAGCAAATTTACTCGAAGGAAGGAGTCACTTTCGTTTCAAAAACGGGCGAAACATCTCTGTAATAAGAAGGAGTTTCTTGGGCGACTGGCGAGTAGAAGAGAAAGAAGAATTCCAATGCCCGCAGTTTTATTACAGAACTTTAATATCAAACCCAAGCAGCAGTTGATCTAAGTCCTTATAAAGTAGTTTCACTATAACTGCATCTAGCCGAAAGAAATGCCGAGTCACGAGGGCTAACTCCAACTTGATTATAAGTTTGAAAAAGCTGGTAAACTTCTCTAAGAAGACTAGCTTCTTAAAAAAAAATTTCAAGTTCGTCAAAAATATCCCCTTTCAACGTCAACTCCAAGGGAGGCGATAATGAACTCGAAATTTTGTCAAACTCAGAGGATTCGCCGATCGATACTTTCGACAACATAATAAAATTCCCAGATTGCTACCCAGATTTTCATTTCTACGATAAAAATGTATAAATCTTTATACTTGTTTGAAGAGTTGTAATTTTTCCTCACATTTCAGTTCTCCAAAAATATCCCCGTCCGACATCAGTTTCAAGGGAGACGATAATGAACTTGAAATCGTGTCAAAGTCAAGAAAAATTCCCCTCGTTTTGGCAAGTCAAATAATAATTCGTGGACTTAGATATGTAAACCGAGCAGAAAGGGTGACATAGTCTGAGGTAAACAGCAGGGAGAAAAACCTCGACCATTTCGGATGGTCGGATTGTGAATCCGGCCGGTATTACGAGTCCCGGAACTATAGAAATGGCAACTTTCATCCGGTAGCCAGACCCCGACTGTATGGCACATTGAACACATTGAGTGGGCTCAGCTAGGAGGGTGCAGATCCAAGGATGGTGAGACCATACAGCTTTTGTGAGCTTTGCGATTGAGCAAAAGTGACAATGGCCGAGTTACCGAACTCTTAATAAGCCTGCGTCCCAGAGATCGATGGTGGAAACTGTGCAGACGAATTAACGATCCGCCAAGGATTTGTCGCGCGGTAATGAGCTGCCTAATATTCGCAAATTTAGGGGTGAGCTTACAGTAGCTGGCGATACGGCGATGTAATTATGTCCGGCGATTCGTGCCGGATTTTCCAAACATCGGACTAAAAATAAGAAACCGTGTCTTCGCCCAACAGAAAGCCACCGAGTGTATCAAGGCTTGGTTTGCCTCACCGCGAAGATCTCCAACGATAAACGGGGCGTTAATGCCTATAGCCTCGTCAAAGATTCAGAAGGCATGTAGCCCGAGCTGTAAGGTGGCGATTGATACATTTTTAACATTTCAAAGTCGAGTGAGACAAGGTTTCTATCAATTAAAGGTGAAAAATTCCAACCCCGTTGAATCGCGGTATAATTAAAGCCCCGACAATCTGTTAATTCTTCATCCTTCCGCAATGGCTAACCGATTCCTTTAACGAACTAGACGTTTTTTTACTTCTTCTAAATCCCCGCCGACCCCATGAACCTGACAATTTATTCCTGTTTCGGATTACGAGCCACATAATAGGGGGAATAACTACCCGAACCGCCGAGGATTAATTATTATTATATAGGTGGTAATATCCTTCGCTGTTGGTAACGAGTGTGTTACTGCCGCATTACTCTGTACACGTTAATCTGGGACTGCGTGTTAAGTTCCTGGAGTAATGTATTATTCCGTAAATTTAATTACTCGATGTGTTCATTGGACGAGGTTCAGAGATAGAGTTAAGCTTTTCACTAAAGGTGAAGATATTGTTCCATTCCCCCGTTATTCAGCGCACAGAAGTCAGAGGTCGATATCGAAGGTTCTGATCTCCGAGAATGTCATACGAAAAAACGTGACGCAGCCTTTTCCCAAAATTCGGAGAAAATCGACTCAACGCTTCCGCGAGGTCGGGGTAAATTTCTCCTCCTATTCTCACCGGTACATTTCGATACTTCAATAAGATTTGGGCAGATTTTATAATCGGAGTAACTTGCCTGCCGATGTTCTCGAGGTATTTCCCACTGCCTAGGAAAAGCCTTCGGTAAAATCACCTCTGCATGGTCACCAACAAGATCATTTAACTCTCTATCCGATAAAGCGTTTAGCACTGGATGATAAACTTTGAATATTAGTCACGTTAATCTCTAAAACTTGAACGAGATTAAAGGATACGGATGAATTTTCATGATTTTCGAGAAGAATCTTCTCTTTAAATGATGTATACATAAACTACGTCAATATTTCTTAGATAATGAAAAAACTGTTAACACTCTTTTTATCACACTTTTTAGAAACTTTTTTTTCGCCTGTTTTTGTCAACTCATCCATCTTTGAATACGCCAATTATTCCGTTCATATATAAATCCGTTCAGTCGCCGTTTTACCTGTGAAGAAAAAAGCGATTCAAATCTTTCGACATTTTTCCAAATTTAACTTCCGCTAATCGTTTTTGTCTAGAGGAGCATTTCGGACTGCAATATGCGCCCGGTTTTAAGGGGTTGTGACGTGATACCACACGGGGACGAACGAGTTACTGATCCGACAAATCCCCGGACTTTAAACGCGATTTAAATCTCCCAACGCGAATGACCAGGAAATTTTCTTTTCCGATATCCCACGACAAGTTACACCTGTGCTTTTAGCAGGACAGCCTCGACTAGACTAGACTCTAACCCCCCGACGACGACCCCCACCCTAAAGCCGGCGTCGCGACGCCACTGCGCACCGATTTGATAACGCGCATGCCTGCAAGCACCCTGGACGAGACCGCAGGACCAAAAGACGAAAGTATATCTACGAGGCACGCGGTGACTCATGTAAAAGCTCTTGCTACCTGCCCAGTTTCCAAGAATCTTACATTTTTTATATCCAACGTACGGTTCTTTTTGTTTTAATAATCCTTTTCTCAAAAGCCAGACCCTCTTAGCTCCGGGTTATCCTTTTTCCACGTCCATGGCTGCGGCACGGTCGAAAGCAGAGACAATCACATCCTGGTTGATCGATCCTCTCGTCATTCTCGAGGATTCCATACATCGAACGGTTTCAATTATACTCCGAACCATCTGGCCTGATGGGCAATACCGCCAAATCCTTCGCCCGGAAGCGTGGATATTTGACTGATTATCTTTCCCTGAAATTTTGACCACTGGTCACGGCGGAAGGATAATGTCCTTTCAGCTTTAGGCCGATGTTCTCGAGGCAAGATGATTAGATTTTGGTAAAAGCCAGAGTGTTGAGAAAATGCGTTTGCTCGTGGGAATATCCATGAGCAAATAGCGCGAGTATGTGCTCAGCTAAGTTTGCATAAGCGGATAGAAACATCCCCTCTTTCTGTTCAATTTTTGGAAATATTCTCGCTGACGAATCCGCTCCGGGTTTAGTGCGATTTAATTTGTAATGTATAATTGGTATTTGCTTGACGCCTGCAGGTTCGAAAGTTTGATTTTACACTTGAAACGACGTCAATACTTGAAGCATGCACCTCCTCTCGACGCTGCACAAAGACTTCGTATGAACAACTCTCGATTGCTGAACGTGAATACCAATTTATATTTATTTCTATGCGCCATGCACGGCTCTACGTCGAGAGGCAGATTTTTATAAACGACAATTTATCGCAGAGAGTGGTAAAAAATTTTCTCATAAAGATTTTATTCGATCTAGAAGTATGCGCATAAAAAGTTTTACTAATTGCAGGGAAAATAATTCGAAACACAGTTTCTAAATCCCGAGTATTCATACTCCGGACTAATTTCGTACTCGAAATCATAGAATTTTGAAAATTTCCTCGTAGCTCTTACTCAGATAAGATACGGGGGTAATTGAAGCGTTTTTGAAGACCAGCCTGGGTTCAGTTGTTCAAATTTCTCTGCTATTTCCGAGGAGGAAATCTGGAGTGCTCTATCTCTCGTGGATATATTTATCTAGCTCGGTACATTCGGAGTAAAATCTATGATATCTATATTGTATATATCTGGCCATATAGGTGCACTATACGAAAGCAATAAAAGCACGACTGAGACATTCCCCCGAGATGTTGACCTGGTTTTCGGTTTGATTTAGTACTTCAAAGCATCCAGGTGTTCGCATGTACCGATCGACGGGAACACCTGAGTCGCAATTTAAAATAGACGACAAAAGTGTGAAAAATTTTCGAAAGATACACGTCTGTAGGTATAATATACGCAGGTTCAAACAGCTGAGGGTATTTATTTTCGAATATCATTAAGGACAGTAAAGTTCGTGTTACACAGAGGTATATAATGATGAAAGGAGAGCTTTGATCGTACATTTTTTAATTAAAAATTTTAAGCACATTTAATTTAGGGTTCTTGAAGAAATTTAAATACCCTGGGTTATAAAAAAGGGGGCGATTATTTCAAGCGAATAAAATTCGCTCTTTAAAAATCGTTCGAAATTTCGAATTTCTTCAAAAATTTAACCACTCTCTCATACGTAGATGTAATCGTGGAGTTCGGTGAGTTAAGCTACGCGGAAAAGATCAGCATTACGTGTACCTCGTCGGAGAAGGGTTAATTCCTTTTAATTGAACCGTAACTCTCCGTCCATGGTTGGAATACGTGGCTAAAAGAGTGGGCAGCCCTTGAAACGCTTTTCCGAAGCTGTTTCCAGGATTCGTTAAAAAATAGCCGAAATTCTGATCGTATACAAGAATTTTTTTTGATTCGATGAGGCGAAACCTACTTTGGAAAGAAGTAATACGGGCGAAATTCGGGCGCTATTTTTTCCGTTTAAAATGAAAGATAGCTTCTCGGCTGGCCGAGTGTGGGACGTGACCATCCCAGACGAGGCGGACGGCGAAATTTCGATTTCTTTTCATTTCACAATAGATGAGTCGTACTACGCAGTCTGCCACAGTACGTGGTCTAGTTTTTGCAAGCTGCACCCTCCGCGCGTCTAGATTCCGTCTTTTCCTTTTTTCGAAATTGATCGGCTGTTTCGCCGGGGCTTCTCGCTAGATGAGAGACGATTTATTCTAAACGAAAAATTTTCAGGATAGTTACGTGTCGCCCAGTATCACATGATTCATCGTGAATATCTACATTTGCGCGAACGTCTCGGGAAAAGTTGTTTTCCAAATAAAAGGCTACATCGGTGCGGCTGTACCAATAGCTTTTGTATTTTCCTCCGAAATTGGGGGAAAAATAAAATAAACTAAACGGAGATAAAAATCCGGGCGAGAAACGCTGCCAAATTTCACTGATAATCTTGACAGTTTTTTTTTTTTTTGCGGTAGAACTGACAATAATTATAATCAGAAAGCGCGAATTGAAGTCATAAAGGAACGGAAACGGGTTCATCGGGCATCGGATATTCACGACACGATCCAACCCTTCATTGTTTTTAACCCCCAAGGGACTGCCCTTGAGCCTGGCTTGAAAGAGTACGATATAGAAAGGGAAAGAGCGATTGTTTAGGACAGGGGTTTCAAGTGCGTCGCGAAAGCCGGAACATGCACTATTCATCGCACTACATAGCCGCCATTCACCCTGCAGGGTGAAAAGGCAGACTTTCAGGACTAAAAACGAGAAATGTACGTGCAGCCGGCGGTAGACGTGGATATAGGCAAGACTTTATGCAGCGGATGCCGAGAGCTCGATTCTTCGGAAATTACTATCGGACTAGCGAGCAGTTTTAGTTTCTTTGAGGAATAAAATTTAAAGACAACTCCCTCGTAATTCACATTCCCGAACAAATGAACTACCGTTTTACGATCCTTGCTTCAGAATTTTATTATACCTCGTAGGTATAGTATACGCCGAGGCAAACTTCGTTCTCTACTACAATCGTGTTATAGACATATATACCCACGCGAGTACGAGAAATAATTTCAGCTTCTACCTCAGCTGGTCTTTCGGATCTGATAATAAATGAAAATTATTATTTTTATTCACTGCAGAGATCGAGGTGAAAAATTTTTTTACTCGAAAGTTGAATTAAACGAAAGAAAAAAACACGCTTTAAAAAAGCACCAACGTAAAATATACCCGGAAGAATATACGTGTCTGCTATTCGTGTAATGAAATAAATTTCTATACAGAATTTCTGGTCTTGTACGATTTCTGTCGGATACAGAAAACTTGGACGTGTTCGATAAACGCAAAAAATGATTTCGGCCGCGAACTGGTTGATCAAGTTCAAGTATTTTCCGCCGTTAAACCAGGTTTACGTTTCATCTTCCTTCGGCATATCGAAAGAATCTCGCCTTTGCACTATGTACAGCATCAGCAATTTTTATTCGACGTAGTATAAGCCTTCCGTTCAGATAAACGTGAGATTCGGCTTCGGATGATTATCACACGACGAGATCTGCTCCGAATTTCAATCCTTATACCTTTCGTTAATTATCGATGCAAATTATCCAACACTGTGTACTCACGCCGGCTGAATCGACCTCAAGTAATTAATTGTGAGCATAGTTCCCGGAGAGATTCATCAATTTTATAAGAGCTTTCGTATCGAGGCCGAGTAGGGGTGCAATTGATGCATGAAGAGGCGACATAACGACGCGATGGAATCAAATGAGCGCTAATATTCATGCACCGCATGATAATTCTCTGACATAACGTAGCCCCGTGTCCCTGGTGCAGATATGAGCGAATATTAAAAATGGATCAGCGAGGATAATCGATACTGATGATTTAGAGGGCTGGTGCTCGACGGGGTGGGTCACGGTGCGGCTGGATATCAGGCAAGAAGATGGCCTCGGCGTGGAAGTAATGCAAGGGACGTGGGGCCATCAAACGCGATTCAGGCAGGTCAGGTGCCCATGTGTCGTATTAAAAGTTAATGCCGACCAACGCCCGCGTCTCCGATACCCAATGATGCATACTGCACTCCTTATTCTCAGATGGATTCAGACTTGGAATGAATCGAAGACTAACTGATATAACGATAGAAGCTGCCCATGTTTCTTTCTATTTCATCAAATCCGCTTGATATACCAACAATCATACTTCATCTCAAACGTTGCATTTCTATACCATAACCACCGAGATTCAACTTCAAACAGAGTTTACTAAGGTCTTATATTCACCGCGAAGCAAAAGGCGATGTCAATTCGTTGATTATTATTGTTATACGTAACTACGATTCGTATCGTGGTTTGCAAAGGCTCCATGGACTCTGTGCAATAGTCGAGGTAGACGTACAAGGTGTATTGATCGAGAACGGCAGGAACAATTATAATAAAATCTGCGCACAAAAAATCTCGCGAACTTCACCGAGCAAGTATTAGAGTTTTTCATTAAAAGTTGCTCGTTTCTTTCTAGCTGCGAGCGGAATCAAAGGAACAAGCTACGAAGGAGTTTCTAGGCTATTTTAAGCTCTTTATTGTCAATGATAAATAATCACGTAACAAGCTGAGACGATTGGCAAAAATTGCGCTGTGCGAAAATTAATTCGTAGTCGTTTGAAATTTCGAATTTGACACTCTGTACATTCAACCGCGCGAGAACGGCGTCTAATGCTTACCACGATCTGTGCATGGGGAGGGTGTATGGGATGTATATCACCCAGATACATCCTTGGTGGGTTAGAATACACGAGACTAGAGAGACGAAGATCGCAATACTCGCGAAGACTAGCGTTATTGCATTCCCAATGGTTAGTGCCCTCGGCCCTGACCTATTCGTTGCACAGCTCCTATCGCTCCTTGGCTCCTCTGACACTGCGAATTTCTATTTCCCTCAGATCAAAGCAATATTTCCAAGTCAACTGGAACCACGCTAGCTTTGATGCGCATTTGAGAATGTAGAAGATATGGGAATCGCTTGAACGAGACTCTAATGTCTCATGCGTAAAAATCACGGATCAGGGCTGATGAGCTCATACCAAATTGTCTCGCTAGTTTTCAGTGAATAGTGACTCAGAGCTTTGGAATATCGCAGTTCCAGATTCTGACGAGATCGTTATCGCCGAAGTAACTTCATAGTTTTGAAGCCAAAGTTCTAGCGTTCGATGAAGTCAGATGACCAATTCCAAAGAGTAGATACATCGCATTATCTATCGCGAAGTGATGGCGTATAAAAGTCTACGGATGGTCGTAGAGGCAGTGAAGCAGAGCATGGGAAAGAAGACTTGTCAAAGTTGTTTCATTAAACTTTGCAATTGAGATTGTTGGCGCGATACTCGATTCGAATTATAGGCACTGGGTGATATGAAGCGACAGTATCATCGGCATTCGAGTTTTTAGTGAGCGCGGGCGGGCAGGATGGAAGTTGAAATGAAATTATCGTGAAACGTAGGCATGACGCGAGATATCGTCGATAATTTCCTCTGATGCAGATCCGTTTGCGTTATATCACTCCGTGACGATAATTTCGAAGAAACATGCCTCTTTCATCTCAGTTGTCAGAATTTCCAGCCTTTTTGAGTATCATGGAACCGTTCGAGCCCTGGAACGTCATGAGGAGCTTAACGCCGTTTCACAATGCTAAAAAATTACACAAATTGAAAACGGCAGTCTCCGGTAAGATCGGTATCCCACGTCAAGCTAAAAGCTCTACGATCTATCGACGGGACAGGAATAAATTGATGAAAAATTCGAGTCCGGAGCATCCGGACTTGCCGAATAATTCGAGTAATATTGGCAGGTGTAAAAGTAGAATGGTATAAAAAATGCAGAGATAGAAGCTCACTAAAAGGTTTTTTGCCGTGAGCCTCGGAGTTCTAACATAGAAACTTAGAGATTATCGATCAACGTTCGAGGCAACAAGCAGCCCGGGAAGTTCTGAGCATTGCAAATACTTTTTCGGTGTCTGGAAGATTCCGAGGCACCGTTGTACACCGCCAGCAGCATTGGCAGTCCTGGTTCTGAAGGCAACAAGAAAACAACTCGGAAACAACTTTAAAGTATTCCAACCACTGCTGCTACCACAACCAGCACGGCACCGCCGCGACTAACACCTACTCTCTAAACCTCGTTCCGCCTTCTGGTACTTCTATCACTAACTTCTCCACCAGCTACCACTATCACTGAACCCATCGCCGAAATGCCTTCGGAAATCGTTGAACCATCGCTCATGTCACTAGCTCGGAGCTTTCGCCAGGATTTCATTATAGTTTCGGTGAATCCACGCCCAGATAGATCAGGGGATCGAGTCTTGTTCGCCATTTTCATCGAGACTGGTCTCTCATGTCGAGCCAGAGTCCAGAGCGAAGACCACTACTCGAAAATTGGAGGGTAGATGCGCTCACTAACCCCGGAACGAGTTCAACTAGCGCGATGTCAAGGGTTACGCTGATACTGGCGAGGCTCGTTATTTGTATATTTATTTATTCCGGCCCTCAAGTCGACTCCTCGGTCTATTTAAGCGTCGGGGATTCAAAGATGGAATGAAAACTGTATAATGATTTATTTAAAGTAAGTAGACGGCGTGGAACTACCTTTACTTGGACTTTGAATTAACATCCATTCATATACGACTCTCGGCATTAGCATGAGTACTTTGAATACCGTTTGAAAAGCGAGTTCGCCCATCATCTGCTTTCCATCTCTTTAAATTTTCACTTCCTATTCTGATGAAATCAGACTTTGAAGAGAAGGTCGAGCCGAATCGGACGGTTTAAACCTTTCCGTAGGTCAAACTTGTCCCCGAAATTTCCGACATTAATCCGGACGTTCATTCGACGAGTTTCGGAAGAGACTCTTCCATTTTGGGAAAGAAGTTTTAACGGTGTCGTTGAGACGAGTCAAAGGATCATGGGGAGTGATGGACGCAGCGGGGCTATTTCGTTCTCAGATCTATAGATCCTTGGATCCTCGAGTCCTTGGGACGTGATGTGATAACTACAGCCATGCATCGATTCCTGTTAGTACGGGGGGTGATATTTTCTCTAGCAACAGGCACCGTCGTGATTCGTAGATACAAAACTGGTCCTGGGCAAAGTTGCAGGATGCGAGTAAAGCGCGAGTATATGAGAAGGGAAAATAAATAGAAGAAAGAAATGAGACGGTAGGAAACTGGAGAGAATAAAATTGAGGAAAAGGAAGAGGAAGAGGAAGTGACGCCGTCGCCGAGGACCCCGTGGTGGGAATATCGACAACATTCTCCGATAAAACGAGGGATCAATGCCTTCCCGTTCCCGTTTTCGCTCCTAGTTCTCAGGACTCGATTCGACTTGACTCACAGTCACAACATCGCAAAGAACTCTTATAAGTCCGAGCATGAGTTCCGATGTGTAGGGGAAATTTCTTGCGCATTGTGCCAAAACTACTTTCTTATTTGCGAAGAAGTTCGATTTTACTTCCCCATTTCCTCTGCTTCGAGAACCTTTGTAAATCAATGCCGTAATTCTCGATTATTACAAACTCACGAAATAACGGAGATACAGAAAATCTCGCTCTTTTTGTCTCGAGAAGTTGAGCAGCTGGTTTTCGCAGGGGGGAAAATTCGCCATCCTATTTTCATCCCGTTTCGTTATGCTCAAACACCGATCCCAACGAACTTTAAGACGAACAAATTTAGTCTAATTTAACACTTCCGTTCTGGTTCAAACACGCATATAAGACTTTTGATAATCATTGGAGGAGAAATATTTACTTCAGGTTTTGCGGAAACATTTGCGGGGATGGGCAAGAACTTTGGTTATGCGGTGGCGGAGCTAGACTACTCGGAGAAAACCCCTTTGCGTTATTAAAGGTCGGTGGAAAACGACACCGCTGAGGGTTGAGATATTGTAAGTTAGTTTGAACGTGACTTGGATACTCACGTGCCTTTGGTGTCGGTTGACAGTTCATAGAACGGCTTATGTCCACCCTGTCACCTATCGCATCTGAAAATGTGTCTCACAGTCCGGTTGAACGTACGAAACTTTGCAATCACTTCTTCCTGCATCAGGTTGAAGCACATCGCGATCATCGCCATGCCTGAAACAGAACATTCCTGCTGTTATTTCGCTCGGGAATAAAATTCCATGATAAGAATAAACGCGGATGGAATTAACCCGCTTTTTTCAATTTTCTTTTTCGGGATATAAATCAGGAGATCTTTCGAGACTCACAGATGCTCCCTTTCGGGAAACGAATAGCTTGTAGGCGATGAGAAGTAGTTTGCTAACGCTGAACGCTGTATGAGTCGTGTTTATAATCCTCTTTTATAAACGGTGGTTCTAGCGTTAATAAATAACAACTCAAGCTTTGAAAAATGAGGTAAGTACTGAGGGTATAAATTGGCTAGATAATTGAAACATGAATACTTTCAGGTTTACGCGCGAATAGAGGGAAACCTGCCGAGGTGGAGAAGGCGTTGAAAAATATTCGTCGAAAAATTGGATGAGAGATGTATTATATACCTAGTGCAGAAAATTTAACCGAGTATTTCGGATCCGTTGATCAATCGCGGGATGAGAATGAAAATATTGAGTAAAAACCTGACGAGCGTGAGAGAAAATCGTGTCAAGGTGAAAAGAAAAAAAAAAAAAAAGAAAAAGGGAAAAGCAGGGAAGTTTGAAATCGAGGGAATTCGGTTCTCTCTGCGTAACGGAATTCGTCGAGATGCCAACTCCGTTCCCGCTATCAGTCTTCATCTCCGTCTTAAAACAAACGAGTTTCCCTCTCGAATACTTTCTCCAAAACACATTCTTCACGCTCGCTGATCCGCTTTAAAACCGGCACGGCGTGCTTTACTTCCACCGTGGAAACGGGGCTTTTGTTAATTATAGACAAAGATTGCATAGGAAATTTGCCAATATAAAGAAAATACTGATCCGGATTTCAGATTCGCATTCTAGAATCATCGACCAATGCCATGAATCTCAAAGACGAATGCACTTCTTTTCTTCAGACTTTCGAGAAAATCCAGCCGAAGCAACTGCAGGACTTAGCGGAGATGCGAGAGGAGAAAGAGAAGAGGGAAAAAACAATTCGGAACGAAACACTCGTCATAAAACTCCGGCTGTCAACGCGAAGGAAAGTTCTTAATCCGAGCCGAACTTCTTAATACAAATCTTATTTTCTGTGCGGGATTCGCAAGCCGAAGTTCTGGCTTGGCCAGCTCCTGAGTGTTCGCGAAAATTTCTATAGGAAAGCGCCCTCGGACCTGGGCAACGGTTGGACTATGCTGATGGATGAAAAATAAAAAAATGAACGAATAGCAAAACAGAACCACGTACGCCTCCGTTTAGCGGTTTATCATTCGCGTCTATTGTGCCCTGCCATGATAATTTCGCCTGTATTCCGTCGATCCCTCTCGTCTCTCTCGTAAAATCAATGGAGTATGAACTATTTTGAAATTTTGCAACCCGGCATTGGACTAAATTTAACCAGGCTGAGTAACTTATGAGCTTGTACTTCATCCATCTTTTCACTTGTATAGTTGATAAAAATCTGTGAAAAATATCCCACGAGAAATGAGAGCAACTTATAGGTAGGTATTACATCTGGGTAGGTAGGGTAAAAAGGTAACTCACCCAACATCAGATACATGGAACAGAAGAGGAACGAGGACTCGGTACCCGTGGAATAAATTTCATCACTTGGTACGTAATCCCCGAAGCCAATGGTGCTTAGTGATATAAAACAAAAGTACGAGCCTTCTAAGAAGTCCCATGGTTCCCACACGTGGAATAGTAGAGCTCCGGCGCACACGTACCTTTAAAAAAAATCGAGGTTACGTATCAGGACGAGGACTGCGGTGAGAATGAAGATGATATCCTTATATCCTTACGGGGGAATCACCTGGTCACGTTTTCCGAATAAAACAATTGTCGAGTCGCGGAGAATCGCGGGTTGTAATCTTTATCGATATCGTCGCCCCCAGAGGGAGCATATCTATATCTGCATAGACTCCCAGACTCAGTTCTCGTTAAATCTGAACCGAAATTACTCACGATTAGACTTGGACATGAAACTAGGCGTTTATTCAACAGCCAAAGAATGACGGATACATAATTTCGGAGAAAATTAAATGCGGGAATGTTCGGAGGATCGAAGCTGGAGGAAAGTTGGCGGAATAGAACTCCGGATAGGATCCACGATCCAGTACGGAGGACTCAAGCTAGGTACTGTTTGATATTCCTGACCGCACTATCAGGTAAGTATTCTCTTGACAGAGATCGTCGTCGTTCCGTAATTCTAGGGTTTTCGCGTCGACTCTTAGACCCGGAAGTAAGAGAGGTATAAGACGTGCTTCAATGAATACTTATCAATTATGCCCAACTTTCTTTTCAGGGATGAGCGAGGCGAGGCTCTCATTCTTTTCGTGGCAAGGACAGGACCCAGGACAAATTGGAAGTTTATGTAACAACGTGACTCTTCAAATATTCATACCGACATTTCTATTAGTACGTTTTCTATGGGGTATTCCAAAAATTATTAAACGCTCACGAACCCTCGTCCCCTAATCGATATTTACACACATTTTCCAACTCCAAGACCCGGACTGGTCATTATTTCAATAAATATTTCTAAAATAAAATACTTATAAAAACCTCGCGGATCTCAGTCATTTTTCAAACCACCTTATGAACTTGATCGATATACCTTTAGATTCCGGGTGATAAGTCAGTTTGTCAAAAGGGCTAATTGACGGATGGCGAGTGAATTGGTGTCTTGGCAATCGACCGAGTGAAAGTATTCCCACAATATCTCCCGGAGGACCCCGAGATTTCCGGGTGTATCGTTATAATTGAAATTGATACGGACACTTCGGCGATGTTCATAACACGTGGTTGCTAATTATTGAATGATCGTTTGGATAGAACAGATTTTGGAATGCAGGGAAGAAGAGTCATCTACGCGTATGATTCAACCCGAGTGATTTTGACGTATTGCAATATTCTGGGCAATATACTCGGTGAATATTTCAGCGAGACATTCATTCGGGGGCAAACAGATTCAGACGTATTCTAGCATAAGACTCACCCGACCATGATGACAAGACACAAGGTAAGCGGGACTGTCACTTGCTGAGGGTCGTAGCTGCTTTCGCTGTCCTCGTCACCCTCGTCATCATCGCCTGAGCTGTCCTGATCGAGACTAGACGTCTCGAGCTGAGACCCGTGGATTTTTACCATCTGTCAAAACAGTAAATATAGCACTGAAAAATATAATCGAATTCAAGAAATGTCGTGGGAATTTTTTAAGAGAAGAAGAAACCCCGGCTTATTTCTTCACTTTTATCGATACACTTTTCTTCTATCAATTGTTATCTCGTTTCGTAGCTGAAAGGTTTTGCTCATTCTTTGACCCAACTCTCTCTCTCTCTCTCTCTCTCTCTCTTTCCCTCTATCTCTGCGAGAGAATAAATTGTAAGTTTATTGATTGTAATGGCGGTTGGTTTAGGCCATACACGTAGAAGTAAGCAGCCAATTTATCGGCAAACCTAATCCACCTTGCAGTCTGTCTGCAGGAGAGCTTTCCGGAAAGCTGTAGGTATTCCGCCATACATTCCCTGATGCAATCAGCGCTAGAACAATCCTTTGGCATCAAGCTTCTACTCTTATACCGTCTAGGATTCCGTCCAATTCTAAAACAAGATTTCTGTGCCGTCCTGAATCAGGATCTTCCTCATTAGCAATCGTCGCTACACTCTGATCCTTTAATCCGTTGGCCTCGAGCTACGAGAAACCCAGCGAGCAAAAACTTGGCCGAAACTGAATCCTTGACGAATCTATGAGACGTTTTTCCTCATATCATCCCTCGGAACTATGATTAACAAGAACTAGTTCGCGTTCTTCTGCAATCTCGCTTATCTCACGGGGGAGGAAATGTTTTATGAAATTCCGTGCCAATTCCATACGAACAATCGCTTTTACAAGACCAACTTTGAAGCTTCTTCCGTGCAACGTACCTGCCATTGGTCTCTAACGACAGGAACAGCATTCGCCCTCGGAGGTGGTGGCTCCAAGCGACGTGGCCTTCTTCGACATCTGCGATAAGAAGAATCTCATCAACGGGGTGAATTCTTATCGGTAATTGGCGCCGGGGACGAATTAGCTCAGGATTTTATAAATTCTATTGAGGATAAGGAGAGGAAATTGCGAAATTCAAGGAGGGATTGGAGGGCTGTTATATTACCTGCACAAACAACACCGTGCGTATGTCCACTTGAAACTTCTGGCAAGGATATCGCCGATGTTGCTAAGATAGAGGAGAAACAGAGGCATCCCTGCTATGGCGTAGATGATAGTTACGGCCTTGCCCAGTTCAGTTCTTGGCGAGATATTCCCGTAGCCTGAAACCAGAGAAGAGTTGGGTAAATTGAGCGGGAAAACTTCCCCCGAAATTATCAAGCCGTCGTTGACAGTGGGACAAGTTAATATTCCGTATTAAATACCGAGCCTTTGTTCGCTGGCTGGAATAATAATTACCACAATCTAGAAATACGAACTTAGACTAATACTTCAAGCTCGCTAATCAAATAGAGTGTCTACAAGAATGATGGGTTGTCTTCGACCAGACGTGATATTCAATCAATAAATGATGAGGGGTTATCGCTAATTGCGAACTGTAACGATACAAAAGGGATAACTTAAGGCGGTAAGAAAAATCTAGCATCGTTTGATGAAACGCTTTATTTCGTAAGGAAAATTGGCCAAATTTTTCCGTGTCTCAGAGAAGAATAAAATAAAATGACGCAGTGACCGAATAGGGGTTGAAAAAACAGGTGGGCATGCCCGAGAAAAGGTGGGTCTATGCGTTAAACCCTAGAAGAATTATAGGCTCACAATGGCGAAGGAAGTAAAAAAAAAGAAGAGAAAGAATAGAAAGAAAAAATATATGCTGCAGGCAAAATTTCTCGGGTATAAATTACCGCCCCGGAAAATATTTCGGGATAATGGACCGTCGATATTATTCTTCTTATGAAAATCTCCGACGATATTATTAACATCGATATTTGAATGAGATTGACTATTTTCTTTCCTATCGGTGAGACTTCTCGTTTCTTTCATTTATTCGTTATAACATCGACCATATAGGTTCTCCTAGCCACATTCTATCGAATAAGACACAGATTGCAAAAGTTTTCGAACTGAAAAAGGCGAGCTTATGATGTTCGATTTTTTGCCCTTCAGATGTCCTCAAGATAAGAATTTCCCATGGTCCTTATCCCATCCCGCTGACCCAGACAGCCTTCCTCTCTAGTCGTATAATACACTGACCGCGTTAAATATAAATCCATAGCTAACTCGCGAGAGAAAGAAGCTTATCGATAATTTTCCGAAAATAATTTCCGATTACCTTCAAATTTTTCTCTCTTTTTTTTTTATGAAAACAGGTAAAATGAAAATCATTGCAGCAGTGATCTTCCGCTGGTCTAGTCTGATCTGAGGATTATTTTCTAGAGCTACTGCTGCCTGCTAACTAACGCTCTTCAGTGGACACGACCGTGAGAGTACTATTCTGCGACAGTTACTCTCCGTCTACTGTCTAAATTACTCAGAAGAGTAAAACTCGCGGAAAAATACTCCGAAGTGGAAATAGTCGTGAGAGTAGTACTCCGGAGAGTGGTTCGCGAGACTTACTCTTATGTGGACAGGTATCTCAAGCTTGAGACAATTTTTCAAAAAAAAAAAAAAAACGCCTCGATGATTTTTCAGTTCAAGATTCAGCGATTATCTCGAGAGCTCTTTCGCGAGTTACACGTGCTCCATGTTCGCTCGATTCTCGTCTGGTCTTTTCCCCCCAGTCTATCGACTCTGGACTTCCTAATGTTAATTAAATTTACTAGCTAGTGTCATTTAGCAGATAAGATAGACCCGGTTTTGGTATCAAGGGGGAAAAGTCGAGACGAAAAAAAGCCGAGAAAGAGCAAAGACAATAGCTTATAGCGAAGGTGAGAGATACCCTGGCTTACAGCAAAGGGTTCTGACGGCTTCATGATGGTCCCAGAGGATTTCTGTGTCTAAGGTTCGATCTGGATATAGGGAATGACGCCGTTGACTATACGTTCCTCGTGTCTTTTTCCCGTTCATCCCTATTTCTAGTCTACTTTATTATTTCTACTTCCGAGACCGCCGGTTCTTCTTTATCATTTCCCTGTACGGTTTTTTTTTTTAACTCTATCGTCGCGGTGGGATTGAATAAAGAATCGCAAGGTCAGATTTGGATATTTTCCGAAAAACACTATCTACGCGTAAACTTCAAAGTATCTTATCTCGAGCACACAGAGAGTTAGGGCTCCGCAATCAATTCATCCTTTCTCTGAAAGCATTCGAATTTACCACTGCCCAAACTCGTCCCTGTAACATTGTTTTCGTTGGGGGAAAATCCAAACGCCGAATAGCCCGGACAAGAACCATTCCATTAGTAACGGATCGTTTCCGTAATTAAGTCTCGCACGTCGCACTTGACGCAATTGAATTCGTATAAAAAGAAAAGAAGAAAGAGACATACACGCACGGCACTCTCGACGGATACCTCATTCTGTTCGCTTCAACTCAAAGTTATTCCAACAAGAGACAAGATAATTCATCGACCAATGCTACCCATCCAAGTCCGATAATTAACAAACGGAAAAAAAATGACTTGATTTGAATCGCGTTTCTTTTTTTGGCTTCAATATTTGGCCAAGGTTTGGCTGCGCGCCTACGATAACATTTTGAAAAATCTATACGAACTCTGCTATCGAGGCAACGATAAGTTACGAATTTAACGACCCATATATGGATTACATGCGAGTGTACACACATTGCTTTGCAGATGAGTGACTCCGGCTCAAAGGCGGTTCTTCAGACCGTCGAGCACCTGAGCCGCGTTCCAGATCGTTGGAGACTAAAGTATTAGCCAATAGATCGATGCTGTGCTAATAGGTTGAGCGAGAGAGAGAGCGGATTATTTTACCTCTCATAAACCTCGGGGATTCTTCAAATTGATAATCGATCATTTCAAGGACGATCACATTGCTGAGAGACTTTCACAAGTGGACAATCTCTTCGAAAATGTGAGAGAAACTAATACATGGACATGCGTTTATCACTTCGTCAAACAATCGATCATATTCCAAACTTACCAGATCAAATAAAAAGCTTTGCTCAACTGCAATCGAGCTCCCCGAGTCTCTCGCAGCCCTCTAATCGCACAACTTGATGATATAGCATCATAAAGTCCATTGTGAATAAATTAAAGGTCCTTCAAATCGTAAACTAGTCCTCGCTCAGTCCTTGACGAAATTCACCAATGAAATGACCGATTTTCTGTTTTTTTTTTATCTTCTTCGACTTCGGTCGATTCAATCCATTATTTAATGTGATCATCGATGATCTCTCTCTGTGGATTTAGGCCTCACAGATGTACAGTAATTTCTCTCTCCTCCGTAGTACGTGTCGGATGCTGGAAGCTTCGACACACTGCAGTCTCCGAAGAGGATTAACTTAGATCCTTGATAGCTCCTGTTATTATCAATACAACGTGGAGTAAATTTGAGATGATACGTCGACTGAGAAGCGGAGAACTAAACACGCGGATTTCGTTGACTGTCAGACGAGACTAAAGATTGAACTCGGCAGACCGAATTAGGATGCAAATGCTTTGTGGGTGAGATACAAAGCCGTGGAATTGGAAGAGAACTGGGAATAGAATTGCCAGCCGAAGTGAAGTCGGATAGGAATAGTATATGAAGGTAAAGAAATCGAGTTGAAGTAGATATTTCTATCGTCAACATTATTAAGTCAATCTATCAGCGGGTTATGCTTAAATTCCGGGAGCAAATACTCCCCGAGTAGAGAAGAAAGAACGTTTATTTAGAGGTAGAATAGAGAATGAGATGGGACGGTGGAGGTCCCGGAATAGACTCGAAGTAGAAGAGAGCTGCAAGCCATTTTCGCAAACACTGGTGACAGCGAAATTTTTCTGTCAGGAAAATTGCTTTCTTCCCGTGGCAAAGAGGCCACCCGCTTCCATTGCCGGTTACGGAAGAGAACGCCAGGATAAAGCGAGAGGGAAGAGTTTCGTCCTGTGACGGTGGATATTCATATTCCAGAGAAATAATGCTCGCATTATCCGTCACATGACGGAGCTGCAACGCATACTCATTCTCCAGGCACTCCTATCTGCTCCCTGAACTAACAAGCAATATGCATGAGCTCTACCGTCTACGAAATTCACCCACCAAAAATTTCACCATTTTCCTAGACAGACCGGCACAGCCTCCCTCTCATGTCACGTAGCGCAGCATCCGACGTAAAAGGGCAATTTCTATTTCGAATTTTTGTCAAAAAAAAAAAGAAAAGGATCTTGAAGATCACATGGAGGATTCCTCGTCCTGGAAGTGATAATTTTTTATCAATCTATCTCTTCTTCGGAATATAAGCAAATCGTCCTTGGCTTTTCGATTTTTTAGCATCTGCCCTGCGAGGTGACTAAGAATCGTGGAATACCCGGATCTTTATGAGATTAGTTATACGTCGGCTTCATCCGTCCCCGGTATATACCTATTCACGTAAAATAGAGAAGATGGCGAAGAGAGCGGATAACATGCATAAATAACTGTATCATTCTTTCATCCCATGGTATCAAGCCGGCGTAGTTGCATGCCAGATGAGTATCTATCCAGCTGCTATACCATCCTGTTGCCATTTCGCCGATCCCCGAATGCTCGCAAAATGCAAGAGGCAAGAGGCAAGAGAAAGGACGTCGAATCCTGCACACGATGCTTTATTCCGGCAGGACCTAAACGACATTATACGATATTGGAATAAACTGCAAGCTCCTTGTTCTATGGAGGTAGAAAATCAGTGTCAGACTGATTACTCGACTGGATGAAAATGGCGAAACTTGCATAATGAGTCTGCGAATTTTTGTCACGTAATTGATGAAAGGCCAAGCTTTTTTAGCCGCCGGCTATTCGAGCGGAATAATTCCACAAATTCACTCGTATTATTCCCGATCTGTTTTCACGTGGTATCTGGCTCTTATAGTTTCCAGCCGTTCGTGCCGACCACATAGAGACCGGAGAATACATATACCTATAGTTTTACGGATAACTCGGTATCCACACTTATAATGCACAGCTTCAACCTCACCGACGAACTAGACGACCAGCCTGGAACTAGCCAGTGGTAGACTGCAGCTTGGCGAGCACGCGTCTGGCCATGCTCTCATTACGAGCTTCATTAAAATGCACAGCTCTGCTGCCGTGCTACCTGCAGGTGCATATCCTGTCTATTTTCTGGTTAGCGGTAGGTCAGGTTATTCTGATACCAAACCTTGCTGGGTTTAATCTTCTCGTGCGATTTATTGATAGATAATTCGATGAATCGTCGATTCTGATGTTAGTTTTCCATCGGAGCCCTTTATTCCTTCTTTTATTTCTTCCTTTTCGCTCGATCTGAATCGAAAGAAATTTATACGAAATATCGCAGGCGGAGTGGGGGGAATATTAATCGAAAATTTTGCATCGTGGGTGTAAAGCTCGATCCGAAAGGCACGGGATGAAACGGATGGAAATTTGAGCTATCTGTGACGAGAAGGAAACGGGAAATTTAAACGCAACTACTTGGCTGTTTTATTAGGCACGTCCTCGGGCTAAGAGAGAAAAGAGAAGAGAGAAGAGAGAAGAGAGAAATAGGAAAGAGGGAATGAAAAAAGGTGAAATGCCTTGTTATGTAAGCGGGTAGTGAACCTTTTAGAATAAAGCGTGGCTTCTGGTCCTCTTCAGCCCGAGGCTAGATGCCATGAAAAGGGCAAAATGCGACATTGGAATCTTGTCGTTTCTCATAACTGGTGGACTATTTGAAAAATTCATTCCACCCTCGAGATTTTCGTCTCTTACCAAACGAGAATTATCCACTTATTTTCGAGTCCTTCTTCCTCACAATACGAGCCCAAAAATCATTACCTATACCATTATGAGGAGTGAAAGCGAGAATATAAATAAATGAGGTTTTGAAAATCTGATAAATTTCTTGCAAGACTTTTCCAACGCCTCGCTAGCTGCGTACGTAAATATCGCCTCGATAGATGGCAAATGGAATATTGACTGGCGTAGGTAATGTACTGCGGCGATATCTACGTATTGGGAAAGCATACAGACTTGCCTAAGTTCACCCTTGATCTAGATTGCCCGGGGCTATACGAATGCATAACATAACCGGTGTCGGTGATATTTTCCAGTCTGTGATCGTTCGACACCCTTCTTGAGTCCGCGGCGCTTTATTCAAGTACTTGAGAGCAGCAGGCGACCGAGTAAAGCACTACCATCTCCATGCACAACTGCACGAAACTTATTCAATAATGTTACTTCCTGCCGGGAATACCTAAACGTCCAATAACTTTGCCCTGATTGGATTTGAGCCATTCGTTACCGACGTTGCATCGCAATTTTTATCACCAAATCGATTTCTATTCACGCCCGACGCGCAGAGATCTCCCGATATTTTTCTCAGTTGGAAATTTTAACGCCTTGTGAAAAAATCTATTCACAAATTTGTCTTATATGGAATAAAAAAGAAGATGTTTCAAGACTGATAATGAATCTTCAAGTCTAAAGTTGCTTCAGTCCATAAGGGATGACCCGAGAATAGCTGGCAAGATTGTGATGAGACGAAGGAGGCGTTTATCGGCTAGCAAACGGTCGAGGATGTACAAAAGCTTAGTAAACTGCATCGCAGAACAGATATGAGAGTTTATAGCCGCCTGTTGTATCCTACGACGGTGTATTTTAAGGGGATCCGGTATGTGGCCGGGCGGATATCTGAGAGCGTTCGAATCAGTCGTATAACTTTAATTAAATTTCAAATAACATCCGATAAAGTGGGAAGTGAGAAATTTTATGTCACGATAACGTATCGCATAGCGAGCTTGGTGGAAGGCAAGTGATCATAACTGGCGGCCAAGTTGATCGAGAACGTGCGTGAGCTGCAAGTACCCTTATGTGTACATTTCTGCATGAGTGCAAACGTGAAAGCTAAATTAATGGGAAAATTATGGGAAAATGAAATCCCGGAGACTTC
Organism: Rhogogaster chlorosoma; assembly: GCA_944452935.1. NCBI lineage: Eukaryota > Metazoa > Arthropoda > Insecta > Hymenoptera > Tenthredinidae > Rhogogaster > Rhogogaster chlorosoma. The sequence continues at coordinate 24,950,112 of OX101797.1, forward strand.
GCGTGACCCGAGGAATACCGTGTTAGAATTTTGGCTTGATAAAATACGTTGGACGTGCTATTTCGGTTTGATAAATAAACGCGGGGTGATGGGTGATCGTAAATTTATAAGCCAACCACCGTTCTCAATGGTTATAAATAAACAGATAAAACTGCAGCAATTGATTTTACATGAAGTTGAATTTGTATTCCAGAGAGACACTGAGTTATAGCCGAATGCCTGTACGGACTGCGGTTCCCCCGGTTCGTAGATCTTAATTTTTCGCCAAAATCGTGTCTCGGCCAACTTTTTGGAAGCCAATCGATCAAGTATGGATTTTCGACTATATTTCTTCAAATTTTCTTCTTCAAACCCTGGAACGTAGATATGTGTCTTTAACTTGAATTCTTTTCTCAACTTAGTTAGTTGAAAATTTTTAATGGACAGATTTTTTCGTACAAACTCTTGTCTGATTAATGACCTAGGAAATACAGAAATAGGACTGATTTTCATCGACACGTACAGGTGGCTAGACTCCCAAAAGCCAAGCCGTATTATTGAAATGGCTAGGATTTATGCATACGGCTTGTCCCCGTAGTTATCATATATCTCAAGGGAAGGAGTCCTGTGGGATCAGCTCGGTAATCCTATAGATCGCTTTCCAGGACCTCCCTCGGAAAGTTCCATGGGCGTAGGGTAAGTCGTAGAATCGGGACGAACGGAGGTCCTAATGTTCCTCGATTTAGATCGGGTCTCCTCTTCGTGGTTAGGCTGCTTCTATTGCCACGTGATTAGCGGAGAGCCGGTAATACAATTGTACGATAAGAATTTGTGGACCATTGGAAGGGTTCGCCGAAATTAGCACTTTTCAAATTGCCTCGATTGACTCGCCCCGTCCTTTAATCAACCGGGCCGTAGGGCCGTTCGCCAAACTTTAGAACTTTCAAATTCTGATTCCAGTTGATCGATATACGACGACTAGATCGAGAAAATTTCATCTTCGATTCGCTCTCAGCAGTTTTAGATTTTTGCGGGCCGAATCTTCCGGCGAAAATTTCAAATTAGCGAACTTTACTCTGACGAGTGTTGGGCGAGAAGTTGAATTAATTTCTTGTCTCGATACCTCGACCCGCGTCAAATCCTACGACGTAATGTATTTATTCCTAATTATACTTAGGTAAAGTTGGCAAAGTGGGTTTGGATAAAGCTGATAATGTTATAATACAGCGATTCGTCGTGAAGGCAGGAGACTGAAGAGATCCCAAGAAATTGGCAAGAGTTATTTCGTATTTTGCGGATGCAATCTTTCGTGGGAATCCTACGCTGTTGGTGGGTTGATGTTTTCGTTGGTTCTTTCATGGGATGTTATTGAAAAAATATGGTAACGTGTACTCGTAACGGAAAAGAGGCGAAATGAAGAAGAAAAAAAGAGGAAGAAGAAGAAGAAGACGTAAAACTGAATCTGCAAATAAATGGTACCTCGAATGAAGCCGCATATCGAAATCCCAGGCAACATTTGAATACACGTTACGCGACGTTTTCAGCCCTCTTTCTGAGGGATATCAAAGGTCGTCGAAGTCTCGACTGACAAGAGCTGGGTACCAATTCATAGGCATAATATTGAGGTGGATAAGTTTCATACGTGGATGACAATAGCCAAGAAAATACCCATCAGTCAATTTTTGTTTCAACGTAATTCAAGCCAAGCCGCAAACAGACGTGAAGTTCCTTTCCAAAATCGGGGTAAATGTGATTCCGAAATCCCAATCCTCGCGAAGGATCAGGAAAGAAGCACTGAAGTGTCGATCCGCGACAGCTTCGTGAAACAGAAAACCGCAAATATTTTCCCTGCATCTAATTGAATGTCGAGATTTTTAAGTATCTTCAAGACCCTTTCCTTCCGTTTCGTAAACTAGAGGGAAGTCTTGTCGCCTGAAATCTCCGAGAGCTTTCTTTCCTCGTTTTTCTGGAGAACTCAGATTACACCTGATTCTTCGGTGTGTTTATCCTCATTTTTTACATCGAGTCTTTTCCACTTTTTTCTCTGATTCGAACAGCCAACTTATCAAAGCCCGGAATACTTTTGATTTTTTGCAATACTTTTGAAACATTGAAACTTCAACTTACATCTCCGGTAATACGATTTTACCCAGCTATGACGGGTCTATTAATTGCATGCCTCACTGTCAGATGTAATTTCTCTGACAGGATATCGCAAATAGTATCGACTTGCTGGAATATAGTTCCGCATTTCGCATTGACAGCCAATCGACATAATGGAAATCAGGGATTAGCATTCATCAGTCTAGATTTTGCAGTCCATTCACAAATTTCAAGTCTATTTTCGTAAATAAAAGTTTCATCGAGCTTTAATCGCGGAAATTTTGTTCCATCTTCGAATATCAGATCTTCATTTTCGAAGAGAGGAATATTCCTGTACCTGCATGTGTAATAACTAAAGTGCTTTAGAAATGCAATTAGGATAAGTAAACAACGCCAAAGAGACAGAGATTTGTCTCATGGAAGCCATCCGAAAGCCAAACGTTAGCATTTCGAGAATTCGCGTCGGTAAGCACTGCAGAATGATTTTCAAAGTGCTAATCGATGTCATGCGAAATGAAAAAGAACGAAGGGAGGAGGAAGTAAAACGAGAAAGGGAACTGAAGTTGAAAATCAGTGAGAAGAAAAAAAGTTCGTCCGTACCATATGCCTCAACTGTTTTCATTTTTCATTCGATATTTCAGGATTCATTAAATTTGGATCACTAATTGCTCTGAACTAATGTCTTCGTTTTTTCCGCACCCAGTTTGGCAGTCATGGAGAAAAGACGTATGCCATGTAGTAAGGCGAGGGAAGACAGAGTTTCACTCAATGGCCAGAGATACAAACAGAAATCGCTAAGTTATTCAATTTCAGAAAGCCCTTCGCTTCTTTGTAGTCAACCCCCAACTCCCAACCCCAAAGTCTCACCGCTGTCGCTCGCGCGTGACGTCACGTCCGACTCGGAAAACCGGGAGGCAACTTTCTCCCACAGCGATTGTTTCTGGTCCACAGAATACCGGACAGACTGACCATCCCCACAATTGTTCGTCACTCACTTGCCCCACCTTCGAAACGATGTAAAAATCACCCGTAGTACGGCTCTGGTCAATGGAATTGAATAATTAATCTCAGTTGAACGATTGGGTGGATATTTTGTTCAGCGACTTAATTAGTGAATTTTCTCACCATTTTGGAAACGATTTCTCGAGTTTACGTGGATTTGAAATTTTTTCTAGAAACTATTTCGATGTCCAGAAAGGGCTGAAAAATTTCTTGTGTTAAAAGCAGTCGACATTCAGTTTCCCCTTAGCTTGAGCTTAAGCTTTTTCTATCGCATAGCTATACCTCTCTGTGCCTCTATATCTATATCCTTACTTACACAGCTACTCTTAAGTTTTGAGGATTATATTTCCAGCAAGTTGGTTCTCGGGCAACGCGAAGAACGCTCTGGTTCAGTTCGCCAACTTTCTTCCAGTATATACAACCCTGCGAACCTGGGATAATTCCTCCGGAGGAATTTTCCCATGAAAATAATCTCAGACCTTTCCTCGATCTTTGCGAATTTGAGACGCTCTCGTATCAGCAAAACTGCATAATATTAGCTTTAAAGGATATAGACGTTGGAAAGAATTATTTTCACATATAATTGGGAATTATTTCAGACTCAATGGACCACGACGTAAGTAGATTGAGTCTACCAGAGAAAGAAGTGTTCGTAGGGTACAGGTCCCATCGTTTATCGAAATTTCTTTATACTGAGAGAGTAGTATAACTAGAGATAAAGTCAAAATCTAAATAGACGAATTGAAATGAAGAATTCTCATATCTAGAAATTCAATTCATTCCTTGAATGTATCGTGCAGGTGGGATTTCATTAGCACTTCAAGGCTGACGTTAAGTACAAAGCGTTAACAGTATTAGATGGGAAATGGCCAGCTGCACCAGGCAAACAAGTAGGTAGTGAAGTAAAAAGAGAAGAAAAAAAATGGAAATAAAAGAAGTGGTTAAAGAATACGTATGGTTTTTCTTTTTATCTACTTTGTATAATAATTTGGCAGATACTAGACTCGATAAACGAAAGCTCACAGATGCGCGAAGAAAAATATGGGGGTTTTGCTGTCGTAGCTTTGTCGGGGCTAAGTTATGGTAAAATGTTTTTTCAATCCGCAACAATCGCGATCCAGCTTAATATGATTCCTCGGCCGCACTCCACAGCGTTGGAAAAGTGAATATAAGGAGAGAAATGACTGGGTAGGATGAAAACAGGATGAGTACGAGGATGGGGATGGGGATGGGGATGGTTTGTAAATATCGAAAAACGCCCCCGCAGCGCGTGGTGTGGCGTGAGATCGATGTATCGATCGGCACTTGAAACCGACCGATTCATCCTTTCTGTTTACCAAAGCGTCGCAATATCCATCAGCTGGTCGTAGAATGCAAAGTAAGTTAGAGTCAGGTTTGGCTCGTCGACAGCGCTCAATATCGTATGCAAAAAGGGCTGATGTGAGCCCCGAGAAACTTTGGTCTTCGGTTTCCTAAGAAAGAACCCTGATCGTGCCTCGATCTTTTTAGAACAAAGCCTGCAAAGGCACGAGCTTTTATCTTATCAATTCGCCCCCACCCTGTTTCGTCTATGGTTTCCACTGTCTTTATCTCTACCCCGCGAAAAGAGGAAAAGATACGTATGCTTCATCCGAATTTCACACAGCGTAGGTATCCTTCGTCCTATCGACGCTGCTGAAATTTTCTTCCCAAATAATCGCGCGTTAATGAACGACGGTTTTTATCAACGGTTATTTGTAAAGAGGACACGTTTGATGGGTATTCTATATTGATTTCCGTCTATCGAGGCATTCACCCTTTCATTTTATTTTCATTTTTTTAAACACTTTGATCGTCTCCCTAATCTCTGATCCTTTCGACAGCAAAAGGATCAAAGTAGTCCAGAAACTGTCAGTTTTATGCTCTCCGCGCCTTTATTCCATAGAATTCTTCCGAAAGCCCCGATATGTCAGTCGCAATTTTCGAACTTCAACGACGAGAAGCAACCAGCCAGCTACTCTAGAACTTTGGTCGTCAGCTACTTTACTCTAGAGTTGCTAGCTAAGCCATTTCTATTCCGCTATATCCTATTTCGCGATCTCAACGTCAACGTTCATGTTCTTACCTCACTTTGCCTCTTTTTTCTTATCCAACCTGCACCTATAGCTTCCGCCATACACACATTTTTATTCACACGAATTATAAAACCATCCAGTTTCTTTTTTCTCTTCTCATTTTTATGCCAATTGTTTTATTTTTTTTTTTTGTAGAAAGGAAAATGACAAATCCAGACATACGCGACTCCTTAGATCAGACGTGATTTCACGTGATACATTTTCAGAGAAATCCAAAGGCCAAGTGGTGAAGAAGGATTGAGTTGACGTGAAATACCCCGTAGGACGTAGGTACTAGTCTATATACATATTATATATATATATATACGTAGGAACTTGAGTTAGGAAACACAATAGTGTAGCCTGAAGATTGTAGGAAATTAATTAAGTCGTGGTTAATGAAAGCTTTTATAGCTTTTATATTAAAAGGCGAGCGAACTCGTTGGGTTTTGGGATAAGGTAGTTTCACCATAGAATTAAGTGCCGAATTTGTTGTTCAGTATATGTGCAGTAATTGCATTAGCCGTAGTTTATTCGTAATATTAAAATTAACAAGCGAAGCTTTTGCGTTGCCTCGTTCTGAAATCAGCTTATTGCTTATTAAAGGTACGTATTAATTATCATTTCGCAATGTCGCAAAAATGATAATCCAAATTTAAAGTAAACCTCGAACGACTTGCACGGTATTGTCCTAAGCCGATGTTATGTTTTATTCAAAAAGTCCTTGTTAAAAATCTGATTTCTAAAAACAGCTGGTTTAAAAAAAAAAACACAAAAGAAAAAATCGAGGGAAAACCACGAGGAATTTATCAAAAGAGTAAATTTGGGTTTGTAATGAATAAGTAAATTGGTCGGGCGTAAAATATTCAAGAACCCAATGATAAGCAGCGGCTGTATATTCATTTATTTTTCTCCATTTCAATTCCGAGGTACGAAAATTCGTCCGGATCGTCTATGCAGCCTTGCAGTTTCACTATTAATCTAAATCTATTCGATTTTGACGTGAAACCTTTGAATTGTTACCGAAATCCTGTAAAGCTTCTTTCGGGAATCACGAGGGTATAGATAAGCCGTGAAAAATATATTTTCAAAATATTAGGGGAGGTTAAGTTTCGGTGAAAATTAGGTTTAACAAAATTTTCCAAATCTTTCTACAGGGAAACAACGAACGTATATTTTCCTTTTAAAATTGTCAAAGAAAAGTTCTCACAGATTATAATCCCTAATTAGGGTTTATTAAAGCCGAAGCTTTTTCTCATTGTGAAACAAGGTGTCCGGTATACCTATACAGGCACGTATCCTTCTGCCTGATTTTCCCCGGAAGAAACTTCGCGGAGGAAGTTCTTCATGAATATTTGATAAGCAGTCTGGTCGGACTTTTGGACACCCTGCTCTCGCCCGACTGTCCTTTTAATTAATTCGCCACCCTACTCCCGGGGCAGCCTCACTTGATTACAGCCCCGCGGCCTAAAAGCGTTGGCTAATACGTACCCGCACCTATCCCAGTCCATTTTGGCCCATCCCCCGGCCAGAGTGACCCGGCGACCTTAAGCTCGTCTACGTCTGTTCGAAGGTTCTGTATCGGCAATGAAAACCGTCAGAGAATTGCTGATCCTTAATTATTTTCGCGGCGTTTTCCCAGCTTAATTTTTCTTTTTTCTTTTTTGTTTTCTCACATCGATCTTGAGGACCCTGAGGATGGAATTACTCGACTTATTTTGACCTCACGCGAGGATATCAAAAGCGTAATATATTACAAAGGCAAATGCGAGATAGTTCCACAGTGGCAATCCTTCGTTTTGGGTTTAGAAGTGGTCATTTGGTTTCTGGAGTGTGCAGAGAGTACAACTTCACCCCGTAGGGTACTAATGGAAGAGTCGGGGGTATCCTCGAGTGTGCAGAGTATAGAGGTCTAAGGGCCAAAGGATTCTGTCCACCCCGATGGGATCAAATTAGCGAGATTTCAAGTAACTTGACTTCCGCCTCGTCCCTCCATCGCAACGGGATGGCAATTTCAAATCAAATCTAGCCTCGATCAATCACTGCTTCAGATTAATACGAACCACTCACCGGCTGAAATTCATCAGCCACTTTTCAGGTAGCCACTCGAGTCAGATTTCCCGCTTTTGCTTTTATTTCGTTTCGCGCCGTTTCGATATTTCGCCTTAAATCGGATATTGAATTCCTCCAAAATTTAACGTCATTTACACGAAATCCCCTCCCGCGCGTTCCCTCCTTTACTCAAAGAACAATATTCCGAGGGTATGACTATACGTATCTAAGAATTTATTATTCATTCAGTTTAAAGTGTAACCGCAAACCTTAAACGAAACGTGTTGTATCTAAAATCAACCCCCGATGTAAATTGCGGCTCTCATTCACCGGGATTACCTATACTTACTTTAATTCACGATATCGGGAGGCCGTAGAGCTTAAGGCCTCCGATCACTTTCGCCCTAATAGAATGGAGATCATCGACGCGACGTAGGAGACCCGAAAAGTGCGTCTAGCCTTAGTTTGCAATTTGATATACATCAGGACTATATAAGGACTGGAGGAGAGGTTGAAAAAGGATTCGAAGACTTGAGAGGTGGTAGAGTTGCCGAATTCGTGTAGAATAAAGGCTGCGGTGAAGGTTGTAGTATAAATTTTCATTTCGAGAAGAGAAAGAGGGGTAAATTTTTCGCCACTGATCTTTCTGTGCAGAAAAGGTTATTTAGTCCTCGGTCATTGGAACGGAAAGATGTAGAGCGGTGATAAATACGTAAAGAAATATGAGACCGGGCCGTTTCATTTTCATAAAAGCTCGCGCCGTTTTATAAGGCCTATAAAATAGTATCTTGACGGTGGTAAGCGTAAAGCGTTGTACTTTTATTCAAGTATTACGGTTGTAGCGAGGATGCGAAAGTACAAAAGAGAAAAGAGAAAAGAGGAAAGAGGGAAAGGGTAAGAAGGGAGGAAAAGGAAAAAAGAATAAGGGAAAAGGGAAAAGGGAAACGGCGTATAAATATGAAATGCAGGAATCCAGCGTCGCTTCTGCGAATACAAAGGTCGCATGCGTGCCCGCTTCTAATCCCTGAATTTTTAATGCTTTATTCCACCGTTTCCCAACGTTCGGAGAACCGTTTTGTTATTCCGTAGGGAGTTTCGGTACGACTAGAATCCCTCTACCAAGTCGAGCAGAACATCTCGTTGGTCTAAGAAGTCTATAATTTCCCTATATTTATAATTCCCTCGCCCACATACCGCGCACAGAGCCTGTTTAAAGATCAAGAGATCGCGCATTGGCCCCAGTTGTTCGTCCCAATTTCCTATCAATAGTAAATGTCTCTTGCGATCTCTGAATTGGAAGCACGCAGGGATTTGAAGGATGAAGATTGGAAAATTAATCGCACGGGAGATGCGAAGATATGCGAGTCGGTCTAATGAATTTCGCAGCGAGATATCTGAGATGATAATTCCGATATTTGGAAACACGCGGGATATGGGATTCGGGTGTATTTTGTCAGAGGCAATAAGAGTAGCGTTATTATGGCAAGTCCTGGATCGATATGTATGCCGGGAGGAGCCGTTGGGTACGGAGGAGTATGAAATCGCTCGAGTATTGGTGAATTTTCCAAATATTTCCTTCCCTTGTCAATTTCGTCGGAATTGAACGCGAGGCTAAACTGAGTGCGGCAAGAGCACGTTTCGCTGACGAACCGCGGCTGGGGGTCTGGTCGAAACTTATTACTAGAGCGAATAAGGGCGCTGCACCCTACGAAATTCTGTGTTTAACCAAGCGGGGAATTAATGAAAACGAATTTTACAAACCGCCGGAGACGAGCGAAGCCGTAGCAATCCAGGAAGCGAGGAAGCGAGGAAGCGAGGAAGCGAGGAAGGAACGCTAATGATTACCGAGGGGACTCTTGTCTTCGAAAATCTGCAAGGCGAAACTGCTCCTCGATGCATAATGCCGGATCGAGATATTGGAAAGTTAGAATCACTATCTCGCCTCTCATACTCGCGTCCTATCACTTTTTCCCTCGCATCTGTACGTATATCTGATATTTCCGAAGAAGAATAATGTATAGAAACACTAGGGCGATCCAAAAAAAAAAATTTTTTTTTTTCTCCAAACAGACTCAAAAGTTTCGTTTTGATGTCAAAATACGCCTGTCAAAATTTGAGCTCTTAATATTAATATTAAGAGTGTCCTCATCGCGCTTTTCTATTTTCCATAAGAATAACACAGAAAAAATCATTTTTGCTTATTCTGATTTTTGTACGCTACAAAGGACTGCTCAAACAGTAAATCGCTATACATATTCTTGTAGAGAATTGAACGCTGTTCAAAAAAGGTCTCTTGGTCTTTTTCGATAAATCTAACCGTTTCAAAGTTAGTCTTTCCATTAAATGACCAAAATCGCTTAAGAAACTTCAAAACGATTAGATTTATCGAAAAAGACCAAGAGACCTTTTTTGTAGAGCGTTCAATTCTCTACAAGAATATGTACAGCGATTTACTGTTTGAGCAGTCCTTTGTAGCGTACAAAAATCAGAATAAGCAAAAATGATTTTTCCCATGTTATTCTTATGGAAAATAGAAAAGTGCGATGAGGACACTCTTAATATTAATATTAAGAGCTCAAATTTTGACAGGCGTATTTTGACATCAAAACGAAACTTTTGAGTCTGTTTGGAACAAAACACGCATAACAGTTTTCCGAATAAAATCAGGCGAAATTCTGTGGACTTGGAAGAATCCTAATTTCAGTCATGCCGAGAGAATCGTCGGTTCGGCGTGGAATTGTTCTTCTCTGAAGTTAGGAGATCCAACGTCTGATATTCTCGTATGTATGGCTGCGATCAGTAATAGTCGGATGTATGAAGACGTCCGCTGCCACATCAGAAACATTCTGGATATAGGTAGTACATCCCGCGATTGATCCCGACGAACCGAGACAAACTCCAGCTGTTATCAAATTATTTACACGAAGTAGAAATAGGAAAGCGATTGCTTATCCGGCCAGAGCTAACAGATATGATTATTATCGTCGAGAATTTTCGGGTCACGTTATAGTCGAATACAGACTTTCAAACATGAAATTCAATTTGATTGATTTGATTGACAGTGTATCAACAATTCTTTCGGATTATAAAATAATATTTGACGATATTTTTCAGCTATTTTAAACCACAATACCCAATCGCAGGATAGTTCCCCATATATTCGTATTTATAAATCCGGAATCACCAATTGCAAAGTTTATAAGTTCTAATTTATCTTATTGATTTACGGGCGTCACTTTGACGGATTAACGAAGCTTTTCGAATGTCGGACGATTTTGTCTTTCATTTGTCCACCGCTATTCAAATTTTATCAGACATATTTAGGTCAATTTACAAAGAAGAATTAACAAATTCTTTTCACACTAAAATCTTCGAAATTTGTTACATGAAATTTGTGAGTCTAAAGAAAAGGAGGAATTTTTAGTCAATCTGAGTAAAGTTTTTAGTGCAAAGAAACCTTGAAATCCGAATTTAAGTAGAAATATATTTTCGAGAAGTCTTGGGACTCTTCAAAATCTCGTACATACCTATATATAAATTTGAAAAAGTAGTACACACTCCTTGGATTTTGAAAATTTGACGACAACAAATCGCCTAATATTTTATAACGAAACTGTGCCGTGTGAACAATCGATGTGGTAATATTAGCAGATGTCTTGGTGAATATACGATCAACATCCAGACTGACATATGAGAGCGATTTAAAAAGTCTTGCTTTACAACGCAGACTTCACAACTGAAATGGGAATTATTTTTGTGGAAAGCATTAGTCAAAAATAAATAATCACAGGAAACTCGATTACTCTCGGCTTTCGAAGATCCCAGTCGTACAGAATTTACCTCGTGATGTAAACTGTCGAAAAAATAGTCGTACCGAATCCCAATGATTTCGGATCGCGATTTTCCGCTAAAAAATGTCGACTTCAGAGCTCGATAAGCAAAGAAGAGAATTCTGTTCATATTGGCTTAAAAACACCCTCCAAGACCACAACGAATTTCGACGTTAAATTAGGCGCGGGAAAGCTCACCTTTTGTGGGCATTTGATAAATATATATATACACCTTTCGAGTCAGTGCTTTAATAAATATGCGAATTTGAGGAGTAGGTATAATCATTCTAAATATATACCAGCCTCATATGAAAGCACTGGAAAATTTTCGAGCAGCGCTGGTTAAAATGCTATCTACATTAGCACCAGGATGTTCGTGCATATTAAACCATCTCCATTTTCTCCAAGAGTGTGAGCTTCCTCCTGGAGATAATGGTGATCAAACCTGCAGCCGTACTTGTGCCTCTCCATTTCCTCTCCTTTTTATTCCTCATCTTCGTTCTGCCCGGGGTATTTATTGTCTCTCGATAATATTACGAGGATACTTCTACTCGGTCATCGGAAGAAATCCACGTGCTACGATTTCAGAAAAATTAATAAGCCCTGCGAAAAAATGATCCTCAGAACTCGCTGAAGAAAAATTGGTCGAAGTTTACGAAGATTTTCCTGATTATCCTTCCATGTTTGTATAATCGCGCGGGACAATGTATAAAGCGAAAATATCTGCGCGAATTTTTAGTCCGATATTAATTAAACCAGGGAAATTTGGGTCTCGCAATTATCTGAATTATGCATACCAGTATCACCTGGTTAATTATAGTTGGTACATAATGTATATTCCGTGAAAAAAAATATATATATATATTTTGTTCGCGAATTGTACCACCGTGGATTTAGGGGTCAGAGGGTACAGGAGAGAGAGCTTGATTAAAGAATCCAACCTGCAGTGAAGTGAAGGTAATTAATTCTTCTAATTAGTGGGGCGTCCCATTATTTCGATCCATGGTTCCAGTCTTCCAAAGATTCTTGGCAGCCCAACTCTGATTTATTACTCAATCCCTCAAAGGCTGGGCTTTTTATTTTCTTCATTTTTTTTTCTTCTACTTTCTTCAACAATTACTCTCTTAAGTACTTTCGCGTTTCCAGTCTGATGAGTGTTTTTTATCAGACCTTTCGAATATAATTTACCCTTGAACTGGTGGGATACTCCAGTCGCCATTATTACACAATCGTAATTGGTCAAAGCCTAAACGGATTATTCCTTATAGCCTGATGTGAAATTAAATTGAATAAAAAAATCTCGAAAACCTCCCTGATTTACGTCGATTCACGAAGTGCGCCCTGCAGATTCTGCGTGGAAAGGGTGAATTTCGAAAATCGCCTTCCCGGTATACAAGATTCGAGTCACACGACTTGAGCTAAAGAATTAATCTTTTGACATTCACCGTAGCAAGTGGCTTTAATTTATTACGGATGATCAACGTCGAGCCAAGTAAGTCTGGCTTGACTTACCGCTGAGAAGTACAAGACAGATGTGACAACGATAAATTTAGACCAAGGAAATCTCGTTCGGAACAAGCCCGAACCATATGTTTACGATATTTAGTCAATCATTTTCTAATCTCTCGTTAGTTTCTCGTCTAGCATTTGTAAACGCAGAAATTTCGGGAAATTCCTGTGTCGAAAGAAAAAGAAAAAGAGAAAAAAGAAACCATCGGACCGATCGACTCAATCAATGAAAACTTTGTAGATCAAGAAAGATCAATCGCAGAACATGTTTCAGTCGGATCAACGTAGTTAACAGACACGCAATTTCCTGTCAAAATTTCAGCCAAATTAGCTCAGCGATTAGTCTCGAAAAAAATCTTTAGATATACATATTCAAAATCTAATTCCAGTCATTTTTTCACACTAGTGTCTTTCGCATCAACTTTGTTTGATCAGAGATATTTCCAACTCCTTTCGAGTTTAATAGCCAAAAGACGTCGACGTTCGTCGTTTTCAATTCGTTTTTCGAGTCGGAGGAATTTCGAAGTGATTTACCGACCTAGAGTCAATATTTTTGGCCTATTTCTCCGTCAAAGTATAAACGACAAGCCGCAATCAGGACCCGGAATATCGCGATTGGTTCCTAGCTCGAGGTTCGAAGAGTTTATCTCAGATCGTTTGACTAATTTCGAACATTTATCCCGGATTTTTTTTTTGGCGACACGAACGCGAATCGTGTAAGCCGTATGAAAGGCGCGTTTGGGTATATATCTTAGAAACAAGGGATATTTCGAATCTCAAGTCGTCGCTTGCGTTAAGTCGGTGAACTGCGAGCTTTGAAGCGCGAGGATTAGAGTGAACCGATTCGATTCACCGGAGATTGGAGAGTGAAAGCCTATACCCCAGCCTTCTCTTCTTGGTTCCTGTAACGAGGGTAGACGCGGACCAATCGTCGCTAAAAGGTTTATCGAAGACCCCCAAGGTCGAGCCTATAGGTCGCAAAGGAACCAAACCGAATTCTAACTGATCCAATTTTTTATATTCCCGCTTCTTCGCGTCGAAGTCTCGTCGATTCTTCAGTGGTCATTATACCAGGAGTCGACGAAGTTCCCCCCTTTAAAATAGTCGACTTTTTCTCGCCATTTCGAAAGAAAGAAAAGAATCGTCTGGTTGATTAAACCGGAAAGACAATCCTGAGTAACATTATCAGCCGAATTTCTTTTTCGGAATCCAATTATCCGAATAAACTTTAACGAGCCGCGCCGCGACGGTGGGAATTAGCAGTTTCGAGTAGGTACAGCGGATAATATTTCGCGAATAGCAGCTGCACCCAGTAAAATAATGATTATCCAGTTCTTGGCGTTAGCCCGGCTTTCTCCTGGCGGACGGTGCCAAAGAAAACACCTCAACACCGGTATGGCTCGGTTCCAATAACGAAGTGTAACGTTATATAAGTAATTCTTTCCCTACGTGTTACAGGATCGGTTATTAAAATAGTGCCGCGTGCTTCCGAGCGAACTTCCGATCACTGGAAGAGTAAAAACGCTTATCTCGTACTCACCGATCGTTGTGATTACTGTGAGCGAATATAGAAAAGCTCCGGCGAAGGTCCAGCCGAGTTTTCGAGACGATCCTTTGTAGCCTTCTTTCGTGGCCTTTACTACTAGGTTTTGGTACTCTTGCAGCATCCCGTTGACTTGGTTCTTCCACGCGGTTTCATTGAAGATATTCTCCTGCGGGGAAGGCGAATGGTACATTTTTTAAATCGGGGTGATAAACGCGGAGAGATGTTAGAATTCGAGGTATTGTAGGCTGCCTGTTACTGAGTCGGTTTAAGAGGCTGTCCTGCGATAAACGGGTCACAAATGAGCAACGACAAGTGTTAATGCCTCGTAAAACGTGATTTGAAATTTCGTCGAATGGTATTTGCGCGTTTTTTTTGTACCCGGGTAATTTGGAATGTGCGAATGCGTGCTGGCTGTAAAGAGTCTCACGACTTGTCGTTTCGCAAAATAATATCCCCGGCTCGGATGAAGTTTTAAAATACCGTCAGCAGGAGAGAAGATGAAAAATTTAACGGAATAAAAAGTCCACCATCCTTTCAGAGGCAAAGAAGCACTTCCTTTGATATTAAGTCACGATGTTGACCTTACAAAGCGGACAAAGTACGCTCCCAGCCTCGGATGTGGAGTTTTCCTTTTTTCCTTCTTTTCCTTACTCCCAAAAGGTCAAAAACCACTCGCTTCTTATCAGGTTTAATTAAAATTTCACTTTTAACCATTCCACAAGCCTATCCTACACGCGTCTGGCTTCTCACGTATCTAATATCAGCGATATGAAAATATCTTTCGGATCTTAGCCATCCTGCACATGGAACGAATCATCTTCTCCCTCAAGATCGGAATTTGAAATCTTTGAATCTTTCATATCAAATAATAAGCTCGAATAGGTTTTCAAAAAATTCTCAGACTTTGAGCTCATCAAGATGTTCAGTTGCAGGGATGCATTCTCTTCTTTTCTACGTGACAAAAATCTACGAAGAATAGCTTCGTTATTATTTTTGAAAAATAACCTAATTTATTTATTTTTTTTTTTTTCTTACCTTCGATGTGAAATCCCAGAGTTGAGTTGCAGTCTTGTTCACCGCACGATTAACGCCAGCTTCGTCGTACTGCGACTCTTTTTCTATAGTCATGAAGATGAAAGCTCCAGCTATTGTGTATCCAATAACAAGACAGATGATTCCAACGTTGCTGAACAAAAATGCAATGAAGCTTCTGGTCCAATCAGCCAACCGCTCAGCCAAACGTTTTTTTCTACGTCTTCTGTAACTCCCACGCCAACGTCTCGACGCTTGGCGTTCCATAATTAACCTCCAGTTGCTAGCAGAGTAATTTCATTTTTCTATATTTTATACTATATTTATCCATGGAGATGGAAATATTCTATCTCGATGGTCGTATGGCCCAATTAAATTCATTAATACACTTGCGGTAAACGAGCATTGGAAATATTTCACGGAATGTAGTTCAAGTCAAAACAGTTCCGAGGTGCGATTAGCATTTCTTAATCTCTGTCATCTCGTGGAATTTCTGGTCTTCTCTTATCTCTTCGTCGTCGACTTGACAGGCTAGCAGCTAGTTGAAAATATCCCGATGTATCGGCTGTCTGAAACAACGATAAAGACCTCATAACGTCAGTTCAAACCGATCATTGTACGATATTGATTTCGTTCTTTCCACTCTACATTTTTATCCGTTCGATGTTGACAGGGAATAATATTTCCACCCTTGACGGATCGGGTTCAAAAAATATTAAGAACTTCTCCTTGTTCTTTAAGGACAATGAAATACCAGTAGAAACGGAATACTGTATCGAAAAATAATTTAATCCTTTAGGATCAATACAGGTGAGAAGAATTCAAGGAAGTTATAGACCCTGAAATAATTTTTCAAATCACTTTTGAGCTTCGAAAAAAATATTCCATCGAATCAGTCTTTCCACAACTGATTTCTGGCATGTTGAAATATGATTGAAAATTATTTCGGATTTTATGGACCGAGTCGATCCGATGCCGAAAGTATGTGAACGCTTTTGAGAATTCACTGCATTGATTTTCGCGACTTAAACCCCTCATTGAGGAAACAAGTATATATCATGGCTGGTCGAGTAGAAGGATGATCGATGCCACATTGTCTATGAATTTCCGATATAGAAAAAATAAATCGAGGAGAAAAGTTCTCTCGCCATTCTATCTCTAAACGCGGTATATATCTATCCCACGAATTACGTGGGATTTCTTGCAGATGGTGCGACCACTAGACTGTGTTCTCGCCCGGTGCAATTACTAACCCATTTCCAGACTTCCTAGTCTACTTGTGGACTCAATCGATAATGGCAGGGAAAAACTTGGAAAGAAGAACCTTCTTTACTTCCACATAATTTTCCAATACTGATTAACTTCGCAGAAATGAATGTATGTATACATCGATTTGCAAAAATCACTCACTCTCCATGGAACGACGCAACAGGCACATTCGTCCGACAAACGGTTTATGGTGTTATTGATCTGTACTGTGTTTTTTTTTTTGCCTGATTCCCCTCTTTACAACCCCTTTGATTACCTTGTGGCCGGTTTTTGCGTGGCTTCGTTGTTGTTGTGGTGTTTTTTGTCCTTTTTTTATCGCCAGAGTTGACGGATCATACTGACCCATCCGATCTGCCTGATTTCTTCATTTTCCATTTCCATTATCAAGGTTATCTCATGTTCACAATTTTCTCAACAATAATATTCCCGTATCTGTGAGACTGTTATGGACTATTCGATTATCGAAATTGGTCAGCAAGAACGATCGTTGTTCTTCAGCCAGTCTAGACGAAAATAGCTTCCGGCATTATGCTGTTGAGTCTAGACCCTTCGTTGTGGTTAAATAAATAAATGCCTTTGAACCTCGAACTCCTTCGACGAAATATCGTACCTGGAGAGAAAATGTTCGATCAACTATCGGCGAAAGAGATAAACGTAAGACGTCGTACTTCTGTATTCACGTTTATCAAAAATGATGCTTGAATTTCGATCGAGAAAGTCGAAGGGAAATTTCGCGAATCAAACTCCGCAGGGTGTAACATTTTTCTGAAATTATACGCGAGATTGAAACGAACTTTCCAAGCCCTCTTTTGATCTCGACTAATCATTCGTACAGAATTATATTCACAATAATTGTGATACAAGTTTGGAAAAGAGATTTCGACCAATTTCACGGAGACTTTGGATTACGTGTTTATCTCGGCTATGAACAAACGCTGCAAGTGCATTTGAGTAGTCATCCCCTGTCCCGGTAATGAATTTATTAAAGCAAAATGAATTACACGGAAAGCGCCTTTTGCAGCTTCGCCCGAGTCGAGTGGGCGCAATTAAAAAGTCGGGCACAGGGTTGTTTTGCCCTTTATCTCTCCCCTTCTCTTCTAAATTTTCCTTTTATTTCTCCCCTCGTCCCCCTCCGCCCTCAACTTTCGTCTCCTCTTCATGTTTTCTCGAGTTTAGCAACGAAATGCGAATTCTCTAAGCTGTCCGCATCGCAGCCCCGTGCCCGTACCAGCAGTCGACCGTAGCCATCCTACATAAAGCATTTAGTTGGACATTGAAGACGAACAACTTCCGGTGCTGACTACACTAGAATTTTCTTTTCATCCCACTACCGATTCCTCTAGATCTTCCAGGGCCACTGACCACCTTTGTAAACTTTACCGCGTTATTCGTCCCGAAATATCTTCCGTGAATCCAAAGACTTTTCTTTCCAACAATGAGAGAATGAAAAAATGAAAAAAGAGAACAGCCCTGTTCGCGAAAATTCAACTACACCCAAATGTCAGATTGTGTATAAAGATGACCAACGTATACAAATATATCCGAGGTATGGAAAAGGGGATAAAAATCCACGCGATTTCTGCTTAAATTAAAATTTACGAGGTGAAAAGGAACTCTGGCATTTGGAAAAAAGCCTTCACACAGCCACGGTCTTAGAGAAAATCGTAAAAATTTGACCGATGCGAGTTAGTTAGTCAGTTGAAAAGAAAAATAAGGCGGAGATCATTAACTGAAAATCAGATTTGAGGAAATTTCGAGTTCTCAAACAAATCCAATTACTCCAGGACTACGCGACGTGTCTTATAATAACAAGCTTTCGCGTCCCCACACCATCCGCGGAATTTTCTATTCCGTCGCGAAATTTATTATTCTCTGAAGCTGTATAGAGCGTGTTATATTTTTCTGCGTTGTCAGAGGCGCCGCGCCGCCTAGCGTCCTCGTCTCCCATAAATATAATTCCGGGGAGGTTAATGCGACAGAAAGTCTTTCTACGAGGTCGCGTATTATCGGGACCCAGCTTCGTTAAGGTAACTAACGATTTTTCAAATTCCCTTTTATCCAGCCGCGAAGATCTCCAAAGACTAAATTTAAAAAAAAGATCCAAAAATGCCTTATTTTACCCTCAGAATCGACGCTGGTTCGAAAAATTGCTTCATTTCCTTTATTTTCATAAAAAAACCCAATCGCACGCTTGCGGATTCCGGTCGATATTCCAAACCTAAATCATTAGGGTAGCACCCCTAATTCTAGCTGAAAAGCTCCACACTTTCATTAATTTCTATTACAATCACATACGTGTGTTCCCAATGCCGGGGAAATTCTCCCCATAGTGGAACGTCATTTTTCAACCATTGTCCAAAAGTTGGCCCAATTTATTACTCGCCTTTTCGAACCCGTTTCTCTGTGCAATGGGTTATGGCGGGGCGGCTAACCCCTGCCGAGAAAAAGACGCTAACAAACCCCAGTATTCTTCGCCCTCGATAATTGGCCGCTTTTTTCATCCCCTGGCCATCACCAGGAGGAAAATATACTCGAATCGTATGAATGAGGAAATAAATAAATACAATTAGGTCATAAGACGCGTTTTTATATCTATACCTAATTTCGTACAGAATTTCTCCTGCTTTTTCCATCTGCAGTTCCACTGGCGAAAAGGTGGATTTCTGCCAGTCATAAATGACAGGAGTTTGCAATAACGATACAATTTATTCAACTGTGTTGACAACGGAGTTCGTCATAGTCGAGTAAATAAATTTCCCTGAATTCATAATATGAATTTATGCCCTAGAATAAGGGGTGCGTTTCAGAAGGATGTGCTGAAAAAACAGGAAGGAAGTTAAGGGGCGATGATCGGAGGCTGCGAAGCTAAGGGATGAGAGGTACATACATGAGAGGATAGAATAAAGGAAGGGAAGGAAAGGCTTCTGTTTGGACGGTAAATCTGGGTGACTTATAGCGCGACTCTTACCAATATGCCTTGATATGCTTTGTGTGTGTAATACTAATTTATTTGCAAAGGACAAGCAACTCTGCGATTTCCACGCAGATTTCGCTTCCACGTGAACTGTGAATTTAATTTTCTCTCCTACCTGAGTGGGTGGGTG
The DNA here is from genome assembly GCA_944452935.1 of Rhogogaster chlorosoma. Taxonomy (NCBI): domain Eukaryota; kingdom Metazoa; phylum Arthropoda; class Insecta; order Hymenoptera; family Tenthredinidae; genus Rhogogaster; species Rhogogaster chlorosoma. The sequence continues at coordinate 24,969,631 of OX101797.1, forward strand.
AATTTACTGAACATCTTTCTCCGCAATTACCTCGACAACTACAAAAAACGAATTACATTTTTCGCTTTTCCGTTAAATTTCTATTCCAGGCGTAAAATGAATTCGCGACTAATCCTCGCCCCGAAGTCTGTCAGTCTGTTGCGGCGATGGACATACGGACAAATCTGTATTACGTACGTGTGACGTATAGGTATTTACTATACCGGCTTAACGCAGACCACATTTTAACAATGATTTGTGTAGCATGCCCATCTCGGGTGGGTGAACAATATTGCAAACCTGATGAGTTACGGCAAGCTTTCACGCTCAGGTTTAGGCGAACGAAAATTTTCCGTGAATTTTCATCTTTCGAACCTATTTTTAATCGCGACTCTTCACCATAGACTTACGAATAGAATATATACCGAACGAATGGTGTTTTCGCAAGTCGAAAATGCCCGGCGAAATTAATATGGACCGGATCACAGCATCCCCCTGTCAGTGGACAGAAGTTTTTGAATATCCTGATTCTCGAAGTATCCCGAATTTCAATTCTTCTGTTTTAGTTACAGAAAAATTCAAAGCCCAGATGAATTCGCAGCTAGATTATACAATCTTTCTCAGATTAGTCGAGAGATTATTCTCAAATGGGGAAAAATATTTCATAAAATCTTGGCTCGAATGAAATTCAGAACCTTACGAGTTTTTCAAACGTGAAATTCGCTCGGGATGGCCTACTAGACGCGGACCTATGAAGACGTTATGTAAATGAATACAAATAAAGGTGATAAAAGTTTTGGAAACAGGCAGATACGAAAGTGTGAAACAAATTTCGCCGATCATTAATATGGCTCGAAAATGTCGACTCGAGTTTTCTTCAATATTTTATAAACGGCGTGGGTACACCTACCGCAGTCTCGTTTCATTTTCTTCCTTTTTACCTTATATTTTAACTCCTTGGTAATTTTTTGTTACTTTTAAACCCAGTCTAGACGGTCTAACAGATTACCTACTTCGGGACACAAGATATGTTAATTTATACGCGTTGGGGGTAAGAAAAATCCCGTTCGACGCGGTCAACTTTTAATTATAAAATAGAAAAAATATATAATTAGATATGCGACGCAAATTCCATGACGAATATTTCCAATTGAAAAAATTCATCCCCTTTGCTTCCGAGGGAAAAGTACGGCATCGTGTAATTTTTCGAATATCTGGACACAATTTTTTATGCGATATTAATTTTTGTCATAAAATAGTCATCCTCTTAACGATAGCAAAGACAATGGCCCGTTTCACTTGGACTTGGGATGAAAATATCGTAGACGTGTATACAAAGAGAATTTACGAACTTAGAGTATAGAATAAATATACATAAATATACGTACGTCTATATATTTTGTAGAGCTATTTATCCGCTGTATGTTGCAAAAGCCGTGGTGCGCCTGCAGGCGGAAATGTTTACCGTATAAAATAGATGAAACGCTCGTCTGGTTTGAAATAAGTTTATCGCGAATAAAGCGCGAGGTTCTCGTTGGATAATTCTGTACCCCGATTATGCGAGAAAGGAAATAGGCGAGAGCGAAAAGCAGAGAGAATTGTAAGATAGAATCGGGAATCACGTCGATGAATGAAAGCGAAAAAAAGCAACCGGCGGAGTGGATAATTTCACAAAAACTGTGTAAAAATGAAATTTCGTCCCGTTCAATCATCGAGTCGGAAGATCGAGAGCCAGTTAGAAATTGAAGGTACGATCTGATCTGAAAGATCTCCGGTGATCATTTGTTGGGTGGGTGAGGTACTGTAGGAAAATACGAAAATACGAGGTACTCCAGAAGGTTTAAAATTTATCTTCGAATGTATAAATATTAGCTCTTCCATGAATACGAAGACGAGGTGAACTTTACGCGTTCCCTCTTGAATAAAAGATACACGAATGTCGAGCTAGAAATGGCAGACAGCGCAGGTGGACAATTTGACGCAAGGTACTGTCGGTAATTCCGATCAAAGGACGGTATATTTCTACCTCGTACATCCTCGTCGGTAGAGGAGACGCTTTTAGTCATCGTTTTTTCAAAGAACGAAGAAAAAAAGAAGAAGAGAAAAGAAAAATGCCCGACCGGTGACAGACACCTCGGAGACCTCTTAGAGTCGTAGACTCCGAGGTATCGCATACTCATACGTAAAAATCAATCTCATTTTTTGCCACTTTAGTATACCCAGACGGTCACGAGACGAAATACATTTTTCAGGTGAAATTTATCGCGTGAGGAGACGTGCTGCGGCAAATCCAATTTCCCAACACGCTTTTTCAGCATCCCAAATTATCCAACATTTCAATAAACCCAATAGTTTAACGTCATTTTATTTAGATTTTACTCGCTTTTCAAGAATTCCATTCTTTCATCCTTTCACATCTCAAAGCCCATTTTTTTTTCATGACATGATTTTCCGATGATGGGAGGCAGTAAAAGTGTTAATTCTGGGTATAAAACGTATAAATTGACTAGCTGGTAACGGCAGGTAATGATAATTTACTATTAGCAATGTTTACTGTTCGATCCATCGCGTGACACGATATCGACAGGATCTGGTCTATTTCAAGAATGATTTTAACGTCGGACAATGTACCTTTGATATTCCGTGTCTGTTGATAGCCGATAATCAATCTCAGTTTGATGCTACCGTTTCGATCAAACAAACGCACTGCAGCTGAGTAAAGAATAGTTCAATTTTCACGGGCTTATAAATTCATCGACTTTTATACAGCTATGACACGGCTAGAGCCGATTCATCTTCGATACACATGCCTACCTACACCCCTTACGATTACCTATCAATCATAAAACTAATTCGAATGCATAACGCCCGATAGATGCATCGAGCAGTGATTAATTCTGCAGATTCTACACGCGTGGGTGTATTCAGTCTACGATTTTATACATTAGGGTGATTCAAAAAAAAAAATTTTTTTTCTTCCAAACAGGCTCAAAAGTTTCGTTTTTATGTCAAAATACGCCTGTCAAAATTCGAGCTCTTAATATTAATATTAAGAGTGTCCTCATCGCACTTTTCTATTTTCCATAAGAATAACATAGGCAAAATCATTTTTGCTTATTCCGATTTTTGTAGCGTACAAAGGACTGCTCAAACAGTAAATCGCTGTACATATTCTTGTAGAGAATTGAACGCTCTACAAAAAAGGTCTCTTGGTCTTTTTCGATAAATCTAACCGTTTTGAAGTTTCTTTAGCGATTTTGGTCATTTAATGGAAAGACTAACTACAGTTCGCAATTAATCTATCAGCCTATATCGGGCGCGAATCAAAGCCAATTTCTTGGCATTCGTGAGTCGAACATTTAGCCGATATAATACCCTTCGTCTTTACGGAGAATTATATGTCCAATGCGATTCTAGCCGATCTGAAAGAATCCTTTACAATATCTTGGGCAGACTGACACGTCGAGATCAGACTGCAGATCAGGTCCACCGAGACCCCCCGGGAGCTTATCTCGTTTATCAGAACTAATCGAACCGCTGCTGAGAATTCAAATCAGTCTTATTACCTGATCCCTCTGAGCCACCTTGACTTTTGAGTTTTGACTCTTGTTTGGTCTTCCCCGGCTCTTTACGTCGCCCAGGGTATCTTTGGATTTAAATTCTTCCGGCAGTGAGGCAAAAGGTCTTTAATACCGATCGCCGGTTATTAATACCGGCAGTTTTTACTCCGCTGAAATTCTTCGTTTATAAAAGATCCGTCGCATTTTTAGAACCGTATTTCTGGCATTCGAGGTTTTTATTATTTTTCATCCTGCAAATAAGGGGAAAGAATATGGCCGGGGCTGAGTATATCTCAGCTTAGCCTTTCGGACGAGGCGTATACATTTATATATCAGTCCTTTCAAGATTTTAACAAACCTCAGTAGAGGAGATTGAGTACAGTCGGAAAGAGTCCACATTCCGGAGGACAGTTTCACCCCACTGAATAAAGGGAGTCTTCTTTGTGAAAATTGAAAATAAGACTGGGACTGGGGCAGGGTATTCATTTTTCGAATCAGACAATCCTTTGTCGCGAAGCTCAAGTGCATCTATATGTCTCTATGCATCCATTTTCCATCTGGCACATTACGATATGGTATCGACATTTCGAGATACGAAATTCAGAACGAATGAGAACTCTGATTATAGTTATGTAACGTAAACGAAAATTCATTCGCTTTCGACATTTGGAATGATAGAAAATTTCTTTCAACTGTTCCTCGATTTTACATAGCAGGTGCAAAAATTGCTGGCTAAAAAAAAAGACCAAATAAAGGGATAAATAAATTAACGAGATAATAGTAACGAAATATTTCCATCCCATTAGTCGAAAACAAAGCACCTCTACTCTGGTTGGGGCCATGAGGAGCCTTCTAGCTGCTAGCGGTGTTCGGTATAGTAATTAAAATTAATTACGCTCTTTAGTCTTCTTGATGGACGCAAGTTTTTTTTCTTTTTTTTCTAACTTTATTTCAGTTCTCTTTCTCTTTCCTTGACTACCGCGAATTATTTTCACCAATTATTTAAATCAATTTAGGTCAACCTATCAGTGGGTACCGGCGTTTTGCTAATTGTCAAGAATAATTCAGTTGCGTTTCGTTTACCCAGAATGAGCTTTATGCTCCCGACTCTATTTTTAACACGCCCTGTAATTAGCCCTAAACGCAACCCTCACGGTATTTCTGTTTCCTGTGATCGACAGGATTTAATTCTCCAAAGATAAGAAAAATGTTCGAAATTTGAATTTTATTTGAAATTCTTAACGTTTTTCTTTTTTTTTTTTATATATATTTGTACAGAATTTTGAGTGTCATAGTCTGAGGACTTGCGATGCGACAGCTCGAAGTTAATAGGCTTGTGCTTCTATGGTGGAGGATTATTACCGCAAGCATGGTATTAAATTGAGCGAATGAGTTTTCAACCAGTCCGTAAATAATGAAGCTCTGAACTAAATGGAGTCCCCACTTGAACAGGCTCAAGAATCAAGAGTAATTTGCTGATAATAAAGCGATTCATAAGACTGGGAAGAGGAGAGAGAGAAAGAGAGAGAAAGAGAAAGAGAGAGAGGCCAGGATGCGAGGTTCCGGTATCAACATAACTCTAAACGTAACGTATTGAGGGTAAAAGTTCAACCGTGGGTCAGCATTCTTCCGGTCGGTCGAAAGGGGCTTTCCGAATTGTCCGGAACGGTTTCAAATGATTTCGAATGGTTCTGAACGGTCCTGCAGGAAGGCGAGGATAACTTCAGCTCATTTCTCATACCCCTACGTGCTCTGACACCCCCCTCGGCAATAATATTTCACGCTACACTACGAATTATTCGGGGAAAACTTTTTACACTCGAATCACTCCATCCTATTCAAAGAACGCCATTCACGGCGTATCCTGGCCGCAGGACGAGGCCCTGGTATTAATTCGCGCTAGATTCATTCACCTTGAAATTTGCAGATGAAATGAGCTAAAAGTAAAAATTTCAGATCAATTTTCTCTCCGATAAATCGAATCGCGTCTAGCTTCGATGATTTCGAGTCTACAGTGAATTCTGCGAATCGCATGGATTCGAGGAGTGAATCGTTGATCCGAGAGCAAAGGCGTCTTGACAAAGAAGCGCCTCGTCTAAACGTCAGCGGTTGAACGGTTCAATTGACCGCGATTGATTCGCAATTTCTCCGAGAATAAGGAACAGGTGTGCGAGGGCACCGGCCGAAAACAGTCTAGCCACGAAGGTCCCTGAAGGTAGACCGATTGATTAATCGTGTCCGCCTTTTGGAAGGGGGAAAACCCGCAGTGGTAAGTGTAGGCAGACATCAGTGTCAGACACGTGGCAGAGGTTCCTTCATTCGACGTAGAATCCGCAGGACAATCTTGTTTTATGGCAATTTTTCCCACGTCCTTCGCGAGGATCCTTACGAATCAGGATACCTCCTTCAATATTTTATCCCTCCAGGGTTAAAAAAAAAGAGTTGCATTCATTCATTCTCCGTCGAAGAATAGCCTCGCAAATCCACGAGGTATACAAGGGAGATCAAAGTTCGCCTGTTTCACTCCGCAGGAGCAGAAGAGCTCTCCGATTCGATACAGGTATGTGGGGGTACGAGATGATGTTTAAATGCGAAGTTTTTCATTCGAACAAATTTCGGGACGTGGATGTGTTGATATCGGCGTTCACAGCGAGCTAATGTGTACATAATCCGATCGAATTGCCCCGGTTCTTGATAAATACATGCATGCTGAAAAGCTGAGTAAACAGTAGGTACGCGAGGCGTCCGAAAAGAGCAAATTGTATTTCATCCCTTTGCCGAATTACTTTGCGAAATTAAGCGTGTCGTTATTCGAGAGAGAACGAATCCGAGCAGAGGCTGAAATTCTCCCAAGATTAACGAGGAGCCAGAAGCTGCTCGAAGCTGAAGAGAAGCTTTTAAATTCATGATCTATTTTCTGATCATTACACGAGGTTCTCTTTCACATTTGGTTTCCTGTTTAATTTATGTGCCTTTCCTCTTCTTGGACTACGTTTTGCTCAACGGGTTAATCGGATTCTTTCAGTAGCCTTAGAGGTGTGAATTGTCGAGACCTGCAATCACGTAGCGCAGAGTATAATTCTTGGTCCGAAATCGAGACACGTTTCGCTTTTTGCGACTTTAATCGGAAGCGACTCGTAAAAGTAAATGTTTTGCGGGAGCGTTGAGCGTAATTAAGAGCAATCATTAACGCCCAGCTGCGCGAGTCTCGTTACACGGGAATGGGAATGAACGAAAAGGTTTTAAGCGCGATAAGGAGAAAAAAAAACCATAAACAACATTAGAGTGATTCGGGTAAATGTTCAGAGATATTTGCAGCGCGCAAAATCATCATGAGACAAATTTACCGGTTTAATTAATCCGAGGTATATTAAAAAACACTGAGAAGTTCTTCGGTCGTTTCTTACGGATTGCAAAACCTTATTTTGTCATAAAAGAAAAAAAGATTCATACCTCAGCGAAATTTGACTCGAATGTTGAAAATCGATTGCACAAATACGACGCCTGGTGAAATCGATACGAAATTAATATGCCTTCTCTGGAAAAGTATAAGCGGCTTATACATTATAAGAAGTTGAGTCTTGAGGAGCAACTCTGCGCGTATTTCCTTCCACAGAATTGCCAATTTCCTGTGCACCGAGATTTGCGGATGTTTGTTTTCTGCTCACCGTTTTGCCGACTGCATGATTGCACAGCTGTCTGATCATACTCCCCGTTACACGGGTCAGGAAATTGCTGGTTAGTGTTCTCCAATTTATTTCAATAAATTCAAATTCAATCCGATTTTCGCTACTGCGGTAAATTGTCTGCACTTTTTCGAACAGGCAGGTACAGCTAGACCGACGCCCTTCCGATCTCACATAAGAAAAGCACTCGGGTATCCAGTTTCCTTAAATTATTCATAGCTTCAATCTACTTCGAAAAACCTTTGACGTATTCGCGCTAGCGAGATCAAAGTCCTAAGCAAACTCCATACACCATCTTGAAAGTTCTTGATAAAGAAACAGATGTAAACTGAACGGCGATAATCCGAGGGTGGAATAGAACCAATAGTCGGATAATCGTTCGGCGAAATAATGGAATAGATTTTTCGAAAACTTATAACAGAGAAGAGAAAAGAGGGAGTGTTATTACACCCGCATGTGCGGATAAACGAAGAGGCGTTAGCCTCGTGGTTTCTAGGGTTGAAAATGTGTTTCTAAATTATGCGAATCCCAACGGGAAATATTATTCCTCGTTCAGTAGTTCTCTTCTCTGCGCTCAAATTTTCGCCAATAAAACTAAAGAAGGAGGGAAAGAACTGTCCTCGTATTCTTGTGCTGGTGAACTGCAGGGAACGTGGCTTAACCCCTTCCGTTGACCTTTCAGCGAGATAAGCGGAAAAAGAGGAACAGGAGAAAAAGTAAAAAGCGGAAACGAGCTTGAGCAATTTTTAACAAAGTTGGTGAAACTATATGAACCTCGTGCGAAGGTGTGCCTATGGGTGAAGTGTATTTCAACAATTCTGTACACACATCCGGATCGTGAATCATGGATTTTCTTTTAGGAACCCATGTCAAATTCCCTAGGGGGTAACGAGGCGAGTTTCTCACCGAGAAAGGTACGGGGTTGTAGAATTTTTTAATCAATATTTCATACGAAATAAGCTCGATGGGAATTATTCCCTAATCCTCTGCAATCGCGGGGAGCCCGGGTACGCGTAACGAGTTCATATTATACTTTGGCTCGGTATTAAAAACAAAAATAAATTGAAAAAAAATCAGTTAGTCCTGTATAACCATCGAGAGAAATCAATCGAGGGGATGGATGGGAAATTGGGATTGAAATGAAAAAGAAAAATCAAGATACACTTTCGTTCAAAACGAAAAAACCCTGACCAAACGCTTTGAACATTTTGCAAATATCAAAGGCCAAAAAAAAATTTCGACTTTCGTATAGGCATACAGTTTTTTTTTTTTTTTTTTCTTTCCAAACGTCGAAATCTCATGAATTTATTAAAAAAAAAATTTGAAAAACAAAAATCATAAGCTCGTAGTTTTGTAAATTATTTGTTTATCTCCGTGCGGAAACTTCCTATGTGCAGGGCTCGGGGGATTGTAAAAGTAAATGAATACGTGGGAAGCTGATGATACCGTAAATGAACGAGAATTCGGACGCAGTTTTAGGCTTCGAATTTGCAATTTGAAATAGTTTTAAGCCGTGGCGTGGTTCGGGGAGTTTCGAGGCTAACTTTTCGGGTATAGTAGCGCGTTTCGGTCTGAGTGAAAGCTCGATAGCCCCGAGGCTAGTGTCCAGTCTGATAGCGGAAAGAGGAGTTCGACAATGGCGAGATTCGATATTATCAATGTCCCAGGAACTCTTAAGCCGCCGCCCACGCCCTGGCCGGCGATACGAGATCCAACAATACGCGGACAAACCTACAATCGAAAGTTGGGACATATTTCAGGTTTTGGCACCGGCATCCGGAGATCTCGATAAATCCTTAGGTCGTTTCGCGTCATGGAAAAAGAAGTCGATACCTAGCCGATGTACCGGCTTCTATAGCCGCTTGTATCCCGGGATGGCGGAGAAAAATTGTTACGGAAATGAAATAAAAATGGGAAATATATAAAGTAGCAAAAAAAAAAAATTGGAGAAAAAAAAATAAACACATCAAGGAACTGACCAGATAAAATCTGACGTACTAGCTGCATCTAGGTATCGGAAACCTCGATCGCCTGTCGCCGACGTGTCTTCTGCTCTATTTATTCCTAATTGAAATCCGCCAAACCTTTTGTTGGGAGTTAAAACCTATTCTGATAGGTATACGCGTATCCCTAGGTATGTACATTGCGAAAGCTGAATCCGTTCATGTCTGAGCCGAAAGGATTTCATCCCATTCGTCCCAGGTGCATTTCCCTTGCCTTGACCGGTCCCGCTTCTCTCCTCGCATTGTGTCATTCGTTATGTTAGAAATCAGGGGAATTTTATTGAACAGAAAATCTCAATCTCAAATTTCAAATCTCAGAAAAAACTTTTCGACGAACTAACTGATGGCAAAGCGACCGGATGGAATATCTAATTATATTATTATACGATAAGTGATCTTCGACGTCAGCCTCTAGAGGAATACCCATGCTTACAACTTCTTCCAAGTGATCGAATATAAGGCCAAGCGTAAAATCTAAGCACCAAAAACAAAAATTGGCTTCCAACTTCGCAGGGCTATAAGGACAAGCTGCTCGATCCGCGAGCTTTGGATGAAAATTCTGCTTTTCTTTATTTCAAGGAATGCGATTCGCCGCGGCATAAACGACATGAAAATTCTGCAAGATACTCTCAGCTGCTTAAAACAAACGATTAATGTTCGATAGAATGTCGGAAGCCGTATACTAGACGTCACCACGTCGTTTGTACCGTAGTAACATATCACCTATGTGTGCCGCGTTGAAAGCTCACATCACCACTATACACTGGTTACGACTTTCCACCGGTACCCCGATGAATATCATAGTTTGAAAATGTCTTGGAAGTTATTCTGTCGCAGAAATTTCAGTGCAGTCATAGAAATCAGTTCACACTTTATCAGGATACGAGCGTATTCCGTCTCATGACACGACAAGCACGTGTGCAGGGCAACATTTGCAAACTTGGCATCAGGCGTCTTGGTATATAATATAACATATACCGTTAGTTATTTACACGGATATATGTACTAGGCCGTGAATTTTCTCTCGGATATCAAGATCAACGAAATTTTTCTCGTTCTGATATTCTCCGCGTGCGTATGACTGTGAGTGAATTTCTGAAACGTGGAGAGTCGCATGCAAATTTCCGAATTAATTGAAATACTTTTTTGACCCTGTTCAATTTTGATTCCGCTTTGTTTTCCTGCAGCATATAAGTGATCGATATTGATAATACGGGCTAAACGCCGTGACTATAGCGAACGTTACATCAAGGGCTGTTTAATTCAATCAGCAAGTGTTCAGGCCAGCATCAGCACCGAGTGCGGGATTCACGATGTAGAAACGTCGCTGATTGGGTCATTAACGTTATTAAATTACATGGTCATAACGCACCCGATGTCTGACGAGAAATATGGAGCCGTTGTACGCGGAACAGTGCGATGCAGTGGAGTCCCGCGTTAACCTCCCATTAGTGAAGAGGATCCAGTGTAGTTGGTACGGTTATGCACAATTAACGAATCTGTTAATTCCCGAGAACGTAGATCATCATCGGCTCTGCATCACGCAGGATAATGATCACGTATATCTACCAATGGTAATTATCAACGTTCGGTGTAACGAATTACCGACAATTCAGGTGAATAGCGGGGTGAACCAGTTTTGGGGAAAATGCAATTTCATTCGTTCCGATGTCAAATATTCCCAATCTATACCCATCTCTACTTTATTTCGGGATAAACCGAGTATCAAACCGATGACCAAGCCGTAAGTTATCGAGTTCTTGAGTCGGAGTAGGCACCCACCTATAACGTTGAGAGCAGTAATGCTCTCCGATGTACTTCAGGAAGCGATAACTCAGGCTCGATCATCGATACTGTACACTTTGTGAGGTAGCTATGGATTTATGTGGATTTCTTCTGTGCAAGTTCTCTTTGAGGAGAAGAAAACTCTCCATACTTACTTTGCGAAATTATTATTACCTGCTGCCAATTTTGGAATCGGGAAACTTACTTGACGACGTTTCGTCACTTCCCCGGACGATTTTTTCCCCCGACTAAACACTCACGTGTAGAAATGCAAACGTACGATCTTAAGGGTCGTTATGTTGCGTGTCGGGTATCGCCTATCGGGAACGGAGAATGGGGGTCGCATAGACGGCAGGGTATTCGCACAATGGAGGAACGCGGCGTTTGTCGCTTTTGTGAAGCCATGAATTCGTAATGTATCGATCATGGATCAGATACCAGGGGTCTTCGTATATCTTTGAACGTCGCGTCGGATATGCATTGACATTTGGCTGGGAGATCTCTTCGGTATATATGCGGATACAGAAATCTGTAAATGAGGTTCGCTATTGGAGGAAAAAAACGAGCATGAGTACTTGTTTATTTGGCTTGAGACAATCCCTGAGCCAAAGACAATTGTCGACGGTATAATTTCCCGGAATTCTTTATACGTGACACGTTTATTTTTCTCCCACGTTTTTACAACAGTTTTACGGTTCCTTACCCGACTATTTCCCCCAACGTAATCAACCCGAGCATTTTATACGTCCGAAAATATTTCGCCGGAAGAAAAAAAGAGAAAAATCAACCCGAGAACTTAGAACTGAATCGATGGAAAAAACAGGATCTGAGGACATTCGAAATCGCCCTGCTTTTTGATACTGGTAAAGTATCATGGCTGTCAAGTATCGAAAATTGTAAAAGATCGTCGCGATTTTCTCGCGGATGTGGAATCGCGACAACACACCGCCGTCATAGCGACGACGACCATTTGTCGCTCGAGGGATTCCGGCGCTGGTACCTTGGGACTGGCCAACGACACGTCCCAATGATTGATGACACGTCTTTATGCGTCGTATCGATGAATACGCAGAGATGAGAGGGACTGATGCAAAGTTATCGCTATTCTCGCCTCGCCTTACAGAGGCTATCAGGTTCTGTCTGACTTTGGTAGAAGTTAAGCTTCTTTTCGTCTGACAACACCGGCCGAAAGCCCGAAGCTCCCATTCACACATTGTACGCGAGTATAATACAGAAATTTGCGAAACAATTTTTTTGCGAAGGGAATGGGAGAATTTTGTGGACTAGCTTTTTTCAGTTTTCTCATCTATATTGGAACTATCGTGAAATTTTGCGAAAAGCTATGCGAAGAATTGGCCCGTGGCTCGGCCCGGGAAGCTTTCCAAATTCCAAATAATGCATGTAAAAAATGTTGGAACATAAAGAAGAAAATTTTTCGTACGAAATTCCGAGACAGGATCTCTTTGAGCTTTGTATTTTCCTTTTCTCATAACGATATTGAAATTCATGAATTTTTCTTTTTCATCCACACAGGGTACGAGACGGTGTATGAAAGGCACCCCATTATTCCCTCATGTGTTGTGACGTTGAACGGTACCCGATACAACGGCGGAGGTCAGCTTTTGTCATCATTGACGGTTCGGCGGTTGACGGGAATTTAATTTTACGTTTTTAGTCTCTCGATACAAGATTAACGACCCTCGCTTGTCACGTGCGATTAACCATTTGTTATCATGGACAGCGGTGGGCTAAACAATTCTTTGATTCTTCGATTCTCTCGATCGCCATACTCCCCTTAAAAACACACGGACATACCTACCTAAAAAACCGAAATGATTGATCCCCCGAATCAGTACGTTGCAACGATTTTACATCAAAAAAACAATAAATTGACAATCTCATACCGCGCAGTTCCGGTTAAGATGATGTGGACCGATTTACCGTATGGGACATTTGAAACGGGGAAAATTCCAAAAAAAAGTACATTTTTGAATTTTATACGACATTTGGCTATTAGCATTTTTAAGTTCCCACATTTTCCTGTTAGAAGGAGAGGGAGATCGTTCGATTTGAATTAATAGGTCGCTGTCAATCTATCGCGTTACGCAACAAAAAATTCAGAGGGAGTTAGACTAGGGTGCCAAAGGGCAAACGGGAATTGAAAAAAATGGGCGAAATTCTCGCCTGGGCTTTTAGTGCGCTTGTATACTCTATGGGGGCGAATTTTATACCGAATACTACGACTAACCTGTAACGCGGTACAGCCACTAAGAAAGCGAAGGAGATCGACGGCCTAGGATCGAAAAAATTTCAACGATAGAAACACACGTGAAGAATTACCTACATCAATTCCTCAACGTCCCGACGCGTGACGTCGGCCAGGCTTGCGACGAAAATTTCAAACTTTTCCGACCCAAAATCCGGCACAGAACTTTCTCGGATCTAAAAGTTAAGCTTGTTCACTGAAATCGGACCCAACCGTTTGCAATTACCTTTTTGACAAGATTTTAGACATATTTTAGGTAATCTCTCGTCGAAGACAGCATTGGGAATAAATTCGATGCAACTTCTAACGGATTAGTAGCCAGCAATCGACATTTGGCAATTATTGGTTGATTCTTGGCATCTGGTCTTCAAGAATTGCGAAATTGGCAGTAAGTTTGAGTCTTGTCGGTATAAGGTACCTGATCGTTACAACTGGGCAAAAAATAGATCGGTGAAATTGACAAATTCTAAGATTCTTATTTTTAGTTGTATTATTGTACTTGGCATGATACCAATACATTGCTCCTAAGAATGAGCTCACCTTCGTAGAACCAAATACACGGTAATGCGATGAAATTTTTGTCCACCAATTTTAAGGCAAAAGTTATATCGAATCGCGTATCGTTTATGATTATTCGATCGCGGAAGAGGAAAAAGTTCGATGTGTGATTCGCAACAGTTTATTTTCCACTTCCCTGCTCCTGCAGCGAACCTATAGCAAATTCTGATGGAAATAAATTCTAGCCTTTCTTTTCTTTCGTGGAAATGAAACGTTCAAAGTTGCATCAACTTTTTCACTGCGCCACCACCGCAGTGGCGCGGTGGTCGTTTTTCTCAAAAAGGATGAGAGCCAGAAGGCGAAAAATAAAACGTCGGAAAAACAGCGGCTTAATATCCTGCAGATTGGTGATATAGACGGTCTAAGCTCTCGGAGGAAGTTTTCTCTCCATTATTTCCCACCTCGGTGTATACAGTCGCGAGGGAGCCTACCGAATGTTGGCAAAAGTCGGTTTCCTTGAACGGCTGTATACTGCTGCAGATTTATGCTGAAGGAAGATATGGATGAGTGAAGGGACTCCCACGACCAAGAGGAGCCCGAAAATCACGAAAGAGGAAAAGAGGAAAAGAGCAGGAGGAAACAGGGAGCGGGGAGAACCGGGCATGATAACAGGTTGCGATGGTTAGCAGGCAGCACCAGTCAAGCAAGGAGCCTGGAGCGGCTGCCCACCGTGATTGATGGCTAATTTATAACCCTCCCCATCTCAAACTCCCAACAAGCACCCTCATAACATTCCCTCCAGCGTGAATGATACCCTGTACCAGGTGCTTACCATTTACACGTAGATTTACAAGCCCGGGATCCGCAGCATCAGGGAATGCTTTTAGGATCCATCTAAACGGATCATCCTGGATAGTTTAGACCTCAGATTCCATGGTCCGAGTCCATAGACTCGGACAAGAAACGATTCAGACGATACAAACTCGTTGTAGACCTCGACGGTTCTATCGATACTTTACAGAACTGAGGAATACTGTTTGGAACTGAGAAACGGTTCCACGAACGTCTGGCCAAAGACATCGGCGTTTTTCACCGCAGGAGTTCTATCAGAAGCTGGCGTTACGCCTGTTGGAAAATTGATCAGGAAACCCTTTGAACCAAGCCAATCCATCCAGTGATGTAGAGTTTTACGAAATCCTACTCGGGCTGGTAACTGGTTGTAAAAACTAACGGTAGCTCGTAAATCCGGGAGAAACTATCCTCGGTATATTGTAAGCTACTATAAAAACTGTCGTGGAAGTTAGCGGCTTCTTGCAAACCTCAACTTCCATGCAATCCATACAAACATTTTAAACCTCCGGCGTACAGTGTGCCAGTGTTTTTATAACAGTAAGTTTCCACTAGTCGATCGGTGGAATCGGTTCCACAGTTGTTCGTGTTACAGTTATACAACCCAGCGTCCCTTGACGACTGTCAAATACCCCTTGAAAAATGTTAGTTTCAAATGATAAGCGAAGAAGTTTGCCCATTTGTTATCAAAAACATCGATCGATCTTACAAGATCTTACAAGAGGAGAGAAAACGCGGCTTATGACAGAGGAAGTCATAATCAGGCTTGGCAAAACCAGGTCCGGATATTCTACGTCAATTTTCGCCCCCTCCAACGATACTTAAGGTCATTTAATTTCATGCTCAATTATGGTCGTTGGTTTATCAGCAGATCGTGACCATCGCACGAAGCTGACATCTGTCTCACCCCAAGGCGATACGATGTACAGGAATTTACGACTTTTCCTCAAATTACCGGACCATGTTACACATGGAGATTTCGGGGCCTGATCGGATCGGGACTTACCGTAGATCCGCGCGTATTTTCTGACCAAAGTAGATGACAGATGGACGCGGAGAACGGATTCAATATCGAGGCAGAAGTTCACTGGGTTTGTAATTTCCTCCTTTTAGGGAAAAATCAACCGAATACACAGTTAACGTATCATGAGGAGCACTTGGTAAATTTTTTATCGTAGTATCCGAAACTCCGTTTATTGAATGATTGGGTAAATTCTAGATCGGCATTACGACGAATGGCACTGTGCAAAGTCGACAGAAATCTGTCGCGGTTTGAAACACTTGACGAGAAACGCATGGCACATCTCACTGTGACGAAGGCCTCGCGGCTTGGGCCATTCCGAGCGAAGATAATTCCTCTTTTAAATTAGGCAGCTTCTATTTCGGCCCAAGACCCGCAAGGAACCAGATGCACGATAAAGACCCGATTCTTACTGCGGTTCCTTTCCTTCGTTAGCCAGCCCGTGAGCCGAACGGCCGACTCGACGCGACACACTAACGAAAATAACCCCGAGAGACGGGCAGCTAAATATACTGGAGTTTAGCTGCCGACTTGTGTTAGATTCAAGCTCGGTACGGAGCGTAGAGTCGCCACTGTACCTCGTTCTCCGAAATCCTGTCCACTTCGTCCTGCAGCAAAGAGACACGTGGCCTTTGCCTCGTCTCGACGTCTTTCGGAAGAGTCGAGGTGAGCTTGCGGGGAAAAAATGGGAGAAGGGTGGTGAGAATTTTTGGAATTTATCACTCGTACGAAATTTTAAAGACCGGTTATATTTGCGTCACTTTGAGACTGTGAGCCTGGTACAGAAAAGCTTTGTCGGCTAGAAGACTAGATGATCTCCTGGTCGGACCACCGGCTGAATTGTAAATATTTATAGACCGGAGGGACAGAGGTTGTGAATAAAGCTTCGCTGTGCGAAAGCCGACAACGCGAAGAAGAGGCTGTTCGTTGTCCCGCTCTTCCCAACGATCGTTCGTCGACCTAACGAACTATAAAAATCCTAGATAAACTCGTATGGCGAGGATTTAGGGGAAGAGGAGCTTATGGAACGGCGGTAAGTGCCAATTACACTCTTGACGGACAAAAATAAACACCAAAATCTCGAGATTTATTATCTGTTTGCTCTATCCTGGCTTTGGTGCACGGACGACACTCGGAGATCTTCTCATCATTGCAGAATCAACTTTCCAATCAATCTTACGGTCTTACAAATCTCTGATCAATTTTTGTGCAAACCAGTTCTTTTAAAGTTTAAAGAGTCCAAAATGTCGTACTTGAAATACTTCGAGCATGATTTTAGATGATTTCAAAGTCTTCAAAATACGCGAATGATTTGGAATCATTCGGTTTTACAGAATGTCAAAATTCTCGTTGCGTTTCAAAGGACTTCCATAAGTTTGCATGGATGATTGACAATCTTCAATACTTGAAAGTAGTAGCTGGTTATTTATTTGAAAAATCAATCTCCCGAGGGTTGAGATTTCAGTTTTGGTGTTGTAAATGAGAAAAATGGTGGTTCGTGATGATTGGAGAGCGGTAAATATTTTCTTCAGTATTTACGTGCGTGATACATGCGTCTCTTGAAAAGTAGGCCCTTGAAATCCCGGGCTTTGATCTCTGGTACGAAGCTTAACTTTCGGGTTTCCTTTGCGTTTAGATCAGTCCAAAGAACCCGTCGAGACCCGTAACTAGATTTTGCCAGCCAGACTTTGTCAGCCATGAATGCGTGAAAAACACGAGACGGAAATTTTCTGAAAGCGAAGCAAACAGCTATTCCGATTCTTACGAAACCAGTTCGATTTCGTCAAATGACTTTCACCCAAAAGATATTCCAAACTTTTCCAAGATCAGCGAGATAAATCACCAATATTTGCAAATGGTGTTCATCATTTTTTTGGCGAATTGATTTTATAGAATTCGATAAGACTTTTCGAGATAAAAAAAAAAAACTCGATTCTAGAGTCGATAGAGATATTTCGCGGGGCAAAATTCTCCTCTTCTCTTCAAAAATTTTGACAAATTCCTTTCGAATTGTATAGAAAATATATGGGAGATAGGAAAATTGGATAAAGGCAGCATCGTTTTCCGAAGTCCCTATTCTCGGTAAAGATAGCTTAGCCTTTACAATCCCCTGTCAAACGAGGTGTCCCTCATAACTTGACGGTATACCGTAAAATTGTATCGAAATTATTATGGCAAGGAACTGGTGGAATAAAAATTTCAATTTCGTTCGTTCGATTCTTACTGGCTTCCCCGATACCCTCCGTTTAGTTGAGAAAATGTAATATAACGAAAGGATGAAAAGGTTAAAAGATCGTTGGTAACTTTACGCGGTAACTTCGTAAAGCTTTGGGATTCCCTTTAGTATTTCGCCCCCAGATCGTTCCTTCGCGTATGTATTCACCTATACGTATAAAATGAGCACGAAACTGTGTATATGATAACGCAGGACTACGTTGGTCCTACAAATTAAGAAATAGAAACTAAATCCAAGGTTAAAAAATTCTTTTCTCACAATTTCAATCAGGTGGAAGCAATAATGACGATAGAGGGTAATAAAAATAAAAATAATGAAGTGATACTTGTCGAAACTTCCAGGGGATGAGGAGAAAAAAAAATGAGAAGAATAATAATACGCTTACGATTATTGTTACGGTTATATCTATAAGGGGAAATCGACTATAGATCAGAAATAACCGATGGGAATTGTCGAATAAAAAGAAACTGATACAGCAATAATTTATACAGAAACGATGCAAATATGAAATCCACTAGACCAGAGCGAATCACGTTTATGAATCTCTTTCAAAGTTTGAAGAGACTGAGCGTTTTTGACAGCGGACAGTTTTTTGATTTTCTATAAATCGGCTGTCTATGTAACACATGTTTCATTCTATCTACAAATTTGCTAGACTGAATGAAGAATAGAATCGTGCCTGTATGCCATCTATTGCTGAAAGGTTAAGGGTTCGTATTTTCCCTCTGGGATCGGGCAGGTATCATGTGATCTCACCTCCGCGGATGGCATGAGAATTTTTGAACCCTGAAAAATGTTTCGAGAGGCGAAGTCAATTGAAATAACTAAATAAATAACTGGTAAATAAGAAAAACAGAAGAAGAAGAAGAAAGAAAAAAGAGAGAGAGAAAAATTATACGTGTTTCCATAACGTTGGATGATTTGAGCAAATATTTGAGATGTTTGTGTATCGTATATATTTTTCTCGGTATACTGCAACGAGTTTTGATTTTATTTGTTCATCTCCGTGTACACAGAATGAAAAAATAAAATGAAATAAAAAAAGGACTCTTTGCTTTGATTCCATTCTAGATAATCAAAATTTCCAATCAAAATACGGAACCGTGTTACGTAGCCATGCTTTTGTAATTAACTAATCAACTACAGTAGCGTAAGGCGTTTGCGTGAAACCCTCCGCCCGTTTCAAGCCGAGAGAAACTCCCAACGAAAAACAATTCAAACTTGTTATTTCATTGATAATTTAAACCTCAAGGGTCCATCTACCTTTGACTTAATGACAACGCTTTGCGGCTTGCTTGCCCGCTCTTTTCTCCGCGAGAAATTAAAAATTCTGATACATTTGCTGGTCTGTTTTATCCACATATACCATCCGACTCCCCTTCGAAATAACTTTTCATTGTAATGAAGAAGCTGGGAAAATTAACCCCATGAATAATCATGAGTTAAACCCCGCAGATGATAACATTCAATTATTATCTGTTGACATATATACCTACGTCGGATAAGTATCATCGCGAATTTATTTCACGATCTAAAACATGATATGATTCATTTTTCAGCCCACTACCTACCACCCTCTTCATTTTTTTTTTTCTCTTTCATCAATCAATTTTCAGATCATCAGTCGAGTGAGAATTCCTAATAAGAATCTCCTCAGTCAATGATCGAGGTCCTCATTTTTCATTCTATTAGGTTTTATGCACCTCTATCAACAACCCGATTATAAATCGCATTATCGATCATCGCGAGGGCACGGTTTTTCCTTAATTTTTATCTTCTCATCGTTGATATATCGTTCGAGTTCATTCTCCGTCCGCGAATCGATTTCATATTGAATAAAATCCGCCTTATATGCTCCGCCGGCAAAGTAATGACTTCTAACTTTGATATTCCTGTAAGTATAGTCGGAGATGCTACGAAGGATTTTCCGGCTCAATGGACCGCAATCATTCTCCCCAATTTTTCTACCAGATCTTTATCTCCGACGCCCGTACAGCCGCAAGATTAAGGAGACAGAGCAATTTGCAAACACATTTATTATACCTACTACAGAAGTTGTACACAGAACCAAACCCGTGTCTGTGCGCATACGTATGTTAGAAAATGACTAGAATCGAGCCGAATTAAGCGATTGCGAAGAGTGAGAGGACGTCTCACAGGTGATTAACATACCGCCTCGCGGTTATTATCATGGCACGTGTAATTTCAACGTGCTAATGTACGAAAGAGGATAGAGGGGAAACTGAAATCGCAGCCATTTGCGGATTAATTAAAATTTCCTAGCTGACAAAGCCGCGTTTTCCCCGCCTAGAGACGCGGGCGACATTTCAAATACATGAGGAGGAGAGAAAACTGCATCCTGCAACCACGCACGATATTTATTCGAACAATTTTTGATCAAATTTTTTCACAATCCAAAAATCAAGATTATTCAAATGTTTTTCTAGCTCTTGAATCTTTGAGTCTTAATTCGAGTCTTTGCGTGACCGCGGAATAGGTGCAGCTAGAGGCTATGAAGGGGGTGCAGAAAAAGGAAGTGAACAAAGTCCGAAAAAGGTGGGTACGAAAAAAAATAAGAAAATAAAAAAACGAGAGAAACCCGCGAGGTGCGGATCCGGAGGTTTTTCCTGGATTTAGAAGATAAATGCTCGTCAAGCGATGCAAGTAAAATATTTGTTCAGTCCGTGCTCTCGTCTGTCTGCTGGGCTGTCAGACGCGGGCAATGCCATTCCACTTCGAGGCTTTGCTTGTAGAGGAAGACAGACCGCGGGCAGACGGACCTATCCAGGATGGTGAGATAAAGGATTGAACAAAGAACAGAGAACAGAAGAGGATGAAAGGACCCTTTGCTCCGTTCTGATCCTGCTAAAAAATTAGCATAAAATCAACCGCTTGGTATCACGCTGCGATTTCACCCCGAAGAGCGCAGAATTCATCCCTTAAGATCCAGAATTCGAAGACCTTGAAATCAGACGAATGTAAAAAAACCTCGTCGGTATCATTTACAGTTTTGATAAACTTGGGAATAATGAAAATAGTTTTGAAACGACTAAAACTTCACGGTTTGAGGTACTTTCCAAGGACCCCTTTTGTACATTTATATTATGAAAGGTTGAACAAGCGCAAAGAAATCTCCGGCGGATTAATTCAAAGCCAAATCTTCCATCTGCGGTGGCAGCAGGTGTAATGGTACCGAGATACTTTGTGCTGGTCACGTTTTATCGCAAGTACCTACAGTAGCGAGTTTGCACTTGTCATAGAAACTCCTGTGAGACATGGGGGTCTGTATGCATGCATGTGCCAGGTACCTAGATCTATTATATGGTAAACGTGGGTTGCTGTAGTCCGGAATTGCGATCCTTTCGCTATTCTGTTTTAGCGTCTTTTCCACAGTTCCGATTTTGACTCTGCACCCGCTGCAGTTGTCAGTTGTTTATCTAACCATTGGCACGATCATTGTTCTTTTGCATCATGTTATAGATTCACGTCACGTATCCTACCGAACCAGATTGCTATCAAAAAAGAAACTTTTACGAGTGATCAGGGCGTCAGGTGCAACGCCGTCTCTTTCTATCCGGGAACTTTCCCGTTCTGACAATAAAACAACGACTTATTTTATCCTCTTCGATTCGTTCCGACAGTAAACCTAGAAGTTACTTCTTCCGCGCGATATTCAACGTCCTAAATTCTGCTCCAGTCCTTCAAACGATTTACTTCGAACTTGCATCTTTTCTTCGGCTATAAAACCCGAGAGCCAAGTTCGAAGGAGATTCTTCGTAACGACGAAAAAAAAAGCTCATACGAACGATTGACTAGAGTGAAATATCGCTTTCAGACTGAATAGTGAAAAAACTGTGAAACAATACAAAAAATTCACCAAAGTTCGGCTGCATACGGTTCCAGATTTTTTGGAACCACCAAAAGTTACGGGATTCGAATAGTTTCGGGATTTGAACATTTTTGGGAAAACTATTCCCGGAAATGAATTCGGACAGGGAATTTCGCATGGGTCCGGAACTCAGGCGTCGATGTTGGCGAAATTGGTCGTTGGCGTTAGAAGACTAGTTAGAGGAACTCGTCGCAGACCCGCGACCGGGTTAAACAGCTGCCTGAGGAATCCACCGCGAGCAATGTGGAGTTTGAAATCCTCTCCGTCGTCTCTTCGCCCAAAGTCCCATACTCCCATTTCCGCGTCATGAGTGACACCGCGCAGCCACACATACGTTACGTCACGTTACGCCAGGAGTCTAGCACTAATTAATCATTTTGATTGCCTGTCCCTCGGCCGCCCGACTTTCGGCGGTTCTCAACTCGACACATGCGTGTATTTCCAGCTTCTAAGACCGAAAGGGCAAACCGTGATAGACTTATTAATGATAGACGTAATAGACGCGAAATAGTCAAAATCGAACTTCTCAGAGTTGCGAATATCATTTCTGCACGCGAAATACTTCGAGTATGGATTTCGCTAATTTCACTCCGATTTTACACACGATCAATAATTATCAAATTATTTTCGAAGACATTCATTCGAGTAACAGATTTAAAAAATTTCTTAATATTTAGCCAACGATATTTACCGCGAATAGAAAAGTTCCAAGATCGTATAATCGCTCGAACGGAATCTCATCACGCAGGTATAAAAAGTGCGCAAATTAAGCTCGAGTTAAGACTCGTTGTCGCGAATTTCATACGCGATTAACGGAATTTTGAGTTCTATGAGAACTCCTGCAGATGTCCTTCACGTACGCAACCATCTACACATCCTGCTATTCCCCACAAACCGAGGAAACAATATTGCGAAATTTTGACCCTAATGGAATACGTGTCGTTCCAGTCATCATTCACTCCGGAGAAGGTGGAACAATGAATATCCAGCTTCCCAGACCTTTGAAAGGGGTAAAACCGCAGTATACCGAAGTATGTAGCCATCTGCTAGTAGCTAAACGTTTTTTCAAAATAACATCAAATTTGCAATCAATTCCAACTCATTAATTATCGATTCAAATTCTTCCGCATTTATGGAATCACTTATTCCCAGTACCTAATTGATGAGACATCACACCGATCGTGAACTTCGGTATTAGGTATAATAATGTATCAAAGTTATGGTGTCAATAGTTTGAAACTTGCCAGAGAACTCGTAGAATAGTTAATCAAGTCGCGATATGTCGATGATTGTTAATTATAATTGTCCGGGGCGAATTTGTTCGATTAAAATTTCGAGTCTATTGTATTCTGTTAACTTGATTAATTTTAACGAAGAGATGAGAGTACGAGAATAAAGTCTGGGATGAGTATTAAAGGGCGAGAAACTCTGACGAGTAATTTATCAGTAAGGCTTGCCTGACTTTTTTATTCGGCTGTCTTTTCAACCCCATTCTAACTCTTCGTTTCGTACGCATTTTTACGCGTGTTGTTTTTTTTTTTTTTTTTGCTCGTTTTTGCTGGGTTTTTCTTTTCCCCCCCCTTTTTTTTTTTTGTTATGAACGAAGAAACGATAACGGATGAATATAGAGTTTAGTTTTTGTCGCAATCGAATCGATTTGAATATTAGCAAATGCTGGAGACGCGAGTTTTTCGAAAAAAGAAACCGGTGCAAAGTATGGCATCGACTAGCAGTAAGTAAAGAGAAAAAAGTCCCCTTTCAACGGAGGAGGTATGAATAGACAGATTTTATTTCCATGTGAAATAAACTGCCAGACATATGGTTGAAAAAAAAATTTCCAACTTTCACGCCGTTCTTTTCGTCGCTATAGATACCATTGATAAAGCTAACCCTAAAAATCCAGAGAATATAGACTACGGGAAAGTTGACTACGGATAAAAGTAAATAAACTTCGTTGTTGTTATATTGAAAACTGGAAATTTTAACATAACAAAAATATCGGGTAGAAAATCAGAACCCGTATCTAATTGAAACACCGATCAATCGGAGGCAATTATTATTCCAAACTCCAAAGGCTTGATTTCCTTCAAATTATCTCCATTCCATAATTCACGAAGATTCTCAAAGTCACAAACAAAAATCCTGTAGCGGAAGACAACGTCTGGAAATATACGATTTCCCAAAATTTCAACTCACTAAAGCTCGCTAAGCTAACCGTGAGAGAAAAAAATTAAAATCGGAGGTAATCGACTCCCGCAGACTCCGCGCTAGGTCCTGGAAGCTGGATACCTTTTGCATGGAAACTTTCGCGTACATGCAAGCACGTGGATCCTTTCCCCTTTCTAACACAGCGTCCAGTATTTAACCAAATTGAAAAACAAACATACGGAGTGGACAAGCAGCTCCTTGTCCGGCTAGTTAGTTTCCCATGCAGTGCCACATTGAGTACAATAGGGGTGTAAGCTGGTTATGGTAATGCTAGTAACACGCGGTGGGTTACGTTACGAGGTCGAAAACTTGCTGAGGAAAATTTGCTCCGAGGGGTTCAGCGCCCCTTGACACAACTATCGCGTACGGTGTCACGGCGTTACGCTGTACGCTATGCTAAATTTGACCCGAATTAGTATTGTGCAAATCGCTATTTACGGATGAACACGTCCTCGGCCACCAGTCACAGGAATAGATACTCATCTACCTGCGCGTACTCGATTACCACAATTCGATGAAAATTATAGCCGAAACTTTGAAGACTAGGAAATATAAGCGTGCGAAATTTTTCGCTGTAATCGTCTGTTGTTGCAAAAATGTATTTCATATATAATTACAGACTCGAGTCGTTGGCAAACTCGGCCTGATCCCGGACCACAAAAGGGTTCCAGCTTTTGTAATCGGAGTTTTGAATCTCTGGATGCAGGAGAGAGAATTTAAACGGTAAAGGGGTAGTTAATTCTCGTTCGGGACGCGTTTGCGTAAAAAAAATTTCACTGAAATTGCACATCAAAGCAACCTGTTTGCCGATTAAGCGTCGAGGGACTGTCCACAAATAGTTTTAACCAAGGCACGGTGTTTGGTCACGAAATTAACACTGATTCGTTTAATTAATCTCCGGCCTTGCCTCGCCGAGCTTCGCTACGGTCGTTAAAATCCTCAGCGATGAGACTTCTGCCCATGTACGTGCTCCGTACGTGTATCCGTACGCCCGCCATACATACGTCGAAAGCTCATCATTCGCTAACCTCTATTTACACAGAAGTGAACTTTTGCCGGGGAAAATCTCCCATTTTCAACACGCGGCATTGATTCCAAGCCAAATTATACACGCGACCTGCACCGTAATCCTTTGAGATTCATTTGAAAATCCTTCACTTTCCTTGCCATATTTCTGCGATCATTTCATTTCAATAAACGTGGGAGAGACAGTCCGTAATCCCCGGGAAATCATTGGATAAAAGCAGAGGAAGAATCTAGTCTCGACATTGACCTAGATCCGGCTATTTTTAAGCGACCACGTGAGGCGAGGCGGACGTTTACTAAAAATCGTTTCCCTCGAGTGCTTTTGACGTTTAAAATCCGGAAATCAGACGACACAAGCCCGGCCATGTCGTGTGAACTCGCGATTCAATTATCGCCCGATCCGATTAAAATGAGGAAGAAGTCTTGTTAATATGCCAAATGGAGTTATAGCCAGGAAACGGCAGGGAAAAAATGGAAAAATTAACCGAAGGTGAACCCCGAGTCGTGACGGACTCTAGTGACGCAGATCCCGCGCCGCGACGTCATCCAGGATCCAATAATACCCGCTCTCAGCATCATAGACTTTACGTTTTTGACGAAAAAAGAACGCTCTTCTACTACCAGGGTCATTGAACTCCCGGGGAGAGACTGAGCCGCTATTACGTCAGTTGGGAGGATATGCTGAGTCCGAAAAAGCGCATCTTCGTAGGAATTTTTCAATGCAGAAGCCGGTTTTTGGCGGAGAATGGCACGGTGAAATTTCGAATTACACGAGTGTAACTTTAATCCCGGTGCATGAAGACCGCGCCAGACTTGTCGAGTGATAAGAAAAGCCGGGAAAAACTGAGATGACGAGACGAAAAAAGAAAGTGAAATAAAAAAAGAATATATATCGTTCTTACAGCGGAAAGTAGAACGAAAACGTAGCTGGGCAGAGTGAAGCAGCTTTCACGGTAACCTAGACAAATGCTTACAAGGCTATAACTATTTCTATCTACAAGAGCGAGGAGCGTAGCTCTGGATGTTTCTTGCAGCCAGGACTTGCAATCCACCTTAACGTTCTGCAACGACAAACATTTGTCCAGCCAAGCTCTCGCCTTGTATTGGATTAACGCTCCGTATCTACTCGCATGTCGTCTGAAGTCGCGAAATTAAGTATATTTATTCATGTGTCGCAGTCATGTATGTATGGATGTTCGGTTATGCTTTTCGGAAATTTTCCTAATCGGTAATAATAAAGCTCGGTTATTTATCTATCCAGTAAATATTTTTCTGGCACTTATAGAAACGGCGTAGTTATAATACCGAAACTGCAATTAGTTTGATGAAATTTATCAATACATTAACGACTCTGAAAACTAATTTTGCAGGGCATAGTGCGAACCCCCATCAACTGATTGAACCGTAATTCGAATACGTAGAGAATAAATATTAGAGAAGCTAAGAATTTATCGTCACTAATCGAGCCCTCGATTCCAGCGGAGCTTTTAAATCGACAATTTATTACCGCCAGTGATAGTCGCGCGAGTCGTCGATCGACCTATTTTTTATCTCGCAAAATGCCATTTGTCGAACACGTGGAAATTATAAATGAACGATTACCGGAAACGCGAATTTTCACCGCACTCGGAACAAAACAGTCACGTGCTAGACCAATGGAACTCGAAACTTACCTCGCCTTCGGGTAGTGGATGCTGATTCACCCTTCGCACTGAGCGCTGAACAGAACTTGACCTTATTTACCCTATCTGGGAGTAGTTGGCAAAAACGTCGTCAACTACAATATCTATATGCCGAGCCCTTCTCTGAGCGAATCGGAGAGTCGGAGACGGGCAGAATCCGGCTTATTGACGTTCATTAATGACAGTTCTATTTGTCTGAACTTTACACGTTCATGGAAATGTCGCCGAACGTACCTATACTGTCGGCAAACTTCGTTACTGATACCTTATACTCGAAACACAGAATTGCAGTCACAAGTTGTTACGAGGCTCAGTAAACAGGCCAAGTTTACCCAACGATACAGACAGCAAGGGCGCAGCCTTTATGCAACTTTGCGTGGAAAATATACAGGCAAGACCATCAAGGGCTGCAAAGAGGAACTCAAAAACTTCAAGCTAATCCCTCGCGTCTGTACGAATCGTTTCGAACTCCGTATCGTGATCAATTCATCAAATAGTTATGGGTGACAAGTTTTCCTCAAGGGTGTAATTCCCACCCCTTTTATTCCAGTTGATGGACATGCGTGAAGAAGAATTTAATGGTCATGAGTGAAACATGTGGTGACGTTTTTTTGTGTGAATTTTTAAATGGCCAAGTCCCCTAGCTGCGGGATGGGTACCTACTCGTCTACCTACGCACAGCACTATTTATTCAGAATGTAATTAACTTTAATGTAACACATGCATTATTGAAGAAAATTAGGGAGGGGTGGAGTATAATAACTTTATTATAAACGTATGTTTATACATGATATGAATATTCAACCCAAAATAACAAAAGCCTACCCCAAAAATGATTCGTTTCGTAAAATATTGGCAAAATTTTGTTCACGGAATTTCGCATATTCTATATGAATTTGAATTTCAGATCATTTCCAGCTCGATCAGACATTTTACTCTTCAATTTTTAGAGCCAAGATAAAACCATGAGACGTGGGCACAGCGTATTATTCAGTGAATATAACTTCTCACAGTCAAGAATATCAGAATGATAGAAACTGTACAGTAAAACGTATCGAGAACTCATGGGATTAAAATACATGCAGCTGATTTGGTCCAAGTCACGTACTGATAATCTCATACGATCTAAACGCTCCAGTGTATTCTACGCTCTAATATAAACGACACATTATTATACGTCTATGTCTTTCCTCTGTTCTCGGGATTTCTACCCTTCGTTAGAATTATAATTTCCAACAGCTGCTATAGAAGTTCGCTTTGTCGAGTACAAATTAAATAGTTTTATAGTATAAAATGAATAAATGATATATTATCTAGTCACGATAATTTGCCTAATTAGATTTATAAATTTTTACTAATGTCTTAGGTCAGTGTATTTCTTTTTTTTTTTTTTTCTTTAGTTTTTCATGGCGCAGTTTTGGCTACGACATAGAAGAAAAAAAGAATTAATTTTGGTCACGGATCCGAAAGATTGAAGATTCGGAAAATTGTCACTCGTAAGAACTCAATCTTCGTCTTCCTCCTCGTCCTCTTCGTCCTTGATGATTCCCAGCATCTTTGCAACGCTCTTTACATTGTTGATTACTTCTTCCTGGACGAGATTGAAGCTCATGGCTAAGAGAGCAATTCCGAATAGTAGATAGAGAGAACACAGGGCAATGCTCATTTCCGCGTTGAGCCTGTGCTCTGGCACGAGATCACCGAAGCCTAAACAAGAATGAAACACGGTTGAAAGAGATTCCGCGTAATTCCGGATGTCAGGCGGTAGAAATTTGCTTCTCGACGCCGTATTACCAATCGTGGTCAAAGTGATGAAGCAGAAATATGCGGAGTCGAAAAAGCTCCAGCCTTCCCATCGGCTGAACAGAAAAGCTCCTCCGAAAATGTAACTGACAACGAGGAAGACGCACAGCCAAATGGGAACTGGCTTGATGACCTGCATCGCGCTGTCATCCGTGTAATAATCGTAATCTATGTCGAAATCGTCCACATAGATCTGCCTGTGCACCGCGAATCCCATGGGCGACATTATTCGAGGCGATGGTACCTCGCGGCGTTGATTTCGTCCTGAGAATAAGAATCCCGTTTAATTTCGTACGCCGAAGGTCCGAGCGTTCAATTATTGCCAATTTGGATTGTCAGGATTTAATTGAATTTCACGCCCGAGAAACGTCGAATCAAATTAAAAGGCAAATCCAAGACAATGCAAGAGCTTGCTGCTACCCTTACCTACAAAGAAACTGTCTGTCTGGCTCGCCGAAACGAAATAAGATTGAACGTCTATATGCCTATATAATTACGTCAATGAAATGACGAGAGGAAATTGGGTCACTAGGTCTTATAATTAACAGTCATGTAAGCTCTACGCAATGAATCCCCCTTTTTTTCCTTATCCAGAAAGTCTCGGAGAATTATTAATTCCGTCACAGGCAGATTCATTCCTCGGTATAGGAAAGCAGTTTATATTAGCTCCCTAGTGACTTAATTAGAAAAATTGATTACTTCGAAGGCTACGAAGTTTAATATCGAGTCTATACTTATGTCGTTGAAAAAATCTGTGATAGTATATTCTAACGATTATAACTGAGAAAGGTATGGAAAATTAATTCAAGAATTATGCGAATTTTTTTATGGTACCCATAGATATCGAAGGAGCAGACTCACCCCCGTAGTAACTCTGGGCTCGCCGCATTCGCATGCTTCTTTTCATAGAATCCATATCGATGTTAACAGATGATTGGGGTTCCCGGATTTCTGGAGGTGGCTGAGAAAGCTGACGTCGAAAATTGGGCGCTTCAACGGCCAGGTGATGATGTCGAGGCAGTGATCCGGTCTCACGTACTCTACCGCTTGTCCCAGTCTGATCCTTGGCAGCTTCCGCGTCGTTGACACTTCCGGGCCTCTTTGAACCGACTGGAAAATATTTTTTAAAGATGCAGATCTGATCAGCTTTAACTGTTTTCTACAATCAACCTGCCCCTGAACTTGTCTGTAAAAAAGTCTATCGTTTTTTGGAACGACAATCGTTGAGGGGATTCAAAGGTAATTGGCTGATCGGTCTGACCTCTGGACGGTTGACTCTTCGGTAATTCATCTTCGGGGTCCAGCGCGTACTTGTTGAACAGCACTGGCATCCTATTAGCTTCGCTAGGATCGACCATTGCTCTTCTGTCCAGGGATGCGGTTCCCGTTGTTAGCCTCCCGCCTGATTTATCGATAATAAAACGGGACATGTTTAGAGATAGGGGGCGAGTAGAAAGAGGACATACACTCATAGAATTTATCGCCGTGATCGCGGCATCAATTACCTTTGAACTTTGGCGTGGAAACAGGGATGTCAGAATATCTGGACATCGTCGACGGTCTCATACTCGGGAAATCAGTGGCCAGGTCCATTCCCTCGAGATGATACCTGGCCGCGGGGCGGGAGGAAATATTGTATTATGCAGGATGCGCGTCGAACGGTCAAAGAAATAAAATGAAAGAACCAGAGAACAGATCGGACAAGGAATGAATCTGACCAATAAGTTCATCCAATATAAATTCAATTCGATTCTGTGTGACGTGAATTGACATCTTCATTCGTTAGTCGAAATTTTTAGCGATTACATGGGACTGAGATTCTGCGGTGATAATAACGATTTCAAATCCGTAGGAAATTCTGTCTCATGTTCAGCAGTGAACATAGTAGCCGAAGGGTAGCGAAGAAAAGTGATATCTCAGTAATTCTGGAGGTCGGCCAGTGATAGTACGGGGTTTTATTACGTTTGCTCGGGAGTTGAACTGGTACGTGAGTTTATACGAGGAGATATGAATGTACGTAAACCATATCACGGAGCTTTTCCCGTGTTTGAATCTGTTCACGGTGAGCTAAGCCGCGTGTCAATCCCGCAGGAAGTTAGTAGAAACGTGTTAGAGAAGCTCGAAAGATAACAGAAGCTGTTTAGAGTGAAAACTCGGCAGAGCCTCAGTTCCGAGCACAAATTAACGCGGAGATATGAGGGACTTGATTTTTTATTCTCTTTTTTCGTCATTGCAAACGCCGCGGTCATGCAGAAGCAATATTGCTTCGAAGGGGTGGCTCCGCGCAATATTGGTAACAGATAATATTAGATTAGTTTCGGAAGGTTTATCACAGGACACCGGGGATTTGGGGTTCAGGATATTTCGGGCCGGCGATCATCGGCCAACTTCTGGGATGCGCTCATCGCATTGTCCGTAACGGGTCCAATTTGATTTCCGAAGTAAAAGCGGAAATCGATGAATACCAAAGCCCGCGGATTGAACGAGAGAGGGAAGTGATTCTCTAGGAAATAAAGCTCCACTTTTTTTCTATAAGGGATGGCTTTGAATATATTTTTTTTCCAAATATCCGCCCGCTTGATTTTTCATCCCCAGCCACAGCTCTTCGCGATATGTACTTAACAAAAACAGAAAAAAAAAACAAAATCACATACCTGTACTCCATGTCCGAATACGAAGACCTCCCCATACTATCCGATAATCCAAGAGCCGAATCCGCGGATCGCTGACTAGCGCGAACTGACCTTCTAAACGATGCAGTTCTGTTTGAATATCTTCTGAACAAAAAATTGATAGACATTCAGAGAAAACGATTCCGTATATTTCATACAAAGACGATTCCCTTACCCTGGTTGTCGAACGGTTCCTCTTACGCTCCGAGCTCGACGTCTTCGCGGAGGCTTAGTGCAGACATAGCAGCAAACTTTCCAGTACAAAAATCTGTAGAAATTTTTTTTTACACGGTTCGTTAGCATTAATTGTTCGAGAGAATAAATATAACTCCGGCTCATGTATTCCATAAAGTTTGTAGATCTTGTTTCTACAATTCGCAGAGAATGTTAATTAGCCGAGTGATAAAGCAAGTTGAAAAAATGTGGAATCCAAGATTTATTTCTTTTTTTATAAAAGCAAATTGCCCGTAAAGAAAGACGGAATCAATTTGTTACAGCCGAGTCCACGGGTCATTGAATTTTACCAAGAATTACAAAAATAGATGCGGAGTGAGATTCGAAAATTGGTTTGCTCAATGGATAGGAAATGGATAGACGATGAAAATTAATTACACACACATCTATAGACAGCCTCAATATACATTCTCTGGGCATTGTTCGTGAATTTTTTAATTTCCCCCCAAACATTTTCCATGTTTTTATTGCCCACAGACTTCTTCATTAACGCGATGTGCTCCGGGATTGTTCTAAGCCGATAAAATTTCTTTTCAGGACAAAATAAAGACTGGAATTAAAACCCGAGCTATGCTCCGTTTCGTTAATCGCGCGTAATTATTAGCGAGAATTTACGAAGCGTAATATTATGAATATCGTATACAAGTCCCGTATCCATTGGATGGCGAATGTTTAATTAATTAGTCTAATCGCGCGCTCAGCGTGTATTGGAAATCAATAACACTGAGTAAATCCGATACGTCATTTCACATGTCGCGTCTGCTTAATTGATGTTAAAATTGGCGCCTCCATTTATAGACCAAGGCAAGAGCCGGCCGATCATAGATAAACTCCCTGGAGTCTGAATCAAGGCTTATACGTTGATTCTTGGTTGAAATTGCGACGATATCTCGAAACGTAGTTTGATTCGCTAAGTCAATCGTCTTACAAACGCTCAAAGCATGTCTCGACACTTGAGACTAATGAGAACTAGAATCCATGAGATTTTAAACGAGCCAGCGTAGCTTGTTGATAATTTTATTCAGCTTATAATTTATCGCACGTACGAATTATTGATTTTTTTATATAACTACTAATTATAACGGAGTATAAAGATAAATTAGGATTCGGTAAATGGCAAGGACCTTCCCAGTTCTGACGAGCCGACGATGTGCGTCTAATTTTAATCCGTACCTGAAACTAGATGCCATAACGTCGCCGATGCTCGACAGGCAGAATAGCATCAGAGGTATTCCAAGAATGGCGTAAAATATTGTGACAACTTTCCCATACTTGGTTCTCGGAGCGATATGTCCGTACCCTGAAAGAAGAAAGTCATTCGGCGTGCCGATCATTGTTCTGAAAATAATGAACAATTACGAGACGTGTCAAGGACCGTCGATAAGATTCGCCAACGCTAAGAATTTTCGAGCCTTGGCACAAATCGAGTTACCGAATTTGGGTACGGTTCGCGAAGTTTTATTTTTTCACGCCTGCACTTGCGGAGCAAATTTATTGCGCAACATATAGGCATGACTCATTGTCACGAAGCGATACACTTTTGAAAAATTCACTCCTTTCTTTTCTTCTTATTCATCAAGCTCGCAGAGTTACGGTTCGTTTGGGCGGATCAGAATTGGAATTAATTCACTCGAGGTAATGATTGAGAAAAGTGATTAAAAGTTTGCGAATTTTGATTGAAAACTTTGCCCAAGACTCGATTAACGAGCTACAAAACGGCAAGATCTAAAATTGCGAGATGATCCCTAAGTCGAATCGCGGTGTAATATGTTCTATTTTTGACTTTGAAAATTTTTCGTTCCGTAATCCTCACCGTCGAATTGCTATTCGAAATTGCTACTTAATACCTACTACTTAATTTCTGATCATACAATCATTTCTTGGCTAGAAATTTGGATTTGAAATCGCATCAAATCACCTCAAATTACCGGGAGCATAGGCAGCGGAGATTCGCGAACTTATCTCCTGTCTAATCTTCGCGATGAATCATATTGCGAATGAATTTGAATAAAAGGAGGAAACAGGCTGCCACTAAAATTACCATATCCATCCAACCTTGTAGACTAGTCGGTCAAGGCGGATCATCCACTAAACGGACAGTGGGCGGTGAAAGTCAATCCTAATGCCAATGCCAAAGCAATTTTTTTACCTTTTGATTATAAATTCGATTTTTCACACGATCGTTAACAACCTTGAAGGCCAGATGCGCGATACGAAAACACAGTTCTTCGGATCGATTGGACAGCGAAGTTCTCGGCTCGACTGACCTTTGATTATAAAGCATCAGCCAAACATCATCGGAATCATTTGCGGGAAATTTAATCGGGGATTTTCCTGGAGACGATTAGCTCGTTTCAATTCAATTCAAATGAACGAACACCGTGTTCGATACCTGTGGGCCGGAATAACAAGCAGCATTGGTACGTGCTTGAATCGTTAGGATGTATATTCGCTCGGGATACATCCGTTCGCCGTGTTCATCGCTGCTCACACTTTGACCAGTTTGCTTTACGATTAGGTCGCCTAGTTTACATTCGTATATCCGAATTCGCGACAAATATTCGTTCAAGTTTGAGCCTCTTCTT
This sequence comes from Rhogogaster chlorosoma, assembly GCA_944452935.1. Taxonomy (NCBI): domain Eukaryota; kingdom Metazoa; phylum Arthropoda; class Insecta; order Hymenoptera; family Tenthredinidae; genus Rhogogaster; species Rhogogaster chlorosoma. Next base: position 25,003,613 of record OX101797.1, read on the forward strand.
CGCGACAAAAATTGAACTGGTAATTTCCCCGTCATGCCGGATCCCCGACGTGACTCCGAGGTCTTCAAAGTTCGCCGGTACGAACCGGAACAATTTAAACAATTTCCTCAGTTCGAGTAATATCGCATCATGCAACTAGAATCAGGCGAATCCCCCCACTAACAGAAACTCGTGTACATTTCCCGAAACTCGGACGGTCTAAATCACTGTAGGAACTGGGAAACTGGGAACTGGGAAACTGGAAACTGGGAACTGGGTACCAGGAACAACCACAAAGTTTACGGAAACTATCCAAGACGCGATAAATTGAAATATTATATGAACCATATACATGGAGAGAGATACGTGTGCATAGGTATCTATAATACACATCGTACACATAGACCTTATCTACACCCACGCATATAGCAACTACCCCAGTACATCTAATACAATGTACCGAGACATAGCGGCGTCCGGGCGGAGTCAGAGGGTGCTGTGGATGGCAGCGTCCTCAGGGAAATTATCACCTGGTTGTACCTAGGTGGTAACCTACCCTCGAGGAACAACGGCACTGTCGGTAGTCGACGTCGTTCCTACTCCTGGCGAGTATCTTACCTCCATACTCCCCACTTACCACATTAACTTCCGCACACATACGAGACTGTACTGTTCAGGATCCTGAGGGAATTCGCTGGTCAGGATGGGGGATGGATTGAATCAAATTTCGGAAAGAGTGAGATCATCGACCGACCGATAGAAGCAAAAAAATTGCACTTTTTATCGTAATTGAAAAGCATTCGGGTTTCGTATACTTCAAGAGGAGCTCATCCGGTATGATTGAGTATAGAAGTGTAGCCGATTTCCGGTGAAATTTCTCGAGTGAAAGAAATAAACTTAAGGGGTTGATTATGTCTTACTGCATAATATTTCGCTCCAATTTTCCACTTTTATTTTATTACTCATTTTCCATATACAAGTGCTTATTTCTGTATTCGTCGCACCTACTACGTGAATTTACTTTCACACAATTCCATATCCTAAAATGTACAATTTCAGCGACCTAAATTAGGGCCACGACCTCTCCACGGTTGAGACAAACGCTCCCCTACATCACAACATCGCACAACGGTTCACATGATTGCGTCGAGCATATATACAGCCAGGTATGTATACGTAGGTGAGTATATATCCACGGTATGCACGCCGAAATATAGGTATTAATAAATAAATTATTCAAATCTAGTCCTCAATTCTCGCTAGCCTTTCCACAAACCAAATTATCTTTTACAACCTCCTGCATATATCATCGTCCCAGAATCATAGAGACTTACATGTATGTATACTCGTGAATTATTATCGTTTTTCTAAATTCATTACGGATAGAGGCGTCCCTTTTACAAAATTAGAACAATTGTTTGAGATTATGCAATTGCTTGAGCTTGGAATATTTACGTTCAATTTCATATTCCAATGATTAACATTCGGCGGTTATGAAATTATTCTTCATAAATATCAACGGCGTGAAGGTTGAGCGAGCAAATGGTCGCGATGTAAAACTGGGCAAGTGAAATCAGGTGAACAGTATACGTATGTATGTATTTACTTATGTACAGGGACACTTGTGTATGGTATACGATCCAGTTTGCATGTACATTCACAGTTATATATATACGGTGTTTAATACAGTTAGCTTCGCCATTCGGTACGGCTCGTTAATAATTGATCACCGTTCCCTGGGGATTTGACTCCATTCATCGCAAGCTCACTCAAGAGTAGGACAATAACTATGAGGATAATCAAGTCACGTCTTCCCTTACAGTCTGCACGAGCCGCCTTACACTCCTTTATACACCTTTGTGAATTATTTCACTGCAAAGCCCCTCGATCGCTGAGGAAGTAAAACGAGGGAATAAAAAACGGCCTGTACCGAGGGGCTGTTACAAGACGTAACACTCACTTTATTCCTCGAAAAATTCCGCTCCCATATCCGGCGAGAGATCCTCGCAGGACTAGAGGCGCCTGGTTCCCAATGAAACCGAACTCTTGGACCGAAACCATCAGCCAATTATCGACATCGACTACGCCTTTGTTCCCTCTTTTTGTCTCCGAGACCTCCTGGAAGATTAATTCTCATTCTGGATATAAAACAATGACTCAATCGTTCGTGGATAATACGTCACAGTTGACAGGGTTTCAAACTGTAGCTGCTCATGCCTAGCTAGATATGAGCCTTGGGTCTACAGAGGCCTACGATCCCTACGTTATTCTCGACTGTTCCTCAATTACAAAGGTATTAGAACAGTGGCTGGATTTGACCTGGAACAAAGAGCTTTGTACGGCCTATTCAAGCGCCGACTTGTGCGGATGGGTGAGTATAAGCATCGGGGAGTAGTGTATAAATAATGCAATACGTTAGGCCGATTGATTCTAGAAATAAGATTCCAGAAAAGTATATGGAGACAAGTGGCAAATTCTGACGATGGTCGGCGGACGGCTTGAGAATCGTACAGGCGTGATTAAACGGGGACGTGGGTTTAGGAGGGGAAATAATTCGCGAAAACCTGACAAAGTGCTGACCTAATTAACGGAAATTATTCCCAGCCGCTAAATATATGCATATATCTACGAATCGGGGAAATATGCGCAGGTCCAGCTGTACGCGACAAAGTCTTACTAATGAAATTTGCCCCGCGACCTTTCGCCTCCCGCAACCCCCGGGGGAGAGAAACTGTTCAACTTTTAACGTCCGGTCGTTATCCTGTCGATAATTGAGGTCGTTGCAAATCAGGAAACCGCTGCATTAGCCAAAAGATTAAGACGAATCAGACCTCGGTTTTTCAATGCGATAATTAAACGAAACGACGATTGCTCCGGTGCCGGATTATTGCGGAAGGAATTCGCCATTTTTTCGACGGAACAAAGAAAATATTTCATTTTCTAAAAGGAAGCCGAAATTATCAATCAAAAGAAATTTGACGATTTTACAAAACGTTTATACCGAATTTGTATTTTGTTTTTTGGTAACGCGTAGTTGACACTGACACGCATAGTTTCCGGTACGAGTATAGATGCAGAGTCGATTATATTTGATGAGAATAAAAAGACAGGAAGTGAAATACTGTGCGATCACCCGACCTTTAAAGGTTAACCAAATTATCTGATTCGTATTATCTAATTCTTTATAAATGTTTAATATGTAAGTATAATCTACTATGTATGCATACGTATGAATTCTAGCGTATAATCCACGCGGTGTCGTTGCACGAACCTATAGAGTGTGGCGAGTGGTATAACAAAGGATATCCCGTGCCCGTATAGCCTTTCATTAAAAACTTCATAATGAAACAATGCTTGCAATAAACTTAGGCCTGTGTAATTTACTATCAACTCTCGTAATCTCGGCGGTACCGAGGCTGAATTTGGTACGTTATTACAAATGCTTAAAAACGTATCAGTCTGCGGTGAATTTTGACAAAGAACAAAGTCAAGGCAGACCTTTATCAGCCATATACCAAGTATCGAGAGCTTTTCATACCCCATGGACTTTTCTGCGCGAAGAAGTCGATCGTCGACCTTCCGAATTTCGCCTTGGTCCGAACATCGAACGTCGCGGATTTTTTGAACCCGAAATTTTCGCACCCGGAGACGTCTAGTCGATTTGAAAATGATGGGGGAAAAAGCTCCGCGTTTGAATCGGCCGCAATGATAATCGGATGACGTAATTGATGTTTGATCATTCCGACGCTAGAACGGAAGACGAGAAATGGCGTATCGACCATTTGAATGACAATGCTGCAACGAGTGAAATGCACCTGGCAGATAGCAAAGTGCTTGACTCGAACAAAGGGACCGGATGAAGGGTGTGGGCCGGAGCAATGGCCAGGAAAGTATCAACAAAACCGATCAAACCGTAGAATTGTGCAATTCTGACAATCCGGACAGTTTCATTACGGCCCCTGTAAAGACCGGAGAGATTTTGTCCCGATTCCGTAACGCCGATGAGAGAGGAACTTTTGTCGTTAAGCTCCAGGTATTAAATATTGAACAATCCGATACTCCGGTTCTTTTAGGGAATGTCTCTCGTGCAAACTGGATCGATCGGTCGAATATGTGGCTGAATTTCGACCAGTTTGCCAATATTCACACGTCCGTATAATGCGGGGGTAGTTGGAGGCGACAGCGAAGGTTGTTTCGCGATCAATGCGAGATAATCAGGTCGCAGATTCCCGGGAGCCAAGATGCAATAGATTTTACCACCCACTTATATTGCCAAATTTAGCACTCGACCTATGAACGGGAGGCCGGTGAGCAACCTAACCAAGGTTCGGGATCAGTAATTCTAGTTAGCTTGCGATTTTCTACCTTTCGAACTCGCTCATATTTTTCATGGAAATTTGGAATCATTTTACATTGGCTGAGAGAAACAGTCGATGCTTCTTAAATTCGAACCGCGATTCCGACCCTTTCCGACCCCTGGGTCGACACGGACCGAAATCTAACCGCGAGGTAATTTCTCTCGCGATCCTGCTGATCCCTCGACCCTTAAGCGACGATCGAATGCGAAAATTAGTGCGCAAAGAAATCGCTTGTTTGTGAAACTGCAAATTCGTCGATTGTCGGAATCCGGACATCTTTGGACTCCTTTTCCTCCTCTCGGCTTAGCGTTGTGTGAAACATTTTTATTAATTGGTTAACCGGAGTGCGGCAACTGAACGAATAAGCAACGATGAGATAGCGAAAGACGGTTTCAATGCCGTTCGGAAGAACCAACAACGGCGCAGACCGACCTCCCTCATTTCTATGGCAGTTAACCTCAGGAATTCCCCCGAGAGAGGGTCCTGGTCCGAACCCGGCCAATGGTATGGGCGCTAATTCACCTGGTACAGAGATTGTTTTGGAGGGACATATAAAGCGGCGTTACACTCTCGCTTTCCGCCATTCGCAATCAACCGTAATCCCGTGCTTCACAGGTGTTTCGCAGTATAGTGCGGTGAGTGGTGCACATTGGCTAAATCCCGTAGATTGATACATCGCATCTAGCTCTGCGAAAGATTAGCTGCTTCGTTCTCCCATACGATTTCCAAAATTCTTACCCCTCGATCAGTGATAAAATAACGAAACGAAGAGAGAACAGTTTTCACGACGTATCTCCCATTATCTAATCCTCGGTTTCTCGTATCTACGATTATCGGTAAACCCGCAGCGAAATATCGTCCCATATGACTTCTCGTGCGTTATAAACCGCATCGTCGGTTTTTCTTTGTCATTATTCTATATCTCTGCATCGGATGCGGATTGGATTTAAAAAGTCGAATCGTTTGGTCGAAAAAATTGTATCATTTCAATGATGGAAAGTAGTTTCACATTCTATCCTAGCTGTCAACAGCTGATAACTAGGCCAAGGCGTCGCCCACGTGTTCTTTGCTGCAGATATGGACTCCGAGATTTATACGTGGGCGGTAAACGCCCATCTGTTACGATTTCGAGCCAGGATATTTTACACGTCGCATAATTTCTCGCACACATATTTCGGGGGAATTAGGGTCAATGCCAATTATCCACAAGATATGACAAAATCATTGCAAAGATTTTTTACTCTCCGATTCATTCATGTTTTCTCGGAGAAACAAGCCGTCAATATCGGTCGACGACTCCGTGTAGAAATCATCATAATCTCACTGCCAGACCTTGGCTTCGCTTACGAATTCCACCAGACGTTAAATTGCGAGTGTTTTTCCTTTTTTTTTTTTAAATTTTTTCGCAAAATGAAGGCTGTTCGAGTCTCCGCGTAATCTGTAAGCCAGATTTTTTTCGTATTTTCGCCCTTTGAAAATTGGATCTTCGACGCTGTTCTGCGCAAGATTTAACCGACGAATAGAAATGCGTTCACACCATCGTCGGCAAACAGAGCGAACAGCTATTCCAATTAGTTATTATAACTGCTCGATGAATCGTAAGCCTTGTCTCGTGCCGTTCGCCATGCACAATGCAGCTGTAGGTTCGCAAATACGTATCTGTATCGAACGTGATCGTCCCAGATGTGTTCGCGAGTGCAGGTTTCAAGCTTGACGAATCTCTTTGTCAAACAGCCAAATAAACCAATTCGCTTCACCGTCAGAACGTGCTACTGTCGTAACAAAGTAGTTGGCATTTTACGTCGATTAATCAATTGCGGCGATCGTTTCATTTCAGAATTATTGCAGGAAGGAATCGAGTCAGGCCTTCGTTATTTCGCGGACTAGATATCAAGGCGTGTTCATTGCTGATCTACAGTCATTTATTTCCAATCAATCTTTGTGAAAAAGAGACACGGACTGGATCCCTGACCATTCGTCTGATGAAACGAGCGGACTCTGCGCTCCGATCGATAACATATCATGAAAATTGTCGTCAATTAGTTCAGACTAATTAGTGATACGATTAAATTGGCCAAAGAGGTGAATAAAAAAAACTTAAGTATATCATACGCATTTATTCACGGTTAATTTTTAGCCACAACCATTCGCAAATGGGGAGTCTCGTGTATGTTTATTGTCCGTGGGAACGAGATCATGATTTCTTATCAAAATTTAGTGCGAGCGACGATATCTTTCCGCACTTGCATAGATAAATTAATCAGCAGACTAAATCTGCGAGAGATTTTCTCTCAATTATTGCTGAACAATTTTTACGAAAAAATAAAGACGAGCTCAAGCAACTTAATGAAAAGATTATATATCGAATTGGAAATAAATGAAATAGAAAAATCCGAGTCTCGGTTCGTTTGGATAACTTTAGACGAAATCGGGGTGCGTCTCATTCATAGACGGAATCGAGTATGAAAGGATATCGCTGGTTGTTTATGTCATATGCTGGAAATGACAACGATTTCTGTCGAGTTCAGTTTTCAAACGAAATACCTACCCTCGAATGAGGGAGTATAAGTTATCGACTTTTGAAGTACTGCAGTTAAACTGCCTCCTTGAAAGACTGGAGTACTTCTCGCCTGCCAATACTTTGAAAGCTAGTAGCAGTGATAACTCTCGACTGATTCGTCAGAATAAGGATTTGATAAAGATCACCGAGTCCAGCTGCGACTTCTCTGGAATTTTTATTCCGGTAAAAGATAAGTTCTGCTCCGAGGAAGCGGATCCGATATATTAAAAGCTCCATAATTTCGCGACCGGGTAAATTTTTTACCATTTTCACAACGTGTCCAAAAAAGAATACACTTCTATAACAACTGCTCGAAAAATTGGTACGAAAGTAATTTTCGGGCTTTTAATTGTTACACGAGGCGATATTACGAGCTGTAGAATATTCTTGGAGAGTTGTAAAAATGCGATGTGAATATAAAATATAACGCCACACGTCCGGGAGGTGGGCGTGAAAATTGTGTGTAAAAATAGACTGAAAGGTGTGAAAAATTAACTGAAAATTGGTTGACAGTAAGCGCAGGAAACGAGATAAAATTATTATCCGAAAATGTAACGCTAATTGACAGCTCGTTCGTGCTCATAGATAGTAATGTGGCTTTTAATTGAACAATCAGTCGCTACCCATTTTTAGAATGCAAATAAATATTGCGATTCCAACGTCCAATTAAATCCAATTAATTCGTCTCTCGAATTCCGAGTTTCTAATTAATGCCGGACGATCGATATAGCATGCTGCGATACTCTAACAAACCATGAAATATCTTGAGAAATCCTCGAGACTTTTCGAAGGACATCGTTTACCCGATAAAAATAATTCTCCACTATGAAAGACTTTGGAAAGGAAATTATTGCGGATTCGGAAACAAATATCCATCCCCAGAATCTGTTCTATGGACCTGTTTCTACGAATAATTTATCGTATCAGCATCTCTTTCGTTTCTATACTCCGCATTATATTTCTGCTAAATATCTGCAAGCTAGAAAATTTAATTCGATAGAATGGATAGACAAGTTTTTCGAAGCTCGTGGCTACAGAAATTGATTCATACGTGGGTATAAAATGTCTTTCTGCCTCAGGTGTGAAAATACAAGAAAAGAAACAAAAAAGAAAGAAACTGAGAACAAGAGAGTCGGTAAAAAAAAAACATGTTGAAAATACCCACGAATTTCAACACGTCGCTGTAAGAGAAGCTCTCGTACCTTTTTTGCACTTTTTTGCTCAGTAGATAGATACTGTAACTTTACTGTCTTCAGCTTGGAAATTGTCCTATTCAAATGGAAATGTAGATACATACGTTAGAGTCTCATGCTAATGCAAATTACTTTCTGAATATACTTATATTCCTGTTCGGATTTAAACCCATTATATTTTTTGTGATATCTTGTCCCTTTTCTAATTTCTTTTTCATTTGGCATTTGATATTGCTGAAATTATCGCGAACCTCATGTCAAACATTCACTATAGTTTTGCGTCGCGCGTGATTGTCGAACTTTTCCGATTAATAAAGACGGTTTTTATTTTCGGCACGCCATTTCTTGTCTCCAGTTTCATAAATAATACTGCAAACCCAGGGAAAATGATTGGAGCAATATTTTTCTCTTCTAACAGAACCGAGAATTCTGTATAGGTGTAAAAACGGCCGTAGACGTTCTACTGACATTCAAAAATCGCTTGAAAAGCTAAAAACGGAATTTGTAGAATTCCTGGCATTTCACTGTACGAATAATAATTTAATACTTTGAATTGCATCGACTGAAACTGCAGTGAATTCTGCCCAAAGAAATTTCTGCAAGTAAAGGTGAAGTTGAAACGAGATTAAAAAATAAAATAAAATAAAAATATAGAGTGAAAAAGTAATCGTAATGATCGCACCTACCTCGAACCTTATTTCGTCAAGTTAGATTATAAAACTTTTCTATCCTATCCGAACCGAGCTATATACTCGACCGAGGTGTGCGATACACGTTCCAGATTAAAGTAATCTCACCAAATCATTTTTTCTATCCTGATATCATCGCAAACTAATTTAGATCAGATTTTCGCACAAATACGAGAGAAATTTCTTTCTGTAATCCGATGAATAACACGTACGGGAATTTGATTGCTTGAAGATTGATCCTTCTTAAAATTTATCAGGCTTTGATCACGACTGAGGAAAATTGCCAGACGTTTTAACACCACTATGCAATATCCCAATTCCCTCCCAAAAAAGAAGTGAAACAAAAAGCTCTTTCATAGGAATATACGACGAATAAAAATATACATCTTTTAGCCCAGACACAAAATGATCTAGGAAAGGTATTCGACAAGGATATTCCGTCTGTTGACGGTGGAATTTTCTTATATTTCAGAAAAAAAATGAAGAATCTTCTGATCTTCATTCTGACGGTGGCTGCGGCCGCGGCCGCGGGTGGTGAAGACAATAAGTGGGTCTGGGGCGGAGAAGGAAAGGCGAGCACTGGCGATGATAGAAATGTCAGGTGAGCAAAACCGCCTTATCAACCAGCAGCTATACGACGCCGAAGCTATTCTCACTTTGTTAGTTGCCTATTCTTATCTCATCCCTTAACGTGATTGCTTTTTTTCAACCCTCTCATTCTTCCCCGATCTAACTTTCCCGAGCAAAAGCTTAGCCCTTCTGTAGTTAGGAGTCTCTCTATCGATCAGCGGGACGAGATTCCGTCCGGAGACAGAGAGACAAGTAAGTCAGCCCAAGGTCCTCCTGGAGCAGAACGGCGCTGTGATTTCGCGGAAATTTCGTTAGCCAAAGAATCGGCGAAAACGGCGTGCGGCGTCGACGCGTCGATTAGACAGGAAGCGGGGTGAAGCAAGTTGTGCGGAGGCCCGAGTATAAAATGACTCAGAAAATTGAAATGCAATTTCTTACGGCTTCTAAACTTTGAAGGGTGTCTGCTGCTCTGTAAAGTTCTACTCTTCCCAGGGCGCCTATATCCACTCGAATCTCGAGGGTTTCGTTTATTTTCAACTCAACTCTTGAACGGGACGCTATGCCATATTGCATTTTCCACTAGCACACGTTTTCCGTCAACATAGTTGAATTTCAAATAAAACCGATGCATGCATCTTCTCCCATCGTTTCTAGAAAAAATAAACCTCAACTAAATCCACCCGAGAAAAAAAAGAGTCAAATCTCTCCTAAAAACACGTAAAATAATTTCCCCTCAGATACAGCGTCCACGAGTATACAGGGGACGGTCCAAACGGACCCGGAGGAAACTTCGGGCCACAGAATCAATTCAGACCCCAATATCCAGGGCCTTACGGTCCCAACAGCAGGCCTATCGGTCCCGGCGACGGTACCCAAATTCTCGTCGGTCCTGACGGCCCGAGTGGGCTTGGTGGCAGGTAAATTCAACCAGTTGAATTTCGGTTTTCAACTGTTTTCATTGCGACGAAAGAACTTCCATGGAGTAAAACGATCTTCTGACTCTTCTTTTTATCATTCCGAAGACCGGACTACAGGCCTTTGAGACCAGGTGGCGAGGGGTTTGACTACAATTCAGGACCCGTGATACCGGGGGTAAACGTTGACCCCATACTGTCTGGGCCTTTGCCATCATTCATAAGAAATGACCCTAGATACCAGGAGTTCGACTCGTGCAAATGTAGCCGAGGACTGAACTGCCCTGGTTTAAAATTCGTGAGTACTGACGATATTTCTTACGAATAGTTGAACTTCTTTGAGAAATGTAAAAACTGGAAAATCGGTTTTGAAGAACGAGCAGAAATCTTTCAAGATAACTTCAGCAATAGAATTATCTGATGATATTCTTGAATGGGGGCTTGAAATCGATTTTGCGAATATTGCAGGGCTCCTGCGCTAGGGGTAAGCAATATTGCTGTTTCAACAGCCGGAAATACAACGGTGCCAGACCTGGATATCAGCAATTCAATGGAAATTACCCCAACAGACCGTACCAGGTGAGCTTACCAGTTTCTGATATCGAAATTCGAAACACAGACTAGGGACCCTGACTGACTAGCTGATACTGAACAGTTCTCTACCTAATCCACTCCGTTGATAAAGAAAATACCCCGATTTTCAACCTTGCCAAAATTACTCAGGGCTCTTTGATCGCTGGACAAAATCTATTCCTTCGAGAAAATCAATTCAGAGATGATTAGAATGAATTTGTGGAATAATTTTCACTTGGAAAATAGAGCTTCTGAATTAAAAGAGGTCATACCCAAATTATATCTATAAAAATGAGCTAGAAAAATTTGAATTGAGTCTGTAATGAAGAGGGGATGAATTATGGTTTCAAGAAGCTTCTTACGTGACAAATTTTAAGTTCTTTAGTTTAAACTTTCGTGTCTCATTCTCGGATATGATTGAAATAATATCGCAGCTTTTTTCGAATCAGTTTCTGCTGTCTAACAGTAAAATCTATCGAGCATTGGTAAAATGATCTGTTTCTAAGCCCCCTAATCAATTAATATTCTACGTAAATTTGCAGTTGCAGCAATAATCGTGTCAGAAATATTATTCTCCTTATTGCTTTCGGAATATTGTTTAAAAACCTCATCGATTAGGTTGTAAGTTTAATAAATTTCAGGGCGGTTTACCGTTCAGACCATTTAATGCCATACCCCCCGAGTACTACGAAAATGAGAACAACAATTACAACGGTAATTACAACGGCGGATACAACGGGAATTATTACGGACAGTATAATAACGGGTATGGAAGACCGCAGAATAATTACAACAGACCATACTACGGAAATGGGGGACAAAATAACGGCGATTACGACGGGCCTTACCAGGGGCCTTACGCCCCCGATTATGCGGGAAATTACAATCCCTATAACCAGGGTGGTTTCGATTGGCAAAATCCGTACAGAAGGAGGCCTAATTACGACGGCGGAGACTACTACGCGAGATCGAATGGCAAAAGTAAAAGTGGGAGCAGAGCAACTGCGAACGACGTACCGACCAGCTCCAATTCTACTGCCAAAAGTAATTAGTTTTTATTTCTATGAGACAGGAAAACAGGCTTTTCTACATTTTTCAAAATCCCGATAAGGAGGGAAACGCAATGTCTATAGTTTCATTTATTGGAGAAATCAGAACTCTTCTGATCACTCAAAATGTGTGTGTTTCAACGTACCAAAGTACCCTTGTTTTAATTGTTACCTACAATTTATTATTATTATTATTATTATACCATATGATATTATTGATGTGTGCATTGTAACTTATTGTAATAAAATTTAAAGTTTCATAATAATTGCTATATTTCACCCACAGTTGATTGCCGGCGGATAATTATGACAGCTGATCGATAGATTAATATTTTCATATTCACATTCACTCAGCCTCGATGTCTAGCCAGACTCGAAACCCGATCAATATACTGAAATTACTCTATTCACCTTTTTCAACATTGTATTAAAAATCACGATCTGTAACCTTGGGCCAAAAGGCTTCTTGAAAGATTGAATCGTTAGTTTTGTATCTGAATGCCATTCGATGAGGTTAATTAAAATTTCAGACCATCTCAGAGTTTGAATTTGAACATTTATCGCGATATGCTAAATAAGGGGGAAAAAGCTCACCAATCGTCGTAATGACGATAATAGAGTAGAATAGAGCTCCAGAAAATGTCCATTGGACGTTGTATTTAGCCTCGTATCCATCCCACCCTTCTCGTTCCATTTTGTTCAGTAGAGCGCGTTCAAAATTCTACATAAACATCGTGGGGATAAATTCATCACTAGTAGCTCTTTGGTAAGCAATGAATCAATCGGTTGATGTAACTAACCTTCAGTCTGGCTATAACATCCAGTGTCCAGTTATGCTGCACCAACACATCCCTCGAGAATGTGTAATCCCACAATTCATCCGTCACGTTTCTCCGGAGGGATTGGATGCTCTGCTTAATCTAGACAATGATTTTTACGTATGAGGATAGAAGAGGAGAGACGAATCCAAAATTCAGGAATCGGACATCTCCTGGTGTTCGGAAGATTCCACCAGTCGATTCTCAGGATGTTATATGCCCCGAAGGGTACAGGGCGATATAGGGCTGATTAAACGAAGATTATGATAAGGAGTATCGAAATTGGAAACAATTACTACGAATTTCCATAAGCCGCCCTGCAGCCAGGGAAAATTACTTTCCGATTTCAATTACCAATCGATTTATACGTCTATGTCGTATGAAGACATGCGGTAGGTAGTCAGTCCGTCATGCGTAAGGCAGGTGTTTGGAAAAGCTACTTGGATTCTGGGGGAAGGGAAAAAACCGTAAAATCAACTTTGAATCTCACGGTTATCTCATTTTCTGCTTCCAATGCCTCGAACGCTAATGCTCCGAGGAGACAGTAGGCAACGACAAGGCTCACTAACGCCACGTGGTTGAATACACAAGTGCAAAACTTCCAGAACATGTAAAGAATCTTGACACACTTCGAAGGCTCTTCGACTTCTTCCATAGTCTGCATGTCCATTCTCGATGACATTATTTTTTCAACTTATTTTCTCATCAACTCAACCCTTATCGTATTCCATTAATGAACCATGAGAATATTCTCCGAATCATTCATGGCATGGATATGATGAAAAAAACGAAAATCAAAGCTCGTTCGAAATTGGAGCTCACTATCATCTCCCGCACTTTCCAAGTTTGGACGAAAATCGAATATCACATAATATACTAGGCCACGTTTTTTACCGCAGATCTACTTCTCGACACTTTTTCGCGATGTTTCTTTCGTTCAGTTCTCCTTCTGAACTTTTCAAGTCTCGCGTCATCCCTAAAGCCGTTTGCAGTCGATCGGTTTCGGGAGAATGATAATCGCGGAGTGCAAATTACGCTCGAAGGTAATAGGCTGCGAATGCACGATGCTTGCGTAAATAGTATCGGTTTATTGACATATCGAATGAGCTATCCTCAAATAGACACAAGTCTGTAGAAGTGTAAAACAAACATGAATGATTTACACGCTAATGAGTGAATTTTCCCACCACGAATTTTCGTCCAAATCACATCTGAACTCGCGTTTTTTTTCTGAATCGATTGACCCGCGGATTTCGGAAGGAACCAGAATCTCCCCGAATTTTTTTCAACGGAAATAAACAATGTCCCGAGGACGTTGCCACGGCGGATGAAAAACTACAGAAGTACGGGAGCTTTTGAATCGCGGTAAGAATATGACGACAGGTCAAGAAGAGGGATGGAAGAGGGGGACCGGGGGAGAGGAAATTCAACAGACGCAAACGCCGTCAAACTGTACGAGCATTTTGGAAATAGACTTTGGCTCGAATAGAAGCAGCAAAGGCGGGTTGACCGCGTAGGCGGTACGCGGGGACAGGGAAGCGTTGTTACAGATTTAACCGACGCCCTCGCTGGCTAAGAAACTCTGAGAATCTTGCCTGGATAACTATTGATAGTGCAGAGCGAAGGAGACGGCATTCAATTTCATAGTAATTTAAAAAACGAACGTTATACTCCTTCCTAAACTTCGTCGTCGTCGAATCCCATAGATCACATAATTCTTTATTATACGTATTCGCGATCGGTTCTTCCATCCCAAAGCCAGTCGAAGTTCGATCAGTTCTATTCTCGACTCGGACAGGTGAATTTTTCTACTTACAAATTCTACTGCTACTAGAGTGATTCGTTATCAGTTGACGAATTAGGAATTTGGTGAATCGGAGGAAATTTCCAGCACGGCAACTTTCGTCCGACGATTTGATCCCTCGGCTTTTATTCGCGGCGGATTTCAATTGGGGGAAAAAGCTGGAAAAAACAGAGGGTCAAATTTATGTACCCGAGGAATTCCCAAGCGCGGAAGACGACCGCAAAGATCGTAGTTCTTTATGGGAATCGTGTCGACTTTGCCACGAGTTTCGGTTCTCATTGGCCAATGAATTCGGAAACTATCGAGATTCCATCCCCCCGTGGAAACTCGATCATTTCTATGTTTGGCTGAGATCGTGTAGTGAAACGTGAGCCAAAAGTTACGCCAGGGAAATGCGCTATGGAAGTTCTACGATGCAGAACTAGTCCAGGAGGAATTTGCATCCTAAGTTAAACTCTGTACGCAACAAAATGCTGGTCAAAATTGATTAACAACTTCTTCAGGAATCCCTGTAATTCCGAACATCCGAAGCTGCCGGTCAAACTCATTTATGAATTACTGTCAGTAGAGGAAGTTCGAGTATGGTGTTTCGGATCCGCCAATCTCGTAGCCCGGAAGTTTGAATATGCCGTTGCATTGTCTTTCGCTAACTAAAATATGAGCTACGATGAAATTCGTTACAGTCAATTTGAGAGAGCGAAATGGTGTTTGGAAAGTTTCATAACAGTCTGTTCGTGTCGTTGTTTGAATGAAGCGAGGAAAGTTGAGAGAAGAGTCGTTCACGCGATAAAAGCTTCTCTTCAACATCCCCGGGAACTTGCTCAACCTCGTGAACCCGGATTAATTGTCAAACGAAATTTCAGAGAGACGGAAAACCGAAATGCGCATATTCTTACTCGACGTAATACTCATAACAGTGCTTCATGAGTGGTAATTGACTACAATAGCTCGAGGGTCTATCGCCATCGCAATAAAAGCAAAAAATGTAGAAAAAAACGTACTTCCACTTCACCCACGTGTTTAGGGACGTGCGTGTGGTTAAAGTCCCCCGATTAAGCCCCGCTTCCCAAAATTGTTTAGACCTATTCATTTTGCAATGAGACTTATACATCAGACCCGAAATGATCGGTGTCAAATTTTCTTAACATTTATTCGACGGTGTGATTTGCCTAATGCTAATCGGATTGGTTTTGTAAAAACGACGAGTTTTATCGGCGGCAAAGATCGGTAACGAAAGTTGCCAAGAAATGGTGGCGTTCTTACCTCATGAAGAGTAAGTATCTGCATTAGGGTGACAAATTTTTTTACCTTAAATTCCCAATTCTCGGTCTCACCTCAAGATTTCGTAATTTTTCGAATTTCAGTGAGCCTTCCAAAATTCAGACGCTTCTCATTAATTATCGACAGTTCGTATAGTACTCGTCTTTTTATTATAAGTGATTTTTTTTTTCTTTCATGAATATGAAAATATGTATATTTCAGTTCTTGAGGAAAAATCTCTCGACGGAGTTTCTACTGACCTCCAGACCAAGCAATCTCGAAATATAAAGGGTGAAGTCTGAGCTAAATATACGCCTTACTCAACTGCAGGATAGCTTCTTAACGTGAAATTAACTAAGTCCTGAAATCATGGAACTTTTTCATAGTCTACGACTTGAATAAGTACGCCTAGGCCCCAACCCACGTCTCTTTTTTCCCCGGACTCATTAGCGACTAGATAATTCTCATTATCAAAAGGAGTTGTACACACACCTTGGAAATAATTTCTTTCAAATTGTTGATCCTTCGATATAAGAATACCTATTCGATCGACTTACAAATGATAAGAAAATTCTGGTTTTCAAACTATTTTTTATTTTATTTTTTGTAAAGGTTGAAAAAAAAATGTGTCACAGCAATACGAAAACGATAGAATACCCTTCTCTACGTCAGTCATGTTTTTTTTTTCCATTAGTTTCAATCCATGTAACCCGAAGTCCATAGAATCTCAAACGATTCCGAATCATCCCTCGGAAGAAAAGTAATCAGGTGTAAAGAAAAGTGAGCCAATAGTATACATATATTTCTTCGAAGAGTTCCAGTGATTCGTAAAGAAAAAAAAAAAGAAAAAAAAAACTATTCCCCAAGGTGTACATATCGCCCCTTTAACATTGACATTTTATTACACCCTCCAGGCGTCAGGGATGATAGAATGAAACGAGAAGATATCGAAAGTACATATCTTCGTTGTTCATGAATGGTAAAAGTGGCGTGTTTCGTTTCATGAACGCATTACGTACGACATGCCGGAATTATTGTGGGTACGAAGTGTTATTATCATAGCCAAGATCACCTCAGCAAACAAGTATTACGTATGGCGATTAAACGGCGTCAAAACGACGCCTGCGCTAGAGGGTGGACGCCCGGCGTCGCGACGTTCCGTCACACGTTCGACGTTCTTCGCAAAGGCGCGTATCGTCAGACGGTTTATTCCGCGTGAGCCAAAACACACGCTGGACAAACTTGCGGAAAATACTTTATTGATAATCAATGAATAAGAAAGGAACTTGCGACCAGATAACAGCAGCTTCATGGCTCAAAGTCCGTCCAAGCATTCTCCGAATTTCATCGACATGAAATACAGATTTGTCAATATTGTGCAGTTTGAAGAAAAATTAGTTGAGAACTTTGAACGAGTTTCGTTCGTCCTGTAAATCGTTACTGAAACTTTGAAATTTTCAATGAAAGTAAAAAGACCTAATTTGAACTAAAATTATGGGAAAGAAATATTGAAAAATGAAAAATTCGTTACCCTGTCAGAATTTGTGAAGTGTATCGAGCCTGGCGGAATTCGGGAACCAGAATTTCATTTCAATTTAACAATCGAACGCGATTAAGAATCTGAGTTATGTGCGAATGGTGTTTTTCATGGAAAGCGAGTCACGCTTCGAAAGAAGAATTAAAATCAACAAATTGTGATATTTGGAGCATAAAAAGCGACTAATTGCGTCGCTCTAGCGTGCGCAATGCTTAAATCGAATCAGTAACAAATTGTGAAGAACAATGGGAACCTTAGCGATTCTTCTAGATCTGCTGGCAACAGGTGAGTCGGGAAAGGATGACGGCCAGAAAGCGAAGAAAGAGATACGTGAAAGCATGAGAATAAAACTCCCCTGCAATTTATATAAGAACATAAGAACCAGTGATTCTTTTCTAAGGATGCCCGACCGCGGTTGACTTCTACTACTTACTTATTGTCAGACGGGAGTCCGATACCCTTCGCGCGGGAAAGTCGATTGAAAATGAGCGGTCAAGTCCGCGTGAGGAAATTGGTTTTTGATAATATCAATCTTGAATTTTCTATCGACTTCTGTGAAGAATGAAAAAATAAGAAATCGATCAAATAGGGCGAAAAACGCGCAGTGTAGACTACTGCAAGTATAACGATATGGATCGTGTGAGTTGATCGCGAGCGCTGATTAATTGTACTCATTACTTTTTACACGGCTGTAACGACCACCGCGAGCCATTCGATTAAACAATAAACAATTTCGTTCTATTATCATTCTACATGATCGGGGAAAAATTGCCCAGCGAATAACCCTTTTATGACGTCATATCCCACCCTGGTACGAGTTCCGAATTCGTGGCTTTGTCACATTTCCTCGGTCTTAATTATCACTTGGGATTATAATATGGCGTTTTTAAACTGTTGAGAAAAAGTTGTAAGCTCAAGGAAGCGAGCGAAGATATGAGATTGAATATTTTTGCTCGATTTTGAATTTCTCAGATATCAATCGCGTGTGTATAGACTCGCAGGTATATGAAGCGATGTTGAAATATTCATTCTTATCCGTAAAGCCGCAATGCTCGTCCGACACTGAATGTTTGATGGCGCCTATGCGGAACGGAATCCAATTATAGTCACGAATGGGTGTAACATTGTATTTCAAATTCGTGCAATGATGCATTTTGCATTTGCTATTTCAATCGCGGGTATCCATCTTCGGCCATTTCGCAAGGCCAATTGCAAAATATCATCAATTCGAATTAAGATGCTAGAGAAATGTTTAATTGATACGAATAATGATCAAATTTTCCGACCTTATTAGTCTCTTTGTAAAAAGCATTAATTTCAATTGTTTTAGTTACAATTAGGATCGCTCTTCCGAGTTTATTGAATCGCAAATTATTTCATTGTACATTCAGAGTCGTGAGAGATCTAATAAGGTGATATTTTTAGAACCTCATTATCTTTCGGCGATGTTATCAAGTTATTCACACAATCTCATTCCAAGGGTGAAAAAAATTGACGAAAGCGATCTTTCGACTCATTCGGTCCCTTATAATTCGTCCATTCGTATCTCGCTTCAATGCGACTCGTATTTCTCGTCTGTGTATTCTGGACTTATATTAATAGTAGATTTCCTCGGGATTTTTCAACCCCTGAATCACGTGCGGAACTAATAACCATGATCTATTGTCTATAAATGATTAACGCGTATAGCAAGTCACCGCAGTCATTGACTCTGTGATTTTACGATCTCACCTAATCTGTAGACACTCTTGACAGATATTTGATGAACCAAGTTCAATCAACGACCACAAGACATGGGGACTATTCGGGCCACGCTATTCTAAGGGATGCTTCGATACGTCGGTCTATTACCTGCTCCTTTATTTTGTACATATGTTTGACTCGGTTTCTTGCCCTTTGAGAAAATATCATATCTGTCTTATAATCGAAATCACGCCTGAATTATCATAGAAAAAAATCAAAAAAATCATAGACATCGTTCGGAAATCAGAGAGGTTTCACGAGACATCTTCAAACCTGAAATTATTCCGTTATCAATCCCGCTATACGACGACTCAATCATGAGTCTGGAAAAACATTGAATGTCGTATCTTATCATGTTTTGATGTGATGTTTAATTAAGTTCAAAAGTAGGGTACTTCACGAACCTCGCATATGAACAGTCATACCTCGCCACGATGGGTAGGCATACATGATTGTATGTGACAGTTTTTCCGAAAATTCCTACCACGTTTATTATTCCAATTCTGATTTATTAACACATTGCACGCGTATTTACCCCAAGCTTCGTAAAATTTCGAGGAAAATACTCGCTCCTTTTCGGCATATTTGAAATACGGTAGATTTCGCGTTGAAAGGATATACATATACTTGTTCATAAAAATATTTCAATACATAATTTCACTTCGCAGACAAAAATTACTGTTGCCATTTTTTTTCCCCCAATTTTACGTGAGATACGAATTCTTATGAAATACCGCGTCTGCAATGCGGAGGAAAGGGAAGCCCGTGAAAGTGAACTGCCAAAATTGATCCAATCCTTACACGCTGGGATGGTGATTCGGTAAGAAAGTGAAATGGCTAGCAGGGAGAAAAATCTGATCTTAAACCGAAAAGAAGAACGTTTTCAAAGATTTAGTCAACCTAGTTTTTTTTTCTTTCTATCTTTTTTTTCCAGGTGAGAATCGAAAAAACTAGTCAGGGCAGATCTCAATTTGAATAAAGTCCAGCCTTTCGAAAGGAAATCTATACGACGTTCCCTTTCAGAAAAGAGCTAATTCTTCACGACTGCACGATTGCACATTATTTTGACAATCGAATGAACCAGTTTTTGGAAGAATTTTTCTTTTTTTTTCAACACTTCGGGAAATTTTTTTCGCTCTAGTAACGACGTAGCGTACGGAAATAAGTGCTGTGCGCTTGATCGTTTGATTCCAAGATGAAAATTGCCTGTTTCCCTCAAAATTAGCCCAGTATCTTGACTTATATTGTTATTATCGAATAAACATTGCTTTATAACCTCGTTGTCAGAGATTTTCGTTTATCGATATTGCCTACAAAAGTTTTTGTGACATCGAGAAATTCGCAAACGACAAACAATATATTCGAGAACAAACTCTGCGTCAGGTTTTTACGCTCATTCTAAGCCATGCAAACATTTTGGCCAGTTTTTACCTCGAACATATATATCTCTGTTCCTTTAAAATTGTCTATTTTTATTCAAGGGATTATAAAGTCGAGAATTTGAAGCAATGTATCGGGCTAAACTATCATCTTCATTCTGCCTAGGCGAATTTGTCAAAAACTAAAAGTTATACGAGAAAAAGTTTCACACAAAACTTGAAGGGTTTCGAGAAGGAAAGATAATGCTGGTATGTGTTGACCTATGGATTTTACCACTTTCGAGATTTCGCAAGTAACTTCGAATTTCAGATAAAGAACACGTATTTCGGATATGAGTATCTCGTAGAGAAATCACAGACTAATTCAAATGCAGAGAGAAAAAAACTTTTCTTCTCTTGACAAAGTTTGTTTCTCAATTTTTTTTTCTTTTTTTTTTTCTTTTGTCTTTTGCTCGTATCCAAAATACGTGTTTCCTATCTGTAATCCGCAATTACTTGGGAAATTTCGGAAGTAGCAAAACCCAGGAGTCTACGCACATCAGCATTATCTTTCCCCCTCAAAGCTTTTCAAATTTTTCTTCTTCTATCGCCAATTTTAGTTTGTCAAATATTTAAAAGGGGGTGATTAAAACGGACCACCCTGTGTAATTAATATTTGATAAAGCAAAAGTTGAATGTAATAATAATCCCGAGACTCTGGAGTAAATAGAATAATTAAATGATACAGCTGCTGGTAAAATATGACAGCCTTTATAATTGAAATATGCAATAATATTACGTCTGTCATGACCCACATTGTTCTGAGGTCTCTTTTGTTTAAGCGTGTTAGCTCTGCATTTATTTCAAAGCCTCTTCGAGTGGATCCTTCTTTACTTTTCAATCAGAGAGTTGGAAATTGAATTCTGTAAGAAACTAAAATATCCTCCTCTCACAATCTTGTTTAAGATAAGATAGAAAACTCTACAAATTGGCGGCGATCTCCACACCACGCTGCGCAGAATTCTCGGATATCCGTTTCTACACGGTCTCAAATTTTGCGACCCATTCATTATAAGTTTTCCAAAATTTCTATGGTTATTAATTCTATTTTCATCATTGCCTTTCCAAATTCTCACACAGGTCCGAAGCAATCATCAAACTGCTCCAAAAAAATCTAAAAACTCTAGAATACCAGGATTTTCGGAAACCTGGACTTTATAGAATAAAATAAATACCCGAAATTTCATCTCGAGTCTAATTATCTTCGAATAACTATTAGATGTCTCTTTGACTTTCTGAACAACTTACTCCCGGCATACCGCAGTCGTTTGAGAACTAATTACGCCGTTTTTAATTAACTCATTATTTTACCATTTTGTTATTATTATTTTTTTGTTTTTTTACAGCTTGTATTACCACCTCATTAATCGTAGACTCAGGGGGCTGCGACGAGGGTCACTTCAAATGCAACGGAAGTGCAATGTGCGTTCCCCAAAGACAAAACTGTGATACCAATTCCGACTGTCCCGATGGATCTGACGAATGGAACTGCGGTGAGTCTCCCCAATTTTTTGATCACACATTCTTAAAGTCCCAAAATAAGATGTGTTTCAAATTTGTCAGAGATAATTCATTAGTCAAATCAGACTTACGATTTGTATGCCATTTTTTTAGGGGATATTATTTGATAAAGACAACAAGGACGAATAAGGATCGAATAAGTCGTACTTTTTGTTTCTTTTATACTTTAATACGATTCCAAAATTACGCCTAATCCCGTTAACGAGCTTTCTTTTTCATAGACAAAGAAGTAGTCTGCAGGTAATAGGTCGTTATTAATAATACTTCTCTTCGCAAGAAATTTTTGACGCTTAGTACCATTTGTGTTTATAATGGGATGCTTTTGTATTTTAATCTCTATTTTAATGAGGGTAGAAATTTTCGGAGAATTTAGGAAAACAGACCGACCTATTGAAGGATATATTGTAAAGCGTGGAGCATCCATGATTTTTCTTTTCTTTTTTTTTCTGTCTTTTCTTCTTCAGACGATTTACCGGGGACAACATTTTGGGACCACTTATTTCGCAAACGGCCGGCTGCCGATCGTGACGAACAAGGCGACGTTGATTGCGGTAAGTTGGGTGACGCTGTTAATGATACCGATCGCAGACAATTATTGAAAAAAAATTTACATCAGCTGACGAAGCATCTAGCCTGAATATGAAATCATTAAAGAAGAGGCTGTAGGGGCTGGGTACAAGTAATCCCAAAACAATTTGCCAACTAATTTCCCATATGAACTGTATAATTTACTTTACAAGCCAACGGTCCGTGGGTTGAAAATTTCTGAATATAATCGCGACTGAAAACTGTAATTAAGAAAATAACCAAATTATCATCCCATACAACTTTTTACTTCGTACAGCCTGGCGAAACTTCAAGACTTTTTGCGTCTGCAAAGGAAACGACATACTTTGCCAATACAAAAATCTTTCAAGAGTACCTTTCCTGCCTCCACGCAATATCATGCTGCTGTAAGTATATTTATTTATGTATAGGTTGTACATACATGCTCATTGAAATGTAGTATTTCTGGTTTCGTTTTTTATTTCATAATACTTATGTAGGTCTGACACTTTATTTCCTCGTTATTCCGGATTGTGAAAGTTGATTAGAATTCTGGTGGACAAATGGAAGCAATTATAATACATCCCCATTACGTAACACACCGGTTCGCTTCAGCCTTTTGAAACAGTGACGCGTGGCACGAATCTAGCGAGCCAATTACGTAGAATCTAGTTCTACACTGAGGGTGTAGAGTGTAGGATTCAAATGTAAATCTCTCAAAGGTGCACTTAATTGGTTCCATTGAACTTAATTAGACCTCGGACTTCAAATATCACGAATACGACACGTTTTCTCGCTAAGCCAATGCCAACAATTTACTTGCTGAGTGCTGATACTTTATGGATTCACAGCTCTGAGGTTAACAGTAAGAGAATCTTTGCACTCGACCCCCTAGAGATTTGGCTTAATTCTGAAAAATTGACAAATGAGTCGATTGTCTGCTGATTTTCACTACGACAGAGTTTTTCTACAGTCATATTCTAAGTCTCGATTTTTGCAAAGTCGAAAGATTGTAATCGAACTCTTTTGAAATCAGAAAGTTAGATTTTTAGAAAGATATAATAGAAGGAGATTATTGGAGAATAGGCGAAGTTGCGAGAAATTATTCACCGTCTTTACAACCTGCAGCTGAAAAATCATAGGGTGCCATTTTCAGTCTAGAAAGTCTTCAGAATAATTGAAATGATATAAAAGTCTAGAAGTGAGTATAATGAGTTTGATATGAATTGAGTAAACGCGCCACTCGCCAATCTCAGGCTGTAGCTATGAAACCGTCAGAAATGATTGATTCGGTCGAAGCAATTTCACGGTGACATCTATTTCAGGGATCTAACTGGAAATCCATTCACAACGCTGAGCGAATTGAATCTTGGAAAGCTTCCGGAAGTGAACACCTTGTAAGTAATGAAATATTTATGAATTTACTTCGACTGTAAAAAAGCGAAAGCTCGAATATAGTATGAAACATGAACAGGGAAATGAAAGTGAGCCAATCCAAAAAATCTATCGATTTGATTCGCACTTTTTGTAGATTAAAAAAAAAATGTGATATTTAAGAAACTTCGAAGACTGTTTATTTTTTCAATTATCGTTGAATCCGATTTGTTGCAGAGTTTTGAGACACTGCTCCATCAAACACATCGAAAAAAGTACCTTTGACGACCTTACATCCACAAGCACACTGTGAGTTGTAATTATTTGCTACATCTCCCCTTACTTTTACATTATTACATCAAGCTCCAGGATTTAGTAGACCGAAAAAAGCAGGTGGTTGAGTAAGCTCGGAATGTTTAATTCCTTGGTAATACATCAAAGAAATTAAGTTCAGTTTGTTAAGGTGAAGAGTGGGTGGAAAGAAGCGTGCTCCTCTTTTTCATTTCAGCCAAATGTGACGATGAATTTTTTATCAATGTTTTTTCGCCGTTCCTAACAATCTCTGCTTATGAATAATCGCTCATTCATTGTCTAACGAAATGCAGAAGGAGAGATACGGTCTTTACGAAATACTTGAGACCTCCTAATCTTTATGGACTCGTCAGCAAGCTTCTGAATACTATAATTGAGATCTTGAGCACTCCCCAGTATAACGAGCCAAGACTTCAACCGGCTCACAGCTTTGACTTGATATTTAATAATCCTTTATGAAAATACGATTTCGTTCTTCGCTTGCAGACAAACCCCCTACGGGTTACATATTTCTTCCTTCTCGACTCGGTGGTAAAGATTTTTGAACAGCTTGAAAATAATTATGTGTAACCTGGTCGATTCGCACTTTTATTTTTCTTCGTTATCCGCGACACGTTCTAGGTGCGATTCGAAGTACACGTGATTCGCACAGGACTATCGAATTTCGCACTCCAACGTAGCGAGGTATTCCTCAACATCGCCTTTCTTAATCCTCGAGATCTGACAGTCGGGTAAAATCAGAAGTCCTTCATATTGTATTTCAAGAAGAGGAGGAATGATTTGGGTATTCAGTTTCCACTAGACATTTCTCATCTTCTGTCACATTATTATCAAAAAATTTCACCCCGCAATTGAATATAATAATTGAATCGGCCCTAACGCAAGGTTCACCGACCCAAAGCAACAAAATTGACAGCGAGAAGTTGCATGGAATAAGGACTCGACTACGTCGTAAATTTTGCTCATGAGATAATCAGAATCAGGGCTTTCTTTGACAAGTAAAGTTGAGATAGCATTGAACAGTCGATTACATAAAATTCGTGTGAAAAATCCAACGAGGCTCGTAGATTAGGAAACTAAGTACATTGAACTGAAACTGGGGCATATTTCAATAAATCCTTGTACACTTATATAACTCTTGGAATCGCGAATCTGGCAACGTGAATATGTAGAACGAGACTGCGAAATTTAATCCCGATTAGATCGTCGTCTCTCCGACTCGTCTGCTTCTCGATTTTTCGTCTGCCGATTAAAATTTTTCTCGTTGAATCGCTTCAAGATGTAAACCGATATACCTTAAGGCGAAGTACTGATTGAATGGAGCGAAGAGTTCCGACTGGACAGTCTGTTCAAAAAAGGATCAACTAAGAGATACACCCTGGCAGGAACAATGCCCGGACTCATTACACGACGATCTCAATGGGCTTTGTAAAATGATCGTTATCGCGGTAACCAGTACAATGCTTCCTCGGCTAATTACTGCTTTTGAAACTGAGTCCTACCTCGACGGCCAGTGACGTAACAGGCAAAGGAACAATCTCTCCATAAATTACAGTTTGGACGTTTATACGTCTTAGATTATACGACGCAGGTGTAATTCATTAGTCAAATTTTAATCCCTAGACTGATGACCGTGGAGTATAGCCACGTGAGAATCAGCTCTTCAATGGGAAAGGCAGCTCGACGGTATTATCGCAAGGAACAAGACATAATCCGTAAACGTTTCAACCTCTCAGATAACAGCGACGAAATTTTGGAGACGAGCAAAAGCAGAATTTGTTTTCCTTTTTTTTTTTTCTATTTCTCCGATGCACCGAGGAAGATAATTTCTTAAAGTTTATTCGATAGATTGAATCGATAAATACCATTTCTCAATGGGATCTTCTTAATTAGTGCAAACTAGTCTGTCGTAGCTTTATCAAACTTTTTATGAACTGGCTCAATGAGATTTTGATTACAAACCTTGAGGCAGAAACTAATATTCATCCGTGATGAACAAAGATTGAGAAAAGTGTCGAATTGCAAAGTTTTGCCAAAGGCTGCAACCCCTTAACGAATAAGTTCAAGGTGTGAACTGACGTGAATTTGGAATTAGAAATTACCCACGCAAAGTTAGAAAAGATGAAACGAGGCGATGCCTAAAAAATTGGAAGCGATATTCGAGGTGGAATTTCTCCCTCTCTTGCTCCAGCCTCTGTAATCGACTCATCATTCATCCTCCTCGAATGTAAAAAATATTAAAAAATAATGGAATCTTCATTTCGAAGCTGCGCTCTGTAGATATCATAAGCGGACTTTTCGCCCACAATTTTTACAGATATTTGGACCACAACGCAATCGGAGAACTCGAGGAAGAACTTTTCCCGTCAAAGAATAAGCTGGAAACTCTGTGAGTGATTCTTCAGCATTATAATTAGATCCGGGATCTTATTCCTCGCCCGTTTCTGTTGCGGCTGGATTACCTTCCAATTAAGTTTTAACGATGAGTGACAAGTTCCTTCTGACTATTATTATTGTCTTTTTTTTTTGTGTGGTTTTCAAATTTCATGGTTACCCAGCTAGAGATTCGACCGAGTGATAGCTGGCTTCAAATTCCATTTTCCTTTCTGACAAAATAAGAGATTGACAAATTTTTCGCATCGTATTCTATAGAGGCGAACTAATTTTTGCGTGGGTCGGGAGAAGTGAATAAAAATTTTGCCAATTTCAAACGAATAAATTTTCATTCCGGTAGGATGCTGAGTAGCAACAGACTCGAGACGCTTGCGGAGAACGTTTTCATGAACCTTGGGCAACTTCGTGAATTGTAAGTTATTCGGTAATTAAGGAATGCCATTTGTATCAACTTTTATCCCGGCTTTTAGACGTGGTCATTTTTTATTCCCAACTTATTCGCTTCTAGAGATCTACGGGAGAATATACTGAGGGAAGTCAGAGCTGTAACCCTTCAACCTTTGGTCAATCTTCGCATTTTGTAAGTTGGATTACGTACTAAAAAGTTTTCATTCTTCGTTATAAACATTAGTCTTTTTTTCTAAAAAAATATAGTTTTACATTGTGAATAGATTCGAGAGTTGCGCGTGTTTCATTCCATCGCGAAATCTGAGCGTGGTGATTGCATATTTGCATTATACGACACCAGGACAAACACTGCAATTCCCTGCCGTGCAAATTGGAACGAGACATGCGATCCGGTATCTATTCTCAGTTTGTTATCACTGCGACGATTGTACCTTGGCAACACCTGGAATACTCGCGAATAAAGATTTTCGATCAGGAATTGGAAGGCTTTTAAATAACTGTGAGAGGAACTTCGGGACCGATTCGGAACTGGAGAATAAATCGCACATTAGAAAAATTGTGAAATTCAGAAAGTTCGAGTACGATTTATTCGCGGTGAAAAATAATGCAATATTTCGCCGATATAATGTATATCGCGACAAATCACAAGCCCCTGTTTACTCACGCCCAACTGATCGTTGGGATAGAGTGCTTGCTCCTTCTTCAAGAATTGTCAACACCGAGTTTGTGCGAAAATTTTCGCGAAAATTTTATATTCCCCGAAATCTTTCTCTCCGATTTCCACATATCCTGCATTTTAAATCTATATGGCTTGGCTCAGCATTCAAGTTTTCCGTCACGCAAGACTCTACATCAATTTCTCGCACCTTTTAGGTCTCACACTTTTCTTCTCACTTGAATCAACCTCTCTCTTCCACATCCATAGTAATACAGAATTTTACACAAATTCTTACTCTTGCATTGCAGATATCTGAATGGAAATCGATTAACCACAATATCTGGTTCCTTTCCGTACCTAAGGAGAGTTAACACGCTTTCCCTGGCTGACAATCAACTCCGCGAAATTCCGGTTGACGCTTTTGTCAATCTTCCTAGCCTCTTATACTTGTGAGTAAAACTCAATTAGTACATCAAACGCAAGTTTGTTTTCAGCCATTAACAATTCAACGAGAAACATGTGTTTATTTTGTTAAAAGCGAGTGTGGAGGTACAGGGAAATTTCTTCAAACGACTTGAACAGCCTCCCCTAAATATCGAGTCTTTATAAATATGAATTT
This sequence comes from Rhogogaster chlorosoma, assembly GCA_944452935.1. Lineage (NCBI taxonomy): Eukaryota > Metazoa > Arthropoda > Insecta > Hymenoptera > Tenthredinidae > Rhogogaster > Rhogogaster chlorosoma. The sequence continues at coordinate 25,031,910 of OX101797.1, forward strand.
CAGATTTTTATCCGGGAATCAATTGGTCAAACTCCGAGCAGGAAGCTTCAATAATTTGGACCGATTACTCGCCCTGTGAGTGATATGAAAACTCTTCAATTTTATTTATTTCTTTTTCGATTCGTTTTGCCATCATTGACGACAAATTCTCATTTGTAATCTTTGATCTTTTATATCGCACGGATATAACGGAGATATACACGTCTTATTACCCTGTTTAGGAACTTGAACGAAAATTCTATCGAGGATATTGAAATTGAGGCATTTGCATCCCTCGGGAATCTCACGTCTCTGTAAGTTTCTTCATAATTTGAAATTTCCGCTCGATCCTTGTACCCCGCTTCACGCATATACTCCGGGTTGTTTCTTGCGCCCGAGTTCTGCAAGGGGGTAAATCATCTCCATGCTCAGTTGATGTAAAATATTTTATAGGTACTTGAAAGGAAACAGATTTCGAAGGCCGGAAAGAACCGTGTTAAAGTCTCTAGGGAGGCTAGAATATGTGTTAGTATTGAAACTCGCCTCAAATATTACGTTATATATCGCATTCCCCCGATGTATCGATTGCGAGTCAGGTCCCATATAATCGCAGGTACTTTGACGAGTTCGCTATGTGTCGAGCAGCCCGGTGGGTTCGGGTCTGCGAACCGAAAGGAGATGGGATTTCATCCCTGCAACATCTCCTGGACAATCCAATATTAAGAGCCAGGTATGTAAACACCTCGCGAATGGAAATTCAATTCCACATGAGAAAACAGACTCGAATCTGTGAACTGAATCTGTCGGCTTATTTTTTTATTCAAAATTTCATAAAAATCAACGAAAACCATAATACGCTCTCGCTTCAAAGTCTCGAAGACGAAGATCGTGTATCGTATAAATTTATAGACGTCCCTTTTTTTTTCATAAAAAAATTCGTAAACCTGACTCGTTTCACCGGGCTTGTGAAGTTCAATATTGGCGGATGTAATCATTTTTGCTTCTAGCGCATATCGCGAAGCTGTATGATGCGATCGATTGCCACTTCCGTTTCAGAAAATCAAAGAAGCAGGTTTGCTGAACGACAGCATGAAATTTTGCCTGAAATTATCCGTATTTTCTTAAGCGGGATAATCGACTTTTAAAGAGAAAATCAAAAACTTGTACAGTTTTCAATATCTTCTGTGAATACTGTGGAGGTTGTTTCAGCGTCTGGATGATGGCAGTCTGTGCCTGCACTGGGAATATCCTCGTCCTCCTCGGACGCCTTCTTGCCAGAGAAAGTAACGCAGTACACAGTCTGTACATCAGGTAATTTGCCCGAGAAATCGAAGACCCCTGGCGGAACTGTTTCTCTGGAAAAGCCTGAAAACATATTCAGAGAAATGAGAAAAAAAATTATAAGATACTATAGAGACACGTTTCCACAAAATGAAATAATTCTTCCTCTCGAATTAGCGGAAGCGTAAATATTGAACTTTATCATCCTAACAGGAACTTGGCGCTTTCCGATCTGCTCATGGGATTATACTTGATTTTGATCGCCGCAGCTGACATTATGTACAGAGGTCGTTACATCGATTATGAAGAGTCGTGGAGGCACAGTTTTACTTGCAATCTCTGCGGTAAGTTTCTGTACAAAAATCGCCCGACCCATTTGAAGCTTGAGATTGATTAAAAAGAAGTCAATATCTCATCGCAGGATTTCTCAGCACACTAAGCTGCGAAAGTTCTGCTTTAATCCTTTCCCTGGTCACTTGGGATCGTTTCGTTTCTGTGACTCAACCGCTAGCTCGAAGACAGCCGTCACCGAATCGCGCTACGCTTCACCTTATCGCTCTTTGGCTAGCCTCGAGTATCGTGGCCGCGCTTCCACTCACCGGAGCTTCTTACTTCGGCGATGAATTTTACGGGAGCAATGGGGTCTGCCTGAGCCTCCACATCCATGACCCATTCGCTAAGGTTTGTAACAATCCTTAACACTAGCTAGGATCCAAAAATTTCAAGACCGGATCTCATGCCAAATGCAAGAACGTGAACAGTTTCGCAGTACCACGTCTGTCACAGGGACATAGACCGTTACGTCGATCCTAGTTCGGATATGAACAGTTTTGAACAAAAACTAGTTTCCTCCCTAAGCCTGAGATCTTTCCAAAAATATACCTCCACGTTGTCTATCGACTGACTACAGGGTTGGGAATACAGTGCAGTGATGTTTATTCTGGTGAACGCGATCGCCCTTGTCTTCATTATCTACGCATACGTTCGGATGCTGCGAGAGATCAAGATCAGCAGCGTAGCGCTGAGATCTACACAAGAAAGTCAAGAGCGGGCTGTAGCCCAACGCTTCGGTGTAATAGTGGCGACCGATTGTCTCTGTTGGGTACCTATTATCGCCGTCAAATTGGTCGCTCTTACTGGTGAGTCTCAGTGTCTATTGTTTTTTCGCAATTTAAACTACCACCCATCGCGTATCTGAACCTCAGACAAAGCGATCAATCTCGTCTTACGTCTCTCTTCTATTGATTCTAGTCTTTTCGAAGATGATTACTACCATTTCCAAACGCGACTCAGAGCTATTTCAGATTTGATAGAACCTCGCTTTACATCCCTTTTCGAAAAAAAAAAACCGACAATATTCGATGAATTTGATTCTTAGACGCGAATTTTTTTCATTTCTAGCTAGTCTTGATAACAGGAATAAAAATATCATTTTTTAAGATTAACTCGAAATTTGAAAACGTTTCGATGGACAATGAAAGCTGGTCTTTCGATGCGCGCTTTTTCAACGAAGTCCATAAAATTTGGAATAATCTCGAGTTCGTTGTCTTTCAATACAAGTAATCAGCTGTAGAGTTTCGGTGGAATATCTCTTCACAGCGTAGTAGTAATTTGAATGAAAATTATTTTCAAGATGTACAAGTTCAACCCGTTAATGAAACAAAAAGTTTTTCCAATATCTCGGTTTCATTGAATACAAAATAAGTTGGTATCAAGTTCGACCGATTTTCGCCTCAACAAATTTTCAAAGTCCCACGATTCGTTATACGTCTCTGAAGCAATCGGCTATTTTGACAAACTTCGGTAGGGAAGGCCGGGGCGAAGTGGGACAATCTTTATTCCAAATGGAAAGTGGGAGAAATTATTCTCTATTCAGTTTTTTCATCGATCAGACAGAACTGAATATTATCATAGAAAGGAATATAGATTTTTTCCACAAATTCGGACATTACGATGCAGCGTTGCGATACGTAATACCGATTGTCCACACTTGTGGAGTATGAATTGAAAAGACGTATTGAAAATCGATGTGAACAAAATTATAATCAAACACGTAAATAGCTCGGATGGGATTGCTGACTGGGAAAGATACGCGATGGTGTTTTTATTTGCGTACGAAAAATATTCGCATGCTCTGGTGGTAAAGCTGAACACATATACCTGCCAAGACCACCAGCGTTGTTCTAAACCATTCGAAAACCGTAAATTGATTCAGTAATTCAAGACTTGAGACGTGACAATGTTTGCGAGGCAAACTCCTACAGCTTTTTCCTTCTCTCACCTATTTTTGCTGGCAAAAAATGAAATTCTTTTATATCCTAGCAGTAGCAACAGAAACTGTGAATTTTACTATTAGGATTACACGTCGATGAAGGCCTCTACGCTTGGTTGGCGGTATTGGTTTTGCCCATCAATTCAGCCCTAAACCCGGTGCTCTACACCCTGACAACGAGCATGTTCAAGCGACAGGTAAGTCGTTGGAATTTCCCTTGCGAATATAAGGTACGAAAAGTGATAAAGACCTTGTTGAAAAATTTTTATCTGGCAAATGCGTTAGCTCGTTTTTGGAAAGGTTCGACAATCTTTAGCGTCATTTCAAAGGAAACTTGTATTCCGAAATTGAATGTGGGAACGTAATCCTTCGGGCGAAGATTCGGGGTGTTTTTCCTCATTTATCATCACTTTGAACCGAAGATACGCTGGGGTATACAGTAATAGAAAAGCTTTAAACCTGCGAAATATCACCAGTCAAATAAAAAGCCGGTACATCCCAAGGATTTTCCACTCGAAAATTATATCTCTCCGAGTTCAAGTTACTTTCAAATTAATACCCGGCAAGTTAGATGCCTCAATTAATTAGGGGGTCCCATCCGTCGAGATTTATAATTTATTTTCAATTGAAAATTGTGTAAAGAAATTATTAAGTTCCACCTACGCCTGGGAAAAACAATTATGTGTAGTTTTGCTGTCACCAAAAATGGATGGGATTATGGTGGAAGGGTTGCAGGTGTCAGGAGTCCTCGCAGCACTAAGGGCCCGCGTTTACTCGGAACAGCATCGTCGTCGACATCGTTCTGCGTCCCGTAATGGCCACAGTGAAAGCGCCCTGTCCTATAGTCTCGGGGCCCTTCCAAATCGGCAAAGATCCTCTTCAGCACGCGCCCTCTGCTCGGTTGGTAGCAAACGACGACTGGTTCGAAGCAGGGTGAGCTTACAATTAAACTAAACAAACCAAGTGCATTTTCATCTATATGTATAAATCAGCGGAATTTTTGGATCCCGTGAAAATCTGACGGTATCGTCATGAACTGAGAACACATTACACAAGAGATAGTCGACACCTTGACTTCTGTAATTGGTTATGGTGTATCATTATTAATGAGGTAATCTAATAGTCAAAAGGATTCGGGCGGAATGAGCAAGGCCTCAAAATTGAGATGCGTACCTTTGACATGGATCAAAGTTCGAGGATGTCAACCATATAAACGTGGATACCTGGTGTTATAGTGGTCTGGCCATTCCGTGGACAATTTTCACCGAATACCTTAGTTCACTTGATAGGCTGGTTCCTTGATAGGGATGTAAACTGGAGAATCAGGACATAGTTATATTCAATACCGGAATTGCTTGATCAAATGCGCTGTTGTGGTTCCTGTTAGAATATTGGCGAAAATTGTGCAAATTTCGAGGTTTGAAATTCATTCGAATTGAATAATTAGAAATGATCGGGAATAAACATCATATCGGCGTCGTTATCGCACAGGCATTTTCCGTCATTTTACGATTGCATTCAAATCGAAGGATTTAGAATCATGAAAACAGGAACGAATGATTCATTTGAAAAATTGATAGAATTTTTTTGGAAATGATTAATGAAAATTGAGTAATTGCCCACACCCACTGAGAAACAATTTGGGCACCTGTTGCGAAACATCATCTATACAGTAATATACAGTGTGAGAAAAATCTCCAGCTTTATTCCTGACTGAAATTTTCGACAGCTTGAAGCCTGGTAACTGAAAGCTGAAAGCCTCATCGGTGTTGCCAAGGATACGATAGATCCGAAATTAATTAACGTCTCCTGCTTTCATTTCGCACATCTATTTGCCATCTTGAGCTCAATACACCGTTTACCGAGGCTGCAATGAATCAACCCGTTTTCGAAGGGATCAAAGTCAAAGACTAGATACATTTTTCGAAGCTATTTAGAAAGAGAATATTACGGACAGGTGAACGAGTATCAATTCTGGATTATTAACTCTGTTCGCCAACCTGACATCTCGTGAAACATAGCGAACAGCGATAAGGCCTAGGCTGAAATTACCTCATATGCGATGTCAAGTCATTTGGTGTAGGTAATTAATGGATTTTAGTACACCGGAAGCACATGCAGCAAGCTTGGAAGTCTGCGATCTATCTCGTCGCTAAGCCTCTCTTCAATGAGGGCTTCTGATAGACCCAGAAATTCGCAATCACGCCGCGTCGAGGAGAGCACACCTTTCATCGTTTCCAGGTCAGTCAATGTTGATTATATAATATCCAATTATCCCTAAACGGCGATATCTACCGCAACACCTCTTCAAATTTTCATCAAACGAGGTTCACCATGAAACTGTATCGTCGTATAGTCAATGAAAGCCCCGTAAAAATACCTACCCGAAACTTCTATAGTTCGAGAACAACTCGATTAATTTTTACACAGTATATTCCCAATCTTTGAACACAGTATTAGATCAAATTAGAAATTCTCTGAATTAACATTGCCTAAGATAATTCGCTGCATTGATAGTTCGACCTTCTTAGTTCGAACTGATAGTTCGAAGAGATTTTTTCCATTTTCGGTAATACTGAGACGAAAAATGAAGGCGAATCTTTTGGTAAAGTGTTTGCGAATACTGCGGTAGAGCAAAAACCGATTCTTTGGCGTTTTGGATCGAATCAGTCCGCCTCATTAGATTATAATAACGAGGTGATAATTACGACCGAAATAATATAACGTTATTTACGAAAATCGAGAACCTGTGTCTATTATATGTTAACAGACTGGAAAGTGATCGAGCGATTCAAGTGATCGTGACTTCGCCGATGGGAGACCCGACGACGATAGAAACCAGGGACAACGTAGGTAACGTTTGAGAAATCGCAAGTTATCGTGTTCGAATGTTATTTTATTACTCATACATGTTCAAATAATTGTATAAAAAGATCAGAACTGATTTTAGCCGTACATGTATGTCGTTTTATACCTCGCATGGCGATGAAACTCCTTTTGAAAAAAAAAAAAAAAAATCTTTCCATGATATATGTCTATGCGGTGTTAGGATATATTTTTGAATACCTACTGGATATCGGTGGTTTGAAAATTTCACAATTATATGCATTTAATAACGTGGTAAATGTTTAAATATCGAAAATTTTGAAATAATAATTTTTGAATAGAGATAAAAAGTTGATAATCTTTTCAATCTACGAAGTGATTTGAGCTTTTGTAATAATCAATTGACGACTGGGTGTAGATAAGCTCACAGACAAAAGACAACAATTAACTTATGCAAACGTCAATTAATTATAGTAAGATAAAACTGAATCTTTAATAAACGTGTACAGTTAACTGAATCAGCCCAATGATGATTGATTACTAGACCAACTCCGGATAATTAATAATTGTAAATATTGAATACAAATAAATGGTGGAAAAGCATACTTAAGCTTATAATCTATAAATACGTATTTAAGCTATGGGATGCCGTTAATAGGCAGATGTTTTCACAGTTTTAATAGAATCCATTGAGAATTAGGTATCCAAAATCGTTGTATCTACATGTGTACAAGCTTAGGTGATTTCAAAAACCGTGAGCAAAATTGTATTCGGATTAAACCGTTTTTGTGCTCAGCTGAGATGAGTGGCGATGAGTAGAATAGATAATTGTTTAACTGTTTGACTGTAATCGCGATAGATCATGTATATGCTTACATTTTTTCAATCAATCTCGATATAGGTACTACTAGACGCAAGATTTGCCAGAAAGCAAGTTTCTATAAGTTCTCTAAAACGAATCAAAAAATAAATAAAAAATTTACTTGAAACGCTCAATAATTGATCACATCGACGTTATAGTATGTAATAGATTTTGTAAATGTATGTAACATCTACAACTGAGGAATTTCATGCCAACGAGCGAAAAATGACGAGGGAACATCATCGGTCGAGTTGACGTGAAATATCTCGTTTATATATTATACATAATAGATAAGCACGTATATAAATTATACTTTGAATAAAAGGAAGTGAATTTCACTCCGGTTTTTTCTTTTATTCTGAAAACCTGTCCAAAAGTCTTGGAAAGTATTGTTTCTTTCTCTCCAAAGTTTCTGATTGATTTGCTAAAAAATTTCCCAACTCAAATACGAGCCAACTTCCGTCATGCATAATCGCGATATCGAACGAGTAGCTCGAGGGTATATATTGCCCTTTCGAATTAATATGATTGATTGTACAGCACCGCCCTCATAAGTAATCTAATAGCATTCCTACCCTCGATATAACCACTTCGCGGTGATCCGAGTTATTAGCAATGGACTTCCTAACGCGATTATAATAAATCCTCAGCACCATGAAAGGCCATTACTAAAATTGTATTTCTACTTCTAGATAAATCTGTTGCTGAAAAATACACGCGATGTGCCACACCCATGATAAGATAACGTCCAAGTCGCGCGTTTCTCTTATAAAAGCAATGATTTAACTGACTGTTCATACGCTGTAGTATACTCGCTTGAAGAGATGATCCTTTGAGGAAATCAATAGCCTGAAAAAATAATTGGATTTTGTTTTTGTCCACGAAAATGACGATGCTGTCATACATTTACATTTCTTTCTTCAGTTGACAACGAGGAATTCGTGTGTGAAAAATGTTTAGCATATCCTGCATAGAATCGATTTTCTATCAAGCTGATAGAAAATATCAAGGTGAGTATCTAGTCCCGAGCCCGTTCGAGAGACAGACATTTCTGGAAGAAAATGTAGATGAGGAAGAATCGGGGGATGAATAACCTGGAATTATATCCTGGATTATGATTGTGAGAAATGACCGTAGGACTTCCGGTGTCTCGCAGCACGATATCGTGCATACGAACGTACCTGAATACCATAAATTTGTATACTTGATGAAGGATGAGGTAAAGCAAGGCTCGTGAGTCGGAAAAGTAACGTTGAAAAACTGTTCCCGCAATTTTTTCTCGATTCGGTGTAACAGGGCGTAGAGCTCGTTCATCATTGTGGCGTGAAATCCAGAGTTTAATATTCGAGATTTAAGCTCAGGCTTCCACCAAGACGTGATCAAGTTTTAACGCCTTCGGAAGCTTATAGGGACGCAGCGTACGTCTCGGCCATCATAAATCAGTGGGAGTTGTAATCAGGCGAAAAAGTGCGAATAAATGGTCTAATATACAAGAGAGATGCGATATGCGTTGCAGAGGATGCAGGGAACGGAAAGAAACAACGAAAAGAAAAATCATTCGTTCTTTTTTGACGCTAGGTACCATCCGCTTTAATGCCACAGCTATAAGGCACGGTTTTCTTGTCAATTTATATATATTACTTAGAAGATGGGAAAAGGCATTAGAAGATTTATGGAATTGCCCCCAAAACGACATTAATCTTTCCCCTCTAAATTTCACGCGAAATTCGAGCAGGTACCATCTGAGCGTATAGTGATTACGTCGAGAGGTTTATTCGTTCTTCAGTAACTAGCAAGAACCTTGTTTACAGAATACCGTACGATCATTTTCCCCGTGATATATGGTTTCGGAAATGTCGGATGATAAATTATGATCGAATACCCGGCTACTACATCCTCGTAATTCTCACGTATCGAACTTAACTGCATCATACCGGATCTTATAACTTTCTAATCATGCCTAGACGGAACATAGTAGCTTCGTAGAACTGATCTAGTTCACACATTATATGACGTTTACCTATAGGTGCAAGATTTTTATAGTTTACCTCGTATACCCAACCGTTTTCTAAAGCTATTGTATCATATCGACCTTCTTTATGAACCCCAAGGTGCTGTAAGCTTCTCATAAACGTGGGGTAACATGGCGATTTTTGATACCGATATATTATATGCACCGAGCTAAACGTCCAGATATTTTTTTTTATAGCTGGATTCCGAATCGTTGAATAAATTCCGAAAGAAGTTAATTCGTCAGAGTGTTTAGATTGGCTTGTTTTATCGCAATGAGCAAACGAGTGAAAAGTTCGGAATTAAGTACGATTCAAAAATTATGTCTTAGACGTTGTGGATCGTTCTTCGGAATTTTTTCGACACAGAGCGATCTGTTTTTCGTCAAGAATTTTTCAAGCAATCATTTTATGACCAATTAGCCAAAGTGCCTCGCGGCCGACGTGCGACTGCCAAAGCCACGGGTGAAATTTTCAGCCCGCAATTACGGCTGGAATAAAATCATAAATTTTCTTCTGTATCGTCCGTCTAGCTAAATACCACATCGATATCTACCACGGACGTGAGACAGTAAATAGACGTTACGATTCTATCGTAAAGTTAGTCTTGGGAAGGCAGTGAAACTTGCAAAGCCACAAAAAAGTACCCGAAACATCGCAACCGAAAAAGTTTTGACAAACTACCATCGTGTCGTTTAATGAAAATATTTTCTAACTATATAATTTGTATCCGCGAAGGCGAAGGCTTGATTATCGCAGTCGAGTAAGAAGACTTTCCACTTGTTGCTATCCCACTACGTCGCAATCGGCTTAGGGTGAGAGTAAACTCCGCGGAGTAGACCAGATTACCAGCTGTTCAATTTCGAGTCATACTCATACCCGGGGAAATTTCTTATTCGTAAACAAATTTTGGTTATCAAAGAGCTGTTTATTTCCACGGAATTCAGCAGGGAAAGCTGCTCGCTAATGTTCACTTGAGCAGTGTGATTTCGGTGAGTTTCTAATGAAATGGTCGCGTTAATCAAACTGATTCAAATCTAAATTGAAATTGAAATAGGGAAAACGTACAAAGTACTTATCGACGTAGAAGCGAGTTAATACCATTTCTACGACAAACACTCGCGTTAAGTGCCAATCGGCCGGGGCGTTTATGCTGCAATTTGCCTTTGAAAAATATCGGAAAAACACCGGACCGTAAAAAAAGAACGGTGAAAAACGACGATTTGTGGGGTGCGGTGGGGTTAGGCTCGGTACCTAATTTCGCTGGTATAAATTCGAGACAGCAAGTGAAGCCACGCGCCGAAAAGCCGCCTTGAAAATGATCGGAGCTGCAAATCCGAATCGATTAACTTCGCTAATTAGGATTAATTCGGAGTCATTACCCGCAACGTGTTTGCAATATTAATGAAACCGATTGGAAAGGTTCGGCCATAAGTATCTAGGGCGGGAGCTGAAATTGACAGGATCAATGACTGGCTGATGAACCCCTATACGAGCGAAAAACTTGAATTGAATTCGAAGAATGATAAATGGAGGTTGATGGATCCACGAAAGGGACCGCTGTCTGTTATATGACAAAAAGTCATATTAGTTCAGAATTTAGATTAAGGACGGCGTCCGTAGCTCTTTACTCGAACTCGTTTCCCCTCTGTCTTTGAAAGCTGCAAGGTTGAAAGGGGTAGGTCTATATTGGTTCGCGTATACCCGTTTCTATATCTACCCTAAAACCCGCACGCAGACTTGACTTTTGGCCGCAGAAAGGCAAACTCAGATGCCAAATATTCCAGACAAATTTCTCTCAATTTCTGTATCTGATCTAGTCTCGAGAGTTCGAAGTTCCTGACTCCGTCAGACTATTTCACGATCAGGGGAATCGCGTTTGACTACAGCTCACGGTTTTTTTCATACGATATCGACCTCATCTCAAAGATTCAGACAGAAGAATCCACGTGTTTCAATTTTTTTTCTATAACTCTCTCAACTAGCATTTCCAGTGTGGAAAGCTACTCGGAGTTTTTAATCTTTCTGTAAACTCTTTCTAAAAACGCAACAGAGTCTTGCCGAAATTTCTTGAGACGATATAACGCTGCTTCGCTTAATTTCTTGCAAGCTGTATCACCCTGCGGAACAGGATCCGTTGAATTCTGATTATTTCATGATTATCTACGAGATAATTGAAATATGTTTGGTGAACCAGGGGACAGGTCGATCAACACTGGCTCGATCCATGTATTTTCGCCACGCACGTGTAGGAGTCTGAAAATTGTAATTAAGCCGAATACTAACGCAGATTGGAATCGATAAATCCGCTAACTATCCGAACCAAATTCGTCACAAGGTAAGCCAAGAGTTTGCGTTCTATCCGGAAGAAATTTGGAAGCAAAAATGTCGACATGGGAGAATTTATTTTCGAAAAACGGTTGAAATTTTTCCTCAAACTCGCGGAAAGCCAATATTCATCCCGATCATGTCTGCTCAATTTATCCCGCAAATCGCGGCATTGATATTGCTAGCAAATAACGCAGACATAATCTTTCGCCATTAGGTTTCGCGCTGGTTGTGAGCACGCCTTTCGCCACAGACAAAGTCAATTCTTGTTCAAATCTCGAGTGTAAATGGTGTGCCGTGGTCCGCAAGGCTGAGAACGAGAGACGGGACGTAAATTCGATCGTTAACACGGCATTAAATGCGATAATTACGATCTCGGTACTCGTGTCTTCGGTGCTCGACCGTTTCACGGTTCGGTTACACGGATACCCAGTCTCCGAACGGATTCGACTCTTTAAAATGAGAATCCGAAGCATATCTCGGATACCTACATCTCCTTTAAATCATAGATCCCCTTAGGATAAATCGTGCGAATAGCAGTGAGGGAACTGGATGACCAAGCATGTACAGTATGCCCGGGTGAATCGGCGCAAGCCTCATAAAATATACGCAGGGGTTGAAGGAGGCAAAGGGCACCAACTGACTGACTTAGGTACCTCAAATCGATGCAGGAACTCATCGAGACGGAAAAAAATATCCACATAATGTCCTGCCAGGAATATATAGTCGAAACGGAGCAGCGGTTGGCCTGAAATCGTTGAAGATAGGAAGAAAAAAATTGTTCAAAATTTATTTTCGTTACACAGATACTGATTTTATTTTTCATAATTTGTTATACTCTTTCATACTCGTTTTCGAATCCACACGTTAGAAATTGACGTTTATGTGTGAATTTATCAAAGCTTTCAAGGCAAATGGTCAAGGCGAAAAAACCAGACGACATTACGAGTCAAGTAGGCAAAAACTGTTGGAAAAAAACCTAGCTACACGCTTACTCTTTTTCTCCTACGGTCGAAATACAGTGCTGTGAATTTTTTTGAGCCGTCTAGGTCCGGCTGCCATTTGACGTGAGTAACACACTTCGATTCGTATATTTTTCAATTATTTTTTGAATCGATATTCGGCCGTGGGTTTAGTCAGTTTGAAAAAACTGTCCAACTAGTGATGCATAATACCGCAACCAATCGAAGGAAAAATATAGAAAGTTATCGGGTCGATGAAAGTTTGTGTAATTTATGAAGGGATAAAAGTACGGTTACGGATTGCCAGAAACAAAATGAAAAGAATTATTATCACACTCCAATAAATTGAGAAGAAAATGGAACAGGCATTTCCAAAGCGTATCAAGCTTCAACGAGCCATATTCGAACGCAATTCGTATTGTAGCAATCGAAATTCTTTCGAGCAGAAGCCCAGAGCGGTGTTTTTAATCAAGAACCGGATGTCGCATTTATTTGATAAAAAAAAAAGAACAAAACGGAGAGAGAGTGATTTCATTCATTCTAAAGGGCCTACCTCGTGGGTCAGCGTTGACCTCAAAATTTGGAATCAATACCTACTCGAGTTTCCCGGACTCACTAGACGAAATTAATGCTTCTATAAATTAATATCTATCCGAAGGAGATAACGATTTAAAGGGAAATGAACAGGAATAGAAACGCGGAAAAAATGTCATACGGCATTATTATACTTTGATATTAGAAGCGAGGTGGACATTCGAGGGAGTAGGTGCATTTATCCGCCTCTACAGCCCGAGAGTTCATAGAATTTTATTCAGTGACAATTGGATTTGAGCTCTTTGAAAATATGCAAGACTCGTCTCTGGCGAGAGAGTGAAATTCATTTGAAAATGTTACTTTGAAGTAACTTGCTCGAGGGAGACAGCACCGCGAGCTTTTCCCTCTTTAAAATTGTACAGCAAACTGCCACGACGACTGCAATCGTAATTGAATTTAATTCAATTCAGTATCGAAGTCACGTACTTCTAGCTATTATAATATACTCCTCGATTTTCAGTCCCAATCCCAGCTACTCTAACCACCGAATCTAAAAGAGTCGGAAAAACGATTATCATCGAAAAAATGATAAATTCATCGCCAAGGATGAACACGAAAAAATGAAGATAGGATCTGTACAGGAGATCTTTTATCATCCAGATAAACACCCAGCCTTTTTTTGTTTTATCTACTGAAATTCCCCCAGCAGACAACTTAAAACACCTTTTTGATGGAAACTGAAGAGAAGTAGGTATAGCACTAAAGTGCCTCGTCGAGTTTCTATTAGACTTTTACAACATCCAGCTGCAGGCTTTGCGAATTAGCTTCTTTGAGTTGAAAATGATGTCTAAGCTGTGTCTCTGACGTGAATGAACTTCCAACCTGTTGAATATCATCACCTGCTGTTCATCAGGAAGATTCTTCTAATTAGTATTAGAAAATATCGGAAATTACGAAAGAAAAAAATCTATCAAGAAACTAGAATCCAATTTTGGGGCGAAAATATTTGTTTCCAAACTAGCCAATACCTGTGCCACTCTCCGATAATGTAATTGGGTCCATGGCTCGGGCCAATCGAACTTTAATAATTACGTTTCGCGCATTTAACGAGCCATTATATCGCGAACAAGTAGTGCAGCAGTGCAGGCAACTGAAATTACCTTTTCATCGACAGAGTCTCGGCCTTTCAAGAATCTATTGAAACAGGTTTGAATGGTCCACAGTGCCAAGTGGGCTTACCGAAGCAATAAAGATATTTTCAGCACGGGATGTTCGCCCTTTTGTTTCGCTTTTAATTAGTAAGGAATTTTTTTTCGCCAAGTAACAATTTATCGTCACCTGTTAAAGCTGCCGATTCTTTCTTTTTCTCAGAGTAAAATAAGCGACGATATTGTAACTCGGGAATAAATTTGATCAAAGCCAAATTACGACGAGGTGAAACGAGCTGTGAAGAAAAACAAAAACGAATTTCTTCTATAATTTGTCAGCGTCTCTCAAAGCCTAGAACCATATTGGATAGGGAAAAAAAATAGGAAATCCACGCCTGAAAAAATAATCGAAACTTCATTCATTCCAATCTCCGGACCCTCTGCTGTTCTACTGCCGTTTTTCAGCTCCTGGGGTGCGGGTGGGAATGGAGTTGATATGATCTGTGAAATCGTTCTGAAACCTGGTTCTAAAGTGATCTATGAGTGTTCCGAAATTTCCTGGACGTCTCTACCGACGGGGCAAATCATCGTGTGAAAATAAGTGATGAAGCAAAATTGCCGGCAAAAGTACTTCGGATAGATGCCACCGCGGAATATTGGAGAGACGCCACTTTCTGGATCAATTGGTGGCGCCGTTCACCTCATTTACCAATACTAGGTACATAATATTCATATTATGTACGAGTTGTATATGGTAAGGTGAAACTTGGTTCGATTGATCGCCGCGAGTCTGACAATAAGTATTTCAGCAGATCATGAAACGATTTGAAGAAGCGATTGTCTCATCCTGTTCTAATTTTCTTAATATGAGAACCTTCAGCCTGATTCTAGGGAAAACAGCTAGACGGAGCTTCCTGTTTACTGAATACTAAGTATCTTCTTATATACTAAATAATCGTTGAAAGAAGGCTGAATTTCATTGGAACTACCATTTGTAAAATGAACTGAAAGTCGAGAGAATTTCATTCGAAGGTGGCGCCTCGGTTGTTCCTAGTTTGACTCAGGACGTCACATTCCGTGGGTCAATGCTCCGCAAAGATATATGACAGATATCCGCGTGCATCCACAACCAGAGTTATAAGATCCTAACGCGATTAAAGACCCGAGTTGATGTATACCGCTGCGTGATTTAGATCGTTGAAAAAAGTGATTGGTTGAATTATTACTGATTGTGAGTGAAATCCGTTCTCGTATACGATATGAAGAGCGCGATATTTGTTTCCACGTTACACGCAACAGCCGCCATATTTTTCGTCGGTAAGTTGGAGGAGGTAAAGGCAGATAGAAATCCTATAATATCACCAAAAGTGGAGAAGTGGATGAGACACAAATTTATTGCTGAAAATTCGCATTTCCTTCGGCAATTCGTTCAAGAAATTTTACATCATAGTTGAATGAAAAATAATTCGTTGAGCATTACAAATTTCATATTTATAAAAAAGAGAGAAAAAGAACTGTGGTTTTTATCATCTTTTAGGGACTCATCATTTAATAACGAGCCTCTCTATTTTGTCGATTACGCTTCGACAGACCTATGGTTAATTTTGAACGTGTATTATAATTTGATCTTTTGAGTATAGCTGAATTAGATTTTGAGTCCTCCCGCTTGTATTCTGGTTCTTTAAGGCGGAGACCCGCAATAGCGATCATTTATCGACCTACGGTACTCGTTGTAGCATCAGTCAATAAAATACCGTGAAGAAATGCGGTCTTTATCGTCGACCAAGTTTCCGTTTCAAATTCGCTATCAATATCGCTCTTACACAAGCTCGGATGCGGTTTATTCCGCAGTTGAAAACCGCGATAACGCTAAAACAGATTCATAGCGTGGTCCCAGCAGATGGCGCGGAAATTAGCGTTCGAATTTCAAATCTCGCAAGAAAGGCGAAAATCGTCGACTGGCAAACGTGAAAATCAGAATTAAATATTGAGCTATCCGCATTCCGGAATTTTATTATTTTAAACTTGAACGTTTCTGAAAATTCGAAATCGTCTGAAACGGATTCGGAACTTTATCCAGAATTTTATAAAAAAAATTGCTATCGTTTACCTGGACGCACGAAAATCATTTGTGAAAATGATCGTTTTTACGTACCGTCATCGATCTTTTTCGACATAGTATACGTAAAATTAGATTTCCCGCACTGTTTTAATGCGTAAAATCGCATTTTACCTACTCGTTACATGATGTACTCTTTTTATTCAGGATGTCAGGGTAAGACGTCGTCCAATGTTACTGACTCGGAGCTGAGACGGCTAACGGAAGAACTTTTCACTTATGAAAACCCGGATTTCCAGCACCATGTGCGGGCCAATTTTCAGGGTAACCAGGCGCAGAGGCCTTACAGCGATCTTGCACGTCAACCGTAAGAAATCGATTGATTACTATAAAAACAAAAATGTCGAGGAAGATAAAGTAAAAAAAAAGAAATCCTCCCTCAGTCCAGAATATTTTTGAAAAACCTGGAAGTTATTATTCTATACCCGCTTTTAAACCCCGGAAAATTTGGTTTCTATCACAACACGTGAAAAAATGTACAATCTTCAAGTTCCTTTGGCATCGGGAAGATCAGCGAAAATATATCAATGATCATAAATTCCATGTCAATTCTAAGTTTGGAAATTACTCATTAAGTAGTGGGGAAAAAAGCACCGATACTGCATTTGGACTTTGACTGTATTACTCAGTGGATCCAGTTTCTGCAATGCATTTATTCCCAGAGATCTTTGATGTGCGAAATTTATTTGCTAATAGTTCATTTGATTGAAATAGATCATATACATGAAAACTTGTAGAAAAATATGCAATCTCTTGCATTTCGTGAAATTGATAGGCCGATGAGTAACATTTTTTTCGAGAGATGATTCGTCGAGCCGCTGCAATCGCTTCTGAATTTCCAAATTTCTTTGCACATAGCTTGTTGACAGTGGATCCTATGATCCTGAAAAGACCATTGTTAAAATCCACTCACGATTTGTTCGATAATTACGAAGTGGACACACGTGAAGAGGAGATCGTTACCCCAGGCGAATACGAGGAGCAGGAAAATTTCCTGGACAACCTCCTTAACGCCCCTTCGATTGATCGCGTTATGCACTTCCTGTCCGACCGAGGTTTCATCAACGGAAATAACAGCCACAAAGATACCCTCAAGGATCTTTGGTTCTATCAGTTCGCAAGACAGAAGAAGAGCAGAGTACGAGGAAGTTCTGGTTTCGAACACGTGTTTCTTGGAGAGATAAAATCCGGCCAAAAATTACTGGGCATTCACAATTGGATTTATTTCAACGTCGCGGAAAGGGCTGGTCTCTTAGATTATTGGGGACACAGGAATACGAGGATCTTAGGAAGCGTGAGTAGAACTAAAATACACATTTCACACGGGTAGCTTGATCGAGTGCAATTTATCATCGGATAGCTGAAAGAAACTGAAAATAAATAAACCCTGCACCGTCATTGTTAATTATAATGCGAGTTACTTGAATAACACTTTCCGCGATTACCAATCAATGTTTTGACACAACGGCCAGCTTTTGCACAGCCATTGTCAAATTAGTAAGAAACTCATTCCACGCACGTGATAAATATTCATTGATAATAAATTCCAGAAAGTCTGAAACTTTCCTGATCAATTTTCTCCTCGTGTTATTAAGAGTTGCCGCTGCGATTGATCAAAGTCCTAATAACATGACCCGGGGATCAATGAGTCTTCTTTTCGTTTTATTCGTGTTTTCAACCTCTTCGATCTTTTTTTATTTCTGACAAAAAAAATCACAGCTAGCTCGCAGAAAGGGGAGATTTTGGATTCCGGTCAATTCTGTTAAACTGCGAGCTTGTACAGATCTGAGAAAATAATTATTGCAGAGTACAGCGAGCGTGGCAGATGTGGTCTTCTCGTACTTGGGAAAAGTGAAATCGTCGACGATCTTCATCGGGACTTCACCCGAGCTTGAAATATCCTTGTACACGTTATGCTACTTCGTAAGACCGGATAGATACTGCCGTGTAGCATTGGGTGGAACGAAATTCGGGATACAAACCTACGCCGTAAATCGCACAGGGGATAAGCCTTCCCTTGCCTCGGCATACCCGATAGCGCAATAATCCATACGATGATTTTATTAAACGGAAATCGATGGATTCTAATGCGAAATAATGATCAAACCAAGTAATGCGACGTTTTTATTAGCTTTATATATAACAATTAGCTTACTATTAAACGTACTGATAAATTTACTGACAATTTTAATTACTGACAGTATGGCTCCTATGACTGTATAATAATTGGTGTATCAGAAATAAATTATTGGTTTCTCGTTTGTCATTTTCCACCGTTATAAAATTATTTTTCCACGTGTTTTCTTCCTTCTTTTTCTTTCCTGCCAATTAATTTGTCAGATTAAAATTCATTTCAATAAATTGCAAATATTTGCAATAACCTATAGGCATATAGCGTATAGCTTCATGGGTTAGGCACGTCGCTGAAATGTCGATAACACTTTCGTGCCTGTAGTATATCGCGCATGAACTCTCTGCGCAACTCGCGGACATCGTCAACGCCGTTTATATGAAATAAATTTGAACATTGATGTGATGGAAAAATGGGTAGAAAAAAAGATTCAACCAGTGTTCAATGGCTGTAAAATTTCTCCAAAATCCTGAACAATCGGATCTTATCATTCCCATGAATTCCGGCATTCGAATTGCTGCTTTGAATTCTGAGATCGAATATTTTGGGGCATAGTTGCAGATTTCAGACTTCGCCAGTCTGTCATAAACCCGAAAGTCTCATCCATCGTGTTTCCACGATTGCTTAAAATTTATGCATCGATGCGTACACGTATGCGAGATTATTTTTGCGGGGATAAAAATTTCGAATGAACCGCTGAGCTGATAAGAAGCCCGATAAAAATTGACGGGGTAAGATCTAGGGAATTCTGCTTTGAAATTACACCGAAATAATGTTTGGCAGCAGTGGAAGCAGGACGTACTAACTAGAGTAGAATCGATTCAGCGGGAACAGTTTTCGAGAAGGCGGCAGTGTCTGGTGGTAACTTCTCGAAGGATCATCAAATATAAATATAATAAAGCCGGATAACCGGCGACGCGCTTGCAGTCACTTTAATCCGGAGTTCAATTTTCTACATCGCGAAACACCCGATTTTTAAACGATAGAATTT
Organism: Rhogogaster chlorosoma; assembly: GCA_944452935.1. NCBI lineage: Eukaryota > Metazoa > Arthropoda > Insecta > Hymenoptera > Tenthredinidae > Rhogogaster > Rhogogaster chlorosoma. The sequence continues at coordinate 25,051,352 of OX101797.1, forward strand.
AATCAAGGTAAGTTTTTGAATCCAACGCAGTTTAATACCGGCGATAATTATTACTGCAATGATTTATCGCATTCCAAGCACAATACCTTCTCATATATATCTTTCTGACCTTCTTTCGGATAACGATACGTCTCTCGGTACACAAAACGTAAACAGTAATGAACAATGCTTCCAGCTGTGTTTATTAACTTCCTTGGGATGATTCGCCCAGGTTTAGCAAACGGCATATATATTACAACATTGATCGAGGATGGGGAACGGAGTAATTATAGATAAAATGATACGAAGACAGGTGTGACCGACCTTTTTACGCGATATTAATAAAAGCATGGCTGACCCTTGGTTCGTAATCAAACGTCATTTCAGACTCAACATTTTTCAATTATAAACCGTAATCAGAAATGCGACATCGAGACCGGTGTGAATGTTCGAAAAAAATTCATTCAAATATATTAGATAAAATTCTTCACTCTTTAGCTTTGCTTTGTCATTGTGCGGGTCAGTGCCAATGACGCGACAGCTATCGCATGTACGCAGTAGCCAAGCCGTAGACTGATAAAAAAGGAATCTTTTCGCTCATTTTTTTACTATTGCCATTTTATTATTCGTCATTTGCTCCTGATAAATTCCTCGACATTGCCAATTCGCGAGTACTGCTAGCCTACTGTATTACCTACTGTGCCGTTGCCAGAAGATTCTTTACTTATTTCCTATGTCTATTTTCTAGTTTTTATTTCGCTTCTATATAATATATATTATACAAATACTACCATACTATCATATTATATACCATGCTGTTATACTTCTCTATTTATTTTTTCATTTTTTTCTTCCCGTTCAACCGGTACGTCACAGTGCTAAAAATAAACGGCTATACGTTCTTTTGTCCTGCTCAACAATCGCTTCATCAAACCTTGCTTCCTCCTGGTATTAGCGCATGTGGTATAACTTACAATTAGCACAATGCGTGTAATACGATTATTACCTAGGTTCGTATAGACGAGTTTGATCGTGGCTAGACGGTTTTTTATACTTCTAGTAATCGATTGAATTATTCCTCCGAATTTGACCCATGATTGTTCGTTATTATGCACGAATTATCCCGAGTTTTCTTTGCTGTGAAATTCGAAAGTTTATACAACAAGATTGAGAATGAAGATATTTAAAAAAAAAAGAGCGAATGGAAAAACAAATTTACAGCGTCACGAAAAGTACGATAATTTTATGATAGTCTGCAGTGTTGATCCGCCGAGCCTTTTGGATGCAGTTTAATCTAATTAATGTTGTTTTTGCAAATTACGGCTTAATCTATCACGAGGCTGTAAAATTCGCGATAAGCGCGCAGGTCGAATATCGTACGCTCCGAATCGCACAGCTCGGCCGTAGCTCGTCTGCCCAATCTTTCCAGGCAAGGACAAGGTCGATAAGCAGTCTCATCCTATACCTGACTCACCGAGCCAGACAGTTTCGCTTCTTGACCTATCCTAAGCTCAGATTTAACAGCCCAGGCGCGACGTGGGCTCGCGAAAAGCACGCTGCGTGTATGCGTCTAATCCATGCTTGCATAACCGCGCACATAAGCGTGTCATACGGCCGTGGATAATTCGCAGACTACGACTATGCGCGTAATCATATAGCGAACGCAGTACCGTATATAGCAAAAAATGTTTGAATTGGCGTCAAATTCAAATTCAAATTCAAATTCAATCGAGAAGGTCCTTTTAAAATTGATTGATGCCTTCTCGCAGTAGAAGTTATTCATTTTTTGATTCATTCCATCAATCGAATCATGTCTTATGTTATGTTTGAGGATTAAGGTTCCTTATGTAAGGGAGTTGAAATGAACTTGATATGTCATCAAGTGTGAAAAATTTTGTGGCTTAGAGGTGCGAGAAGATTTTCGAACCGTATGAATTCTGTTAAATAACAGTATGCAAAGCAGTATAAATATTCAATCAGATTCGGGATATGTTATACTGATTTTTCGATAGTTTGAACAAAGGACCGAGGTCGCCGGCTTACGTGATTCCCGTGTGGCCTCGGGATATTGAATACACAGAACCGAAGAAAGAAGCTGAACGAAATTTGGAAACGATATTTTTTTACATTTAACGAACCCTATTTTACTCAGAAAGCTATATGGATGAATGGCAAATATCTATGGCAATCTAGCAATAGATTTCTAATACACAAAAGCACAAAAACCTGATCTAAATTTCGAGAAAGCTTCTTTTTTTCTCATTGTCTTCCTTCACGATGTTATTACCGAAATTTATTTTCGCTCATTAACCTGTATTTCAATTCATTAAAAATATAACAATATATTATCGAATTTACTTCCATCTAAATCAATATAAATCCTCAGCCCTCAATCGATTCTCGCATAAGCTTCGACGATCCGCAAATCACGTTTTACATAATTAACAAGAAGGCCTAAAAAATGTGAAAAAATTACAAAAAAAGTCTCCAAGACTTTGGAATTCGGGACTAAAATCGTAAAAGTAAACTACACTTTCATTTTTCTGCTCATATATCCATGTGATTTGATTCCGAGACCATAGGCAATGGAATCGACGTATTGGAGCAGCTCCAATTTATTGCTGTATTCCTTTAAGGGTCCCGTCTCACCCCACCTTCCCTTACAACTTTTGCTATTTTTTTCCTCCAGTTTTTTTCTCGCTCGTCTACCTCTCGTTGACATTTGCACTGTCGTGTAGGCATATACTTTTGTTCAAAGATATATGTGCAGATGTGTATGTCGCGCGTCATAGGAACGATTTTTACAGACACATCACGCGGTTGGTATGGTGTGTAAATGTCAAGGAGCAGGTTCAACTCGCGGCCATCACAAGATAGCCACGTGTTATACGTATAGCCGGCATTATTATAAACTGTAAACAGTTTTAATTGACGATATTTTGCGAAACGTTGCGTCGTACCACCGCGCCGTTTCTCTACAATAAATAACGCGAATATATAACGGGTCCAGCGCCGAGATGCACTCCGTTGTTATGCAAGTAGCTCCTTATCTTTCGACTCGATTTGCTTTTGTCTTATTCCTCGAGTAAACGTCACGGGCTCCCCCTGTATATCAAACTCAAAACCCATTGACCTCATGTGCATAATTTATTATCTATTTTCAACCTTTTATCATTTATCTCTCCACTCTGTTCCTCCAGACGTAGTCACCTTCCTTCAATCAACTTTTCGACAATAACGCGCCGGATTATCAATCCAAAAAATTTGGTGGAAAACATATTTCGCTACGTCACAAAGTAGAAATCGAAGGCACCTAGCCACCGTTTGCGAATAGCAAGCAAAAAGTGTTTGAACTATGTAATTCGTATTTTGTACGTAAATAATTTCTGTTTCTCCAAGATACAAGTTTTCAAAATCGTGACTGAGAAGAAAAAGAAAGAAATATCACTCTGTTTGCAAATCTTTCACCGTGAAAAATATTAGCTGAACCTAAATGCAGATTTCAGAGAATCTATATTATTCCCTACTGCAGATGTTGTATACGATATGCATTAGGATTTAACGGGCAAAAACATGTTGAGGTCATATTCTGCAAGTGCAAATATTTTCGAGCAAAATGTCTTTGTTATTTGTATTCGTTATTCGTCATATTGCGATTCGATATCGAACACAGTTTCTCCCAGTCTTCTCTCAGCCACTGCTCTTTCAATTCCGAGACCATTCAGATCCTCATTTGGAAGTAGATAAAAGCCGAAGATCTCTGTGTATCAGAGAGTTATTGAAAGAGAGGCATTCGCTGTCCTGCTTTTCGATCGAAATTAGAAAATGTAACGGTGCGAAAATCCGAGAGGAAACTGCGAGCCCATAACTAATCATAAACCTGATAGAATCAAGCGGTTTTCTCGAAAATTTTCGCCTCTCGTAAAATATACGAAATTACGTTTATTAAGTACGACTGTATTCTTCGCACGTCGTCTGCACGAGGCACATATGCCAATTTCCTGCGGGATGAAAATTTGCATGATAAGTTTCATTCACTGAATGCGTATTCAGAATGAGAATAATTCGTGTGTCCTCTTGATCTCTTGCACTCAAGTGCGATAGTGAAACCAGAAGATGGTCGGTTTTCCTCGAATAAGAGGAGATGAAAATGCGAAAACAGGGGTAAAGGAGACGAGCTTCGAGGGGCACATGTTGAACACATGCAAACAGGCTGCAGTAATTGCATATGTGTCGGACTCTCACGCTGGCAGAGGCATTAACAATAAGATAGACCATAAAGTGACGATGCAGGCTCTCGTTATCCGCACTTGTATCAGAAAATAGTGCGATAACTAGAGATAACCTTTGCAGAACGGCCCTCGTACGGGGGGGTTGCGGAAACTTGAGGTCGCGAAGTCGTACTTTGGACCATTTCGTACCGCAAAATCGAATAAACACGCGTGGTTGCAGCAGTGTCACTCCAGTGCCACTTTGGCTCGCATCTGCACCGGAGTTCAAAAACTGATAGAAGCTCTTGAGAAAGGAACCGGTCCACAGCCGCCATGGGCTTTTAATATCCCCTCGAATTCCCAAACGCTTCTATATCTCCGCTCGAATTAAAACCGATAAATAATCGCTCGATTAGCGAGTGAGAAAAAAGAAAGCACGCTGATTAATCTCAATCGATAAATTAACCCGACTGAAAACATGTCTACAGCACCGGGCAGCTTCACTTCGAACAGCAGCATGATCGTCGTCAGCAATAGACTTCCCTTTGTACTGAAGAGAAACGAAATCTCCGGTCAGCTCGAAAGAAAAGCGAGGTAAGTCCATCGACGATATTAAGTCTTAGGTATTTAAAATTTTTTTGAGTTTCTGACCACTGGTAAATCGGCTGAACTTGAATCGCGTGCGATCTGTCTTTGTGAGACGAGCTTACGCGATCCCTTGTTCAGGATTCGACGAGGTTTATAATTGGGATGTATTGAACGATCGGACAATATCAATGTGCGATTTAATGCGGGGTGAAAATCACAGTGGAACAATTAATCGGCTTCGGTTATTGTCTCGCTTCTACGTTACGAGTCAGCTTTATCAATCGTTCGAAACATCTCACGTCAGCATATTGGTGTTAACGTCGTTTGAATGGGGGCTAGAATTATCTCGTTATTCGCGAATCTATTTTTACATTCGACCTAGAACCTAGGTCTGCATCTAATCCTAATTAACCCGGTGTTATATTCTCGTCTCTGATCTTCTGCAGTGTCTTCCTGATCGGGATCTACTAATAAAATCGATCTGGCGATGTTCTATCCTCCGAAAGAAATCTTGTTTTTTTTCTTCTTCAAAATTTCAACCTATAGAACATCTGTAGAACATCCTTTGCCAATTTTTTGTTTCGCTTCTCTTTTGTACCTGTAGCGACACATATGATTCTGCCATAAAATTCAATCAAACATGTTCAAATTCGGGGTATCTTATTCGAATTAGGACCTCGTAGAGTCTATTGATTCCTTAAGGATCAATACTCAATGCTTGAACAGGGACAGCTGATAGCCCCGCGGCGTCGGTTTATTTTACAGCCAGTAAAAATGTGGAAATTTTATCCTTTTGATTACCTGAGTTAAAAAAATTGATTCATTTTTTTTCTGTTATGCGAGAATTAAAAAACGTTGATAAACGAAACGATTCGAGGATAACAGCTGACGTTTCATATACGACGTCAGCAAAGTGGTCTTATCTTAAAAAAAAAACGAAATTTCAAGAGCGGTAAAAAATATACACATTTGCGGAAACGACGCAAAAGATACGTTGCGATGTTAAGTGTAAATATGAAGCTATTTTTAAACGAAAGAAAAACCCCGCCAACTGTACAAATTCTGTTTCCCTCAGCGCTGGTGGACTCGTCACAGCCGTAGCACCTGTAGTAATTAGCGGAAATGGCATTTGGGTTGGATGGCCAGGAATGCACATGGAGGATCCGACCGAAAAAATACCAGAATCAGATCCTAATGATCGTACTCCAACAGCCGGACTGTTATCTCGCAAGGTAAGTCGTCGTTCTACTTCCCATTGCCTCACGCTTATCATGAATTGTATTATTTTTCGGCAAGGCTAGCCTGCAATTTTGAAAATGATATCTCAGCGAAACTTTGATTAAAAAAAAAGAGAGAGAATATGTAAACGGGAACGAATTGTGTTGGTAGATTTTTGAAAGTCTTATCCTGCTGACAATCCGTGTAAAGTTTCTCTCTGATGTATAAAGACATGTGTGGGTGCCCGCGTATAGAAATTTATTGAAATCGTACATCAGTTGGTTCATGACTGAGATAATAAAAGCTGAACCTTTATTGTTACGGGTGATAGCATTATGGTAACCAACCTAAATAGATAAGAATGAAGGATGGGGATAATTAATGTAACGTTCATAGGTCGGATTTTACGCCGGCTCGTCCTTCGTTATCAATATCAGCTGTGTCTGTGGCGAGTGCATAATAACCGATGTATTTTTTCATCGATATACATATTATTGTTCTGTCTAAAATTCTATTTCGTATTGATTCGAAGGAATATATGTGTGTCGGTAAATTAATAAGAAACTAATTTATTCGCATGTGTATTGACTGTCGTTGCGATTCTCTGTGGTATCAAACGGCTCAAACGTCTCGTAGAAATAATACGAGATAAAATTCTTTATCGGAGAATAATTAAGACGTGGATTACTCACGTCTAATATAAATCATACCGAAAGTCACATTTAGAGGGTCATCTGTTTTACTGATATTTTGCTGTATTAATTAAGGGGCCATTCATTAATTACGTAAGGATGATTTTGAGGATGACTTAATAATTATTCAATTTTCACTCAGCTGTGTGGCGAATATCAATTTGAGTTTCAGTTCGTGGTTAGATATGAAATAATACGATCTGAATACATACTCAGATTTTTACTTCGATGAAAAATAACGCATATTATATATTTTCGAACTCTTATCCAACGAGATACTAAACAACATAATATATAAATATATTCTTTCGAACCTGATCTTGAGTATAGAAAAAGTTCGATTAACGCTATTCCGCAACTAATTGAAGAGGAAGAAAATCAATTAGTCCCATTAATTATCACGTCGTTTAAAATTGAAGAATTAAATTAGCATCAGATCGCAACTATCTGAAATTCAAGGGGATCCCCAGCCCTGATTTCTAACTATATGAAAAATTTATACCGGGTGGTATTTTTCGCGTGGAATTCAACTATCAAAAAATTTGTAATTAATCAATTGTTCCAAACCCTTTGCAATTTTTCATTTAACGAACGAAACGAAATATCGCAAAATCCGTACGATATTACTTTTTCGAAATAAAATCTAAAATACGTGCAAATTATTTCATATTTTTTAATTCATTTTCAGTGTATTTGATGTACATTTTACAAAAAAAAAAAAACATATTTTTTGCTCCAAAATACTGTTTTTTTTTTTTTTACTCAAACTACTTACTGCTCAATGACTACCAATCCTAAACATTCACTATAAAATTCACTATACATGCCTTGATCCTATCGCCAGAAAAAAAAAAAACGTAATTTTTTATAAATCTGAATTTTTTTCAAAAATCTGTGATTATACGTAAATCATTCTAAACCATTGACCATAATGGGGAAATTCTTCTTTGCTATATTTTACACGATTTTAAGCGTTGAAGAAGTTCTGAAAAATTCCGGAACAGTCTGAGCTCACTTTGGGCAGAGATACCGAAATACTTTGCTGACCAAAACAGCATTTGAGAAAAATATTCGGACATTGATCTCGCGTCTAAATTTCGATGAAATTTGTGAATTAGAAAACACGCTTGTTTACGAGTGGATTGATAGCGCGACTGCAGCAGTTTACATCGCATAAAATTCCGCAAGGTCTATTTACTTCTCGAATTTCGTAACACGATTCCCGCGAGTTGGTATCTGCGCAGCGTGCGTCGCGACGTGAAAATCGGATAAGAATGAGATATAAAAGAAGTCGCCAGGACTTCGTTGAACGTAAAACATACGTTGAAATATCTTATCACGTATTTTGCGACATATATCTATATATGAAAGCCTCGAAAAATTCCACGCTGGTGTATGTACCATGGAGGAGGATAAACTGCACTCACGTCTCGCCCACGCCTCGAGCACGTGGACCTACGTTAATCACGATCACGATTTGAAAATCTTCCGCGATTCAGACTGATATTTTCCAACGATACGTCATACGCCAATGATTCATATATAATATAGGACAGATTTGCAATATGTGAAAACAACTTTCGTTGGTCATTTATTTCAACGGCAACGATGACCGATTTGTTTCCTCAAATAATTATACAATTAGAGTAGCAGGTTCATCGTTTAAGGATAAATATTCCGAGTTTTCTATGCGATAGAATATTTTCAGCTAAAATCATGCAACAAATGAAAAATTAGTGCTTTTATAAATTAATCGAACAATTGAACGATTTTCAACACGAGGGTTAATGAGTCGATAACAATGCAATGCTTTTCGAGAGGGTAGCCATAAGATAGATCTCATACCGAGTCCCCATTAGGTCTATAATTATACGACTGCAGTTTAACCTTCGAAAAGAACGATCAACATTGAGGTCGCCATAAAAGTGATAAAAATAACGTCAATGCGACTTAGTGAATCCGCGTGAAGATTTTCGGAAATAAGACTCCAGATACAAATGTATTAGGTATATTAAATTAGAATCGATTTGGTATCAACTTGTCGAACTGAATGGGGAATCCGATTTCAACTCACCTTCATAATTTTCAGTTCGTAATATTGATAACGAATAATTATACGACAGTAGATCTTAATGATTTTGCAATTTTTATTTTTATCGATAAAATGAAAATATTTGAGTTCATTTTTTTTCTTTGGTTGCGTCGTGACTTTTTCCCACATATATCTCCATAGGTAATCCTTATCCATTAATTACTTCACTCGATGAATTCGATTGGAATTTTAATACGAGTTATCAGCGATGGTCAGTTATCAGACAGCTTGTTATTTATTATGTTAGGTTTGTCATTAGCCAGAAAATCGGTGTCTGACCAACGTCTCTTTATTGGTAAGACTTGAGATAACTGAAGATCACGTGGTAATGATATTTTATCTCATACGTTCATATGTCAGCACGCGATTTTGGTTAATAATAATGCTATTCGTATTTTTATGGCCATTTTATTGGTGGCAATTTCATAGTCGATTTATGAACGATGCAATTTCAAATTTCATCAGTTATACTGAAAGCAACATTCGCCAGAAGGCCTAATTCATTGGAGCATCGATTCTCTTTCGTTTCCTGTTATCAAAAGCTTCAAAAACTGGTTCAAACTTTTTTTTTTATTGATCGATTAATAGCCGGCCTTTACAACGATCAAGAACTTATGCAATTCCGATTCGAATTCGTCAGTTTTCACTCAGTGAATCAAGTTTTTCATTTCGAATTCTTCCGGCTGATTTATGAATGGAGATTTTTTATCATTTTCATTTCTGGTATTCTGCTCATTTTAATTCGATTGGAAAAGTTGCCGTAGTTTCAGCTCAAGAATCCATCAAACTGGCGAATCGATTCCAAAACAACGCAAAACTGTTTGAATTATTATGAAATGATGCAAAGAACGAAAAAATCGGATCTTTTTCCGCGGTTTTAGGAAAATCATCCGTACAGAATTTCTCTAATTTATTATTCTCGTGTACAGTTTCCCAATATTTTCAGTCAGCTCATCTCACAAGGAAGCTGACAATATGATTTCTCGCTTAAACAACTGATAGATAAAATTGCTACATCATAGCCCGACTTTACAGCAATTAAAAAGGTCATTAATACCATCTGATCTTCCACCGATCTTCATAACGCTCGAAGAAACTTGATTTCATATTCATTTATAAACATTTCACGTTTCACAATTTCAATGATTATTCCTATACGAGTGATACGTCTTCGCTCAATCTGCCAGATACGCAAATAACCGATATAATTCGCAACACACACAGCGAATGGATAATACGATCAGTCATCAATATCACCGAGAAGCAAATAGCGATTGTTTCTGTTTTGCCTACCAATGCATTAGTCTATTGCATTCTGGTCAACAAAGTTATTCAACATATAAATAAATACATGCATTGGTATCTCGTCCGATTTCTCGATCTTGGAATTCGAAGCTGAAAATTATTCATAATTTATACGTTTCGAAAAGTGGCCGGAAACACCAGCTGATCCGTGACAGACTCGATCGTCTAGTCTAAACGAGGGTCGTCTCGGGATCTTCTTTTGTTTTTTGTTTTTTTTTTATTTTTTGAAAATCTTGAGGACAAAAAGTAACAGAGATATAATAGTAATAACTTGTTTGCCAATGACAATGAGTGAATTATTACGCCGAGGGCCCGACGGGGCAAACTCCAATCACACACGCGGACTTTGTACAATTCATATGTGCATTGAAGATAATTAAATTCCCTATTTCGTACGATAGTGTCTCACTCCCTACAGCCGTTATAATAAAGATTGCGATAATGGGTGCAATTAATCATGTTCACAATTGCCATTCGATTGTTTCTATCTCGCAATACTTTATTGCCAATGCGGCGGGCGATGAAGATTGCATCGGAATTGGATGAAGGGAAATAAATAATTCACACACGGATTTGATCTGCTTAAATCAAGTCAACTATAAATCTTCGTCGATTGTGGTTATAGGTAGTCGCAGTTCACGTTGACCCGTTGATATTCGACTCCTACTATAATGGGTGCTGTAACGGTACTTTTTGGCCACTATTCCACTCCATGCCAGATCGAGCAACATTCACAGCTGAACATTGGCGAGCCTATGCCGCCGTGAATCAAGAGTTTGCGGCTCAAACCGTAAGTGAATAAAAAAAATGAAAACGTTTCCGAAAATGGGGCAGATTTTAATTATTCAATTCCTGGAACTTAGAGCTCTTTAACTTTGCTCAAAAAATTCATTTCCCAAGATAAATGCACTGGAACAACTTCACAAGGAAAAGGCAGGTCAGATAAACGGAACACCTCTGGTCTGGGTTCACGATTATCACTTGATGTTGGCATCGAATTGGATCAGGCAATCCGCCGACGACAAGGATCTCCGTTTGAAGCTGGGATTCTTCCTCCACATCCCCTTCCCGCCTTGGGATATCTTCAGGTTATTCCCATGGGCCGATGAGATACTCCAAGGAATGCTCGGTGAGAATTCTTCGACTTTATAATCCAGATAATTGACGACCAGTAAATGACCGAACTTTAATCACCAAGGCTGCGACATGGTCGGATTTCACATCCAAGACTATTGTCTAAACTTCGTCGATTGCTGCCAAAGAAGTCTCGGCTGTAGAGTCGACAGGAAAAACCTCCTCGTCGAACACGGTGGTCGAACTGTCCGCGTCAGGCCTTTGCCGATCGGAATTCCCTTCGATAGATTCGTTGCTCTGGCCGAAAGCGCGCCCAAGGTTATGCTTACCAATCAGAAAATCGTCCTGGGCGTAGATCGGCTCGATTACACGAAGGGATTAGTGCACAGACTTAAAGCCTTCGAGATGCTGTTGGAAAAGCACCCCCAGCACAGAGAACAGGTGCATTAATTTGAGCCGAATGAAAGTTGCAGAAATTTTTGGGGTCATTATTTTTAGAGAATATAATTCTTCCGCGCAGGTGACGATGCTGCAAATCGCCGTACCATCGCGAACCGACGTTCGCGAGTACCAGGACTTAAAACTCGAGATGGACCAGCTCGTGGGATGCATAAACGGCCGTTTCACGACTCCGAATTGGTCACCGATTCGTTACATATACGGCTGCGTGAGCCAAGAGGAATTGGCTGCCTTTTACAGGGAAGCCGCGGTCGCCCTTGTCACGCCACTCCGCGACGGGATGAACTTGGTAGCGAAGGAATTCGTCGCCTGTCAGATAAAGGAGCCCCCGGGTGTCCTGATCGTATCGCCTTTCGCTGGAGCCGGGGAAATGATGCACGAAGCTCTGATCTGCAACCCTTACGAGATCGACGAGGCGGCTGAAGTCATACACAGGTGAATATAGCTGGTCGACATTTTAGACAGAATAAAATTTTCGGAGTACATTTTGGACCCTTTTTTATCCTCGCTTTTTTCACAGAGCATTAACGATGCCAGAGGACGAACGCACGCTTCGTATGAATCACCTTCGCCGTAGGGAGAGACTCTACGATGTTAACTACTGGATGAAATCGTTCCTTCAAGTCATGGGATCTCTGGAGGAAAGGGACTCCGTTGGAGCCACGACCATGCAGCCCGTGACGATAGACGATTTCGACGACTATTTGAACAAGTAGGTACCACAGACGAGAGAATCGTGCATGAATGGGCCCTGCCAAAGCATGTGCTAGTGGGCACACACGGCGACACCAACCCCAGGTCTTTCGAATTCTTTCAAAAAACGTTATTTTGTTCAGTGGATATATGACAGTTAGTCTGCTTCGACCTAAACTGTTTTTTGTGTTATTTTTTCGATAGGCTGTTATTCCGAAATGAACTATTCGAGCTTTGGAATATTTAAGGCGTTCGTTGATTCTGCTTTTAGGATCGAAATCGCGTTTTGTAGAATTCGATGTGTTGTTTGGTAAGAATGTAGTTTTCAGTTTTGTTGTTTGGTAAGAATGACGACGATAAGAGTCGTCTAAAAGAAATAGAAGAAACAGGAAAGAAATTGTTTATTGATTCGTTCGAATGCCATTATGCATTATGCTTATGGACTTTGAATCTCATGTTGACATTCATTTGTTCACGTCAATCTGTCTTGTTAGTTTTATTTCTATTTTTATTTTTTATTTTTTATCCGCAAATAGAAATTCTGATAATGTTTCATAGCAACGTTTCAAACAGTCTTTGAAGTTTCTTTTTCATAAGCATATGAGGAATACAATTTTCTAGGGAAAAGACTTGAAAGAAAACGAGTTTTTAAGTACATAATTTGAAGAGAAATATCGTGGGCATCGATCAAGAAGACGAAGTGAAAAAAAAAATGATTTTCGGAATTTCAAACTGTCATATATTCCCCAAATGGTATGAAAACGTTGATGCCAATAATCAGACTGATTTTATGAATGAAAAGAGATGATTAATCTCTAGTTCGAAAGGTCACGCGCGCCCTGATATACATTCGGTAAATTTTTTTGGTCGCCTTTCAAGATAGCGAGGTGTTTTTATTAATTTTATTTGAACGTTTTTTTTTTTACACATCTAAAAAATTCTTATTCTCGTATTATAAGATTAGAAAAATATGAAAAGCATGAGTTTGGGAACGTCACTGCGTAGGCTTTGCCTACCCAATAAATCTGCTAAATTTTGGGCTACTCAAAAAAAAAAAAAATTGGTGCATGGTATCTCATTCGTGAGTTGGGAACCAGAGGATAAGAATCGGTAGAAAGACACCTGCACGTATGCCTATATTATCTGGCGATCCAGGGAATTCCAAATTCCTGCTAAAGAAAATACGCGAAAAATGAGAAAAAATAAAATGAATAAAATAAGAAATGGGCAGCTAACTGCTTCTGAGGCGGCGGGCCCGCGCTGTGCCGCGACCTGACTCATGATGAAAGCCGGGTAACGACCCAGTGATGGCGTATGTCCCCTAGGTATATTGGCGATAATCACAAGTTGGCCCTCCTCCTGGACTACGACGGTACATTGGCTCCGATAGCCACACACCCTGATCTAGCGATACTGCCGATAGAAACCAAGAACGTTCTTCAGAGATTGTCGAACATGCCGGATGTCTATATCGCTATTATCAGCGGGCGAAATGTTAACAATGTTAAATCCATGGTGGGAATAGACGGGATCACTTATGCCGGAAATCATGGACTTGAAATTCTGCATCCGGATGGTAGCAAGTTTGTACATCCCATGCCGATGGAGTTTGAGCACAAGGTTGCCGGGCTGATGCAAGCGTTACAGGATCAGGTACCGTAGCTTTTCTTATCTCTTTGATTTCATGCACTGGAAAAATTTGACATTATTCAAGATTCTTATGATATTCGAGAAAAAGTTTATATCGTAAAAGTAGGAAAGTCAGAAAGGACAGTTGAAGATAGTTTGCTCGCAGGAACGGGGGATGAAAAAACGAATAAAAAGTCTCCCCTTTTCTAATTTCTGTGAATTTTCCGGTTCCTGAAGGCTCAAAATGTTCCCACAGGATCAGGCTGTGTTAATACAGAAAAAAAATCGATTCTTGGCAATGCCTGAACATGTAGCTCCTTCAGAAACGAAAAATGCTTTATTCGAGGGTGTGACATTAGGGCGATTCTTTTTTCTCCAAATAGACTCAAAAGTTTCGTTTTGATATCGAAATACGCTTGTCAAAATTTGAGCCCTTAATATTAATATTAAGAGTGTCCTCATCGCACTTTTCTATTTTCCATAAGAATAACATAGGAAAAATCATTTTTGCTTATTCTGATTTTTGTAGCGTACAACGGACTGCTCAAACAGTAAATCTCTATACATATTCTTGTAGAGAATTGAACGCTCTACAAAAAAGGTCTCTTGGTCTTTTTCGATAAATCTAACCGTTTTGAAGTTTCTTTAGCGATTTTGGTCATTTAATGGAAAGACTAACTTTGAAACGGTTAGATTTATCGAAAAAGACCAAGAGACCTTTTTTGTAGAGCGTTCAATTCTCTACAATAATATGTATAGCGATTCATTATTTCAGCAGTCCTTTGTACGCTACAAAAATCAGAATAAGCAAAAATGATTTTTCCTATCTTATTCTTATGGAAAATAAAAAAGTGCGATGAGGACACTCTTAATATTAATATTAAGAGCTCGAATTTTGACAGGCGCATTTTGACATCAAAACGAAACTTTTGAGTCTGTTTGGAGTAAAAAAAATTATTTTTTTTTTTCGAATCGCCCTAGTGTGACATACCTTTTCATCACGATCATGGCATTCCAGGTTTGCAACGAAGGTGCTTGGGTAGAAAACAAAGGAGCCTTGCTGACCTTCCATTATCGAGAAGCACCAATGGAAATCCGACCGAAGATGGTCGAGCTTGCAAAAAGATTGATAGAAGACGCAGGATTCAAAGCTTGCGCTGCTCACTGTGCAATAGAAGCCAAACCGCCCGTGGAATGGAACAAGGGTCGTGCGTCCATCTACATATTGAGAACTGCCTTCGGTCTCGACTGGAGCGAAAGGATCAGGATCATTTACGCCGGAGATGATGTCACCGACGAAGATGCCATGAAGGTAATCTCACAGTTGACTTCTTCGTTCGGAAATTTGTAATTTTTATTTTTTTATCCTTCGAATTAATCTTTCTCCAATTATCCTGCGAATGATCATTTCTGTTGTCATCAGGCATTGAAGGGGATGGCAGCAACCTTCCGGGTTGCTTCGTCCCACATAATTCGCACATCGGCAGAGCGACGTCTTCCCAGTACAGACTCAGTTCTGACAATGCTTAAATGGGTCGAACGACATCTCAGCAAACGCAAGCCACGCAACAGCGTAGATATGCAGCAAAAGTTTCGCAGAGGAAGCGGAGGTGTCGCAATGGAGATGTCGTTTACGTCACCAGAGAAGCAGAAGCTCGAACAAAAGGTGGCGTAGTCGTCGTGAGTAGAGGACACGAACGTCGCTCCCTAATTAATTACGATAAGCGTAGTAAGTAATAATTATAATATCGATCTGTCCTCGGAGATATAAGGAGGAAAACGACGACGCGGAAGATTCGCGATCTTATTCCGCCACGTTTCACTTAATCGGCAGAATTCTTGTCTAACTCGTGATCCATTTTTTTTCTAGTTAAATTTATTCTGTACTAAATTCGAAGACTCATTTGTTCGCTGAGAAATCGAACGAACAGTTTTACGCTTTATTTGATGATAAATCTGAAGTGATTTTCTCCGATCATTTTCACGATTTCTAATCTCCTTCGTTTCGCCGATTTCTCGCTTCATTCATTTTTCACGTAATCCCCAATTGGTTATCGATCATTTCCCAATCGTTTCTAATTGGTTTCTGTAACTTGAAGCAAATCATACAATTCGTGGTCAATTTTCGAGTCTGATAACTCCTGCTACTTCCATAACTTGATTTTATGAGTCATATATCCCCTTAGGTATAAATTGCCGAAGAGAAATCAGTCTCGACTATGTCTTCTTTGGATCTTTTTCTCTGATGCTATAATTTTCGTAAAAGGTATTTGCGATTTACTGCATCTACCAAATCCTGGATCAATTCTTCCAGCCGAGCAACTCTTTACTTGAATTAACCATTCCTTAAAGCGGATTGAATTCTGATCCAATTTTGTCTTATTTTGAAAAAAAATCTTTTGCTCTTTTCTCCGCACTCAGAATTCCATTTTCGTTATTTGAGTTCAATTTTCTTCTTTTTTTTTTTCATAGAATGAAACTTGATTCAATGTGATGCCAAATTGCATCTTGAAAGTATTTTATTTTCAATATTTAAATACGAAATTTGATGAAATTAATTTTAATACTGACCCAAAAAGTAAGAAATTTAACTTTTAATCTTTACTGTTGTTCCTTTTTCATCAAACATCCGCAAACAACTTATGAATTACAAGAGGTAATACGCGTCGCAAGTAAGTTTGAAATATGTAGTAAGAAATACTGCGTTACTTTTCGTCACTAATAGAATATGAGAATTTATTTCCTAGATTTTGTAATATGGTTGTTGATACTAAATCGGTTGAGTATTAGAAGCCGGAAATGACTCTTATTCATTCGTTTCGGATAAAATGCTCAACTCTAGAATTGAAAGAGCTCAACTTCGTGGGTTATAATCACATCCGTGAGAAACAACGCGATTTCAATATACTATATATATATTTTTTTTCTTTTTCTTATTTTCATATGGAAAAGTATATTTTTTTACATAGTCGTTGCGAGCAACGATCAAAAGTATAAACTGATTGATTAAATACTATAGTAATATCTATTATTTTCTCACCCAAAGTGGTACCATAAATAGACTGTATAAAAATAAAAGAATATATTTTTATGTATATTTAGAACGATATCTTTTTACGTAATTTAACAAGAATCATCATCAAATCAAAAGAGGAATTCAAAAGAGTTCAAAATCAATTGATTAGTGGGTAATATGAAATATCTGCACGTCGAACAAATGTAATTCGGTGCCAAGTTTTTATCGGAATTTATTTGTACCTAAACAAAAAAAGAAAATTTCAATCGTCTTGAAGAACTTTTCTATCAAATCGCGAGATCATTGCCTGATAATTGAATGTCCTTTGATCCTAAAAATTATTTTTCATTAATATTAATCTTAAGTACGAGTTATAATATGTTATATCAATTTATATCTATGCTCTTTTCTGTTATTTCTTTTTCATTAACGATTCTCATTATTTATAATACTTAGCATTTAGTTATATATAGCATTTAGTTATATATAGAATTTTGTCGAGTTAGCTATTATAGTAGTTATAGGTATATATGAAAACGCCTGAGTGTAATTAGGCCGACGTTAGCAATCTCGCATATGTATTTCTTTTCGTATTTATTAGCAAATTATCAATCGCTAGTCAATAAACAAAAACACAAGAAGGAAAAAAGAACACTTCGCTAATTATATCATAGAAAATCATGGATTCTTAAATCTATAAAATTCATCAATAAATTACGACATAGCAACAGAAAAAAAAAAAATGAAAAAAATTCACGCAAATCTCATTGAAGAAATGAAAATTTTCCGATAATCAAATCACTCCCTAACTGACATTATAATAAATGTTCTTTAAAATTTATGGCAAAAAAAAGTGTATAACAGTTTTGTGAAATTAATTATTGCTAACAATACTCATATTTCAGATAAATTGTGTGATATATAAATCTACTCACTTCACATTTGTAAATCAGCAGTTGACTCGTAAGTATTGAGCTTAGGATTTAGAAAGAAACCGAAGGTGATAGACTGAAATTAAGAAATAAATAATATGGGGGTTTAGAAACTGGGGCATTTTTTCAATTATGTCCGAATATGATACTATGAAAGCGTTTACTGAGATTGTGAGAGTTGTCTAATGTATGATATTTTTAGTTTTCTGTTTGAAAATATATAAAGGAAATAGTTTTTACGGAATTGTTTGAAAAAGAAAAAAAAAAAGAAGAAGAAAAAAAAAAACTTTTCCTTTCATATCTTTATAACGACATTATGTATACTTGTATTGATTGGAGTATTCGAGAGCTTATTTTTGTCAATGAAATGATAATGAATGAAATAAAAAATGTATAGGACTGAATCGTATATGTGGCCTTTTCTAGAACTTGCCCAGTCTTTCATATAATCACAAGACAGGTCAGTTTGACCGGGGCATATTTTCAGAATTGAATCTTCACGAAAATCTGGGACTAAGCCCTCTACCTAAATTTGTGAGACTGAAAGTTTTCGAATTATCAAAAGTCTGCGTTGACTAATTACGAAGCTTTTATGATACCCCGCCAGAGCTTACGACATTCTCTTCGTCGTCCAGGTCATCCACTGCCAGGAATCGCTCTTTTGATAGAAACGGAAGAACGATCGTTAGACCAGTACCTTATCACATGAAACAGACATGTCATTTTTATAATTTCGACTTATAAACGGGAAAAAGAGGAGAAAAATAATTAGGCAATTGATTATACACGTATCTGGTTTATTATTAACATTTCTTGCTGAAACATCGATAAAATATTACTAATGTAACAGTAGTCATGCACATTTGTAATTGTCTCTTGAAAAATGAATGTCTACTGCAATCAATCTAGTTCCTTTGGTAGCATTGCGGCACAAAGTTGTATACGATGTATCTAAATGATGTTTGCGTAATGGTATACGTTCTGAAACAAATACTTTAACGCAAATAATGTTCGAGTACGCACACTCGTTAGGTGTAATTGGAACAGAATACTTGCTGGACGGATATGTTTGTACTGATGGATCTTTATTATACTGTATCAAAAGAAGGAGTGTTATAATATCGCTGTAATTCAATAAATTACTCGTGAAACTAGGCGAGAAGAATCTTTCAATTCAATCTTCCAATCAATTCCTCCTCAATAGCTTTTAAATGCTCCCCCTTAGTTTTTAAGAAAATTGAGAATTATAAGGACGAGTTCATCGAACATAACTTCTTCCGGTCTGCTAGTTCCTCAAATATTTTTGCAAATATTTTTCCCCGTCGTGGAATCCGACCGAAACCTGTTCAGATGGTTTTATTTATCATCAGTTGTCATCCAAATTCATTTCGAAATCGTTCCGAAATTCTTGAGACGGTATTTCCGGTCTCATAGTATAGGGGAAGCAATAAAAAGCAGGGGTGGAGCAAATAAGAGCAATTAAGGAGCAATTTTTTAGTTCCCTGTACGACGTCGTATCTTATTCCGTTTAGTTAATATATATACTTAGATTTCAATTTGGCCGCCATTCGGCCATAAAAAATCTCTATTTCGTTTTTTCCGTTTTTACTCGAAAACTAGACTGAATCAATTAACGAAATTAGCGGAGCAATTAAGAGCAATTGAGGAGCAGTTAATTGGTGTATTATAAACTAAAAAATAATAAACTCGCCGGCCAACTTGCAGACTAATTGAAGAACAAGCTTTGCCACAGCATACATGCTCCTTGTGATATACAAGTTAAACTACGAGAAAGACATGCAGGTTGCATATCAAACGGCGCCATGTGTTTGCTGAGCGCTGACCTCGGGTAAGAGCACTTACGACGGCCTTGCGGGGTCAGTATCCCTCGTGGCGTCTGCGGATTTGTGTAAGGTTTATTTCAACAAATAGTGTCTTTGACCAGTATCTCAATGGATGGATTTGTCTATTCTAGAATATTCTGAATATTAATAATATTCTAAATGTAGACAGTTATCGTGAAACAGAGATCGTACTCACTGACGGAAAAGGATTCAATTTGTATAGTTTTTTGGGTCAATTACTAGATGATAAAGATATTATATTACTCGTTTTTCTGTTACAGTTAGTGAAACTTCCATCAGAGTTAAAACATATCCGTTCAGCCAGCATTCTGGTTCAATTGGAACGTCCGACCCTGCATCGTCAGTCCTTGGAAAATTATTTGTATAAAGTTAATTGAGTAGAATATCATAGAAATATAAATTCCGTTTATATCATGATAAGTTGAAAGCCAGAAAGCAAGCAGAGGGACTCATCATCAATTATTTGTGATGGATGCATATTCATTCATTAGGATAAATACGAATTGTACATATTATGTATGTAGTTTTAGCAATAATTAATATTGTATACATGCTGCATGAATAAATTCCCTGATGTACTAATAATCATTTGCTTCGTTATTTTCCACTCCCTTCTCCCCATGGCTTCTGATTTTGAATAAGCGAAAGGTGAACGACACACAGTTAGAGCAGGAAATAGAATAAATATTCATATTCTTTTAATAATAGAATAGTAGTAAAAAATTGTGATAAATGCATTTTCAGCTACTCAAGTATTTGCGACTCCATATTGTTTAACTCTGGAAAAACATTGATATGAATAAATATAGGTATAGACATAGGTATAGCAGGTAATGTCCGGCAGTTGTGACATGGCAAAGCGTCGTTTCCGAAAGTTAGAAATATTTTAACTCGCAAAATTTCTGCTCCTGGTATCAGGAGAACATCTGACCCAAGGAGGTGTGCCGAAAAAGGATATGTGTATTGATTCATTCATGCATACGTCTCTCTATACCTCTCTATACCTATACTTGATTATGACTAGCATTTTTCGGAGTTAGAAGGGTTTTAACTCGCAAAATTTCTGCTCCTGGTATCAGGAGAACATCTGACCCAAGGAGGTGTGCCGAAAAAGGATATGTGTATTGATTCATTCATGCATACGTCTCTCTATACCTCTCTATACCTATACTTGATTATGACTAGCATTTTTCGGAGTTAGAAGGGTTTTAACTCGCAAAATTTCTGCTCCTGGTATCAGGAGAACATCTGACCCAAGGAGGTGTGCCGAAAAAGGATATGTGTATTGATTCATTCATGCATACGTCTCTCTATACCTCTCTATACCTATACTTGATTATGACTAGCATTTTTCGGAGTTAGAAGGGTTTTAACTCGCAAAATTTCTGCTCCTGGTATCAGGAGAACATCTGACCCAAGGAGGTGTGCCGAAAAAGGATATGTGTATTGATTCATTCATGCATACGTCTCTCTATACCTCTCTATACCTATACTTGATTATGACTAGCATTTTTCGGAGTTAGAAGGGTTTTAACTCGCAAAATTTCTGCTCCTGGTATCAGGAGAACATCTGACCCAAGGAGGTGTGCCGAAAAAGGATATGTGTATTGATTCATTCATGCATACGTCTCTCTATACCTCTCTATACCTATACTTGATTATGACTAGCATTTTTCGGAGTTAGAAGGGTTTTAACTCGCAAAATTTCTGCTCCTGGTATCAGGAGAACATCTGACCCAAGGAGGTGTGCCGAAAAAGGATATGTGTATTGATTCATTCATGCATACGTCTCTCTATACCTCTCTATACCTATACTTGATTATGACTAGCATTTTTCGGAGTTAGAAGGGTTTTAACTCGCAAAATTTCTGCTCCTGGTATCAGGAGAACATCTGACCCAAGGAGGTGTGCCGAAAAAGGATATATGTATTGATTCATTCATGCATACGTCTCCCTATACCTCTCTATACCTATACTTGATTATGACTAGCATTTTTCGGAGTTAGAAGGGTTTTAACTCGCAAAATTTCTGCTCCTGGTATCAGGAGAACATCTGACCCAAGGAGGTGTGCCGAAAAAGGATATGTGTATTGATTCATTCATGCATACGTCTCTCTATACCTCTCTATACCTATACTTGATTATGACTAGCATTTTTCGGAGTTAGAAGGGTTTTAACTCGCAAAATTTCTGCTCCTGGTATCAGGAGAACATCTGACCCAAGGAGGTGTGCCGAAAAAGGATATATGTATTGATTCATTCATGCATACGTCTCCCTATACCTCTCTATACCTATACTTGATTATGACTAGCATTTTTCGGAGTTAGAAGGGTTTTAACTCGCAAAATTTCTGCTCCTGGTATCAGGAGAACATCTGACCCGAGGAGGTGTGCTGAAAATTCGGGTGTATTGATATATAGGCATGCATACGTGTCTTCATACAAGTCTCTCGCACGTGGCAGTGGATGCTTCTGCCATCTCGTCGTCAGAGGAGCGACCTAATTTTGCTTAAAAAATCGAGGCGCCTAACCATATGCAACCTGCATGTCATTCGTGTGAGACACAAATTTATTGCCTAACTTCAGGCGCTAAGAAATATCGGTCTGTTGCGACACTCGGAAATATACAGGAGACGTGCATGAAGACACGTATGCATATCTATACACCAAAAATTTTCCATCTTGGAATTTCAGGAACTTCAAATATGAACTCGCGCATGTATGCAGAGGCATGCAAAAAGCCACTTCTGCACGAGTGCGCGCCTGCTTGCCTTACGCTAGAGCTTATTTTCACAAAAAATGGGAAAGGGGAAATTAGTCCAGAAATTGACTATCCACGTTTCTAGTAGTTTATTATCAACATTCATCGCAGAAGCTTCGATACAATCAATATCACATGATCAAAACTACTGTACATACATTTTTAATTTATTTCATAAGAATAAAAGACTATTTTTCATGATAAGATGCTACCATTTGGCATGCCCTCGGCGCCAGTATATATGTACGCCATTTATTTTTCGAATCAATCATTTGACTCTAAAGTTATCTAGTCTTACTCTTCTTATCGTATCGTGGGCGTGATCGATGCACTGCTGCTTGCTTCCTACACCCGACGTTATCGCGGCGACGATTACATGTCCAGAACATGATAATGTACCGAAGGCGCCATTGTGTAGGGTAGTTCTACCCCAATCGGTAAAGAGTGATGGTACATAACTGTAAAGATTGATTATTTCAAAAGCCAGATTTTAGTATTTTTTTTCTACACTTCTCTTCATAGATGCCAGTCCAAAGCCTTTAACACGGTTTGAAAAAAGAGATAACTCTGCGAAAAATAAAATAATAGCCTGAATCCATTTTTTTAAGATATTGATTAAGGGTCCAAGCGAGGGAATAGCCCCTAAATTTTGATATATAGAATTTGATGTCGAAGAGGAACATTTCTAACTCAGTGACACCTTTTTTGAGACTAATACAATTTTTGTTTAATGTTTGTCCGCATTTCGGATCTTTCAAATCATTTAGGACCAAAGAGAGAAACGCCGGTTTACCACTTACCGAATTTTACCGCAATTTATCTTCAAAGAAATAAAAAAGCAGCTCAAGGCGTAGTCCTTAGTCCGAATACGCCTGTACCTCGTTGCTTCGTAATTTCTTTCCTAACTTTGCCTGGAAGATCTGATATTTGTTGAAACTTCGCAGTAGGTATATATGGAAGCCTGTAATCACTCCTCCATGATGAAAAAAAGCTGAAAATATCCTTGATTATTGTTTTCAAAACCTCGCTCAGTAGTATACCTCCTTAGACCAATCAAGGACATAAATAATCCGTAGAGAACTTTCTGAGGTAATATTTACCATGAATTTTGCATTTTATATTACATCGTCGTAGGTAAAGTTCTGCTTTCGTCGTAAGGTCTCTGATGATATCTCGAGTTAATCACCGTCGTCAATTTAATAGATCCATATATACGCCTGATGAAAAAGGGTGCCCTATCCTCTCTGCGATTTAATTTGCACAAGACTGATTCGGATGAATCTGTAAAAAAGAAAAACGGATTTTATTCAACGAGTAAAGTCTTGCCACCAGCTTCATGCCGAAAAATATTTATCCCAGCGACGAAGAACCATACTGCAGTAATATCAATGAGAAAAACGATCAACAGACCTGTGAGTATCGATGTAAAAAAATGCTCAAAGATTTTGAATTGGGATCCAAAAATGTATTCAGAGTTTATTTTTTCCTCGCGAATCTTTTAAACAGTGTTTTTATTGTTGGGAAAAAATCAGCCTGCATGCTATCAGCAAATAGCAATTAAGTATTGAAAATTGATCGTTTTTTAATCAAATTTAGCAACTGCAGCTTTAGCTGTTCCCGTATTAGCTGTCTGTCAGGAAACCCTGTGAATGATAACGAAATCCGTTTTTCAATGAATCTCGCAGAGTAGAAGTTGATGTGAAAGGGAGAAATGGGTATTTTCACCGGACATAATACGGGAACTAGATGCGATTCCAAAACCATCCAAATATTTTCATTGGATATCCCCGTGGTCGGTGTAGCTACAATGAAACGCCTGGTTCTTCTTAGTCCTTAGAAATGTTGTAGCTAGCCGAGTGAATTTCTCCTTTCCCGAGTGGTGATCGTTCGCCAACGAAACGGTACGCGAGCATAAAGGGACGATTACACGGTGTCCATTTCAGAGGTAAGCGGAATAAAGAGAACAAACACTCACTTGGCATCGGCGATCGCTTTTCTCGCTCTCGCCAAGTCCGGGCTGGGTATTATTTTCGGTATTTTGCCGATTCAATTGTGTGCGATGAAAAGGCAGCGTTTAACAAGAGTTTAATAAAAGGCAAACAAGGATGTCTTGCCCAGGCCGAGAATCCTGGATTATTTACTTTCAATGGAGCCAAAGGACCGCAGCTGCTGCCTCACTGATTCTTGCTCTCTAGCTCCTATGTAGTATATTCGCGTTTTTCCTGTTCACCCGCACATCCTTCTCTTCCGAGGATCAACCCCGAGGATTTCGGCCCATGAACTACAGAGTAAATAAATCCTCCGCACAGATTTATACTCTGCCAATTTTTATCGCCAAGAAAATAAGCGGAACAATGTCATTTGATTACCGGAAGCTCGCGACTAAAAGCAACCCTGCATGCTGCAGAGGGTAGGAAATTCTTTTTCTTTTTTTTTTTTTACAGCTCAGCCAAGGGACGGGGTCGTTCTAAGTTCCGTAAGCCAGCCTAACTTTGCCGGCGGCAGCAATCGATGCTGATGTAATTATCCAAACGTTGAATTCTTTATCGGGCTGAAACAATGGCGTATTTTCAGACCAAACAACATTGCGTACCTAACCACCGAATGGGGTGGTGGACCCCTCGCATACTCTCTGTTGATACTACGTAATAGAATAATCTGTGCACAGAAGCCTATAACTGTTGTTCAAGAACTTCCATATACGCAAGAACAGAAATCGATTCTCGGAGATGAGAAATTTTGTCAATTTTTATTTTCATCTAGTTCGGATTTTCCAAAAATTTTCATCAATTAAACGACGTTAAAAGATCCCTACCTTAATTGGGGTGGTAAAAAGTTGAAGAGGAATCGAAGCATGACTTACGTTTTACATTAAAATCAAGGATCTAGATTCATCCGGTGCGGAGTCGGCTAAGGCTTTTAGTCGGGTGGTTATTTCAGGGTGGATTTTACTAAGTGAGATGATAATGCAGTGGGAAAACAATCCGAAACGGCTATAGATATATATATATGCGCGATACATTTATACGTGAAAGTGTGCAGGACTCCGGCGTTCATGTAGCTAATTTCCGTGGATCCTGCAGGGTATGGTCCAAGGCGTATCGAAGGAATACAGCGTTATCTAATCCCGGAGGAGTGTTGATTCTGCAGCTCACACCCGCATCACGCGATGAGGTTTTCGTGTCGCCAGGGATTACCCCTATTTTGCGACCCCGGAACCCCCTGTACCTCGGGCTATATATTCAGCGAGCCTGAACCCTCCGGCCGCCATCTTAAGTTTGAATCACAACAAAATTAATACCCTGGAACAACAGAGTTCCAGACTCTTGAGTAATTACCCAGCCGTTTTACTCGCTTCGCGAAGTGTAATGAATTTGTAAGTAGGAAAACCGATCGGTAAATTATATTGCCGTAGAATTGTTATCTTTCGAATTCTTAATAAGTGAATAAGGAGGCGAACTCCACCGCCTTCCGAAAACTTAGAAAACTTTCCTTCACGTAAATCTTTTCAACTTCTTATTCAGGGGAATTTATTTCTCCCTTTTCCCGTAGCTCCTATACGTCTCCAGACTTTGAATTTCATCGAATCGAACAGACGTAGAAAACGAAAAAAGGCAGACAACATTTCATCGCTATTCCGCTCCTCTGTTATCTGACGCGTTAATTGATTTCATCGAAAATATTACAACCGCGTCAATTGCTCGCATTTACATAGCCAGATGTCCAATTATGGAAAATTAATTGGCAATCGATCCCACAGCGGTGACAGTAACATAACGCATTCGGACGGTCAACAACATCCTCGTAATTTCCTGATTTTTTTAACCATTGACCAATTAAGTTCTGCATCATCATCATTGGTCAATATTCTTACACTGTAATTATACGCCACGCAAAATCTCTTTCGAAGTCACAAAGTCCCAATTTTCCAACCAGAATAAGAAAAGTAAAATTCATTTTATAGAAGATGAAGATACGAGGACAGTAAACCAAAATGTATTACGTTATTACCTGCCCTCTCCTTCCCTGCTTCTTATTTGTAAAAATGGCCACGGCCAGGTCTTCTTCGTCTTTCATGTCAGGAGGGGATGGAGGGAGCAAATATTTACCAAAACGAATGATGATCCGCGTGGAAGTTAGAATAGTTATGCGGATGCTGGAGCCTTTGTGTCGGGTTTTCGAAAGAATTCGGCACCTTTAATCATTTTATAGCCAGAAACGTAATCTGCGCAGGGTGAATATATTCCCATACTAGGAAACGTACTCCGAATCGGTACTAGGTCTCGAAAAATAAGAACAATCTTTATCGTCAAGACAAGATCTCGAGTTTCTTTAACGATTTCTTGCAGGATAACATTTTTCCAGACCCTAATGCACTGGTAAAAAAATTCCTGCCAACTTTCTTCTTCTGATTCGATCCGCTATGAATTTTAATAATCGTTCTTGCGCTGGTATGCAGATAAACGGAGGTGTATAGGTGGGATTAGGGTCTTCTGGTAATCAGTGGCAAAATCTAATACCGTAGTTATAATGCCGTGACAATGGTGGCAAAACAGACAGAACAGATATTTTCGAATGTATAAGCACCACGTTAAGTGGATGCCTCGGACACCTGCTGAGCTTGTTTCCCAGGGATCACACTCGAGCCTTTTGGCTTAAAAATCAAAGGCTTTGGTCTGCGAAACACCCGTGAAACTGCGTGACTGTTACTGCTCGACGGGACGCTCGTCCCTGGCTGAAGAAATCGACGAAATTCGGAAAGCTGTGAGCTTAACGCGAATACTTTTCCACACTGGGGAGGATACGGACTCGAAAATATCGCCATAACGTGACCTAAGAACACGCAACGCGCACTCAACTATAGCCAACAACGAACAGACTTGTAGGTAAATAGCTAAGGCAAGAGTTCTCAAGCATCGAACTTGCGAATAGTTTTTCCAAGCTCTGGGTATTCTGCAAATAAACTTTTAACTGTTCGTAATCTGTGGACGGTTGAGCTTGAAACGAAGATAAAATTGATACGGCTCAAGTTGTTTGGTACATCGAATTTTGGAATGGACAAAGTTCTTCTACCTTTCAGATAACTTTTCATAATTTCAGCGAATCTTCGTGTCTTCGGGCATCTAGTGTCAAAAGGGAGATGAAAGATCTGTGCTGGAAACAGGGTGGTCGATCTTAGAAACTGGTGGATGAAATTTCCCAGACTTTACTTTCGGATAATTTGGGCAATTACCGTTCTTACGTCTTCTCTGGCTTGCTTATACATTTTCTCAACCTTGAATCAACGTAGAAAAAAGCTTTAGAAAGCTACTTAACCATTCCAAGGAATTTATTTCCATTTAATTCTCGCTGATCGAGAAAAAATAGTATCCCCGGGTGCACCCGTATTTTTCGCAATTAGATTTCTAGACATAGTTCAGTTTTCACCTGAGGCAATATCCTGCGGGATAAAGCCCAGCCAATATCAGTATATAGGGGATATACATCGTACATGTATACGGGAGATGCAGATATGGCGTCGCGCGGAATGGAATACCGTCGCGCGTGGGAGTGAATGAGGTAATATTTTCACGTTATCCATAAGACCGTTCGTACGGTACGAAATACACCCATCGTTAAATGCCCCTAGGGGATGAGAATATTCAAGGCAGACTTCACCCGGGGATTATCCAGGAACCTCATCTCTCAGTGTGGAGTCTCACAGCCAGAAGGTGTTACGTCTCGTAGAAATGTGACTCGAATTGGAGGGATTTACATCGGGGATATTATAGCTGCCCTGAAGTAATTACCTAAACGTGTATTCGCTGGCAGGATCCTTTCAGGACATTAAAGTCGCACCAAATCCCGAGATTTTCTCAAGACCTTTAAAGTAAAATCATCGATTTTCACCCACGACATGATTTTGGGCACTGAAATCAAGGATCAATTCCCGTGTTTGATATTTGGCCGTGAGTTGTTCGCCGGGTGATTGGCGCCCGCTGATTGCATTATCATTTATTTTATCGTCTCTGATATCTTGATAAGATTTTTGAACGGATAGCGCGGCACTCTGGCGTTGACAATGCAATTAACTTTTCCATTGTCCCGCTAACATGAGATGCCATACTTGTCGCGGGCAGACCAATAAGCAGGAACTGGTGCTCCTGCCTCCAACAAAGGACTGCTTATTATATTCATGAATCCGCGATTTTCAGGGGTGCCAGTAAAGAGTCTGCGAAGAACTTTCACGCTCCGAGATCAACCCTCGGTCGCAAATTCATTTCGAAAACCGAAAAAGTCGCAATTATTATTCGGATTCAATTACCGTATGCAGAATCTTTACAATCACAAGTAATTTTACCTGGATCTCGGCCATCTTGGTCCCTGCATTACCGCAATTCGCGGGGATCGGAAACGCCGAATCCTTCGACCTGGTCACACAAAATGGGCCTTAATCCATAGCACGGACTAATCCCACCCCTCGCACCAGGTCTGCAACTAGAACCCGTCGTACGACGAGGTTCCTCGCTATCGCCCATATGCCAATATGCAACAGCCCTTAAGGTGCGCTCGGAGTTTAACTGCGATGAAAAAAAAGAAAAAAACTGGGACGGATTAGCCCGATTTATGATAAACTCTTTCATGCTCGGCTACAGTCGTATTTTACAGCAATCCTATACGTGTACGATAACACGAGAAATTCGGAGACGTAAAAACCGCGCAAAATAATTTCACGGAATAATTTTCACCCCGATCCGTGATGACCGGAATTCTAAAAGGTCCTAACAACGCCCTGTAAACCGTGGGGTGATATGGGGCAGGGATACATGGGGTCTGGATCTCTGGATTCGACCACGATTAACGTCCGGATTAGGATTAGGGCTGGCATATATATTCCGTGCGTTATAATATACCCGACATTCGCAGACGGGGTCGATTGTGGACGTGTAAACTCCGACGTATACATGCATGGCGTGCGTGCCATCCAACGTAGATTTGTATTGATGTTGTGCGTATGGAGGAAGCTGCGCGAGCTTTCCCATCCCCTAATGCCCATTACAACGGTTTTATATTATTCAATCGGCCATAGAGACCCAGGATTTGAATAATTGAGGAGATATTTCACGGATTATAGTCTAGGCTTGCCTCTCACTAGCCCTGGTATTACTTGACGTGAAATTATCGATGAAAAATGTCGTTCGCAAATTTGCGCAAACCTTTATGAAGACAAAACGAGAAATAAGAAAAAAAAAACTACAACCCTTAGATTATTGTCGAATTTGGAATAGGATCTTTCTGAAGAATTTTCTCGGGGCTTGGAAGGGAGGAGAGATTTCGAAGATGTATATACGAATGCATATATTTCTACGTAGTTGACGTAGAAGACGAAGGAAGGTAACGCGACAGGGAGCGGTGTGCAAAAATCCGTAATACACGGGGCGTTTCGTGATTATCCACGCTAAATGCGTCATCCCCCTCCACTATGAGCAGCCCCAGTTTCCCGAAGGTATTCTTCCGGTTGTCATCGCGAACTCTGTCCCCGAGAACGGCGTTTTCCTAGGGGATGGAACCGGAGGCCACGCCTAGCAGCCAATCGGAGAGAAGTTTGTAGGGTGGTTGAAACGACGAGGGTGGCGCGTCGACGAGGAACTACAAGGCCGGGGCTTCGTGTCTGGACATTTGTCTCTTCTAGTCATCGAAACGGTCCCCGACGAAGCCGGAGTCGAATCCGCCAACTCGCCGGAGTTACACAATTTTTTTCCATCTAATTTTTCATCCCTCCGAGTCTCTCTCGCTCTCTGGTCTGAATAAAAGATTAAAAAACGGGCTGAAAATCCCGTCGAATATGATCCCGAATAATTTCATTATTCAAGGCTCGTTAATTATTGATAACAAGTACGGAAAAGTTTGATGGCCTTTCGCGAGGTTCCCTAGTATTCGAGAAAAAAGGAAAGCGTAATAAAATTTTTTAACTATTTCGACCGGACGTTGTACAAATGTAAAAAAAATATATAGTGCATCGTGCTGCGATTTACAAGGAGTGATAAAAAAAAAGAGAGAAGAATAATCCTGAAGAAATTGGCGAATGTTGGATTTTATCGAAGAGAAATCCTGAGGAACTTCGAATAACATTGGGGAGAAGCTAGAATCGGCGAAAATCTGGTGAAGGATCAATTTTGTTCCCGAAGATTTGGAACATGGTAGAGAGCACTTTCACGGGCGACTCCCCAAAATCGCGATCCTCGATGACCGAACCCTCCAGCCCTCTGTCCGGCTACAATCATCTATATTTGTACAGTTACGGGTCCGACACGTTGCAGCAGAAGCTTAAGTCCGAATCTCAGCTACTCCATTCTGCAAGAGAACATGCGGAACTCGATCGCGAACGCGTATTTTCAAGAAGTCTTCACAGTCCGACGAGCCCTGATCAAGTAAATTATCATCCGTCAGTGTCCAGGCCGAGTTCATCGGCTACCATGTCCTCACCGACGTCAGTTTTCACCATTGACAGCATCCTGGCTCCTCGTGCGGGCGGGAATGTCACCCCGACAAGTTCTGGAAGTTTGTCTAACGTGCCAAATGCTGAGCCAGTTAATTCACCGCCGAGAACAACCGCGATGCATCCTCTACAGCAACAGCTTCACCATTTAGCGTTCACGTCTGCGGATTTTCTCGGTAAGTTCTCGATCCTTTTTCCTTCGGGACAAATTCAGTTCTTCAATTTCGTTTCGAAAGAAGCTGCGTTTCTTTTTTATTTGTATATACACCGATCCACGAAATTAAAATTTTGCTTCGCTTACTCCCAGGGCTTCTGGACCAGTTATACCGGAAGCCTTATCAGTCGTCGTCCTCGTCCTCGTAGAAGTCACTAGGATAATCCAAGTATAATATTGACTCTGCGAGGGTGGAAGCGGTTTTTTTGTTAAAGCAAAATTCAAATTTTCTCTCGATAAGTTCGACTGATATTTTGATTTTGGAAAGTATTCGAGTATTCGCGGAGAGACGTAAGTCCGACATAAAACCGCGGGATTAAAAGCACTTATAAAACGCGGGGAAGATATTTCCGGATATTTTTTCCTTCGCGAACCGCGAGAGGCTGGAACTATAAGAACGCATCGTCGCGTTGGAGCCTAAAATCCGTCTTCCTTTCGCGCGGACGATTTTGGGCTTGTAAATCTGACGCGAACCTCTCGATGCAGGAAAGAAAAGCTCTTTTTCTCTACGGAGTAGCACAGGACTGCCAGGAGGGTAAAGGTAGAAAGAGAATAAGAAAAAAAACGAAGAAACGTTTAGGGTGAAAAATATATAAGCAGCTTTTTTGTAAGATTTTAAATAACGTCTCCTGGGGGAATCCGGCCCGCCGTCTCGACGCCTCCTGATTCCTGACGTGCGATCTCCGGCCCCAAAAGCTGTATACGCAGAGTTTAACCTCTGGAGAAATGTAATCTAGGCGAAGCCCTAATGGATTCAGAAAGAGAGCGGAGCTCGTTTCTGTATCTAAATCTATTCATTCATTTACCTACAATTAATTATAAGCAGGTACTTACTTAGGTATCGATTCAAACTCTCGTCGGTCAGTCTAATCGATTTACAGAGGAAGAAATTTTCAAAGAGACGATTATTACCCAATTTTAGGAACCAAAATTTCCATGTATGTGTTTTCTTGGCTTGTTCCAGCTGCCGCTTATCCAGGTCTTTATCCAGGTGGTTACGTCGCTGCGATGGCAGCCGCTGGCGTATCTCTCCATGGACAGCCGGGATTTTATCACGCAACACACCCTTATCACATGAGTCCAGGAGTGCCAGGAGTTGGTCCAATGACCAAAAGAAAACGACGACATCGTACGATTTTTACTGAAGAACAATTGGAGCAGCTTGAAGCCACCTTCGACAAGACTCATTACCCGGACGTCTTGCTCAGAGAACAATTGGCCCTCCAAGTAGATCTCAAGGAAGAACGCATCGAGGTGAGTTTGTCTCGAAAAGGGATTTTTATCTTCATTTTCGGTCTTCTGATTCAGTCACTCGTGTTGATGTTTAATCAAGAGGCGTAGCACACGTTCGTTTACAATTATTAAGATTTTGTTTATACATGGAATTTGGCGCGTTGTAATAATACGCTGTACTATGTTCCCAAATATTTGTAAAGCCCTTGAAATTCTTTCCCTTTAAAATCCAAACATGAATGGATTCGGTGGAATTATTTTAACAAACATCGCTGACAAGCCTTGTATATAAAAGTCGGGTCTTCGACGTCTGCCAACAAAATACCCGTATGCTTGAGACCAAAACGTCCGGTTCGAGTTAGAGCCAGGCCTTGACTGTACAACAGGCCGCAGCGGGCCTGACAAATTGGTTTTTTGAGAAACGAAAGATATTCGGTTACTCTGAGGGCAAATATTTGACCAACCCCCGCGTTTAGTCGATATGCACAATTTATAATGTAAGCAAAGCCCCACTGTCGGAAGTCAATTGTTTGTCGCGTTAATGCCGTTAATGCATAAAGCCTATAATATTTTAATGTCACCGAAATAGCTATCGGGCGACATGGCAGTTCGTGTTAACATACGAAACTTCAACATTCTCGCCAGTTCGAAAAATACATTTCCGAGTTCAAGAGATGAATATTTTGATTTTTGAATCCTGATTGAAATGAAAAACGCTGAAGTTCATTTCCCAACGAGATAATTACCCCTACCAATCCTTTCAAGTTTAAGCTCATATTATCACAACGAGCTATACACTCCTACAAGGGCTTGGGGTAATCGACCACAATGCAACTTAATGGATTCGGTTTTGAAATAAAATTAAAAGGAGGAAAATAATCGAGAGGTATTTTCATTTTTATTCGATTTAAGGATTGGCTAATGCACGGGATTGCGTAAAGTCTTATTAAAGATCGCGTATGTATTTCCGTGGACCACCCACGTCCACGGATTGCTCAGACCTTTAGAGGCTTAGTCGGGGAGTTCTATTCTGTGGCAAGTTAGCCTCTATAAGATTTTCGGACAACATAACCGCCACGGCAACGCTGGATGAACGCTTGTTCACCAAGTAGGATCTTTGCCTTTCTTCAGATTTTTACTTCCAAAAGAAATACAAAATTTGTTTGAACAGCTACGGCTCTTCACAACGAGCGAACCGATTCGAGAGGAACGCGTGGTTCTTCCGTTTTCGACCTTTTTTTTTCTTTGATTTTCTTTACTTTTCATCTCTTCCGAGGCAAACTTTGATCTCATATATTTGAACAGATATCGAATGAATTTTCCAGAAATTAATAAACGAATGAATAGCGATTAAAAAACGCGATCTATACTCCCCATCGAGGCATTTTCTACATCCAATCAAAAGTCATGACATACGAACGCGGTCAATCTCAGGAAATGAAATTCGTCAGAGGGAACGTGCAATATCATTACGGATGCAAACCAACTGACAATGAGTGTTTGCTGTCGCCCTAATCGATTCGGACAAGCCGGTCGTGCGAACCGAAGCGGGGTGCAATACACGGGTTCAAAGTGTTTGATCTCTCTCTCTCTCTCTGTCTCCCTCTCTCAGACACCCTTACGATTTTCAAAGGTGAAAATAGAAGACATAACATCTTTCGAGATGAAATATTCGCGTGTGAAATTCCTTGACGTGAGGTGGGCAACGGAATGATAATAAATGTCGAAAATTTTCTTCGAACGATTCGTATTTGGGAATAGAAAAAGTCAGCACGTTCTCGTTTTGCCTTCGAGAATTACGGTGTGAGTAAATACAACGAGGAGATAAGAACATCCCGTTTCCACCTGTGAAATTTCGCACCTAGTCTAGACCACGGAGTCTCCAGGCAGTCTTGGAAAGTCCTAATCTCCTTTTATTATACCTGAAACTTTGGGCAAACCGTTGACCGTGAAAAGGCGCATTCATTTATTTGGGAAAAGTAAATAGTCTAAGACTTTAACGATTATACTGTTTTCTCTTTGTATCAAAGTGATAAAGAAGCATAATGCTTCTTTGAATTTTGGCCAAACCTGCGGCAGCAGTCCCATCGACCTGACGGCAAGCCTTTATCGTTTATCCAAAATCGAATCGATCCAAATTCAATTTCTATGCGCTGAATTAAATCGTTGATTAAGATTCCGTCTTTTACGTTATTGGCATATTTTTTGTTCCAGGTTTGGTTCAAAAATAGGCGAGCTAAATGGCGCAAACAAAAGCGAGAAGAACAGGAAAGACTCCGCAAGCTGCAGCTAGAACAACGACAACGTAGCGACGACGCGGTTGTAATGTCGCCAATTAGAGTCGCGAATCATTTAAATCTTAGCAAAGAAACACACGACCAGGACACTGACAGCTCAGACCTCGAAGTCGCGTAGTTTCCGAACTTTATCAAACACACAATCGCGTTCAGCGTCTAGAACTAGTCGATGATCCCGGGAGAGGCGTGCATAGATGGAAGCTATTATATTTCTTCGTGGACTTGATTTTCCGAAATCTATAGAAATCGACGCCTTTCCGCAGTTTCATCTGAGTTGATTAGGAGCATGACGAGGTTTGGTGGAACCCGGAGCTCGGATATTGGATCCAGAAGCTTGACAGAGATACTGAATTTGGAAAATTGAATTTCTCGTCAATTTGTGAGTCAAGAATAAGTCATGTATGGCAAGATGTGGAATCTTCCTGCTTCGCTGCGGCCGAGTGTAAATACCATGTAAATATTCCTGTAAATATTGCTGAACTATGAGTGTAGAAAAACTAATAAATTATTGATCAAATAGAAAATATAACACAAAAAATAACCACGACTATATAAATATCATTTCATTCCAAATTCCTGTATATCATTTCTCTTAATTAACCGGATATAGGTAAATTTGTTACAAAAAATAAAATACAATGGCTGTTAACAAATAATATCTTACCGTTCGGCAATGGTCCTTTATGACTAATGTCGTTATATTTCTTTTGGAAATTTGTAACCGCCGAATAAGATATAGGTAACGGACACGGAGAGAATTTTTCTAGGAGAGATTACCATACTTGCTGGTAACTCAGGTATATACTAGTCATCGCACGAAATTTGATACAAAGTATAGGAAAAAGTGGAAGAAAAATCGTTGACATAACATTAAAAATATTACTGTTTTCAATACTCGGTGAGACCTTTTCCCATACTTTTTATCAAATTTCGTTCGATGACTAGTATATACCTGAGTTACCAGCAAGTATGGTAATCTTTCCTAGAAAAATTCTCTCCGTGGAGAAAGCAGACATATTCATAATGTTATTCCATCTGCATCAATGCACCTATACGACTGTAAGCAAATATTGGTGTTGCAAGGCGTTCTAATTACTAGTAGAGCACGTTTTTTAAGCTGATAAAAATTCGCTACGTTTCAGTTCTGTTGAAATTCTCTTTCCATTCTTACATCAATTTCAATCACCGCTGTACAACTGCTCTGCGTGATAAATCGCGGTTAAACTTACTTGTGTCGAGTGTGCTGGATCCACGAGTACACCTCACAACTATACTCGCGATTGCATGACTCACTGCGGACATTTTTATCAACTTGCGATAAGTATCATATCAAAAAAGCGCCTAATCGACAGTCTGTCAAAATGAATATCGCTGGACACCTACAGCGTACCGTTACTCTACGAATTTATATAATATTCTGTATTCTTATCGCGCCATTTGTTCTCCTATTGTTACATGATCGGGCCTATTGCCAGAACGAATCGTTGTGCGAATTTGATCCAAAGTTCGAACGAGACAGAGACATAGTTGCGCTTGGAGAATCGGAGAACAAATTGCCTGCAAAAGCGTTGGGAGTTGTTAAAAAAAAAAAGACCATATTATACTGGACAAGGATGTTCTCCAGTAAGAATTTCTACTTCGGTGAGGGTGACATCTTCGATGGATGCCCCGTGTGGTCATGCGAGGCAACGAACGACCGGAAATATCAATCTGTCGATAAATTTGACGCTGTAATGTTCCACGGACCTGAATTAAACGACAAAGATCTACCCGATAAGAGATCGCCACATCAGCGTTACATATTCATGGATTCGGAGACGCAAGTCTTTCATCCAATCCCCAATAAAGCTGCTTTCAAAAATTTCTTCAACTGGACAATGGCCTACAGAAGAGACGCGGACATAATGCGACCTTACGGTGTAATCAGGAAGATTGGTTCCAACGATGTTATACCCCCTCATATTCCCGCACAGTGGGTCAATGTCTCCGACGCTGTCGTCCCGATGTCGAGGCGTCTTGCTTTCAGAAATAAAACCAAAATTTCGGCCTGGTTCGTGTCCCACTGTTCGACGAATAGCAGGCGAGAAAAATTGGCTAGAAAGTTACAAGACTACGTGACGGTTGACATTTATGGATTATGTGGTGAACTCAAGTGTCCAAGAACGATCCAGGGCGAATGCTACGAGATACTGGAGTCCGACTACTTCTTTTATCTGTCATTCGAGAATTCAATGTGCGTGGATTACATCACAGAGAAGGTTTTCAGGATATTAGAATACGACGTTATACCCATAGTTTACGGTTCAGCAGATTACGACAGTTTTCTTCCACCAAATTCCTACATCAACGCTCTGGACTTTCCTTCGATAGAAATGCTCGCCAAATTCCTTGTGGAATTGAGCCAAAACGAGGAAAGGTATATGAGTTACTTTAAATGGAAGAATTTTTACAAAGTAGACAATAGCATTAGATACATCATTTGCGAATTTTGCAAATCCCTGCACGAACCGAATACGCGAAATCAAGTAATCGGAGACATTTACAAGTGGTGGGCTGAACAATCGCGTTGTGAACCTCCGCCGAGGATTAGCTGAGGCATAAATACGTATTAAAAATACTCAGCAATTAGATTCGATAAGTCATGATGGAAAATTCACTCTGAGATCACATCACATCTTTATATTTGCACGTGGGAAAACCATGAAAGAAGTATGAGCGTTAAGACAATGATAATGATTATATTGGACAATATTTAACGACTCGCACGAGCTGGCAAGAACGTGAGTAATCATACTCGGGAACAAAGAACGTTGAGATTTTATAATACTAGGAGATAAGCGAATGTGGTTAGCGATAATTTTACAGTCGTATTTAGCACGTGGTAAGAAAAGGTAAAAACATGATATGTATGCTGTACACTCACCTTGGGAAAAAATATAGAAAGATAAAACGTGATTATGTGTCTGAATATTTGTACTTTTTGATAGAAAATGAGAGAGGGAATCACACCTCAATCTAGCAGATAAAAAAGTCGTCTAGCACACCTAGATAAGCCTATAAATCGTGTGTAATATCCTGCTCAAAGTTTACGATTCTATTTTATCAAATCCGATGGAATTCAATTAGAAATTTGTGGTTAATAAAATTAATTTCATGATATCTGATACTGATAGTAATTTATTGATTCTCCGTTTCACGAGATTCATTTACCTTGAGCTTTGGAAAATATCCGACTGCTTGTATCGTGTGATTTCATTGTGATTAAATTATGTTCCTTGAGACTGAAAAGAATACGATGCTTGTTATTGAATAGGTCGTTCTATTTATATCATGAAACTTGTTTTATATCAAAACAGTGTATAATATACCCATATGCAAATGAAACAGCTGCAGATGGTATAAGACATTCACATGCATCAACCTATACGAAAAATTTTCGCAGCTTCCGAATGATCCTCAAATTAAACCAGACTGTCTGTGGAAAGGTAAGGCCAGAATATGGAAAGCGTCCAGCTACTCTTTGTGCATGATTCAGTTATCGATTTCTGAAAGTAGCCGGTTTTCGCAAACACTGACTCGTCGTCTACCAGCCATAAATATCCTCCTTTCCAAAAACCATACGACAACTTTTTCCTCAATATAAAATCGTCTTCGACTTTGAACTTAGTTCGACGAGCGAGACCAGGCGAACTGGAAGATCAACTTCTTTTCACTGGAGATTCATTTTCTGAAAAAGAATTTCTCCTTCCATATTTTTTCACCGTTTTCTGATCCGTTTTGTATACCGTGGGTTTTCTGATTTTGTTCACATTAATCGCAATATATGCTTAAAAACTGAACCTATACGTATTCGCAAATATGAGGTCTTTGAAGGGGTTGTTTCGCAGAATTATGGGCAGTGAAAGCTCGGTTCGGGAAGTTTGGCAAGTTCACAAAGTCCATAAACTAAGGGAAACCATGACTAAGACAATCGTCTGTGCAAGTTTCATGACCTCAACGCCGTTGGGCCGTTGAGACCTAAAGGCGATCAACTTAAGTGCTTTTCTTGACTGAAAGACCTCTGACTAATTCATTATTTATACCAGCACGGGGCCGACCGAAGCAGAGGTAAAGCGATGAACAATTGAAGCTGTAAAATTATTCATTTTCCGAAAATCCTGTATGCAGTCTCGATTGACACAGCGTCGACTATTCAGCTCTGCACCACACTCTTCGGATAAGAAATAGCCGCACTTTTCGCAATGATACAAAACTATCATCGTCAACTTTCTCGTCATCATATTACACCGTACAACGCCCTGCATTGATGGAAGAAAAGCTTCTCGGTGGAAAGAAAATTCCACAGGCTTCACGCGAAAATTGGCTTGCGGCAGGTATCAGCACAGTCTAAGGTTTCATCCAGTCACCACAGCAGACAACACAAGATACACCCTCCTGCCCTGTATCCTGCGATGTATCTTACCTTCGATCGCGTTATCGTGATATTAAAGTGAAAGAGAGCGTCTGAGATATTCTACAGAACTAAATCTTGAATTGCAGATCACTAATCAAGCCGAGATTCTCATATGCAAACATCAGGCATTGCCAGATATCTTCAACGAGCAGTAGACAACCGAGTCATCTTTCT
Organism: Rhogogaster chlorosoma; assembly: GCA_944452935.1. Classification (NCBI taxonomy): domain Eukaryota; kingdom Metazoa; phylum Arthropoda; class Insecta; order Hymenoptera; family Tenthredinidae; genus Rhogogaster; species Rhogogaster chlorosoma. Next base: position 25,090,716 of record OX101797.1, read on the forward strand.
TCCGCTCTACGATATCAGTCATTTTATCACTGAACTATACCAGTGTAAGTTGATTAATGTTTGTAAATGCCTGTCAACAAAGTTCCACGATTCCTCAAATATACCCAGCCTCCTCGCACGGAGATGTGTCTCCCTGGCATGAAGCCTTCGTCTTTGAGGCCATAGTCCGTGAATTTTTGGTAGTTTTACGGCCTTCCGATTCCCGAGGACAGAGACCCTTGCCTAACTTATCCGACCTGTTCTTCTTCCGATTTTCGGTCAAACACGAAGTCCGCCCGGTGTCGAAAACGTTATAAATTTGTATAGGGTTGACTTCAAAGACGCTGCACTCGGTAGAGGCGATTGTGAGGGTTAGAACAGTGACGAATTTCATAAAACACGTAGTTCTAATGAGGTAAGCGACCCCCCCGCCGTATTGGAAGAGCGGCGGACCCGTGGACCGAACATCGCACATGTAATACGCGCCGCAAAATTTGAATACACCCACGCACGTGCTTTCGCACGTCACGACGCCGAAGGGATGTTTTAGGAACATGTCCCGCAAGGTTGCCCACAGAGAGTTTGCCGATTTTACGTAAAGTCTGCCCGCAATACCCTCCAGCAATTGCCCATCGAAGATCGTCTCTCCGATTTGAAAATTCCTCGATAAATATCGATCCCAGTTATCGACACCGGAGTATTCTGGCTTCTTGGATTTCAGCCCTGCCTCGTGTGCGCTGATGGTGTAATACTTGTCTCCACACATTACTATGGCATCGAGTGTCTTCGGGCTCCAATATTCCGGAGCTGTGATCCGCGTCATTCCGGCGCAAACTATGTAGCAGGCGTAGGTCTGCTTGCCGCGATTTTCAACGGGGAAGATGGCCTGGCTGGGATGAATCTCGCCCCATAGGGAAAACAGCTTGTGAGGTTCTTCCACGTAGAACTGATGCCATCGTAGTTTTGCGCCGGCTGTATTTTCCCTCGCTATTTTCTTGCCCGATGTTTCGGACCTGGTCCATGTGACTTTGAACCGTTTCAACCACGCGGGGTTCTCCACGTTCTCAATTTCTCCATTTTCAACGCCGCAGGAGTCGACAGCGTCCATCGGATCGTATGGGCAAATTTCAATCTCTTTATTCCCAGCCGGACGCATCATCGGCTTCGGTATTCGACGCTGGAGCAGCTTCAAATTCGTCAATTCACACTTTTTATGTATTAACTGAAATATCTGAACGCCAAAGGCGTCCGTCTTGGCCTCTCCGGTTTCCCCGTCGATCGCGTCACCGCCTTCAACGATCTTCTCTTCGTCGTTGAACCGCGATTTTGGCACCTCATAGACGTACGCCCTCAGCAATAAGACCATCAAGTGCCTCTTCAGGGCATTTCGCGAACAGAACTTAACGATACAAGCGTACCCAGTGTCGTCCCAGAACCCAACATCGTCGCATCTGTAAGGATTGTACAGATACCAGAACGGGCCTTCTTTCCAAAAGGCCAGACAGTATCTGGTCGTTCTGAAAATGCAGTTCTGATACTGGAAAGGCAGCTTGTCGAACCATCTTTCAATTTCCCTCGTAGCCTTATGGACCGGAAGTGTTTGCTCGTCCTTTACTTTCTCGGATCCAATTTTGCACTCGAACTTGACCAAGTCTTTTCGTTCAACTTCTGTCGTACGGCGATGATTTGACTCGAGAAAGTCCCAAGCGACGTCCGTGATCCTGGGAATGTCCTTGATTTCTTGGACCAATTCGACCTCCACGTTATACTTGTAATTGTAGATACCAATGTCGTCGAATTTCTGTCTCCCGGAACGGTTGACGTTTATGTTGCCAATGTGTGTAAAGAGGCTCCATCCCCTGTCGTAAATGTAATCGACGTTGCCGCTCCAAGCGTGTTTGTATCTCAGCTGAGTCTTGACGAGGAGGGCGACTAGCGCCTGGTAAAAACACCACTTCCATGTCTTTTCGCGTGCTCTGAGACCGTCCAGCTCCGGAAGATGCATACCCGTCAACCCATGCAGGCAGATATTCGCGTAGATTCTGTTGCCCTTTTTTTTGGACACCGTTTCGGTCAGGACGTAATCCCCGCTGACTAAACTGTGATTTAAACCGCTGGCTCGATCTACCATCGGGGGATTTGACCGCGGCGATGGACATGTCACAGGGACTCTTGCATGCCAGAGTTCAATGTGGTTGGCAAAGTCGTCCTTTGGATCCCCGAGGACGCTGTCTTCTACTTCGGACTCGGGACAAGGTTCTCCAAACTTTCTCTTCTTTTTTAGCAAGTTAGAATTGGAGGATGGCTTTTTGCAAGGACAAACACCGGGCCAACGGCCACTGTCGGTTTTCGATACTACTGTCACTTGCTCGGGAATAAAGCAGGTCATGTCCACCTGTGTAAAACGGACACTAAGTCATCGTCGGGGTTGTATATTCTAGAGAAATTCTCTTCTTAACAAGCGTCACTAATTACCGGCGGGTTGTCTTTCATTCGCTTCCACACCTCGACGTTTTCTCCGAGTCTCAGGCGGTTTGGAAGTCTCGTTTTTTCACCCTGATTGAATATATTGATCGGATATCCTTCGGCCGGTAATTCATCTTCTAATTCTACACTAGGTAGGTCGGGTAGGTCAGCAGGTTTTCTCAAATTCAGTCTGTCTTTTACTTCCAGCTGCTCCTCTCTCTTCAGGAATCTGCGATTGAAAAATTTGATGGATTTTATGCACGCAACTTGTCAGGAAGAATATCCAGACGTTCGTGGATGTCAGAGTAATTTCAGATGCTGGGAGAAGATCGTTCGTATAATTACAGATTCATGTATCGTCGCCATAGATCTTCCTCGGACCCGGCAACTTTGTCTTCCACATTTTTGGCACTTTCATCTTTTTCTTCGTCGCCCATTTTCTTCTCAAAACGAAAATAAATATTGCATGGAATTAGAAAAAGAGAGACAATTTTTACCGACAAAAAAACACCATTTCCCTAATACAGGAGCGTTTTGGATGTATAATCTAGCAAGCGAAGCTTCCAATCAATTTTCACTCACAATTTCCGATGATCTGAAGAGTAAAATTGCAGATTAGTAGGTATGATCCGAGAAACAGCCCTTCGAGGTTACCCGAAAGAATCAAACTGATCATTGAACACCAATTGAGGATTGAATGATGGAGTTAGATTTATTTAACACATAATACCAGACAAGTCTGTCGATTACATGGGGCGAAAGTGACTAGTAAATTTTGAGGCTTGTCAAAAGATGGTGAAGTCGAAAAACGTCAATGAAGAAAGGCGAAATCTTTCGTATGCATAAAACTAGAAACAGACGACAGTGTCACATTGTTTTGAATAAGCTTCCTCTCTATGGTGGAAATCTTCAAGTTCGGATTGATTTACCCCCAAAGGCCACAATAGTAATTTGTGAGTAGTAAAAGCTGAGTCCGTCCTAGTTAATTGTGAGATATTATATTAATCATTGGAGTTGAGTGTAAAATGATGGTAATGCCTTATCGGTGTGTAAAAACAAATTAATCAACACTTATCTGATTCAACGTTTCGTTATGTGATTTTGTAATTATTTTCCTCTTCACTCAGCGAAGCCCCATCGTGGACGCAATCTCGTTCGAAGCCATTTCGAGACGCAAGATTTTCAAAGTGTTTATAAAATTACCGTGATACAAGGTGGGAGTAGCTTGAAACCTTAGCGATACTCCGCATATTGAGATCATTTGGATTTTACTCCGGCAGTCAGGTTGGCAAAGAGGGCGAAAATTATGAGGGAATAAATATATCCACGCGGTGAAAAAGCTTTCGCGAAAAAAAAAAAAAAAGAAGAAGCGACCCTCTTTAATACGAGATTCAATAAAACATAATTTATGTACTAGCATCGATTGATTACATATGGCTCTGATATTGTTTCAATGGGATCGAGACCAGCTCAAACTGAAACGAGAAATCCGTTTTCAATCTTTACGTTACGCTCCACGCCTCCCCGAGGGGTCGTGCGAATCCCGCGGGAATCCCAAGAGGGATATATGTACCATGTTGAGTGCAGAGCGGTGCTTGAGTTTCCAACAAAGTTTGTCTAATTGTAAGCCAAGCACGGCGGATAGGTGGGAGCGAGCAAAGCGAAGATCAAGACAATTCGGTATAAAAGATTAATGAAACAGGTATACACCTTAGTTTCTACAAGATCCACGAACTCCGGGAGACGAGTTCCACTAGGATATACGGTGCACTCGTGCTAAGGCTCTGAAACATTTAGAAATAAATTCGCCATCCCAAATTTCGTATTGAAAACTGCAGTTTACTCTTTGAAAAAATTATTCGACCAATGGATGAACGAAGAATAAAACGAATTTCAATAGTTTTTGCAAATATTTTCCGTCGACATTATTCACCGAGAAAAACTGTACTAGTTTGAAAATTACGGTGCACATTTTGAATCGGTAAGTATTTTATGGAATTAGAATACTCTTTGGCATGCCTTTGGATTTCGCGTGTATTTTTACGCAGACTTCCTTCTCCATATAATGTTGCCAAGCTCGTTTGGGCTTACGAGAGCGGTTTTCGGTGCGGTGATATGTTACAGTGGGGGATCAGAAACGCAGAACAAACAGTACATTACACGCAATAACGCACAACAGTAGCCTCAGGGGTGTACAGGGGTAGGTAATATTTCCTTCAACGTGCGTGTGCACCTCAATCCAATTAATTTTATTTCAATTATCGCATCACGATGCGTTCGTTAATTATTATTTTAACCGTCCAGTCTGCGTAGAGACTGCAGCCACCCCGCTATTCCCAAATATATAGATTCGTTTAAAAATTCCTCGTTTACCTATATCTAAAAAATAAATTCATCTGGATATATTTCAGCGAAGAAAAACTTTTGTTTCCAGTCGAAAAGAAATTGTCCCTGCTTATCAAATTTTTTCATCTTCACAGGGTGTCGTACAATTTATTCAAAATAGTAGTTCTGGTTAAAATTGGCAGAAACTGAAGGAGCGTCTGGATCTTTACTGTGGACTGGCTTTTCTTCGAAAGCAAAGACGAGAAGTAAAGTGCGTGGATTTTTATGTGCCAGAATTGGTCCCTTGGTTGACTGGACCCGGGGACTCGAGAGACCACGTAAGAGGTTTAAAGCAAGATCAACAGAAAGTGTCCCGCGGCGTCTCTTTTAATTATCCGCGATGGTAAATTCTTTATCCTCCTGAAACAGTGCAGTTCACCACACTGTTTTCATACCAAACAATTTCCATGTTGATACGCTGTAATAGAATAATCTGACGGCTGATTCTACGGCTATACACCCCCGGGGGTCAGCCTCTAGGGGGTCTAAGTTCACCCTGTAAAACCCCCGGATGAAAATTTCACCCGTCTCTCTGATATTTTGGGAATCAAAAATCGTTGGATAATATTGTATACATATACATGTGTTAGTTGAAAATGGTCGTAAATTTTTACAGTCTCCCATTCGACACTTGTATATTATCGAGATGCATCGGTCTTTTTCCCTGACAATTTTATACCGCGGATGAAAAATGATCGGTACCGGAAATTTTGTCACGGGCTGTTAGTCGCGTCGAGAAAATGATTGGAATATGAAATTCCGAGCCTTTGCGTATACCTGTTTTATTGCTTTCTCGTTCAATACCAGAACTCACCGAGATACGAACCCGCCTCGCCTCGCCTTGCCTGGCTGGGACCGAGTTTTCACCTTTTACCCAACGCTATATCGAACGGTAACGAAAATACTGCCACAGCTAAGAATCAGATACTCTCAACTCCGTTTTTTCTCGAAAAGATTCGACGTTCTTTTTCCTTCTTCCTATGAGTCCGAGTATTTAAAACGACGAATATCCGGCGATGAATCCTCTAATCGTTCCGGAACAATTTTGCGATGCTAAATCCTCGTCGATTTGATAGATAAGTTAAAAAATGAAAGCAGACGCTCTTCGAAGTACGTCACGATGCAAAAGCCCCGTTTAATGTTCCCCGAATCGTGTATTATTCGCATTTTATTTTCCGTGAGAAATGGAGTTAGAGCCTTAGGATCCTGGGGCGAATATATCCATTATAACGATATTCTGTCCAGGTGACCTGCAGGAGGATATGATTGTTGCTAAGGGAGTAGGAAAAGGCCAACTGCGTGGAAAACAAGAGGGAATAAAAAGCTTTTTTTATTGCCACGGAACTACGGCTAACAAGCGCGTGCCCCTTTATTCTTTACACACACAATATACACCTGACCATATACATACAGCTATATACCCGTATCTAGAAACGTTTCCGTCCGTCTTATTTTCTTCTTGAGTCAAGCGAAGCGAGTCGTATCATGAGTAACGAGACAATCTCGACTCAAAGGAGACCAGAGACTTCATCACTTTCCTAATCTAAGCTTACATTTTCCTTTTTCAACTCTGCGAGACATTATTAGACGACAAAATTAACCAGAAAAAAGAATCATTCTCCAACCGGAAGCGGTCTTTTAAAAAGTCGAAAATCGATGACTGAGCTACTGATTAGATATTCATTCGTTGCCTAGAATCCCATGACCGCAGTAGCTATGGGGAAATGATGAAACAGAGTGGAGTCTTGAAAGTTCTGACGATTAATTATTACAACTTCCTCTTTGCAACTGATTGTGGGACTTTTTTGGAAAAAATCTGCCAAATCTGCATTTGAGGACCTGGGTATTATTTTTCTGTACGCCTACCAATCGCTCTCAAGGGACTCGAAAATTATCGACACGACGAGCGGAATTCGTTGAAAATTTCCGCGTCTATGTAAGGATATTCGAATTTAAGCAGGTAGATTCTAACATTCGGTCGAAAAGCCGTAAGAAATCTTTACTTTCGGCTTCTTGACACAATGCGAACGTTTTCACGCCCAGAACTGCGTACTAACAAGATTGCGGATAAACCTGGTCGGTGGCAAGCTGTATGTACCCTAAGCGGTCGCAATGTTCGTCTGTCGGTTTCCCTCTCATAGTATGAGTCTGTCTGCAGTCTACATACATAGGTATCGAATTATGGTGGCCAGAAGGGGGTCGTCGGAGTGGGTAATCTCAGAGACTCTGAGCCACAGTGTAACGCGATAGTTTATGTAGAACTTGACTGGACATTGGACAGTCCGAGATTATCCCCAGGTGCAGTTTCGAAAACCGTTTTTCTCGTAGGTATCGATAGGCGATGAAATCTCGTGGATTTCTTCCAATACAAGACGTTTGGCTGCAGCCCTCAACCGGTTACTTTTTTCTTCAGTAACAAACAGTCCTTATAATTGTATGGGGGTTAAGATCAGCCAGTCATAACCAGGTTTCGAAGTCCGAAGCTAACCCATTCGCAATGGATCGCTTATTGCCAGGGAATAATTGCGACGGAATAGTAATTACGTTATTGTTGGCTGTGTTGAGGATAATGCCTATTTGTCAGTGAAACGTTTCAGAAGTTTACTGCAACTAAATTAACTCTTGCGGTTGTAATTAGGTATTTTATGAAAGCCGAGACCGAAGTAGAACTGATAATTATACGTCCAAGTTACAGACACGGAGTTCTGCGTCAAGTTATTCCGCTTTTTACCCCATTTCCGCGAAGAGGTGATCAGGTATAGTTGGTAGCGTAACACCTGAGCAAATAGTGAAAAATCGCAAGTCGTTGTTATCATTGAGCCAAAGTTTTCCTATGCAGAGTTTAATTAGCAAATAGCCTTTCACACGGATTCTAGAAGAAAGAAGAAAAAAAAGATAAGTTTAGGAAGTTGTTTGGATACAAGTTTGGATTCGGGGAAAATCAACATCATAAAATTACACCTCCGGGGTGTAAGCTCAAAGAAAAATACTATCAGACTTTTCCCACGAGACCATCGGCTCCGATACTTGAAAATAATCTGGCTGCATAATTTCGGGGGCAACTGACAATGAGATCGGCGTCTTGCATCCCAGATATTAAAAATTATAACTGACGAGGCAATTTGTAAGGTGAATAGATACGATCAACCCCTGATATATATTTTGGCTAAAATTTGATAATTGAATCAATTAAGGAACCAAGCCCCGAAAGAACAGAGTCGTGTTACTTTCGAGGCGTTGTCTTTTAATGGATTCATTACCGGTCACGTATCTGCTTGTGCTAAGACGGTGTAATTATAGAAGCTATAGTTTCGCCTTACTTTAATTATTTGCTCTCACAAAGTACTAAGGAAGCCACACACCTTGGGACCGCGAACGCAAGGATTACACACCCAACTTTTCTTCGCTCATGAAACATTCGAGACTGAGCAAAAGAAAAATTTCCTCAGGTTTCTTTTTCCAAAAATCGAAAACCAAGAGAGCCGACAGATGAAAAGTCCATAAATGACTAGGGAGGTCCTGTGATAAAATCGAACGATAAAAAGATTCTTCATCTATCTAGTCTTCGTAGAAAGAATAACCCCTGAATTTTATTAACCCTCGAATGAAAAGAGAAGACGATAAAAATATCCGGACGAAGAACCCCCTGGCTAAAATACTAGAAGTCAATCCATTCGGGGGCAATGAGTCCTTTATGCGTCGCGCAGCGGTTAATTCAACACATAATGGGGTAGCTGAAGCAGTCCTCTCGGGCGCTGCAGCAATGTCTCGGTTGTGGTACGGGGGTGTCGTAGATAGATTCAAGGATCGCACTGTACATTAGGGGGTTTGCGGGCGTCACCGTGTAAGGACCCCCGGTGTTGTGGAGATAATTGAGCCGTCAGCTGCAAAAGCTCTGGGCGCCATGATAGCCCTTAGCACTGTTGTGCTTCGGCCTCGATTTCACCGACTATAAGGGAGTGCTCCAGATACCGTGCATGTATACGCAGACATATTCCATCCATATACATTCACGAGGTGGTTGTGCCTCGATCGAATAACCGATGCTCATATTACCCCGGAATCTACCACTATACCCGTTTCAATGACGCATTGTGATGTTAAGTGAAGAAATTTTATCTCCGACGAGTACCACGACTACCCTGAAGATAAATTTTCTCCTTCCCATGTGCAGATTTCCAGTCATTGCTTCGGCAGATACATATCTGTGAAAGTTGATCATTGATAGGGCCGAACCCTGCGGAGTTCATTTGCATGATTCATTTCCAGGGTTTAATTTCCAAGTGAGAATCTCTTCGGGATTGGAAATAATTGCGACTAGCTCCGGGCTGGCGTGGAATATTTCGGAAACATTATCTCCGACCATAACCTGGCGCAACCTTAATCTCAGTACCTATATACTTGACACGAGATCAAGTAATGCAAGGCGACGCGTGAAATCCAGCTGAGCCGTGGGGGTTCCCCGCGCAGGGGATGAATGGGGAGAGCCAAGTACCGTCGCGCCGGACTTAAAAATACCAAGTTTTCAAAACCTCTCGGATTCCTGGCCATGCAGAAGCGGGAGTTCAGCCTACCGGGAGTAACGAGGATCTTGATTCTCGCGTATTCCAGAATGCAGAGGATACAAATATACTCAATACCAGCCATCGGAGGGGTCCGACGAAATATAGCTAACGAAAAACGTAGATTTATTATTAATAACTAAACGAAACTTCATTTTCTACACGTTTCATCTTTTCCGTTTCACCTTTCCTGCGGTTCCCCTTCCCACGATCTTCTGTATAAGAGCTATAAACTAAATACGCGGTAAACGCCGCGCCGCTAAGGAAAAGATTACACTCGACTCCTAATCTCCGACGGTGTCTTATTTGATTGTTTACAAAGGTTTTTATTGCCTCGTAAAAAATTAAGGTCTCCCTTCCTGTCAGTCGGCAATATCTGAATGGTGGGTATGAAAGGAACCGGTTAAACCCCATGGAATTAAATACACGTAACACCAAGCCGTTTCCTTCGCTGCAAGAATCCTAAACACTTCCGGTGGTTCATAAATACGATTTCAAGGGTTGTTCGAAATTATATTAACAATTTTTTTCCCGATCAAATTCTTCATATACTGAACTGAGTTTAGAATATTTCGAAAAACGCCGAGATTCCGTTATCCCGAAAAATGGAATCGGGCCGTATAATAATTTTGAAAAGTATCAGGCGAATGAAATTGGAAATAATAACGATAATAATAATAGAAGTAGAATATGGCGTCTGCACAAAGCGTCAGACATAAAAGCTGTAATGCGGTCCGATTATCCATCGCTAAGCACGGATATCTTGGTCCCTGGGGAGGGTAGTGTTCGCCCTGGATGCAGGTATATGAGCTTGCCGAGGAGATGGTGGTAGGGAGCTACGAGAAGCGAATATGGTGAGGGAAATTGGCCCCGCCTTTCACCCTCGAGGAAAAGCCAATGAGATTTAACCTGGGAGGGTGAAATACGGGACGCGGCACTGTCACATGGACGAAAACTGACTGCACTGCAGTCCTGGACGACTGTAACTAGAACAGTATGAGAGATTGCCACCGGGCAATGACGAAAAAGGTTTGAAAAATTCCTCCACGTATAATTAGGGCGGTTCCCACCCCATGTACACGAATTTAAACGAAGGCCATAATCATCAGTGTTACTAATCCTAATCCACGAATTTACAAGCTATCCATGGACCTCTAAGCCCTCAGTGTTCTCCGAAGGAAGATAGCCGCGACCATCCTCGAGTTGCAGATAATATTTTATAGGTAAGGTCGTTTTTCGTAATATTGAACGTCTCGATCCAGCATCAGATGAAATAAGAGATCGGTGGTTGATTATATTTCGGGGAAATTTTCGAACTTCAGAGCATCGTCGTCGGATGATCGAGCTATGCATCCCCGATCATGTGGCAGCCAAAAGAGTCGGTATTCTCCTGCTGAATCGAACGCGAATATTAGAATCTGGAGAAGAATTTTTCTAAGGTGCGGAAAAAATTAAGAGGAATCCAATACCCGTTCAATCTGCCATGACATTTACCATAGACAATATACTCGCGTCAAACAATGCTAGGGTAACAACAAACTCAGATTCTGAACTACTGCATAATCCAGCAACGAGATAGATTGCCAGTTGCTGAGATGTCCTTCCCTGAAACAGAGCATTGCTCTGCTTTCTTCTGTCATTTTTTTGGTAAGTCTAATCACACAGCAATAATCCTACAGCTTTTATTATTGAGGTAATTTTCGCTACTGAAATTCGTATTTTTCAACATATAGTTCATTAGAATTTTTCGCTGTTACTTATTAACTGTATATGCCCGTATAAAACAGATTCGCAAAACTGCAAATTAAATCATCGAAATTTGTTAATTTATTCATTTATTCATTTTTTTTTCTAATTGGGAATAAATTGATAAAATAGACAAGTGCATAGATCTCTTGAGAAAAATCGCTCTATATACTATCTGGCTTTTACCCATTAGGTATTATGTTCACAGTATACATACTGAACTAAACCGAACATACTAATCAAAATATATACGTACTCACAAATCTGTCGAGTAAAGTTCAAAGTCTAGAAAATTCATTTTTCGAAATTGAAGGTAGTTCTCAACATTGATTTTTTTTTTTTTCTTTCCTTTTTTTCTTCTGATTTTCAAATTACTATAGCGTCTTGGGATCCTGCAATTCGTAATTAAATCGGAGCCAATCTGAGAATAAATTACACGCTCGATTTCTGTCTGTCATTTATTCAAAAAAATTCAATAAATCAGATAGTCTTTTCGAACTCCTGAAAAAAATTGCACTCCTTTCAGCCACGACTTGTGATCCTAGACTGCAGTATATCGATGGTTATATATGTCAGCTATGGCTTCGAGCAATGCTCCCTCATTATTGCGCGGTTATACCAGCCTGCAATTCGACCCCATGGATAATTCCAGTCATCCTAAATATCTGGGAAGATTAGAATCAGAAACTCCGGTGAAAAGGAAGCGACGGGACCGTACTATCTTCACTGAGAAGCAGCTCGATAAATTGGAGGCAATATTCGAGAGGACTCATTACCCCGATATCATTATCAGGGAAAAATTGGCACTCCGTGTTAAGCTTAAGGAAGAAAGAGTCGAAGTAGGGATTTAAAAAATCGGAAATACCATTTCGCCGAGTTCCAATTCCTAGTAAATTATTTTTCAACTACTACGTCTAGACAATTTTTTCTAAGAAAAAGTAGGAGGACTGAGTTTAGTGACTTTTTTGTTCAAGCTACAGTATCAGGTAGAATAAAATAAGACAAACAGAAGCGGGTATAAAATAGGGGCGGGATTTGGGGGAATTTTTTTCTTTCTTTCTTTTTTCGTTAACATCGTGTTAGGAGTCGAGTTGATGTTGCGTGAAGAGATAATTAACGAAAGCAGAGAGGGAGTGAATTACTTTAATCATGGAGTACTTCGTCGACTTATCCGCGCATCACAAGCCTCGAGGAAGTTACTCCCCTCGGGTTAACAACGGCGATGGTTGCAGATCAAACGGCATAATGTTCAGCGCGGAATGGAGACACCTGTCAGTTTAAATGTAATCGTAGAAATCAAAGAGATATCCGGCTTCGAATCACTCGCCCGAAAGCTCCGTACCAGGTGTAGAATTATACGGTGAGATTCTGCGAAGGGTGTTACCAGGCAGGAAGCCATTCCGAGATACCAACTTGATTAAACTCCCTCATAGAGCTCTTCCCTACCTATATATCCCGCACTCACGCACATATACGTATACTCGCCTCTTTTCAGCCTCTGTCACATCATTTACCGAACATACCTGTACGTCTATACTAATCGTTTAAATTTACAATCAGAAGGCTTCGTATTCAACAGAAGTTCTGCTTATCTTACCTATCATATACATATATACTTGAATTGGAATGATTTTTATAAATGATTCCCATAGTGAAATTTTGGGGGGGGGATTAATTTTTTAGACAAAGATCTTGGAAAAGATTTGAGAGGGTGTTGTATTTTGTAGTTATCAGGCAAATTGCATTAAATTGCCCTGACATCGTCGAATGCATTTTGGTTTGCGAAATTCCATAGCCCAGCGAGAACATACACGCTTCTATAAACCGTACCACATATTGGCATAATGTTACGGTAGAATTATCACGAGCTTGTAACGTCATCCAATAATGGGTTAGCCTCAAACAATATACGTATGATAACTCGGGTGTGTTATTCGGCGAATTTCAATTCAATGATGCAAATTCAAAGCACTGCAGGAGCTCTGCTATGTATAGGATCCGGTAATCGCAACGCGCCGAATGACACGCGGATGTGAAATTCAAATTAGGAGAGCTTCTATCTACTTCCTTTCGCAGATCAGGCTGAACAAAATTCCTCGTGGCAATATGACTCGCGTATATCTCGTATACTTAGAACCTAATTTTCTACAGGTATGGTTTAAGCACAGAAGAGCGAATTGGCGGAAACAAAGGCGGGAGAAATAAGACCGGATTCGCACTATGCAAGTTTTCAAACAAGACGATTCCGCGCTTCTCAGCGACGGGCGACGACTGACGCCGAAAAATCTGGAGAACAAAATCTAGAATCTTGAAAGAAATATTATACCCACTTCTGATACACGTTCTAGTCACACTATAAATGTTACAGTATAATGGGTGATGGATGAACGACTGCTAATTATATATGATAATAATAAACACAATGCAGACAAGACTTCATAATTAATGGTTTATTTTCACCCTAATTACCGCAGAGAAGTATAGTACAGGAAATACAGGATATTTACGTAACAGTGTGATTGGGGTTGAAAGTTGGGGGATTGAGAGAAGCCTTAATGCCAGGCTGAAACAACAATAGATGGATAAGGTAGGCTGCAGGCTATAAGAGACAGATGAGACAGATGATGAAGTAATCAACTAATTACCAGATATAACTGCAACTTCCTGTCCAACGAGTATATATGGCTTCTTGAATTCAACTCGAGAAGAACTCCCAATCGAACGGAAACTTTACATGAAATGATTTTTATAAATGATATTAACTGAACCGAATCGACTGATCGAAGATTGACGGAGAGAATAGAAAATGAAATGAAATTTAGAATTCTGGATTTAGATGGAGATAGACTGATAGATTCTCGTTATAAAAGCACCATTAACCCTAGATTACACCACTGTACTGTTTGCACAGCCCCAAGGTATATCCTAACACAAGACCCTCCCTTGCTCGACCCATATAAGCCATAACCTATTTTATCCGTCTGCAGTGGAAGTCCCCGCGGTTTCGCGACTATCCCCTTAAAATATCACTTCGGTTCGTTAAATAGCGTGGGACGATAGCCACCCCCGATTTCCATTAGTTTAACTAATAGCGGATGATACTATAATAATACCCGCAAATTAATTGAAGTAAGAAAAATTCGGCTCAGCTGTTGTTCTTCCCGATTTGATTTCATGAAAAATCTGACATTCGTATTTACACCTCGTTATTCGCGAGCTATGATTCCGCGACGTAGCCGTAGGTACGTTACGTTGCACCTTTGCACCGGGGTTAATTTGTGACATTTCACAGTGACCGCATATTTGCATGGGCTTTTCATTAGCCAACTGCCAACTTGTGTTGGGTGAACCGGTGATATAATCAGGAAGGTACGAGTTCGCGTCGAGGCGACGAGGGGAGAGGGTAGTTATGAGCTTTCCACTGCTAATTAATTATTTCCACGACAAATACTCGCCTCGCTACTCGCTACTGCAACCTCTCGAAAATGTACACGACGTACGCGAGCAGAGACGAGGAGAGTAATCCCTGCAATTTCGTCTTCCAAATTTCTGTACGAGTTGATAAGTCTGAAATTGAATGATCAGACCACGCAGGATTTCGATTTTGACGAAATTCAAACTCCTTGGCAATAATTATTGCGAGAAAGGACGAATATCATTTCGAATTTAAATCAGTGATACAAGCCAGGTTTTTCAAATCATTTTCACTCGTTTTTTACGCAGACTGTGATCAAAGACGAGACTTGCGCGTGCGGAACCGCCCTTCATTGTAATCAGTTTTCGAACCGTCCCTCTCCTGCTCTTCTTCGGTCCCGTTTTTTTTTTTTTCCCTTTTCACTTTTACCGACCCTGAGACAAGGCCAGTTCCTTTCATCGAATTTCGCGAGGCATTTCCCCTTCTCGAAAGCCTCGAATACTCAAATCTTGAATATTTATCAAAACCTGGCTATGTCATGCTTCTGTATTATTTTGACAAATCATATATATTATAATACTAAAGTTCGAGACGTTTTGTCGAAAATTTCAAAGCATTATAAAGCTTGATCATACGTGTTGGGTATTTCTTACTGTGCTATCGGATCTCTAGCTCTTCAAACTTGAAACGTACCGTGTTTACCTCACCACGAAAATAAAGTCAATTAGTTCCCCCACTAGGTGGCCCAAGATTAGCATTCAGTTATACTTTGGCCATCAAAGGAGACAGACGTAAATTTATTTTCGGTGCGAGTTTGAGCTATTTTGTAAACGAATGATCTATAGGTTGACAAAATTTTTATCGAACAATTGGCACTCCGACAATCTGTTCCCAAAATCTCAAAAGAGTGATGATAGAATTTCTGAAGTATTCCATCTGGTGAAGAGCTGATTTCCTGTAGATGAATTTGATTTATCTATGAATTTGAAATAACGTAAATAATAATCCGAGGAATGAAGAACTTCCCGAATATGAAAACTGTTTGTCGAGATCTTTGAAGAACATTTATTGCAACAGAACTGTACCCATATGATGAGTTGATTCTTCTATGTATGTAAGCCGTGGCGTTTAGTTAGTGGTAACCTCATTTCTCGGGTTACAAACTTAACTCGCCATGACCTAAAACAATATTGATGAACTGACAGGGGCTCGGGTTCTGGGGTCCCAGGCTTGCACCATGGATGAATATTTATTCTGGCCTTGTTCTGTTCTCTGCCCTTGTTGCGTCCTGCTAGCCCTTACTACTTCGAGGGCTAAGCATCTAAGTACCCCGAAATGTTTACAGAGTTAATAGCCATGTGTTTGATTTGACTACTGTTCACCAGGTACTGCAGACCCCATACCCTCAAGCCCACACTCTGCACAGATATTAGAATTTACCTTCTCTTCGAGTGCCCGTACCCCATACATCGTCAAAATATCCATGTACTTTACGTGTGTCTGTATACATTTGCTCCAAAAGTGTGCCTTTTTCGTTCGTCAACTACCGACAGAAAAAAAAATAATAAAAACATTATAGTTGATCACGTAGATTGATGTGAAAGAAATGAGCTGTTATCCCTTCAAATATCTGTGTTATCGAAGGTATTGAGCTTCGGGATTATATAAGTCGTAATAAGAATGGATAATCATTGATAAGAAACTGTGACGCGTGTTCTTAAGATTTTGATAAATCCTTTATAGAATTTTCAACCAAAATCGAGTAATTTCTCTGTTTCACAGACGAATCAAATTAACCACTGCTACGAATTTTGTGGATATTATGGGACTCTTTATGAAATTGCTTTTTATAGCAGTGATATAAAATGTTTCGAAAACGTATTTGGCTCAGTTTTTTAATATGAACAGCTAAGAGATTTCATTGCACTAGGGAATCAGAAATGAAGCTCAGCTTTTAGTCAAGCAGAAAGGTTGATTTGAAAATGAAAAGACTTCTAATTCGTTGAATTCGATGCTAAAGTATGTATTGAAGAGTTTTTTTAAATTGTTATAAATATGAAAGACGTTCGATAAGTTTGAGGAAAATGATGAAGAAAAAATATTGAATGGTTTCTCTGTGAAATGGTGACAATAAATAGCCGATGTAACTAGCTGTGACGAAGTTGGTCTTCTCTCGAGCTCCCTCGGGCTTGAAAATATTGTAATTTCATCAAAGCAACCTTGTTATTTTCCGATTCGCTAATTCGTTTATAAATTTGCATTTTCCGCACCAACAAGCCCGAGAAGTTGGAAGTCGGAGACTAATTATCACATAACAAAGACTCGACAAAAGCAAGAGACCAAAGGGCGCCAGTTATGCCTATAAATTGGAAAGAGCGAGGGGCAGAAGACTCAGAAGGATGAGACGCGCCGTTTATAAAGATGATTCGAAAATAATTCTGATAATGAGATATAAGAAATTTCAACCATAAATATCGCGAATCTCCTAAACCTAGAATCATTCTCCGCTCTATAATTCAAATTTCCAAACTTGTAAACTTTTGAATCTACGGTTTCTCACGAACAATCTCGATGCTAAAAGTAAGTAAATAAGCCAGAAATGGACCCCGGGGGGCACGCGAAGGAATCGAAGGATCCATTGATCGGAAGCCACCGAAAACTCCTTGATCCTTTGACAATACGTCGATCTCTCGGTCGGCCAGACACTCTTAAAGGTCCGGCAAACTATCGCTGATTCAAAACGCGATTCCCCTATCCATTGCGTGCTCAATCGACTGTTACAGCCCCTACCAAAATATTTAATTCTTGCTGGTCACTGCGAGCTACTGTGCTTGGCTTTGCGTAGGTACTTTCCTTAAGCACCTATGTAGCGATCCTAATTCGCAAAACTTCACGCTCTTTCAGGTACGTATGTTGCAGTGTGCAAAAATGAATTTTCGAAGAATAGTTTTCTTCCCGAAACATCGAATGATACGGAATCTTTCGCGCATTTGCTTATAGGAATGCGAAGAAAAAAACATTGATATTGCGAAAAAATTGGGAATAAAGCTCGTGGCTATTTTATTCGATGGGAAATAAAACGGCTTGGGACGTCCCTGTGTTCGACACTTTTGACGACGTTTCTTTTCAGTCAGGCGTGGCGGACGAATTCAACACACAGAAGTTGAAGTAGGTTTATGTTTGGGCTCGTAGATCTTTAGAGCAATACTTAAATACGTCTTGCACGCCGTCTTACCTTCTTTACCGAAATAACATCTGCGCAAACAATTTCTTGATCACGTGTAGACGCGAGGAATAGTACCAGCTATACGCTACATACGTATACACCCGTGTAGTTTCTGAGTCTGTAAACATTTTCGGATTCTTTGACGTTTTAGTTATAGAAAAGCTGCGCTTTTACGCCTATTGATTCATAAAAGAATCAGGTAGCTTTGATATTCGAAAAATTACCGATCGTACAGTTTTACTGTGAGAATATACGATAATTTCCTTTTTTTTTTACACTAACTAATACACCGCGTTATAAAAAAGTACGACATCATTTGTGAAGCTGTTTTTATAAATTTTTGGAAAATGAAGTACTTAGGAAAAAAAAAAAGAACAGTCGGTGAATTGGAGAAAAGGGAAATGATATATTAATATCTTTCAAAGCCCCGCTTCGTGTTTAGTCTCTCAACATTGTCTTTTATTGTTTGAATTATTGTATTTCTGAATATCATGGGGATCTCGATTCTAGACTGTATATCTGGATATAAGAATAAACTTGCCCCAGCAATCCCAGCGCTCTTGTTTTCTTAGCAAATATTTTTATTAAGGCCCTACAGGCTTGAATATTTGAATATCAATCGCTTCTGAAACGCTTCGATGCAAAAATATCGAGAAGATTGACGTATATTTATCTTGCTAAAATGTTTAAATTTTTTCCGAATCCAAGGCAATCGGTTAACCATACTAGAAGCGATTTATATTATTCCTCGTATAAACCGAGGGACAATTTCAGCTCCATATTTCTGATAAGCCAAAGAATTTCAAAATTCTTCAACGATATGTACATACCTACTAAGAATAAGAAATTAAGCCTTGAGAAATTCAAGTCTACAGAAGAAAAAAAAAAAGGAAATCAACATGGAACAGAAATTTATTCATATCTCGTATTTATCGAGCAGTCATAAAGATTCATCAAACCATGAAAAACCGAAGAAACAAATTCTCCGATTGTTATAAAAATGCAAAAACGTTTATTCAATGGTAATTGAACACATACATTTTTTTTAAACTTAATGATAAACTTATCTACTTGAGTATATAAAATATATTCGATGAGATTATCTCGATAATAAGTCTGAAATGGTAAAAAATTAGTATATTTCAAAAGCAAGAAATAAAAAGTAGCCGACAGCGATTCGCAATTGCTTATTGTGTGCCGGTCATCACGCAATTTTCACCCTTGCAGACAACCGCTTTTTTCAGCCGATTTCTGAACCGGTGTCTCAGTCCACGTTTCATAGTGTATCCGATATTGTTCAGTTGGTAATTATCGCTTTTCAAATCGTATGCCTCGATATAATTCTGAAAATTATAGAAATATGGGAAATAAAAACCACAGAAATCGAAGGGCTATGCTTAAACTGATATGTAAGAATGAACGACTCGATTTTTCAAATCGTTACTATAAATCGGCAAAAAAATTGTTTTTTTTTTTAATAATTACAACATCGTCTTCAAATACGCAGAAAATATTGTCATCCCCATCAGCTACCCTCCTGATACAGCTGTACGTATTGTTCCTGCAGTCCTGGCATTTGCAGGCAAAATCCACGCTGCAAAGCTATAATATACAAAAACGATATTCAAACGTGAATGACAGTCGTGAAAATGATCGGGACTTCGATTTTCGTGTAAAATTTGGATTCCAGAATTACGCTGATATTTGGATCATTGTCCGTCGGGCACCCGGACGCTGGAGACCCTTTGGATCCTTCGCCTCTGTACTCGATCAGGACAGTTCTATCAGTGCGAAGGTAATGACTCAACAGCGAAGTACCGTCTGACGGTGCCTGGCTACCAGCCATGTCTAAAATAGTCGCGAATAGATCAACGCTACTCGTTGGAAACGCCGCGTCTCCCGTGGCAAAACCCGGGCCACGAATCATCAACGGAATCCGAACGTCCGTTTCGTATGGCTGACGTTTATCAAACGGCATACTGAACTGGCCTGCAGAAAAAAATCACAGATTTATTTTTTTTTTCTTTCTTTTTCTTTTTTTTTTCAATTTTCCTATAGATCTCGGACTCCGGGAGCACGTTAGGTTCTACTTCTCACCTACGTGGTAGCCGTTATCGGACGTAAAAATGATGTAGGTATCGTTTAATAACTTCCGTTCGTTAAGTATCGCGTGAATATTCTGCACCATGTCGTCAACGGCTAGTAATGCCTCCCATCGACGTCTGTAAATTTCGTCCAATTTCGGCAACACGTATTCCGGAAGTGGGGCTTGGCCCATATGCACGAAGAAGTGCTTGTCCTGCGTGCGAAAATAATTTCAGAACTGAAAAAAATTGCTTTCTCATAACTTTAGCGGAAATTTGGTGAAAGTTTCGAACCCGCTGTCTCGGAACGTTGAAATTCGGAGTTCTCATGGCTTTGGTGCCTTTGAAGGCGTCGTTGTGTCTTGGCGCCGGGGTGAAAGGCGCGTGGGGTGCGGGGGGTGCCAAAACCATGAGGAAATTATTTTTGTCATTTGCATTCCGCGTCTTCAAAAAATCCGTCGCTAGATTTCCCTTGAAAGTCATTTCATTCCGGTTAGATAAATTAACGGATGGGAATTTCGGTGCGAAATTTTCATTCAAAATTATGCGACTTACGATTACGTCGGTTAGGTAATCTTCCGGTTTGTTACCGTATTTTTTCGCCGTTCCATTCACGGATAACGAGTAGTCGTAATACTTAGAATTTCCGACTAAACCAGCCCACCAGTCCCAGCCGGATGGGATATGTGCCGGACCACCGGCCCCAGGACTTCCATACTAAATCAGTTCGAGATTAAACTTTTTTTCGCTGTTGAAAATAAGCCCGCGGTAATATTTTGATTATGAGAAACAAAAATCCCGTTCCTCATTCTATTGTTTAAATATCTGGTGTGTACCAAATCCACAAAAGAGTCTCCTTTCGTGAGCGGAGAAAAAAGCAAGTATTTATTCGTCATATTTGTTTTTAGATTTAATAATTACGCTTATATTTACAGTTTACCTGATTCAGGTATTTTCCGGCGTAAAACGTGGTGTACTGTAACTCGGTTTTTATACGCGCTGCAAAGGTATATGGCTCTTGATATTGCTGCCATTCTGGACTGCTGCATCCACCCTCAATGGAATTGTTTACGGTTAAATGATTGTGCTGATATCGACCGGTCAGTATCGCAGCACGATTTGGACAGCAGATCGGTGAGTTGACAAACTAATTTACGGATATTATTTAGTTAGCGTAAAACCAATAGTAGAGATACCATAATCGAAAGATATTTTAAGAGAGGTCTATGCTTCTTTTACGCGCTGCGTTATTCTATACATTTTTTATGTCTACCCAGTACACATACGTTTGGATTTTGGATTTTCGATTTAAATGAATATCAAGTATTAATCCTCTCCAATATGAATGAAAAATTTCACAATTTACGAATTGGTAATACGTGGAATTCCCGCAGATTCGCCCTAAGCACAGCTCATTTCAATTCTGTTGAATATTCGATGCCGTTAAATTCAGTTCCGCGAATTATGACTTTATCTTTTGCCATTGGAACCCATTCTCATTAACGGAATAAATATTTTGCCCAATTTGTATCAATTTGTAATTTGAAATCGATTGAAACCCAACAGATGAAACAGATTACAAGTCATTCTTTTCATAACTTGATCGATTCGGGTTCTTGGAAAGTCACAATTCGCCGAATGCTAGGTTTTTATTCTTTTCAATCTTTTTTCGATTACTGGATTCATCAGCCTCTCTATCTCGTACAGGTTTTTTTTATTCAATAACATTCGTCATACGTATCGTTTACAACTTGGATATTGAAAAGACTCTACTTTATCAAAAATTAACATTTATTTGACGTAACTCATGACTAAATGTCATTCCGTCAATTCTTATCGGTCCAAAAGGATTGGGATTGCGTTTATTCAAACCAGTCTACGCACACCGGTAGATTTCTATTCATTTGCCAAACAACCGTAATCGGATGCCTCCAGTGATCGAGCGAAGCATGAGCATTCATAAATAGAAAGATAAATCGCTGGGTGGTCATACAAAACACTTTTATGCAACCCGAGAAAGAATTCAGCGCGTAAAGTTCGTAGATAAAAAATTAACGGCGGTGTTAATCGAACATAAATTCTTATATACTTACACAGTTTGTGAAAACAGTTCCCTGATCGCCGATCAATTTCTTCGTGTTTTTCAGCGGAGTCTACAAAATTATAGTACACAGAAAATAAACAATTTCGTGTATCCGTATTTTCATAATTACCATTCCGCCGATCGTCAGATCCAGATCATCGGCTATAATTAAAATGATATTCGACGCTCTGATCGATATCAGCAAACAGCTGGATATAAGTAGTAGCGTGTTCATTTTCGACAAATGACAAAGAAGAATAAATCTTGAACACAATTTTCTACAGAGTATATCGAGTATCACGCCATCACGTCTGTCTTTTGCGACGTTTAATACTTTAATGTCTGGTCAGAATTCGTCACTGATTGGAGATTGTGGTTCTATCTGGTTGTTCGACAAGACACTATATGAATGGACGTCATAATACGAAACGCCGCCTGTTTTCAAACACACACCAAAGTACAACTAGCCGGCAACTTTATCATCTTTCGATGATTTATACCCCAAACAATTGCCTTTCAATCATCCCGCTCATTTCATCGATTTCTCCAATCCATTTTCTACGGTGATTGAGAAAATAACATAATACGAATTTTCCATGCCTCAACTTCAAATTCGCTTTAACGGGGCTTCGACGATTCATAATATACCGATTAAATTCTCTTTCATTGTTCTCGATTGCTCTTGATTGCTCAGATGAAATTATTCAGTGACATATATTGCGGCAGATATTGGACTGAGGAAACGTTTCTTGTAAGCTTTTATTTAATTAGTATCTATATTTCGTTTAACTGGCTACGTTATACTGGCCCATCGATTCTGAGTATATCTGAAGTTTTGAGCTTACATGAACCAGTATGAATCAGCGGAATCATTTATAAAGTATTTTTCGCGATGCTGTCAGTGCATTAAAATCTATTTAACATTCTCGTAAATAAGTAGCACTCACGTTGTGACGATAAATGATAAGTTCATCAAACGAGAATTCAAACTAATTCCCGCCCGATATTTGCGGCAAAAGTAGTTCATTAACACGCCGCCGAGCATAGGATCAGCGCTAGCTCCGAGATCGATAGTAGCGCCATGCATCAGACAAATTACAAACTACGTATGGTATACAGGCTGCATATAATGAGGCGATACTACTGCGCAGATTGTTTGAACCACGATTATAATTGCATACGCAACAATATACATTGCGGTTGCAGATCTTGGATAATGATGCAGCGATAATATTAATAAAATAATGAAGTTAATTTCTAAAGTGTCGATCTAAAGAAACTCCATTATTTTCATAGTTAGTAATAAGCTTTTGCGGTATTTGATCCGATATTAAAATTCCTAATGAAGAATGAATTGATTATCCATATACTAGTGTCTATACCTTTGGCTAAATACCTCTGTGTACAGGTATGTGGCTGAAGGCCTTTACTCGAATATAAATATGTATGAATGTGCAGGTTTGTGTAGGTATCTTCATTCACGGTCTTATCAACTTCCGAAAGCATAGGCGTAGGAATGATTAAAATGTCAGCAAAGATGGCTGACCGATAAAAGTGACAGGACATTTTCTGAGAAAATTCTTCGTTTCTAATTAGAATTAAAAGAGATGAAAGTGTTGATTGATAATGATTGTGTTCTAGCATAATTAATAGTAATATTTAATATGGGAGGTAAGGAATCAAGACCGTTGAACATTTCCTACGAGGATGCAACCAAGCGAGGTAGATAACCCCCATCTGCGATTTATTTCAAAAATTTACATTACGACAACGAAAAGGCAAATTCTATTTATTCCTCATCCATTATCTGACAGTTTCCGATTCTGAACTGAGGAGACTCAGAGAGGCTTTCAAACGTACTAGCACCAACGGACTTTTAACCTGCAATATATTCATACAAGATGTCCTTGGCGACTTTGTACCCACACAAGTTGCAGAGGTTCGTATATCGGCTCTATTATAAAGTATAAAGTCCAAATCTCACTTTGCCCAATAGAAATATCATCGAATCAAACAAAAGCTGATTTCAGTCCGCTCCCCTGTTCTTAGAACGAATAAAAAACGGTCATTATTAGTCGAAGTTTAAAGGCCTGACAGAATCGTGATAAGAAATTGAAGAACAGTTCTGTAAAATTTGCCAAAACATCCCACTCCGCATTGCCAAATGTTTGACAATAATGATAATCAATTTTCAGTACATATACGCAGCCTTCGGAGGAACACAGAGAGGAATTTCTTTCAAAGAACTACTTTGCGGACTGGTTCTCCTTACTCGAGGAAGACAAGAAGAAAAACTACGCTGTTAGTTGTTGCTTAGTAAATTTTTAAACTTCTTTTGGGAAAATAATATTTCCAGTATTTCACCGGGCTCGAAACCCAGAAATTATATTCAAATTTCCACCGTTCATAGTCGCATTTATCCAAAAATATATATGAAACTTTGAATGTAACGACACAGCAGATCGGCGAAAGGTTGTTATTCACCTGCACAAGAAAAGATTTCGAATTTTATCTTCAAAAACGTAGAAGAAAAGAGTTCGTCGTCATGTTTCACTGTTTTCTGTTCAATTTGTCAAAAACCGTTGGATAAATAGAAAGTAATAAGAAATTAACTTATTCCCGAAATTAAGTTTCAAATTATGAAATCCGAAGTCTTTACAAACACTGGTGAACGTGCATTCTTGATATATGCAGACTCTGGTAGATCTTTACAAGTTTTATCAATTTCGGGTATCCTGAGTCACGAGTAAATTGTGTAAAACTAATTTTTCAGTCCTATATGATCTCTACGCAAATGGGAGCGGGTCTCAACTCGCAAAGGATGAATTGGCGGGGGATGAAGGCTACGAAAAAGTCGTCAGAGGAGCAACCTACGAAGAATGGAGAGACTGGCAATTACAGAACATCGAGGCTTCGCCCCTCTCTCGTTGGCTGCTCTCAACGCCCGGTGCTCTGACGCTAGGCAATGAATTGGAGACTCCTACTTTCTATCAAAGTCTTGCTGGAGTTACTCACTGTAAGCAGAAGGATAATTAATGTCAGAGATCTCGAGGGGGAGTGAAAAAAGACTGAAATTACTTAAAGTAACAATTCTAGGCATCATGGAAACGTTTCCAAGGATCGTATAGAACACAAATTGTCTAAATGACAACAATAATTGCAAATAGTAAAGAGTCTCGGGCTGCTCTTCCGTCGAAATAGGTTTTAAGTCATGAAAAGCTTGGGAATTTATCCAGAAATTGAACTAAACGAACGTTTTCTGTCTACAGTGGAAGAAGCTGATATAATTGAGCTGGAAAAGCATTATTGGACACTGAAAGGACAGTCTGGAACCGGACGCTTGGATCTGGAGACATTAGTCCCGATGATTTCACCACCAATGCCTCTCAGCGTGTGTCCAGGCCTGGTAGCAGCGTTCGATGAGAACAGAGACAATCACATAGACTTTAAGGAAATGGCTTGTGGCATTTCTGCCGCTTGTCGAGGTCCCCTGGTTGAGAGAATGAAATGTTTGTATAACTCATCCGCTCATTTCTTCTAAGCAT
Source organism: Rhogogaster chlorosoma (assembly GCA_944452935.1). Lineage (NCBI taxonomy): Eukaryota > Metazoa > Arthropoda > Insecta > Hymenoptera > Tenthredinidae > Rhogogaster > Rhogogaster chlorosoma. The sequence continues at coordinate 25,116,207 of OX101797.1, forward strand.
TTCCAAAAATGACTGAATAAACGTCCAAATTTTCTCCAGTTTGCTTCAAGATATTCGACGGCGACAGAGACGGCGTGCTGAACGATATCGAGCTGAAACACATGCTGGAGGTTCTGATGTTAGTGCGAGACGATGAAATCGAGAAAGGGGTAGAAGCGAAAGAAGAAAAGAAGGACCTGCCCAACTCCCCTCTCTCAATGGAGGAATGGCTAGTCTGGACAGCCGAGAAAGAACTGCCTCTAGCTTTCCTGCGGCTCTTAGACCAGCTCTGCCACGTAGTTCTGGGCCTCAGACCGCTGGGTCGTTGTGAGGAGGGAGAAATAGTTACGGGATGGTTAGCCAGGGAGGAAAGACGGGGCTTGAGGGTCGGCCAATTTTGGTACCTTGTAGCAGCTCACTGGTGGACTCAATGGCGAAGATACTGCTTGTTGGATATCCCCGTTTCACAGGGCAGTGGAACAGTCGTCGAGTCTTCGACACTTGGGCCCATAGACAATTCAACCCTCGTAGAAACAGCAAAACACAAAGTCCCTGCGTTAACCGGAGAAGGGGGCCGGCTACGACGCACTCTGGTACTAACAGAAGGAAGAGATTTTCATCTGCTTCCAGACGCCCTGTGGAAAGCTCTCGTACAATGGCACGGCGGCACCCCTTCGTTACCAAGACAAGTTATTCTGCCACCAACGGGTAGAATTGAAAAACTGTTTTATAATGAGAATCAGTATCGATTGCCCTCGAAATTATTTCACATTTCACGGAGCTTTGCATTGAATTTTAAAAAAATTTCATGTCTTTTTTAAAACGAAAAATAAATAACATCGTTTCTAAATTCGATATTAATTTCATTCCAGGAGGAGATGTAGAGCTGGAACTCTACCCTCTGGTATTACGTCTCCTGATGCACCGTTCTGTCGGTGTACAACAGCAGCCTTTACCGCTACCGTTAAACGGAGTTGGATCGTGGCTGCCGTCGTCGTCATCGGCCGGCTTATACAAGCGTCAGTTAATGTACATTGCAGCGTTCAGCCGAATGGCTACCGCTGGACAAGTCTACCAGTTCTTATGCAACAGGTTGAGATTGGTAGGCGAAGACGTGCGTTTGTGGCATGTCCGAGAAGTCGGAGCTTTAGGGGGCGGAATGACTCTGTTAGAAGACGAACAGGCCACCCTGGAAGAACTGGGACTCCAAGACGACAGTCAACTCCTTATCGAGGTTCGATTCAACGCCTCAGCCATTGTCTAAATTTCGCGGAGATGATTCAAACAAAAATGTTTCATTCCAGGTACGCAACAAGGACCAAACATGGCCGGAGGAATTGGGCCGCTTGAGAGACTCTAACAAGGAAGAAGTGGGGAAAGGCGGCGGGGAGAGAGGAGCTACAGGCTTGAACAACCTGGGTAACACTTGCTTCATGAACGCGGCTCTTCAGTGCGCTAGCAACACGGGTCCGTTGACTAGATATTTCATATCGGCAGCCCATTTGCGCGAATTGAACACCACCAATCCGCTAGGCACTCGAGGTCACATGGCTGTAAGATACGCCGAGCTTCTTCGAGATATCTGGAGCGGCTCTGCCCGCAGTGTTGCTCCGCTAAAACTCCGCTGGACTATCGCTAAATACGCGCCGAGATTCGGGGGATTTCAGCAGCACGATTCCCAGGTCTGATTTCTCGGGGATAAAAATACTAGGATACAATCCTGGAGATAATCAGGACTTGATTTCCACTTTTCATCTCGAAAATTGTCACATTTACTAATCCCACTTTACCCTCTCGCAGGAACTCCTCGCATTTCTGTTGGACGGACTACACGAAGACTTGAACAGAGTTAGAGACGCGCCTTACGTTGAATTAGCCGACTCTGAAGGACGCGAAGATGCCCAGGTCGCCCAAGAGGCTTGGGACAATCATCTTCTCCGAAATCAATCGATAATAGTCGATCTGTTCCACGGGCAGTTGAAGTCTACAGTTCGTTGCGAGGATTGTCAATGGGAGTCGGTCAGGTTTGTAGAGAGAAAGACGATAATTTCTGGACGAAAATTTCACAACATTTTTACAATTTCATTACAGATTCGACCCCTTCACTTATCTCACGCTCCCTCTTCCCATGGAGGGTCTGATACGCAGGGAGCCACTAGTGGCGCGATTAGATGGCGGAGTTCCTATTCGATACGGACTCTTGTTGCCTACGGACGCGGATTATGCAGCCTTGAAAACAGAACTTAGCAAGCTATGCGACATACCAGCCGCACGACTTTTACTCGCAGAGGTTGCCGCCTATAATATCGAGCGGTTTCCTTCGGACAGAGCTACCGTTCAGGTAAACTCTTGCATCAAATTTTCATCGGCAATGATATTTTGTCGTTGAAAAAATAGCAAAGATTAAACCGTGTCTTAACGGACTGAAAATATAACGCTTTGAGAAAGAGTGCCGGATAACTTAGTACATAATTTTCAAATTACTTATATTTTCAAATACTTTTTATCGACTGGGAATGTAGTTAGAATCTGATTAAGGTAATAGAGAATTATTTGAAGATTTACAAAATTTTCTACAAATAAACCGGCACTCTTTCCTGCATCATACTCTTGGTTAAATTATACCAGGAAATTGTATCCAGGAGGCAAAGGCAGGAACAAGACTATATGCTTATGAAGTACCTGCCTCTCACTCTCCACCTAGCAGAAGTCAGCAGCGTTCTTTGCCTGAAGCATCGGAAGAACGTCGGAGCTTCAAGGCTATTCAAATGTCCGAGTCACCGCCTCCACCACCGCCGTTACCATCCGCAGAGGGGAAAGAGTACAACAATTACAGTAGCGATAGTAGTTCGAATAACTCTTTGTCCCATGGTAACGGATACGTGATTGCTCTGCATCGTAAAATGGTGCGTTTTCAAAGAGAAACTTGATTTTTCGTTCGATTCATCATTTTTTCTACGATTTATTACCCCAATTCTAACATACACAATATGGCATCGGTCGATTTGGCCTCTAGTACCTTGTATACAAGAAAAATTCAAAAGAAACAGTATTCACAAAGAATCTACCTCCGTTCACAGATAAGACAAGACCTCTACTTTGCAAGTTCCCAAAAAACTCGACCGAGCTTGTTCGGAGTCCCGGTAGTCGTACCCTGCGGCGACGGCACGACCCATCAAGAACTGTACAGAAGTGTATGGCGGCAAGTTGCGAGACTAGTCACCCCGCTACCGCCCACGGAAACTGCGGCATCTCCGAATCATGCCCAAGATTGGTAAAGACGAATGATGTTGAAAGTTGATTGATGGAAAAATGAAGCTTGTATACATTGATTCAACATCGAAATAAACGTTAATGTTACAGTGACGATAGCTTAGGCTATGAATTCCCGTTCGTATTGCGAGCAGTCGACCGAGAGGGTAGAGTATGCGCGTGGTGTCCCTGGTACAAATTTTGCCGAGGCTGCCGGATCCGTTGCGACGGAGAATCGATGATGATGGAATCCATGGGTTCGGGACTGCCTGTAACCCATTTAGCGATAGACTGGGATCCAACAGCCTTGCATTTGCGTTATCAAACAGCGACTGAGCTCAGCTGCGAAGAACACGAGAGTGCGCCCCAGGCCAGGAGCACGGAAAGTGCTCCTTTACCCTTGTCTTCATGTCTGGCAGCATTCACCCGACAAGAATGCTTGGAACGTTACCACTGCCAACGCTGTGCAGAGCCCAGGTCAGCCACCAAGCGTCTACAGCTTTGGAGACTGCCGCCAATTCTAGTTGTACATTTAAAGAGGTTTCACTGCGTTCGTGGCAAATGGGTAAAGTCGCAAAAGGCGGTAAAGTTCCCTCTGAAAGATTTCGACCCCTCAGAATACCTCGCAGACCCGAAACACCATCATCGTCTCAATCATCACAGACTGCAGCCTTCTGTCAGCGCGGAGGATGTTAAATACAATTTATACGCAGTCGTGGTAAGTTTCGTCGATTTCAGATTTCGTTACATCTTTTTTTGCCTTGTTATTTACATTCTGTGTTCTTTCAGTGTCACAGCGGCATTATGGGAGGCGGTCATTACGTAAGTTATGCACGAAATCCAGACGGAGGACAGTGGTACTATTACAATGATAGTAGCTGCCGAGAATCGAGCCCAGAGGCAGTCGCGAATGAGACAGCGACGACAGCGTATATTCTGTTTTATCAACGAAATGGCCTGTCGGAAGATAGGTATTTGCCATTTGTTTCCCCTGACCAGGACCGAGACTCGCCAACACCAAATATCGAATTTTCAGACCCGGATGAAAACGAACTAAGAAAAATGTGTACTATTACTTAGGTTCCGAACTAGAGACCGTTATTAAACCGCGAATAAATCCAAAGAGAGTATTTCTGGATACATAGTTAGAGATAATGATACCTAAGAGTTTTATCATGGGAAGAGTATTGAATATTCTATTGTAAACTATAGATTGGTTAGGAGGAATTATATCAAATGGCTGTAGAACAGTTTTGCTATGATGCGGTTTTCACATATTTTTCTTTTCTCTTCTTTCCTTTTGCCTATTCGTTGATTATACGAATTCGATTGCGTCACGATATTCGATAAGATATTTGCGATATTTGGATAATGCAAGGAAAGTTTCAAATCCAAGAAACCGAGCATTTTACTAATAATGATAGGCTAAGTAAAGCAGTTGCGATTTCTTGGCTTTCAATATTGTGCCTTAAGCTGAAAATAAAGTCTGCGTGAAACTTTATACAATTCCATTTATGACAGTATTAAAAAAAAAAAAAAAACTAATTACGTACTGGATTTAATTGTGCAGTTAAAATGATTCGAGGGCTAAATACCTATTCAGTGATGAAAAAGCACAGTCTTTTATTCGTTCAAAGTTGAATAATTCTCTCGTTTAACATTTGTACAAAGATCTCGATCTATGTTTACACGAATGATTTAACAAAACTTTCTGTTTTTTTTTCTAATCCTTGGATAAAACTTCGTCGTTAATCAATTTCATAAATCAGATATTCTCATCTGATCAAGTTTGATTGAAATTTTATTGATGGAGAACGTGCTTAAGAAATGTAAATAAAATTTTTCTCTAATCAGCTAGAAATTTTGTAAGCAAGGAATTTTTCGAATGATCGCGTGGGTGTGTTGTGTAGAAAAAGAAAAAAAAGACTTCGACTTGTAATTGTTTTTTTTCTGTTTTTGTTTTGAGACCTGAATCACCCCTTAATTTACACTAATATCCAGTACTCTATCCCAATAGTCTTGTATACTGTACATAAGTAGCCATAGTATCAATATTATTTATTGATTAGTGCCATTCCACTGCCTGATGTGCATTTGTAATTTTTATTTTTACCCATCATGGTATTCCTAGCTTTAGAGGAAATGGTCTAAGTGTAAAACTATATAATACAAAAAAGAAGAAGAAAAATCAACTCTCACGTATGCGTAAACAAATTTCGAAATCACGATGGACTTTAATAATATTTTATACACCGTTTATCATTATATGTATAAACATTGTATCATAATGTTTACACACCTAGATGCGTTATGCTATATCGTTATGTGATAATGCAAAGTAGTGGAAGGTTTCCCCCCAGAGTTTATCTATCTATATATTCATACGCATACCTAAATTTATGCATGTATGATTATGTATCATAATACTAATTGCATATTTCGATGAAATTTGCCCCAAGCTTTGAGTATATGTATAGTCAAAGGGCCCAAGATATACAGATAATTCTTTCTTTATAAATAGAAAAAGTTTTGCAAAAACACACTTGGATGAAAGAATACCATGAATTTATTTTTCTCCAAGAAGTATGAAAAAAAAAAAATGAAAAAATTTTACCAATTCTTACATATAGATGAATAAATAATATGTAATGATAATTCGCAATCTGCACACACCGCTATACATACATATAGATGTTAAAATTTATTGATTTTTTATTTTATTTTTTTTATATATTTTTTTTTCTTCTGTATGATCATGATGTGCATATTAATTAAATTAAGAATATGGGAAATGGTTTATTGAATAATCAAACCAAGTCACAAAGAAAAACATACGAGCTCATGCCATATTTTAAGAAGGGAAAAAAAATAAATTAAAACACTAACAAAACTTATAATTTTCTATCGTTAAATTGTAAAAATAATATCATGTGTGTCAAATCAATCGGTAAACGGATATTATTTATAAATACTTAGTTAAAATCTCTTGTGAATTAATTATATAGACGCTCAATAATGTTTGTAAACAGATAGTTTTTTTTCTGTTAAGAGAACAGTTTTGTGTGAATATTAATGTTTCTATTTCTATCGAAATTCCTCTCTATTATTATTATTATTATTATTATTATTATTATTATTATTATTATTATTATTATTAGTGATTTTAGGATAGTGTTACGAAAACTCGAAGACAATGAATAATTGTATATTTTTACAATGACACAAGCTTGGTAATGCTTTTTTTCTTTCTTTCTACACAAATTGAAAAATAAATGATTATAGTTCAGACTCAGTGTAACATCGCAAGTGCTCTATTTTAAGGTAAATTCATGTCTCGCAAGGTCACATAATTATCCTTCCTATATTTTCTAAGGAAATTCAAATTAAAAAAACTTTTCTGAATAGTTGAAAGATTCAAAGAGTTTGAAATATTCAAGTCCTCGATTAAAGCACGAACGGTACATATCCTTTCCCGAAATAAACTTTAATGAAACAATACATTTGATACAATACAGGCGATGAATTTGTAGATTCAATATTAAAGTAAAAACCTGAGTAATTCCAAGGAGAAATCATGAAGTTAATTCGAATTTAATTACTGGTATAAAAGAAAAAAAAAGAAAAGAAAAGAAAAAACTACCGATTTCTTCATCTCTCAATAAAGTGAAATGGATCGCTTGTAAGAGTTTGTCTGCTAACAATATGACAAGAGTTGTGTGTTAAAATATGAATATCAATTGAGTTATTTTGAAGAATATGAAAATTTATGTAAACGATAACGTTTATTATCACTAAATAGTCTACAATAGGTATTATTTATCCGAATACATAAATCCAACTCGTTGATATGTGAAGTATTTATTTATTTATCAATAATACCATCGATCGTTTATATATGAAAACGGTATAATACAAAAGTGCTAACATGCCAGGGTGAGAAATTTAGTGAATATATTCATATTTGTTTTTCTTTTTTCAGTTTTAGTTTTCGATTTACCTTTTGACACTCATGTACTAATAATAATAGTAACGATTTATCAAACTATAATCGTTTCGTCAAATACATAAAGTTAAAATATGTAAATACATACAATAGATGAGAATATTGGAAGATATTCACAAATATATCATATCATATCTATCTATCTATAGCATGAGCCTAATGTGTTAATTTATAACCGAATTTCAATGAAGATCTAGGGAGAGACATCATTTTATTATCGACAATTTGATATTTGATATTAGTTTTGCAGTCGCTAAGCCTTATGTACATAAATAACAAGATGGCACTCTCGGACCGATGAACGAGTGGATGGATGATCTTTGTACAGAAGTTTGTTTTTTCTAACGTTTTCAGCTTTTCAAGCTGCTTAAAAGTTTTAAAGTTAGCTGAACACGAGATTTAAGCTCTCTACAACTTTGCGCGATACTTTCATGACCCCGTTCGACGACAGTCGACACAACCCCATCTGTAGAATCCAGGCCTGTTTGCAATTGCACCTTTTCTAACATTGAGAGTACTGAATCCAATAGATTACCCCTCTCGATTAACAGACTTGCCACGTCTTTCCAGCCATCCTGAAATTCAAATTTATAAATTAATTGCATTTCATTTAATTGTAATATTAGTGGATAAGTACATTATACTTTAGTAAATTATTATTAACTCCTGACTAATTAATGGCTCCAGCCGAGTGAGAAGACTTGTAAATGTAAGGAAAAGTTTTTTTTTTAGGATATGTAATCATCTTTCTTGCTACTTGACAATCGGTAGATAGATAAAGCTGTTATAAAATATGACAAATTTTTTTTCAGATCAGTATTTCACATTTTCTTATCACCCAAAAAACTGTTCTAACAAGTTCTAATCCTCGCAGAGGCAAATTATTCTTTTAATTTTGATACAAAAACCTATTCATGAAGAATATATGAAAGTATGTAACAGGAAGAGGTACTAACTGCCAATTGATCGGGTAACAGTGACCTGACTTTTTTTCCAGACTTCTTGTTATTCTTTTTGTTCGATGCAGGAGATTGAGCCACAGCATATGCGCAGCAAATAGCTCCCAGAAGAGCGAGTGTTTCGCCGCAGGTTGTAGCCCTAAGGAGGAACTGTTTGTACGAAGCTGGTGTCGTCTGAGAAGGTATCGGAAGAGTTCTGAGACAAAGAGTCTCGTCCAATTCCCGTAGGCACTGAGAATCGGGAGCAGAAGATCGCAAGAACGAGTCGGCTAGCCGGGCGACGATCTTCAGCTGTTCCGACTCATGGGCTTCCCTCAATCGCTCTACAGCGTCCAGAGGAACTAGGATGCTCTTCGCGCTGCTCCCCCGGCTTTCCAGATCGCTTAAAATTTCCGGGATACGTTCCTCGTCCAATTTTCTAAGCTCTGTAGCCAGCTGGCCCAACAACGCCGAGGATTCAGCCTCAGCAGCAGCCGCTACCATACGTAGCAGCAGATTTCTTGCTGCGAGCAACCGCAGCATACAAGTCTGAGTCTCTTCACGAAAACGGGGATCCTTCTCGTAGCTATCCAGTGGCTCCCACCCAACGACTACCTGTTTTCGTGGATAAACATCTTGTCTGATTAGTAAAGAAGCCTTCTGGAGGAAATGAGAAAAATTCAACGTCCCATGAACGGATATCAAATATGTTTATTCACCTCAAGATCTCTGTTGTCTCTGATCAAATTCCACCTGATGGAATCTTCGTGAGGTTGTATTCGCATGGATGTGAGCATCACGGAAAGAATATTTGGGCTGTCGCTCCAGCTCAGTTCGAGCAGCATTTTATCCACCGTTGTCATAGCGAAGTGTAATGAATTGTCCAGACGTTTTCTGAGTTCGACAAATTCCTGGATCTTAACAAAGCTCCCGTATTTATAGGCAAACGTCAGATGATCGGCGCTCTGGAAATTCATTCACTTTATCGGTTATCTACAGTATTTTTATTTGATTTATTTAATCGAACATTGTGATTCTCTTCGCTTATAGAATCTAGACAGCTATTCAATTCCCTTACATCTTTGTAATTCGTTACAAAGAACTTGGCTGCGTGATCAAGCGTCGACGATGCCTGCGACAAGTGTCCAAGGGGTGCCAAAAGCGGAGCATGTAGATATCCCAAAGAATCTAACTGGATATGCTTGGCATCTAATAATGCAAACGTGTGATTAGCTGCCCCCACAAGACCAGCCTCCAGGTATACTCTCACGAGTAAAATTTTTGTATGAAAATTTGAAGGACTAAAGACCAGACTGCGTTCCAGCAGCGCTATTGCTCTGTAAAATGGTGAAAGAGTTTTAAAATCGTATCTAAAATTCTCTACTGTTTGAGAAAAAGAAACGAAATTCCTGTGAAAGATTTTATTCAAAATATGATCACCTATACAGGTAGGATGCTTCCTGTGTCTCGACCCAGAGTTGATGCAGCAAATGAGTTGCCAAAAGAGCATAGGCATCCGCGGGACAAAAGTCAGTTGGTAATCTCTCACTCGAGGGACACAGAGCGTTCCCCTTTTCGTGGAGATCACAGAGTCGATCGACCAGACTGATTCGCTCTTCTATACCGGTGATAGGAGAGTGATGAAGGCCACATATACGTTGCAACTGCTCTAAATGGATATGTCTTTGCATTTGTCCGACGGTTGATGGATAGCTATCAGCTTGGACACCCACGTCTTGTTTTAACTGAAAAACAGGATTGTCCTGGTATAATTTCTTCGTTCTTATTCAATTCTTTGATAAAGTAATATCGTCGTTCATCAACCTTTTCAATCAGGAGCAATTTATCATCCGGTTTCAAAAGGTGCAGATATAATCTCAGGTCTCCAACGACACAGCCTTTCTCTCCAAATTGTGTAAAATACTGCCGCATCAGGTCTATCGGATCCAACGAGTCCAGCTCGATTTCTAAAATGCGCGCGTGCTTCAGCAATTCGAAACGCGCCAGACGTGGGGCTCTGGCCTTCTCCCCTTTGCTTAGTACTATTCCATTCAAAAATTCCAGGCATTCTTGAGGAGTTTCGGACTTCAGAGCAGCCAGCAAATAGTCACGGTAGTAAGCCCAGTTGTCCATACTGTTGGCAATAGATCAAGGGATAACGAAAACTGTTCATACATTCGGTTTCTTCTTTTCAGAAAGAGTTATGAGACATTTTCAACGGAACTTTATCCTCACTTACTCCTCATTGATCAGTTCTTTGAAGGTACTAGCTGCTTCTGAGTAACGCTCTAGCTGCAGCATAAGAGTAGCTCGTCTCTGAGGAAGAGAAGACAAGCGGAAGGCAAGGGGCCCCGATAATACATCCATTATCTCCTCCTCTTTTCCCTGCAGTTCTAACACCATCAGATACAAGTGAACCTCTTGTTCAGCTTCGATCTTACCCTCGTTCACCATCTTCAGAACCTATTCCATAATTACTTGTGAAAAAACTAGACATGACTTGAAAAGGTAGCGCGATATGATTCATAAAAGGCTCAAAATTCCGTCTTCATTTCCCTATTCTGATTCCTCACCATTCTCTCTGCCAGTGGAAGCACGACGCCTTTGGCCAGTCTCTCATCAGCCTGCATAGCCTGCATAACAACACTCATCACCGCCCAAAAGTAGTAAGGATTCCTGGGCTTCAGTTTGTAAAGAGCAACTGCAGTTTGTTGTTGTTTTTTAAAATCGCATAGCCGAACATAGGACATAAATAAATGCGTGAGAAGGTCTTCGTTCGTCGGATCTGCCTTGGCTGCTGCCTCGTACAACTCGCTGATTTTATCCGCTGCCAATAAGAATTCAAACTGATTAGGAATTCGCGCTGAAATTTCCCTCGGAGTCATAGACCAACATACCAAGCAAAGAAAACAGTCGGTTTATGAAAAACGTGTATAAAGATGGTAGGCTTGATAACAGTTACGAAATTTGTTATCTAGTTTACTTTCCACTCATGTGATAAATGACTTACGCCGATGTATCTCTCGGTAACAAATACTCATAGCCTGCAGGGTAGAATCATCGCATGGAATCTCAGCTCTGACTTTTTCCATAATATTTTGGCAATCATCTTCCTTTCCGAGGCGGAGTAGCGCCAATGCCTTCAGGACTCTGGCGCATTGATTGGTGGGCTGTTTTCTAAGCACTTTTTCAGCTTCTTGAAGAGCTTTTTTATTGTTTCCATTATCCAGCCAGTCTGATAAGGGCGAAATATAGACTCGGGTTACATAACCTTTCGATCAACTGACTCGAATTCGAATTAGCAATTTTGGCCGTTATTTTGACAGAGTATATTAAATCAGTATTTATTGTTTATAATCAAACGATTACTTGCCATAAATCGGCCTCAGTCGGCGTTCGTTCACCGTGTTGTCCACATGGGCCCTGGACGCCATGACACTTTTTTGTTGTTGTTTCGAACATCGGTACACGATATGAAATGAAATTAGATACTTTGTCCCTGTATAACGTCTACGTTCAGTATCTAACCAATAAGAATATCATTGGTTGGATTAAAACGAATATAACCAATCGCGTCACTTTGTTTAGCGAGCTATTTGCATTCTGTTAAAAGCGAGACATTTGATTGGTGCAATTCCGCACTAATGCCAACAGTGAAAATGCCTTCATTTGTATCCGCTTGGTAAGCGTGTAGATGCATATATATGCATACACTAAGGACACGCACACTATCGTAAAAGCGAACTGCGTTCAGAGATGGCGCGACTTTCGAGATCGTGAAGATCGCGCGCTCGAGTGATTGAACGTCTGTCAGGTAAACGAGCGAAAGAGAATTGTTATTTATTGATAGGGTGAATAATGAAAGATTTAAAATAAATGTTCGCGTTAAATAGGCAGTGAGATTGTCAACACTACTTAATCCCTGTGTAAATATTCTCCGAACAACTAACTGAAACACGGTTTTATTATTCTCTATAGCGTGTAACAGGTGATAACGGAAAACCCTGGTTATTGATTAGTCGCCCCACCCTTTAAACTCCACCTTGAATTCTTGACAGAACTACAGCTGATGCCGGGCCTCGACGCGACCCCCGGTTTCGAAATGGGTATGTAAATTACCAGACGTAATTGCCGATCGGTAGATCGGGAGGTCCGCTTTTTAAAAAAAACCCTCATTACACCCGAACTGTTTTCTCCAATTTTATTCAAATTTCAGACGAAAATTTCAAGGAAAAATTGATCAGGAATGTCAAGAAAGAAGTTAAACAGATTATGGAGGAAGCCGTGACTAGGAAATTCGTCCACGAAGAAAGCAGCAGCATAACTTCTCTCTGCGGTGAGCAAAGAAACTGATAACACACGAGCGCTGATTAGCGAGGACTGTACACCGGCAGAAAGTTGATAAAACAGAGAAGCGGAACTCTCAGTTTCACTTCCTTTTCAGGACTCAATCTCTAATCAATTTCAAATGAAATAATTCAATTTCAGCCGCTGTAGAGGCATGCCTATCCCAGGGATTGCGAAGGCGTGCGCTAGGCCTGTTTAAAACCAGCTCAACCACAGCTCTGCTGCATAAAGTTGCCAAAAGTTTCCCACCCGCTGATCATATATCAAGAATGGTACAGGAATTGGAAAATGTAGAACCGTCTAACAGGAAATCATCGAGTAGCGGAGACAGTACTAGCAAGCCGCTCCCTCCCCCTTTGCTGAAGAAGAATTCGACGGGAGTTCTAACGCAGCCTCATCATCATCAGCCTAAATATTTATGGATAAGACTGGCCCTGCTGGAGAAACAACTCGCTGGAATTATAGCCTATTTAGTCGATAACAGCAGCCGTTATTACGAGAAAGACTCACTCGTCGCTGATCCGGATTGCGGGTCTATTCTAAGCTCTCTATTAGTCGGACCTTGCGCCCTAGACTATTCCAAGACCAAGACTCAGGATCATTTTTGGACGGATCCTCCAGCCGACGAACTTGTTCAAAGACATAGAATTTCCTCAGGGACTACTAGCTGCCAGCCAACTCCTCCTCTGAATGTGAGTATGAGGGCGAAGATGTTTGTGGAAATTCATTTATTCTATTATCCTTGATTTTTTATGACTATCTCATTTTTTTTCTTCTACATTCTTGTGGTTCTACAAGTTCGGACGAAGTTTACATACCGGAGGAAGTTCGGAGGACAGTTTGGGACAGATGCCAAGGTCTGCTAAAGACTATGTCGAATCTCTTCACCAGAACAGCAAGGCGACTTTGCTCTATGGAAAAAACAACGTCAATGTACATCCAGTGCGTATATATTTGAATATATTTCACCTCGCGCAAGGCATATGAATATTAATGCACTTCGGGTTGGTAGAAGCCACGGTTTTGCATTTTCGTAAGGAAAGAAAAAGGCTTTGATCAATTTAACACACGTTGAATATTATTCGGACAAAGACAATCAAAGTTGAATCAAATCGTTGATAATTTTATGAATTAGAACTGATTTAAGGAAGTTCATCTGGTACCGAGCTAGTCAAAAGAAAAACTATCACGACTAGCGTAGTCCGTCTAGTAAGTTTGGCACCGCTGCAACCCGGCTCGATCGCGTAGCCCGTGTCAACTGTTTTTACTCGCGTCTGTGCTTCGTCTATTCCATAGTCCATCATGGATTTACAAATAATTTTTTTTGTGAGTCTGGATAAACCTCCTGCTGTGCAAGTCTACCGCACGTTGCGTTACTCGTAAAGTTCAATTCAAAAAGCCCGCGGTTGCAACGTTGCCGTCATACTATGCGGCTGGCATAAAATGGAGATTAACCTTCTGAAAATCAGCATTTCTCGAGACAAATTATAATATTGTGAAGCTCACAAGTATCTAATAGATCTGAGCGAGTTGTCGAAATGTTCTTAAGATATTGTTTTATTTATTACAAAAGTTTCTGTCAAAACTGTTTGTCAATGGTTTCAAATTTCACGTTTATAGACGGGAAAAACACGATCGTCCATAAGAGACCATGTTTATTCAGACAATTTTTATTTATTAATTGCTCACGAACAAGGTACCCGGGAGGTTTGAAATTTGGACAGGTGACTTTTTAGACACTCGTAAGGGTACTTGAATTTTTTTATGAATATCTGTTTGTTAATTCGATTACCAGATGAACTCCCTTAAAGCATTAACAATACCATAGATTGAAATAGGAAATCAAGATTTCCAATTCGAACACATAATAGCTGGGAAAAACCTGTACTTCATTGAGCTAGAACAGGAACTTTATCTGTGTGCTTGATATTTCGATTAAACCAGTTTAGGTGATTGAAAATTTCTTCCAGCCTCAATCGGACCCGATGCCGGGATATCTCTCGCTGCACCAGAGTGCCCAGGGTCTAGTAATCAAGTGGACTCCGAATCAGCTAATGAACGGTTTTGCCAGTAACTGTTCTTCGGAAACTGGAGGAGTCGGAGGAGGAGGAAGCGATGCCAAAGAAGGAAAAGAAGACAAGTCCCAATACTGGCAATACGCGCTTAATTTAAGGGTAGAAGACATCGTTTATGTCCACTGCCACCAGCAAGGAGGCGGTGAGGGTGGTGGCACTGTAGTTCTGGTTGGCCAAGACGGTGTGCAAAGACCCCCAATCTGTTTCCCCACAGGTAAACTAAACGAAACATTCTAAGCTGGTCTATTCATCAATAAAAATCGTGAAACTGAATCTCATTTACAGGCCAAGGACACCTTCTCTCATTCTTATCTTGCTTGGAAAACGGACTGCTACCAATGGGCCAACTCGATCCTCCACTTTGGTCTCAGCGTGGCAAGGGCAAAGCCTTTCCGCGTGGTCGCAGGAGACCAGCGCCGCTGCCTGATCAGAGCCAAGAAGCCATAGATTACGTTTTCAGAATCATCAGTAAAGCCAGCCAAGAGGATATGCGTACGTGGTCGTGAAATCTATCACGGAATATCACTCTTATCTTGCAAATTAACATCTGGCTGGATTTTAAAGCCTGTATCGTTTATTATCGTTACTGATTGCAGTTTTGACTCAAGAACTTATGGACCCAGGCTACAGGCGAGGTGTGGCTCAAAACTGGAGGATTCTGTCCTCAGCTTCAGCTTCAGCCTCGAGTAGTGACTCGCCACATACATCAGAATCTCTCAACCTTCCTGACAGTCCTGCTGTTCCACTGCCTGAGCCAAACAGCAACGGTCACCCAATTCTTCTCGTTTGCCAAACTATGAAAAGACAGATAATATCTAGAGCGTTTTATGGCTGGCTCGCATATTGTCGCCATTTATCAACGGTAAATACACCAACTTCGAAAAGAATCGCGAAATTATCGTTTATCTTGATCGTTCTATCAGGTACGGACGCATCTCTCTGGTTTGGTGAATGGAAAAATCGTCGAAGGCAGTACGGAGGACAGAGAAGGTCTGACTGTTGAAAGGTGGCGTATTTTATCTCAGGACGGATGCGTCAGCGACAGTCAACAAGTCTTGAGGCTTGCTTATTACGGAGGTGTGGCTGCAGAATTGAGGACCGAAGTTTGGCCGTATTTGCTGGGCCATTATCTATGGGGTAGCTCTTCAAACGAAAGACAAGACTTGGACGAGGGGACGAGGCAGAGCTACGAAACCACAATGTCCGAGTGGCTTGCAGCCGAAGCTGTTACTAGACAGCGAGACAGACCAAGCAGCGAATCTAGCGAAGGGTATAAGATCGCTTTTCGTTAGTTTGTATTGCAAGCAGTAAAGTCGTGGCTTTTATTTCAGTAATTGAGACCAGCAGCTTGATTTGATTCCGCTTATTCTACCACGAATAATAATTGCAGCCACTCTAGCGAAGGAGAACAAGAAGAAGAGAGCGACTTGGGGGATTCGATTGAAGACGGCGAAGAGCCGACTTCCCCTGTTTCATCCCAGGGTGGAATTTATTCAAAGGAACTTTTGGACTTGTTTGCATTGAACTTGCACAGAATAGATAAAGATGTGCAACGATGCGATAGAAATTATTGGTACTTTGTACCGCCAGATAATTTGGAAAAGTTGCGCAATATAATGTGCACGTAAGTTTTGTATTCTGAACAGATGCTGAGACGGGAATTAGAGCCACACATCTAAACGTTATTGTAAATGCTGAATTCGCAGGTATGTTTGGGAGAGATTAGACGCGGGATATATGCAAGGGATGTGCGACCTCGTTGCTCCTCTACTCGTGGTATTTGACGACGAGGCAAAGACCTACGCATGTTTTTGTAATCTGATGGAAAGAATGTCGGCAAACTTTCCGCACGGACGTGCAATGGATGCTCACTTTGCCAACATGCGAAGTTTGATACAAATTCTTGACGCTGAACTGTTTGAGCTGATGCATCAACACGGAGATTACACCCATTTCTACTTCTGTTATCGCTGGTTTGTCGAAAATAGATTTCCTCGTTCTAAAATCTAAACTAATCGTTTTCTTATCTATTACCAGTTTATTTCTCCTTGATTTTAGGTTTCTTCTGGACTTCAAAAGGGAGTTGGTATACGAAGACGTATTCATGGTGTGGGAAGTAATTTGGGCAGCGAGATACGTCGCCTCTAATCACTTTGTTCTGTTCTTGGCACTAGCCCTTGTGCAAACCTATAGAGATATTATCCTAACTAATTCCATGGACTTTACAGATATTATAAAGTTCTTCAACGGTGAGTATGCTCCACGCGATTCAGAAGAATCAAAATTAAACGTGAATTAAACGTCGGATCAAGGTCGTCGAGATAGCTATTTAATCTTAATATCCTTTTATTGTTTTCAACAGAAATGGCAGAAAGACACGACGCTCGAGCGGTGCTGGCGCTGAGTCGAGAGTTAGTTCTCCAGCTGCAAACCCTGATTGAAAATAAATAAATAAATAAATAAATAAGTAAATCTGAATGGAATCTCATTTTGAAGAATAATATATAATATAGCATATATATATTTAGGTATTTACTACATGACATAGGACGCGTAGATCGCGTATACCTCTAAACTTATCATTATGTTATGAACAACAAATTATTATACTATAAAAGATATATTATAGATCCTTATTGAATGGGTAATTATTCACTTTAGGTAAGAGTATGTAGGAAAACGATTGATAAAACGGATCGATATAATATTTTATTTATTATTAGATATTACATGATTTTTATGTTGCAATTGATGAAAAGTTCAGATATTTTATTGCTTCTGGTATACTTATTAAAATATCACATTCATTTCCTCTTATATATTTTAATAAAATTAATATCAATTTTCAGTGTTTTAGCTGCATTTTAAAGATGATCAAAATTTTTAATTATTTATATTATCTACTATTATAACTCTTAACAAAAGCAATTGTGTCACTTTTTCTAGCTATTTGTGAGTATTATGATAATATGATCTCAAGTACTCGCATAATTTCATTTCTTCAAAATACTTTGGCATTTCGGCTATTTCTCTACAAAGATATAAATATTTAACAAATCGCTCTCAATATTTGTACATACCTCGATACTCATAGACTAAAGAATTGAAAGTATCCTAAGGCCCATTACGTATCTGACGAATGAATAAATAAATAAATATAATATAATATAATATTGGTATATATAAGACGAAGGAACAGGTGCGAAAAGTGACATGATGTGCTTTTGTAAAAGTATTATCAAAAATTAAGTACATACGTATTATTAAAAAAAAACCTATCATTTGCGAAGTAATATAAATAAATAAACTGTGTTTACTAAAGTTAATCTCAAATGATTATAATCTTATTCCATTCAATAATACTAAACAAAAAATTCCTACAGCTAATGGAACGGGTTTTTAGTTATTAATATAATATAAAATGTTCTGCAGCCATTTGGCATTGGGTCTCACACATAATTACATATCACTTATCCGCTATGAACAGACAATAACACCCATTGGAATAAATGCAGATATGAAAACATTCGGAATAGTTGCCATAAAAATTCGTAAAAATATTACTGCTTTTGCAAGTCTCTAATTCTGGCTTGCAGTAGAAGGACCGTCGCTCAGTCCCTTGCCTTTGGTTTCAATTGGTAATGCTAGAGTAGCGCCAGCTGCTAATATCGCAGCAAATGCATAGACACCCATGGCGATGGGCAAAGACTTTTGTAATAATACTTGAGCTACATAAGGCGTGAGCATAGCTCCAAGCCGAGCCATGGCACTGCAAGCACCGACACCGACGCTTCGTAAATGAGTTGGATAAACCTCAGGAGTATATACATAAGCGGCTTGAAATACTCCGGCTATTAATCCTCTGGCCAGGAATATAGCTATTGTAAGAAAAGTTCTACTAAGAAGGCAGGCTTTGCTCAGAAGGCAGACGCAAACTGCAAACACCGCCAACTGACCAGCCATTGTTCCCTTTCGACCAATCTTTTCAATCGCGTATATTGTGCAAAATATTCCAGGGAATTCTCCTAAGGTTGTCCAAAGGAGGTCCATGTAGTCGCTACTTTCTAATTGGCAGGCCAAGCGGCAATGCTTTTCTCCGTCTCCTCGAACTGCCAAGTTCCCACATTCTCCTGGTAAACTTCCAAACAATTCTGTGGTCATCAGTACTAAGCCGTAGTAGCAGAAAGCACTCGTCATCCTGAAATTGTTTCAGAAAAATTATATAAAAGGTATGAAAATTTTTCTCATTTAAAAATATCGGGAAAATTCAAGTTTATCATTCTTTAATGTGATCCGAATTCAAGCAATTCAATGCATATTACAGCAAGTAAAATCTTCGTTATTTCTAACAATTCTGATTCAGCTTGGATAGTGACACTCACCATACCAGCCAAAGCAAAATAGAAGTCCGCCGCATCTCTGGAGACAGTAAATCTCGCAGTCTACCTCGACCACTAGGGTAACATCGATCAATAACTAGTCTTCCTAATGGCATAGGCTTGCCATTTTCTCTAGCCACTCTTTCTAGAGTTGAAAAAGCTTTGTCCATCCGGCCTGAGGAGGCGTCGAACATCGCAGACTCGGGAAGCCACTGATCGAAAAGAATACAGCAGGTATATTATTTAGAATATTCAATGGATCTGCTGAAAGTTCTGGAAGAAATTCTCTCCCTGATGTTTTATGACTGAAGGAGGATTCCTCTAGTGAAATAATACCTTGTGCATGAATAAGATGTATAAATTGGTGAAAATGAAAGAACGAAATATAACTCACCGGCGTGATCAAAGTAAACACAAATAAAGGAAGCGTAGACAATACAAGGAGCCATCTCCAGCCGAGGACCGGCATCACGGCTAAAGCTAGTACCACTTCAAAACATGCTCCGAGTGCCCAAAAACACTGAAGAAGCAAAACAATAAATTGGAATGCGAATTTTCTACTTTTTAATTAAGCTAGAAATAAATTAAACGAATTATCTAAATGAACTACAAATGTATTCGGATAATACGGTGGACTTTGACGTGGAATAAGTTTGAGGAAAGGATGGTCAATCTTTTCATCAACAAACTCCAATTTTGGTTTCGTCGATGGATTTCTTCGGGCAATCAATTACGAATATGAATTATAGACGTTTGAACTCACATCCAGTAAGACGACACATTTGGCTCTTTGTTTTGTGGGAAGGAACTCTGCATACAGTGTGACGCTGTAAGCCGAACACATAAGCGACTAATGATAAAGTATAGAACTAAAGAAAGGGGAATGATAAAAAATAAAAAAACGAGGTAGTGGTAATACAGAAATGGAAGTGAAGCTAGCACATGCGATAATAATCGTTAAAGTAGTTTAATCGGTAACTTACGACTGTGGCACGCAACCAATTGCGAAACCAACAAGCCCTCGGAGCAAAAGTATCCACAAAAAGTTGGGAGCAAATGCGCTAAGAAACCCATAGTAGAAGAGCAATACAGCGCATATTGTTAATGCCTGTTTTCTCCCGTACCGATCGCTCAGATTTCCCCAAAATGTCGAACTCAACATCATGCCGAGAAAAACAACCTGAATGAAAATCAATCTCACAGTTTTATCCGGAGGACAAGAAAGGGCAATTAAAGCCAGGAGAAAAATATACCGTTGTTGTAAGGGCTTGTTGATATCTAGTAATGTCCCATTCGCAGTGGAGAGAGGGGCTGAGAATACTTAGAATTGTCATTTCCATGCTATCAGCCATCCAGCAGAGGCCGGTGAAGAGTGATAATTTGACTTGAAACTTTCCAAATCCCAGCATGTTGACCGCCTGTGCGACCGTGAATGTGTCTATGATAATTAGGGAAATAATTATATAGAATAATAAAATAACATAGGCAATGTTGAAATTGACTTGAATTGAATTTATATTGTTGTTTTACTTACCGTCAGGAATAACTGCAACTGATGTAAGCTCCATCGGAAGATCAACATTATTATTGCTGGTTGTACTAGACCTTGAGGGTCTCTGTTCTCCGGTATTTAACCGTGATCCTCGTAGATCATCGTCAAATTCTTGATAAGATTCGGAGAACTTACGACGTCTGTAATTTGCCATTTCTCTAGAACTGTGCGCTGCTAGGTTACTTATTTAGTCATTTATCCGTTTGGGTGTAAATACTAGAGAAACGTCCTGCCACTCTCATATAATTGAGCTTTCATTCGAGTACGTAAATAAATGCATGACCGCATTCACCAGTATGTAGGCGATGTGCCGTTATCTTTGCGATCGAGTATCTTTGCGATCACGAAACGTATGACAGCTGTCACCCCGCTGCAGGTTCGCGTTTAAAGTCAAAACTGTACTAATTCGAAGTTTTCAGCCTTAATAAATATATGATCGTAAAGAAATTCACCATGCAAACTGTTCTATGGATGTTTATAATATTATCACGGTATATCTATGCTGAACGTGGCGAAAGTATTACAAATTCAAATATTTGACGTTTACGGAAAGGCCAAGTAGTATAAAATATGGGGTTCCAAAACCTATTCCATGTAGCATATCTTCTTGTCGACGTGACGTCACTTCTCGGTGTAGTATGGGATGCCGATTGCCATCTGTACGCCTGATTATATGCATCCCACATTCCATTCCTGTAAACTCAACTTGGTTGCATATCATTTGCCTGTTGACGGTAAAGGTAGTTCGCCAAACCGCCCGCGAAACGGCAATACCATTTGAAGCCCCAATAAAAACATCCGTACTCATGAACGAGAAAAGATTACTCTTTTACACCATCTTGAGTAATTTACTGAATAATGGCGATATTATAACACTCATCTTTCTGTTACAGATAAATAAACTTCCATCAAAATCCAAACATCTCCATCCAGCAAGAATTCTGTTCCGATTGCAGCGTGAGAATGTACGATTATTCGAACTTTGTAGTCTTTATTGAAAATTTAGTTACGATAGGAAGAATATTATTGCAATACAAATGTTGAATGCAGTATACTTACGTTTATTATAATAACACGTATGCCAAGTAGCGAATAAAGATTCACCTAATTATGATGGATATATACCTATAGCTATTTGTAAAATAATAATTACAAATTTGATGTATGTATACATGTCTGGAACCATGAATAATATTTTTATTAATAATATCGATGCAACAGCAATAAATTCTTGGATATACGAACAATCAATTGTTTCATTTTCCATCTCCCCTTTCCTTTGATTCCGAGAGAGATGAAGCAGTATACGGCACACAGGAACAATAAGAAATTTACATGAATGCATTTGCACAGGCAATTAAAAAATCCCCTGATATCATGAGAATTTTTCAACTTCAAATCTTTGTATACAGGAATAACGACGGTATACAAATATGTGTATTGATTCATTCATGCATACGTCTCTCTATGCGTCTCTATACCTATACTTAATTATTACTATCATTTTTCGGAGTTAGGAGTATTTTAACTCGCAAAATTTCTACTCCTGGTATCAGGAGAACATCTGACCAAAGGAGGTGTGCCGAAAAAGGATATGTGTATTGATTCATTCATGCATACGTCTCTCTATACGTCTCTATACCTATACTTAATTTATACTAGCATTTTTCGGAGTTAAAAGGATTTTAACTCGCAAAATTTCTGCTCCTGGTATCAGGAGAACATCTGAGCCGAGGAGGTGTGCCGAAAAAGGCTATGTGTATTGATTCATTCACGCATACCTCTCTCTATACGTCTCTATACCTATACTTAATTATTACTATCATTTTTCGGAGTTAGAAGTATTTTAACTCGCAAAATTTCTGCTCCTGGTATCAGGAGAACATCTGACCAAAGGAGGTGTGCCGAAAAAGGATATGTGTATTGATTCATTCACGCATACCTCTCTCTATACGTCTCTATACCTATACTTAATTATTACTATCATTTTTCGGAGTTAGAAGTATTTTAACTCGCAAAATTTCTGCTCCTGGTATCAGGAGAACATCTGACCAAAGGAGGTGTGCCGAAAAAGGATATGTGTATTGATTCATTCATGCACACCTCTCTCTATACGTCTCTATACCTATACTTAATTATTACTATCATTTTTCGGAGTTAGAAGTATTTTAACTCGCAAAATTTCTGCTCCTGGTATCAGGAGAACATCTGACCAAAGGAGGTGTGCCGAAAAAGGATATGTGTATTGATTCATTCACGCATACCTCTCTCTATACGTCTCTATACCTATACTTAATTATTACTATCATTTTTCGGAGTTAGAAGTATTTTAACTCGCAAAATTTCTGCTCCTGGTATCAGGAGAACATCTGACCAAAGGAGGTGTGCCGAAAAAGGATATGTGTATTGATTCATTCACGCATACCTCTCTCTATACGTCTCTATACCTATACTTAATTATTACTATCATTTTTCGGAGTTAGAAGTATTTTAACTCGCAAAATTTCTGCTCCTGGTATCAGGAGAACATCTGACCAAAGGAGGTGTGCCGAAAAAGGATATGTGTATTGATTCATTCACGCATACCTCTCTCTATACGTCTCTATACCTATACTTAATTATTACTATCATTTTTCGGAGTTAGAAGTATTTTAACTCGTAAAATTTCTGCTCCTGGTATCAGGAGAACATCTGATCAAAGGAGGTGTGCCGAAAAAGGATATGTGTATTGATTCATTCATGCACACCTCTCTCTATACGTCTCTATACCTATACTTAATTATTACTATCATTTTTCGGAGTTAGAAGTATTTTAACTCGCAAAATTTCTGCTCTTGGTATCAGGAGAACATCTGACCAAAGGAGGTGTGCCGAAAAAGGCTATGTGTATTGATTCATTCATGCACACCTCTCTCTATACGTCTCTATACCTATACTTAATTATTACTATCATTTTTCGGAGTTAGAAGTATTTTAACTCGTGAGATTTCTGCTCCTGGTATCAGGAGAACATCTGACCCGAGGAGGTGTGCTGAAAATTCGGGTGTATGGATATATAGGCATGCATACGTGTCTTCATGCATGGCTATATGTATATTTATTCATACATTGAGATTATTTAACCCGCTTATTTGATACTTAAAATACAAAGTTTCCGGAGGGGGAAAATGAAAAATAACAAAGCCAATCGATTATCGGTATATCTGGTAATTTATTCATGCGAAATCGATACAATATTACTAATAATTCATTGCGAACAATTCATAATTGTTTCCATAAAATAATTATTCTACATATTACAACTGATGGAGCTCCCTGACATACTTGAAAAACCACATTCGTATGACAATAATTCACTATCCATGTCAGTAGTTTTACAAAAACTTAGCTCAATATACGTATAGGTATACTCGTTTGTTATAATTGTAAATGGAACAGGATCCTTGCTGAAAAGAGGTGTTGGGAGGCTGATGGAAAGTTGCGGTCAACTGTAACAAAAAGCCGAGTATTACCATTATTTTATATATGTACATATATCACCATTATTCAGTCAGTTACCAGCTATAGGTAATAGTCTAAGCCTAATCGGCCGCAAGCAGCTGTACGCCCTACGATATGCAACCATGTTAGAAGTGCAGGAATGAAATGCGGGTTGCGTGTTGGATGGCACCTGACAGAGCTAGTCAAACGAGGAACAATTTGAAATACCAAAAATTGATGAATATTATAATTTTTGTCATGTAAACTGGTCTACAGAACATATTTAGGTGTGAAAATCCTTACAATTTCAGGGGTTTCTTGTTCTTAGATATTGAAAAATGTAATTTACTCCTAAACTCGCTACAAGGCAGGACTTTAAGCATAGGAGACAGATTTCCTTTTACTTTATTCCACGATTTTTGTACTTTGATAATTCAATAAACGTAATAAACGAGAGACAATAATAAATGCAATTAATAAATGAAACCTAGCAGATACAGTTAAGTCGGAAAAGATTCATACTTAGATTAAATCGGTTGGTCAAAATCACGGTACCTATACTAATAAGTGAGAATTCGATTTGAATATGCCATATTCCGTGGATCATATAAAGAATAAGCTGTCCGAAAAACTGGCTGCTTCTCACGTGGTAAGTGAAATCCACATGCCACGCAGATAGTTTCATGTTTCATTATAAATCATATCACTCAAGATTACGAGCAACCTAACCCAACTAGCCTAGCCTAACCTAACTTAACCCTAGCAGTCAACGTGTTCCGATAATACAGGCGAAATAACGACACAGAAAATAATCACCACCCCTGAATAATTACCGTAAAACAATATACACTTCATATTCTCAAGAACAATCGTCGATAAATACTCAGATACGCGTAAAAATGTTTGAAAAAGTTCGGCTAATTCTTATCTTTTTATTCACTGTATTGTTGCGATGGTGTGTAACGTATCACCCCTATAGTGGTCAAGCAAAGGCACCAATGTTTGGTGATTACGAAGCGCAAAGACACTGGCAAGAAATAACGTTCAACCTACCCCACACAGAGTGGTACACAAACTCAACGAACAATGATCTTCAATATTGGGGCTTAGACTATCCGCCGTTAACTGCATATCACAGTTTGCTGCTGGGTTATGTAGCGAATAAAACGAATCCGGATTATGTGGAGCTCATTAGATCACGAGGCCTGGAATCAGATAGCCACAAATTTTTCATGAGGCTTTCAGTGATATTCGCTGATATTGTTGTATATATTCCAGCAATATTCTGGTTTATTTTGAAATTGAAAATCGACGAACCTTCGGACCTGAAGAAAAATCATTTGAACATTATCGGCCTAAGGAAACACCACTTTGTTTTAATATCTGCGCTACTCTATCCCGGATTGATCCTAATCGACCATGGTCACTTTCAATACAACTGCATATCTCTAGGATTATTTGTCGCAGCTGTGACATCGCTTTTACAAGGAATGGTTCTGACCGGTTCCTGGCTGTTCACTTTGTCTTTGAACTATAAACAGATGGAATTGTACCATTCGTTGCCATTCTTTTTCTACATATTAGGGAACAATTTGAGCTTCAAGAAGGGATCCCTCTCTATCAAGTTCAAGAAACTGACGCGTGTTGCGTTAGTAGTATTAATAACGTTCGGTATAATTTGGAGTCCATTTTTAACAAGCAAAGATACACTGTACGCTTTAATAGAGAGATTATTCCCACTGGGTAGGGGCATATTCGAAGATAAAGTAGCAAACATCTGGTGCACTGTAAACGTGCTATATAAATTGCGAGACTCCTTTTCTGACCTAGCTTTGGCCAAGATTTGCCTCGTCGCAACCCTCGCTGCTGTGTTACCATCCAATTTGAATCTCTTCCTGAAACCAACGAGTGAAAAGTTCCTCCTTTCACTGATAAACACATCTCTGGCATTCTTTTTATTCTCCTTTCAAGTACATGAGAAAAGTATCCTTCTTGTTGCCATTCCAGTTTTACTTTACACCCACAAAGAGCCGTTGCCATGCTTTTGGTTTTTGATTATATCAAATTTCAGCATGCTGCATCTTTATGTCAAGGACCATTTGCTGATAGCTTATGTCGCGATTACTGCTTTTTATGCTGTATCTATTTTCTGGATGTTCTCTGACGTCTTTTTTCCGTCCGAAATTAAAGAAGAGAATAACACGTCGAAAAGAAGCAAATCTACTCACAAATCTCAGTCTAGGGTTGAGGGTTCGAATCTGAAAAGCTCATCTCAAGTTGCAGGGAATCCTAGTCATTACTATTACCTTGTTATAAAATTCTTCTATCTTTCCATGTTCGGAATGATTCTTTTGACTATTGGGATGTTCGCTATAAAACCACCTCGAAAATACCCGGATTTATTCCCAGTGTTATTATCGTTGTACTCGTGCGGGCATTTCGTTATGTTTTTTCTTTACTTTAATTACCAACAACTGCTGAGAACTAATGTTAGTAAAAAAGTTAAATCTACATAATACAGCATCAACATTCATTAGGATTAGTATTTTAAACATTTGAATCGCCACAAAATACATTGTCTAGTTGTAAGTAGTAATGATTACTTAAAAAGCTATTTGTACGTCGTTCAATATCATCCACATTACTGATAAATATGTATAGATGTGTATAGATCTTACAAAGATTGATGAATTCTTATTAAAAACTTTGTTTATAGTGAGATTATTCAATATTCATTTAATACCTAGATTGCCTTTCACATTTCTCTTCTTTCCTTTCGGAAATAAAATGAATAACTACAGAAGAATTACCATTCTTATAACTTTCAGAGCGGAACATATATCGCAGTCCATTTAAATTTCTTTGTTTTCGTGCACGAGTGGCCTATTTTATTTGATTCTAAGCAAAATTTGTACTCTGTTGGCTGATTGCCCCTTTGCACCAGAACTTTTACAGCATTTATGTTATTGTAAAAACTCTTTACTCTAGCCTGATAGTCGAGGCTCTGTTTAAAGCGGGAAGTCTACTTGAACTTTGAGAACCTCTCCTCTGTCTTGGTAGGGGCAGATGATGCAAAACGCAAAAAAGAACCATATAGGTACTTTACAGTATTTATAACAGTGGATTATCAAATCATAATCATATATCACTTGATAACAACATATCTTGCCGAAGTGGAGTCTGTTATTTCAATTGCCCATCATTGAATGGGCATTGAGCCTAAATATAAAGACTGTGAAGTAAAGTTTCGTTCAAATTGCTCCGTAAACCAAATCTGCATTTTTTGTATTACAGGAAGTTGTAGACGAATCTGACGGCTGTGGAGCTAAATTCGTTGTCCTAGTTGTCTCAAGTTCATTTGCAGGAAAGCCTCTTCTACAAAGGCACAGGTCGAGTATTTAATCAATAACTATTCTATCATCTATTTGATCCAATGCAGTTTGTCAAGAATCCATAAATTATTAACATTTCTGTTGTGTTCGATTGCAGACTCGTCAATTCGATTTTGGAAGAAGAATTAAAAGAAATACATGCTTTTTCTCAGAAGACTCTTACCCCCGAAGAATGGGCAAAACAGAAGGCTTAACTCTGCATGTCTACATTGATATCGTTGCCAATGATGAATAAACATTAATATCATTAGTTGAAAAAAAAACTTACTCTACTTCTTGCAGTTCTGCCTGTTATTTTACATAATCATTAGTCTTTGTTGAAATGATCAGCTTCAAGGTATCTGCTCCAGGGAAGCTCATTCTCTATGGTGAGCACGCGGTAGTTTATGGAAAGACTGCTTTAGCCGGCAGTTTGGACTTACGCACAACTTTAGAGTTCGAAGAATTGAATTCCGAGCAATTGAATATCTATTTATCATTACCGAAAATAAATCTGTCCAAAAATGTGGAGATCAAGAATGTAGAAGATCATTTCTTCAACAATATCGCATCAAAAATAGACGACAATTCTGATCATTTTTACAAACATGTACAAGACTTTGTCGAAGGAATTGGATACGCTAATATAGCACAGAAATTAGCTTTAGAAGCATTTTTCTTCTTATTTATCAGCGTTCTTAAATCTGGAGAAATGAAAATCAGACCTTTTCGCATACATATAGATACCATGTTGTCGATTAGTTCTGGTCTAGGAAGTTCTGCATCGTTTGCTGTTTGTCTAACAACTTGTTTTGTTCATTATGTTCACTTGAGAAATAAGCTTCCCACAGAATTAAACACAGTTCAGCTTGACGAAATATCGAAGTACGCTTTGAACTGCGAAAAAATAATGCACGGTAATCCATCGGGCATTGATAATGCTGTTTGCACTTATGGATCGATAGTTGAATTTAGAAAAAACGAGACACTGCAGCCAATTGCCGATGCAAAAAGTATGAGAGTCTTACTAGTAGATACCAAGGTTCCCAGGAGCACTAAAGCTTTTGTAGAAAAAGTGGCTAGACTGAGAGAAAAATATCCAAATGTTTTCGAGCCAATTTTAGATTCTATTGACAATGTGTCACGCGAAGCTCTAAACATTGTCAAAAGAATGAAGCTTCTAGCTGAAGCAGATGCAGCGAAGCTGAATGAACTCTATGAAGAATTAATGGTAAGTTGATGGGTTCAATTTATTATTATGTAAATCAATATTTTGAATAATCAATGTTTTGAAATTACCTTACAGATTCTGATAGACGTTAATCAAAATCTGCTCGCATCTTGCCAAGTCTCACACCCAACAATCGATGATATTTGTACAGAAGCAAGGAAATATTCTCTCAGAGCAAAGCTGACTGGAGCTGGAGGTGGTGGATATGCTTACGTTCTACTACTGCCTGATACAAAGGACGAAACTATAACAGAAATTTCCAATACATTCTTAGAAAAAGGATATGGCGTTACTCTCACAAATTTGGGAGGACCAGGAGTCAGGATCGAAAATTGAACAACAGTTTTTATTAGACATATTGATTCTGCTTATTCATTTTCGACGTCAACTTTGTTTTACTATAATTTTAAGTATCTTTCAAAGTCTATTAGGTTCGGTAGGGTTTGGTATTAATAATTATCTCAAATACTTAAGACTAAGAACTATGCGAGTATTCTTATGTGGTGAATAATATTTATCTCCGTTCAATATTCTGGTTACTATGATTTTATTGTGAATCCAACAATACTGATGTACAATATTTTATAGTTTACAATCGTCTCAAAGATATCACGAATTCGGATAACTTTCAAATCTTGTATAACTACAGAAATTGACAACGGAAGAAAGACACCTTATTTGTTCAATAATTTAGCTACATCTTAGTATTGAGTATAAATCAGGTAACAATATGGAATTTCAACACTTGAGTTACATTTAGGTATGCTGCCGTTTAGTATATAATTCAGTAACTTTTGAGTCACAGGAGTAAAAGATAAAGCCAAGTTTAATCATAAAATTAATTAAATTTAAATAACATTTGTATTATGCTCACTGTAATAAAATTAATAAATAACTATATATTTTTAATTTAAAATCAAAGGGCCTACGATTGAATAATTTCTCTGACCCAATTTTTAATGTTGCAATAAAAGATGAGATTAATTTTCATTCTTTAAATGCACTTGAGAAATATTTTATATCTCGTCAGAATACAGATTTTTAAATCAACGCACGTATTCTGACAGTTGGAGTAAAATCTTCTTTTTTTTTTTGTGAATAAAAAAGAATTCAAACTCAGACACAACCTGCAGATCTGGTTTTCACGGGAAATATACAATTTAATACTAAATAAAAGTACGGAATAAAATTTTTGAGAATGTAGGAAAATACGATTTTCATCTATAAATACTTTACCTCAAAAGTATATGATCTAGCCTACATGATAATTAGAATACTGTTTCTAATGGTCGATCGATCACAAGGTTATTAAACGTGTATATTGAATGGGTAACATCTAATTATAAATAATGCCTACATAAAACATAAAACAGCCATTATGTAAATGCTGTGGATAAATGGAAATTTCACAAAATAAAATCACAGAAAGTAGTGATTGAAAGAATTTTTATATACAATATTGTATCAACGAATGACCTAGAATGTATGCATTACGTATTTCATACGTTTCAGTACTTCTTGATATAGTAGATAAATAAGATTCGTGTTGTTAAGTAAAAAAGTCCTTTAATGCCCGCTGAGGCTAAACACTGGTTCTAATCTAAGAAATTGAAATAATTTTCGAAAATCAATCAAACTAACTTAGTTATTTAATACAACTACGCATTTCCTACCATTTATTTTATTAAACGTAGCTGTTTTGGTTCTAAGCTTCAACTTCGCAGGTCTCTAACAGTTGTAGAGTTCGGGAATAGCAAAGCTCTATACGCAACATGATATGCGATAATTTGGAACACCTGAAATTTCTTCTGTTCCAAATAGTAATACAATATTTCTAGATACTTTCTTAGCGTATATGGATCACCGGTACTTTATTCGGGACATGCTAATTGTCGAATGCAAGCTGAAGGCTGAATATACCTCTATACCTAAAACTAGGTAATAACATCCTACGAAATATTTTGATTTCTTGTTACGAGATATTTTTTCCAACTTTTTCTATAAATTCAAGTACCTGATTAAGTTCATTACCAGTTGAATGATAATAATTTAAAATTATAACAATGGGAGGCTCGCTTATTGCCCAATAGTTGTTACAAGTATAATAAAATAAATATAAAAGTAGCTGCGTGAGGTATGAATTAGCTACCTAACATGACTTGTCAATATATAATATGTGAATCTGCATCAATTTTCAGAGGATCTGAATACCGTAAAAAGCATCGAAAAGGAACTGTCTCCTAAACAAATATGTAAAAGAAAGAAATTCTATTTCGTATAAATTGGTTACGTAGGACTTGCGTCACCATTCCGATGTTGCGGGGATAAACTTTCTCCGTTTAATATAACGTGATCACTGCGTAAGATTATATCGCCTGATTCAAGCTCGTCAAAGCTGCCTATTGGGCCCGAGCCAGTTCTCTTTTCCTCGATTTCTGCCTCTGCTAACCACTCGTATATTTCATGTGTGTACATTCTATGCTGAAGAACTTCTCTGGTTCGAGGTCGAGATCCAATAAACGTAGTGATACCCTTGATAAAAAAAGACAAGAATTATCATCTTAATTGACCGCTGAGAAAAAGTAGTCTGAAAATTTTTCATCATACACCAGGATAACGAAATGCATTCACTTACACCAACCACCAGGGTGGACCTCAGCTGTTCTAATAAATGGAAGTCTTGGACAACAGATTGCAGCTCATCCCACCTCAACTCAACTTCTTCGTGCAACATTTTCTCCTCTATTTAAAATAATAAAAGAGAAGTAGTTATTATTTCGGAATCGAGAAGTGTTCGAGATGAGACCAAGAGGCTTTTGATGTTTTGAGTCAGTAATTCAATTTGAACAATGATAAATAACGGTTTATATATTTGATAAAAATATGGGATAACATATTTCTGATAAAGTAGGTACATACCGTCACGTTTGGACGTTGACCTTTTGTATTGAATTCGGAATCTGAATGCCTCTAGGAAACTGGAGACTACAATAGTCAGCACGATCATTGTAAAAAGGTAAAACACCATGAAGTAGACTCTAGTGTAAAGTCCAACACTGAATGCGTAGGCATTCATCAATATAAACCAATTGTTTACTACAGTTAATTCGAACAAAGTCATCCCGCTAGCCATCAGATTGTCGAATGTATTCAGGTAATAATAACCCAAGGCTGTACTCTCGTTGGCTGAATATTTGTAGAAATCTTCAACGGTTGTGTTGCTGTAAAAAAAAAATAAAATAATATATTTAAATGAATGAGATCATCCGAGTTGTTTTAATGTTATCTTTGTTTAATTTCTCACATGGAAATATACTCACATGCAACAATTGCGCATATCATATCCGGCGAATAATTCCATACCGATTATTGCAAAGAAGTAATAAAGTACCAGCATCACAATCGCAGTAGAACACATCAAAGGGGACAAAATTACCAGCGTGCCAAAGACATCTCTGTATCTCTTCTTTATCTTGAACAGTCTTAATAATCTCAACGGTCTAACTACAACGAGAAACGTATCTCCTGGAAATAATAACAGGAAAAATCCAGCTCCTAGAGTAGAAACCGAAGCACCTAAATCGAAGAGATTCCAGCCGGAATTTAAGTATTGCCTTGTACCCAATCCCAACACTTTTATGAACGCTTCCAACAGAAATACTGAAAGATTGGAGAAAGGATGAAAAGTTAGCATTATTGAGAATCGAATAGCCAGTTCAAAAAACATTCCATCTCCAGAATAATTCTCAACAGACTCACGTGATGCAAATAAAAACGTATCCCAACTAGCAGCGAACGCACGGGCAGACTCTTGAACGCTTAAAGATGGTTCGATGAGTCTTATTACCATGGCTACACCGTTTCCGATAATAATTCCATCTAAACAAGAGCATTGTCTTATCGCTGCGATCCTACAACGGATGATTTTTGCTTCAAATCTACTTACAAACGACTGTCTCAAAGTATGGCCATACAATTGCTGCATGAGCCCCTTTGCAGAGGATTTGTAAAGGCTGCCAGGCAGCATGGTACCATGGGATACTTGAATATGCCGCATCCCACTGAAGTGTTGTCGCGTCATAAACTTCAACAAATTCATCGGAACTCAAGGTACCACTGCCGGCCACATTCATATGTCGAAACATCAAGATCACATCTCTGGTCGCTAAATGTTTTTGACATTATTTTCATAAGCGTCGAATTCCATCGATTGATCTATTACTCTTTGTAGATTAATTAACGTATGGAGGTTAACGGTTTTATCCAATGTTTATTCATTAAGAATCCTGATATTCTATTTCGATATGCTATAGCAACTTTCTCTCGGTAATTTTTTCCTGTTGTGTAATCAATCGGTAGAAAGACTAATCTTTGGTTGAAAGATATGATGAAAAATAAAAGCTTTTCATTTTAATAACTGAATACTGTAAAGAATTACACTTGTGTGGAGCGTAGTACCGCATCAACCCTCTGAATTGTCTAAATTGCATCTTGTCAGGATTTTGCTTTGAAACAAGCAGTTTAAAAGCGTGTTGACAGGCTCTTCTTTTATGAAGCAATAGCTTTTTGAACTTGTCTCGCTCTGCCGTTGTGAAAGTTTCATTGACTACAGCCAACATCAGGTTCATCATGACGTACAACATTGTGCATAGGTAAGAAACGAAGTAAATTGCATACCATTTGTTTCTAGAATAGGACGGCATCATCACATCTGGAAAGCTGAATATTGCCCCGACTCATTAATCGATAAACTTAGAAACGGACTATTATTTGCCAAGAATTAGAACTGTCAAATATTCCGTTCGAGCTTGGATCAAACCATTTACATATCAATAACATTATTTATATCTCAAAGTGATATAGATCCAGAGATCTCTCGACTTACTTAGCAGTGGTAAGTAGGACAAACAAGCTAACAAAGCTGTCCTGCAAAGTAGAAAAATTTCTGTTCATCTCAGAGAACATGTAGTATCCAAGAACCATGTATGTGATAATAAAGAACAAGAGCAGTCCCAGCATGTCTATTATCGGTGGTAAAGTTTGTAATATCTGTCTGATGAATCTCCTCACGCCACCGCAATACTTTGTATCGACTAAGAATATTGGTCTGAGAGCCCGAGTGACTCTGAAATGGGAAGATTGTCGCACCAATACAGTCATTGCTTCGACAAACATAATGGCCAACGTGATACACTGCAATTCAATAAAACATGAGTTGAAACAAGATTATCAACATT
This sequence comes from Rhogogaster chlorosoma, assembly GCA_944452935.1. Classification (NCBI taxonomy): domain Eukaryota; kingdom Metazoa; phylum Arthropoda; class Insecta; order Hymenoptera; family Tenthredinidae; genus Rhogogaster; species Rhogogaster chlorosoma. The sequence continues at coordinate 25,150,051 of OX101797.1, forward strand.
TATAGAAGTATGATAATTTGGTGGAACAGTTTACGGAATGATTCACAGTTCACTTATAATCTATTAAGAGCTTCGACCTTTAGAACTCATCGAGTCGTGATACTTTGACAATGATTAAAAATCTGGGACGATATTCTTTTTTTTTTTCAAATATCATTAGAAACCACCTGTTTAAAAAATTGTTTCTCAAATAAAATGACTAAGAATTGTCTATCTCGATTGATTCTGACAAAGTGTCCACGACTTAAATGCGGTTTATCCCCAGTATTGCAGAGTGCATCGCCCAAGAGAAGCCAGATGACTCAAGTGAGTACAAGCGCACCGATATCATTCCTATATGTATTACAAAACGTATGCTAATTAGTTCCAACTCTGAGTATAATTTATTATCTTTCGGTATGTAGTACAGAATTATTTCTCATTTATTTTATTCTGCGATTAAGATGATAATTAAACTACACCGACTGGTCAAGCGGTTACTCAACTATTGAGTTGAACAACATTAGCAGAGGGAAGATAACAGGAAAGGTAAATGAATATCTGAGAATTTTTTAATAGCCAACTTGTGTTTAAGACCTAATCTAATATTTACCGGGAATTATGGCAAAGATTTATCCCGCTTAAATCGTAATCAAGAAAATAACAAATACAAGATTAAATATTTCAGATAGATTTATATCTTTTGAATCAATTATACTATATTTCTATGTACTGCAAAGCGAGTTGTTGGTGCATTATGTGATACTAATCCCATGTTTCCCAAGTCAGCTTTGTACCGGATTAGTCTGGTATCAATATAAAGCTTATTAACGCTTATTACTTTGTACGCACCTTCTGTTACGTAACGTATATAATCTGTACTATAAAGTGAAGCACAGAGGCTTGAAATATGGACATTGAATAATAACAAACTACCACGTTGCACCTACGCCATGAAAAATATTACTGTCGCGAATATTTACAGGCCTATTCAAGGCATTGTAGAAGCTATATGTCAGAAGGAATAAGCATACCTTGATCATCGTGCGTTTGTGTTTCAAAATTGTTCCCCATCCTATCCACCTCAACTTCAAGGCTAATTCTATTCCAATTATAATTAGAGCTAAAAGCTCTATAGATCCGTGCGCCCAGACCGGTAGCTATATGAGAAAAATGAATGTTTTTAGATTAAAAATGACCTCCGTCTACAATTTCAGATAAGAAATATCAAATCAAACAGACAAAAGTCGAATGCCATAAGGGCTGAGTGTTACAAGAAATGATTTAAGTTTGAAGTAAGTCTGGATAGTATTTTGTGTAGAAATTATCAGCCCTCACAAGTTGGATTCAATTTATATGCACAACTCTGTCTATATGTAGATACGTCAGAAACTTAGTCAAATAGTCATATCTTATCTAGGCATTGTATTTCTGTGAACTTTTAATTTCTAAACAATTGAAAATTTGTTTTGTCTATGAGATTCACATAAGTATATGAATATTTGTACTTCCAATTCACTTCTGGGAGGTAAAAGTGCTTAAGGATTTAGACGACTTGTTGCTTACCTGAAAAAGAGGCATAGCTGGCTCCTCCACGAAAGCTAAGGCTAACAGTATTAGAGAAGTCAATAGGTCGAGGCCATAATACCAGCTGTTATGCACGAGAAGATAAGCTGGCAAATCCTCGGGGTGTCTGGGGTGCGAATCAAACTTCTCATTATTTCTTCCTTCCTGTTTAAAAATATTTTATCAAGGCGAGACGATGCTATATTGTTAATTGCCTCCTCCGAAGTGATATCACAGCTGTAACTGACCTCTAGGAATATAGCGGCTTCATGATAATTCATTTCCCAATGCATATCCGTGTCCAAGCCAACTGCGTATCTCGCCAATGCAGCATTTTCTGATATTCCATCCGTGTCTGCTGCTCCCGTGCCAATTCTGTGCCCGACTTCGTTAGGTGTATCGAGATTTTGCCTCGGGGTCATCCTGATTCTGCCGTCTGAATAAGCGCAAGACAACATAGACCCATATTCTAGAAAAGAAATTTAAAGCACGCAGAAGGAGTGAGACAAGCATGCGTTAGCAGGCAAAGCCTTTCTCCAAAGTTCTGTGCACTGGCAGGAGATTTCCACGATGTTCGCAAAGTTAAATCGTCTCATAGGTAGCGAAAGAAAACAATCAAATGATTCGAAATTTTAATACCAGCCACCGTTTCTCCCGATACACAGAAGGACAAATATAAAAGCTTCAAATCGGCTTGAGGGAATAGTTCTTGCATTAAAAGAAGGTTTACTAAATTACTTATCAGAGGGACTACATTGATATGCAGTGAAAATTTAACACAGAGGATGAATTTGCAAAAAAAGCTGCAATTGTTGTTCAATATTGAGGTATTGAATTTATTTTCATGTTTGTATGTACATGCAAGTAGTTTGCTAAGTTAGAAGCTTCTTGGATGGTAATTTTTCAAATTGTAGAAATCAATTTTCGAAATAAATTTGATCAATTCCAAACGTTTTTTTGCAAAATCTGAGCTTGAGGCAACTGTGTGTCGATATATAACGACGTGATGCATGATTATTATTTTTCTGAATATCTATGATCTCCTTATACCTATATCGGTGATTATGTGGTGTGGGTAGCGGTATGAGATGATGTCATATTGCATGTGTTTTATAATTGAGAACGAGTAATATATGCAAGTTCTATTTCAAGGAATATTTTTGGGACTATTAAGTTGAACGGAAATAATCACGTGACATTGAGACATTAATATTGACAATAACAACAATAAGATGAAGAAGAAGAAGGCTATAGATAATGCAGGTAATAATTATTACAAGCTAATCAAGTTACATGTTAAAGCCTTTCTACAGGAAATAGAAACAACGAAAATAATGATAATGATGATGATAGCTACTGGCGGGTATAAAAAATTCTATAAATTCGGCTATGTACAGAAAAACATGTGCAACTTTTAGACAGATTCAGAGGGCAATAATGTTAAATTGAAATGTGTTATACAGAAGAATTCTAGTCAACAGTAGAAATTGTAGTAATATTATAGCGTTTATTTAAATGAATATTGGTTGATTTTTTTAGACGAACGAAACTTGAATAAAAAGACATTTTTTAAATCTTTTACCAACGTATCATCACTTATTATACGCGGTTGTAAATAACTTGAAAAGTTAAGTAATAAGTAGTAAATTAATTGTTTCTGTTTTTTGATAACATCGACGAGTAGCAGTAAGTATCTAGATTTCTCTGTTTCTACAAATTCCGATAATTTATATTCGCTGGATTTGTTCACTTTCATTTCGGCCACTTCTTTCGATATATGATGAAAGAATAGATGCCTAAATGTCAATTTTCTTACTTGGACTGGCTCCGTAGGATCCCTCCAGACGTAACGTGACATTTGGCTCATCGTCGAAGCGCTGATACCCATCTGCAGATTGAGTATCTCTCGGGGACGAGGCCATCGTCAATTCTGAATGACACTTGACAGCCCCCTTATGACAGCGACACGATGTGACGCGAGTGATTAGAGTGCGCGGCTCCCGAACCGCCGATAACCTGCTTCTACCGTTTCGGAGTCGTCACTGAGCTGAATCGCGAATGACTAATCGCTGAATAGAGTAAACTTCGCAAAGAGACAGAAACGACGATCGTGATCCTAACGGTGATTCGAGATAACTTCCTGAGCAAAATGTATGGGATATTCAGTGCCGAATCGCTAGGCGATCAGAATCTTCTGTATAATTGATAAATGTTGAAATAAAAATGTTCTCGATGGGATAAAAGCATGTCATCAATTTCTTCAATGAATAATACGCCGATATGTTTTTTTTCACGCATGTCTACCGCTCTTCTAAATTCATTATTCGGAAGTTAGAAATCCTGAGCAATTTGACGAGAAATCTCCTATGCGTTGTGTTTCAAAATCCACTCGCGTCGTTTTCAGTCACCGGAAGCGTGTGCTCGGTTGAAAATTATTTGCCAACTCGTCCGACAGATGGAGGCTCTTTCAACCATCCGCTGGCATCGACGTAAGTATCCTCGGAAATAATATTGTTTATAAAATCCGATTAATCCATATTATTCAGTGCATCTACTCCCCAAAAATTCACAAATAACAATAGCCTAATACTTCTAGTTAATCTTCCGCGGTATATTTTTCTAAATTATTCAACCTTTACCGTCAAAGATTGATATGTTTATGTCGCATGTCTTGACACGGGCGACTATGTGTCCCTTCCACATTTAACCCTGTTTACTTTACTCGCACGCTACTTGTTTTCGCTAACTATATTTCGCCAACGTTTCAAACACTTCCTCACATCCCACCATATAATTCCAAACAAACAAATTGAATAATAGTTTTTAAAATCGATCAAAATTCGGCTACTGTCTTAATTTCCTAACCAAACCTAACCTTCAATCCCCTTCTTGGTTGTGACTCAAATCTAATGAATTTAAGCGAATACGAACACAATACTTTGTGAATATTAAATATCGTATTATTTCGAGTTCAAAGTCTCATTATTCGTGGCGTGAAACTGAGACAAATTTTCGTTTCAGATGGTGGATACTAAAGCGACGGCTCCGGCCAAACCGGCGGCTACTGAAGCCAAAAAAGAGGCTCGTAAGCCTCGTGGAAAAGCACGTAACCGAGACTTGGGCAATGGAGTCTACAGGTTCAGCCGTACCCGAATGTACCACAAAAAGGCTATTTACAAGTTCGTAGACAAGAAGACGGAGAAGACTGTAAGTTGTTTTCCAGAACTTTTGATCTTCCCGTTATTTGGTTGAAAATTTCTCTCATACATTTACCATTTACTCCTTTCTGATCCAAGGTGAGTCTTGCACTCTGCAGCCTCATCATTTATTGAAAGGAAAATTAACGCGATGAAATTACCAACCGATTTGTTGTTCGATATTAAACAAATCGGGTGTGAAGCCGCAACACTTTATACTGTTCTAAAAACTCTCAGCTAATCTTTTCAACTATATTCAAATTTTTATCTGCTGATTGGGATTATTATTTATAGCCACTTCGATGATAAGAATCATATTGTCAAAAATGCAATTCTTTAAAAAAGAAAATCATGTGGCAAAATGACATTGGGAAGTCTTTTGAGTTTCATGTCCTGCCCAATGACTCAGCATTAATAATATCATTGCTATCATTGTTATTATGGTTTGTTGAATTTTTTCACCTCGTATATTTGATTAGAAACGTTCTAAATGTTCTTGATTGTATTACAGGTAAAGCCGAAGAAGCCTATTACCATTGAGAAGAAGATTGGCGGCGAGAAAAATGGAGGCACTAGATTGGTTCTGCTAAAGAAAAGGAGGAAGAACTACCCTACTGCTGATCCAGTCACTGTTCACCACGCTAAGAAAACTTTCCGTGAACACGTTCGCAGACTTAGGCCAAGTCTCACTCCTGGTACAATTTTGATTCTCCTCGCCGGACCCCATAAGGGAAAACGAGTAGTTCTTCTGAGGCAATTGAAAAGCGGTCTTTTGTTGGTAACCGGTGAGTATACATTTCCGAAAGATTTCAATGCCTTGCCACAGAGTTAGACCTTCTCACTTTGGATTTTTGACCGAGCTAAATGCCCTGAATTCAATTCCGAGCTTTTTAATCAATATAATAGAGTTTATAAAAACTTTAAGGCAGTTTCCTTGTTTCTTCTTTATTGATTTCTATTTTTCGTGTAAATTTTATGAATCAAATATAACGAGATGAAATAATGTCTTGCAGGTCCATTCCTGATCAATGCTTGCCCTCTGCGACGTGTCAGCCAGAATTACGTGATCGCAACATCAACGAAAATCGATCTGTCCGACGTGAAGCTGCCCAAAGAAGTGGTGAAGGATGAATATTACAAGAGGACACACAACAAGCGTGCCAAGAAAGAGGAGGGGGATATTTTCAGCACAAAGAAAGTAGACTACAAACCTTCCGAGCAGAGGAAAATCGACCAGAAAATTGTTGACAAACTAGTTATTGGAGCCATTAAGAAACACCAGGACAAAAAATTGCTCTTCACTTATTTGTCGGCGATGTTTGGTCTTCGGAGCAGCCAGTATCCCCATAGAATGAAATTCTAAACCCATTTTATACATCATTTATGTGTATTTCACAAGAGTGTTGTACATATGGGAGAAATAAAATATTAAAAAATAATCCTATCTGTAAGAATCTTGATTTCCACACAATTTCTCACCTTCTCCTTTATCTTTCCATTTCCATTCACGCTTTATTTCAATTTATTCTATTGCCATTCAAGGAGGTTCAGATCTACGTCTTATTTCTTAGCACAAGGAAATAAAATATTTAGGCTTTGAAGAACTGATACCAATTCTGGAAGAATATTATCGAATTTAAATCCGAGAAAATTAGCCAAGAATATAGATATTTCTATCTAAAAAGATATCAATTGCTTGTTGGAAACGAAATATGTAGGTAAATTCTTTATTCAAACGAAAGAAATATGCAGCGAAAATACTTTTTCATATTATCAAATTGATAATAACAAGCCAAATGAAAATATCCAGAACAGTAATACATTTGAAAATCAAATCAGCCGTTCGTCTTATTATTCCATACCATGTTCCATACAGTGAAAAGAGACCGAGTTGTTATCCTTGAAATATCTTTTCGAAAGACGGACCCGGCTAGAGCCGAAAATCCAGGATTGTGATTGGCTAATATCCGTGTGAAATAATATCTGAATGACGTCACAGCCCTCTTTGTGTGGCACGTGACTCCGGAATTGGCGGGAATCAGACTTTGTTGGATCGCCGACACATGGCGATGAGTGTGGCGTGTCGACTCTCTCGCAAAGTTTGTTTATGTGTGCTAAATATTGGTTAAGTAATATCGTCCGAGTTGAAATTGTTCATGATACAATCACCATGAGTGTTAAAGTTAAAACCGAGTTCACCAGCGAATTGGAAAATGATCTCCCTCAAAATATCGAGGGCGTTGGAACCGCTGACGATTCTGGTTTTGCCAGCATTTCTGGATCCATTGCCGGCACAGGTAATAATCAAAAGTATACATATTTCCTCAGTATCAAAGAAAGTAGACACCGCATTAGCAACAGTCGAACACCGGCGAAAAACAGAGAATATTCATAAACTCGGAATTGGAAAATGCCTGCATTCATTCACAAAGAAAAATTGTCTACATTATATTTTGACGGTTATTCCGTTTAAATCTTTCTAGTCATGTATAAACAGTTTCTCCATCCTATACAGCTACACATTTTTTCTACAATCACACGAATTTTCGGTATCCCTTCATTTCCTGATCAAGGTGACTTGTCGCGATTTCTAAACATGGATAATTATTCCAACCAATTAACGCGAAAAATATTTGTCAAATGTGTTCGAAGATTGGCAAAAATTTCTCTATTTTATTTGAGTTTTCTTAACGTCTAGAAACGGCGATACTAAAGGTCGACGAATCGTCGAGTAAAATTGCCGACGATGTGAAAATGAACACAGAGCCTTTCCAACTGAAAGAAATACAGATGACAGAAAAAAAGCGAAAAAGAGAAGCAGAACAGGAGAGCAAACGTCTAGCTACCGAAAAGTATAATCAAGAAGTTAGGGACCAGCGTTACAAGAGATTGATGCATTTGTTGGATCGAAGCCAGTTCTACTCCTCTTATTTGGTTCAAAAGATAGATGAAAATTTGAAAAAAAATCCAAAGAAACCTGCCGACAAGCGGAAGGGAAAAGTAACGGATGAAAATTCACCGCCTAATAAAAAGAACAAGAAATTGGGAAAAGCAAAACAAGATTACGATATTAGAGAATATGTTTCTATGAAAGATGTGAGTTTCCCTAGATACGCCATTCTCCTAGTTCCTCTAGCTCTTTACATGGGACTATTTATAACTGTCTTTTATCTGTATGGATTATTATTGCATTGCGTTATGTATAAAAGTCTGCTTTAACCGATCTAATAAAATATTCTCGTCAAACCTCACGCACTAATAATTTTCTTACATTTTTATTTGCTATTTTTCTATTTAATTGTAGAAAACTTATTTTTCTTTTTTATATCCAGGTGCAAGATAAGGTAGAAAAAAAGAAGAAGTTAAATCTTAGTCAAGAAGAGATATCTGACGAGTTGGCTCTGGGAGTTGAGGAAAGCGAGCCAATAAACAAAGCAAAAAGTCCCGAGACAATACAGCCAAAGTATTTCGTTGGTACATTACGAGATTATCAATTAGAAGGGTTGAAATGGCTGACAGTACTTTATGAGAACGGAGTTAACGGCATATTGGCGGACGAAATGGGTCTGGGAAAGACCATCCAAGTTATAGCGCTGATTTGTCATCTGGTAGAGAAGAAGATTCCAGGTCCTTATTTGATAATTGCACCGCTGTCGACTATTCCCAATTGGATAATGGAGTTTGAAAACTTTGCCCCAAAATTACCCGTCGTTTTATTCCACGGACCACCCGAGGAGAGGAAAACAATGTATAAAAAAATTTCCAAACAAACTTGGGACGTCGGAGGACACAGAACCCAACCCGTAGTTATAACCACTTTCGAAGTACCTATGTGGGAGGCTCCTTTTCTCAGGAAGCAAAAATGGAGATATATCATCATTGACGAGGGGCACAGAATAAAAAATCACAAATGCCAACTGTTACAGTCAGTATTATCCTCATAGTTTTAAGAGGGCATGCGCATTCTGGAGTTTGAAAATGATGGCTAAATGAATTGAATGTGTCTCTCTTGATAATCACGATTCTACCTAATTTAAGAAATCATATTTATTGTCGGTTTATTCTGTTTCCCAGAGTCCTGAAGCAGTGTCAGTCGATGAACCGTTTATTACTGACTGGTACTCCGCTCCAGAATAACTTGTCGGAATTATGGTCCCTGTTGAATTTCTTGTTGCCAGAAATTTTCAACGACTTGGCGGTCTTCGAAGCTTGGTTCGACGCTAATGAATTGCAAGACGATGAAGGAACCAGAAGAATCCTTAAGCAGGAGGCGGAAAAACAGGTGTTGTCAAGCCTAAGAGGGATATTAAAACCGTTCATGCTCAGGCGAATGAAGTCAGACGTTTGCTTAGAAATTCCTGGGAAAAAGGAAGTGGTTGTTTACGCTCCATTGACCGAGCTACAACATAGTTTATACAAGGCAGTATTGGACCGCGATATTGCAACTATAAGTAAAATAGAACCTGTAGACCTTATCATACCTGAGGTGGATGGAGTAAGGCCTAAAAGAAGGTGTAGGCTTAGAACTGAAATCTCTCAATACATATCGAACAGTAGTCGCGGTGGGACGCCGATCGATGACGAAGAAATCGGTAGCTGGAAAAAGGAAGTTGAAGTTGAAAGCACCTCTGTATCAATGTGGAAACAATTCGCAGACGTCGATGATAGAAATCGAGAATTTCTCATTCGTATTAATTTCAAAAACAGAAGTGAGTATCTCTAATGCCTGCAGAGAATATTTAATATCAATATTTGAATATCAAATTCCTTTTCTCCAGATGTAATGTACAGAAAGATAGTCAATCACCCGTACCTGGTTCACTGCCCATTGAACGACTCCGGTTTGCCGAAAATCGACGAAGACCTTACTAAAAGTTCGGGGAAACTTCTAGTCCTTGACGCTATGTTGAAAAAGCTGAAAGCCCAAGGACACAAAGTACTTCTCTTCTCTACAATGGTCATGATTTTAGACATGATTGAAGATTACCTAGAAATGAGACCCTATAATTATCTGCGACTGGATGGGGGTACTAAAATCGAAGACAGAAAGCAAAACATCAAAGCCTTCAACTCTGATCCAGATATATTCATCTTTCTCGTATCCACTAGAGCCGGAGGGGTTGGGCTGAATCTTACTGCTGCAGACACAGTCATCATTTACGATAGCGATTGGGTACAATTTTCATTAACATCTTATCAGCTGTTTAGCGATACATTATTTTTATACATAGATGAAAAAAAAAATACTTGTATAAAATAACAGGATTTCACCATTTTAATAACATCTCGAATGTACATTGTATATTGTTTAACACGTGGCTTGGTACAGACTAAATCTTCGAATACTGTGATAAAGTGTTTTCGAGCATTTAAGATCAAGAATCGATGAATAACGAAGAATTATTTATTCACAGAATCCTCAAGCGGACATACAAGCTATGGCACGTTGTCACAGAATTGGTCAAACCCGGCCTGTTGTAGTGTACAAGTTATGCACCAAGGGAACTATAGATGAAAGAATCATCAACAGGGCTGAAGCAAAACGTAAATTAGAAAAGATGGTCATATCTGAGGATCTCAGCTTAAACTTGACTAATGTTGACAGTCTAATTAAGCTTAGAAAGCTGCTAGAGTCTAGTGAGAATCACATTGTTAAGTCTGAAAACGATGGTAAGTTCTTTGGCTCTGGGTGTATTGAACATATTCACCTTTTTTTCTTTTTTCTTATAAGTACGGATCTGATAATGAAGGATGAATTAGTTTAATGAAATAATCGAGAATAAAATCGAGCTATATGACTCTTGTATTTTTCTGTCGTTTAGTTTTCACGCACAAAGAACTCGACGAGCTATTGGACAGGAGCGACTTGATGCCAAGGAGCCAAGCTCCCGTAAAAACCGAAACCATCACGTCATCAGGCGGAAAAAAAAATAAAAAAACGTAAAAAAAACAAAGTAATATAAATATGAAAACTGATTTACAGATTTTCATCCAAACAATGTTCAAACTTATTACCTAAGAATTTCAGTTTTAGTTATGGGACCAAACTTTGATAGTTTTATTTTTGTGACTGTGTCATCCCGCATAGTATGTGATGTATTCTTCATTTTTCCACGCCAGTCTTACTGGTCTCGTTCAATAAATATCTAATTTTGTACTTATTTATAACAGAAGAGATATTCTTTTAATTTTAACAATTTTTTTTTCACCTCCAATATTCGAAACTCTCACGACCAAATTTTTGCTGCAATTATATTCTTACTAACTCTGCCCAACTCAAAATCAGTACTATAAAAAAAGGTTCCCAGTGTTCAATCGTAGATACGATGTGAATAATTCAACGAGTACAGAATAACTATGGACAAAAAGAAAACTATCCACACAGTATATTCGTCTTACATAAAATCTTACTGCAACACTTTAGAGGACTTAACACGTGCCGACCCTTTGGCTTGGGACGAATTCTTGCATTTATACGTCTGAGCCAACTGCTCACGAAATTCAGCCTCTAATCTCACATAGGTTCCACCTGTAACACGATAGGGAAATTTTCGAATTATTTACATCAAGACACGATTGTCGTAATTATCAACTGGAAACACCGGGTACCATAAATCATACCAATTGGTTGATTATGACTCGAAATATGAGCATGCTGCCTATTGTGAGCATGAGTACGAGGCAGGATTCCGCATTCAGCAGATGTTCTCTTCATCAGGAGAGCGGCCATTTGAATCGCTGCTCGTTCTTCAAAGTCCCTTTGATTATCTTGGTTGTATCTTACCGTCAAATTAGCACTCCAAGATCGTCCACCGTCGCTTCTGCGTCGAGCAAGATCAAATCCAAATTACAATTATCGATAATCGTATATAAGGTATCACATGCCTATTCGACCAATGATTTACCCTCACCAGAATTTTTGTCAATTGTTTTGGAAAGAATTAAAAATGAGAAATGAATAACGGTTCAGAGAAGAAATCTGAAAAATATTATCAGTGGATATTAGAGTTGGGATAATCATTGGTCGAGTTGGCATGGAATACCTCATATAATTTTTCTCCAGCAATATTCAAGAGAGAAATGTTTGCTTTAAAAGGCTACCTTTTTGCAGCATAATATCTGGTCTTCCGTTTGAATTTTCTGACCTGCCTAAGCGGTGGCCATGCGTGAGATTCTTCGCTATTATCAGTATCATCGTCAGCGCTGCTCTCACCACATCCTGTTGCACCGTCCTCGTCGTCGCTACCTGCGATCGAAGAGCCTGGAGAAGAAGTATCCGTCATTTGAGACGTTTGTCTCCGCATTTTGCGAGACGATTTCATTGAATCTGGGGCATGGCATGCCTGCCGAAGCCCTGAACCACACCAGATTTTTCCTAAAACAAAATGGCACGTTAAATACGATTCTGAAATCAACTAATACATAAGTTTTCTACGCTCTTTGGTGGGAATTGTTTACCCAGTAATCCCAGCTTAGATCTTGGCGGTACAAGCTCGATGCCATCCCACCACATGGTTTCTTTGCAGGCCAATTTTCCCGGTTCTAAATTAGGATCTCTGGCTACTAATCTCGTTATTTTTTCTGGGAAAAAAAGCTGCGGTGGCTCCAATGCAACTACATCTCTATGCGTTGAAAATATATTCAAAGTATTTTCTTCCGCGTCGGATGTAATGGCTGGAATATGTTCCTATAAATAGTAGTTTATTTTAATTGTTACCAAATATGATGTACAAATAACGTATAAACATATTTTTCAAATGAAACATTTCGCGCCGTTAGTTTGTGCCATGTAGTATTGAATATGCAGCTAATTGGGGTCTTTGATAATCCAGGTATACCTTGAATCGACATCCTTCCTGATTAGGGAGTGTCTCGAACCTGTAAGCTCGTTGACTACAGCAGGGATATCTGCCGAGTGGAAATGGCGATGATCTCTGCTGGTCGTTGGCAAAGAATTGTGGGATTTCTGGATGATAGCAACACCAGTCGACTTGATGAACTGGAAAATAAATTCCACACTGTCTGCACAAGAGGAAGTGGCAATCACCCCATAAACGCCAGTAGACCTTTCTCCAAGAACGCAATTCCCCGCGAAGAGTAACGATGTAATCGTTCAGAGTCCAAGACATGTCTCTGTGGAGGCAAGTATCACAGCCGAAAATTGAATAATTGAATTTTATAAAGACAGAGAAGTTATGAGTCATCCATCGATGATAATCCTAGAAATGAACAAAATACAGAGAAATATTCTCAACTATTGATACCTCGAATGCATACTGTGGATATTTCCTTTAGTATCTAGTCTCATAGCGCTCGGAACACAAGGTATAGCGTCGGATATGGATCTGACAACGTTTTTCCCGCATTTTCCACACTTGAATAATGTTGCTAATGAACTGTAATGACCACGTTTATTATCAGGCGTGCTATCGGCTAGTGAAACTATCAATTTGCAAAAAAGACGGCTTTGGATCTTGTCCTTTTTGTCCTTCAGTAACTCGACGTCCACGTTGGTAAATAGCATCGCCAATCTGGAAGTCGGAAAAGTTATTGAATAATTAAATAAAATCGTAATCTGCATGAGGGATTAGGGAGGCATTGAAGAAAGAATTACCTAACAATGAAACAAACCTTGTGAGAAGATTGTCGTTCAAGCAAGTTAGAATAGCGGAAGTTTTGAGAACCTCCGACATGTTGTTGTGACAGTAAACAAGACAATCTTGTAGGAGTGGTTCCATCTGGAGAAATGAGGCGGATACCATTATTGGGATAACATTATTTGCCTCGAAAACAGGCCATTCAGATTTTTTGATGATATCCTTCTTGACCCAGCGCATAAGCCAGTCGAAAATAACAATGTCGCAATGAACAGATATGTCCATCTCTTCAAGCTTCTGACCCGCAGTTACGTCTGCAAAGTAGCACATTTTCTGTACTAACAATTTTTGCGGACATCTAAAGTCTTTCTTTATATTCTTTGCCTCGTCGCAGACATGGATTTCCACTTCGTTACTGCAGAATTACACACCGTTCATTTAGCACACCTTCCAACCATTCGTTTTACCTACTTTATTACCTTGACTTACAAAATTCAAGTTCTTATGCAATTTTGTTAACATGGCTTTCAGAATCTAAAAAAAATTGAAGAGTGCGATAGACTTACTCGAAAGACTTCCTTCGATACTTATGCTTCTCCTTTTCCTTCTCCTTATTAACGGCCGTAGTTAATCGGCTGTCGATATTAACGGCTGACACAGAAGTCTTCTTAACGTCTGTATTGGTGATGGATTTTTTGATCACAGGTTGAGAGAAGACGGGTTTAGGAAGCATGTACGGCAACACCGAGTCCAGCACCCCTTCATGGAGGATATCTCCCAGCTTTCTTTTCATAATTTTAGCCAACAATTGTTCCTTGTGTTCTGCGAACGTTTCAGCCATAGGAATTCTACTTTTCTTCGTGGTGCACATCTGTGGGGATTGACTCTGCTGTTCTTGTACCATTTCCCCCTTCTTTACCTCTTTTTTTTCACCATATTCTGCGGGTGGCGGCTCCTCTGTCACTGATATTATCTGTGTTGCCGGCTTTTGCGAATTCTGATATTTTCTCAAGTTAAGCCGACGGTATTTCGTCTGCGAAATAATATTCGAGGGAGATTCTGGGATCTCGTTTTTGCCTAATACTGTTCTAGCCGCGTCTTGGATCTCGGGTACTTTGTCGTTATCCAGCTCTTCGGATTCTATGCCTCTTACCTCCTCGGTTACAGTACCTTTATCCTCTCTTATATTCGAGCTTAATTCCGCACTAGCATCACCTTCGTCAGATTCGGATGCCGTTTGGGAGATCAAATCAGTTCTTGCTAATTTTGTCCAGTCAATTTCGCTCTTCGCAGACAAGGTGCTAGCTAGCTCTTCGAAACTATCATTCACTTGATAAGCGGTTCGCATAAAGTCGAAGAACGTCTGTACAGACAGTTCAGGGCATTTCTTCTCATCCTGAAGACGCTGGAGTCTTTCGGGTAGTTTTTTCACGTACATACCAGACAACGACTTCACGCCTGATGATTCCATGCTCCGAGGGCTGGATGGTAAATTAAATAACGGAAAGGGGGATGATGGTATCTTCGAGTTTGTAACAGAATCAGGAATTTTTGTCTTATTCTCTTGAACAGGTTCTTGCGAATAGAGCGAGCCTGTAATTTGAACTAGATGTAAAAAATCCGCATAATATAAACTCTGAGAAATTAAAGAACTTTTACAATCCGATTGAAATAGCTCTGGCTAGCTCATTATTAATACCTTCGCTTGTGGTGGTGGACGGAGCACTTGAAGAAGAGGTGGATGAAGAGGTATTATCGGCCTTCGATAGATCATTGTATTTATCGATTTGATCAAATTTTTTGAATAAATTTGGATACATATTTATACCGAAGGTGATACCTGTGTTAGCTTTGTATCAACGTCATTGATGATAAGAGTAGAGACTTAATCAATAAATCCTGTAGCTTCAGAATGTATAACGGAATGTAATCTCTGACCAAATATATTGCTACAAAAGCTCATGATTCTTTTACAAAAGATTTATTCAAATTATGTTAATATTGTATCTCGTATGAGATCAGATCAATAGCTAACGACAGATGAACCAATTGACATGTGCCACCACAGTAGTAGATTGATAGTCGCTTTGCAATATTTCAAATCGTTTCCAAGGAGCTGTTTGATTATCGATCAAACAACTTCGCTAGCAGCCATCACAGAATCGTAACTATAAGTACAAAAGGCTCAAGTTTGTAGTATTACTGAAATAGTATTCCATGAGTTTATCAAAGCTATAATCATATCAATAAACATATGTATACAGGCTCGAGGTATGTACGCTGTGCAAAATAAATAATACCTATCAGCGTATCTTCTTTATTATCGGCGTAGAATAGTCGTGAATAAATATTTTCTAAGAATTTCTATATAATTTTAAACATTCGTATTTTTTTAATTTTTAATATAAAATACATATTTATTTATTCATGTTGTACAATATTTATGTGTATTTATCTAAGAAACTGATTAATATTATAATATAGATGAATCAAAGGCTTCCGTTTATAAACACCTAACAATAAGATATTCCAAATTTAAAAACGTATTGACGGACTAAAAAAAAAAAAGGAGATATAACAAATAATAAAATTGAACAATTTCTCATTTGATAACATTATAAAAAATTACGGTCAGAGAATTGTGGATAGTTCAAGTCTAGCATAATTTGAAGTATTGAAACGTGATATTTGTTCTTGAAATACGAATATCGAAATAAACTATACAAATTTATATATAAAAACTATGATTGCTACGGAAATAATAAACTTGCTTGACTTGAGAAATCATCACCTAGTATAATTTTATAAAAAGTCTATCATTCGATTAGATTAATTCTGCTGAATGAGATAATTAATGGGTTTAGTAGATTTTTGTTAAAAGCAACAATTAAATTGGATTTCAAATGTGCGACAATTTGAGCAAAACGCGGGTTGACGGTGCGCCTGCGCGTAGATGCAAGAATTGGCGCAACGGCAATGCCGTAGTTAAATTCTTGGCGACATCGTTCTAAACTAGTGTGAATGAATAGCAGGGTGATTTGTGTGTAACGTCGTAATTGATATTAATTATGGACTAGTAACGCGGTTTTCGACCGTTTTAGTGAGTTGATAACTGTCAAGACCATGGCGAAGGACGAGGGCGACGATCTTTTGCCAGACAAGGACGCGGCGAAGGGTTTTTACGCGAAATACGAACCGAAAGAAATTTTGGGAAGGTTAGTGTTTATTTTTAATTTTATCGTCTCTATTCTCTTTAATTCTCTTTTTTATTATACGCGATATTTTGCCGTAGAAAATCTTATTTTCTATTGTTCTTTATTCACATATCTTCCGCAATTGAATCAACAAGCTTATTCCCGTTCAATTCGTTGTCGATACAACAAAGGCGATCTTTCATATACCATAATATAACCTCGAAATTATATAATTCGTTTTTTAACATGAACCCTTCACGTCCCGTTGACAAGTTCTCGCTCCGATGCAATACGAAAATGACATATTTCTATCTTGCCAATAGTCGTTACTGAGAATATAACTATTTTTAAATTCAATACCGCTCTATGTCTAGCGACGTTATAAATACAAGCAACTAGACGGGTTTTAATTTCATTTCTTTTAATTTACAAGAGAAAAACATTTCGCTTTAAGAAGTAACAATTCAATCCCTTCCCATGATCAGCCAATGTCTTTTACTCGCGTTTACCTCACTTTGGTATAATCGTAAAAAAATCTTTTCAGGATTCACAAATTTATATCCAAGCCGATTCGATTAAATTTATTCATATTTGTATCTTGTTAGAAATGATATTACTCACGTCGTTTATTCAGGGGAATTTCATCCACCGTTAGGAGATGCATAGAAAAAGAAACCGGTATACAATATGCAGCCAAAATTATTGACATTAGTAACGAACCTCACGACGGTGCCGAGGGACAAACAATGAAAGATGCTACTATACAAGAAGTACATATTCTTAGGAAGGTCGCCGGTCATTCATATATAAGTAAGTTTTTATAATTTAACATTAATTAACATTTTATTTTGTACCTAGAAAACAGAGGACTAATTGTCCAGTCGACAATCTTTGAAATTTTCTGTATTAATTTTCTTTTCTTAACTATGCAAAAAAAAAAGAATCGTCACCAAAACGTTACTTTTCAGGATTAACATTCTTTCAAAAAGCCAAATACGAGAATTGTTGTAGAATTATACAAGCTGTCAATTATAATTAAGTTCTTTATCTACACCAAGTCCATTTCTGGGCCATTTAGCCTGAAACAAAGTTTAATACTATCAATTGTTTGAATTTAGTCAATAGCTCTGATTGAACCCAAGATTAAGTGAAGAGGAAACTCTTTCTATCAGTAGTTCACCGATTGTGAGAGGATGAAATAGTATTTTAAAATTTAAAATCTGATATATATGCCTGTAATGTTTATATTTTAAATGGTCAATCTTCAGAACTGTTGACGACTGATTTATAATTAGATCAGTGTTATTTACACAGGGGCATAATCGGTAAACAACATTTAATACTAGAATGACGAGTTGTGTTAATCCTTTCAAAGTCATTTCGATTCTCGCTTTTATTTTTTGCCATATTTTGATAATCTGACATTTAGTCTTATCTTTGAAAAAATTTTACCCCCACTCACCAGCCACTTTATGCTTTACCTCGTCTTTAACTCTGCTGATTGATGCAAGCGAGTCATAATCTATTACAGCAACTAAAAGTAACGAGGCTTATTGTTTGTGGCTATGTGTTAGTCACCAATCAAGGTCTACAAATAATAATCTAGATATCATTCTACCGTCAGTTATATGATGACCGTTAGTATCTTGGTAATAAACTAAAATCCAATAAAAATAAAAAAGTTTCATAGTATAGAGAATGGAGGAATAAATTATTCAATCAGCTCCGATACTTCAGTCTTCACATTGTTAATAATAGAAGAACTTGTATAAAACGATGAACCGAAAGATTGTAGACTATTTTTCTTTAATTTCAGTCGAACTCCACGACGTTTTTGAATCAAATACATTCATATTTTTAATATTCGAGCTCTGCAAGAACGGCGAATTGTTCGACTATCTAACATCGGTCGTAACTCTCTCCGAAAAGAAAACACGGTACATAATGAGGCAGGTGCTCGAAGGCGTACAGCACATTCACAATCAGGGTATAGTGCACAGGGATTTGAAACCAGAAAATATTCTACTCGACGACAATTTAAACGTCAAAATAACGGACTTTGGATTCGCAAGATGTTTGAAAAGTGGCGAAAAGTTATATGGTAAGTAAATTTTCGGATTCACATCTGGCCAATCGACTGTTAAAAATCATTGATCATCAATCAACGACTAATTTTGCATTCCAGATCTCTGCGGTACTCCGGGATATCTTGCGCCAGAAGTCTTGAAATGCAACATGTTTGAGAACGCCGAAGGCTACGAATACGAAGTGGACATGTCAGTATTATCTTCCTACTTCGATATGTCGTCTCAATTCTTAGCAGAATTTTGTTTTTATAGATTCTTAAGGAAAACTTTACAATTTGCAATTTCATCAGGATCTTTTTTCTCGCTACAGATGGGCTTGTGGAGTAATCATGTTCACCCTGCTTGTCGGATGCCCACCATTTTGGCATCGTAAGCAAATGGTGATGCTCAGAAATATCATGGAAGGAAAATACTCATTCACATCTCCGGAGTGGGCTGATATAACAGGCAATTTATAAACGATAATTTAAATTCACCAAATTTTAAGTGTTAAATGAAGAAAAGTATGATTTTTTTCAACTATAATTATAATCATAATTATAACGTTGAATAATGTTCAGTTTCTCTAAATTAGAAATGAATTTTTTTTATCTTACTTGCGGTTGGCTCACTAGAAAAAAAAAAAATAACAATCTAGTCAAATCAGGAATCATGAATTTGTAAATTTTTTTTTATTCATTTTTTGTTTTTTTTTTGAAAAGATGAAAGTAGCTGAACTAGTGAAATGTTCGTGAATCTATGTCTCAAATAATTCCTCATGTAATTCTTTCGATTTTATTTTACTACAGAAGCCCCAAAAGATCTGATTCGAAAGTTACTCGTTGTTGATCCAAAAAAAAGGATTTCAATCAAAGGGGCCCTGGAGCATTCGTTCTTCCAGACAGTGGTGAGTCGTCAATGTCTAATGCAAACAAATCGCTGCTATAAACTGTACAAATTTTGGTAATCACTATTCTGTTCCGATCTTATTTGCTAAATTAGCACTTCGTGTCTGCCTAACAATCTGATAAATGTGTTAAAACTGTTTTTTTCTTTTCTTAATCTTTACGTTTGTGTTCGAACACTTATACTCGTTGTCAAGCACTGATAAACGGTAAGTAGTTTTCAAAAATCTGTTCAATGTATAAACAGCAAAGAAACTATTCCTGAATTCTCAACGCTATGAGTTGGATAAATTGAAAGAAAAATCAACGAACCATAAAGTATAAAGTTGGCATAGTTTTGATAAGAATTATGTGTGTCTGAAGCATTAAAAAATTGTTATTTTTGCCTGCAATTGCATAGCTTGCAGCTCGCTTGGTCGTTCGAGCAATTATTTTTATCACAGATCAATCGTTTCGTCTAGTTTTCTTTGGCCTCATTTTTCCCACGTATTTATGCCATTGTTTTTTCGATTATTTCAGTTCCTTTTTTTACAACCCGCTTTAAACGGTGAATTTTCTTTCACCTATGCACGCTCATCGCCGTATATTTTCTTCTCGCAACAAACAGAAGAGACGAAAGATACCGTCAGCGACACATCGTATTACAGTGTTTAGGTTTAGATGTTAAATTTCTTGCTATTACAGTTATGGGATCAAGATATCGCACCCCTAAAACGGTCTCTATCTACTAATTCGCGACGTCTCAGTCGGATATCCCAGTTAGCTCTGGTAAATTATTTTATTTTCATTTTAATTATGTTATGATCACAGTTGGGTTCTAACCAAATAATCTCATAACTTTTTATACTTACTTTATTAATCATTATTAACATAATATTATTGGTTCGCTTCGAGGTTTGTAAGGCTACTAAATTACACCATACCCTGCTATGCCATCGATCGAATTTATCTTGAACAAATATTTTCATTCCCGTCACTCAATCCTATTCAAGTATAGTGTTTGTATTTTAATTCCTTGTTTCCCTTTCGCATCTTAGTTTAATAATTTTGAATTATATTTTATATCTTCTTTTCGATCGTTTTGCTATTATCTTTTGTCTGATTTCTACTCCTACAATTCCTTCTTGATCGTATCGTTGCTATTTTTGATAGTAACTTTGTCAAATTTTCAAATAATCTGAATGATTTTACTTGAATTTTCTGGTACGCCGATTCCCTATCATCATGTATAATATATCTTTGTAAAAATATACGACTAACATGTTTTTGTAGTAGATATTTTCAATGAATTGCCTACGAACTTCTTTGGTCACAATAACAAATTGGCGTCGGCTGTAGAATTCGATAGATAGCTAATATGTTGGGGATTAACTTTCCTTTTATTTAACAGGAATTGAAAGCAAGATCGTTCAATGCTCGTAAGCGGTTTCAACTGGCCATCATTTGCGTCAGAGCTGTTATTCGAATTAAACGATTGCACACTACTCCCGAAACATTATCTGCAAATGTAGCTCGCACCGATCCTTACAGAATTAAAATTTTGCGAAAGGTACGGTAGACACGAATAACTAGTATCAATTTTTAAACAGATTCAGATCTTCTTTCCTATAGACTTGGACTGAAAGAAAAAAAAGAATTGAAAATAATTCATTTATTCGTTTTTTCTTTTACCAGGTCATCGACGGCTGCGCTTTCAGAGTGTATGGTCATTGGGTGAAGAAAGGTGAAGGCCAAAACCGGGCAGCGCTATTTGAGAATACACCAAAAACTGAATTGAAACATCTCTATGTGACGAACCTCAGCAGATAGCCGTAATCTGCATTGACCAATGCTTAGTTCAATTTTATTATTTTATAAGCACCAACAAGGCGTTATAAGTATAGTAATCTCTCATTTTTAAAAACAATTCGTTAATATCGTCTAATTTTAATTCTATTTCTTTCTTTTCTTTTTTTTTTTTCTTTTTATTTTCTTTCTCTCTCTCTCTCTCTCTCTCTTCATGTATATTATTACAAATGATCGTCAGTCGAGGTTTAAGTACCTAAACTCGAACTTCTTTTTTCATCCTAAATCTTATCAATAGGATAAAAAGTAATCGTCGAATAGATGAAGAAAAAAGAAAACTGTGTTAAATCTATAATAATACTGTCATATATTGCGAATTGAGTGGTCAATTATTATCAAATTCTTGACTCAAATTAGATTACGACAATTTCCAGGGTTTACATATACCTACTTTCGACTCGGATTATACCTGGCAATCTTTTCGGGGAGAGATTTGAAAGTCTTTAAGTCTAGAACTAATTTAACTAAGAGAACAATGTTTTGAACAATTTGAAAAATTAATACTGAACATTAATACGGAAACATATTTAGACTTTTGTGATCCGTCAGTGATTAATTTCCAACATCTTTGTTTTTCTCTCGTGTATGTAAACCTTTGATAATGAAATGAATTTCGAAATTTGTATTTCGCTCGGATTTGGTGCATCGCGTTTCTCAATGGAAAATCTTGTGATTTTAAAATTCATATTTCATACTTCGATCATAGAGATTTGAAGATAATTTTCAGATTCAACGTTTCTGAATCGCTTTCCAACGTCTGATACAATTCTTGATTTTCTCACGATACTAAGGTTGAAGAAGCCGGAAATTACGTGAAAACAATGATTAGATTTCACCCAGTTTAATCTAAAAATTATAGATAAAAACTTATTCAATGTAGAATATACAAAGAAATTTCTAGTCAGATTCTATAATTGATGAATTTGTTTTCACCAAGCTTTTTGACAAGCATATTATAACCGGTGCTGTTATCTAAATAGTAGCAAGATATTTTGCTTACTTTTTGTCTCGTCGGGTAAAAGTATAGTCGGATGTATCCCATACGTTGGTGAAATGAAAGTAGTCGTGTATCGACGCTCTGTAACTCCCTTGAAATATTTGATTTAAAAAAAAAAATTTTTTCATAAAACTAGCAATAATTAGATTATTAATTTTACGCATAATTGCGTATAATTTTACCCATACGTATTTTCTTTGAATTGCAAATTAGATATTGCAATAATTTTTCTCCTACGTGATGACAATTTATTATTGTTCTATTAGCTCGTAATGTTATTTATTTGTAAAGGGTGTATAAAGACATTTTATAATAGGCGAAAAACCTTTTAGGTAAAATTAGATAGACAAATAGACAGATAGATAGATAGATATTCTTTTACGTGTGTTCATAGTTTGTATATTTTTTGAGAGAAAAATTTTCCTATACACATGTCGCTATTTGTCAAACGTTGTATTAAAACCTAAACCCAATAAGATAATATTATGTAGCAATACATTAGTGCTTTAAACACAAGGCGTGTTTTTCATCAGTTTATTACGAACCTAAGCCTCCTTCATATATGTAACGGGCATTTATTTTCTATTCAATGAAATATGTGAACGAATTTCCGACATGCCTGCAGCAGAAAATTGTAAAGCCTTTTGTATTTAAATATTTCCTAAAGTTTTATCAATTCTTCTTCAATTTAAAAACCGGTATTTCCTGCAAGGATTCCTCAGCTTTCCAATCCTGTAGTTCAAAAGCCGTGATCATTTTTCGTCGCAAATTTAAATGATTCTAGAAATTCAAATCTACGAGGGAAAAGAACAGACGATGATACGAATTTTTATTGAAATACGTTAAAATATACGTTGCATAAAAATACAGATGATATCAATAAATGACGACGTTGACAGCAAAGCGATCGTTTCGCGCTCTACTAGGACCATTGAAGGAAAATTTAAGACTCTCGTCGTATTTCGACTACTGGTTCATTGATTCGAGGCAAAGGTTTGCAAGGACTTGTGGAAGGACGCCCGGTACCGAGAGACAGCACCGAGCATGGTTCGAGCATGGCTGAAAAAGAATATCGCAAAATAAAGAAGAGAAATAAACGAATACGAAAACAGGGTTTTGAGCGCGCGCGCGCGCAATCGTAAACAATGACTCGGTGCCCGCGCTCCGAAATCTGACAACGTCGCGCGCCGGCGATCCATGTGACAGAGAAGGAACGTGACAAAAGGTGGGTGACGCCGAATCGAGTGTTTGCCCGGGCAAGCCGGGTGTCAGGTGTTGTGTGTTATTCTTCGCCGATATTTTGGTCCTAGCGTACTGCACTGGCAGGTAAGGTTGTTAGTTAGGAACATGATAGTACGTTGAATATCAAACGTGTAACATCTATTCCTAACGATACCCGAGGTATCGTGAAATTCTGGTCATAAAAGGACGTGCACTTCTAAATGGCAATACAACACCACGACACTTCACACGCCCAGTGGGCTGCTGCGTCACATGGGCCGCGCTCATTGGTCGATAGAGCTCCGTGACGTCACTAGGGGAGCTGGGATTGGTCGATAACGCGGATCCCAGACACGTGAATCGTGGTCGAGCAAGCATGGCAGTTTGATGCGCAGTGGTTAGCACTTGTAAAATGTTTCTGCCACGCGCCAGATCGATTAGGTTATAACTGCCGTTGGTTTATTCTATTTAATAATCTTTGTGTATTCGATGATTTAGGGTTAAATCATCCCTAATGTTATATATTCCTCGTGAGTGTCGTGTCCTCGCGTTGTGATACGGTGGGGGGGTAGAGAGAATTCCGCAAGATTTCTCGCCCGAGAATTGATTCGATATACACACATCGTGAAAGTGAGTTTCAGTGTTTTTCAATTCTTACTCAAAGAATTCCCGAACCCCCCACCTCCCCTCTGCGTACATCTATCTAGTAAGTTTATTTTCGTACATCGCTCTACAGTCTCGTAAGAAAAGAACGAAAAAATAAAAAAAAATACGAAACGAAAATATTTTACAATGTTTTTAAAAACAAGAAAGAAAAAACAGAAATATGAAAAACATAAATAAAATAATTAACCGTCACCACCACGCCCGTGGAAACCTTCCGTGTTCCATTATCTCTCCCGGGCTATCGCCTATTTAATTAACATGTGTATAGGTGGTTGCGTGGCGTGTTTTCTGGTCCATAATAGATTCGACCAATCGGGAGTGACATGCGCTCGTGATGTCATGGCGCCGCGATACCCGATTGGTTCTCTTTACTGTGCGTCGGAACCGTAACGTGTTTCGCTTTGTCAGTTCGAGCCCGCTCGGCGCTCGCTCTCCCGAGCTTTGTTGCGTAGTGACTTGATACAGAATAACTCTTACGTCTATAACATTGAGCATTATTGTTTTCGCCAGACCCCCAGAGGTCTGGGGTTCTCGGTAGTCGGCTGGTCCGACTGTTACGAAATCTTAAAACATATTTTAAACGTCATATTCCTTCACGAATTCTTTTAACCGTTAATCGTAAGCCCCCCGTAGTCGTCATACCATAAAGAAATACGTATACACACATATATTTCGCGGGACGTCGTACGTTCGGGGTCGGCCCTGCGCTAGCCTCGCGGCAGTCCAGCGTCATAATAAAATTGCCGCTGTTAACCCACGGGTTCGAGTTGTAACGGCATCGTCTGAGTGTGTCCGTGGAATTAAACAACAAACAAGAGACCAGGCGGAAAGCAATGTTCATTCAAATATCGAATATTTGTGACATCGTCAATAATAAACTCGGATGAAAGTTCCGCTATGGAGATGGGATTTTTGTCAGATTACAAAAAAAGCCTCCCTTTCTCGTATACACGCGCGCGCATACACGTACAAAGGACACTAACTCGCGCGCGTGTTCACTAGTGATGAAACATAACGACGTGTAGATGAATTTGCCGCGATGTAAACAACTGGCGAAAATCTTTGATTCGAATTTCGAACGATTTTCAATACCGTTCGGAGCCAACAATTATTCGACATGCCCTGCTACTGTCTCCCATGTATAATATTGTTCAAAAGTGAAATCTAACAGAACTCCTATGATCTGGTCTTCGGATTTATTCGAGAGCTGACTATACCCCGAGTATGCGCACCGTTTTTACACGATAGTATTCAGGTACACATTAATATAACAATATAGATTAAATAAACGTAAGTCCTTTCCTACTATCTGTATGTGTATACACGTAGGCGGGTAGGTTAGAGATAGGTACTTTTACAGACTCTTGTATTTTTCAACGCTGTACAGAGACGAGAATAAGACGAAAAAGAGACAGGAAGTGACTCTCGCGAGATTAATAATCGCCGTCACGTGTTTTAGGCAACTTGTTCGTGATCGAAAATTTAAAACAGTCACGCCTCTAGACCATAGCTTATCTAATATTTTCAAGATTATATTTTCCCGTTTGGTTAATTCGTCGCGCGTATGCATTGTCGTAAGACATAGTTTACCCTGCCGCGCACGTGTTATCGGGCGTCTAATTAGCTGGGTATAGAAATTTTCAACTAAAATTCATTTAAATTCTTTACTTCCTCTATTTTAAATATTTAATACATATGTACATCGTGCAAAAACCCAATGAAACTTTTACCCGTAAAGAGATCTAGTCGCGGTTATATACGGCAAAGCGTATAGGTATGCATACAAGGTACTGTAAAAGTTTGCAATTTGTATAAACGTTATACTTTTACCAACGTTATCGCGTGCCCCGCGGTATATAGTGTAGCATTTGCAGCAGTCCAGCACGCGCTTAAGAGAAAATAAATGATGTTTTCGTAATTGTTAATAGCTTTCGTTTACGTACAGGTGCATTTTGACGCGGTTTAACAAGCCGCGAAATGAAAACAATGAACATGCTTCTAAATCGCGTTTCTAATTACTAATTACATGTATGTATGTACAATACAACGCACAACACGAATTATATTCATGTTATTTCTGTTCAACGGGATTAATAATACTGACAAACTCTCTCGCGATCTTTATTCCTCACTTTATTCCTTCATCTCTTAATTCTTATCGCTTAGCTTAATACCCCACTGTATTATATTCTACTAATGAGCCCTTCTCGTTTAATAACGCTCTAGAGAACAAAACAAAAATTGACAACGCGCATTTATTTCTGATACGCATGAATGTACCTATAGTTTTATACTACACACAATTATATGAATCGCCTGCGCTATAAATATTTATCTTTATTGGCAAGTCTCAACTTTTTTTTTTTTTTTTTTACTTTTCTTTTTTCACCCTTTTTCTTTTTATCTTAGCCGATACGTATTATGGATGAATAGGTACTATTTTAACGTTTTTTTTTCTTCCATACCCAAAATTATTTCTCATGTAGTAGGTATATCCTTCTTTTTTTTTTTTTTATTTATTTATTTATTTTTTTTATTTACATTCATATTATATTCGTTATTTAATCATAATATACTCGCGACCGATGATAGTTTGAATAAATGCACCGACCAATCAAGCTATAAAATATTTTATCAAAATCTATATAAGTACCAATACTCTGAACGTCTTTAACGTCTATATATAGAATATAGGTACGTTTATCACACGTTGCTGCCGCTATGCGCAGGTGTAAAACTGCCTATACCTATATACTTATACTTACATCGAACACTTTTGGGTCTGACGTGACACTGGGGCGCACCAGCTGGTTCCATTGAAATGAACTAGCTTTAAGGGTGTAGTTGTAGCAGTTGGCGGAGTAGCGGTTCTAACGACAAGAATATGCAATCTAATAACGGTTATTTCACTAATAATGTTACGGATTGCGAGTTCAATAGCTATAGCGATCATCTGAGTTTAGTTTTTTTTTTTTTCCTTCCTTCCTTTCTTTCTTTTTTTTTTTTTTTTTTTTGAACACATTGTTAGTGGATCTTTTTTTGGTTTTTTTAAACAAACATTCCGAAGAATTTTATACAGCTGTACGGTACAAACGCGATTGTTTTTATTTGTTTAATATGATTGTTTTTTTTTTTTTTTAAACCTTATCTCATGACAAAGTCGTGTTCATCTTATCATAGAACGATTATATATGTGAGTCTCGCTTCTCTCAGCACAGGACCTATGCATGTATACATATATATGTATAATTGATATTATTACGCACGTACCTAAGTGTGATTAAACCCGTCTATGTTTTCTCCGTGTCAATTACACAAAGACTGATTTTATTTTCTTTTGCTCTCCTTCTAATTTTTTTCTTTTTTCAATTTTGTTCTTTTGTTTTTTTTTTCGGTTTCTAAGAAATATAGACTAAATTCGGAAGAATTGATTGAAACAAATTTAAGCTATCAAGGATTGGAAGATCTAAGGATTTTCGGTACAATTTATATATATATATATCTGTATTCTATGGGCAGCGTGAAACATCTGTGAATATTTTACAAACTGAGTAAAACTTCTCCGGGAGTTATTGGCTCCAGTTTGGTCGTTATTCCAGTTTTATAACTGCATATGGACCGATAAATATCCGAGGGAATCGATGTAATGTAGAAATATACAATATCGCGGAGGATTCGAATCGTTTTGTTAATGGAAATGGCTATTTGAAATAATAAGTCATTCCTCTTTAAACATCTATGAAGAATCTAGTATGAAATGAAAATTATTTCAAGGCCTGGAAAATGTTTGGTTAATTTTTTTACGAAATTATTATAATACAATTTCGATAATAATATGTTGTTTTCCCGTTTGTTTTCTGTATTCAGAGACACCCGGGGTGGGCAACGAAGTCGAAGAAAAAGAAGGAGAAGAAAAAAAAGGAAAAGAAAACTAAGGAATAACTAAAGAGGAAGAAAAAATAAATAAATAAACAAAATAAACGAATAAATGAACAAATAATTAATACGACACCGGGCGTGGAGATAATAATATATATATATATATTATATATATATATAGTAGCCCCTTTTTCTAAACAACATCTGATAATATCGTTTTGTTCAAGTTTTAAAAACGTCCGTATAGTAGTAGTACAGTACAGTACCGTGACGTCATTAACCGTGTTTCACATTCGTTAATAATAAAGGAGTAATAATAATAATAATATAAAAAAAAAAAAAAAGGAAACGAAAATATATATTGTGTTGTCGGTAAAAACGGTCGAAAAACTGCAGAGCAAATTGCCGGTTATAAATACTACCTACTACCATCATCACCCCGAACGTCTAGGATATCTCGTCTGCGACGTTTACGTATTCGAAATGAGCCTCGAGACACTCCTTGAGGCTGCGCGGTATGTCGAGTTGCAGGAGAAGAAACGAGAACGCGTTGCAAGCTCGTCCTCGGACCACGCTAGCCCCCACTTTCACCATCTTGCAGCAAGCGAGTCACGTGGTGAGTTGAACTGATATCTTGTATTATACCTTTTATTTTATACGTATATACGCATGTCTCTACTATACCTACCCTGTGTCTTAGTTTATATCCCTTTTAAATTGAAGTATATTTTTCCCCGCTGGAATATATGTATACCTATGTATAGTTTCAATCGACGATCTCTAATCTACACGATATGAAATACGCGCGTAAAAAAACTATTCATAATTGTTGGATATATCGCGATTGACATTTTATTATTATATATATATATTTTTTTTGCCACGTGCTCGTTATAGTTATGGAGCCGAACTTTTTTTTTAGCAATTTGTAGAAAATGTAATTCAAACAACCGTGGCAACATCGCAGTATAAGTATTGTAACCAGGCGTCCTTAATTCTGATCGTGAGCTTAAACTTAGAATCTTGTCGTTGAATATTAAAAATCCATGTCTGTCGCGTAATTATTTTTTCAATTTTTTTGCCAAATTTTTTTTTTTTTTTTATATTGATAGGAAAAATTTTGGGAAAAATTGTTCCATTTTTATCTTTTTTTTTTTTCTTTCTCTTCGTCGAAGTTTTATCGAAAATTTTCTACGTCTTTCAATTGGCGGTTCAAACGATCGCCGAAATGACGAGGAAATAAATTGATCCACTCAAAAAAAATGCGTTCGTATAGAAATTTATTATTGAATTCGAGAACTTTCAGTCTATACGATATAATTTTCAATCGATAATATATTTAGTACGATAATTTTTAATCTATATACGCGTAATTTCGTAAGAAATTGAAGATCCGGCGATAAAAAAGGAGAAAACAAAAAATGACTAAAATAATAAGAAAAAAGAAAAAAAAAAAAGAAAAAGAAGTTTAATAAAAGACATTATAAATGATGTTATACTGTGATTTTAAATACGATAATATGTGGGCGGTCGTGGGAGTATAAGGAGTGGGTAAACCATCCATGGGCTTCACACGTGGCTAAAATTTCTTTGAATCTTCACGAGAGGCCGGAATAAATGTGAAAAAAAACAATCTTCCACTTATAAGTTTCCACAGAAACCACTATATACCTAGTTGGTATGAAATTGTAACAGTTTTATCAAATTCTTTTTAATAAGTCGTATAGAACATTTTTTCATGATATTTCTTTTTGATCATGAATCGTAATAATAATCAAATATATATACGGTTCGATAATAATAATAATACATAATTTGATTTTCTTTTTCGTAGTACAAAAAAAAAATAGTCGGATTTTTTTTCTTCAATCATATTATATGAAAAGGAGGAAAAAAAAAAAAAATTAAATAATCTCTAATTTAATAATATAATTGAACGTTGACTGATTTTCGAAGAATTTTCACTCTTTTTCCATCTTGTCCCTAAATTTTTTTAAATTTATTTATTTATTTTTTTTTTTACTTGATGGTAAAACCCAACTCCCGCGTACAATAGACCGGGAAACTTTAGTCTTTGCCTGCGGTCAGGCGATGGTGTCGACTTCCTCATATACAGCGACTTATATACATACATACATACATACTTACCTACCTACCTGCCTACCTCTAGCTTTACCGACGGTTCGACCAAGAGAAAAAGAAAAAGAAAAAGAAAAAGCAAAAGAAGGAGAAAGATAGTTTAAAAAAGAGAGACACGAAGGAGAGAGACCGGTTCAATCCGCTCGGCTTGCCTATGGAGAACGGCTTCCTTCCTTCGTCGTCGTCGTACCTCGTGGTGAACTTTTGCGTTATATATCCTTCGTTTTCTCGTAGGTATAACCTACCTATAGCTGGAGCTACTACCGTGCTCCTCCTCACCTTACTTTACTTTAGTGTGATTCGATTGAAAGCCTAGCTCTAGCCCCTATACCTCGGACAACTAGGCGAATTGATAACCGCGAAGTATTACGTGATCTTTTTTTTTTTTTTTTTTTAACTCAAAATTTCCGAATTATTTTGCATTCAGGAGTCTTTACGCGAATTCGATTAAGTATTTTGACGTAACTCTATGTTATTTTTATTTTTTTTTTCTCTTCCTCTTTCTCTCTTTCTCTCTCTCTCTCTCTTTACGCAAAGTACGAAACTCGGCTCTCTATATACGGTATTTTATTAGAAAATATACAAGATGAAAAGTTCCGCTCAAATTTGAGGGTATATTCCTGCGTGTCGCACGAACCTGGTTCCTACAGGATCGATGCGAACTGCAGCAACAGCTGAACGGCCCCGACCCGGGCCACGCCGGGCTTTGCCCTAGCCTAGCCCCTCGCGCCTGGCGGGAGTTTCGGTCTCTTTACTCTCTTCTATACTGCAGCCACTCAACGAGACGAAATTATGACGTGCGTCTGGTTTCGTCCATTCTTTCTGCGTGGTGGTCGTTTAGAACAAGAAGAAAAAAAAAACAAAAATCTAGCTAAATTTGAAATTTGTTGAATTGACTATTTTTTTTTTCTTTTTTTTTTCTTACGGTTATTTTATATTTTACAAACGAAAAATTGAATTCAACGGGACGATATTATTATTCATCAAATTTGTGTTTCTTTGATGATTTTTCGGGGAAGTAAAAAAAAAAATAAATAAATAAAACTCATGGAGGAGTGAAAAATCGAAATGACAAATTTTTGGATATTATTTCCAAGTATATTATGTCTGTTAAATGATGTAATGATGATTGCAAGCTCATAAGATATTCGATTAAAATTAATTTTAGATGGAGAAAATTTCATCTCTATTTTGATAATAAAGGGTAAATAGAAAAGAGAGATAGAGAGAGAAACTGTCGTCGAAATAATAAGAAATATATTTAACTAATTTTACGACTTTTAATTATTGATATTATTTAATATTAAAAATCGTAAGAATTTTTCAAACTTTACTCGCGCTATTTTATACGAGAACTGAGGATTAATGTGACAAATTTTTTTCAACTTATTGATTTGAACAAACAATCAGAGCTATATAACTTGAACCCTGATAATAATATTTCGACCGTATGAAGAATTATAATTTTTATCCCAGTCCTATATTATGCTCCCGTGGAAAAGACACTGGCGTTGTACTAGATAAGTAAAGTGTAAGAACGAACCGGATTACCGTATCACAGTTTTGGTAACACACGAACGTATAACATATAACTGATGTAGTCTACGACGACGCGTGACTTGGTTGGTAAATTGCTTATAAAGTTACCATGGGTTATATATAATATATACTCACGCTCCTGAAACTATACCTGTACAGCTTAACTTTCAATCCAATATATTACCTATTATAGGATTTTATCTTGACATCTGTAGCAATTTTTATTCTCTTATACAAAACACACACGAAATTGGGATTTTGTTTAATTAAAAAAAACAAAAAAAAAAATATATATATATATTAATTTCGGAGATCATCTTATAAGGCCGGGTTGGAGTTCCGAACTCGAAACTCTGGAAGTCCAGAGCCCCGAAAATCCAAAAAAAAAAAGTCGAAATTACGGTCTATTTCACGGGATATGAAGACAAAAACTAATTCCATCTAATCTAATTGATCGTTCGGAACCTTGAAAATTCGCAGTGTATACTTTTCTCCAATTTTTCATTCTGTTTTCATTGAAAACTCTTGCTAATTAAGACCCGCGTATGACGTCAAATGTTGAATATAGTTACAACTCTTTACGTATATATGTATATTTAGTATTGGTATGTACATACATACGTACGGCAACTTATCGCAACGCGATATAATATCGTTGATATAATTATCAAGTTGTCAGATTATCAGCTGGTTATCACCAACAGCTTGCATCAGCTGTCAGACTGCAGATACGTTTACACACACGCATACATATACACGCTACATATCTAGGTATGGGTATATAATAGAGCGGGGTTAAATGTTTGATTGAAACTACGTCTGGAGAATGAACAAACTTATATACTAATATACGTCGACGTTAAACAATATATAATATTAATAATAGGTATATACATATGATAATATATGTGTGTATTATGTGAAAATATTGGACAGCTGATTGATCTTTTCGGGCTGTTGCCTTATAAACGTAAAAAAAAAAAAAAAAACAATTAGTATAATTAATAATAATGCACAGTTGCGTCTTTTGGATATAATATATGACCTTTGACCTATTTATATATAATTCGGCGAATGCTTTGAAAGAAAGAAAAAACATAAATAATAACTTATAAAAATTGATACAATTTGTTCCTTTTTTTTTTTTATTATTATTCTAATTTTCAAAAATCATTTTATCAAGATCTGTAAAATATACGAAAATTGAAAAGGTCAAGGATCCATTGACGATGTTCTTAAATCTATTATCTTGTTCTCGATTATCAACATTGGGTTTAGAGCTACAGATAGTTTATAAAAAAAAAATAAAAAAAAAATTACGTAAGGGATATTT
Organism: Rhogogaster chlorosoma; assembly: GCA_944452935.1. Taxonomy (NCBI): domain Eukaryota; kingdom Metazoa; phylum Arthropoda; class Insecta; order Hymenoptera; family Tenthredinidae; genus Rhogogaster; species Rhogogaster chlorosoma. The sequence goes on from OX101797.1 coordinate 25,183,174, forward strand.
GCGAATTTGGGGTCAGGCTGGGCGCGGCTAGGCCAGGGAGGAAGAGCGCGTGTTCGCGTGTTTGCGTGGCGCGAGGTGCGAGGTGCGGAAGGAACACGACCCAGGAGCTGATTTTAGGAAGAGGCTATAGAACGGAAAGGAAAGGAACGTAAGGGAAAGGAAAGGAATGGAAGGACCCGATGAACGGGTTACGTTTCGGCGCAGGGTCAATACACGTGGGTAGGTATACCTACCCCCAGGTCGCGGATCGACCTCTTCTTTCACGACTAATATGGACATTGGAGTTTTTAAGAAAAGGTGTCTTGATATAGTTTCTTATTTTTTTTCTTCGTAAAATGATCGTATAGAATTTTTTTTTTCTTTCTTTTCTTTCGTCTTCCTATCAATTTCGCATATTCAATCGAATTTATATATATATAAGCGATGGAATTGATTAATTGATATTACTAAAATCGTTGTAAATCTATATTCAAAAATGGCTATAGTTTCGAAAAAAAATAAAAAAAATTATATTCTCTTTGAGGGGAAATAAAATGAAAATAAAATCGAATAGACTAAATTAAAGAAAAAGCAAAAAAAAAAAAAAAAAGAATTTTTTATTCTTTCGAATTCGTGAAAATCAACAATTCTATTTGATATATATATATTTATGTATACATATGCGATAGTTTGAAATTTACTCAAGAAAAAAAGAAAAAAAATTGATTAAAGTTTACTTTGAAATGAAATTTGGAAATGAATTGTGAGAAAAAAAAAAAATGTTAATTTCTATAAATATGGGTAAACCGTGGGAGGACACCACGTACATCAAACGTCCTTGGTTGTCCTTCGAATTTCGGGTGGGGCGAGAAGAAGCTCTGAGCTTGGGGTTGTAGTGGGGGCAAGAGATGGAAGCGAGAATAAGATATAGATACGTGTATACCGCGGATCTTCTTGGTAAGAAGACGTTTCAACCGGGTCCTGGCAAGGAACACCGTCACAACTTTGTAGTAACCCTAACGTAAAGAAGACTCGATATCCAATATCCTATGTACAGAAAACCTCGAGAAGAAGATCGAGACTTATATATATACCTATACATATACATATATACATATATATCGTAAGAGAAGGAGAGATGAAAAGAGGAGGTCGTTTAATCGCAATAGCGCGCGACACGTTTTTTCGTATCCATCAAGATATATGTATATGTATCATGCACGTGTATACATAATACATATACGGTAGAAATGTTAGGAACTGGCCAATCCCCGGATACCTTGGAGAATCGCGGCGCGTCGCTTATGTGAAATGGGTGCGAAACCCTCCTCGAATAATATACATCCATATCACATATGTCAATGTAATATATGTATATTGTATACGTATGCGTATCTACTTATACAGGGTAACAGGCCGCGTGGGTGGTGCTCGAAATGTTCCTACCTCAAGTTCGGAGAGACTGAGTGTAGACTTATGTACTCTACCTGTACCCGGGGATATCAATTCCCTGTATATTCGAACCGCGACACCCTCTTCGATTCTATTTTCAAGAAAAATAAATAAATAAATAATAAACCCATTTCCGTTCACCCTATAATTTACACACATCCTTCAAATATCGCGTGGGTAGATATATATATATATACACTGTACATACATCCTGATTCTTATTTTGTTTTATTTTATTTTATTTTTGAATTCTTTCTTCTTTTTTTTTTTACTCCTGCTGAAAGTTTGGAGGATTTTATCCTCCGTACATTTCATATAGTAATGAACATATATATACAACCATTGAACATATCCTATATATATATATATTTGTTTTATATCATATATGTTGTTTTGTCACGAGGACAACGACGTTGCATTCGAATACTATCTGGATGTGGGCTTCGTGCTTATATACATATAATTATAAGCTCAACAGAGATAATATATTAGCCCCGGTTATCAGGTTGCGAAAATTTTGTTGAGATTTTAACAGAGGCGATTATTATTTCGAGTAACTGATTAGAATGAATTCTTATTTATATTGAACGCTGGTCAGTTTCTTTGAAGATTTATTCATCGAACGTACCTTTTATACCCTAATTGGTATTTTTGTCGTTTAGTTGGAAACAAATCAATGAATAGGTACTTTATGCAATTAAAAAATTAAAAATAAGAAGAACAAGTATATTTTCAAATTGATTCTAACTTCCGAAGTAATGATAAAAATTTACAAACAATGCATGTAGTTTGATTAAAGAAGAAAAACAATTACACGATCCTCGAGTCATAATGTGACGTGGCAATTCAGATCAGACCAATAATTTTCAATCGTGTGTACGATATTTTTTAGGAACTCGATACAATATTTAATTATTATTTATTTTATTTTATTTTTTCTTACCTTTTTGCTATTCTTAAGATTTTATTACGAGCGATGTAAATTTACACCTTCATAAGGTATATTGAATGCAGATAGGCGAAGCGATGAGAAATTTGAGACGATATAGTACTTCAGTATATATAACGACCGCCAATTCTCTCCATGAAAAACAACAGAAAAAAAAAAACAGTAGATTTTGATTCAATTTATTTTTCATATCAATCTATACATGAGAAAACTACATATTTCCTTTATACTTATTTTGCCGATTTGAAAAGATATCATTTTCTAAACGTGGTGCGGGGATAATGCTTTTCAGAATTTTTTTAAACTCAGGATAAATTGAATTTTATAGATGAATGAGAGTTACGATCCATTTATCCCTAAAAATAGAATTTATTTGCATTAAAAAAATTCTGAGAACCAATTATATCCACCACGTTTTTAGGAAATAATATTTCGTTCAAATTAACAAAATAGTTTACACTCTCGACTAGGGCTCAAAATTATCGTCTTTGGACACAGAATTTTTAGTGATTTTTACTCCGAAGAAAATCTGAATAAAATTAGAAGTAGACAATTATAGAAAAAAAATTATGATTCAAATGAAAAATGGTGAGGGAAAATCATTGGTCGAGTTGGCATGGAATACCTCATATATAGGATTTGAATTCGATAATTCCAGTTCTCAGTAAGTGGAGCTAATCCCACAGGTGTTTGGCACGTGGTATATTCATGAACTCTTATTTCTATAGGTATAACACCGTACAATATGTCGAGAAATAGTCGCACAGTTTAATTTTACCCGCTATACCTGCATACTAGAAAAATTTATTCAGGATGAAGTCTAATCAAATTTTATGAATTTTAACTTATTGAATGTCTATATGGTTACTCGGCGACAACGATAAACTCACTTATATTATCAGTTCGATGAGTTTTCGTTTTGACAACACCAGACAGATTGCCTATATATACTATCATAATTATTAATCAACGTTATTTCGAGCGCTGATCAATTTATTTCTCACTTTTTTTCCAAATGCATGAAAATAATTCATCCCAGAAAAAAAAAAAAATAAAAAAATAAAATATGTATAAATTAAATTTGTTAGCACTTTCCGAAAAGTTGAACGATAGTATATAACCATTATAGGGATATATATGGATATTCAGTCAGAGTCGGGATGTAGAGCTACATGATGCGTAGAATTACAGGGCCAATTTGCGTCAGACTATCGTATCTTCTCCCTTCTTCGTCTAACCAGAGTCTGGCAGAATATCTTGGTACCGGTCCATTGCCGCGGGTGAAACGTTCGGAGCTTGGTACGTTCTGATAGCGGCGGGAATTACTCCCTCGAGAAACTGCTCGTGGCAAGCAGGAAGTAGTCTTGCTTGGAAAACAGCTACTTCCCGAGAGAGAAAGAGAGGGAGAGAGAAAGGGGGATAAGAAGATAAAGGAATTTGTCGAGGAGAATTTTACCTAGTATCTAAATTATACGATCCAAGTCCGGAATTTAAATCCGCTTTCAAATAATAAGTCAGCTCTATTCTGGACCTGAATTACATTATTCATTATCTTACGTAATAATGCGAATGAAATTATTGGAAGAAAAAAAACAAAAAAACTTCTTTCCTCTTTTTAAAATTCGTTTTTTTTTTTGTTGTGTTTTTATAAATTTTCAGCCGAGGTTTCCACTTCGCCCTAGTCTCCTTTATACCTGTACACCTTCGTTTGAGTTGCAATTGAAATTTAAGCCACGTATTATACGTAGATATACATACAACGTGGAATACGAAACAATAGAAACGCGAGTGTAGCAATAAAGGCGTCAAAGAGTGTATAGTGCTTCTCTCGTTGCAATTATGATTCCGCTTTCATTTGTTCGTATAGAAAAAGATCGTCCATGTGTAAATCTGTACTTCGGGGATCGGATGTACACACCGGGAAAAACTTCTGGTCAGAAGATTTACCGATTTTATAAAATTTTTTTCTTTTTTATAAATCGGATAGCTGATTTTATACTAATTCCAGCTTTTACATTCAAGAACGACGATATTGCAATTTATTATATATAATACACAAGACATTATATATATATACGGAATCTTAATTCTCTTCTTTCGCCGGGGAAAAATATTAACGTCATCCACTCCCGGATGGGATTAGGAATTAGCAGAATATGTCTACTTCCCAGAGAAACCTGTAAATCCTGGAATTCTCAGGAAATTTGGCGATCATTCGGGGAGAGATTTTTGTCGACGAGTGAACAGATTTTTTTTTTTTTTTTTCAACACTTCGAATAACCAATTTAGGGATGAAGAAAAAAATCATTTTATTCGACATTTCTTTTTCTTTGTTTCATGTTTATGAATACTCAGTAATTCTGAAGAACGTAATTTTGTTTAAAAGGAGAAATTGTCGACGAAAAAAAAAAAATAGCTTAAGTAATCATAGCTCTGACATAGATCTGGTAAAATAATAAAAAAACATTTCTTGGAAAAGGTTAAAATTGTCGGGGAATTTATATTGTGCCAGGTTTTGGTAGACGCTCCGATTAGGATTTGGGTTGTGGGGCTGTTATTATCTAATCTCGAACTACCCTTCTGGAAATATTTGTACACACATGGATTCGAACTTCCCCTTTATTATATTTGTTAAATGCTATAGTATCTCCCTCTCTTCTCACACACCTATGTATATTAGATAATAAAAACGTTTTTTTATACGATTCCTGTAGCCTACTACTATGTTATAGTAGTTTAGTTCCTTCGTATATGGAATATAGTTGTAGAGCTAGAGCCTAGGCCTCGATGCTCAGTTCCCGCGCTTTCTTAGGTCACTGACTCTTAGACACGATACTGCAATTTACAGAGTCAGCAACTAAACACGTGCAAAGAACACTGCTTCCTCGTCCACGAAACTTCACTCTATCCTCACGCCATCGTACCTATACCTATCCACGTCACGGTTATATCGACTCTGTTATTTTCTTATTTAGAAGTGAAAGCCATTTTCGCGATAATTAATTAGTCCATTTTTTTTAATTCGTTTTTCGTACTCCTATATATAGTCCCTTTAGACCTCCGTAGTCACACCTCTGTAGAAACACGTGGTAGATAATTACACCGCGTAAAATCGACCCGACTGATTTTTCAAACGTCTGTCGTACGAAAAAAAAAAAAATATCTATCCAATTATTTTGAAAAAATAAAATTTTTGCAACATACTTTGAACATTGTAGAATATAAGTGGCAAAAAAAAGTCAATTTGAAAACAATACGTGTCTGTTAAAATTCTTAAAGATGCAAATGTGTTTCGGTGTAAAAAGTACTTTATTTCATTCAAAGACGAGTATTTAACCCAAGAGTTGAGAGTTGGGTTAAAGTCGCGGATAAATAGAAGAAGAAACAAAAATTCAAATTTGACATGTTACATGTATTAGGTAATGTATTTTTTATATAATATATATTGAGAGATGAAAGTTTGACGTCGAACGACGAGGAGTAGGCAGGAAGGTAGGTGGTAGGTAAGTGGTGGCCGTGAATGAGACACGGAAAGGTAGTCGTGGCCGTTCTGGTGTCAGTGACCGAGTCCTTCTCCTCCCTACCTTTATGCTACAACGCCATCTGCCCGTGTTCACCCTAGTGGTTTAAAACCTCGAACATAGCATCTCAACACTATCGTCATTTCGAGAAACGATCCACACTTGACTGCATCCTCGTACCTCCTACCTCTTCTTCGTCTTCTTCTTCTTCTTCTTCTTCTTCTTCTTCTTTTGCGCCCTTGTAAACAACCGGTACGATACCATGGCTCCTTATATTGCCTTTCGATTTCACTGTGTGAAAACATGAATAGCTGAACCTAGCTCAGTCCGCATTTGTTAATATCGAAATTCTTCTCTCTCTTGTTCTTCTAGTATCTTGTATTATCTTACCTATAGTCGACTTGTTACATTCTTAGCAAAGACTTTCCGTGATTTTAATAGAATTGTAAAAATGCAAACAGGTATTTTCTTCGTTGAGTCGCAAAAAACTTATACGGCTGAATAGAAACGTGTAAAAGTATTTATAGAATTATCGAGGAAACTAATGACGAGCTTGAGTCGCCGTGCAGGTTACAACAGATAATTGTAACGATTTGTAAATAATTGATGAGATTCTATTCGATCATATTGTTTTTCGCCGATCCATACGTAGCGCAAGAACTTCAGTGCGGTCAAGATCTATCGGAAAAAGTGCACGCGATGCATCGCCGTATACGTAAAACTCTTCTTCATTTCTTTCGCGTACTATAGACGAGTGAGCCAATGATTTCCTATGTTATGTCTCAGCTGAGTATAGCTATAATAAAGTAATCATTGATTTCAAAGTATATAATATATACGTATGTCTATATACCTACGATATATACGGCGTACAAAAACGATCCTTTCTTTCATTATTTCTCATTTATTGTTCCGTTCTGTATAATACGCTGTAGGTATATCATTTCACGAAATTCAACTACCTATTTGACATTTCCAATGTATTGCACAATTGTCAAGATTACACTGCACGAGAGGCCCTGAACAGAAATTTAAATTTCGTATACCGTGCGAAGAGATAAAAAGATTCCGAAAATGCAAAAGCAGGTCAAAACTTTTTGCATCACCGTCGCAGTGTCTTTTTTTTTTTTTGTTTTTCGGTTCTTTTGCTACAAATTATTTACTGCTATATGTATATCTATTTACTTGTATGGATATCTCTCTGAAACTTGTCTACATCCATAGTGTAGGTATATAGGTATAATAACGTAATAGAAATGTTTTCTCCTGAGCGCAGTCTTTATTCTTGTTGTTAGCTGGTTCGCGTATCTCGGGCGTAGTAGGTACCTATCTCATGCAAATATGCGAAATAATTTTGGTATACATTTCCATGCACTTTACAAGTCGTCATACTCTCGATCCTTGGACAGCAAAGGCTACCGCGTTAGAAGAATGAAGAAAAAAAACAAACTTATTTTGCGAATTAAGAAAAAATGAAAAATAAATAAAAAATCTATATATCTACTTATCATTTCTTTTCTTTTTCTTTTTTTTTTGATAATTATCTGCACGTATAATATGCGTGTACAGAAAAGGTTGAATTGTAGGTACGAGGTGCGCGGTGACAACGCGACTTCGTCCAGTTACATTACCGATCCCCTGCAACTATACCGTCCTAAAAATATCGTTGCTCTGTCGTTACACTCTCTGTACATAGGTATGTACGCGTATACGTATAGGTATGGATATATATATATATATATATATATATATCGTATACGATGACAGTTATCCGTACGCATATGTGCACGGTATAGCAACCGCCATAGTTGTTTTCGACTGCGCGTTTCTTTTACTGGTATAACTACTGCTACTGCTACTACCAGTGCAGAGGTGTGCCTATTTTTATATCGATAGAATTTTGCAAAAATAATAATAAAAAAAAAAAAATGAAAAAAATTCAGAGAAAATAGACCGACGTATGACACAGAGGTTCTTTAATCTTAAATATCCATAAATTCACTCTGAAAATTATATATTGATAATAATAATAATGATAAGTCCTATTTTCCCCTCTCGCGGTTACAAAGCGAAACTGTAAATTGTCTTTCGGTTGATTTCACCTAGTTCAACGTTAGCTATACGAGAGAGTAAGTCAGCAGCGGGTTGGCGGTGCTGGGTCGACGCCAGGCTTTTAAGGCTGAAGGTTTTCTGTACACGGTACGCGGGTAGTGGGGAAGCTTTAAGGCGGCAGCCGCGAGCACGCGGCCTGATCTTTAAACGCGCATGCGCATCATAGCCTGCCAACCCCCCGCCACTTCGACCCGGCCGCGTGGCGTCTTGATCAATTCACAACGTTGCCAGCTCTTCACGACACTCTGTGAATCCCCGGGTGAAAGGGGGAAGACGTGATTTGACGCGGCAGTTTTAATTTTTTTTAAACTGTATTACATTCATCGGGTCTTTTTTCTCTTCTCTCCTTATCTTTCTTTTTGGGTTTTATTGTAGATTCGTTGTTACTGATTCAGAGCGCGTAAACTTTTGTCCTTTTTATTCTCTCTCTCTCTCTCTCTCTCTCTCTCTCTCTCTCTCTCTCTCTCTCTCTCTCTCTTCCCTCCCTCTTCGCGTATATTTTTTCTCTCTTCAAGAATCGACCTGAACGGCGAAGCTGCGGATGTATTAATCCTGCTGTATCGAGCTGAATTTTATGTGATTTTAATGACAGACAGTTAATACAGCTGCAGCGTGCAGGTTAACGTTTTACGAATAGTCGATTACGAATCTTTTAATTAACTTATGCTGCTATATGCTATAAACGAACACCGCTTCCAGGATCTAGTATAGACGAACATGTGTCGCGGTGATTACGCCGCTTCGTAACGCGATGATTACGTAATTCGAGGTTCCTGGCTTAACAATTTACTCTGGCCAATCAAATCAGAGACTACTAGATTGCCCGTTATAGCGCTCGTTCGTAGCACAGAACCAATGCTGATTCTCAACACCCTTACGTTAGACCCTGATGCCAATTCAAACTGTTATGTAAGAATATATGTACGCGGAGTTTGATAAAAATGTATTTTACGCCGCTGAAGTGGTTTTTATATTTATTTATATTTATCATATTTCTTAACACGCCGAAAAGGTTGAGAAAATTTCTTCCTAAAATTCAACGCGTTGGGCGAATAATAATAAATGTTTATTTTTTATTTTTTTTATTATTAGTCGTCAGAATTCATAAATTTAACTACCTTATCGTAAAGGCCAGCACGCCAGACATCCAGGATGCACGTATGTATGTATAACGCGTCATCCTATCCCCGTTGTGAAATATTTTTGCACTAGATTTAGCTCTTCGTATATATTTAATGAATATTTTACTTTTTCGTGACGTAAGTTGATCTCCGCATTGTTAAATTTCGACACCTGTACAACTCGCCGTGTGTTTCTTTAATTTCATCTCTTTCTCTCTCTCTTTTTCTTCGACTCGCAGCTGCTTATCCTCATGTTTTTTTTTTTCTATACCCTAAGCTATAAGCCCACTACCAACTGTGGTATTACGGCGGACAAAATACGGGTGAATTATGAATGAAACGCGCGATTTCGAGTTCTCGGCCTTCCACGTGCGTGCGACAAATATTAGGGTTGCAAAAATGCGAGTTTCGGGAACGCAGCTGATCCGGTATACCTGTAAATTAGTGTAATTTTCTACCTCGCTTGGTGCAGCTGCAGTTTCCTTCGAAAAAACCGAGAATAATTAGGCGGTATTTTTTTACTTAAATTGTGTAGAAAATTACTCGTCTTGTTATGTTTCTATGAGGTATTATTTTATTTAAACTTTGACGAACTATATAATAGCCCGTACTAACAACTATGGAAGCGCAAGAGTTTTATCCTATTAACTTCACGATACTATCGCGCGCACCTAAGGGTTTCTAATTCACATTGCTTGACACTAGACCCAGATTAAACTGCAGAGATTATTTTCATCGAATACTTTATACCTACACCTAACTAGTTCAAGCGTTTCTCCATTCTTTTTACCTATCTTCGTCGTATTATGTACGAAATTGTTTTATCTTGTCGTAAAATTGTCTCATTTTTATCGATCCGCTATAGAAGAAAGAGAAGAGAATGAAAAACGAACGAAAACAGAAATAATGAATAGAAATGAATATAAAAGAATATAAAATCAAACTGAAGCGGATAAAAGTAAGGGAGAAAAAGGAGGAAAAAAAAAAAAAAAATGAAAAAGAAATCTTCACTTGAGACTCGACGTGACTCCCTCGTACTATCGAGCGGAGCTTGGTGACCACGTGGTCTCAGCTTGTTATTGTGTCAGCTAAGCACGTGGTCCTTGAAGCCATCGTGGTATTGACCCAAAGCCTTGACGACCCGTCGTTGGATGGAGACACCGTGCAGCGAGAGAGTTGTATAAAGAGTAGATCGTTGTATACGGAGTGTACGTACTTACCCACATTAATGCAGCAATTGCAACGTGGAGCGGGACGATGAATAAAGTAGATAATTCGGAGCTTCATTTTCTTTGATATTTAGAATACAATTTGGAGCTTTTAAAATTTTTGATGGAGAATTTATCGCAACGAAATTGGAGGAAAATTTAGAAAAGATGTAATTAGCTGTAGTTGAAACTGCGAAACAAGTCGACAGAGTGATAAATACACCCGATATTCATTTTTAGAATAACACATTATTTCGTGGCAAGGTCCGAAGCACATACACAGGTCAACTTGCCGAGTGGAATGCCCGATATTTGAACAGAGCTGAAAATAAATGAAGCGTAATGATTTGTTTCTTTTTAATGACAAGACCGACGAATTTCGACATTTCTTGGAACAAGACCAACGTTAGAATAATGCAAGTGAATACATCCGAGTATTGTGTTCAGAATTGGCTTCGTCGGTGGAATCTTGTCTGCCTCTGTCGTTATTCGTGAACAGGTGCTTTTTGCAGAGATCCGACTCTAACGTACCTAACGTGTGACATGTTATAATAAACTATACTATAGCATTAACAAATTTGGCTATAAGCCATGCGTTTTGGACGACGAATAGAATAAGAGATACGCAGCTATGTATCGCTTCAATCTTCGAACAGCGACGCGGTTTTACTTCATCGGTGAAATAATCCCAACGCGAGATCATTCTCAATTCTTTTAGCGCATTTCTTTTGTCTTAAATCAATCATATTGTTGATTGGTTTTTTTTTTTTTTTTTTTTTTCTTATTTCATGGAATATATATATAGGTATACATATGTATACGTAAACATGTATATATAAAAAAGAAGTAATTTCGATACAGAATTGGTAATCTTGAATTCTGTTTTTCCTAGATTGGAGACAATTCTTATATACTTACGCAATTCAAGCGACGTGTCCTTTTGGCGACCATATCTCCTCTCCTCTCTTTCTCTTTTACGCACTTCGTCGAAGAACCTCTGATAACCTATAGTTCGTTATGTTAGGTCGGGTACACTGTCGTCATTCTCGAATGTTGCGCAACTTCTTTGCCCACTGACTAAATTTTACTTATTTTTATCCCGCTTATACAACGCCTCGTGTACCTAGTACCACCGACCAGCAGCGTTTATAATGTATAACGAACAATATCTAACTACACTTTTATATCTCTCAAAAATAAAAAGAAAAACCATTTTACCCTTGCAAACTGTTGCATTAGTATTTTATATATGTATAGTTTTTTTTTCTTCTTCAATACAATCGAATTTCATTTCAATCGAAATTATTTCATATTCGTAAAAATCCGAAAAATCCGAAAATCAGACGTGTGTGATATTCGTCGTGTTCTTGCTTTTCTCGATCCAGACGAATCCAGTTATTATAGAATATCGAAAATCGTAGAACAAATTGTTTTGCGGTATATCTATGTATAAGCATTAGACAGAAATACGTAGCAAAAAAAAATCGACACTTATATGTCACACATGAAGTAATTAAATCAGACTGCAGATTACGCGACAATAATTTACTACGTACACTCCCTTTTTTTTTTTTCCTCTCTTCGTAAAGTGTTGAATTTTTATACTTCGTATTTTTTATCTTTTATCTTTTAATTTTTAATAATCTACGAATTCAGCAATACTTTTCTTATAGCTGGCATAACGAAGCATATAATATCTCGAACACGTGTATCAATGATGGAATAAATTATAAATTTAATTCCTTGTTTAGCGACTTATGTACGCGCATATATATATATATATATAGTAACCATCTGGTTGGCTGCTCGATGCTTTTGCAGCTTCCTCTCTTCTCTGTGTACATTATCATATTATATATATTATCATGTGACTTTCGGCCACATCACCTGCTGCTGCTGCTGCTTGTCTTATATAGTTTGCACACGTCACATTTCTGCACACTTTGCATATCTTAGCAAACTCACGTATATATATATATATGTGCTATATTTATTATCTGTCGAAAATTTTGTCGAGACGGTTTAATTCCTCAAACGCAGATAATATATACCTTCAAAGTGGTTCTCGACCATTTTATCAGTTATCAAAATTATCACTTTTTTTTTTCAACCTATAATCTAGCTTCTACGGATTTTTTCTTCATACACTTATATTGTTCAGTTAGAAAATTTATGAAAGTAAAACAGATAAATTTCTCCAATCTCTTATATCAATATTTTGACTCTTAAATTCGGGTATCGATACGTAAAGGAAATGTATATACATTATTTTTGTAAATATGTTAATGGATATAAAAATTCACCGTATTTTTTTGAACAAGGAATAAATTTTTTTTTGGTATATTTAAAGATTTTTTACTCTTCCTTCGTCATTTTCTCGAACACCCTGTATAACAGGTCATTGATAAGAGTCCGGAGTTTGACTTGCTGATCAGCCCAAGCAGGCAGGCTGCCAGGCAAGCCAATAGTCGGGAATGTTTGACATTGAGGGATCGAGTGCTTAGAATTGAATGTCCCCTGGCAGCAGGCTTCGTGAATCGATGAATTTCATTTCTCACCATTTGACCGGTGACTTTTGTCCACCGGAAACACTCCGTTTACGCTTAAGAATTTTCGATTTTTCAATATATATCCGCTCGTCGCGGTATACATAAATTTACAAATTTAAAAATTAAAAAAAAAAAAAAAAAAAATACGAATAAAAAATGGAAAAAAAAACTGTTCAATCCGACATATCGATCTATCGAGATTATATCGTGTCTAATTCGTTCTTTTCTTCAAAATTTCTGATTTCAGGTATAAAGGTGAAAAGAGAACGATCAGAACTCGATGATCTATTCTGTGAAGAAAAAATGCTCATCATTGATGGTGAGTAGATATTAATTCCTTCTATAATAACAATGACAATGGCAAATTTTATTTATTTGAATGATTAATTGTATAAGAAAATTTGTTATGTTTCTTATGAAATTGTTTAATTAGCAATGCATACGTGAGGATTGATACAAAAGTATAATAGAAATCGTATTGTTTCTAAACTTCTGGTAAAAGCTACACTGCAGCGTGTCGTAAAGCTAGTTAATTTACGTGACTTTAAACGGTGTCGAGAATTCATAGCTCGACGAGCAAATGCAGTGAGACGGGCATGGCAATTGACGAAACAAATGGCATCATCGTTGTCAAATGCATCACTCAGAGAGAGAGAGCGAGAGAGAGAGAGAGAGATAAAGAGATCGCGTGAGGCCGGGGCGAGGTAAAGGGCGAGGGAGAGAAGGAAAACGTCGCGCAGTCTGCATCGAAGACAAGTTTGACTCGTTTAGTCTTATAGTTTTCCAAGAAACTAATTCTCGAGGCGCCTGTTGGCTGCTGGCTCTCCTTTGACTCACTTTACGTAAACTTAGAACAACCCGGTGCCGTCTGCTGCCTTCAACCTTTAACTGTAACTCACCATATTCCGAGACTGTATTACGTAACGTCTATGCAGTATATCTATCCTGAACTCTTTATCTCATACCTTGTACACATACCGTGGCCGTATAATGAAATTACATTTTTCGGAACGCTCGTGAAGACTGCAAAGAAAAAAAAAAAAAAAGAATAAATAAATAAATTGATCAAATATTTGTATAGGCTGCCATATATTAAACACATGAGTTCAAATCTTTGAATACCTATACACACGTGGATCTCTCATCGCGCTTCAATATTTTTTTGTATATGAAAGATAATAATGAAATATCTTCTATTCGGGCGAAGTATAGCCGTGCGAAGAAACAACGTGTCCACGCGATACTTATACGATATTAGATGTAGTGAGAATAAGACGCTGTCTCAACCTCCCCCCCCCTTCCTCCTTCGCTCCGACACCCCACTCACCCCGTTCTATAGCCTTATGCTCCTCGTTGCTCCACGGGTGGGAGTTTCGACGGCTTTAACCCACCACCGAGCGCGGGTATCTCCGGACTATAGAGTAAAGACTTCAGTCGGCGTTCGCGACTCACGCGACACGAGTGTCAATACAACCTGTCCGAATCTATACATACGATATTATTTAGGCAAACGATAGATACCACGCCTGAAAAAGAAAAGATTAATCTTTACATCTGCACGCGGACGAGTTCAGTTAACGCATTGAAAATATAATATTTGTTACCTTCGCTAGCGACAGAGGTTTGAGTTTGTTTTTATTTTTTTATTTTTTATTTCTTAATAGAAATCGTAAATAAGGATGAGATTTTTTATGTGCGTGTAAAATCGTGCTTGTTCAAATACTACATGTATAAAAAGAATTGAATATAATTCTAACCGGAGTACGGACATTATCAGGACAATGATTAACGACACGAATATTTGTGGCGAAAAAATTATGTTTATTAATATCACGATTTAATAATAAATCGGTGAAAAATTCATTCGTTTATATTATAACGTGCGGTCGGGAAATTTAATCCCACTAGACAAGTGCCAAAGTAGTTATATAGTTGCAGTTGGCGGCTACCCCATAACACCATCCTATATCTATCTGCACAGCTGTTTCGTTCAATAGTGAATTCGACATTAAGGTGACAGTTGAGTGGCGTATTAGTGAATGGTTCTCCGTTTAACAGTGTACCAACGTCAGTTAATGTTGCGGACGTGTGTAATAAACTTTGGCGAAACTGAATTTCTTCCAACAAAGTTTATAATTATATATTTTTACCCCCTTCTTCTTCTTCTTCTTCTTCTTTGAAAAGTGAACATTACTTTTCACAGTATCCGCGGGTTATTTACACTGCCAATTATTTATTCATCCCCGATATATCGGTCAGTGTTTATATATTGATAATCAATTACATATTCGAAAAGATAAATAAAAGTGTAGAATGATCAGAGATGTGATTTAAATGAGTTGAAAAAAAGACCCGTGAAATATAGTTTAGAAATAGAATTTTTCTTTCGTTATTTATTGCTAAAAACAGAAAACAAAAACAAAAAATTGCACAGATCCTAGAAAGGATCCCAAGTTTTTGTTTTGGATTGGACAGAAGGAAAAAAATGGGAGTTTTGTTGCTCGGTGAAGGGACGCCGACCGTCCAGTCACGTAACATGAATTTGGTTAACAATAAGCCGTCGAATATTGTTCCGGGGGTTTGCGAAACGAACAACAACATAGGAGGGGTGCGAGACGCGAATAGTCCAACATCAACGAGTCACGTAGTTGGGATAATCGGTGTCGTTGCTACAGACGATTCTGTACGCTGGATGCCACCTCCGCCAAAAAAGAAATGGATACGGCATTACCTATTGGGTAAGCGACCTTGACACTTTCGGTAACGATATATATTCCTAAAGGCTGGTGACAAAAAATTTTATCATTTGATCATTAAAATTTTTGTAACAAGAGAATTATTTTTTATTTCATTTTTTTCTTTTCTTATTTCTTGTATCATAGTTCTTTCGCTTATTATATCTCATATTTTGCCTTATTTAAATACAAATTCAATCGCGTATTGGCGTGGCATTAACTGCACAGAGGCTGTAAATAGTCTCCGAGATTTGCGACACGATCGCGACGCGACAATGTATTATACCTTCGCCCGTATTGTAATTTGCACCACGTGAATGACTCATCTATAGCATTTACGTATTGTACAAGTACGCGTGTACCCATAACTATATCTACCAGCCTTGTTTCAATCCCGATGCTTGTTAACAATGATAACGATCTTCGCGGAGGGGGGAGGAGGGGCACGTGGACGTTATATGTGGGCTGCATATATGCTACCTGCTGATCAACTACCTTGGTTATTGCGTACACGTGTTCGATATTCCACTAACCATTTGTGTATCAGGATATATATAATATATATGTATACGTAGGTACATTATTCATAATATGGAATTTTTTCTTTTTTTTTCTTTTCTCTGTTATTTCAAATAATGATTACTGTCTATTATGGGATACGTGGTATAGTATGTACTTCGTTACATATTCCATTCGCATTATATTACACTTTGAGATATATCCTTTAATTGTCATTTCTTCTATATTATATCCGTTTGGTATATTTTCTGCCCCCCCCCCCCCCCCCCCCCCCCCATTGTTTATCTTCAGCATTCATTTTTTCCTTTCCCTGTTTCCGACATTATATGCGCTATACGTTCTCTGATCTATACTTTTAACTAGTTTATCTGCGTTATCTCGTAATATCCTGCTATGTCGTTTTCTTCTTGACTTCACCGCACAGATGAGTTTACAATATTTAATTACAATATATATATATATATATCAAAAGAATTTCTAGTTTATGGGAAAAATCGTAAACCTATATATCCTGATTATTTTCATTGCGGATTTTTATCACATGTCGTTCAAACATATATATAATCTATCTCATATTTTGAATTTAAAATCTTGAATATAGATAATTTGTCTGACATAAATGATATATTTTTTTTTTTTTCCATTGTATAAATTATTCTTAGGATAAATAGGATATAATTATATTCAACAATTTTCAACGATTATTTTAATTTTCATAATTATGTAATTTTTTTTAATTTTTTATCGAACTATAGAAGAGCTATGTTACATATTTGTATGTATAGTGACGAGGCAGGGTGAGATTAATTAACCGCATATTCATATAAATATAGAATTCAATCATCGTGTTATATAGTCGAGGTTGTAGAAATTTACTGAAGCCAAAGAATTTGAAATTTCATTCGCTGTTCTTGATTTACGGGTGTGGCAGTTAAACGCGGACGTTGATAGTCTCAGTATACCGAATGTATGTACTTAAATCTTTGGATCGCGCGAGCCACGTGTTGGGTGAAATATATGTGGATACATTTTTTCTTCTTCATCTTCTTCTTCTTCTCCTTAGCTTGATCCCATAATGCCTACGGGCTAACAGTTTCGTACCGCAAATCCGCGCTCGATGGTATACAAGTTTTGATTAGTTACCATCGGATAATAATACATAGATCTTGATATATAGAGAACGAACCCGGGGTCGAAACATGATCTAAAATAACCCCCTAGCATCTCGTAAATGCCTGTACCGAAAATATCCTAGGACGGCATCAAAACAAAACTAATTTAAGAAACGTGGTGGCCGAAGCAGCGGGGCTAGGCGGTACAGCGGTTCGCTTCTTCTTGCAAACCACTATCCAAGACCGAGCCAAATACCGTATATTCGTTACGTAACGAAAATTCACCTCCAATCAACATAATATCTCTACGTTTTCTCGTTTTCGATCATATTTATGTCTCACTATATGTCGCAGACTAATCGATCTGAAACTAACATTCGCCACGCGGAAAGTATGCATTGAGCTTGACGAAAGGCAATGCAATGAGGAAAGAAAGAGTTTCGATATTTCATTTCATTTCATTCATCGAAAATCGTTACTTTAATAAGTAAATCGATGATTTATATTCAATACGATCAAACAGCGTAGGAAGAAAACTAGGCTGGAAAGCACAGTAGCCCGCGCGGGACCTTGCAGTGGCCACGGTGGCTCG
This sequence comes from Rhogogaster chlorosoma, assembly GCA_944452935.1. Lineage (NCBI taxonomy): Eukaryota > Metazoa > Arthropoda > Insecta > Hymenoptera > Tenthredinidae > Rhogogaster > Rhogogaster chlorosoma. The sequence continues at coordinate 25,201,023 of OX101797.1, forward strand.
CGAGTAGTTGGGTGTGTAGCTAATATACTTTGTGCAAAAAAAAAAAAAAAGAAAAAAGAAAGAAAGAGATGAAAATAATTTCGCAATGCTTAATGACCCGGCATCACTCCACGAGGAGATTTTAAACGCGAAAGAGTCAAACCGACTAAGACGAATGGCCAGTTGACTGCGGCTGGCTTCGCTTCTCCTTCCCCTTCTACCTTCTTCGTCTTCGGCTTCTTGACTTTTAAATTTAAATACCCTATACCTATCTATTGCGGCTGGTGGAGAACACTGAATGATTATTCAGCTCGGATATATAACAGCTGTGTAGGTATACAGTTTTCCAGCGAATATCCGATCATAATTTATTTAACCTATTCTTAAGCCTCGGTATCTTTATCGATCTTCTTGTTTGGCATAGGAAACGTTATAGATTGCATATTGCATCGATCTATTGTAATTATAGTCTCTCGGTGTTTAATTTTCATTCAATTTGCTTTTGTTTGATTTTTTTTTTTTTTTGTCTGGTTGAAAGAAAGTTTCCCTGACCTTGGACCTTGGCTCTTATAATTTGTAACTGAATAAGCTTAACAGCTGCAACCGGTAGATAATTTTCCCGCGAACGTAACCTTGAACGAAAGAGAGAAAAAAAAAGTAAAAGAAAAGAAAAGTTTTCTTTTTTTTTCTTTTCAAATAAAAAATTCACGTATAATGAATAAAGAATTGTTGCTTATTTTTCCATCTTATTTTATACACACGTAGATTTATCATGAGATTTGTCGGCGAATTCGCATCGCGTTAAAAACTGATCGATGTGTTATATAGGAAGATGCATAAATTATTTGAACAGTAATAATGATGATAATAAATAGAAAAAAAAAAAAAAAATACGTGAAAAACGTCAAACGATCCGCAAAGCTCCAGGTAACGAAACGTAGGTGCGCGTCATCCTTAGCGACCGTCGGGTTTTGTCGAGGCTGCCGAAACTTGCGGAGGTCGCTATTTTTGGGTCAGGGCTCAACAAGCGCGTCTCCCCACTCCGTAGTTAAATCACCTCGCCCCAAGCGCACTCGTACTCCACACTCGCTGTCTCCTTCTCCTTCTCCTTCTCCTGTTTTACCCCACCGCCAAAATCTTTCATATATATTTAATATTTATACTCAATTTTCCATCGATATAGTTTTGAAAAATCTCGCTGTAGTTTCTACGTGATATATTAACATCATATTTATAATGATAATTATTAATTATATGTATTCAATCCAGGTTTTGACCCTATTTAGTCGATTAGATAGTATTTAAACTGTAACTCTGGCTATGGCACAGGTCGCGCTGATTTCTGATCAGATGTTCTTTTTCGGGAGGACGCGGTTCGCGCGTTACATCTCCCTCCTCTCTCGCACGCTCTCCCCTCCCTCTCTACTGTATTCGCCTTGTTTTGTAGCGTGACCCGTCGCGCTCACGTGGTAAAACACACGTCTCTACATACGCGGCAGATTTATTCACGTGTCTGTGCGCGGACGCATAACGTGTAGGTATGCACGATTACGTTTTTCGTATATCAACGCGCGTCGATGCTTCTGGCTACATATTTATTATCGTCGAATTAGTTGATATTATGAGATATTTATATATCTATAAGCATTTATAATGTATATACTTTTTGCGATGATTTTAAATGATCTTTAGCATTTTTAACTTGGATATTCAGATTAAATCGGATCTTTGTATTAAAAAAAAAAAAAAAAAAAAAAAAAAAAACGATTCAATTTCATATAAAAAGCTAGGCAAATTTCTCCGAATCGTATCCGCAGATCAGCGGAAAATTTTGACCTGAAATTTTTTTTTATGACTCGTAACTATATATATATTATGGATTATTTCTAAATTGGAGTCTAATGTTTCTGAATCGAATTCATATATTTAAATGAATATCAATAACCCGAGATATATATGTTTTTGCCATTTTTATTTCAAATCATTTCATATAACGTATATATAATCAATCATTAAAAGGATTTTACATAACTTCAGTCTTCTCTCATATTTATTGCAGTAAATCTGAAAATTGTATGTGTATGTATATACGTTAGAACAAAAACAAAACGAAGAAGAAAAAAATAGAAATTAACCCGAGATATAATAAAAATAGAGGAAAACTGATGAATTGAACTATATAATATACGGTCATATGCATATATTTATTGATAAATAAATTATTCAAATTTATGTCCCACCGGATCTTTTCGTATTCTATTTAATAGGTTTTTTTATGAGTTCTGGCAGTGTCACAAAAATCTCTGATACTCGCTTTCGCTCTAATGATCAGTCTGTCTTTATTATTTATTATTTTTTATTTCTTGTATCCCATCTTTCTCCAACGTTGTGGAAAAGATTGAAAGTTCAGTCTGCACGGTTAGAAAAAATAAAGTCATAAAATTTTTTGATACCAGTCGATCGGTATAGAATAGAAAAAAAAAAACGATCCTTCTATAGCTACAGCTATAATAATCGACCTCGGTCCTTTTGCTGAACTTTTCGAAACTTCACTTCCTAGAAGGTTATTAAGAGCTGGAAATTGTTAAACGTCGTAGTGATGCATGTCCGAAGCTAAGGCCCCTTCCTTAGGGAAAGGTTTCTTGCTCCGTTCAATCCAGGAGAAGTTTCCTTTCTCCTTGAGGTTACTAGAGTCCGTTTTAAACAACTTGACTCCAGCTTGTGATCCAGATTGTGAAAATTGACGAAGATCTGAAATCGCGATAATATTCACGCTCCGATTCAACAACTAAGTATGTAATAACAAGTTTCCGAAAAATTCGTAACGCCAAACGCATTCTCTGTATCGTCATTCTCGTTTTGTTTTATTTCTAGATTTAAAGGTGGAATACATCGAGTAAATTTTTAGTTTTCGTTTTCGTTTTTTCAGAAATCCTGAACCGTATTTATAGTTTCTAGCCGAAATAAATTAGCCATAATAGTTGAGTTAGCTGTTAGAATGTTTATGATTAAAGTACGTTAAGTGGTCTTTGAGATTTTTCACCGTCCGAAAAGACGCATAGGCATAGCTAGTTGATCAAAGAAACGTTTTAAATGCCCAGGCTTTCCTTTTTGTTTTCGAAGTATACAGAAAGTGCCTCGATTAATAATCCTTACAAATCTTTCCTAGCTCGAATTTCAAGACGGAATATATATCGCGAGCAATAACGCCCACTCAACGTCCGAGGAAAATAGGGCCGAAAAAAAAAGAGGCAATTTATATTGCAGATGGATTTCATGTCGACGTTGTATTTATCAAATTGATGAAATAAATTAAGGTATTAAAACACCTCGATCACGTCTGGCAGCTTTTGTATAGATTAGGTTTATTTCTGGATCAGTCCATTATCCGGCAATGAATCAACCGAGTTAATTGAAATTCATTGTATCTCTGTAACCTGTTCCGCCTCACGTTGCCAGACACGCTGCCAGTGTCGTGGCATATGTATACTTACCTAACATTCGACGCATCGGACGGGCATCTCATGATACTTGGATTTTACATCGAACAAAAGTATAAACGGATTCGAGAAAATTTTCTAATTCTATGCAGTTAGGTACACTAAATCTATTAAACTTCATCGTTTAAGGTTATATATTATATATTCCTTCGTTCTACACTAACAGAAATGATTTAGGTTTAAATATATGAATATGCGTAATTTCAGGTTAAAATTAATTCTGAAAATTTTTGACCTATATGACTTTTTATTAGTTTTATTTTATTTTATTTTATTTTTTTTATTGCGGAATTTATAAAATAAACTTCAGATATGAACAATTGTTGATTTTCAATTGCAGTTTTGAATGGATATTTTTTTTTATAAATAATGAATGAAAATTGTGTCTTTAGAACGTTGGACGTTATAGGAATATTTGAAATTCTCCTTCTATTTGGAGGGATAAGAATATTTTTATGGGACCGGGTTGAAGTTCCGAATAGAGTAAAAATCCCGAATTGGTTTGAGACGATTTCGAGACCCAGACCTCAGAAAGTCTAAAAATCCGAAAATTTTGGTTTATTGCTCGGAATGTGAAGACAAAAAATAATTAATTCTGATCGAGATCCTTTTTACGAAAACCCATTTTATCTACCTACTTCAATCGATAATTCGGATGTCATCAGTAATTGATATAGGATTTTAAAACTTGTCTTTTTTTCCCCCCGTGAAAAGTATTGGGGAAATTCCCTTTCTAAAAACTAACTGTGAGTCAATAATATTTTAATTCAGAATATTAACCGCTTGGGATTTTTAAAATTCGAAACTTCCACCCGGCCCCATTTTTATATAAAACTGCATGGTTCAAAAACTGCATCTGATCGAAGTAATTTATAAAATATAAAATTAACGGTCCGAATTCGTTTGAATGTTAACATAAGCCCTTTCCTGTTTCTTTTCTTTCTTTCTTTCTTTTTTTTCTTCTTCTTTTTCATACTATAAAAGAAGAGAATGGTCGGTTTTAATCGGGCAAGTAAATTCATTCTCACGGTGCGGCTCAACGTGCCAGGGATTTCCTTACGTAATAAACCGGCATTAAATCAATCGGCTCGCTCGGAGAAGACACGGAAAACTTGGACGTTTTATAGCTGCAGCAAATCTCTTAAGATCTAAATCCCTTGGTAATTCCCGCGGTATACAGAATCACGATAATATATTATTATTTTATTTTATTTTTTTTTACCATATTTTTTACTCATTGTTAGATTTGTAGGAATAAATTTCATAAAAATTATTCTCTTATCAGCTATAGGTATCAGACTATAAAATAGAAAAATCGGAATAAAGACACTGACAATTAGTATTTCCTACAGATCTAATCATACACCCCGTGTTTTTTTTTCTAAATCATCAACTCCGACAAGTTATATCTCAAGTACGTGTATCCGGAACGATATTTTGTTTTTGCAAATAAATGGAAATAAATCTAAATCCTTAAAATCTGATGGTAAAAAAAAAAAAAAAAAAAAAAACTGGAAATCTCAATCAGTTCTAGTATAGTTGTACTCAATTTTCTCGAAGCAGTAAAATTTTTTTTTTTAATGTATTTTTATTTTGATTTCAATTTTTTTCTCTCCTGTTTTTAACACTTTACCAGTTTTTGGCAAAAGTGAGGGTTTTTTGTTAAAAAAAATGTTGTTATTATTATTATTATTATTTATTTAATTTCGGGCACACAATGTACTTGAAGTTTGTACGCGGTTTTCACCCGGGTATAAGGTACCTTAATTTCAGTCGAGAATAGATTTAGGAAGCTACCAGAAATGCAGCGAGTCTGCCAACTCCTGTTTGGTACCTACATGAATGAGTTAGTTAAATGCGTGCATACACGTGGCGCTCATTAGTGATTTATATACTCAACTAAAGTCTCAAAGCTATAGGCGATCCTGAGCAGAATCAAAACTAAAACAGCTGTCCTATTTATTTGCCGAATAGACCGCGACGATTAGGTGGGTCCAGCTGAAATCTCTAAGAGACGTTTACGACGACGTTAAAACCATTACCTAAAAAAAAAATCTTGGTCTAATTTTATTCACTGCGAATAGAAAGTCGAAAAATAAAAAATTGAAGTTATAGTTTAATTTTTTATTTTTTTTTCTAAATTTGTTCAATTTATTTTGGAATTTTTATGTTTCATTCTTAACCACTGTAAATTCTCTTTCAATGTGATGTGTATATACGTAGCGGGTTAGTTCGCGGCTTGCTGTATATTCTCGGGCTTATTGTTAGTCGAGAAAAGGATCTTTGGCTAATAATAGACTCCTGCAGTAGATAGAACCGAGTTCGGCCATTCAGAAGCATTTCTGCAATGGTCGGGGAGCAGGTCAGAATGAAGGAATTACGAGCAGAGAGTTCGTTGTCTTCTGCACTCCGAGACTACTGACTATCTTTGGAATCCGAGATAATTACATAGAATGAAATTCTGCGATGGGCTAGTCGGCTAGCCGCACGTCGCTTACAGTGCCAAATTGTTCGAAGGAATTTATTGCTTGGAACAGATGCCGTTATGCTCTGCCATACCGTAGATATCTTTTTTTTTTCATTTTTATTTAATTGTTTTTTTCTTTTCTTTCGATTATGTATAGTACATAACTTACGGTACATAATTCTCTTCAAAGTATTCATCTCATTGATATTATATTTATTCTATGAATAGATAAAATTCAGCGAAATTTACAGGATTTAACTGAAATTTAATTTTTAAGTGAAATAGGTTTTTAAGATGATATCCTCGCCCTTTTCAGACTCGCGTAATTTATCAAACGAAATATATATGTGATACGGGTCAAACGGAGTATAGAAACAAAAAAGAATGAAGAAATAAATGTCCAAAATTTTGATCTAATTATATTTTTTTCGTTCTTATTTTTGTCGTTGCAGAGGAGGAACCCGTGGAGAACAATAGAACTAATGGAAATCATTACGGGATACAACGAGCCAGTCCGGTGGGTTCGAGTTCTCGGGGTACACCACCCACGTCAACACATCTAACGACGCTACACACCTCGCAACAGCTTCACAACAATCACAACAATTCGCATAATCATTATCTAGATAATCATAATTCGAATCATTCGAATCATTCGTACGGCGGGGGTCCCTTAGTCGTTGATTTGGAAGCCAGTAGCGACAGCAAGAGACATCGGAATGGGTAAGTGCACAGCTGCCAGATTATTAGCCAAAATATGGAATATAAAAACGCCTCATAATTACAGACAGAAATTAAATTATATCAAACGTGTTTCGAATTTATTTTCTCATTCTTCTAGTTTTCATTTTTGCAAAACTCTCTTCTTTTCTTCTTCTTCTTCTATTTCTTTGTTGTTGGCCACGGAACGAAACATAATAATTATTGTCAGATATCTTCTAAGTTGCAATATTATCGCTATCATCGAATTTACTGATCATTAATTCGCCGATATGTCTATCAGACGGTTTAATCTACGACGCACGTGGCTTTATAATACACGTGGAGATAGTGGCTATATATAATACCCGATCAATCAGTCTCCTGCTTTTTCTTTATTTCTAAAACTGTTATTCTGCTGATGTAACTGCATACGATCCGTATCGGGGGTATTACAGCTTCGGTTAGTTACCTTTTTTTTTTTATTTTTTTTAATATCAAATTGGAAGAATATTAGATTTTTCGTTACCTAACACGAGACGAGGAGAGCTTGTCAAGAGGATATCATAGGGTAGGGATTAAACTCGTTATCCTTTCGTTCCTAGTTACAGTTATGGGAATTGAAAAAAATAAATGGTGAAAATTAAATAAAAGTGCAAAATTCGAATGTACGCGTATTTTGACATATTTTGCAGTTATCTAATTTATAGTTTTCTCGATGGTTCTTACGTCAGTTTTCAAAAAAAAAAAGACTCACATATAGCTGCCGCAAAATTCGATATTTATTATATAAACGAAAAAATTATTTATCGTTCGAAAATTTGCGAGCAAAATTCCTAAAGCTTAATTCGAACGATTCTATACTCTAATAACCGTATAAGTAAAATTGCGAGAGGGAATAAGCCACTCAATTGCTCATTGCTCGAAGTCTCTTTTGGCTATATTGAATGCGACACGTGCCATTCGCCGTCTTAACGATAATCTTACGTAACATTACTGCCTCTGTCTCTTCCTGATGTGCTGAATTATTATGAACAGTTATTCAGCGTCGCAAGGTTCAGTTCTTATTCTACACGTGGCTTAAGTTATTGTTTTTCTTTCTCCATTTCAACAGCCCATGTGTTATCCGGTCTGGTACGAGGGAGGTCCATAATAAATTAGAGAAAAACCGGAGGGCTCATTTGAAGGAGTGCTTCGAACTTCTTAAAGGGCAATTGCCAGTTCAGGACGAGAAGAAATCATCAAATTTATCCATCCTCCATGCCGCCATCCGACACATACAGGTGAGTCAGTTTCAATCGTTTCCTAATCTTAATTAAATCCGACAAATAAATGTCCCAATATATATATAATATGCACACGTGGTAGAATTGTCATAATTTCAAATGGTTCATCTTCAAATTATAGTCTCGACGTTCATGATGAAAGAAGGATTTTTTATTATTATTATCATATTTTTTTTCATAATCGTTTGATGTTAAACGAAGTCAGGATTATTTTTTTCCCTCGTTGCTTTCAAAGTTCGTTTATTCTTTGATCGTTTGAAATTAATAGTTAATAACTATCGGAGTTTATGATTGAGATTTTTTTTTTTTTTAATTTGATGAAAATGGTTCTTTTTTTTTTTTCTTTATTTTGATAATTAACATATTTCTGTTTCTTTAAAAAGTGGCGATATAAATTCTTCCTTTCGTTTGTCGAGTAATTTAAGGAACTAAAAAAAAAAAGAAAAAACATGAAAATTGAAAATTAAAAAAAATAAAATAAAATGTGATCTCGTCTAATAAAAGCGTACGGTTGAGAATTTGTTTGAAAATTTTTTAGAAATGATTTGTGGTTCAATTTATAAGCCCGAAATTTCTGGCTAACTGACTGAGTGGCTCGCGGGTTTAACACTTCGTGTAAACACATTTCCGGTTATTTTTATTCTTAGTTTCGGACGCTGGAAAAGAAGAAAAAAAAAAAAATCTCCGGTAATATTTTCGTATGAAAAATTGCTGCGGTTAAGCGAAAGCATAAGCGATCTGAAATTTAATAATCCTACCGATTCGCTAGATTATGAATAAAAGCCTCGTCATTTATAATTCAATCCTTTGAGTTATTATTTTCTTTTTTTTTTTTTTTTGTCAAATTCGGAGTGGGGGCGCGCGAGAAATAACAAAACTGCATTTTAAATGGCAAAAGCTTACGTTACCCTAATGTAATTGATGGGTTAGAAAAATACGGGCTAACCGCATTAATTTGGTAACATCCATCTAGATAATTCGATACTGAAGACACATAATCCTGAGCTTAAATATACTTATACCTACTACTTGGAAATTTTTTTTTTAAAGGTATAGGCATTATTTTGCCCTAGATCGCGAGATACTAATTTGAAACCTACTTCCGGTCACCTGTTCGGATATTTTATTATTCGATTTAATCGTGGATATGCGGGGCCACGAAAATAGCCACGTAGGTACCTATACAATATCTGTCGCCATAAATAAATCAGAGGGAAAAGGAAAGAAAATAACAATTATTATTTTATTTTGTTTGTTTCATATTTTTTTATTCATATATATATATCTTCGTTGGATATAGTTTTTCTCTTTTATTTGATTTTATCGCGGATCATATTATAGCGAAATGTTGACCTACGCGGGTGTCTTACAATTTAAAGACCTTTAGAGAATTATATATACACGATTATTATTTATACAATTTTATAAATATATTATGTATTACATATTTATACTGGCTTCCGGAAGAGCTGGCAGGTCGATGTCAACGAGTCGTATGGCTGGATGTAATAATATACATATTATACTTGGCACCAACGGGTTTTTCTTTGAAATTATTATTATTATTATTTTTTTTGTTTTTCTCGGACGATTTCAAAACCAGAAACCTTCTTTTTCTATAATATTTCAAACGATTGAGCTAAATACTGAATTTTCGCACATACAAGTTTGATCTTTTGCGACACACATTATCTACATTTTTTATTCTTACAAATTTTCACGGTATTCTTGTTTTATTCCATAAAATAAATCGGAAGACTATTTTCTGAAAAAGGTTTATTTCGGGTTTAAAAATTGGATAAAATTATTTCCAACGATCAAACAATTTGTTCGAAGAAAAACAGCTGTTCCATAGCAAACTGTGAATGAATCGAAACATTTGTAAACCCTTTTTCATAAACCAATATCATTGGGTGGAAATTACAGAGACTCAAAAATATTTGAAAATAAAAAAAGCAGTTCGATTCAACACAAGTAAATAATATACATTCACATAAAAAAAAAGAAAAAAAAAAGAAAAATCGTAAGATACTGCGGTATACATATTTTGAAAACAAATTCTGTAAAATATAAGTCTTCTTCTTATTATTCTTATTCTATGAGATGTTTGTTTCGAACGACTATTTCCTAGATGATCTCGTAAGAAATGAGCGACGAATTGTCGCCGTAGGTACAATTCCCCTTACAAAGCGACAAAAGTACGCTAACCGCAATCGCATATACATAATACAAAGATCACTCGATCTGTCCGTGTGTGGCAGTAACAAATCGAGTCTCTGGGGTTCGAAGCTGGTATAAATCGACGTCTCGTCGATCAATTACTGTCAATGTTGTATCAGAAATTTCAACATGGCCCCGACGAAGACAAGTCTTTTTACGTCTCGTTATATTATAGTCGCATATAACAGAATAGGAGAATAGCTCGGAGATAGACACACCGGGTTGAGGAAGGCTTCGAGATTGTCTGGGGTATATATCATTGTAACGTGTTTATATCGAACGTATTACGAAAAGACGGTGTGGCACCGTCTCTATGCCGCCTCAATAGCCAGTAGCGCATGCCAACAATTAGGTAGTAGCTAACTCTCAACGTTTCTTATGTCAGACGGGCGTAGGTCGGCGCTCTGGTATCCCCCGCGTCGATCGAACCTACGCGCGCGACGTCTCGTTCGTGTGTGCAGTTTCTATACGTGCGTGACGGAGGACGCGACGGTGTGCCGAAGCTGCGCGTCCCCGCGAAGGTCGTCCGCTTCCCACTCCTCGGTCATCGTTCGAACGTTTCCCCGTCCTCCCCCCCTCCCTCCCTCTCCGCCACGTATCACCGTCTGTACAGATCCCTCCTCTACCGTTTCTATATGTATACTCGAAAACTGCGACATCCCTCCCTCATTCAACTTTCCGTTATCGGGAACCACGTGACTAGAGACTCGAGCGGCCATCATCGTCGCAACGAACAGCACGCAGCTGACCGCGTGTTCGTTTCCTGATGCATATATATACTTATATATACTATACGCGTAACTATATAGCTATATAGGTTTTATATACGCTTCGTTTTGGCGACGGTGATGATTTCGTCCGTAGATTATTGGGGTCGGAAAGCAATGGGATTTTTTTTTTTTTTTTGTCCGTTTTTTCTCGTTTCTTTTTGTCTTTTGAAGCACCCATTGAATTTTTTTTTATTTTATTTTATATATTGGTTGGGTGCCGACCCTGACCCATGAGTATAGAGAGAAAAATCGTATAATTAACGGTAGAATTAAAGTGTCTTGAAAAAGTCAAGAGAATTTTTTTTTTTTTTTTTTTTTACTTTTTAAATTACGAAATATTTTCAGATATTGAGAGAAAGAATAAAACAGGTAATAGACGAAAATTTTGTACATAGGAACCACGGATATCTTCGATTTATGACTTATTTATATATACCCGGCACGCGGCAGGTATATAATTATTATATACTTTAAGAATCGGCAGGCTATACCAACAAAAAGAAGAAGAATAAATAAAATTTGAAAAAATAAAAAAATGAAAAATCATCAATGTATTCGTAGTTTAGTGAATAATCTTAGATCGTATTCACGTTCACGTTGATATAACATTGAAATAAAATTCAAGAGCAAGGCTTTATCCAAGATCTTAGAGAATCATTGAAAGTATGAAACGTAGAAACGCGTATTTCTATACTTATAGACATATATTTATATACGAGTGCAAGGTTAAAAACGTGTAGGTTTCATTTTACGATCAGAATCTTACTTTGAATTGCATATCATAAAAGACTGCGCGGATTCTCAGAGATGAAAAATTTGAATATCGTTAGACAGTGAAATTATACATGAAGTATGATCTGTTTAAAATTTGTATAATATCTTGCGTCTCCGCGTTTCATAAGGAATTTGAAAATTGTTTGAATATTCTTTCATTTTAAAGACCATCAATGTTTATATTGTATGTATAAAGAAAATATATTTCGCGACAGCATAAGTCCGAAAATTCGTTCACCATCTGTATATACTTATAACAGCGAATTTTTTTGCCAAAAATAAAATTGCGACCAAATTTATATTCACGTAATTATTAGTTTTCTTGTAAACTCATTTTTACGCAAGGTATTATATCTGCTGGTATGCAGATGGTGCGTGAATTTTCAGATACAATGTGTATATATATAACGATGATTTCGAATTTGATTTTGCGTCATGTTTCATCATAGGAAAAAAAAAAAATTAAAAAAAAAAAAAATGATATTTCTATAAATATTTCAAAAAAAGAATCTCGAAACGCACCAGATACCAAGGACAAGTTGCACAGTTACAACTTTGTAATAAATTGGTGCAATAAAAAGACGCGGGTTTGCAGAGCATTTGAGAGGCATTTAAATCATCTGCTTTGAAAATCTGCTACAGTTAAATAATCCAAAAGGGACACTCTTCGAATTTGCCTTTGCGTCATAGCTTCGTCGCGATTTATTAACTTGTACTTTAAAGAACGAACAGTATATTGAATTTTTCTTTCTTTCTTTCTTTTTTTTTTCGTTCTTTCTTTCTTCAAAGAGATCGAAAGCAAATTGAAGAGACATATGATCCTCAGTTTGAAAATCGCGGGTAACTATATCGCCGTCATCTGATTTTACTTTATATCCCACTATATACCGGCGACTATAAGAGTAGCGGATATAGGAACCTGCGCGAATGATGTTGCGCAAAATAACCTCGGCCTCGATTAGACCAGAGGACCCCGGCTAGCAACCCACACCCGAAATCGTCCCACCGTTATCTTTACAATCTTATGAGTTTTTAAAGCACGAAAATATATCGCGGTTATACTAGATTAAACATTGAAGATTTACGAACTGAAAGACAACGCTGTTGAGCGAGATACGCTCCGAAGACAACCCATAAACTTTAATGGCAGAAGATGTTATAGTTAAAAATTACATAGTTTTTTTTTTTTAATTTTTTTTTTATTCTCGTTCTCTCTCTCTCTCTCTCTAGTGTTTTATAATTTTGTTTAAAATTAAGTTCTAGATCATAAATAATGTAAATCGTTTTATCTTGTCTATAGAGATAAAAAAAAAATTTATTCTGTGAATTAATTTCGTTTGAAATGAAGTTAATAATTTTTGTATCCTGAAACTGCAGTGAAAATATACGCATTGTATAAAGAAGTAAAGAAGCGAATGCAGGTTTGCGGATAAATTTAGACTGCGCAGGTGGCTGGGGAACGATTATTATGAAATATAATATACTATACATACGATGTGTTGTTTTTGTGAGTCAATTCTAGCGCAGGCGGGTGCACGTGCGCTGATCTCTGGGATACCAGCAAGATATATCTTGCCTACGACGAAATCGGCTCCTCTTATATAGAGACAAGAGATTAATCAAAGTCAGAGAAATTTCTGTTCTTACAGAGTTCGCAGATTATCTATCTTGCTTCCTTGAAATTTGACTAAACTGTATAGGTAGGTGAATATAATATTGAAGGCTATTAGTCAAACCTATGGAGAAACAAAAATGAAGAAAATCGAGAAAATAGAGAAACACGCATCGTTTATCAATGTCAAATTAACCGAATCGAAAGGCGTGTCAATTATTACAGAAAATTCGGATCTCTCTGAAGCGACGTTGAGCAAGCAAGCAGAAAAATTCATCCTGTAAACACAATTATTTTTATATTGAAAAAAAAAAAAAAAAAAAAAAAAAACTCGTCATTTAGGCTTATAAATAATTCAAGACGATACGGAAATCGATGTTTCATCTTTGTACGGTTTTTTTTTTTTTTTTTTTTTTTTATACTCGAAAAGATCGCGAAATCTACATAAAGCCGGGTGCCAAATTATCAACAATTTTATTCATCTTCGGATTATACATTTATTAATCCGTTATACGAGAGAAAAAAATTGGACAAGCGAAAGAATTCAGCAGAAAGTTAAAAATTTCGAAACACAATCGAAGTAGGTAGCAAATATTTTGCAGTCTTTATTTTACACTTCTACAGTCCGTATGTATGATTTTGCAAAATATAAATAATCCACGTAGGTATCTATAGCATATCTCGCGGTGCAATGCTTCCGCGCATCCCTCATTACCCGACCCGTTCATATCAGGTTACAAATAATTTATTTTAAAAGCCCGAAAACCGGGCGAACTGCATATAGAAGTTACCCATGCGGTAGCTACAGCTCATTGTCAGTATTTCGAAACGGTAAAGCGTAGGAGTGCGAAGACCGTGGGATATTCATACTGTACGTATTATTAAGTATCTTTCCTTTTTTTTTTTTTTTTTTTCTAACTTACCCACAACAATTATCATGATTATTATTTTAGTTATACTATACAGTTTCGTTTCATTTTTAGAATACGTATTCGCTCTATTTAGTTGTATATATATATAGAAAAAGGTAGGGCGTTATGTATCGCTATTGACAATTTAATTTCGCGTGGGAGAAATTTTTTTTCAAGATCAACCTATACCCACGATGTATAGAAATATACACAAAAAAAGTATGTATAATGATTGAGAAAAGTGGCAAGAGGGATTTTTCATGACCGATATGCAATGGACAGCGTAATGTGTTGTTTTGTCTTTCACCTGCGTGTACTTTGCTGCACGTGGTTTTGTGGAATAATAAAAAAAAGGAGACAAAAAGTTAAAACATTCGCGATTATTGCATATCGATGTTTTCACAGTTTCTGTATCTTGAATCTTCTGCGGGAAGTTAAGACCCCCGGTGTCTCGGAAATAACCGCGATAAAAATACTACGTGTTACGCCTCTCCCGATCCTAGCTAGCTAGGAGGCTGCGGCTAATAAATCTCGCCTTCGTAAACTACTACGGTAGAGTCGAGACCATGGCTTGTAGATAACCGATTGGACAGAAACAACAAAAAAAATAAAAGAATTAAAAAATAAAATTAAAAAATAAAATAAATGATCAAGAAATCGTTTCGACTTTTCGAATTTTTATTGAAATGTTGAAATTCGCTGAGAATAAAAATAGAACGAAATTCGTTACATTTTTTTGTAAATGACTCAATATTATATACATATATACACACACATGTATCGTAATCTGACACAGAATGGTCGATTCATTTTAATTTTCGTTTTTTTTTTTTTTTTTTTTTGTACAATTTTTTTTACTCAACAAAATAAATTCGTAAGCATATTATAACGGTCTGAGGAAATAATATAAAACAAATCTCAGTGCGTTGTAGTTTGAAGAATAAAGTAAAGAAACTTAGATCGGTTCAGAGGCTGAGGTCAGGGTTGCATGGGATGCCCTATATACGTATACTTATTGCTTATACTGTTTACTGACACCTGTACTTCCAGTTATACGTAATTATGCACTCATACATATTTTCTTTGAAGCCTTATTATAATCTCGTAATTTTTTTCGTGGGATACTGATATACCTATACGAGTATAATGATTGCCAGTGACTTATAACGTATAGCTGCTGCAATATTCAGAGTTTTATTTTTGATTTTTTAATTTTTTTGTTTTTTTTGTTGTTTGTGATACCGTTATTCCATTCCATTTAAGGATACGAAGGCGGTTGTAATAATAGTGACTTTTATTGATAGTCTACAGTGAATGAATTTTATAATCATTACTCCGAAGACATATATCTACTTAATGAAAATGAAAAGGTAATTTTTTTTATGAACGCTGCGCAGCGATCGGAATAACACGTAATCCGATAATTATTGAGAAATGAATTTGGTACAGTTTTATAATCTATGTTTGGTAAAAAATTTGGCGACCACGTGCTGAAACGCGCACGTGGAAATCTTGCGTCTTTCACCCTTTGCTGAACTCTTTCTTTATTTTATCTCTCCACTTTAAAATTGCTTTGATTATTCCAAACATTGGCTTAGACGAAGTGAAAATAAATTTATATCGATTTCCACATTCATGACATTTGTTTTGGAATAATCAGCTGGGAATAGGATCGAATCTTTCGAAATGCACACTCCTAGCTAGAAAAGTACTGTTCACCGTTTACTATCATCTCAAGTGTTCACTTATTCAATAACAAATCACTCGTTGTCAGTCGCTTTAATTACCGTCCTTCCTCTCATTCGTGAAAGCAACTGAAACTGTCAGTCTGTCACCTCCAACAGTTTACTTTACGTAAACAGTAATTACACGGTCTTACAGTTTATTGCACCAGGAGTGAATTGCACCTTGTTAAAAATGAACGTAACGATATATGAACGAGGATTGGCTGAGAATTGTTCGAAAAATTTGTAAAATGTTTATATATCCGTGAATTTGATTGAAAATTTTTGCGGGGATAATTGAGTAACGGTAATTATCTTCGCGTTCGAAACTGCGTTCGAATAGAATGATTAATCACTTGTCACGATTTCTGCTGAACTCGGCAACTTTTGCATGCACATACACATTAAGCAGATAAATATATACGTGCGTATATTGTAATGCGAATTAAGATAAGCCTCACCCTGAAGTGCCCTCGGATTTTATTTTAATTCTAATATTTACAATCTTTGATTTATCTAAAGAAGTCAGAGACTCTTATTTCAGTGTATTAATAATTAATCAAAGAATAAACGCGTCAATGTTGTTTATGGCGTTATACAATACATACCGATACATAAGCTTTTTGTAATTTATTAAGATCGTCGTTAGTTGTCATTCTGAGTTCCCTGTCTTCATTTTTCATCTTTATACAAAATTAATTATTATATGACACAAAAGAAAAGACATGCTTATGCAGTAATTGAATATACACAATACAATATCACTCGGTTGCTGATTTTTTTTTTTTTTTTATGTATAATTTGCGTAATAATTCAAGGAATATAGAAGAATTCAACCGCGAAGCTTCTTAGAATTAAATAGTTATTTATTCATTGACATTAATTTTAAGAACAAATTTAATTCAATTAATTGAACTTTTAATTCAATGATAGGAGGACACTTTTATTCTTAAAGTTATAAAAGATTTTAAATTTTTTCATCTAACCACCGAATCCAGAAAAGCAAAATTTTGAAAAAAATCTACTATTGAAATTTGAAATAATTTATTTTCTGAATTATTATTCTTTTTTTTTACGATTTTCTTTCTAATGAAAAATAAGAAAATCTCCAAACCATTTTCCCACGGCAAAGATATTTAGTTGAAATTTTCAGACCGTTAAATGTTGGTTTTTTTTACACAGACGTTGAGAAGAAAAGAACGAGACTACGAGCATGAGATGGAGAGGTTGGCAAGAGAGAAAATTGCAGCGCAGCAAAGGCTGGTTGGTCTTAAAAAGGAATTGGCTGCCACCTGGGATCACATTGACTTTAATACTATGCTTCCAGAATCAAGTGCTAGCTTGGATGTTGCCGCGGCTAAAAATGGTACGTTTCATCTGTGAGAAAAAAAAAAACAGAAATTTTCACTTATAATACCACAAGAGCTTCAAAATTATCGGGTATTTCCCGATAGGTTCGTTGCAAACAAATGAAGGAGTCAAGTTTTTCAGGTCAAAAAATCACGAGCGCGAAGCGCGAGTGATTTTTCCTGAAAAACTTGACGATTTTATTTGTTTGGAGGGAACCTTGAGGGAAATGCCAGATAATTTTGAAGCTCGTGTGGTATTCGGGGGATTATTCTTCCGTCCCAAATGTCGGCCAATAGAATTGCACCATGAGACGAAATGTACAGTTAACAAACTCCAAATCGACTCATTTTCATGCAAAATCTCCAATTTTCACAATTGAATTCAACCTGTCAGTTTGACGTGTGGTTAATTTGACTGGATCATGTTTTGTTTTTTATATATAGCAACTACCAGAGAAAATTTTCAAAAAATTATCAGTATAATACCATGTAGGTTGTACCACGTGACGTCGAATGGTGCAATTCTATTGGTCGATATTTGGGTCGGAAAAATAATCAAAGTTATTTCATTCATGAAAAATCACGCGTCAGATACCAAGGACAGATTTATACCCTTTTGTCTATTTCTGCAACAAAGTTGGCGCCATAATAAATGTATATTTGCAGAGCAATTTGCTTGTCTGTAAGTCACTTGCTTTGAAAATATCCAACAATTATGTATGATATGTGTATGGTTTTATAGAATCATTTGGAATGAAAATAGGATTTCAAGAAACACATAAAATATATCCCTGATCATTTCTTTTGAAGTAAACTTGATTAAATTATTTTTTATCTTTGTCTCTAAAGTTTCGGAAAGTATGGACGTTGATGTAATTAGTCTACCGAGAGGCGGCACCAGGTATAGCAGCACAAGTAGTTTGAGCAGCGCAGCGACGGCCAGTTCTCCACAAAATCTTCAAACTACTCATTCTAATGCTACACTTCATAACCAGGTAGCAACTGCTGCCGTTGTATCCCAGACTCAGGGTCTTAATCTTGCTCAGAGTTCCAGAGATAGTCCACCAGCTAGTTCTAGCCCTGGAGCTTCTACGCCTAGCATTCCCACTCCGGCTCAGGTGATTATAATCAACGAATCTCATTTTCAAACGTGAAATACATAAAGTAGAAAATGAAATCCACAAAGATGGAAGAAACGATATGTTCACGAATATTCCAAGGAATAATCTTCAAACGCACCATATACCAAGGACAAGTTGCACAGTTACAACTCTGTAATAAATTGGTGGAATAAAAAGACGCAGATTTGCAGAGCATTTGATAGATACTTAAATCGTCTGCTTTGAAAATCTGCCACAGTCGAAGAATGGAAAGAAAACGTTTTTCCTTTCCCCCCCTGAATTCGAATCTGATTTTCAACTATCTGCAATTGTTTATTCCGCTTATTCTTTCAGGAGAAAGTCAATTCTTCACCGACTATAGTACAGCAGTCGCATCAACTCCACTTACCGATAAGCGCTCAAATGTTGAACACCAGTCAAGGCTTGGCGACGATCGTTAGTCCAACAATTCAGCATCTTGGTCCTGGTCTTAGAGTTATCCCTGGCGATACAAGACAGCTTTTAGTCACCCATACGACTGGCAACAATGAAACAAGACCGTTAACTCTGGCTGTACAAAATGCGTCCGATCAAACGCGACCATTGATTGCTGTTCAGTCGAACAATGGAAGCGAACCAAGGCCTGTTGCTTTAGTTGTTCACTCATCGACGGCTAATGACAACAGAGTTACGTTTGTCCATTCCCATCTATCTAACAGCGACAGGCCTCTGGCACTCGCCGTTCACTCTACTGCTAACGAAGTCAGGCCTGTGACTTTTGTTCATTCTGGAAGCGAGGGGAGACCCCTTGTTCTCGCCACTCATTCACCTGCTCTTAACACAGCAAGTAAGTTATTCTGAATTCTTTCTTTTTTCTTTCTGCTTTATGAAACGGAATGTATGATTTTTATCATACGAATTTTATAATTTATTTATAAGACTGAGTGTGAATCTGATTTAAAATTTTTTCTTTTTTTTTTTTTTTATCAAGATTCAATCGAATGTTCGAGTTCTTTTATGGTAGAGAGAAAAAAAGAAAAGAAAACAGCACCAATCTGTTAAATTCAAAGCAATCTATAGTTGACAAAGAATGTTTCTCAATTCTACAGGATGTCCAACGTGACCCTAAGTTAATAACGTTGTTTGAACGTTATTTTCTCTTATAGGTGGTCAAGCGAGAATTAGAACAGGTGATCCGCAGACTACACAAGCTATTCACAAAATGGTCGGAGGCGTTACACTCGTCGGTGGTAACGGATCAGAACTTACAAGACTACCGGGAGGGGCAGAGCTCAATATTCTCCCTGCTAACGGTGTCTTTCGATCCACAAAGGCTCATCCCCTCACCATACAAGGAGGTGAATATTTGTTGTTTGTAAAACCGCAAGAAAACCTGCTGCATTTCATATTCAAGTCTAAATTTCGGAATTTAGAAACCTGGTTTCTCTTTTCTTCGAAAAATTCATCAAAAGAATAGAAATATATTGTATGGAAAAATTGATGGAATGAAACTATTGTTAACTATTTTGACATTTTTCCAGGTTTGACCCTGAGTCACGCTGGTGTTTCGCTTCAAACAACAACGTCCAAACCTGGAACAACGGTAATGCAGAGTACCCCATCCACGGAAGGCATAGCTCACATGGTTACCCCTTTGGGCAGTCAGCATACCCCCCTTTCAGGCTTGACGCCTCTGGTGACTCCTGTGACTGTGGTATCGCAGGGTAATCAAGTAACGGCACATATTCTTGCGCCTTCTAATCTCGCCGGTAAAATGATAACAACACCGATACTCAAGTCGGTTGGTCAGATGCCGTTGGTAAATGCGCAGTATCTGAATACAGCAACACTTGTGAAACCGGTAGTTGTAGTAAGTTCTCCGTCGACTACAGCGTCAAATACTTCTTCTAATACGCTGACTCCGTCAACAACACGTTCCAACGTCTGACAGAATAAATTCTCTAACAAGGTCACGTGAGACATGGCTGATACGATAATGTGCGCTTTATTTAACGGGATTATTGTTAACGGAAATAGCGACAAACTTACGGAGTTTAGGAAGATATTGGTGGTCAGGAGGTTTTGCAGTGAGATCTATTCTTAGATGGTCCTTGCACGAAATCTCTACATTCTCAAGGACAGTATTTATTTGAAATTCTGTACATCCTAGCAATTAAGAGGTAACAAGAAAGAAAAAGTAAAATAAACAATTTTGAACATTAGAAGGAAATGCCGCGAACAATAAGAGGCATAATGGACACTACTGATAGACTTACTATTCTGGAAGAAAGACATCGAGATATGTATCGTTCTCTCAGAATGGTCCTTGCATGAAACTTCTACATTCTCAAGGGCGGTATTTATTTTGAATTTATTATTGTCATTTTGTTTTTTTGTTTTTTCCCCCCTTTTTTTTTCTCATTTTTTTTTTCTTATTCATTAACTTTTTTTCAACATAAGGCAGCCAGCGCGATGTTGCAAAGTTTCATTGATGTTTCTCACACGAGGAGAAAGGAAATTAGAAAAAAAATAAACTACCTTCATTTATCCATCACCATTTCTTTACAATCTTATTTCTTAAAAGTTAGCAGGTCCGCTGCTACTGATATGCGTAGGACTTGTCTTAATTCAACCAAAGATTTTATGTGGGCTGCTTAGGACAGTTTGATTATGAATTATCCGAACTTTTTAGATAGAAATATCATATCGCAAATTTTAAATAGGGCTTCACGGTTTCATTCTTATATCTGAAGCCGAGTTACACTCTGCCGTTATATGCAGGGGTTGAAATAATACCTGTTTTCCATTATTGGCGGAAATTTGTACAGAGATCAATATACAGCACGGAATTGAAACACTTGAATAATCAAGTCGTACCATGACACGGCATTATGTAAATATGTACAATTAAAAAAAAAAGAGTAAAAATATCTATATTCTAAAATACAGTCAAAGCATCAAGCTGTTATGAATATTAAAAAAAAAAAACATGTTTTAATTTTTTTTTTTCATATCTCCATCGACGTCCCTCCTTTTATCCTTTGGTTTTTGTTTTTTTTTTTTATAAAAAAATTCAATTATTTCCACGACTTACTTGAATGAAAGTAAAGAAACAGTCAGAGGAATAAAAATAACTTGAAGTTTCAACCCCTGTTTTTATATACTCCAATCCACCTACGTAAAGTCTTTGATTTGAGAAAATTTTCACTCCCTAGAAGTAAGTGATACGTTGAGAGAGAACGTGAATGTCTGACAGCTCATTGGTTAACCTGTGGTGATTCGGTGATGTGTATGAAAAAAAAAAAAAAACAGAAAGTGAAGAGAATAGAGTAGAATAGAATAGAATAGAGTAAAATAGAATAGATCAGAACAGAACAGAACAGAACGGAACGGAACGGAACGTAACAGAGCAGAATAGAATAGAAAAGAAAAGAAAAGAATTGAAAAAGGATCTTCTGAACACGCGATTTATTAATATATCGAATTAATTATCGTTATGGGTGTTTCTCTTTAAGTTTTAGAAGTCCATATCAATCGTCAACTCTCCTCGCAACGACTTACAACTTCTGCGTTGTATAAATATTGTAAATAGAATTAGGTTTATAAAACATGGTCTGTCTGGTACAGCTGTATTCAATGGCAAAAGCGTTGACGATTGTCAAAATTAATGAGAATTATTAAGCATTGTTATTACAGAATGATAAACGGGGGATCTATCTATCTTTGTTTCAAATCAATGCATGTATTAGTCTGACCTGATCAGTTCTTTTTCAAGATGTCACACCATTGACTTCTAACATCCCAAAGCTCGGCGTTAAAATTGATAATACTTTAAATTCGGTAAAATTCATTAGTAGAGCATTGAAAAATAGAAGCCAGAGAAAAACTCATCCTCATTGAATAAATTCATTGGACTCGCCTAAAAATTATTAACAATTTTCACCATTCTAAAAAACGTATATATCCTATATTGTCTAAACTTTGTAACATTATTGGTGAACAGAAGCCTACTATAGTTCATGTGATCAGCCCAAACTACGTATAAAAAGTACTATTGTTGATAAATGAATGTTTAGCGACTAAAATATGCCCATCTATCAATCGGTCAATTTGTGTGAAAGAATAAAGCTTGATATTACATTGCGCTTGTGTAAAGAGGGTGTCATTCTTTTGTGTTTTTTCATTTTTCGAACTGTTATACCAATTGACAATTTGATCCGACTGTTTGACAAACTTTTCATGAGAACTTCACCCCTTGGTGTTAATTTTTCCTTCGTTCATGCTCGGAATGAAAAATAAAAATGAAAAAATGGATATTTTAATTTTAATAAAAAAATAATTAACTGAGATTTTTTTTTTCCGTGCTTATTCGTATGCCTAGTTTACTTCTGATTTGTGATAATCAAGCAGCAAATTTATTATCTGTTAGCTTCTAGAAGGATTCGATTTCATATTATTTATCCTATATATTTACAACATGGACTGATTTTGGAAAGTGTTTAAACAAAAAAAAAAAAAAAAACAGAAACGGTTGTTATTCCCGGCATGCCTGACTGTCGGTAAAGCCCTGCAGTCAATGTCAACTTTTGCATATTATTATACTAAAAAATATGCGTATTTTTCTTTATTTTTATTTTTCTAAATTATTCCTCACTGTAATTGAATCTACAGTGTGATTGTATATCTTCCAGTAAAGTCAGCTTCTTACTGGCTATTTTGGAGAGTCTTGTCTCAAAGAGATACTGCCCAATATTAAGTAATAACTTATGCCTAAAGTAAAATATGGCTATCCGTATAGTCCACCTTCACGCATATCTCATATGTACAGGGTGTATATGTTAAATAAGAACGATTCAGAAGTTTTATAATTTACAAAAATTATCACTCATTGAATTTCCTTAAAAATTGTTAATAAATTTTCTCATCCATCACAAACATTTATATAAGTTTCCTTTTATTTTCTTTTCTCTTCGGATATCATTTGATAAATATTGTACGAATGAAGTTTTCAGATGAATATTAGGTTCATCGTAACACAGTCGATTTGAAAATAGGTATAGCATATATATTCTCGTTTGTTACCATCTTTTATACATCGCCTAGAATCATTCTTCCTCGTCTGCTAAGATAGTAAACGTTGAATGCTTTTCCTGTGCTCGCATGCTAAAGCGAGAATACGTACTACTTAGGTAGTTATCTTAAGATCTCATCTCGGTTCTTGACTACAATAAACTTATTGTAGCTCAATAAAGTCGCAAACTGATAATATCAGAACTAAATCAACATCGTTTTTAAGCTACTGTTACACGCAATTAATGTTAAATTGACTAATTATTAAAAAACAAAAAAATATAGGCTTAAATTAAAATGGTACCCCATACCATTAAAGGAAGAGACAAAAAATTAAAACAAAAAAAAGTTTAAAAACGAAAATATAAAAGAAAAGAAGAAAAAAAAAGTTGAAAAAATATTAAATAAACAAGAGGATCCCTTCTAAATACGTGAGGCAACCGAGATTTAATTGTGGGTCGGGGAATGGAAGGGAACGGCCAGGGGGGTTGGGGGGGAGGGGGGAGTGTACACGAACAATGTGATATAAGTAATTAATAAAATTAATTAACAAAAACGTAATAATTAAGGGAAATATGTGTTATTTCCGTCTACTAATGGCATCAGCCGTTAACTATTATCTACTAACATCTCAAAGCGAAAAGAAAAAAAAAAAATTACCTAATTGTAAATAGTATACAAAAAGAAAGAAAAAAAACATACAAAAATGAAAAAAAAAAAACAAAAAAAAAACAAATGAATCATGAAATATAATTATATTGAATACAACACGAACGCCCAATTTTTACTGCACTGGTCATTATTCCAGCGCCGTATTATCCCACGTAACAAAGTTCATAAAACATACTTTGATAAGTGACAAAGTATGTGTGCAGAAACTGAGAAAACTTATCAAAGTGCGTTATATCTGCTTCGTCGTCCTATATTATGTATGTATCAATAAATTGTAAATAGTAAAAGGAAAGTTGAAAAATACTGTAATCCACGTAAAATTTCTCCATCTCTATCTATCTGATCTAATCTATCTCTTCTCTCTCTCTCTCTCTCTGTCTGTCTCTCTCTCTCTCTTCTCTTTCTATTATTGACCACGTGGGTTACAATCTTTTCACTTTCATCAGCTGCATAACATTATCTGTATTTGCTCATACACTGGACAGTACAAGTTAACTGCCGTTCGTCCAAATCTTGCAAGTTGCACAGTATTTTGCAAAAACTAGCTTGAATTAAAAACAAAAAACAAAAAAACAAAAAGCATAATCAAAATTATAGCCTTGATTAATCTTTACTGACAGTGAGTAAGTATGTTCTGGATACAGCGCAAGACGGTGGTGAAAGTATACAACTTTCTAGGGGATGTTACTGATATAACTAATAATAATTAATTTGATTTTAATTAGGTCAGAAACTATTTGTGACTGAACATTATTTGCTCTGTATAATACAGATATGAGGATCGTAGCACATTTAATGTTTGAAAATCATGAGTGTAACAGGAAGAAAAAAAAAAAAAAAACTACCTTTAGCTAAAATAAACATTTCAATCTACCTATAGTCAGTACAATAAAGTGATAAATTCTAAAGCGAACAAATACATAATGCATTTTCATGAATAAATAAAATCGCGAAATCGTTTTGTTGATATTTAATTATAAGTTTATTTCTGTTAAAAACAATGAATCACAATATGTAGAAAGAATCGTTGTGTATGTCATATAGCAAAAAAAAAAACACCTTGTCAAAATTTTATGAAATGATATACATATTAATTACAAGTATGTGGTAATTATTGTACGTATGCCGTTTAATCTGGTAATCATTTATCACGCGAATTCTTTATATGGCATAAAATATTTTTTCATCTGAATGAAATGAAGTTTTCAAAAAATTCAAATCGCTAGATGTTTCATATATTACTTTATTAAAGCATACTCTGAACAATTCCTAATTCTGTAGTGCAGAGTTGTATTATGATAAGCAGTAGTTGGCTTATGCATACGCCTATCATCATCCTTTTCATCAGAAATAAATAATAATACGTGTCTTATAATATTCTAAGTGTTACTTATGATAGGAATTAGGTAGTCAGAATTTAAGGTATGTATGGTTCGTGGCACTGAGGTGTAAGACTTGGAAAGTTGTTTGGAATAATCATGTATTGAGATTAGTCATGAATTGGTCATCCGCTACGTTTATGTTATATTTTTGCGATACTTAGAACTTAGAGAAGAAATAAAAATTGAACCATTCTATGTATAGAGTATAAGGAAAATCAAATACCTCCAAGTCTTATGTCCGGTTCCAAAAGTACGTGGATATATGTGGGTAGTCGGGTGAAACCGCTGATATACATGCAGCCGGTGAATAATGATTTTTCAAAATGTTTATACCGAACGAATTCAGCTAGGGTCATTATTGTATTATTCTGTAATTTTTCTACGACGAACTATTCACGATTTATTATACCGCGATAATATTTTGTAAAATTATTATCTACGATGTAACTGCTTCTGGTTCTCTATCATCAATTAGCTATTTTTCTCCCAATATAGACAACACGGAATTTGCAATTCCCAGCTATCAATTTTCTAGTATTCTTTACAAAAATAGAATCGTATGAAATCTCTGTAATTCACCTATCAAGCTGTTTTGGAAAAATTACCTGGAAATTAGTTGGCATACTTTATAAATTGACTACAAATGTTTGTCTAAGCTTCTGACTGGGAATTTTTGGTGATCGGGTTCAAAGTCGATCTGTTATTGGTTGCGCATGAGATTGGCGAAGGTGGTTTATCGGTTTGGTCACTATTTCTATAGACGATGAAATCCAGAGGTTACATAATTTTTTTAATATTATTATTATGTGAAATTGTTCAAGAATTCACAGTGAGACTACACGGACTGAATTTTGAATATTAAATTTCATTCTATTATGAATTGAAGTTACGACTGAATGGTCTGTAGTTAGAGGATTGGGAAAACTGAGAAGTTATTTGTTCTCCTGTATATTAAACTATGTAAATTTCTGTATATAAACATCTTGATAATATTGGTAAATCTAATAAATGTCTATATGTTATCATTAACGACGACAAGTGAGTTTCTGATTCTATGTAAATAAAATAAAATGAGTCTACTTGCTGTAATAAAATCGAGAAAGAAAGAAAAAAAAACACAATCAATGCATTCAAATCTATTTATCTCTGTTATTTGAATACCAAATTGAAAATATGTAACAATAATTCAGTGTTGATTACCTCTATTATATGCATATTATTTTCTTTTTTCATCGACACCATTTCTCAATCTGAAAATCTTTTATCACAATAAGAAAACAAGCCGGAAATACATTTCTTTCATATTTTTATTTCTTAACTTAACTAAAAATGGATAACGAAGAATTATTACAAACGATTTTTAATTATCGTATAATAATATGGCGAGAATAGTATAAACATCATATTTGGAACGGAACTATGTTCTTTAAGATGATAATTAATATCAATAACAGAAGGTAAAATCATTTTCAGAAACAGCACTAAGCTCTATTTATGGCCTCTAGCTATAATCATGAAATTCTCTGTCTACTTATATCATTATTATATTATTTTTCAAACTACATCTTACATTTAATTAAATAACTCAGAACTTGAATTGCAATGAATCTTTGAAAGGAGATCATATTTCTTCATTGAACAGTCACTGTTAAATAGGTATAGTATTGATTGTAACGATATATAATATTGTGTAACTGAAATATCTTTGTCGGGAGTGATTTAAGATCCTGATATCATTAATGAGTTGAGTTGTAACTGCCTAGGATTCATACTCGACGGTGTGGATAATGTGCTAGCAGATGACCTGGTCCCCGCGGATTTTGGAACCCTGCTAATATTAGGAATCTGAAATATTCCTCTGGATTCTGCAAGTGAAGAACGGTAATCGCTGTCCAAATTTGACGACACATTACTAGCATTTGTAACGGTGCTCAACGGGGTTGAGAACGATACCTTAGTAACGTTCTGTTGGAATCTGAAAGCAATTTGGATGCTTAATTTTTGCAGAAATAACTTAAAGAAGAATAACTAATCCCGACGCAGTGCAAGTCGTCCGGTTCGATAACTGTGTCGTATTTTCAATCTCATTAACCATACCGTTTTTTACATGTGTGCGTAGGCTTCAGGGAAGAAGAAGCGCTACTTTGATCTGTGCGAAAATTGCCATAGTGACTATTCTGCGCTTTATCAAGGGCGAGCTTCAATTGTACATTTTCATTTTCTAAGCTGCGTAATTTTTTCACATAATCCTCCTTATCGTGTCTGCATTTCTTGTGGAGCTTGGAGGCTGCGATTTCCAACCTCCGACAAACTTCTTTGCAATATAAATATTTCGCATCCTAAAACATCACCATCTTTCAGATTGTTGATTCGATAATCAACTTTTCAACCATCCGATAATTTTATATCATCAAACGATAATAAACTCCAATGCAATATCATACAACGTACAAGTTCGTTCAATCTTTTCATTGAAATTCTAACTTGTTCCTCTTGAAAATTATTCACTGCTAGAATCTGCTGTAGTTGATCCCTTAGGGGTGTCAAGTATGAACCAACAACGGGATCTAATGGTTCTTGCAGCCGTATTGTGGGGACATTGACGGCGTTGCATATGGGACATTGTCTTTCCGCTGCGAGCGAATCGGATCGTGAGATTATTATACAGAAATTGAATCAATGTCTGATTTGCAGTGAAAATTTGTTTCTTCTTCATATACCTTGGCTTGCGCAACGGGTGCAGTAGGCATGTCCGCATTTAGTTAAAGTGAACGGTTCCTTTACAAGTTCGGACCTCACATAGCAGTTATTACAGCGTATCCACTTCATTATCGAGTATTATTATCAAACGTGATGGAAACCTAACTCAGACACGAAAGGAGACCGGCTGATTGATAATCAAGAAGCAGAAAGTTTAAAAATTATACGACTATTAGTGGCTTGAAAAGTCCGCGATGATATATACCGTTTGCTAGAATTACGTATCTCGTATTCAGTATACAACCTGTTTGATTTCCGGGCCGGAAATATGTAGTTTACGAAGTAACTAACGGTAGCCAAAGTATAAATTTGCCAATACTCGCGATGAGAATGTTGATCAGTTGTTGTATATAAACTTAGCATTTATTTACATTCGAAATTCAAACGATACGCGCGGACGCGGTTCTCGATTCTGATTCGTTGGTGCCACGCCTCGTTGCCCCGTACGCCGTGGCACTGGTGTTCCCAAAACTTGATACAATTATTTCGGATCGAGATTAGATTCCAGCCATGTGACAGGCGGACGATAAGTGTGTCTAGAAATCGAGCCAATCGAGGCTAAGGATCTAAGAGAAATCCGTGACCGGAATAAAACTATGACGTATGACGGAACACCGAGATTCGAGCTCCGCCGTCTTCCGAACGTTTACATATCTTTTCCCATCTGTCATTTTTCGGGGATAGATCCGGGGACAGTTGAATTCCTGTAATTAATTTATGCACAACTTGAGTGAAAATAATCACAGATAATAAAGAGTTTTAGATATTTCCTCGCAGTGAATTGAGCCGATAAAATGTCGAGCGAAAGCGTCAAAACGGTGAGTTTCTTTCTCGTCCTCTGTTAAAGTATCTGATGTATGTACACTTATTGCCATTTTGTGCCTTGATTTGAGTAAACAAAGGTTCAGATATTATTCCAACGAATTTCTAGACCGGTGCTTTGATTGCTTGTCGTATATTCCGCACGGTTTTATTTCATTCAGAGATATGCTCAATAGTAAAGTCCATCACTCAGCGGAAACCGGACGTAAGAAAACAGATAAAGCAATAATGCACCCTCTCAAATGCACCTAACCCCTAGGCTTGTGCATTCTTCTTACATTAGTCATGTAATGGAATCAATAACGCAGTTTTTGAACATACCATAAAGTGTTCTCGTTCGTAATGAGTAATCACGATCGAACTTTAACCTCTGTACCCAACTCAGAGTTTCCGAATCTTCCGATTTCGTTTTTACAGCGTATTTGAAAAATATAACCAAATATTCCGCTTCTCTAACTCTGATTTATCAGAACCAAAAACAATGGTTTGAACCATTAGAAATTCGAAACTTCACGTACGACGATTTATCATGTTTAACAAATATTAACATATTCACACTTGGGATTTAGTTTGCGAGCCTTGAGACGCCTGGATATGTTGGCTTTGCAAATCTACCAAATCAGGTTCACCGAAAATCTGTTAAAAAAGGATTCGAATTCACTTTGATGGTCGTCGGAGAATCGGGACTTGGAAAATCCACCCTAGTGAATAGCCTATTTCTCACAGATTTGTATCCGGAAAGAATTATCCCAGATGCAGTTGGTTAGTTAACGCACAAACATTTTCATAACTTATTAATAATCACAGTCTAACAATGAATGATTAAAAAAAGAAAATTTCAATACATTTTTACAATGCCTCCAATCCTCATAATTTTTCATTTAACAAAATCATCTCGCAGATTGGCTCGTTAGTATATTCGTTCGGAAATATGAAAGACAAAATGATAAATTTCGGAATAAAAGGGAAGGAATAACTTGTGTTTTATTGGTTGAAAGTCATTATTGATGATATATCTTTACAGAAAAGACGAATCAAACGGTAAAGCTCGATGCCTCGACTGTAGAAATTGAAGAGAGAGGTGTTAAGCTTCGATTAACTGTTGTGGACACACCTGGGTATGGAGATGCTATTGACAACACGGACAGTTTCAGAGCAATAATTCAGTACATTGACGACCAATTTGAAAGATTTTTGAGAGACGAAAGTGGCCTTAATCGTAGAAATATTGTGGACAACAGAATCCACTGCTGTTTTTATTTCATATCTCCATTCGGCCATGGGTAAGTATTTCTTTGTCCTTCTTTTCCATTCATTTCGAGATTCTTTCTAACTCTAATTTAAAAGAATTTTTCTTGAATAGATTTCGAAATACTTTCTCGAAGCCTAATATTTAGAATAGGCAATTGTTTTATGACCTAAATATGAGCATAGATAGATCCAAATTATTGGATATTCTTGCTGAACAGTAAATAAAGAAAGCAGAAACTTGACTCAATTTTCATGATTTCAGTTTGAAGCCTTTGGATATAGAGTTTATGAAGCAATTGCACAACAAGGTGAACATCGTCCCGGTAATAGCAAAGGCTGATGTTCTGACCAAAAAGGAAGTACTACGTTTGAAGAAACGTGTAATGGAAGAGATCGAAGGTAGCGGTATAAAAATCTACCCACTACCGGACTGTGATAGCGATGAAGATGAAGATTACAAGGAGCAGGTCAGGCAGTTGAAAGAAGCAGTGCCATTTGCGGTTTGCGGTGCTAACACACTCTTGGAAGTCAAAGGACGGAAAGTTAGGGGACGATTGTATCCATGGGGAGTTGTCGAAGTCGAAAATCCTGACCACTGTGACTTCATTAAACTGAGAACAATGCTTATGTAGGTGTTACTTGTTATATGAGAGCGTTATTCTAAACTACTCTGCATGAGAGCTCAGCTTTTGAGAATTTTCACAAATCAACTTGCATCTGTTTTTCATTTCATTTCTGAAAAAACCTTCACATTCTATTATCTATAAAATTTATCAGAACACGAGCTACCAGAAAAATTCACATCCAAATTGTTACTGAACGTTTTAAGATGACTTTTTTTCATTATTTCACAGAACGCACATGCAAGATCTCCAAGAAGTTACGCAGGAAGTTCATTACGAGAATTATCGTTCGGAAAGGCTAGCAAAGGGAGCTCCTGCACCACCAAGACGCCAGACGTATGTATTGCAAATAGACCCCGAAAAATTGCCTATTATATTTTTACTGCAAATTTGTCGTTTGAAAAATTACGATCAATTGTTACCTCTTCAGGCTTTTTTTGATGTGTTCATTAAGTTTTTTTCAGCTGGTTCCAAAATCTTGAGTGTTGAATCAATTTACTTAGTCAAGAACTTTTTTTTACAGAATAATCGAATCCGAAAAATCGAATTCCGTGAATGAGAAGGATCGTATTTTGCAAGAAAAAGAGGCAGAGTTGCGACGCATGCAGGAGATGTTGGCTCAAATGCAGGCCCAGATGCAACAACAGCAGCCTTAGGATTGAAGAAGTTTTAAAAATCTCGAGGGTAAAATCTCCATCTTGCCAGGTGCCAAAAGTTGAAAGATACTGTAATAACACTGTCTCGGAAATTTCGATCCGCTGATTAGACTGTTCCAAAGTTTTCTATTGTTTTCTTTATTAATTTCATTTTTATATTGGAATTGAATTTATTTTATAATCAACTCTTTAGGAAATAGTTAAATTTACTTTACTTCTTATCTCCGGTAGTAGCGTTTTATTTTTAACTGTGGCTTTTATATCCTGTGGGACATGCGTAGAAGGTAATAGAAAGCTAAACCAAAAAATACATTTGCTACTTATTCCTATTGATGAAATTGTAATATGAAGTGTGCCTTCCAATGTCTCATTTAAAAAAGGTGTATCGTTTTAGTCCAATGTCCTTTGTGTAGCGTAGATTATTGCAATACTGGTATATCCAGGATTTTTATACTCTTTTAGAAACAGTTATTTTCGAATTGAACTCGAAGATGAAGGAAATGAAGATGTGGAGTACCTCGCGGTGAGAAGACTAGAACTAATTTTCTATGTTCAACGATACAAATCAATTAAATAGAATAACGTGCTTACTTGCAATTTGTGAAGTGCAAACTTTCTCATATCAAAGTTATGGTTGAATGTATACTGCCAGTTTTAGGTATTG
The DNA here is from genome assembly GCA_944452935.1 of Rhogogaster chlorosoma. Taxonomy (NCBI): domain Eukaryota; kingdom Metazoa; phylum Arthropoda; class Insecta; order Hymenoptera; family Tenthredinidae; genus Rhogogaster; species Rhogogaster chlorosoma. Next base: position 25,233,314 of record OX101797.1, read on the forward strand.
CGAATTCTCGAATGTTGAATAAGCGGTTAGAGAATCTTATTAGGGATTGGCAAATTTGTGAGATCAGAAAGAGTATATATTTTCTATAAAAGTAGGCTTAATTGTTCGTTGTGAGAACGCACTTGATCAGTACTGATAACGAAAATCTCACTTTGATTTAAGTGAAATAAATTCTTTATACCTAAGCTTTACACTATATTTTCAAAGGCGTGAAAGTCTTCTATTCCTAGCCTTTGTTGAGAAGGCGTTTAACTATATCAATATCATTTTTCATTCTCTCTCAAGCAAATATTACTCTACGTATATTTAAATGGTAAAATTTCTTCAAGAAATTGTCATATATATATTTTACGAGTTTCGATTAGATAGGTATTATGAGTATGTATTTGATTAAGAAAATTTAAATAATAGAGTCAGATATAATCTATTTTATTACAGATTTAAAGATCTTGACAACTCCTCTTTCGAGCCAAGTGATTTTATTTTAATACTTAAGTCTTAACTGAACTGTAAAACGTTTTTTAAATAAAATAAAAATAAGAGAATATATATACATACACATATATATATTATTGAAATATAAAAATGACTTGTTTCAAATTCTGTTACAGCATAACTCTTGTATTATTTACATCATTTGAAATAACTATACAATAAAATACATCTTACAATTGTCTACAGAATTCAAGATTTATGCATGTAATAATCTATCGCCGTTGAAAACGCTGCAAAACCCGCAGCACCAACCAGACCCGCCTTCACTCCGGCTGAAATCATTTCAATCATCAAAAAAATTTGATAAAGTTTTATCTTTCTGTAACGATTTACCAACACAGAAGGATATAAACTTTGCCCTCAATAAACTCCCTCAGAGTTTCAAATTCATATACATTCAGTTTAATATCCATACCTATATACAATTTTCGAATTATGAACATAATTTTTAAATATCTAATTTTTATAAGTTTTTAGATATTCTCTTTTTAATTTTCATTCATCTTATAAATGGATTTTATCTAATTATCATAATATTAATTAGATGGAAAGCTTTCTTAACATCAAAATCTACTTAAATTACCTCTGAGACCAATGAGTCCACCTGTCACTCCGCCAGCATAGGTTCCATTTCTCCAATCGGACTTTCCCCTATACTGAAAATTACCGGGTTAAAAAGGAATGAGAATCGGGAAGACAATTATCAATAGATTGGGATAAAAATGGAATGTAGAATTACAAATGAATTGTTATTCACTGAACTCTCCCTCTTATAATAATAAACGATTGTTCAAGTGAATTGTATTTCTTACAGTTTCTATCGTGCATTCAACCGCAGCAAAGATGCATCCTACGACAGCAAAATTTTTTGCATATCCAACTGTAGTGGTCTTCATTTCTCTGAATATTTCTTTTGCTGTTTGCTGTTTTTCAACGCTAGCAACGTTTGGATTGACACTGGAAGAGAAGAGACCGATAGCAGCTCCGAGACCAAAACCTGTAATTGAAAATCATCCATAGATTAATTCAGTGACGGGGAAAAAACCTTTTTACATTTGAGGTACGAAGAATATTAGGTTTGACAGTTTTCTTAGCTAATCTTATCGAATTGAGACTAGGCTGATAAAAAAAAAGGATACCTATGACACAGCTCATGAAACTTTTGAATACACAGCTTTCCATCACTGATTCAAGCATCTTTTCTTCATTAGTTTTTATCCTTACAGGTCCCATTATTCTGGGTATGATGATGTTGTCTCTAAAGCGTTGTTGAGAGCCGATCAAGTGTACGGCAATTTTGTCTAGAACAGGGTCATTCATGAATACTCTTTGTTCACCTTCTGGAGTAGCGGGGGGTTTTGGTGGGCTGAAGGGAAACATCTTTATATTAATTCTGAGTGTTTCGGCAGTGCGAATTCGACGCGTTTCACTCAGAAATTAAACCAACTACCGAGCAAAGCATGACGAGAGTTTTGGAGGTTAAGAAACGAATTTATCTTATCGAACAAGACGACGCCGCTGTCGTCTGCTTTTTGCAGTTCTCCTGACAATCATAGAGTCTATAGATGTCCACAGAGGCAAATCTACGAACTAATTTTGCCGCACACATGGGTACGCCGTATCATGTGCAACCCGCATTTCATTATTACATTTGAAACCTGATTGCATATCATGAGGCGCACATACATCTGCGGCGAGATATGACTGTAAGATTAAATAGCCGTTTATTCCTATTAACTGGATCTGTCGCTCAATGAGATACTCCGAGCACAGCTAGATAGAAAATGTACTACTCGTTAAGAAAAAGAGATTCTTCTTGTTTAAGCAGTTATTTAGGTAATTAAATGGATAGTGATGATATTGTAATACTCGTTTTTCTGTTACAGTTCGTCACAAGCTTCTATCAGCCTCTAAAAATTTCTTCCCAGCAAAGATTCTGTTCCGTTTGCAATTACAACGAACGAGTACACATCAAGTTCAGTTTTTGTCAAATTACTGATATAGATATAGTAAATTATTGTCATACGAATGCGATTTATACAACGTAAATTTGTATGCCAGAAAGCCAATGAAGCAGCTCCATCAATTTCACTATGTAGGATCATTATTTGTAAGAAACAATTATAAATTGTACGCGATTTTGACAATTATTAGTAATATTGTATCGATTCCGCATGAATAAATTACCAGACATACCGATAATCAATGGCTTCATTACTTTCCACTTTTCCCTTCCTGCAACTCTGTATTTTAAGTATCAAACAAGCAGGGTAAATAATGTATATCATATAATATGTATAATCTAAATATACATATATAGACATGCATAAAGACACGCATGGTCTCGAGTTGACGCAACTGCCAGATATTTCTTAGCGCCTAATGTGAGGCGATAAATTTTTGTCGTACAGGAACGGCATGCGGGTTGCACATAAATAGGCGCCCCGATTTTATGCGGTGAAAATAGTTCGATCGCTTGATCGTGAGATAGCGAGAGCATCCAATACCACGTGCGAGCGTCGCAACTGCCGGAAATATCTGCAAAAACACTAGTATAAATAGATAAACATATAGAGACGTGTATAAAGACGCGTATGCATGCCTATATCTATACACCCCAATTTTCAGCACACCTCCTCGGGTCAGATGTTCTCCTGATACCAGGAGCAGAAATTTTGCGAGTTAAAATCCTTCTAACTCTGAAAAATGATAGTAATAATTAAGTATAGGTATAGAGACGTATAGAGAGAGGTGTGCATGAATGAATCAATACACATATCCTTTTTCGGCACACCCCCTTTGGTCAGATGTTCTCCTGATACCAGGAGTAGAAATTTTGCGAGTTAAAATACTCCTAACTCCGAAAAATGATAGTAATAATTAAGTATAGGTATAGAGACGCATAGAGAGACGTATGCATGAATGAATCAATACACATATCCTTTTTCGGCACACCTCCTTTGGTCAGATGTTCTCCTGATACCAGGAGCAAAAATTTTGCGAGTTAAAATCCTTTTAACTCCGAAAAATGCTAGTATAAATTAAGTATAGGTATAGAGACTTATAGAGAGACGTATGCATGAATGAATCAATACACATATCCTTTTTCGGCACACCTCCTTGGGTCAGATGTTCTCCTGATACCAGGAGCAGAAATTTTGCGAGTTAAAATACTTCTAACTCCGAAAAACGCTACTATTAATGAATTATAGGTATAGAGAGGTATAGAGAGACGTATGCATGGATGAATCAATACACATATCTTTTTTCGGCACACCTCCTTGGGTCAGATGTTCTCCTGATACCAGGAGCAGAAATTTTGCGAGTTAAAATACTTCTAACTCCGAAAAATGATAGTAATAATTAAGTATAGGTATAGAGACGCATAGAAAGACGTATGCATGAATGAATCAATACACATATCCTTTTTCGGCACACCTCCTTGGGTCAGATGTTCTCCTGATACCAGGAGCAGAAATTTTGCGAGTTAAAATACTTCTAACTCCGAAAAACGCTACTATTAATGAATTATAGGTATAGAGAGGTATAGAGAGACGTATGCATGGATGAATCAATACACATATCTTTTTTCGGCACACCTCCTTGGGTCAGATGTTCTCCTGATACCAGGAGCAGAAATTTTGCGAGTTAAAATACTTCTAACTCCGAAAAATGATAGTAATAATTAAGTATAGGTATAGAGACGCATAGAGAGACGTATGCATGAATGAATCAATACACATATCCTTTTTCGGCACACCTCCTTGGGTCAGATGTTCTCCTGATACCAGGAGCAGAAATTTTGCGAGTTAAAATACTTCTAACTCCGAAAAACGCTACTATTAATGAATTATAGGTATAGAGAGGTATAGAGAGACGTATGCATGGATGAATCAATACACATATCTTTTTTCGGCACACCTCCTTGGGTCAGATGTTCTCCTGATACCAGGAGCAGAAATTTTGCGAGTTAAAATACTTCTAACTCCGAAAAACGCTAATATTAATGAATTATAGGTATAGAGAGGTATAGAGAGACGTATGCATGGATGAATCAATACACATATCCTTTTTCGGCACACCTCCTTTGGTCAGATGTTCTCCTGATACCAGGAGTAGAAATTTTGCGAGTTAAAATACTCCTAACTCCGAAAAATGATAGTAATAATTAAGTATAGGTATAGAGACGCATAGAGAGACGTATGCATGAATGAATCAATACACATATCCTTTTTTGGCACACCTCCTTGGGTCAGATGTTCTCCTGATACCAGGAGCAGAAATTTTGCGAGTTAAAATACTTCTAACTCCGAAAAACGCTACTATTAATGAATTATAGGTATAGAGAGGTATAGAGAGACGTATGCATGGATGAATCAATACACATATCTTTTTTCGGCACACCTCCTTGGGTCAGATGTTCTCCTGATACCAGGAGCAGAAATTTTGCGAGTTAAAATACTTCTAACTCCGAAAAATGATAGTAATAATTAAGTATAGGTATAGAGACGCATAGAGAGACGTATGCATGAATGAATCAATACACATATCCTTTTTCGGCACACCTCCTTTGGTCAGATGTTCTCCTGATACCAGGAGCAGAAATTTTGCGAGTTAAAATACTTCTAACTCCGAAAAATGATAGTAATAATTAAGTATAGGTATAGAGACGCATAGAGAGACGTATGCATGAATGAATCAATACACATATCCTTTTTCGGCACACCTCCTTGGGTCAGATGTTCTCCTGATACCAGGAGCAGAAATTTTGCGAGTTAAAATACTCCTAACTCCGAAAAATGATAGTAATAATTAAGTATAGGTATAGAGACGCATAGAGAGACGTATGCATGAATGAATCAATACACATATCCTTTTTCGGCACACCTCCTTGGGTCAGATGTTCTCCTGATACCAGGAGCAGAAATTTTGCGAGTTAAAATACTTCTAACTCCGAAAAACGCTACTATTAATGAATTATAGGTATAGAGAGGTATAGAGAGACGTATGCATGAATGAATCAATACACATATCCAGAAAATTCATTTATTCTAATTTTTTACTACTATGCTGTTGTTAATCCATTTACTACTGTTCCTGTTTTTAGTTGACCTTCTATTCATCTGAAATGAATAATCATAGGGAGGGCAGAGTGAAAAGTAATGAAGTAAACGATTATTGGTGTATACGGGAATTTATTACTGTTTTATTAGTACAATATTACTCATTGTTTAAGTAATGTATACAATATTAATTGTATTATCAACAATAAATGTTTATGTACTTATTGCAATTGATCGAATCTCGCACTATTCGCTTCCAACATATAAGTTATGATAATATAAACCACATTCATACTACTACGATATACTATCTATCGAATCAAATACAACTGATATAACAAAGATGAGTTTAATATAACTCGTATACGCTGCAACGAAACAGAAGCTTTGTCGAAGGGAATATTTCGACTCTAATGGAAGATTTCTTCACTGTAATAGAACGACGAGAGTTATAATTGGTATCATCATTTTGCGAACTAACGACCCCTGTCGCAAACATCTAAGCGCCTTATTAACGCAATCAAGTTAGAATTACAGGAATGGCATGCGGGTTGCATATAATAATTAATATATTTCGGATGTGTTATAGGTATTGATATATTACATGAGGGGTGGACTGTTGGTCAGAATAGAGAAAAAGGTATACGCCTGAATCAATAAAATCAGTATCAAATGAGTTCTAATTGTTCTAAATAATTTGGAGTTTATATCGGTCTTTTACATTCGCTCTGAGATAAAAAATAAATAATTTAATCAATTCCAGCTGAATTATTCCATCTAATATTTACTAATGTTACAAGTCTACTGAAGCAATTGAACATTCCGTTGAATAAAAAATTAATTCAATACTGGAATCTTAATTTGAGAATTATATACATGCGTTTTTTAATTTAGAATAGTGCTACATGAACCAGGTCCGGTGATGTTTCTTCTTTCCAAAAATACAAACTAACATAATATTGTCTCGTGAACGAATATTTCTTTTTTTTTGTTATAATTGAAATTATAATTACATAAAATTACTTAGAAAAAGCTATGTACAGACACTATTTTCGTTATCATACAGTTATTATAAATGAAAAATTCATTGTAGCGGTTTCCGTCTCTCCAAAGCCTGGAAATGAAAGCAAATATTGAATTATTATCGTGATTTTATAACAAAAAAATTGGAATACCAATTCAAGTTAAAAATGAAAATCTAAAGAATTAAATATGAATATTGCAGCTCACCTCTAGTAATTGCCTCCATTCATTTTCTTCGAGGGAATGTTTTATCTTTGATAAAATGGAAGGTGGAATGCTGGGTAGACTGGAAGCAGGGGGGCAATTACATCCCACGTACGGAATTTGTAAGAGTTGACTGACCGTAGGTCTTGCCTTTCTATCATGCTGGAGACATCGTCGCATTACATCGATGAGAAAAGGTGGTGGCGCGGTGTAGCCGCGTCTGTTTGTGCTATCTGGTGGAGGAAATGCAATCTTGTGGTTTGGATTTGTTATGGCATTCACTTTAGCCCAATTTGCACGTATATGTTGAAAAGGTGTTTGCCCATACACCAGGCCGTACAGGATACAGCCCAATGACCAAACGTCAGACCGGAAATTTATCTGGACAAAGAAAATACAAGAATTAATTTACTAGTTGCAATTCATGTGCAAGACACAGAGGCTTGTATTTTATAAATCGAAAATGCCAAGCTCTTCATTTGCCATAATTTACATTATAAGTAATAACAATATCGTTTCACGAATGAAGAAATGGATATTAGACATAAAGAATTTAATATTTATGTCCAGTTAAATCTGTTTAGGAATAATGTTTAAATTTATCATTCACTATTCTAATTTTCAATCAGGGCAAAAAGTATGTAGTATAATTATTTGTCAATAACTGCTAACGCTTTATTCCTGTAATACTGTGTTCTCTTGTTAACAAAATTGAATAAAGTAAAATACGAATAGATTTTAAAAACTAATTTCCGCTATTATTTCTGTGAGATATTTCACCTAGCATTGAAAGAGATAGAATGGAAGTTGGACATTTCAAAATAAAAATACTTTACCGCTTGCTAATTCATCAATTTTTAAAAATTGGACTCTATTTAAGTTACGCAGTTGCAGTACGGGGTGTATATGTGATTGTGGCAATAAATGGAGTTGAAAGAACCTTGTATTGATTGTTGTCACTGGGTGAATCTCCATTTCCTCCAATATCGTTGATAGCCTCAGGGCTGATGTAGTTCAGAGTCCCAAGCGATGTATTTTTAACAACGGAAGTCATGTCTGCATTAACAGTAGATGCAATACCAAAATCTATCAGCTTTAATCGTCCTCTTACTAATAGAAAATTTGCTGGCTTCAAATCCGAGTGTATTACACCTATTTGATAGAAATAAAAGAATATGAATAGAAAATACCAGCTAAAGTTAAAAAAAAAAATTAACAATTCTATATGAACTATGATTCAAGTCATGCCAAATCTGCCTGAGACAAGGGAAAGGCTTACCATTATCATGAATGTGTTTAACAGCAGTCAACATTTCCGTCCAATAGTAAAGTATCATTGTAAGAGGAAGCTGCTTCTCTCGTGACATCGACTTCAACAGTTTACTAAGATCCGTATCGCCCATTTCCATCACAACGTATAACAAGTTTGATTTTATTTCACTGAAATAGTCAATTAAAATTATCGATATTTCTAACAACAGAGAAGCTTTACTTTGCTTTTTACCAAATAAGAAATAATGAGAAATATCCAAAATAAACCTTACTAGGTAAACATAGTGATGATACACGGTGCTCTGAGCCTATCCAACATTGAAACTTCCTCCAAACAGCCCTGAGCAGTTTCCTTTTCTATGCAGGAGAGGTCGACGCATTTAATAGCTCGCAATTCCCCAGTTTTCACCTCTTGGACTCGCAGAACTTCTCCGCTCATACCTTGACCAAGTTTTCCTAGAACTATGTAATCGCTCCCTTTCACGTTTATCATTTTCCCATATTTTTTATCCGCTGTTTTAGCCGTGACACTAAATTGCACATTTCCTGGATTACTCTCACATTTGACTGGTAAAGGTAAACTCATTTCCTGCCCATTAGTGTTTGGTAATATTGAGCCAGCTCTTTTCTCTCGAGACTCTATCCCGAATGCATCATTCTTGGAGTTTAAAATTCCCTCAAAATCGTGCTGCAATGTTTGCAGCTTCTCGCATTTATCTCTGACCAATTTTTTATCCGAAATATCAGCCTTGCTCGGAATCAATTCATAATCTTTCTTCTCTTTACACACCGAGGGCATAACTTTATCCGTTTCCAAACTGGTCTGACAATTTGATATCTGATCGTTCATCAAAAATGCTGATAAACTTTTCTGGTTCTTATCTTGCTGTCTGTTACTTTCTTGCAAAGATTGAGCAATCTTATATGCAACGTTGGCTTTAACGCCGCGACTACTGTCCATAGGACAGTTCTCTTTAGCCAATAGGCTGCTTTTAACAATACTTTGATGTTCTGCGACATGATTGTTGCCCGCGTTTTCATTAATACTCGATCCTTGATTCAAATGCATAGCTTCGCTCAGCGGTCTCCTAACGATCCTGTTTTCACTGTTACAAAATCTATGTGGTTGTAATTTAATATCATGCATTTGGTGGCTACTCTGTCCTTCCTTATTAGCCAAAATAATTGGATTATGAGTTGGAGTTTCAAAGAACTTGTTCCTTGACCAATGGGAGAATATTAGCCCCGGTGTTTCTTCAACGCCTTGCAAATGCTCGTGGTTTAAGTTAGCCCGAGGTGTTTCCAGCGTATTTCTAAGCCCCATACCGGAGTTCTGATTACTCGTAACAGCCGTACGTTTCAAAGGCGTTTCCATCACTGTATTGCACAACGGCTCTTTAGTTTTACATTGCCTATCAAAATCCATAAAGTTTTCTCGACGCCCTTCAAACTTGGTATTAGAAAACATATTGCTTTCGTTATAAACTTTTCTTCTGACCGGATCGATCGACGCTTGCGGAGTAAATATAGTTCCTTTGTTATCTATATTATCAACGTGATTTAAAAGATGTTTGAAAGGTAGAGTGAGTGAAGTCTTTTGTACACTCGATGATAAGGGGTTCGAATTCTTTAAATCAAGACTGTTCGAATTGCTCGATGTTTGATGATCGGTCTGTTTTGTGTCGTATGATTTTTTAGTCTCAAATTTATCGAAAATTTGATCGCTAACGGAGTGTGATTTAATCATTGATATTCCAGTTACATTTTCGTGAGTTTTACTCACGGTTTCGTCCGGCGGAGGATCTTCGTCTTTGGCAGAATTTCGGGCATTGTTATAATCTTCATCGTCGTCGGGTAAAGCCTGGAGACATTCCGTGTCTGAATTATCATCAGAATCACGTGGCTCTGTGTCATCATCTTCACTTTCGAATAGACTAAGAAGTGCTTTTATTCGCACTGGTTGATATCTCGCTCTAGTACCGGTGAGGTTATGTAATCCCGAGCTTCCAGTTATGCTGTTACGTTCGTTGATAGATATTTCATCGTCGTGTTCGTTCGTCTGAGACATTTTCGAGGGCAGTACTAACCCTTCTTTCTTTATTCGAGATAAAATTGATCGCGTGTTTATTCATTCGTTATGAAAAATACTCCATTATAGATGCTACCCAAACATACAGTTTGACAGGTTAAAGATGCTTTCCAAGTCAACGATAAAGATAGTACGTTGGAATAAAAATATGTTCGATTATATGTGTATAGAGATTCACTGTAGTTATTCACATATATTTATAAATTACTTCTTTCTTTTTACTGTAAACTCAGCGAAGGAAAATGAAAAGAAAAAAAGAAAACAAACAAGGTAAAATTCGATTAATACAGAGCAACTTCTTTTGTATACCTTCCACCGGACTTTCTTTTCTGCTTCTCGTATTTATTATTTGAAATACTGTACTGTGATTGGTTGCGAAAACCACGTGACATCGCGTCCGCTGTACCATTGGCGTAGAATCGACATCACTGGTTTATACTTTTACAATGTAAGCGGCAACATTAATGATACGCACACACAAGCGTTTGCTTTCAACTGACGCGTATACCAATACGCGTATACGTATACCAATATGCAGCGCTTGAATATTCTTCACCTATTTGCCAAATGGGTATTCGTTAGATCTCGAAAAATGATGCTTATGATCGTAGTTAGATTAGTAGTAGTCATTTATTTGTGGTATAAATTGAATTATGCTTAGCAAACATTGTTTTATACACAATTGTTATTTTTGTTCTTCATTTCCTCATCATTTTTTATTATTCTTATTCTTCTTGATAGTGACAATTTGGAAAATAACACGTCTTCAATTCCGCATGAATATTTAATTGAACAATTTAAATGTATTATTATTTTTTTATTTTTTTTCTTCTTTTCTTTTCTTTTCTCATTCCACATTTTCATTCAATGATGTTTGTCGTTCGATTTAGTTTTAACAAGCCATCTCTGCTGTAAACGAGGCGTAACTTTTTTTTTCTTTCCTTATTTATTATCCTGTTTTTAGTTATGTAAAACTATCGCGACGGCAAAGTTAGCGGGGTACGTTCGATTCTTAGAATTAGATACATATTCAATATTTATAGATTTTCTTCTCTCGTGTTAAACAATAATAGTAGTAATAATAATAGTAATCATAATAATAATAATAATAATAATAATAATATTAATAATAATGAACTTATGATAGACAGTTTTTAAGCGCACAACTAATTTGTTGCATTTGAAATTAATACGGAATTGAATAAGCTGACTTTAGTTCTCGTAGATATTATATAGGTACTCGGCTAAAAAAACTAAAGAAAAATATATGTATTCTTTAGATTTGGCATCAAGTATGATAAGTAAAACGAAGATATGTAATTAACTTTTTAAATACGAACACACATACACACACATTTGCACGTTGTCCACAGTTTGATGATTATTTTTGTTCGTTATTTATTTCAGGGTGAATATTGGCAAAACATATAGTGAAATACTGTATAAATTGAAGAAATAAAAAAAAAAAATAAAAATAAAAAAAAAAAAAAAATTATTGGAAAATAATTAAAGTTCATTTAAAACTTATCCGCAAAATGATATTTTGCGTTCAATTACGAAAGACGAATGAAAATTTTCTAATTTCAATTCTAAGTCAATTTTTTAGCGCTTTCCATTGTTGTAATTCAGGGTTCTTAACGGTGCCTTGAATGTCGATGCTGATTGTTGTTGAATCTGGTATGCCAGAGGGTGAATTTTGAATCCGTATAACCTGGAATCACGATAATTCAAATAAAATAAACTCATCAGGATCCATCAACATTAATTATGCTACAGATTCTATGAAATGGACAAATTATCATTTTCTATCTATACCGGATACAATTTCCCCCCATTTTCAGAAGAACAAATTTCAGGTCATTAATCATATTTAAATAATTCTGACCTTGGCACAAATTGATTTGCCGCACGTTTGGGCCGATATTCAGGATGAACCATGAACAGCATGTGCGGAAATCCAGTCCCAAAATAAGCTCCGTCAGTGTGGTGATGGCGGGAACTTTTTGGAGTATAAACATCCATGCATTTTGGACAATAACTTTTGACCATAGCCTCGCCGGGTACGTCGCTTAATCCCAGCGGCAGCATCGGCTGTGACTCGCAATAGACCCGTGGACAGTGACCAAAATCACCAGACTGATACTTTTCTATCATCTGTGCGATCCCCCGATTGGTTAGAATGTAACGTGCGTGAATGAGCCCATAGAGCATCTCTGCTGCTTGTTCTATCAGGTCCGATTGATTCGGATTATCGTCCAATTCGTCATCTGAAATTAATTAACCGAGCGAAGTTTGCACATTAACATTCCAGGAATAATTATAGGATACAGATCTGTCTTTATGGATTTTTCACATTGTAGTTCTGCCCGAAATTTGGAAGATAGTTGGCTACAGAATATAGCTACTAACCAGGTTCAAGGTCTAGGATCATATCTAGCGCCTGACGATAGTGTGGCACCTGTTCGTTGAGCCCTGTGAGATTGAATTTGTCCTGTATGTAGTCTTCGTCGACCTGTGGAATGCGAGAAAAGGAGAAAAGCAATATAACTAGTTTTGAAGTAGCCGAAGAAGCCTTTTCCTCGATGTAAGATTTTATCGATGAATAAAATGAGGAATTTTGACAATATATTTGCACTCTATCTTCATGATTTTAGGGACGATTTTTTCAGTTAATAAAAAATTGAGTAGCGAATAAGAATAAGATAAGTTTTTTCTTCTCCTATTTTTGACAATGATTATATACAATTATTATTGAATTATCGGCGAGGGTTAATAAGTCTTGGAGGTTAATGTAAAAAGTGAGATAATTTGATAAACGATTGGAATGAGAGAATTTAGAGCTTTTTTTTCGTCTTTATTGATGATTCATGATTTTATAGTTTATTTTCTTAGATAAAGCGATAGTTTGTGAATAACGTGTGTACGTGTGTTACCTCGCAAAAAAATTCATTTCCTCTGAGCCCGCAGAACCACGAGATCCAGGATACCTCCTCGGAACTGCTCATTTTTCTGTTGATTAGATGTAATAGGTTTGTGAAATAAATGGGTAAAGCATCGTGGGTTAATGAACGAAATAATAAAAGACAGCTCGTTTGGCATGCAAGATGCCCGACATTTTGCTCAACCGCTTCACCTACGTTTCCGTGGTCATTGTTGGTTCGTCAAATGATTTTCGAGCACGTTGGATTACTAAATACAACGGAAAAACTCATAACTCTAGAAAAACTGGCCTTACAGCCACGCGGTTAACCGAAAACCCAAAAATAAACAGCCCTTACGGCTTACCTTTTGGTGCCTTGATTAGCCACGCTTGCTCGCCCAGAGAGGGTAGGTGTCGCTGCTAGCGTAATGGTCTACTGCTACCAGCTGTATGCACGAGAATGAGATACATTCACTATTTTCAGAATTATAAAACCATATTTAATAATTATCCTTGTACGCGGACGAGTGGCGTTGGCGAATTATATCAAATATCGCATATCACTGGTTTATCACGATACATGTGTACATCTATTATGGGTAATTTAACGAAGAACGAAACTTTTTGATCGTGAATTATATTATATGTGTACTATGTAGTCAGTTATCGGCGATACAAACAGGCTTGAGGACTGGTCGATGCGACAGATTTCGCATTTATCTGTAGCAGCGTGTCCAGTATACTATTTTTAAGACGTACACGCATGAGCGTCAGAACGGTCACGTGATCTAAAGGTGATATTCCAAAATGTAGCGACAGCGACGAGGCTTTATGGCTCGGATATTTGAATTCATATGAATATTTATTTCAATTAATTTCTATGTAAAATAGTATAGATGAAATAGACGATTGAAAGTCAAACTTGTTTGCATTATATGAAAACTGAATTTATTTACATTTACAGATTCTATTGAATTATAAGTCTGTCGGCGTTCGAAAACAGTGAATTTTGTTAAAAAATAAAACATTAGATATGATCAACGATAGTATTAATGTTAAAGTAAAAATGATAGTTTTATTTTTATTTTTTTAATCACGTATTACGTGTAATACGAGATTAATATTTTTTGTAGCGAACAAATAGTTATTCATTTTTTTTTTCTATCTTTTTGTTTTTTGTTTAAATTTCGGATTAGGCCTATAATTTATTTATTTTTCATTATAAATATACTAAATTATGCATTGAGTTACGAAGAACGGTTTGAATTAAAAATCGTTAATCAAAATCTTATTCAATGATACAGAATAATTTTTTTTTTTCTCAACGTTTGTTTATAATACCTAATACGAAATCATAATAATATAAGTGCGCTTACAAAATAGAAACTCATGTAAAACAGATTTTTCTCAGAGTACAAGTTTTTTTTTTTTTCATTTTTCATTTTTTTTTTTTCATAAACCATATCACAAGTTTTTTTTTCTTTTCTTTCTTCCCTTTTTCTTACATCCATTAGTTATAATTTTTCAAGATTACAGCCATTATGATTTTATCGATCTTTCGTTATGGCTACCCATTTTTCGTAGTGAAGGAAAGATATAGTTAATTCAATTGATTCAGGTGTTCAAGACAAACTACATATGAGATTAATTAATTGGAGAAAAATTTGTAGTAGTTTATTTATACGAATAGATTTGTTGTTTTTTTCTTTTACTTAATTATTTCTTTTTACTTTGTATGAATGGAAAGTAGATATATTTAAAAACTGATATATTGCCACCACTACAATGGGACACCCGGACGCATTTTATCAATACTTGGCGGTACAGATAGCTATGGATACCAAAACGAGATTGTTTGCTACAAATCGGTTCAGGCTGACTTAGAAAAGTCTCATAGACTCTGAAAAGTACTATTCTAATCAATGAATTAGAAATTCGATTTTTAATTTTTATATCAAGGTATTTTTACCATGAATTTAAATATGAATTATATTTCTCTCCCTCCTCCATGGTAACATTGAAAATACGAAACAAAGTTGGAAAGTTTTATTCCAAAAAGAGACGTTATTGCAATTATTTATTTCTTGATTATTGATTTCTTTCATCTATTGGTATCCAACGCTTTATACTGCCTCAGACCCTTACTTCTTGCAAAGTTATCTAAAATCGTAGCTCTCGACCTAAGCCATTCAATGTATGGTCGTAAGTTGCCAGTACTGTAGCAGCCTCTCGCCTTTTGGTAAAGCCATCGAAGTCGGGCGTTCAAATGTCAGCATTATGTCTTTTACTTTGCTCTTTAATTCACGCTCGAAGATATGACCCCCGGTGCGTTCTAGAGCAGCAGCCATATCGTACTCAACAGAAGGAAGCGGATCGCGAATAAAACGTGCCGCCGCAGCTACCCCAGGCATTGTATGCCATTGTAAAGCTCTAATTTCCCATAGACTAGTCATTAGAGCGTTACTCAATAGCGGATCTCTTTCCTCCATATGAAATGGGTCACCTCCGCTACTTCCTTTCACCTCACCACCCTCTGGATGATCAATCATTCGCTTAAGACCCGGATGTCTGAGGAGTAGGTTGCCCACGAACAGTAAAATTATCAGAATATCTTCGGGAGGGGCAACCAAGGTGAGACGAGCGAGTCGCTTGGCAAATGCAGCTACCAATGCTTCGGGCAAATGTCTGTAATGGTAATAAGACACAAGTTATTACAAGGAATAACGACACGATAGATTCAGAGCTGCTTTTACAATCTTGCTTTTAAATATGAGTATCATTTCTCTACGATATCATTTGCCAAATATCAACTTTACGAATTTTGAGTACAGAATCAAGATTTTCAAGTTTGAAATATAAACGTAAAGAATAATAACGGGCTCAATTGTTTCGGAGAAGTTTCGTAAGAGTTTTGTTCGATTAGAAACTTGACTTACGTGGAGCTGAGAAATTGATCGGAGAGATAGAAAAGCCGGGCTTTGTATTTCGTGTGAAAGATCTCTGGTTCAAACATTGAATAAAGTTTTGTGAATATATTAGGATAGTCTAGATTGTGCTTGGTGACGAGGAGGAAGACTCCTTGTAGAGCAAGCATTCCTATGGGCCCATCAATGTCCAATGAATCCATGAGGAAATCAGTTAATAAAATGGGCTTGTCCAAGTGGTGAATAACTCGTTCGAGCAAGACAACTAGCAACTTCTTGTGAACCTGGGCTCCTAGCTCCCAATGCATAACGCAAGCCCATACTTTGTTCAAGGCTCGTCTAGCCCCCAACTGATCCCAGGTGAAATATCTGTTACCTAATAATAGGAGGCAAATATTAATACATCTGATTGAAGTCCCATTGTTTACTATTTTAACAATACTTTAAGTATTTGTATGATTTAAAAAACGTAGCTTTTTTTTATCAATGATCAAGAATCATGATTCTCTCTTAATTTAAATCAAATTTTTGTGCTTTTCTGTATTCGTCAATAATAGCAGAATTTTTTAAACAGTTCTCATAAGGTTTTCAGTAACAGATAATCAAGGAAGTTAAACAATCAGTTTATTGGCCATCACTACCTCAATTACATTTAGTTTTTTGTATTTAAGGATTTGAGATAACATAAGGTCCAATATTAGCTTGTTTCTTCGTTCAAATTATTGAATAATTGATGTTATATACACATCTGAAGTGAACAAGCAGTTATATGGCTTTGCATAGTTCTATTCAGAAAAGATTTCAACGTTCTAAAGCCTTTCTGCATTTTCTGCAAGCCTTTTGAAGCGAAATTTAGGCATTATAAGACGTGATTTGGAGAACAAAAACCAATCATCTGATTCCCATTTATTATTACTCTAATATTATTCAGCCGTTTAATTTTAGCTACAGAATGTGCACTTATGTATGTTTCATACATTCTGCAGCAGTATCATTGCTAGTCTCTGTCTAAAAATAGAAGAGGACATAGACAAAGATTGTAACAAATTGTTTCTCGTTATAATAAAGTACCTTCTTCCTGTTGTGGACTGCACAGTAGCTTCCAGTCTTCATCTTTTTCCCCTGTGAATCATCAATATCATTTGAATATCTTTTTTCTCTACCCCAATTGCGAAAAACACGATACAGATATTGAACAAGAGACAATGAAGTCTGTATAGTTTGAAAGATTAAATGATTATGTGAAAGGTATAACGAGTGAAAACTAAACCCATGATAAATCTTACCCTCGCCATCCTTTGGCAAAGGTATTTTGTCGATGAGTTCCAATAAATTATTGATATAAATATCGTTGGGTTGTTTTTTGGGTGTCAGAGCAGGCAGACTTTTCCATATGAAGTAAAGGGCGTCAGAATACGCTGCAATTTCTTGAAATCTAGCGATAAGATGTGTGTTGTCCTTGTCGGGTGAAAGCAGCTTCATGAGTATTGGTTTTAATCTATGAAGAGGAAAGTAATAGCCGAGATTTTCCGACGGCTCTAAAGGCATTTTTCCTTCTTCTGCCATCAGCTTCAGGGCTGTTGATAAAGCCTGCAATTGTACAGGTGCTCGGCATCCTTCGAGCGACTGTAACAACTTTTCCCACACTTCTTCGTAGCAATTTCTGAGCCAGGATATGTAGCGAGATTCTGGGCTTGGTTCTACAAGTGAAAATTCAATAATTTACGACTATTTTCAACAATTTTGGGTAATTTTTCCAAGAGGGAAAAGAGAGGCTCGCGGAGTAAGCTGATCAGCAGTTTGTTATTATAGCGATTAAAGAGGAATGCAGAAATAATATGACTATACGAGGTTGTCAAATTGAGGCAGTCGATTTGAGACCTGGTTTTCTTGTGTGAATTAGGGTAAAGACTTACCAGAAATGGTGAGAGATATGGTTTGTTCCTGATACATATTACCCCTCTCCAAAACGTCGATGAATATCATTTCCAACGTGAGTATGCACGAAGTATTTGACTCCTACGTCGGACCAGCAGGGGAAAACGTCAAATTAACCTCAAAATAAATGTCAAGTATCGGGCTCTTGTTATTTAAAATGTATATTTACGTACATCCCACTGTCCTATGATGTCAACAAGATTGTTAGCGTACTTTCGCGACGATAAAAACTCCTCAGCTTTATGCCTTAACAATTTTGAAGGCATTTTCTGTCCCAAGCAAACGCCGGGGGCTGCCATGGCTGCTTACGGAAGGGCAATTCCCAGGGATGGGAGGATGTGCGTCACAGAATCCTCGAATTTCTCTAGATACGCCACATCAATTTTATTTCACGTATACATATCCTGTCTCTATGTATGGTATATCTACACATTTACCACCGAAGAAAATCAATAAACCTTACTTATTCTCGTTTCAACAAATCTACATACTATATATTCCGGCTCTAATATCCTTGATATTACTATTTATACACTGAAGAAAACGACCCATACTAATTGCACGTACATTGACTACACGCGTGCACATACATGCGTATACTATACATCGGTCATTCTTCTCTATACGTAAATAATAAATAATACACATGCAGCGAATGGCGCCGGGATTTCGACTTTAGGTAACTATCATTATTCTCATTCTTTAAACTATACTTTTATTCGAATAAAGAATACCTGGTATTCCATTCATTATTAAATTGTTCAACGACTTTTATTTAAAAACAAATGAATTCATGCTTGATTGATGATTTTTCTTTTCACAAAACTAGCTAAATACATATTCTGCATAATTGAGAATTTTTAATTAAATAATTCATAGAATGGCCAAAGATGACACGGGGAAGTTGACAAGGGAAGATTTTAACGCAGGACCAACAAGCTGCGATGAAATAGAGCCGGGAGTCTTTTTAGGCAATCTTACTGCAGCCACGAACGTAGACTGGCTAAAAGAGTCTGGAATAACTAACATTCTGACATTAGACTCTTGTCCGTTGCCTAGAAAAATCCAACTCCTACCCAACATCATTTTCAAATACATCCAAGTCACAGATCTTCCTCGAGAAGATCTGCTGACTTATTTCGAAGAGACTTACCAGTTTATAAAACATGCTCAAGAAGACGGTCGAAGAACCTTGGTACATTGTTACTTTGGTGTGTCTAGATCAGCAGCTGTTGTTATAGCATTTATAATGAAGAAGTACAGCCTGGGTTTTTCAGAAGCTTTTGACGTGGTTAAATCGAAGAGAAGATTCGTCGGTCCTAATCCGGGATTTATAGCGCAGTTAAAGCTCTATCAGGATATGGGATTCAGTATAGACAATACAAACGTTCAGTTCAAAATGTACCGGCTTCAAATAGCCGCTGACAAAGTTAGGAAGGCTAAAATACTGCCGCAAACATGCATCGATCTTGTTAAGCCTGATCCAGCCTTGGCAACGATAAGGCCAGAGCCTACGGTATATAGGTGTAAGAGATGCAGGCGAATAGTCGCGTCGGCTAGCAATATCTTGCCTCATTCGACAAAGGAGAAACAGATCTGGCGACACATTAGCTCAAAACGTTATGATAAAGGGGCGAATAAATTGACTAGCAATAAAAGTATCAAGAAGACTTCGGATGGGGATGAAAACGAGCCAATCACCTCCGAACTTTGCACTAAAACGTATTTCATCGAACCACTAGCCTGGATGCCTGATATTACGCATAATCTTGAGGGAAAATTGAACTGCCCAAAGTGTGCTACCAAGCTTGGATCTTTCAGCTGGATAGCTGGATGCCAGTGTCCATGCGGCAGCAAGATTGCTCCGGCTTTTTATCTCGTTCCATCCAAAGTTGATTGGAGCAATGTGGTTCAAAATGTACAAGTTACCGTTTAGATGTGTGTTGTGTAAATATCGTATTTTGAATCGCATGGCTCATTGTAGAGTTTAATAATTGTTCGGATTATCTGTTGTTGTATTTAAGATATTTATCGACTCAAATATCTTTCTGAACTCGCTAGAAAACGATTCAGGAATATAAAAAGAAAATAATTGACGTGATTATACATGACGATAATAACAAAATGATGAGAATATTAACAGAGAAATTTCGACTGGAAATATCATTGCGGTTTATCGACTGATGAGGAAAAGGGCCTTCTAAGCCATTCGTTTTTATCAAAATAAAACAAGATTTTACTTATTCCAATTCGGCTCTAAGCAGATTATAATATTTGAATCGTGTGCCAAGTTTATAACACAATAATTCATATATTTCTTACTAAAAGATAATTATCTTATACTGACTACATGCTCTGTAATTAATTGATCTTCTAGCCTAGATTTATTACATACTTTAAATACTTTGTCTTTCAGTTATTCTCTAACAATGTTATATAATAATATACAATTCTTATACAATGTTACAATAATTTACAGACGTGTTAAAGACTGCGTTTTCATTAAAATTAATCAAACTTATACGAAAGATCTGTGTGCAAATTATTATCCCACCTCGCACGAAGAGCTATAATTAAATAAATTTTACCCTGTTTTTAGTTACATTTCTATTCTATTCTATTCTAGTCTATTCTCTTTGTCTCATTCTAGCTGTATGTCAATACGTTTCTAATTTTTATACCTTTGAGGCAGAAATTTTAAGGCACTGGATTTAAGGATTGGCTTCTTCGAGTCGAAAAATTATAACGTTTGAATAATCGCGCCTTATGGAGGGGGCGCTGCCTTGTGACGATTTTATTAACTACTTTTGCCGCAACTTTATGAGCGGCAATCGATTTGAATTTTCGTGCGCCGTCTTTCTCTTTACTTATTGCTGTAGAATGATAAACACTGATTCGCAGTCCTGTTTGGGACACTGAGAGGCTTTAAATACTCAATTTAAATATTCGAAGCTGAGTCTGAGACCATAAACCACTAAATACGATATACGATATTGATCGAAAGGCAATACGTCGGTTGTTAATACTATGCATTGTACTCGTATAAATTTATTGTTGAAGACTGAGAACTATGCGCGTGAGATGAATACTGTACTAATTTCGCCTGGGCTTTGGAATCTACATACCTACCGAAAACATATCAATTTTACTATCACATACTGGCATGCATGCCGGAGTAAGGTGTGCCATAAGTATGTGCTCTCAGTCTGAGAGCGTTCAGAGTGTTTATTGAAGGGGTATCGAGGGTGCTGTGTGATTCTGTCTGATGATAAGGCACTCCTATATTCGAATTGACAAATCCATGGCAGTTCGTAGATGGCTGTATGGTTGTATAAGCCTGCGGAGATCTCCAATATTCGGTGTATGGATACTGAGGTACTTGCGGAGGCTGGTTAAGGGTTTCTACATTGGTATCGTGTGGATGGGTCATTCTGATGGGGCGTAAAGGGAGCATAGTTTCCATTTCTCGATTTGTACTAACGCCTCGATTTATTGCAGAACTTCTCTCGTTTCTTCGAAATTTTGCTCTTCGATTCTGGAACCATACCTACGTGAAGTAAACAGCATTGAAATTATACCATTCTCCATGAATTATGTATAATATATACTAAAGTGTCGTTGAAAATTATTACATCCAACATTATTAATATTGCAATTACGAAAAAATTCATGTCTCGAGATTCAGCAAAGCCGAAATTGGAAAATATTTCAAAGTATACAAGTGTAATTAAGGTGAAAGGAGATACATGATTGAAATTGAAAGTTGGAATTTTCATTGTTTTAACAGCCTCGCGTATTTGGGCTAGTTGAAAATTACTTTCAGAGCTATAGTATATTGAGAAATTTATAGCTAAATTAGTCATCGATAATAAATTGTAAAACTTCCGGGAAGACCAATCGTTAACTATTATTACATTTTTTTACGGGAAGAGTCGTTTCCCATTAATCACTAATGAAATTGAAGTGACTCTTTGGTGAGTGAATAGAGTTTTTTTTTTTTTTTTTTTCTTTTCAATGTGTGGGCGATGACACGAGAAGAAAAAGAATGTCTTATTCCACCGTATAATTCTCTGAAAATAGACAATATACATATGTCTTTTAGTTAAGCGGGTTCGAGAAGAGTGGTGATCCGAAATTCAAGTAATACCTATAGTCAAAAAACGAAGAAAACTTCGAAGCGCGCCTATTGCAACTATATTATATATATTCGGAAACAGATCTTTCCTAGTCACTTTAGAATGAAACAAAATATACTCAAAATCCATAAAAAAAAAAAAATGATGTACCGTACTTAGCGGAGGGAATTTTTTTTTTTACTGTCAGATTTACTTTTTTTCTGAACCGTGGCGATATTCAGCGGATCTTTTCTTGTTTTTATTTTTTTTGTCTTCAATTGTTGAAAAACTATGAAATATATATTTATAGACTGATATTCTGATTAGTAATATTCATTCGGCGGCATATCTTTTCGCCTAGTTTTAAGACTAAAATTTGTATGGGTGGATACGCGGACGGTTGGACCGGAGACGGGACAGCGTGACGGCTCCTGGCAGGCATACAGATAGTCCTACAGCCACCAGAGAGATAGGCAGACAGACAGACAGACAGACGTACGCACACGTGCTGGTTATGCTATGCCGCACACATATGCTACGACGAGGCTAATCATAGCTCGTCGCTTGACAACCTGTCTCCTCCGATTTTCCGCCTAGCTGTCCGCAACCGCTGTATCCTCGGCAGACTCCCCCCTCGAGCTCGCTGCTCGACACTTACTCTTTTGAACTTTATCTCGAACTTCGTTTAAAGAAAAAGAGTATCAGTTTTCACTTTGTTGCAAAATACGGCCAGTAATTATTAATGAATAGGAATCTACGTTCATTCGTATCTACAGTTTCCTACTTGCTCTGATCCAAATCGAATATAGATATAAAAAAGAAAGAAAGAAAATAAAAAAAAAACGAGAGATGATTAATATACATATGTCTCGTATTTAGATGAGTTCTAATTCAAGAGACAGGACGCGTACAAAGATTATTAATCACACGGGTGGAGGTTGAATTTTTTTACAACTCAAAATAGTTACTGGCATTGCGTTTTATTCGGAAAAGCTCTTCAGCAATGGATACATGAATTTTAAACTCAATTTTCAACACAATCTTCAGACTTTTGGTACAAGGACAAATATCTGTCAACTATAATTTAGGCCAGGCTCAGATTAGCGATATTTACGGATAATTGTTATTCGCTACAGAGTTGTTTTCAATTCATAACAATTGTTGAACAGAGAGATAGACAGGCGCCTGGCATATGTATTGCCAAATTAAAGTCGCATCCCTATCTATAAAACTAATCTCAAGAAGAGCAAAGTCTTCTTTCTCAATTTCGATTTTCAACGAAAATATTATATTGGCAATGAATTTGTCGATTTACGGGACAGCTCGACATCCACGGAATAATTATTGCCTGTTTTTTTTACCAAGTATCATACGGACATTCGATTACACGAAGATTACCGCTATTAGAATTAATTTATTGCCTTTCAGAATTCAGATTCTGACAAGTATCCTTTTATACTTGTCGTTAATTGAAAGTTAAAATTTAAAAATAATTCCACTTATATTTTGTGTAATTTACCTGAACTCTTGCCTCAGACAATGACACCCTGGTCGCAAGCTCTTCTCTCACAAAGGCGTCCGGGTAATGGGTCCGTTCAAAGACTCTCTCTAAAGCCGCCAACTGTTGAGCGGAGAAGGTAGTGCGACTTCTTCGGGGTCTTCGACCACCAGAATTGGTTGAATCGTTGCATCCTGAATAATAGATTTAGGAAAAGGGAAGAACGGTCAGTTTCCAAAAATCGCCGGGTATTAATTTCGAATCAAATGCCAATTTACTACTTGCGAAGTTGCAACAGTTTAATGCCAGAGGATAATCGCGCATAATGGAATAAGAAATATGTAATAAAACGTTCGGAAGATGCCGCTAAAGATAAGTACCGAAAATAAAAGATAAACTTGTTCGCAGACAGCGCAGTAGTACGTCTTGACTACTGAATACCACCTCTGTACTTGGGCATTCATCAAAGCGGCATAACTCGAAGAGCAGCGTGCCGTCAAACGTGCTAATTTAATGCGATTCAAAACCCGTTCCACGTGTTTCTGAGAATTATTAATACACCTATATCATCCGAGTATAAAAATCTGATCAAAAGCCCGTAACGTTTACGATCATAGGCACGAGCTCCCAAATCTGATGTTTTCAAATTTTTAGAATTGTTTTCTATTCGCGAATAATTTTTTGACGCTTTTCACGGACATTTAATGTCATCACAAAATCACTTACCCTGTGCAGTCTGAATCGGCGTTGATAGCAACCGAGAAACGGTGAAGTCTTGAGGTGCGTGGGGATTCGTTAATTGGCGAGTGTCATTAGGGGTAGCAATCTTTGCCAAAGACTCGGCGGAGCTTAACATATCGCGGTGTTTGTTTCTGTTAGTAAAATTTCGTCGTACGGCACAGAAAGTCGTTCTTTTTCCAACTTATAAAACACTTCACGTTAGCACGAGCCTCGTAAAAAAGGTGTTTTATTATCCTAGGTTTTGTAAGCTGGGTGTTAACACGATTTCATGTTTTCGCATACTCGGAGAACACGTAACGTCATCGCTAGGCTAAGATTTACGAGGAAAAGTTTTTTCGGTATATCTGTGAGAAATCTTGCCTTTGGTAAGATATACGCGCACAATAATGAAATGGAGACAGTAATACGGACGAAAGAAGGAAAGAAAAGATAAATATCAATTTGTAAAGAAACGAATCGAATCCGCACGCGTTTAACGAAATATCTGGAATGGAATCAGTTCAGCGATATTTCACGGGTAATTGAATTATTGAAATCCTAATTCAATTAGCCCCTACGTACGCCTCGAGATTATGTGGTCCATTCGAAGCGGCAAGATGCCAACTGACTTATGAAGTTAAGTCGGTCTTAAGTTGGGAAGAAATAGAGCATTTTGAGAGTAGGTGGAGATTTCGACCAAAGCTCCACCCTCATTAGAAGCCCATTGGTTTCAGCTCGTTCTGAATACGAGACTGTTTAAAACAGTTATCAACTCTCGTCGCCCACATCTCCGGATCACATGGGCTCATCTTTGCGCGTCGCCAAATATCACTTTTTTCTCGTCATTCAGCGCGCTGCGGGAATCAATTAAGATTCGACATCTCGAGAAAATTTTATCCAAAGACAACTCGACCACGCCGACCTGTAGCTTTTTTATTTTTTAAGAAAATAGGAAACTAATCGATTTTTTCCTAGCGACAAATAAAAAACAGAAAAAGTTCTTATGCAAAATCTGAGAACTGTACGGAGTTTCAGGAACTCAAGAAGTCTGCGGAGGACTCAGAAACGCAGCGGCCCTTGGCGCCGGCGCCCATATCGTTTCCATAAGGTTTTCTGGGCGGTTTGAAGCGGCTCATATCGCATTGCACAAGAGTGTCGAGTTTCGGGTACACCGGCTCGGTTACACTTCGGTATACAGCTATACCTACAGCATATAGATCGTTGATCGTATAGATCGCGAAGTGCAGAGGGCTAAGGAATATATTCTATGAAACATGAAACGCGGTTGCAGAAAACAGCTGGTTTTCGTAACTAGGTATACAATTATGAATATAGCGGAGCTGAGAAAAGAGAACAAATATAATTATATATTTGCGGCATAATTTCCTTCAAATTGTTGAAAAGCGAAATCTTTTTTAAAAATCTTTTTTTTTTGTATAAATTTTGGAGTGAAAATTCGTCGAGAGTAAATTTCCGTCATATTTCTTCACCTGGGTTTAGGAATGGAGATAACTGTGTCACGTGGTGCGAATGTTTGTTTTTTGAAATATGCGGGCAGGTTATTGTCGAATGGTTTAAAAGCTAGGAGAGTAAGTGGCGACAGCTGACGATCGCAATAAAGACAATTTTATAATTATTACCCATTTTATTTATACAACCTTTATAGCAGCAGTTAGTTTCGCTGTCAGTGTGCCGGGCGATAGTAAAACTGCGTTTGTATTGGGCGCGCTGCAGCGTCGGCAAGACGGACGCGGGCGTCGCGACGCTCTGACACGAACACGCCGGGACGCCCCTTGAGAATTATTAGGCAGGCCTGCCGGCACAACTCTCCTGGGAGGCCGAGACTTTTATATTTTATGCCAAAGTGTCCTGCGTCCTATCCCAGATTTTTTATCACTATCTTTTTCTATCCACATTCACACGCATATACCCATACCTACATCTCGTGACAACTGCAGCTTATACCGCATCCTTTCAGATATTTACCGAGGTGAAGATTTCCGGAAGCTCAACAACATGATTACTAAAACAACAATCCTAATTCACCCTCGAGCTAGACGAAATTATTTCACACCCAATTCACGGGGAGCCTATGCGCATGATTTGACTAATTGCAGGATTGCAAATTCATTTTTACTATGGGAATAATGCTTCTGACTTTAACAAAGTCTCTTGAAATTGTATCAAAAAGCTCCTGTGTCATAAACTGTGAGTCGTGTTTTCTTTACGAGATTTACGTATACAGCTTCTCGCACTAGAAATTATGCCTAAAGTCGTTTCTATAGGCCCCACTCCGAATGATATGTGATGTTCCCTGGAATGGGATAGTTTATCATCTTATTTGTCTTTGGATACTTAGAAAGTTTACTGTAACTAGAAAGAATCGTTTCAAAGATCTGAAGAAGTCCATAGTGCATGATGGTGACTGTGATACAGGAAGTGAGCAATAAAAGACTGTAAAGTCAGGGACTAGTAATAATTGGGCAGAGTGATGAAATATGGGGTGGAGATTTTGGGCGAGTTTTTAAAACGTGAACGCGTCTGGACAATGTCCGTCACCTCGTAAGTAGCTGTATTAACGAGGGTTTGAGATACGAGAGAACAACCCGCAAACTGACCGCAGATGCGTTTTTTTCCACTAAAATATCTGCTCGGTGATTATTCCTGGAGGCCCGAAGTTGTAAAGAAGACGACTTTGGCCATGGTGACTTAGTTAGGATGATTAGGGTGAAATTTGGTTGAAAAATCGCTAAGAATTAGTCAGCGCAGAAGAGTTAAAGACTTTTTAATTTCCCACTGTATTTCTGACCCCAAAAAAGTCCCGAAGTTTTTCTATAATTCGGCGAAAATTTTCATCCCAAGCATCTGCCTGAATACGAAGTTTATATGGGAACACGAGCGAGGGGAACGTGTCGATTTTTACCCCGCAGATATGAACTTATAATGGAAATCCAACGAGAATTTTTTTCACTCGAAAACCTCCGATAAATAACCCTCGACCACACATCTGATTGTGAGAAAGATTTGTGCCCATGTCCCATAATTCTGTGCGCGGTAAAAGGTTGAATTTCTTTTTTTCTTCAACCAGCAAACGCGCGCGGTTCTGGGACCGATCCCGGGGCCTTATTAAGGCGGACGATTAGGGGGATCTGGACACTGTCCAGCGGACAGGGGCCAGGGTTTACCCGGTGAACGCTGGGGAGTTCGGAGACCAGCTAGGGGCTGACCACAGATGCGGTCAGCCACCGTGACGCAATCACGTTAGACGTCTAAAAGACTGCGAACGTCTGATTCTATAATTCGGTTTCACAGTTTCACGGTTTCACTCAAGCATGGGGAAACGTATGGCAGTGGATCCGTTGCAGGGTATATTATCCCCCGTGAACGGGACGCATAATAGATACATGGCTGGCCAGTCTCGTCGTAAATCGTCCCAACCAGCAAATAAGACGGAAAAGTTCAGCGCGAGTAAAAGCCAAAGCCAAAACGTCGTCAGCCGCACGTCCCCCGAACTTTCTTGGCGTCGTTGGACCAATTACCCGCTCTATACGTCATCCTCGCCAATTAGTGAGCGAGAAGATCACCGAGCAGCCACCCCGTCACCAACCTCCGTATTTCTACCGACGGTGGAATAACTTTTGCCTTTCCATAACGGGACGTCCGGGACGTGTCTTCGCTCTCGTATTATACCCACTGTAACATGCTGTCGGAAATTTTGGTCCCAAATTTTATGGGGCATCACAAATTTCCTGCGGGGTATTAAACACGGAGCAATGTCACCGATTCTTATTTTAAAATTCGAATGACTTTGAATTCGTATCTATAGATACTGTTCTTCTGCTGCAGTTTTCTATTCAGGGTTGAAGGCGAATTAATTAACATTTGGAAGTTGGTTCGACGTATGTAGATTCACAAGCAACGGCTGAGGAGATCTTCGGAGCGTATCGTTCTATGGAAATGAACTTTCGCGGTAAATTCGGATCGGTTAGAAACTTACCGCCACGTGGGGTGGCGCGTATGAGAGCTGAACGGGTAGTTTGACTCAAGGAACAGAAGCCTTCTAGATATATATCTTGTACGATATTAATAACGCCGTTATAGAGAAACTATAATTAAGAAAGAAAAAAAAAAAAGGAACAATAATTGTTCACCACGTTTTGAAATCTACCAACCGGGAAGGAATCATCGGGGAATTATTACCCGGTGAAATGATCTTTACTTCACTTATATATTTCCCTTATATAAAATTCTGCACACCAAAAGCAATATGATAATTTCCAAAAATAAATCCAACCATGAGTTTCTCTCGGCTTAAAATAGCTTTAGCACGTAAATGTTTGACCTTGCATTTAGCAGCCTCCTCACTTGGAATACGGATGAAAATCTAAAACAGTTATTTGAAATACATTTAACGATCTGTATAGAGCAGTAAAGGCTGCAGGCAAGATGCGTGCGATACCCCAAAAAATTAGAAATAAAAACAATTTCGAATTTTTTTTTGCAAAGCAAAGAAACGAAAAAGTGATAAAAAAAAATAAAAACAAATTGGGCAAATTAGGATTCGTAAGTTCCAATTTCTAAACGCTTTTGCATCGACAACCTGGTGCCTGGGTCTGCACGCGTTGTGGAGGTGGCGTGTCCCCGGCTCCCCTGTGGGTCTGGTACACGCTTAAACACCCCCATTAACAGAGCGTAACCCCCCGTGACTTTTCTCTGCCCCCCCGGTACTACAGCGGTTAGAAATAATTACATATTCATGCCGTTTGTGGATTATAATATTCCGAGGGCCGATCTGTAGGGGGTGTACTGCGACTGGGTACGCGTTACGATCATTTATAAACCAGTATACCTACTACGGTATGCATATAGTACAGAGTGGACCTAATTACGGCCACTATCTGCACCCTTTATCCTTTTCAACATTACAGTTATTAACGTGTAGCGAGCAAGTCGAACTTATTTCTAGTTCCTTTTTTTTTTTTTTTTTTTTTTTTTCGTTTATGAATAAGCCATACGGTATTACTGGACGAAATTTATTCACGTGCAGGTATAATGTATACTCTTGGCATGAAAGGAAACCACGTCGCAAAATCATTGCCTTTAATTTATCCGTCTATAAATCATTCGTACTTAAATCTGTTCTAATATTGTATACGTGAATCAACAAATTCGTAGCAGAATAGATAAAAACCTAATAATTTTTAATAATTTCAAGATCCAATGGCTGAGTTCGAATTTTTTTTATAAATCTCAACATATTTGCGTATTGCATATACAGAAAGGAACCGTTGACAAACTTTTCTATAATATATTTTATTTTATTCCAAGTATCTATCCGTTGGTAGATATAGCTTTCTCTTGGTTCAATTGTGTTTTCCCCGCTCAGAAAAATCAAGTACCCTATATATCATGCGATCCTCTCTTGATTAGGGCGAATTTATGCTGGTCATTTACCTTAGGACTCGTTTCCACACACCCTCGGTAAGTTTATTCGATGCAGTGGACTGGTCAGTCTAGGACCACTTTGAATTTATCGCTCTACGTACGTGGCGGAGAGAATGAAATTCATTTTTATATACCCCTGTCTCGTGTTACTTGCACGTATACGAGTGGTCCACCTTCCCGCAGGGAACTAATTTCGAGTGCTGTAAATCTCGCTAATACCTTATACACGCGGTAACGCCCATATTATTAATTTACAATACCTGGAAATATATCTAAATATCTAAATCAGCCACATGGATGTTTACACTCGATTAGGTATGAGAGAATATCAAAGTTTAATCCAAAACAGAATACCGATGAAAATATTGTTCAGAAACGAAGAACAGTTTAGGTTCGCCTTTTCTCCCATGATTTTCGCTAGATTTTTTCATCAACGACGAGAGAAGAAGAGAAGTGGTAAAAAAGAAAGAGGAAATAAAAAGAAGTTTAGATTTTCGAAAATCTACTTCTGCTCGAGATTCCCACACGTATAAGTAAGTCGTCGTTGACAATGAGTCCAGGTGGTGCAGATCGGACGGTAAACTCGGCCAGGTTTTCGTCCACACTTCCATACGCGGCTACGTAGAGACTCAAGATACTGAAGTAACTTAAGCCCGATTGAAAGGTACATAATTTGATACAAAGCAGCGAGCACAATGGCAACAAGGGACTTGATTTCGGAGGTACCAAATGGAAGCTCATTATTGTTCCGGGTTGTCAGGATTCCTCGAGAACCCCCTGCTGTGTCTTCGGACCACTTATGTCCGCCCGCAGTTCGTCGCCCTTAATTTTCAGAGCACCTTTTTTCTCACCTTAATGGCACGACAGTCCTACAAGCCTTGCACGTAAGTCCGGATAATACAGGGGAGCTGGAGTCAGGACGGAATTTTATTTTCGTAACGGAAGTTGAATCGGAGAACTGCATACTGGATGGCCCCTGCAGGCGAAGAATCCCCATGAGAGATGCTTAGAACTGTCGTTCCCGATCGGCGTAGTCGGTATGGAAGACAGAGGCACGTGTGGCATTCGAAAACACTAGATTCTTCAACACTTTTCTTAAATACGTGCTCCTAAATATCCCTGGTTAAAGATCGACGGGAATATGGACCAAAAACAGGATAAAATAAGACAGATATCTATGTGTATCCTGCTTCTTTCGTTTTTTTTTCTTTTTTGTCTCGTTCGCCGGGAATATATAGCACCCCGAATTTTCATGAGCCTATAAGTGTTGAACGTGATTTTGAAAGAAGGGGGGCAGCCTGAATGAGGTTGGAAATCGACGAACCGAGGCGAATTAGATGATAAAAGAACGGAAATGATTGATAGTTTTAGGATTACCTAGTATAATATTAACCGTCTGGCTTATATGCATTTACGATATGTGGGCGCGATTGTTGATTTTGAAAAAATATTCCCTCTTCGACCCTTGATATCGCGCGGATGGAATCGCATTAATTAAAGACCTGCATGAATCAGGACCAGCAGCACCTGCCCAGGCACCAATGGTACGGATCTGATAATACGTCTATTCGTATGTATTCGAAAAGCATGAATATGCAATTTCAGCAACGGCTGTCCTGGCCGTAAAACTCCTTGTTTTACATATTTTCGGATATGCACCGTTCCCCGTAATTCGTTAGTATCTAATCCACTGTTTACTCGTTTTTTTTTATTCCCGCCGGAGATCCGACAAGGATTTCCTTCTCCGTTGCCCGACAGATCCGGACTCCCTATTCTGCAGAGGTCCTTCCTCCTTATCCTCTCTTCTTCTCCATTTTGTTCTGTTTTTTTTTTTTTTGTCTTTTTTTTCAAATGCAGCAGCGGAGAAAAAATATGCTAATGTGGGGGAGCAAAAAATTGTGCACTCAAATAGGATGGAAGAAGAAGTAGAGAAGACGCGGAAAGAAAAGGGTGAAAAAAATATCCATAAGAAAAATTCTTTACCCAAGGATATGCATCCCTTGGTGCGTTACTATGCGTCGATCCCAAAAACATACCGCACGGCCAATTAAGACAGGGTTCTATAAACTTCTGAATTTCTTTTTTTTTCATTCGATGAATAATCCTCTGCTTTTTATTCAGAGTTCGTTATTATTTACTATAGAGTTCTGTCTACTCGGTGTCACAGTTCAATCGATATCAGAGATTGTATATCGAAATTGATTAATATCAATGCAAGGGCTGCTTTTCCCATTATTAAACCGATACATGTTTTTCTTTCTCAAAGATCGTAACGATCAGAAAATTTGTATCTTACAAATATCTGCTGCTAGCTTTAAAAATGATCATTTCACGTATACTTCGAAATAGAACACCCCGTACATCTACCAGTACTTGAAAGAACTGGAAAAAGAGGCGTGGAAAAATTCAGGAATAACCGGATCAGGAGTCGTTAACAGTACGTAAGTAGTACATATATTTACGAACAGTAATATTACTGTGGTTGGTCATTTTTCATAAGAATTTATCGCCTATAGTCTATTCGTGCGATTATTTTGGCAAGAGTTATTTCGGTATAAAATTGCAGTAATCCGTTCATAGATCAAAACAGGAAGCAATGAATAGCAAAAATGAGATGAAAGGGAATAAATCGGCACGTGGTAATCCGTTTCCCGATTTACTAAATAACGGGTACAGCAACGTGGCGCGGGACAAATTAACAATCGATAATTGTAACGGACGTGGGAACCTGCTTGTCAAAAAAAAGAAAAAATAAAATAGGGTAAAATTTTGGCAGATGCATCTCACTCGGATTTTTTTCAAATCACTTCCATTCCACCGATCAGATTTTGAACAATCGATCCGAAAACTGCACTGCAAGCGTAAAGAAGAGAGAGAGAGAGAGAGAAACCAGGTTGTCCTAATTTACCCCAAAAAATATTTCGCAGAAAAGTATGCGCAGTGAACTTTTACCTTCTCTCTCTTTTTTTTTTTTTTGCAGATACCTTTTTTGTAGTTTTTTCTTTTTTTTTTCATCGTCACCCTAGCTGTCGAAAAACGGAGCACACGAGCCCTTCTACCCGGCAAAGCCCAACTCGACAATTTTCAACCTACCTACGTATACCCAGCGAAGCAAACCTCTATCGAACTATCTCTAATGAGAAGGCAGACGCAAGGCCCGTTCGCGGTCATACCGCATGCGGGGCCTTATGCAGCTTCCTTTATTGATATATACGCAGTCGCTTTTTGATCGTTTGGTATTCTGTATGAATAGTATATACATGTATACGTATACATACATATATACAGTATTAAAGCAGCTGTCCCGCATCCAGGTTACGACGTAAGGACACTTTATATTGGCGCCGGTCAGAGCTTCACGTGCGCGTGTAGGATCGGATTGTATAAATATGCCCATGTATATGTGATAAATGCGTTAGATAGTTCTATGTGTGTATTACATACGGATATACACGGTATTTTTAAGGTGATATATACACGTATAGGTGCGTATATCTTGGGTGAAAAACGTTGCAGCTTATCCAACTCCCTTAAACCTTGCAGGACATCGACGACAAATATTTGCTTAGCTGTTATACACGAGATAAAATATCGAAAACCAGGTCAAAACAAGCATCGTAGAGTTTCTCACCGGTTTTTATTTTCTCGAAATTTTCAAACATCGATCCCTCCAGACTAGTCTCAAGGAATTCACGCTCAGATTTAATTATTCAGTTATTTATACAGCTGTAGTGATCTCGGTTAGACAGAAGAAATAACGCACTAGGAGACCTTGGTTCAAATCAAAAAAAAAAAATACAATACCGAAATCCGTCGTACCAAATTTCTAAGGAAGTGATAGATTCCTCGCAACTTCTTGGATCAATTCAGAGTCCTCTCAAGACCGACTGGCCCCAATTTGTTCGTATAATTGGGCCTTCTGTACCCATAACGACAATGCTTAAGGCTTTGCCACGCGCGGGTGGCTTTTGTACTGTATAAGAACTCAGTCATACTTTCCATCAGCTTTGAGCCGCGCCCCATAGTTTGTAACATCAAAAACGGTGCAGATATAGGCTGCTCTAGATGTAGCCTGCATTCACGGGTGACTGAGTGTGTATAAAATGCACATCCGGGATTCAGGCAGTCCTGTTTTCATCAAGATTTCTTTTCAACTTCTGGAGTGTCCCTACGAGAATATATACCTAACGTACAAAATAAGAGAAAACAACACAGTTTCGTTACCACTCTCCGCATACCTGGCCTTCTTTTTCAAAATCTGCCAAAGTTATTCCAGCGACCAGAACCAGACTGTTCAATTTCAATTTGTACAAATCTTGGGCCAGAATCAGTTCTCTCTAATTCGTTTCGATCCAAAATTTGATTCCCCAACGATAACGCCAGAATTCCCATTTACGAAATGGAATTAAGTCACCAGGTGGCTCGGAGTTTAGCCTTTAAATTGGTGATCGTGTTGATCGGCTTTGTTTGACAGCATTGTCAAGTGGTGGGTATACCGCGATGGTTGACCCTTTATTTCGTAATGTTCCGCGTATAATGTTGTACGTGGCTATAGGCAGTACCTGTGTGTATAATGTGCGTTTACACTCGACTCCATACTATGGAAAAAAAGCCCATATGGAATGTGCGTGTCAACAATCGTCGAACAGTTGTTCGATGCGTTGTTGAGTGGCTAAGTCATGCCGGCAAGTGTCACGTTATGTTATGTTACATTCTGCACTGACAAGAAAAAAAAATTAAAAAAAAAAACACATACATGCTGTTTTTCAAATCTGAATCGCGTTGGCTTTCCCCGTAAATTATCTAAATTTTTATTATTTTTTTCAACCCTGCCTTTTTCATCCGGAGATCATTTTTGTTCGGACTGGGATAACTTAGGCTCCAAGGATTTCCATCCTGATTTAAAACCTAGCTGCGATCGCATCGATAATTTACATAAATACGAGCTGAGAGCTTTGGTAGTAGAATTTTATAGTTATCGGGTCTGAATCCCCTAATAGCTATACACCTGCTCTAAGAAATTTCTCATCAAAATTTTGATTCAGGGTCATAATCCCGCGATCCCGCGATATCGATATCGGCATCAAAATTGCGCGTCAATATTTTCAAAATAAAATTCTGCGACAAGAAATAATCCGGTTTTAGAAAATCTATGCCAACTCTAGTATCTCAGGGATTTTTCATTCCAATGCATTTGAATGAGAATCGATCAAATTGACGATGAATTAGGATTCTTATACAGAATACGTACTTGTGTTCCAAAAGTTTTGGGTCTTTATGTGTCGGGAAATATGATTTTTGCCAACACATGATATGGAAAGTACATCAAGGATCGTCGACACCCACGTTGAGGATTGATCCTCGCCCTGGGGTCCTAAGTTAAGACTTCTCACCTGGATTGAGTCCCGGGGTTCTCCTGCGCCGCATTGAATTTGGTGGGGATAGGTCCCAGGGTCCGAAAGTTACATAAGCCTCGATTTTCCGCCCCTCGTCGTCAGTCTCCGGCTAGCCGTCGAGGTATGCGGACATCATGCGCTTTCGTGTAATAATAATAATAAAAAGTCACCCCGTTTCCCGCGAGTTTTATACAACGTCCTAGCCTCTCCTCACACCAAACATACTCACATGTGTAAAGGAAAAAGTGAAGTTCCCAAAGTGCGTTTGTTATGTAACTAAGATTACAGTGATTCCATAAATCTCCTACTTCTCAAGAATTTTTGAAATATTCTTCAAGCGAATCTCGCTGTTTTGAGAGAAAAAATATCGTTCAAAGTGCATGCGACACATGTGTACCATGTAGTTCACGATTCAAATTTCACGTGAATACAAAATCGACAAAAGTCATTTTGACAGTTGGTCGCGAACCGGAGCAAATGTGCTTCATCAGGTGAAGAATATCAGTGAGGAGTGTTTATTAGTTTTCTTTAAACGAGGACACGTTTTCACCACTCTCATCGGATACCACAAGACTAACGAGACTTGAGGATTTTGGCGCGAAACTTACGGTCCAGATCGGTATGTATAGCCGTACGATATTCTACAGTCTAGATAATCGTTTATATAATTATAACTCCGATCGTGAAATTCTGTATTAATCGGCGATTGTCAATCTCGCGAAATCGTTGAATCCCAAAATTTTCTGAGCTTTAAATTTCAGTCGCAATGCAACCTTGCGGATGAAGTTGTGCGATGTAAATCGCCGATTCTCCAGCGCCCAAAGCTTCTCATCGTGATTAATGTTCACTCACTGTGAGTTTATGGCGTGCACAATATACCATTCATATTTCGCGGTAGCACGATCGAGTCATTAAGTATCTATTGAAAATTGAAAGGGGTGTCGGGAACGGATTGCCGCGATCAATATCAAAATCTAAATATATATGAAACTTCTGTCGATCAAATACAGCGTCTCAATCACACACGAGTGAAAAACTGAGTCGAAATTAATCGGTAAAGAGGTAAAAACATAGCCAAATGTGTTTAGAAATTAGGTGTAGGTATGAACGGGCGATATACCTGCATTCATAGTGCATGGCATGCATGGCTGAGAGGGGTGACCTTTTTAATTCGATCGCGATATGGTAATCTGATGCGATCCTGAATTTCGCAACGATCCCACGGACGGATACTGCGCACTGTACATACACTGCACGGGCCTTTTTGATGCTAATTCTTCTACCAACGCGAGATTTCGGGCTTATTGTCAATTGGAATGCATACTTGCTCGCAGATATATATCAGTATACCGCGTACGATCTGTGTCTCGTCGAAATACAATATGCGAATTTTTTTTAAGTATATCGTTCATCGGATTAAAAATATAGATAGATATAAAAATATCGATCTAATTATCATGTCAGTTATATGTGATGCAGAAAATGAAATTCTTGAAACGAAACTATCCTAGAAAAAATTTCCGGCCCTAGACCTGGAGGGAGTAGGTATTCTGAGTGGGCAAGTTCGTGAACTTAAGTTCAGGACCCGAAATT
This sequence comes from Rhogogaster chlorosoma, assembly GCA_944452935.1. Taxonomy (NCBI): domain Eukaryota; kingdom Metazoa; phylum Arthropoda; class Insecta; order Hymenoptera; family Tenthredinidae; genus Rhogogaster; species Rhogogaster chlorosoma. Next base: position 25,270,009 of record OX101797.1, read on the forward strand.
GATTCTTGGGCAAGTCGCGGCTAAGGCGAGCGTCCGGGTCCTTTTAAATACCCAGACGTTGCACGGCGGGATTTTATTGTTTGGGCCTTATTTTCAGGTTCGTCTTATATAGTGCCGTGCCGGTTTTGTATGCGCGTATATGAGCGTACCATACATACACGTATAACCGCGCAAGAATAAGCATTATGGGAACTGAACTGGGGGGACAGGTGTGCTCCAAATATCAGCGTAAGTTGTATAGAGTACCGTCGCGGTGTCTCCCCTTACGAAAACTGAACTTAAACTTGGTGAATGCGTCTTTGATTATATTCGGTTGGGCGCAGGGTAGGTTCCCCTTACGTCATGAGGCCCGTGAGGATCTGTCACGGGACTATTCTGGAAAAAAAGGAATAGAAAAGGAGAGGAAAAAGAAATTGCACCTTTAAAGGTGCCCGGGGTCAATCCAATATAAATCAGAACTTCTGCTGACTATGACTAAGAGCGTGCGTAGGGCCCCGAAGTATGCCTATATATCCTGGGCCCGCGGGTCGGTGTGAATAGAAAAACTTTTGGGACTCCCATACGTGTGTATGAGCGGTTTCAAAGAGAGCCCAGGTATAGGCTTTAGGCCCCCTTTCTTCAACCTTCAAGAATCCGATGTTTCGAGGCTCGGGACCCTCGAGCGATCTATCCTTCAAGGATGTTTCGGGACGGGACCCTAGGATCGTAGGTCTAACTCTAGGTAGAAGAAAACTGGATGTGGGTTCCTCGCCCGACGTCTCGAAGGACCAGAGGATATAATGCAAGCTGTGAGAGCAGCTCGTGCTTAAAATAACAATTTTAAGGCTATCCAAAATGGGTCTCCCGCCTGCCCATGCAGTACATACACACATATAAGCAGGTATAGAGCGGTTTTCTTTCGCAACGATTCGCCACTCAACCCTTTCCCGCAGCCTACCATTAAACGCGTAATTTATACATCGAGTCCACGTATAGATTTCCGAAGAGTGGAATTCGGAGTAAAATTCCGTAAAAAAATGGACTTTTTATTGTACAATAGAATAGGATTCCCCTTTACGACTTATACCATCGGTTAATCCTTGTTCTATGCATTGTGACTCAACACTCTATAATAATCATTTAATGGGAGTCGTTTCATCCCATGTGGCCAGCCCCGCAGCGCGTACCTACTCACGGGAACAATTAAACTCTATACGTCAGCCCGTGCAGTACATACAGCGAGGCATTAGTAGCTTTTGTTATACACGGCAGCAATCGACGTCACACATACACCTATGAATGCTTTTCTAATAACGCCACTTAACCAACGAGAGAGAAACCGAAAATAAATGCAAGTTGCAATTTTTTTTTAATCATATATTTTGATGAAAAAGAAGATACTTTACTTTGAATTTAGTTCCCGCTCTTCAAAATGGTAAAAAATGTGGCGTTTGTAAGTATGTATATCTCTAAACGTGTATCATGTAACGAAAAGGGTGTTCCCAGCACAGTGAACGTTGACGAATAAACGTTGGCGACGTTTATACGTACATAGATGACGAGATAAGGCTATATTCGACTGGAGTCTTCACTGTTTCAGCTTTTGGGCCTCTTATACCTCTTTCGGTATATGGTAAGGGCGAAGCATGCACGAATGTGTGTTTTGTATCGTGGTATGTATGTAGGTACGAGCCAAGGAGGACTTTTGTAAGGCCAGATGGGAGCGATAGGTACGTTCGTACCATATGGGCAGGTGCCAGTTCGTGTACGCGGAAAGCAGCCCGCACACCAGCTTAACTCGTACATAACAAAAATGGAACTTAGAGCACAGGAGTGTACGGGACAGATAGTCGGACACGCGCTCAAACCATGCCAACAGCTCCTATGTAAATGAGTGCATTTTTATAATAGGCCACAATGCGAGCGCCCCCTTCGGGGACCGTTAAAAGTTAAAACCTGCTGCTGGATGCACTTTTTTCTTGACTGAAGTGCAGTTGGGCCCTATGCCAAATTTTCTCTCCTCAATGAACATTATATTTCTCGCGGCAAACCTGCACCACTCAAATTTATAATCTCAACGTACGTTACACCGCCGATCAGACCCCGAGAGATTTATCCACGAATCTTTTCTCGCCTTATTTTTCACGCCTTTGGCAATTTTTCAAGAGTTGAAAATCACCCAATTTCGTAGGCCCTTATGGCTTGTGTGTAGCTATCGAAGCGTGTAAAACTGTCGCTAAGAAAACGTTGTTTAGAAAATGGGGAAACTCGGGTCGTAGGCAAAACGATTAGCCGCAAAGACACACCTGCCTAGTTTATGTGGCTCGTAGTATTTTTCAATTATGTTAATTCCTCTGCGGTGGAGCGTGCCACTGGCGGTTTTAACTATATAAGAGATTTATTGGAGCAATTTGTTAACAAGGAAACTTGTCACGGTCTAGTCGAGCCTCAAGATCCATATTTATGCGCATACATATCCATACGTAAAACTAAACACATTTACCTGACTGTTAACTCGACTAATGGCTGACTAGTCTTGACACTATTTCTTGTAAGACAGTCGAATTGCTTTTCCATATATTTCTATCCAGCCTGAGCCTGACCACAATTTCGATAAATGATTTACACAAATTTAGGATAAATCGAAAATTAATCCATGGCATATGAGCTACGGGTTACAGAGACTAATATTTCTGCTCACTAATATAATCGGGTGAATGTGTGGCCAGAATCATTTGGGGTCTGGTCAAATCGCTATTAGATCAACTATGGGCTGAGCGAGGGTCTGCGATGACGAGCCCGAAGTGCTAACTCGGAAAACCAACTCGGGTGTTTTATGTTGCTAATGTTACACCTGTTTTGGTATTTTTGTGTTTCCGTATTTTCCGTATGGTACAACAGGTGCCCTTCTGCCATAGAATATACGTATATGTAGCAGGTACCTAATTCCTACTTTGCCCAGTCATTAAAGATCCAGAGAAGAAAAAAAATTACTTCCTTTCTGCTTTACACGATTCGTTACACACTTTTTATTCCTATTCAAAAATGAGTGGTACTTCACTCAAAATCGTGAGCAATTGTACATAAAATTAGTATTAAAATTGAGAGATTTTTATATGAATCGAATCCATGAAATATCTGCAAAATTGACAATGTTTAGGAAATTTGTGGAGTAGGAAATCAGTCTGGCAAAAATTTGTGTATCCTTTGAGATACTGGTAAAATTTGACAGCAATCGGCAGTAAATCCTGTTTGGAAAGTGTCGAAGAAATTCTTGAAATTTCATAGAATTCCGCGAAACTTTTGGGGAATCATTCAAATTCTAGAGAATTTGTTTAAGCTCTACAAATGTGATAAAAGAAGCTTTTGAGATGGCGATAAAATTCAGTCAAGATCCCTAGGAAAAGCGATAAAAAATATTGATGATTTTGACAGTGGAAATTGAATTTTAAAAACGATCGGATATCCTGAAAATAAAGGTTTTCTCTACAAGCGGTACTGCAATTTTTGTTTCAGAAGTAATGCTGAAGTGGACGGTATCCCGGCCTCTCTCTACGGCGAGCTCGACTCCCCATGGGGTTCAGCAGCCTAACCGGACCCGACGACCTTTCGGAGATCTGTCCAACACGCCCCCCACTCCTCGGGCCCAGGCCCAGACCCAGGTTAATCCGATCCGTTCAACGCCCGCGCGAAGGAGAAGATGCCGGAGCCATGGAAGCGACCTTCGGACTTATTTTCAGACTACAAAACCAAACCTGCGTTCAGCGAAGAGGCAGTCCATGTCCCGGGCGGCTGGGAAGACCGAAAACTTTGAAAGTTTTTACCAAAGTACTCCGAGAGTCGATGCGGACATTGGGCCGCTTACTTTAGGCCCGGAATCTGTAGTCGGCAGGAGAACCGTAGCCATGACACTTCCCGCCGATCCAAACCTCTTGGCTACGAACGGTGCCAGTCTTAGAACGAACGCGGAACTTCCGCAGAATTTAATGAACGAGGCCAGGGTCAATCTCCAGTCTCACGTTTCCGACTTTTTCCAACAAATCTCGGTCGCGGCTAGTCCCGAAGACATGATGGAGGCCGATCCGGTCGTCCCGCTTTCTAAGAGCCGAATTTACTCGCAGAACTGCGACATAAGGAAGGGCAAATTCTCCGCGGAATTTTGCCGCACTCCTCACGTTCCGAAATTGGCGAGGATCACTAAACTCCACAATCGCTGCAGGACTCCGTATCATACCAAGGTAGTACCGGGCGGCGGAAAGAGCCCCTTCAAGTCCAAGGATCCTCTCAGCGTTGGCCAGACTCCGCTGATCGCAAGACTCACGGATTTGAAGCTGGACCAAGACCTGGCCAGGTTCGAAAACGTCGACAATACGGTGACCGAAGTTCTCCACAAGGAGCAACAGGCCGTCGTCGGTAAGTCGGTGGCGGAAATTCTCGCCTCTGATGCCGCGGAGAGGTCCGTTGCTCGCAGCGTTTGCCCCGTTCCTGTCGCGGCCGCGAGCGTGGAAAATCTCGTGGAAAAATGTAAACCGGAGGAGAGAGTTCGAGGCGAGGAAAATTTCTATGAAACGATCGACGAGGCCGTCGCCAAACACAATGACAGCTCCGTATCATCGGCCAGCCAACTCCTGGAGGATCCTTCGCCGATGTCTTGGGCGGCTGTGTCGCCTTCGAATGAACTTGAGGGGCAATTTACTCTGAGAAGACAGAGGGGTATACGGCGCAAGAGGACTGGCCAACAACGTGACCTCCAGGAACCGGATTCCACCCTTTTTGCGGTGAGCCGAAAACGCGCCAAGTTTCCGAGACGATCGGCCAGTCTGAGTCCCAAGAAGAGTCCGTCTTTTCACGAGCCGAGTCCTGGAGGGGATATTTGCGAGGCTGTTAACCTGGAGGTGAACAAATGCGTCTTGGAAACCGACCTAGACGCCTCCTGCGAGACGAAGACTGAGTCTGATAGCAAAAGCGCGTTTTGCCCGAGCCTTGATGAGCCGATAACCGAGGAAAATCAGTCGCAAAAAACGCTCTGCTGGGAGTTGGAGAGCCCCAAGTCATCGGTGAACGACGATTTTCATAGCTCGAAGTCTTTCCTCACTTCGGTTTCCGTCACTCCAGAGGCACCGCTTGTTGCCACTGTGAGAAGATGCTTGAAGTACAGTCCCGATGGGGAAAATTATCAAAATATCTACTCTAGGGGGTCAATCGAAGTCGAGTTAGCCACGGAAGACGATCACATACGAATTCGAGGTAAGATGATTTCTTGTGAATCAATAAATGTCAAGTCTTTCGAAATCATGCGAATATCCTTTGCAGAATCCGTTCGAATATTGTCTTCCAATCTTATAAAATCCTCCAGGATGAATCGGGATCGCTCAAATCATGCGATAAGGAGTTTTTCAAATCCCTGTTTTCCCCGAAATAATATTTCGAGTTTGGTATTGAGTAGCCGTGAATTTTTCCACTGCTAATTTTTTCAACGGCCTCTGACAAGGTCCGTAAGGCTTTGGGATGTTTCAGAAAAGCCTGGATCCCCATAATCCAATGAAATGGTCAGGAATGACGAAAATTCGTTTGCATGTTTTCGAAATTTGATGAAATCCTTTGAAACCTCGGAATCAGAAAAGTTATCGGCGCATTTGAACCCCTCTGCAAGCACGTTCCTGATAGTGAATCGGCGACTGAGCATGCGTCGTTTTATTCTCACAGGGTTGAAGCGAGGTCTATACGCGTTGTGCCAGTAACCCAAAGACCTCTGCGGCATTTAAATATTCGGTCAGTGGGCCCGTCATTGATTTAAGATAGCCGTTATCTCGCGCGAGGACACTCTCAACCTTCGAGTCATTTATTTCGGGCCCATTTTTTTCCGAACTGAGGGTTTAACCGCACGAGACTCGGCTTGTATCTGAATTTCCTCGCATCGCAAGGAGTCCACGGATACACGCGATGGACAGGGCATAGATTCCAGCTTTGTGCTGCACCAGAAATGTATGTGTGCATCTCTGTGCGTGGTAGTGTCATCGCGATCAGAATGCGGGTAAGGGTCTGGTATCCTTGTATTTTGGCAAAGTTTAGTTCAGTCAGTGTATATCATTGGTGATAAAAAAATAGTGCCAATAATTAAAGCACGAGAAATATATCCCCGAAGAGAAATATTATTCTCCAATAATTAGCTAGAAAATTTTTGAATCATTCAAATTTCGATTAAAGGTTTTATTCATATCTAAATAATTTTTCAAAGACCTGTCACATATCTTTCTGGCACAATTCCTACGAGCCATCCCTTTAGTATTCTCGTCTGTCTACGGATCTACGACTCTGACCGAGTTCCGTTTCGCAGGGTTATAGGTTTGGAGAGAATCCAAGAGAGGATTGTTTCCGGCACTATTCGAGTATTCATACCGAGAATCTCGAATCTTTATTACGTGCGTGACGCGGTACGCCATTTTGAATAAAAATGGCGGCAATTTTTTGTTTCAAATAGTATGGATCATAGTTCGGTTCTTATTTACACTATTCGTAGTTCTTCGCGTTGCGTCCAGCCCCAGGAATCCGAGGAGCCAATTTATACGCCGATTAAAGATCGTCAGTGCAGTTCATGTTCCTATAATTACATCGTGTTTTCTTTCCCTTTCTTTGTTTCATCCCGTTCGGTGCAGTGATAAGGTGCAAGTATTTGAAGCGAGCCTACGAGGGACCCGTACATGCCTACGTCAAAGCAACCCTGAGAAAATCTGACGGAGAAATTAACGCCGTGAAAAGAACCGCCGTCCATAGAGCCACCCCGAACCCCATCTTCAACGAGACCTTGGTACTGCCCTGGAGCAACAACAACAATAATTCTAACGCCAAATCCGCCACCCTGGACATTGCTGTTTGGCACAGAGATCGCAGAGCTAGGTGAGTTACAAATCACCCTAATTATCCGTTAGAAAAAATTATCAGATCATTCTGAACAGAGAAATGTATGGTTTTCGTCATTTTATAACGAAGTGAATAGAGAAATTATTCTTTTCGTCGAGAGAAGAAAAAAAAAACAAAAAAAAATGAAAATGGTTTGATAAATCGTCAAGGTTCCATGAATTTGGAAATTTTTCGTCAACTCGTTGCTCCGAAATGTATAGAAATAAGTTTTTTCGTGGGTATAGGCAGAATGGAGCACATGGGGTAGCCGATAAAATGTTGTATAGGTTTGTTAGAGAAAAGGGGTGATTTGAAAAGCTGAAATTTCAAGAAATCCCCTGGCTTGGTACGTTCGGTAGGAGGGGAATCGATGCTCGTAACGCAGGCGCTCAGCGACCGCGGGCTCCACGTGCGCCCCGACGGCGTCGCGACGTCGGGCGTCGTGACGTCGTGACGGCTGCAGCGGGCGCAAGTTTTTCCGGATTCACAAACAAAAGTTTTCCCATATACAACGGGCGGGCCTTGGCCCTGTGAAAAAACTTGTCGAACGAATACGCATATTTGTGTATACCCACTCATACGTGCTACCTGCATAACTATAATACCGCGTAAAAATAATTAATGTGCGTCGGGCTGTACGAATACAACACAAAAGTACAAAGAGCTGTATTCAAATTTCCACCGTTTGTCTCGTTGTTTCAGGCGCAGTGAACTCCTGGGCTGCATGACTCTACCCCTGCCTTTATCTCAGGACAAGGTAAACATCTTTGAATTTTACCCCCTTGTCAAATTTCCCCGTTTCATTTTCATACGGGATTGTAAAATCCGGGGGAAATTCTATAAACGTTGCTTGTAATTCATACCCGCACGATATCATTTGGAAAGCAACTATACAGCCGGTGAAAATTTATCGCGACTGCGCGACTCGATAAATTTATTTTGATTAGGTGCGATGTACTTGAAGAATAAAAAACGAGTCGATTCCTAAAATCATATCGTTCTCGTTGTAGCAATACGGTATAATTTCGCCTCTTCAGATTCTCCGGAAGAGAATTCCTGCCGAGATAATATCCGGTTTGTATCTGGTATAGTATTGTGTAGAATGGTCTTTCATTGTCAGGTTCGGTGGACCGATAATCAATACTTACGCATCTTATTAATTCTGTAAAGCATGAGAAAATCGTCGATAGTCGGAAAACGCAACAAGAATTATTTCCACGATTTGAAGACGCGAAGAAATCCCCGGCACTCGTATATATGGCCCTCGATTTAATGCCAGTATTTCGTACTCCCGAGAGCCTTTTTTCGACGAACAATGTCGCCTTGTACCACGCGCGTAAGGCGGTAATCGTGATAGCAATGGTAACGGTAATCGTAATGGTAATGGGGATGGTAATGGTAATGCTATACCCTGACGCCAAACCGTGAATGTTTCCGCCTCAATTTACTTCTCTGATTCCAACAATGCCCATTCGTAATTATAATTTACCAATCAGAAATTACAATGCCTGTTATACGAGCCACGTGGCCTAATATACATACACGTACGTATACAAAGGTGGTAAAGAACTGTTGACTACCGCGTTGACCAGGTGTGTGAAAATTGAGTTCTACCTTTAGAATATATCACCCGCGCGTCTTAAGTTTAGAAAAAAAAAAAAAACAAATGCAAAGAAGGGAGAAAAAAGCTTCCGCGTTTCATTCCTTCTTAATTCACTTACAAACAGTAGAGGGGACCGGAAGTGGGTATCAAATTCTGCATAGTTCTCTAACTCCCATTCTTTGCTGCAGGATATCGCTTCGCTATCCAGTCGCATATAATGCGCCAAAACGCGGGCTTTAGTGATTTGAATAATGAATTCACAGCGGGGGAAAGAGCGAAGGAAATATAGGAGCTTTTCTCAATTAGAACTCAGTTCGTAGATCGGTCGTTGGAAAAGCCACGAAAAAATGAAACAGCACGTTATCAAGGAGAGCTTTACTCCTCGTTAGACTGTGCTTTTCCCTCTTGGCCTTGACCCCGCGATATTCCCTCTCCCAGCAAGTCTGCCGCATTTTAGCCCACGATAACCTGGCCGATGTTATTGGCGGCTCAGTCGTCCCGATGGCAAGGGAGGCCAAGGAAGCGCAGCCAACAAAGTGTCGAAAAGTAACATTCTGCAGAATTTGGAAAATTCTTAACGAAGCGCAGAATGGGAGTGAGCAGTTCGCTCGCGAGTTCGGGTCAGAGTTTTACGAGGGTCCCGTTCACGCGGCGGTATTTCGGTTTCGGATAGTAAAATCTCTCCCGATCTTAATAAGCCGTTCCGTAGCTAATCTTTGGAAGCGATTCTTTTTTATCTCAATGTCACCGGAGTCACGTGGAATGCAAACAGCAAGCTTTATATTCAATTCCTACGACTTCCCCGGATAAGGTCAAGGCGAAAGGGCTTAGTCGGTCAACGCGGTTGTTGCAGCATTCAATTTTCTCACTGCTAGCTGCACTGAGTCAGTATGTATTTGATACTCGGCGAATAGACGGAAAAGCGAGCGATATCACGTCCAGAAAATCGGGAATCTAAAATCGTGATTAGAAGTGAAGCGGAATCCAAACTATTGGCTAATTGACTCCGTAATAATCCGCAGTGAAAAATGATCGTCGTTGCGATATACTGTGTGGTGTTTTTCGTGGCAGGAATACTGCTGAAAATTTTCTCCTGCTGCTGAAACTAACGAACATAGAGATTTTCTTGCAAACCGTGCGAGTGACATGCGAGTGAAATTTTCCTCGGCGGTAATTGTCGCGAAATCGTCTACCCATTTCCGATCTTGATTGAATTTTGTTTAACGAGATGTAGTTCACGCCGTTTTTCGTTATCCTGCAGGAGGCAACATGGCATCCTCTAGAAGCCGGCTCGGGTCGCAATTCCAGCACGCCTTACTCAGGGGTATCGCAAGATTGCGGAGTAACACCGCCAGTAACAAAAGAAGGAGATCCAGATAACAATAACAGCGGGACAGAGGATCTCACGTACCTGAGACATTTGGAGCTAGAACCCATGGACCCATTGACCGGTCAACCCCTTCATCCAGGCTTCGCTGCTCCGGGCGGCAAGACGCCCTGTACAACAACGAGGAAATTGACAAGGCCCAATAATGCTCAACAGGTAATCATCTTTCTAGGTATACTTCTCGCAATTTTTATCGCCGGGTTATTTTTCCGATTGAGGCAAGTCCCGAAGAGAATAATTGCCAATCCTACTTCCAGTCGAAATTTCGCAAACAGTACGTCCATCCTAATTTTTGGCGTAAAAAATGTCGATTATTGGAAGAATTTCAAGGTTTATTACGATTTCATTAAATCTGCGACGATTCGAACAATCGTCGATAAGTATTATAAAACGTTACGTAACGTTTTCATTGCGGTGAAAGAAAATCCTATATATGAAACGGCAAGGCCGACTTCGAAGGCTAGACATTTTATTTTATACGAAAATTTGATATTCCAGCAATTCCGAAGATTATTTTATCGTTTCTATTTATTATATTCTGTTAATGATGCGAACTTTGAAAATCTCCAAAAGATCGGAGTGAAATTTTTCCACGCATTTATTTTCCTATCTGTCATTTTTCTTTTTCTCTTCTCCCGTACTGACGGTTAACGATGTTTCCAGCAAGTTCCATGGGGTTTCTCGCTGAGCTGGGGAAAACCTCCGAAAGTTGAACGGGTGGATAACGGAAGTCCTGCAGAAAAGTCTGGCCTGAAGCCAGGCGACTACGTAGTCTTTATTGAGACGACAAACGTAGTGACAAAACCGCGGGAAGAAATTTTAAATATTATACAAAGATCGACGAATCAGTTGTTACTCGAAGTGTACAGAAAAGGTGGTGTCCTTCACACACCCCATAGACGAAGTACCGTCATTATTCAGGATCCGAATCCAGTCAGCAATACCCCGCACACAGTCACTTTCACCGCAGAGGTCGGTACAGGAGTTTTAGTCTAAACTCTAAACGATCACAGTTCAACCGAATAAAATTAGTTTTTTCCTCCCTTTATTTAGCTGCAAGCTCTCCTTTATCCCCTGTTATTTACGTTAACAAAGAACCACACTGACTTCCGGGCCCCCATGAGGTTGTAAGTCGTATACGTAAAATAGAAAGAAAAATAAAAAGAAAAAAAATCATTACGGAAATTAGACCATGTCGATGAAATTTTCACAGATATATACATACAATGAGAGAAAACAAAAAAAAAAAAAAAAAAAACACACACACACAGTTTCGTATTTCTTTTAGTTTGCTCATATATATACATTCTATAGGATATATATGCGTATATACTTCTTGCTTACATCGCATGTTTTTATAGACGTGATAAAAATATATATATATATATGTTATATACTATATATGATATATATATATATATATATATATATATATATATTATGTGATACGATTTAAACCGTATATTATAGTCTGAAAAAATTCGTATACATATATAACGATTATCCTGGTGCAGATAAAATGATTAAAAGAAAAAAAAAAAAATCTATAGGTTTGAAAAACAACCTTCATAAAATAATTCAGCATATAATGATATATAGTATGTACCCTATATATATATATACATCGATGCAGCAGATCTTTTAATATTGTTTTATTATTCAAGGGTATACGATAATCGTCTGTCGAATATCTCTTCTTTTCCCCCTTATATATTATCAGGGGGTATATAATAATATAATTATTATTATTATGCATATCACATCAGCTATACCTTTCAAACATTTTTACGTATATCCTCCGAAACTGTTATTAACATGGGCGTTGTTTTCCACAAACGTTACCATTTAATATTATGTTATGACATTATTAATAATTATCATTATTATTATTATTATTATTATTATTACTATTATTATTATTATTATTATTATTATTATTATTATTATTATTATTATTATTATTACTATTATTGCTATTATAAAACTGTCGACGGCATTTTAGTTACGATTATTTATTTTCCATGTTGACTGATATAATATGATTGTCAAAATTTTATGAGTGCTATTATTATACCTATGTATGTTGTATCTTGTAAATTATTTGTCACATATTTTTTTTTCTCTTTTCTTTTTTTTTTCGTACATTATTATTTATTCTGCGTATATATATATAATCGTTTTATTATCATTGAAAAAAAATTTTTTTTCTTATTTTTGACTCTGTGTTATTTTCAATATGCGATTTGAATCGTACATATATATGTGTATATATATATATACTTTTTCGAATACCGACATATTTATATAACTAACGAAATTCGAATTAATATGCAGTATAGAAAGATCTTCTACGTAGGTATATATAGATACGTGGACGATCAGTGTATAAGTATACGATGATCGAGTTGTAAAACTGCAAGTAGTTACGTTTTATACTTGAATTTTTGTTGTAAACAAGTTTTTATCTAAAATCTCATTACTTTGCGTTTATTTATTCATGTTATAACCCCTCCTCTTTTATTCTATACTATATACGTTATATACAATAATATACCTATTGTACTCCGACATATTGATCGTATATCTATATATATATATATATACGATTTTTATTTCACTTCGAAAACACGAGAATTCATACTATTATCATATATTACATCAATGTATGAAAGTTTCAAGGTCCCATCTGGTTATTATTATTCCATTTCATCAGCCCTAAACATACATCCATCGTATTATTTCTGATTCTTTTACTTTTCTTATCGACATAATCATACATTTTTACGTTTATTTCATATAACGCATTATCTATTATCGATTCTTTATAAATCTGGCTTACAATTTACCGAAATCACAGATTCAATCGTCTTCGATACATTTTCATTTTCATTTCCATTTTTTGTTTTTCTTTTTCGATACACAAAATTCGGGACTAGAATTAATATGAATTTTTCGAAAGTTCTGCTGCTTCAAATCATCCCAAACTAATTGTGACTCGAGAATAAATCCTTTTTTCTTCCCATTTTTTATTTTTTTATTACTTATCAATTCTCATCATTCCTCCGACCTATTTAGATTTTCGTTAACGATCGCAGGCCTTTCCTAACGTGGCGCCCGACGCACCACCAGAAGAGGAGTTGGCGGTTCGGGAGACCCGCTATTGCACCAGTTTAAAAAGCGGTCACACAAGATTCACGGTTCCATTGTCTGAACGGAGAGACATCCTCTCGGCAGCTGACCACCTAATACTCTTTCAAAACTTGGACGAGCTTTTGAAACTGTCTGAAGAAATTCAGGAGGCTGGTGGAAGCGTGGAATGTTATTTGTCCAAAGTTCCTAAAATCACAGCCCTATACAGGAGATATTTGAGCGGTTTGCAAAGGGCGTGTTGTCTGCTGGTCGCACTCAGACGTAATACTGCCTTTGCTAAATTGGCCTGCGAACCCGCAGTACCGCAAAAAAGAAGACCGGATCTTACCGGTGTTCTACTACTTCCGTTGGAACATTACAGGTGCGGGATTCAGAGCTTGAAATTGACTTGTGAGAGGGACTAGACGCTAGGACTATGAGACGAGAAGAGTCATTGATATTGGGAACGCGAGTTTGAAAATTCTGCTTCATTTCCTAAAATAATATCAACTGTGTTACTAGATAGAAGAATCTACAGATCGCTGAATTTTATTCTAACGAATCAGAAATCAAATTCTTTGAGACTTCTTTCAGTGCGTAGATATAGCTGAATCCTGTCCTCAGGACGATTTTCAGACATTTTCAAACACGTGTTACGAAATTGGGGGAACTTTGAAGAAATAATTCTCAAGCTGCGACGTAGAAATGAATAATTTTTCATCAATTATTAGTTACTGTATTTCTGTAAGATAAGTAGGAAGTTTTGGATTATAATAAAGTATCGTAATTGTGTAAAATTTTCAGAGAAATGACGAGACTGGTGAATCTAACGTGTCCAAGAAACTGTCGAGAGGCCAGAGATTTAGCCCAGGGATACAGAGAGGCGACAGCAAACGCTGGGGTGATGGAACCACCGCGAGATACCGGAAGGCCTTTGTTGAGCTTACAGGAAGTCGAATCTAGACTGGTCTTTGCTCGATGCAAACCGTTCACCTTGGCAATGCCTGGCAGGCAATGGTGCGCAATATATTCATAATAATTCCGATACGAAATCGATAGGATATTACCTTCATTAGAAATTCATAATCTTGATAGAAGTTGAAAAGAAGTTTGGAAAACTGTTCGCCAGGTTGTTTGGGGGTGCCTTAGCCAAGGTCGAGGGTCGAGCGCGTCTCCAACCATCCTGGGCATTGCTGTTGACCGATCTCTTGGTCTTCGCGAGAGTATCGCGTGACAGAGTATTGTTCGTCACCGAGGAGCCTCTCAGACTGGGAGACATTGCCGAGGCCTGTTTCACGATCAGAAAACGGCCTACGGAGTTCAGATTGCAAGTCGCGATCTCGCCGGGAGGACTTTCCGGCGAAAACGGAAACGTCGAGAGTACGAATAGCGGCGGATGCAGTCCTCACGGCAGACCCAGGAGAAGAGTGTTAATCTTGAGGGCTCCGAGCCCCGAGCTGAAAGCTGTATGGCATAATCTACTCCAGAGACAAATGTGAGCGTCTTAGCATCGCGAGATTTCTTCTCGGGACTCGGTTCCGCTAAACCCATTTTTTCGTGTTCCAGAATTTATGTAAATACAGGCTACGGCGGTACGCCGAGCATACCTAGTCCCATGGACAGCCCTACGACAGTGAGCAATTTTACAATGGCAAGAGAATCGGTCGGAGATCGTCTGCAGGTAGGAATCGACACGTGCGGTTATGAAATATGATTTTTTCACCCATCCCTGACTTTCCAGCTACAAAGGGGGCCTCGGCAAATCGACGAAGAGGCTGACCAGCGATCCGGCGAGAGTTTGGATACGATTTTAAAGAATTCAACCCAGAACCACAATCATCTCGCACAATGGGTGAGGAACTCTCACCAGATTCCACCGCCCGATACTGAAGGACCCCTCGAAGAGTGGACGCTCGAAGAACTGGCTGCCAGGACCCCGAAGGAGAGTAATTCTCGGCAAATACACGACGGGACTTCCGAGGAAATAGTTAACGTTAATTCAGACGTAGAGCAGCAGAGCACCGCGTCTAGCGCGAGTCTGAGTACGATAAGGTCGAACAGTCTGACGGGGAAGAAGAACGGGAATCATGTTACGGTCAGGGAAAATTCTACCGGGTCTGTAAATATCTGCAGAAGATGCCACAGGTTCCTTTTCAATTCTTGTATTCCAATCGCCATTCTCTCTTCTTAGCACGCGTTCTAGAGTTAGGGACAAGGAACTTGTTTCAGATCCGGTTGTCCGACTCCGCCTCTTCCTAGGGATCCGTTCTCACCGTTGCCACCAAAAATCTCTATTCTACCACCCACACCAGACTTGTGCACGAGGCACAGACTCCACAATGGTTTACACGATAGTTACAGTCGAACTAACAGTCCGAATTGCACACCTGCCGATGGGAACACCGAAGACGGTAGCGAGGACGACTTGGATTGCGATGGCGATGGCGATCTCCCTTACAGGTACGAAACTTATTCCAATTTCTTTCGTTCTTTTTATTCAATTGCGTTGATATTCCAGAACGTTGAGGAGGTTTGGAACGATGAGTAGCTTAGACCAAGACGATGACTTGGACGATCAGCCAGACGACGATAATCAGGACATGGAGTCGCCCCCGTCTGGTCTTAGGGCTTGGACAGCGAGGGCGAGCAATTACGTAGTTAGTAAAATGGCGCTTTTAGAGCAATTGGGCGAAGTCGTCGGTGGCCACCTTTTACATCCTCCTGTTCCACCCGAGAGAACAGAATCCTCGTTGGACCCGAACGACGACGAAGGTACCACGTCCGGCGCTACTTCAGGGGATGATATATGGGGTACACCGACCTCGGGGGGTCCGGACGATGAAAGTTTCCCTACCAGTCCGGTAAGACGAAAATCTTTGAGAAGAGATCATTTCGAAATCACCGACAATTTGTACAGCACAAATTTCGCTCACTGCGCGTTAATTTTTATAAAACAGCTAGACGATCTATTCGTACGAGTTCTGTTTGCGGCAGGTCTAAGTCACACGCAACATACTTTACAAGGGGGTCTATACGTTTGAAGTGTAAGAGGATCTGCGGATTTTTTCTTTCGTCAAAACTTTCCACTCCACGTTTCATGCGGTGATCTAGTCTTGGAGGAGAAAGATTTTACGGATTTTAGACAACTGCGTCTTTTCGTTTCGTCAATTTTTCCGGGGAAAAAATTCGCTGTCTGGCGGTCGTAAAATTTGCGAGAAATTTTATCCATTATTGAATAAAGGCGATACTGTGGAACAAAGTGTTTTAAAGATCGCGAGAAAATTCCAACCGGAGATTATGCTTTATCGTAAAAATCCAGCTTCGAAATAATTCGCTGAATTCGAATCTACCTCCTGAAATCAAATGTTCGGTGGCACATGGGTGAAAAAATGTTTTCGAATAATGAGAAAATGTGATCATTCTTCATTCTCAAACCTGTACACCCCTCAAAAAGCGTTTATTCTTTTTAATTTAATTTTTCCAAGGGGATGTACAATAGGGTGGGTTGAAAAAAATCTTTTTTTTCTGTTCCTTAGCATGGGGGTGGAATTTGTACCTTATAAAAAAGGAAAATTTAAAAAAAAAAAATTTTTTTTTACTCATCATTTTGAGGTGGCCCACTCGTTTTTTAAATAAATATTTAATCAAATGGGGTAGTTCCAACGGGTAATTTTTTTTTGGTCCAAAATCGTGGAAAACATGTAAAAATTATCGAATGCGATTTTTTTTACTCAACTTTCATTCTAATACAAAAGCAAATGCATTTCAATTTTTGATTTTTTACTTAAATTACAAAAATAATGGGAATAAACTTCCTCAGCTTTTGACTTTCAATTGGCTTTTGAAGGGACACCCTGCAGATTCTAGAACTATCCCATTTGATTGAATATTTATTTAAAAAACGAGTGGGCCACCTCAAAACGTGAAGTAAAAAAAAAATTTTTTTATTGAAAAATTTTCTTTTTTTATAAGGTATAAATTCTACCCCCATGCTAAGAAATTTTTTTTTTTCAATCCAACCTAATGTACAAGTCCAAGCTGTTGAACAGGCGGGACCTCTGTCTCCCCTTGATCTTGGCGCAGAATTTGTGCGCAAATTTGAATAGCTTCTAAGCTTCGCACGCCTTGGCCTATTGCATGACCATGCTTGCCCTCTGTTTGTAAAGAATCACTAGCCGAGCTGTGACTGACTTCCCTAGCCACCGTCTTCTACCGCCAGTGCCAATGCCTCTGGAGAAGACAACTACGGTCTGAATCTAACGATGGATGATGACCAGGACTTAGATTCTGAGATGAGAGACGGTATACCGGCCATAAGTATGGACCAGCTTCTATCTGGTAGCAGCGTTAGTTCATTGAGGTGTTTTATAGCTAGAAGAAGACTGGAGCCTTTACTCGAAGAGGAAGATTCCCCGGGCAGTGGGAAGCAGCAGGTTGGGTGGTGGTGACAACGATTTAAAACGGACTCATTGCCAGGGGTTCAAGCTCTGCAGACTATTGACTCTGGTCGAGAATCGTCGATTGACAGAGAGTTGAATTTTGCAAAGTTAAGCCAAGAGGATGTAGAATTTAAGAAGAAGATATTAGACTTGCATAGGAAATTGTCATACGTTGATGACGCCAGGGGAAGTTCAGGGTCACCGTCCAAAAATAAAGATTCTAACTACGAAAGATTAGAAGCAATATCTACTACGATTGAGAGTTCTACAGCCCAGAGTACATTTGAAAGTAGTTCACAGATCGGTTCGAATGAACCATGTAATGGGAAAGAATCGTCGAATGTAAATTCTGAATCAGAATTGGAGAAGCCTGTAAAAGCTGAGGAATGCAGGTCCGAAACGAGTTTTGGCAATCATTGGATGATCAGAAGACGGAGTATGAAGCTATTGAGTTTCCTGAGCGGCAAATCGTCTGATAGATCGCAAGAGGAGCGGGCAGCAAAGATGTTGAAAATGTATATGCCAGTGGATAAAGAAACTAAGGCACAAAACACGATCTCTATACATCACACGTCGAGGGATAGGAGGTTTTGGAAATTGAGAAACCGAAGGAGATCTAGCTCTGCGTGAATGAATGAGGAAAAATGTACAGAAAAAAAGTTTGTTAAATATTCTCCAATCGTTGTCTCTCCATGAATAGGCCTTCCAAGATGTTCGTGTTATTAAAGTTTTATGAATTTTACAAATACGATTAAGGGTTTAAGATATTCTTTTCTTAGCACCGTTAGAGACTGTCGAATTAATTAATTAAACGAAATAGCGAACCACGTAGTATTACGATTCGAGAAAATCAAATCCATTGTTATTCCTTATCAAGATATTATACTATTACGAAAAAAAAAACAAAAGAAAGAAAAAAAAAAGAAAAACTTCAGTCGCGTAGGTATGCTTGATGAGTCAATGAAGTAAATCTCAGTAAAAATTATTTAAAAAAAGAAAACAAGTCGTATATCAAGGCCTAGAGTGTTGTTTTAATGAGTTTAGTAATAGAAAGAATCTTTCGTTCGCAGCTATGTCGTTATTATAGAATTAATTTCGATCTACCGTATTAAATGTAGGTAGGTCCGCACGACTGACCCAATGCGGCACACACGTCCTAAACTTAAAATTAATAACATTGTCCTACAATGTATTAGAAAATTAAAACAAAAGAAAAAAAAAGAAAAAAAAAACAATTCTAATGAAAACTAAACATTGTCATTAGTAGTTTGTGAAATAGCTCAATATCGCTGACAACAAAATGCAAATAAATTATATTATTTGTTCAATAGTATTTTATTATTTCACCTAACAGTTTAAGGAAGAGAGAAAAAAAAAAAAAAAAAAAAAAAAAATAATACAGATTCTGCTAGCCAGAAATTATTCATTTACTAAAGTATGTGTAATCGTTCGGGCTGCATGATTATGAACATAAATTAGAAAAAGCTGTTCATTTAAATGACATCTAGTTTTCTAACACTTAATATATAAACACATAGAGGAACATTTACAACGGATTGAGCCATTTGAGTCTCAATTCTCTGCATATTGTTTCTTTGTCTAACTTTCTCCAGTCATTTCTGAACTCGTCTATAGCTTCAATTCGTTTTACATCAACTGATACTTTATGGCTGACATGGAAAGTCCCATTCTCGTGTAAGTAGGTCCCGTTCAAATCTCCATCCTTGGGCAATCCGTCGGGACACTTTATAGGGACTATTTTAAGCAAATGTTTTACTTGCCAAAGTCTAGCATTCATTTCTGGAGTATTTTTCACGATTGCTACGGTGCTTTTCTGAAACAAATGAATTTATACCTAAAAATCTAAGCGGGAAAAACTCTAGTCCCACAATTTCACCAATTGATGAAATCGTTAGTCTTATGAGGCTTATTTCAGAGCAGACAATAGAAAACTCTCACAAATTATTGTAACAGAATAAAAAAGATATTGCTTCACCTTCCCATCAAGTTTCAAATGGGTAAGGATGTCCTTTTCCCACCACGGATTTCCTTTGAACGGTTTTACTCTTTTCACCATGAATAGTTTCGTCGGTACTATGGGAGGGTCGACATGATCCGGAGTCCTAAAAGGTGGTTTATTTCATCGCGTTAAGTTAAGTTTACGAATGTCAATGATATACACGACGAGATTTCCGTAAACCTAACCTCACTTACTTAGGATAGTATGTTATGTAGCCGTATTTCACGCCTGGATTACCTGCAAATTTATGTGCATAACGCCTAACACTACCTAACAACAGCTTCGTTACATTTGACATTATTATACGGCGAAATAAAGACGGATTTTAAATTACAACCTCCGAAACTTTCGTTCCGACATTTAAACCATAGATTAGAATTACTTTGGGACATATATCTAGACGGGTTGACTCATTAAACGCGAGACATCGCAGGTTTGATCGACTG
Organism: Rhogogaster chlorosoma; assembly: GCA_944452935.1. Taxonomy (NCBI): domain Eukaryota; kingdom Metazoa; phylum Arthropoda; class Insecta; order Hymenoptera; family Tenthredinidae; genus Rhogogaster; species Rhogogaster chlorosoma. The sequence goes on from OX101797.1 coordinate 25,289,912, forward strand.
GCTAAACATGACGTCATCGCACGCCATGTTGGATCTCTTCGTATCCGACCAATGATATCAGTTGTATCGTTCCGTGTTGTTAATTGACGTCAGAGGAATGTAGCAATTATTGGTTCTTTCCGTTGAATCCGGCCTATCATATCGCTTCGTGTTGAGAGAAACGTCTAACTTTTATAGAGAGCGGAAATATTTGATTGGTGATTTTCTACGTGGAGCATAGAGTACGAAAATAGTGTAGCCAGAAGTGAAGAGGTGGCTTGTGACTTGTCACGCGTGTGGTAAAATTTATTATTGTGTAGTAATTAACTCGAGTAAATAGTTGGATAATTTATCGATAATAATAATGATTGGTTGTACCGTATCGCGGATAAAGAGATGATGATAAATGCAATAAAATGTATATAAAGTAAAACAAGTGAATCGTGGGATAAAAGTTTGTTAGAAATTCAGTGTATTTAGGCAGTATAGTATGTACGCCGATGTGCGCGAGGGAGCGGCGCAGAGGTAAGCTGCCAAAAAGGGCAGAAAAGTTATCGTGAAAATTGTCAAATATTGCGTAAAGTTGTGGTCTTAGTTAAAATAAATCGGTATTGTAATGATGCCGACTGAGCTGAAAAACAAAATACTAAATTTACAACAAAAACTAAGAGCGGAAAATGAGTCGAGTGATAGAGACAGGCAAAACACAGTCGGGATGCCAGGAACTGGCTTACCGCCGTCATCCCCGGGGCCTGGGACAAGCCCCGTCGTCCGGAGGCCTAGACAACGTAAGATAATCTGTCTATCCAAGTCTCATAAATTCAACAAATTCATTCCTTTCCCTATCGATTAACCCCGGGGTATTAAATTTTCTAGGTTATGTCGACACGTCGCCTTATTATCAACTCGTTAAATAATAAAACATTTATTAATCATGCGTTTTCTTTTTTTTTTTTATCAACAATTTTATCAATCACTCGTGACTAGATTTCCCTTCGGATCTTATAACTCATTTGAAAGCATGATGCACGCGTATCTTTGCCGAGTTTCGTATCAAATCCAACATGTTATTCGTCTGCTAATAATTTTTGCGCATTACGAAAAAAATAAAATAAAATAAAAAACACTTGGCGTAATAATATTGACGTGAATTTAATTTTTTTACACAAACTGATTTTAACACCCGTTTCTTTCTAACAGTGGAAACAGGAACACCGACAAGACCGAGACGTCACTTGGACTTGCCGGTGCAGCAAATGCCGCCGCAAAGAACACAGGATAGTGAATTTGACTCGAAACTTCAAGAGATTATGAAAATGAATGGTATTTTAAGTATTAATGGACAAAAGTATCAAACCGACATGAAGGACTTGGAGCATTTGGGAGAATTGGGAAACGGGACTTGCGGTCACGTTGTTAAAATGAGGCACAGACCAAGCGGAGTTGTTATAGCTGTTAAACAAATGCGTAGATCTGGTAACGCCGAAGAAAATAAACGAATTATCATGGATTTAGACGTCGTTCTCAAGTCGCACGACTGCCCTTATATTGTACAGTGTTTAGGCTGCTTTATTACCGAGTCTGATGTATGGATATGCATGGAACTCATGGCCACCTGTCTTGATAAATTATTGAAAAGAAGTAGACAGGCAATACCTGAAGAATTTCTTGGCAAAGTCACCGTTGCTGTAAGTTTATTTGCAATTTTTAATTGCAATTTTTCTGGGAAAAAAAAAGATAGAATTTCTTCGCTCTCATGTTATCAGAAAGAAATTTTTCCACTCGCTATCACATTCTTAAAAGCAATTCTTTCCCCCATTTGCTTCCTCCTAAGAAAAAAGACACATTTTTTTAGGGAATTTTATAAGTAAAATTCATTCTTTGAATTTCTTTTCTTCCACTGGTGCTGAAAATTTGGTCTTTTATCGAGACTGACTTAAGTTATTTGGGAATATGAAAAAAATGCGTGTAGAAATTTTTCGTTAATTTTTTTATTCATATTTTTATATAAAATATTTATAGTAAACAGGTTTGGCCTAAACTAAAAATACTAAAATGAACTATTCACTTTGCAATAGGTAGAGAATCACGTGATAATAGAAGCGGGTTGATGCTAAACAAATTTATTAACCAAAGAATTTCAATAGATTTAGAAAAGAATTAATAACAGGGGATAATGTGTGGTTGCAGGAAATTTTCAGACCAGATCTGGTCGTGTAAAATTTTTTTTAAAACCAGGTAAGGCACATTAAAGGTATTCAGAGTCGAGAATATCATGTAAACATCAAAACTTGCATTGATGTTTACGTGAAAAAAAAAACAAAAAAAAAACTGATATTGAATCAATTGTATCAACGTATTTACGCTTAACTTTGCCAAAAATGAAAACAGATCCTAAATTTTAGAAAATTCGAGTATCATCAGTATTAGCAAATCGCACACTCTTATAGTATTCAGGTAGTAAGTATTCAATATTTTAACAACTGCTATTCTAAGGAAAAAATGTTAGTTTAATAGCGATCAATATTTACACAATGGCACATCAACCAGATGAATTCTTTCCTTCCATTGAGTTCTTCCCGGTAGTGATCAATACAACGTTTTTCTTTTTTATCCAAATTTCACACAATAATCTAAACAGAGCTACAGAAATTAGTATTGCAATTATTCCCAAGTTTTTATCTCACTTAGCAGTATCATTCAATTAATAAATCACATATGCTTCATTCAATTCTATTTTCTTACACTGTTCTCCATTTAATATCTTGGTACAGACAGTGAAAGCGCTATCGTACCTGAAGGAAATGCACGGAGTTATCCACAGAGACGTAAAACCAAGCAACATTCTACTGGACGAAACGGGAGGCGTTAAGCTCTGTGACTTTGGAATATCTGGTCGATTGGTTGATAGTAAAGCCAAGACTAGGAGTGCAGGTTGTGCAGCTTATATGGCGGTAAGTTGAACTTTATTAGAAATTGGGATCATTTTTTCTTCCACCATTTTGCCTCGGAACCTTTTCATTTAATATTTAGCATCAAGTGACGCTTCTTTTTATTTCTTAGCCCGAGAGGATAGATCCTCCAGATCCAACGAAACCTGATTACGACATAAGAGCGGATGTCTGGAGCCTGGGAATAACTTTGGTAGAATTAGCTACCGGAGTGTTTCCATACCGCGACTGCAAAACGGACTTTGAGGTGTGCGATCTCTCATCCATTTGACCGGAAAATTTTATTCGGATAGCAAAATCCTAAGTTTGTTAATAATTTATTATCATCAGGTTCTGAGTAGGGTGGTGCAAGACGAGCCTCCGTCTCTTCCTTCGGACTCATCTTTTTCCAAAGAATTTCGTAGTTTTGTTTGCTGCTGCCTTACCAAGAACTACAAACATCGTCCAAAGTATCATAAACTACTGGAACATCCTTTCCTCAAGAAACACGATTGCCATCAAGGCGAAACTGACGATTCTTCATCGCCAAGCTCCGACTCTGAGTGGTTTACCACAGTTATGCGACAATTGGAGCCAAGGTCGGTAGCTAATTGCTGATTTATACGTATCCCCTTTTAGTTTCAAAGAGTCTTTTTATTCGTCGACATTCTACAGGACGTTTTTCCAACTTGTGTTACCCACGAAACTTCGTTTTTCTTCATTACCTACATTCGAAATGTAATAATTATCAGTTGAAAATAATAGAGGGTATAAAACTACTTGGGAATAATAGGTCTCACTTTAATCAAGAGATAACATCTAACTTATAATTTTATAATTAACGTTGCAGAAAGTTTCGTGAGCTACACAGATCAAATAAACAAAAATAGATAAAGTGAAATAAAAGCACAAGTATTAAGAAAAAGAAAAAAAAAAAACAGCCTGTATGAAGATTTATTAGTTTGAGTTTTAAACATGGCATGAGTACCCCAACTAATATAGTAATGTTTGGTTTGGTTTGAAAATAACTGTAATAAATCCATTGCAGCAGCTGCCGAGATTTGTAGGAATAAAATGTTTAACTTATAGTTATCAGTTGTTTGAGAAAATGAAATGTGTTATTTGTTAGAAAATTGATTGATTAGATACTTTCATTTGAATCCTTTGTCGAAGTTTTTCCCTTGCATTTATTTAGTCACCTAATATCTTTTTGATAAAGCGACGATACTATCCTGATTTAATTTTCAACAATCACTTAAGCGTTTGCGTGCGTGTTGAATTGTGTTACAGCGTTGAGCTTGGGGGAGGCAGCGCAGCGTAGCATCCCCCGTCTCTTACCCCTCACCCTAATTCCATCCCTTTCAATAAAGTACCCTAAAATCCCCGAAATACTTATAAAACAAATACCTCAAAAACGCCAAAAATCTACCTGATTTTCGTTTCGATTCGCCTCCCAGTTGTTTGGTTTGTGCACGCGCCTGTTACACACCCCACCCTTCAAACCCCACTTATGGTAAGCATTTGTCTTTATTTATCTGTTTATTTCGTTATATTCTATGTAGTGATGTTCTCGTCATGTCGCAAGAAAAGGTTTCTCTCTATGCCTGGCGTTAAATGAAATTATCAAATTCATAACGTTTTATTTTCATGTCGCCCCTTTACTGCTGTATAAGTTTTTCAATATCTTTAAGAAAACGATCGATCGGATTACTCATTTTTGTTTGCTCCCTAATTTGTCGATACATACTTGTAGATAATCCTTTCATCCTTGTCTGTGTTGCATGGTTTTCTCAATAACTTTCTAACTCACTTACTCGTCTCACGTATTTAATATTTAGATATATTTAACATAAGTCTTATTCTAAGCAGAAAGTATAATACCAATGATGTAATATTATTGTGCTCCAAGTCTATTTCAGAATTATTCAATCATTTCTTTTTTATCATTCACTTTCTCAAGAACAAAATGGAATGAAATTTCCAAATATACGAGCAATATTGTTTTTACAACAGGAGGAAAGAGAAGCGTATTATGAAAATGATTCAATTAATATTATTTAAGGATCCCAGGAGTTTAATTTATGACTAACAAAACTCTCTAGGGCGGTGAAATTCCACACGGAATGAAATTCGATCTATAGATTATCCGGTGAAATCAAGTGTAATTTAGTTTCAGACCAGCTGGCGGTCAACCACGAATATCTGGACATGTGTCCCTGAAGCAAACGGCTCATCTTAGAACGCATTCTGAAGTACCGGCGTTCCTGCGAAGTGGTGTCACCAAAGAACTGCAAAATTCCAACTTCGTGCCATTTCATCAGCGAACAAGTAGTGAAAACGGTTCTAACTATGTCCCTTACAGTCCGTATGCGTTGAGGAGGAAGGAAACTGCTAGTCCATTATCGACACAAACTACCAAAGAATCGGGAGAAAGCTTGGACTCAAATGTACACAGGGCGTTCTCACCTTTTCGACAAGAATCAAAAGTCACTGAGAACAGCTGCGACCCATTTAGCAAACCCGTCAACCCGGATATAAATCCAACAAACGGTCAGAGCAGACCGTTCTCTCCCTTCAGACAAGATGTCAACTTTACCGATACCAGAAACAGACCTTACTCGCCATTTTCATCAAGATTAGAAGAACGAGATGGGAGCAGGGATCGCTGGCAAGGTATATCCAGATCGCTCAGTCCATTCGCTCGCGATTATTCACCTTGGAGACGAGAAAACGTCGACCCACCAGGAGTCGTTCAACAAACTGCAGATGAGAGTAGCAAATATTCACCCTTTATGCAGCAGAGAATTAGACATCCGTCGCCTCAGACTCACCCGCCAATCCAGGATATATATGGAAGCCCGTTGGTCAGTCGAAAGAGGTAGTTCTCACGTTTTATGAACTATATAATAAAGATTGAGAGGATGTGTTGAGACGTTGATGAATAATTCGCATTTGGTTCTCTAGATTTCCATCCGAACCACCAGCCCAAGGTTCTACTAGTCCACAATTGTTGATTTCGCGATATGCCCACCAGCATCATCAGCGTAAACAAGAAATATCTCCACCGCTTACACAGGTTCAAGGAGTGTGCAAAGAGTCGGCAAAAAAAAGATTCGCTTCTTATGTCAGGCTCAGACTTGGGAGTGACCGGGCTCCCTCACCAGAACCTCCGCCAAGATTCAACCGTGGAGAATCTCCTTTAACTTTGAGGAGAAATATTGGGGATCAGTCGTCACCTTCTTTTTCTAGAAGGTGAGAAACGAAATTTGGGAGAAAAATAGTGAAAAACAGCTCCGAGCCTTGAAATTGAATTTTGTAAATAAATATCTCGTGTGTTTTTAGATATGTTTCACCGTCGCCCCCGCAGCCACCGCCTAGAAGACTTTCTGAAAGTAGTTCGGTGCCTGGAAGTCCCCAACACGTTAGAGCCCGACTCCGCTACACCCCCGAACCCCAAAGAAGGCCCCCACCACCCACGTAACGCAACACGCTTAAGACTCGGTCTCTTATCAGTGCCATAAACATGCTATACTGCTCTGCCAATTTCGATGCACTACTCAGACGGATATCATAATCAATTATCGATAATACAGCCTATGTATGTACAAAGTGCAGGATTATATAGCAGAGTCGAAATAATTGTTTGAACATCAACAGACCAGACAATGATACTTTTATACTCGAACTTTATTACCTCATAGTCATGGTAAAAATTGATAAATTTCTCAAACCTTGCTCGGACTATTTATCAATGGGAATACATCAATTCTTTTCATATATCTAATTAGTCAATGTTTTTTTTTTCTTTTCACTCTTTCTCCAATGCTGCTTATAATGAAGGACTGCTTCAATCGTGGAGAGTAAAATCCGAACTTTTAATCTATTTGTTTAATTACTGAATTTTATAAACAATGTTTATACACACATTGGGGATCCCCGAAACACTTTGAACAGAACGATGTCTTCACTTTTTCAAGCCCAATTTTATTGTTATTATTATTATTATTTTAAGTACATAATAATAAGATTGCTGGAGTGAATTCGTATAGCCTGTCAAAATGGTCCCAGCTTTCACCGGATTTCACTTAATTAAATTCTTACTTCTATAATCGTGATGAGATTTTGAAGAATATTTGAACGCAAACCAAATGACAAGGACCATCGACTGGCTCCTGAAAGTTAGCACAAGCCTCACGTCTGAAACGCTATAAATTTCATTGTATATTACTTAATCAAATGACGTGGCGGCTAAGCACGATGTAATTATTATTTTCTAAATAATATTCATTAATTAATTATATATTAACTACGTTCAGTCTATGCTCGTAATCTACCTTTTGTCGCTTATTCGGCAAATGGATTTGTTGCAATGTAAATAAACTTATATTTATACGACTCTATGCTTTATCGAAAATATCTCATTATCACACTATTTGATCAAATACTCTATTCGTTTCCATATATTCAATTATTATTCGAGAATAACAACAACGATTCTCAGTCGCATGAAATTATTGAAAATAATAATAGAGAAGTCGCATTTTATCCTTTTTCGATTAACGTTGGAACACTTAAAACATATATAAAAGAATTGTTAGGATAGAGGATTTCGTGGGCGAATAATGTGCGTTTAGATAATAATTGACAATATAAAAACGGAGTTTATTCTTTATATAAACGGTTCTTTAAATTAACTTTACATACTTTGTATTCAAGTATTATCAGAGATAATACAAATAGTCCTCAACTCTCATATAAAATGTATAATATATACAATTTATCCTATGTGCAGGGTATCTATTGTACAATAATTCAGAATACTCTGGATTGGAGAATGGCTTTTTGTAATAACGCAGAAAACGTTTTGTTAACTTCGCGGCATAATATTTCTGCACTTTTGTCTCCTAGAGCCGCTTGAGCCAAACTAACTCTACCAAGTTGTAACAACAAGGCGGTTGTGTCTTCCGCTAATGGTGGAAACGCTAAACAAATTCTTGTCAGAGCCGGTAGCACAGGCATGAAAAGTATCACTCTTCCTTTGGCCGGTAGAACACCCAGCAATGTAGCCAGGGTATTGATAGCCAGCCGTGACACACTCAAAGCTTTTGGCAACGCATATTGAACCGCTAAATGCGATGCTAGATCCACCGCGAATACTTGTTTCTCCGGCTCAGGCTGGGACAACAACTCTGGTATCCAATCGAGACAAATGTGCATAGAGGGAATACCAGATACAGTAATTGGTAGAAGTTCTCTTGGGTATCCCTGGAAGCAAATTTTTCCAAATCAAGCATTCGAAAATTCAGTGAACAGGTTTATCTCGAAACTCACTTGGAAATGGACTAGTTTTGCTAGTGATGGGTCAGCGATAAAAACTTGATGCAGATATGAACAAACAACGCTTCTGATTTCTCTCAACGACCACATTTGACCAGGAATTTGTCTGTCTTCTTCCGTCTCTGAACATGCTTCTAGCAGAATTTGTACCGCTGCGCTTTCCTGGCCAGCAACTAGGGCAGTTCTCAGGTCTTCTCTTTCCGCCTCACTTGTGAGTTGGCCTATTTTTTCCGTCAATGGTCTATCCTGCATGTGTCTTGATAGTTGAGATCTGGACGCAGCCAAAGTGGCTTGTAAAATTCTGAAAACATGATTAAATTCAATCGATATCCATCGACTGCAGAGTAAAAAAGGATAAAGATGCTGATTATAAAATCCTGACTAAATTTCTCACCGTAAAATCACTGACAAGACTGGTGCGCATCTAAAGACTCTCGTATCACATCTGAGAACCTGAAGTGGATCTAGCACGATATTTTCTTGAGTGAGAAAAACGTTTCTCACCATTGTGTTTTCAATTAGCAATGCATTGATTGATAATACCCAGAGACATCGTGGCAAAACTGTGTTCAATCTCAACCAGACTTGTTTGTAGAGTTCTGAAAAAGCGAGAGGAATTTATCAGCAGAGTTCTTCACATGTCAGACGACTGTTTCTTGTTTGAAGAACAAAAATTCATTCTATTTAATACCTTGAATGTATCTTGGCACTTTATTGTCTAATATTGCTTTAAAATAGTGTATGATAGTTTCGGCATGTGGCCAAATGTCTGTCGGCTTAGTATCGATGAGTTGTCTAAGTAATCTTCCAGTTCGCGACGGACAGGTTTCAATATGTCCAAAGGCCTCTATGATAACGACATCACTGATTACTACACTGTCGTAATTAGTAGCCATTGAATCTATGTTTATCATTTCTTCGTCCAGCCAATCATCGACCAATGATAAATGAGGAAAATGTGTAGCCAAGAGTCTTAGCAGTGGGGAAAACAGGCCCGCATAGCTCATTTGGTCCCTCTGCACTTGTTGCAAAAGATATTTTATCGGTAGTTCGGATAAGAACTCCGTCGAATAAGACTTCACCTTTCTACCCTGTGATATAAAGTTGTGCATATTCGAGAGGCGCACATCTTCGTACAGTAATAAATAATACAATAGCAAAAGCTGGGAGGTCAGAGAAGGTTTCGAAGTGTCCAAGTCCATGTAGTCAGTTTCCATATCAGATATATTCAGCACAGATTTCTTCGGATCAAAATTTGCTCCGAATACACTGTTTTGAAACACCCTCCTAATTTCGTCCTCTGTTATCGGCTTGTTGGTATGCTCAGACGTCTTGTTATTGGTGACTAAAATCGAATTAACATAGACCTCGACAAGGGCAGGTAGAACAGGATGCAGCGGAGGTATGCTGTCGCATATTTGTCGATAAATCCAATTCTTAATGGGTACTTTGTGCTTGGCAAAAGCCCTGGACTTTAGCAACTGATGTATGCAATGAACCGGGAGAAAGCCGGGTATACTAGCGCTAAGATTTGCTGTAACGGGTACTTTGACTGCGTGAGAAGTTACGACTTGTTCCGTGAATATTTCCTGTGTAAATATCTGCTTCATCCTCGTTAAATTATTCGGTCTGATCGGTATTTTCATGCCCAAAGTAGCGCACACTAATTCGCATATAGCGGACAGTTGATTACTGTGGAAATGAATAGCCATCAGCAGCAACATTTCTCCAAAGCTGGCAGACACTCCGCTGGCACTTTCGAAGTAGGCTTCTTCTCTAACCAGCCATTGGACCCATTCGACGCTACGCTTCTCAAGATTATTATGTCCTATGAGGGAAGGGCAAGCGATGAGCATGCACAATCCTAAAGAGACGAATCTGACACCAGCGGGAGATGGCGGGGGATGAGAAGTGAGCAGTTGTACAATCATGGTGACTTCATCATCCTGAAATTTGATGCCTCCGATACCTCTGAGGGCACAATAAAGCCTCAGCAATGCACTGGCTTGAACAACGTAAGATTCTGCCAACTGGCTGTCCGAACTGTGGGAAGTAATAGCTTGTAATCTTCTGAGTAGTTCCTCTCTGAGAGATTGGAGTGCAGTGTGGGACTCCCATTTTCGTTTCTGACCATTTCTTACAAACATTGCTATCCAGGTTCTGACTTGTTGGTCGTTTCCCAGTAGTAGGCCGGACACAAAGGCCACCATGTCGCTTTCTGGCTGTAAGCTATCGATATTTTCATGTTCAAGACTAAGAGTGATCGCTAGCGCAGGCATGCGGCAAAGTTCCACGCATTTTGCTCTCACTGCTAGAGCTTGGCTAGGATTCATCTGGCAGAGCATAGCCAGAGCCTGTGTTCTTATTCTGCCCAAAGCAGACTCTTCTTGTCTTTCTCCGTTGGCAATAAGGTGAGCGCAAACCTCCGCAAAGCTATCAGGGCTGTTGGCTACTATCCAGCAGATTATTTCTGGACCGTGTTTGACGTGTAATAAAGTCTCTGCAATATCTAGGATGGATAATAAAGCGGGTAGTTCAGCAAGCGCTATACACACTACGTCGCTTATTTCTTCCATGTAAACCGCATTGTCAAATAGATCTGATTGTTTTATTTGAAATTCTTGGTTTCTTTGCAGTTCTTGGATCTGAGATGCTATGAATAAAATCTCGCTCAGGACTAGGCGAAGTCTGCGTGTAGAGTCGCTTCGCTCAAATTCTAAAGCCAATCCACTCTGCAGTGATTGAGCTAGAATACTGTCGCTTTGAACGCTTCCTAGTTTTTGTCTAAAACAGAAATAATGTTATTATTTATCTGATTGTTTGATTAGTTTGTTAGTTATTGACTGTATTGTTTAAAAGAAAAGGTATTTGATGGGAATTATGTGTGTTGTGTGTCGTGGTGTGTACATAGTATGACAGATGATTCTAACCTCAATTGTTGTTCTTTTCTGACGTCAGTTTCTAAGGCATGAAAATCTATAGATAATAAAGCAACGATTGAGTTGACTAATTCGATGCCTGATAGTATTGTTAAAATTTCTTTTCTTCCTTCTGCACATTCTTTGGTTATATCAAGCGGTGAAATTAAACTCATTCTAACCAAACACGGCAGGATGGGTCGTATTTCTTTTTGTGAACAGGTAGACAGCTCTTTTATATGCACATTTTGAATCGCAGTAAATACTCGCGGCGATACTGCAGTATTAGTTTGCATTTCAAATATTTCTTTCCAGAATAGTTTTATTTAATTCTCAATATCACAACACACTTTTGTCATGATTTACCCTAATATAGAAAGGCCAGGTGGGCGAACGAGGTGCGCAATGGTATCGCCATCTCGCGGATGAATGTTTGTTTTATTTTGGCCGCAAACACTTTTACGCCTCACGATATGCAATCAACCGATGGATTCAGGAATGCCATACGGGTTGCGTAAGACAGGCGCACTAGTGTCGACGGTATATGCAATGGATGCGTATTTATTTATTAAGACAAATACAAATTGTATACATATCTTATTTTAGCAATGAGTGATATTGTATACATGCTGCATAAATAAATGTCCAGATATACTAATAATCATTTGCTTCGTTATTTTCCTCTTACTCCTCCCCATGACTCCTGATGTTGAATAAGCGAAAGGTTAACAACACTGCAGTAAGAGTAGGAGATAGAATAAATATTGATATTCTTTTAATAGTAGAACAGCGATAAGAAATTAGGATAAATGCATTTTCAGCTACTTAAAAATTGGCGACTTGAGATTTCTTCAACCCTGAAGAAACGCTAATATGAATATTTATTAGGTATAGATAAAATAGGTATAGATATGTAGGAAGACACGTATGCATATTCACTGGTCGTTTTTTCTGCCAAAATTTGAGCATGCCTCCTCGGGTCAGATGTTCTCCTGATACCAGGAGCAGGAATGTTGCGAGTTAAAATACTTCTAACTCCGGAAATAGCTAGTATTAATTAATTATAGGTATAGAGACGTATAGAGAGACGTATGCATGACTGAATCAACACACATATCCTTTCTTGGCACACCTCCTCGGCTCAGATGTTCTCCTGATACCAGGAGCAGAAATTTTGCGAGTTAAAATCCTTCTAACTCCGAAAAACGCTAGTCTTAATGAATTATAGGTAAAGAGACGTATAGAGAAACGTATGCATGAATGAATCAATACACATATCCTTTTTCGGCACACCTCCTCGGCTCAGATGTTCTCCTGATACCAGGAGCTGAAATTTTGCGAGTTAAAATCCTTCTAACTCCGAAAAATGCTAGTAATAGTTAATTACAGGTAAAGAGACGTATAGAGAAACGTATGCATGAATGAATCAATACACATATCCTTTTTCGGCACACCTCCACGGCTCAGATGTTCTCCTGATACCAGGAGCAGAAATTTTGCGAGTTAAAATCCTTCTAACTCCGAAAAATGCTAGTAATAGTTAATTATAGGTAAAGAGACGTATAGAGAAACGTATGCATGAATGAATCAATACACATATCCTTTTTCGGCACACCTCCTCGGCTCAGATGTTCTCCTGATACCAGGAGCAGAAATTTTGCGAGTTAAAATCCTTCTAACTCCGAAAAATGCTAGTAATAGTTAATTATAGGTAAAGAGACGTATAGAGAAACGTATGCATGAATGAATCAATACACATATCCTTTTTCGGCACACCTCCTCGGCTCAGATGTTCTCCTGATACCAGGAGCAGAAATTTTGCGAGTTAAAATACTTCTAACTCCGGAAATCGCTACTATAAGTTAATTATAGGTATAGAGACGCATAGAGAGAGGTATGCATGAATGAATCAATACACATATCCTTTTTCGGCACACCTCCTCGGCTCAGATGTTCTCCTGATACCAGGAGCAGAAATTTTGCGAGTTAAAATCCTTCTAACTCCGAAAAATGCTAGTAATAGTTAATTATAGGTATAGAGATGTATAGAGAGAAGTATGCATGAATGAATCAAAACACATAGTCTATTTCAGCACACCTCCTTGGGTCAGATGTTCTCCTGATACCAGGAGCAGAAATTTTGCGAGTTAAAATACTTCTAACTTCCGAAAACGCTAGTATAAATGAAAAAGCATATAGAGACGTGTATGAAGACACGTATGCATGCCTACCCATATCTATACCAAAGGGAGAACCCTTTGGTCGCGCGAGTAGTAGTGGATGCTCTCGTCATCTCGCGGTCAAGCGATTGAACTATTTTCGCCGCAAAAATCGGGGCGCCAAATTATATGCAGCCCGCATGCTGTTCGTGCACGGCAAAAATTTATTGCCTAGCATCAGGCGTTAAAAAATATCTGGCAATTGCGACGCTTTGAAACATACAAACCCTATAGTCTGCTGAAATTTCCGGCGGGAAAAAGGAAAAGTGTGTAGATATGGGCATGCATACGTATCTGCATGCACGTCTCTATTTACCTACGTTCATTGATATTAGCGTTTTTCGCAATTAGAAAAATACTCAGTCGAAAATTCGCCCTGGTATCAGGAGAGCATTTTCTATTCGATTTTCAAATCACTTAAAATGTAATAATTCTAGTTTTCTGCTATTGTTATGTACGTGTCGTACGCTGTTACTTATTGTATATTTGAAATAAAGAATGATTGGGAGGGGAAAGTAAAAAATAATGAAGCATTTGATATTTGGTACATATGAAAATTTATTTCTGCAGCATCGACACAATATTACTAAATTTTAAAGTGATGTAGGTATAATTTGTAATTTTTTCTTAACAATAAACACATTCTTTGCAATTGATTGAGTTTCTTTTCATGAATCCTAGACTCTAAGTTATCATAATGAAAGACAAACTCGTATTACTGTATAACATACTATCTCATACAACTAATTTTACACAGCTGCGTTCGATATACGGTCATTCGAAGACGAAACGCACAACAAGATTCGAAAGGATTAATTATTTCCCAACTCAAATGAACAGCAAAAATATCCAAGAACACTAAAACATTTACGTTAGAAAGTAAGTAACGTATTTTGAACATAAAATAATAATAACGAATATCTCTTGAGCAAGTAGTCAAAACCACGATAGTAAGCCACGCGAGTAGTCGACCCCCTTGCATGGTCAGACGGGCGTCAAGCGAGTTGAGTATTCTCACTGGTACGGAGAGCCTGATAATCTGATAGAATGAACAACAGTTAAGATCAGTTTAATTCAGTAAAAACTAATGTTACAACATGAGTTAAATTATTTTATTAATCCTTTGCAGCCAGAAGGGCGTCAATCAGTATTTATACCAGTGTAGCTCACGCGCCTTTCTGCGGTAGTTCACTTCTAAATATTCTTTTCATGAACATTACGTGCCATATTCTTCGGTACAATCTTATGGCATCTCGGCCATATGAAGAGTAAGAGAAAGACTGCCATATGTCTAGATTCTCGATTATATCAAGACTCATAACGATCTATTGATATTTGTTGCTTTATAGTGATTCTTGATTTCGAGATTTATTAACAGTTCTTTCGCAGTAGTAATTCAAGACCGAGTCCCTACAACCCTGTAATGGACGAATTTCGGCTGTTTCACTTATAAAAACAACTCCGACATATGTCAGGTAGAATGAGACGACGAACTTTGTTCATTGTCGAGTTGGATAATGCCAGCTATCTATTATCCGGCAATCATCGGTCGCTACATACAAGTCTTTACTATTATACCAAACAAATGATATCACCCTGTCGATATTTTATGATAATAAAGTAGTTATACATATCGCAAAACCTACATAAGCATTAAATCCCGCAGCACTACTTGAAAATAAAATAATATAGGCTGACTGATTCCTTTTGTGTTGCAAATTGCTCTGAATTTTGCCTCAACTTTTTCTCCTGTTGTCCTAATTGCCTTGAATGAGCAAAATTTTCGTTGAGTTTCATACGTATTGAGCCAAGTGCTGAAAGCCTTATTGTATGCCTGTAACGCAGTTCGCTTTCACATTGAGAAGTATGCGGTGTGAGTTATTTTTGCTATCGTTATCTTTGAACGCGATTGAATCTTTGCTGCGAATTCAACGCGTTGAAGAAGAGACTAAGGATTTCGGGGTTCTGAACTGTGTGCAAGCTATCGCCGGCAGGCATTTTCTACAGCCACAAAACGTAGAAATTATTTCTCAAAAAGGTATTAATTACCGCGGCTTTGAAGAGTTCGGAATCGTTATCAGAAGCTCATCCGCCGTATTCCAGTATCCCGATTTTCGCGAAAGCCTTACTAAGTACGCGGTTATCTGTCTGGAGAACATTAATTACGAAGAAGATTTGAAGCTCCTAAGTATTCTGACTCGTTACGACCCGCAGGGGCGATTTATCGTCTCTATTCGGAACGAAATTGATCCTTTAAACGTGCGGAAGGAATACGCGAAAAGAATTATTCTCTACTTGGCGAGTATAGAAAGGTGGAACGTTGTTATCCTGATGAATGACAGCGGAAATAAGACACCTCGACTGTACACCTACACTATGTATTCCTCTGGTAATTGTAGAAGGGTACCGGAATTAGTGGATCATGGAAGTTGCGAGGATGCTGTGACTCTGAATAATTTGTTTCCCGCATTCCTGAACTTCCACAAATGTCCAATTCACCTGTCTGTCGTGAACTTCCCACCATTCTCAATCATTTATGAGAAAAATGGGGAAAAACAGATCCGCGGCATTGAGTCAACTCTGGTCAAGTTACTCATGGAGAAATTAAACGCCACTTACAAGGTGTTCCAGATGTCGAATGGAACTACCATACGAGACATGGTGAAGACACGAAAGGCGGATTTAGCCTGGTCTTGTTTGCTGCAACATGAGGACCCGGGGACGACCTGGTCTCAAAGCTACATGGTTAATAAAGTGTTATTCGTAATTCCACAAAGCCGTTTGATGCCGTTTTGGATGAACCTGATACTGCCCTTTCAGATTGAGGTAAAGTAATCGTGTTCATGTAAATTCTCTTGCATTATAGTTCTGATTATTATTCAAGGTATGGGCAACCCTGGGTATAATGATTTGTGTTCATATACCAATAAAGCTCCTGATACCCTGGGTCAGAAGGGAATTCCCTTTGGAGTGGATGTTGTCGGGGTTCTTCGGTATCGGGATAGCAAACCTACCGACCAGAATTTCCCATAGAATGTATCTAATTACCTGGATATTAGTTGGGTACGTAGTTATGCAGGCTTATTCAGCAAGTCTCACCGGATTCTTTGCATCACCCGGTCAGTATAAGCAGATGCAAACTCTGGACGAATTGGAGAAGTCGAAGATAATCGTTGCCGGACTTAAAAATGTAAAGAGCCAATTGGCCCAGACTAATCCTCGACTTTCTCGCGACTTAAAGGTACTACATCACTTCAGTAAGAAATCCTTCTTGGGTCAAGAAATTTCAAATAATTGAAGTAATATTTTGCAACTAGAGAACTATGATATTGGATTTTATTTAATCAACTTCAATTCATTATTATACTGCTTTACCTAATATACATATATGCCAATATATTCGGTTTAGGTGTTCTCCGAAGCGGAATTTTTTGAAAATTTTGAAAAATTGTCAGAAAAAAAAGGCGGCATAGCGTCATATGCTCGAATAGATCAGGTGAGAGTATAAATTATTTATAACAATCTGTCATTTCAATCAGGATTCATTATGAGCTGATATGGATATATTTGATTGTGACATCAAAATACGATTATTTCTTGTGCTTGAATTGATTCTAAATCAGTTTGACTCGTATCTTTGATGTTTTGCTAGATCGCGAATATGACTCACGGTAAAGAGTCAGATTTCATCGTAATACCGGAGCACATCAACGTTTATCATATAGCACTACTGATGCCAAACTCTAGCTCGATTCTCGAAGGGTCCAATCGAGTGATCCTCCGTGCCTGCAATGCCGGTTTGATCAAATTTTGGATACAGTATTTCACTGAAGAAATGGACAGGGGCCGTAGACCGCGGGATGAAAACAACGTGCAGAAAACATCCCTCGCGCATCTGGGGGCTGTTTTTTTCGTTTTATTCGTCGGGCATAGTTTCAGCAGTATTATCTTTGCTTTGGAATTGATTCTCGCGAAATTTAGAAAGTAGATCTATATTCATGGGGAAAAATTAAAAATATCTTCAAAACGTCGGATGAAATATTTTCCCTTCATTCATTTGTGTGTATATGTATTCTGTACTACGGAGAAATTCTATGAAGCGCAGTAACATTCTCCAGAATGCATATTGAAGAGGCCAGTGCAATGCCAACACACAATATCATGAGTATAGGAGCTGTCGCTAATATTGAGATACTTTGCAACATCGCAGCCTCCGGGATGCAAACTGGCTTCTTCGATGACCACCGCTTTATCAGTCGATTTAGGATTCCTACATCTGCAAGCTTCGTCAAACTGCAATGATCGAATAAATGAATGAGTATTACATGTAATTTCTTGTCATTCGTATAGGATCTACATCAGTGTAAGTTCATATAATGCAATAAACTCTGGCAGGAAAAGTTCCGAAAAAGTATGAGAAATATACTTCTATTATAATAGCGAAAACCCCAGACTGAGGATAAAAGCGAGAGGAGATGTTCAAGATCAAATGTTATGAATAATTGATATTTATGTACGTTCGTACCCAATCTTTGATATTTTATTAAAAGGACTATTGAGTCTTCCCCAAAGAGCCATTTTCTGCGGTCTGAATAGGTGAACTTCCGTAAGTTCACAGATCATTTCATCCGAAAGTAGTCGCTCGACGTACGGGTAACCGGTGTTCGGATCTGTGTGGTAAGCAAACCCGCCTTTTGCAACTTTTGTAAACCCTTCTTCCAGGCTTAGGTATCGCGTCGCATTGTCTAGTGGCTTCCAACGTTTTGTGTAGAATTCTTTGACCTCCCAATTTTTGAGGACCTGATAGAAAATACATGGATAATCTCACGTACGTCTCTGAAATGATAATCTCATACAGAGTGATTATTATTAACCGTTAATCCGTAATGAGTGTACGTAATTGGCTCAGCTCCTATCTCCAAGCCGCTTTTAGTAAGCTGGTGCAAGGAGTCGTTCATTTTCTCAAGCGGTAGGTTTAATCGAGTGGAAACAACACTTGCCGAGTAGTAGTTGTACGTTAATAAACTGAATAGTAACAAATGCATGATCGCTATGCGGGTCGAAAGATACTTGGGAGTGAATATTGAACCTGAAAATAAGTGAGAACTGTGTATTGTAGGTATACTGGATAAGATTACAGCACAATTTCGACTTCGGAGCACCGAGTATTCGCTAAATTTTCAACTTTGACTAATCGGGATTATACCTTGCTGGCACATGATACTAGTGACGACTAAAAGTGCTTCATTCCACGTGGCGAGTCTGTCTTTGATAAACTCTCTTTCGAAAGTCAGACGCAGAACGGTAACGCAAATCACAAACATGAGCCCGGTAACTACCCAAGATTCCAGGGTGAACGGACGAATAAACTCGTCGTTCACTTTCGTTCTTATTGATCTGAACATGAAGCAGGTTCTGTCACAAAATGAAATAATAAATGAAACAAAAGTTGATCATCAACGATGTTTTTTTGGTAATTATTCTGATTTCTTTTACGGGAGAATATGGGAAAAGAAAAACAGAATGAAACTTATTGTCTTAAGTACCGAAATGGCCAGACAGGACCAATGAGCTGAACCATGTTGGCTCGTTCCTCCGTCATGATAGCCGGAGTAGATCCCAAATCGCCCTCATTTCGATACAACATCCCAATCATACCTAAATGCGTACCATTGTCAGTGACCTGGTCCCAAAAATTTGTTTCCACGATTTCCATCCTACACCAAGGAATTAGTATTTTTCAATTGATTTTTCTAAGATCGGTTGCGGTTGCTTTAAACGTTATTTTCATTCAAGTTATTCGATAAAAAAATTTTTTTTGACGAACTCACGTGAAATTAAACATGTCTGCTATTTGCAGTAAGATCGCATAGGTGAACTTGGACATAGCGTCCGCTGATTTTGTGCTATAGTCTTGCAAGTAGTCCTGGATCTCCTCATCGACAGGTCGGTACTGTGTCTGATAATATAAGAATTATGATTTCATGGAGTTTTCTGCTTTCGAAGATGCTCGAACATTTATATGGTGAATGAATCGCATGCTCATTACTTGATAAGCCATGCAGAACTTACGACGCCAATTACTTTCACCTTCATTCCATGAAAATTTCTTCTTCTTTGATATTTATCTTGGATTAAGGTAACATTTAATCCTGTATCGTTACGCCAGGAGGCAAGCTTTGTAACATTCAATTTACCGGCGTGTTTTTTCCCGTGATTGTAAACGTCATGCAATTCAA
The DNA here is from genome assembly GCA_944452935.1 of Rhogogaster chlorosoma. Classification (NCBI taxonomy): domain Eukaryota; kingdom Metazoa; phylum Arthropoda; class Insecta; order Hymenoptera; family Tenthredinidae; genus Rhogogaster; species Rhogogaster chlorosoma. The sequence continues at coordinate 25,309,534 of OX101797.1, forward strand.
ATTCGTCATTGGCTTGTGTGACAATTACTAAATCTGTGCTAACGCTAAACGTATCATCGTCTATCATCCGGATACTTTCGTTCAAACTTTTTCCAAATAATAGCCAGTTGTAGGAGTCGTTGTAGCCTCCAACCTTCGAACTCTGGTGAGGCGAAAGATATTATATAAAGTCAGTAGCTATTTTTTGTCAGACATTAGGTAAGGATAATTATCAAAAAAACTGTGTTCCAGCTCACCTCCGTCAGGACAAACTTATTGTACCAATTTGCACAGTGTAAGTCTAGAAGAACTCCAAAGCGTGAATATTTCATCCTCATCGCTGTTTCTATGGAGAATTTGAATTCTGGATATAAAATAGCCACAGAAATTCCCTCCTCATTCAAAATTTTCGTCAAATCTAAATGATCTAAAATTTAATCATTTTTCGGATTGATAAAATAATCATTGGCTTACAGAGAATTGATGAGTTGATCTTACTTGTTACGTCTAAGCACAAAAAAGCAACAACGCTTGGCACATTTTTGTGTACAAAATAATCTCTCGCTATTTCGTTTCTCGAAGCGAATAATTTTGTGACCAGAGTCAGTAATGCGAACCATCTTGTTTGCATTGTCAGCGTGAAACGATGCACACACTACGTTTCTATTGTACGAAAGGCAGATATTCGTCTGCATTTATATTGTCATACTAATATACACAGCTGTTAAAAAATTTAATATCTTATTGATTTATGATTAGTATAGTCGATCCACATGTCCCATACTTATTTCTAATGCAGTTTCATCTGGCGATCAATATCGCCGTACATCAAAAGTAACAGCTGTCACTTCATAAAAAGTATAACAATTCTTTTTCCAGTAAGAGGGAATAAACAGCGAACCTTAATTAAAGATCGATACAATATTGTACTACATTATAGTATGGAATAGAATATAAGTTATACTAGCTGGTAATTGTCCTCGTTTGGTTTTGTGATGTCCCTCATTCGCACCTCTCACTCGATTATTAGTGGCTTTCGCGACTATGAAGCTACGACTGGCCAAAGCCGCATTCATTCATCGAAAAAAAATAAAAAAAAAATTGTATAGTATTTTGAAGGAAACTCAAACTTTCATTCAAGATATGTATATCATTAGATACTTTGCGCTTCAACCCACGAGAGACATAAATATAAATAGTGATTCTGATTACAATGAATATTTTGAATCAATTTCCACTTATTATAGATATGAGTATAGTCGTCGACTATATAGTAAATAATTGTAAATGTATACAATAACCAACGTTCATGTTTTAGAAATACAATTTCTCAATTTTAATACGTGACCTCGTTCACTGTAGAATATCAATCAATACTCGCGGTCCTTCTATCAGTCAATAGAAAATTCATCAATGCACAAAATTCAAACTAATTGCCGCCAGTGTTTTGCGGCAAAAATAGTTCATGAATATGCCGCTAATGTGTTGAAGTGGCGCGTCACGCAATCTCGGTATCATTGTCTACCTGTCATCTGTCAAAACTGTGATCTATTCGTCAAGGTATATTTTACACATTAACCGTAACAGCGCAAAGACTGCGTGAAATATACATACTTTAGACTAACCCTTTCGTTCATTAATTTACTCTCTTGATACGCAGCTTACATACGACAAAGGATAAACATAATAAGATCTTATATAGAATAACATAACCTCATTTAATAGTGAAGAGTTCGGAACGTTGGTAGCTATTGACTAATTGTAAGTTATTCCAGGTTTCAACAATCATAATATTGCCACAAGTAGTTCTAGCTGATTATCCGATGACCTTGTAGTATTAGACACTGAAAAAAAGCGTTTATTTATTTTTCCCAATTTTACGAGTAGACATTAAAGCCTCTCTTGTGTCATTATCATAATTGCTATTTCAAAATCTTATTTCACAGCCATAAATCAACGCGAGAATTCAACATTTAAATGATGTCTCCTGAACCAACTCAGGAGCCTATAGAGGAGAACCTCAAAGCACCAGATCTGAATGTCGGAGCTACAGCTATCAATGAATCAGATAGCGAAGACGAAGAGCCTGGGTTGGGAGGCTATATGCCACTCTCTCAAGTCCCTCTAGATAGCGATCCAATGCTGGATGAGGATGAGGTTTCTGAAATTGATAATCTATCATATTTTCCATGGAATTTCATATCTGTAATGATATATTCAATTTCGTTCACAAGAGATCAAATTTTGTATTTTTCTAAACCTTGAATAGTTCAAGTCAATTTTGTCTGTTCCTTTGTTTTAAATAATGTCTTCTTATCTTTGGAATTAGGTTTATTCAAGTGCTTTATATTAATAATAATAATAATAATAAGAACAATCTGCTTCTTGTACACATTTAATATTCCACAGGATGAAGACTGGATATCAGCGCCAATTGATTCAAATTATATTTTGCCTTCTATTTCGGGGAGAAATGATCAAGTACAGGTGATATATTGAAATGAAAAATCATAAAGACCTAACATATGCTAAATTTATCGAAATAATACAATTTTTAAACTAGCTATACTTCTCACAAGTAATATAAGACTAGGCAATTTATTGGCTTAAATATGTGTTGCATAGTTTACCATAAATTATTCACAGATCTATTGAATATCGTTTAAAGAAAGATAATTTGGAGATTGGAATTGCTTTCAGAAAATTCAAAAAAAAATTGCCACTTATTTATTTGAATGAGAAGTCTTGAAGTGATTGAATCAGATAATAGAATGTGCAAATTACCTAATGGATAATGATTTTCCAGGCTTGTCAATCTGATACTTCAGAAGTTTGGTCTTCGCGATCGAATCAGTCCGACATAGACTTAGATGCGGATAAAATTAATCAAGTCAAGACTGCAATGGCCTCGTTTATTCTACCCAATGCAGCTATTCCTGAATGGGCAAATAGCGTATCAGAAGAAGAATGGAAACAAATACTCATAGAAAGAATCAAAGAAATGCAAAGTAAAGATAATTGAGTTTAATTATGGATGTAATGAGACGATTTCAGCTGAATATGTTTAACGGTGCTTTGTTATCTGTCCCAATAAATGATATATGATTTTAATCCATGTGAAAATTATCTTTGGATATCCTATGTCTATGGATTATAAAGTTATGGAGAGAAAAAAAGAAAAAAAAAAACATTCTACAACGAATTCGAAGTCAATTCTGTGAAAATATTTACAGAACGATTCATCGATGTTTATTTTCTTTCATTATTGAAAAACTAATGAGAAACTGGGTGATGATAATCTACGCTATATTTAAATAACTGTAAATATAAATTTGTATCTAATGAATTGTGAAATTTAAGGGAGTCAGAATAATGTATATTTATAAGATATGTGAGGATGTATATCTACTTTTGAAAATAAATACAACAGATCCTATATTTGCGTGAACGTTGATAAACAGAGTTTAAGTAAAATAGTACACGTAGATATATTGAATAATTATACTATTCATTTCTCTTTTTCATGTGTCATTTCAATCCGTTGATATAATAAAGTATAATACATATGCAATGATATTTGTACATCCCATTTTATTATCCTACTTATTTATCTCTCTAAAAACTATACACGCACCTAGCTTACGATAAGTTTGAAAATAAGTTTTACGAATGGAAGGAGTCAATTTTACCGCGACTATTAATATTATAATACTAATAATCGCTATTCATAATTTGCAAATAGGGCGACATAGAAGTTTTGGAAATTATGAAGGTCTATACAAAATAATGCGATTTATTTATAATTCTAAATAATTTTTAATTCAAAAACTAGTCTCAAGAATGATTGCGAGGAATTTAATATGTTTTTTTTCTTTTAATGAATCGACTTAATCGACCAATTATTCTTGATGAAAAAATTTCGATAAAAACCATAAAAATATACATAAAGATATATCTATATATATAGTGTTAAAATAAGAGGAAGAAGAGCGTATCTGAATGTCCGTAGATTGAAAAAGTCAAGGAATTTAAGATGCATAGGTATAAGTAACCGACGCTCGTCATGGTCGGACGCGAATTCAAGTAGGTAACGCTGTGATAGTCAGACGCACAAGTAGTCGAGGCGCTTGACGGTCAGCCGAGAGTAGCTCGCGTATTCTTATCGACGTGATTGAATTGGTAATTTTTTTTTTTTCTACTTTTTTTTAAAAAATTTTTTCAAATAAACAGCAGTTAATATCAGTTTGAATAAATTGCTGAAGAAAGAACACGAGCTATATTCATTTATTGACTAAATAGTGTATAAGATTCGAATCACATTTTAAAAGTTTTTAATCAGAATCCATCGTATATCGCATTTACGTACCGTGAATGATTATAAGTAGTAACATTAGCAAAGCTTAAGCCCTGCATTTCCTCGGTGCATCACAAATATAAATATCAGATAGTTCGCGATCGTAATATAATACGAATAGCTATAATTGATACTGATCACTTTTAACTGTCACTATTTTTGTCGGATTTAATTTCTTCCGTAGCGTTGCAATGTCGTCATCTATCCTGACTAGTTTGCGAAATTTCTGAAACATAATCATGGCACAAGAAAATATTTATACAAAAAAAAAAAATATTTTATCTATAATCAATACGTATAATTTTCTAAGCAAATATATATCTTGCCATTGCTGCAATATTTGAAAGATATAATCAATGCCATACCTCTCTCGTCGTGCCCGGAGTCACACACCATATGTAAATCATGTAGCCAGGAATGCACAGCATCGACGACAAGCCGCTGAGCCAGCCCAATAAATGACTCCACCAGGGATATTCATAGGTGAGATATTTGACTGGTGAAAATTTGATGACGTTGAAGGTGAATACACCCTGGAAGATATACGGATTTTGATAATGGAAATAATTTCCTGATGGGATTGAGGCGATTCTTGATTTGAGAAAGAGATGTAAAGGAGTGCTACCCACAATGCAGATAGCTGGAGTGGTGACTGTCCAGCATATCTTCCACCAAAAACAAGGATAGTAACCGATCATATCCCGGATACCGTCGTAGAATCGGTTCACACCGAATGCCCACGACACCGCAACGCATTCGAAGAACATTAAGAAAAGAAGACAGAATCCGCTTACTGAGTACGAATCTATCAGTTGAAAGACGTACATTCCACCCTGGATGGTCAATTAGTTAAAATAATTATACAGCGGGTATGGATATGTGTTAGAGCGGATCAAAAATTGACGAATTTCAGATATTTTTTAGTATTTATGGTAATTGAATTTTGACTAACTTCAGTGACGCAAGAGAGACCGATGAGATAGGATAGAAAACAGACGATTGCTATGAAAATTTCCTTTCTTTTTCTCAGTAACCTAGGCCATTCGTCTACTGCGGCTGTGACGAATCCTTCCACTGTACAGAACTGTAATAATTCATTAGTAATAGTGATTATGGCGAAATGAATAAAAAATTTTATCCTATAGTTTTCAGGATTTTTCATTTTTCATTTACCTGACTATCCAGTCCGATGAGAATAAGCATGAAAAAGAAGAGGCAGGACCATATAGGGGTTCCTGGTAGTTGTAATACTGCTGAGGGATAGACCAGAAATGCTAGACCTGGACCTGTTTCAAAAATCGCGACGTTTTTATAATTTAAAATCAATTTGCGTTATCAAACTTACCGATTGAAACTGATAGAGTTGTTTTATTTTGATATTGAAATTCCCAAAAATCTCGGAATTGTTAATCCTACGATATATTAATAAATATAATGATCGTTTGAAGATAATTACCCGAAGCTGCAACGTCTGCAACGGGCTTCTGTTGCTCGTGGGCCATAAAACCAACCACAGAGAATATGACTACTCCACTCAGCATACTTGTGCAAGAATTTATCGTGCACACTATAAGCGCATCTCTATTCAAATTGGATAAAGAAATCGATAAATTTACTGTCATTATTATCAATAAGAATTAGGAATAAGAATGTCTTCCATCTCGTATCAAAAAAACGGTGTGATATCAGCGATGACATCGATATGACAAGTAAAAAAAAAAAAAATTATGAAAAATTAGATACGTTCAGCTGAAAAATTGACGCCAACTAGTGCAAGAGAGAAAGTGAAAATTTTTATCGTGAATATATTTATTATTTTTGGCAGCAATTAGGTAAATTACTTCCTGCTCGAAAATACAAAAAAAAAGAGCTGTAGATTGTACTTAGAAAAATAAAACAGAATAGGTTTTAATAGCATCCAATCGTGAATAATAACGTCAAGTAGAATTAGAAGCGTTACAAGTGTTTTAAACCCATTAGATTTTCTAACGTCAAAGCAGCTCGGTAACAAAGAAGATTAAACTCTAAGTATAATATATGAATCCCATTTATTCATACGACTCAATTTGAATACTCACTTGTAAACGTTGTTGTTGAACTTGTTGTAACTACCTAGGGCGATCAGTGCGCCCACGCCCAAGGCGTAGGAGTAAAAAATTTGCGTTACGGCGTCGATCCAAACCTTTCCAAGTGAAAGTCAATTATTTGATAGATCTTCAAGTCAGAGTAATCCTTTCGTATTGATTTATAATGAAACGTGTAAATTTCTAACGACTTTTTTTTCCTGATAAATTTATGATTTGAAAATCATTGTAAGATGTATTTAAAGAAAAAGAAGAAGAAAATCATCAAGCAATTGAAACGCTGACCCTGTTAAACTACCTTGAGATTTTTGGGTAATTAATGCGTCATAGCGTGATTCTCGATTTAGATCATGCGGCTCCTAGGATTAGTATTCACCTCAGGTTCGCCAAGCTTTGACAGATTAGGCGTGACGTAGTACCTGAGACCTTCCATGGCTCCGGGTAAAGTGAGGCCTCTGACCAACAGAACAGCTAGCAGAGCATACGGGAAGAGTGACGTAAAATAGACGACCTAGCAAACATCGAAAAGTTGAGACGCAATTCTTATTTCATAAATCGGGACGTGAGATGCGTGCGAATACGAGGAGGTGAGATGCTGGCTCGATAGGCAGTAAAAATTCAATCAGTTTCTACATTCGAAACGGTTTACTATCAGACATTTAGAAAAAATGTGCAGTTACTTTCCCCGTCCATTTGACCCCTTTCCATATGCAGAAGTAGCATAGGATCCAAACTATTCCTAACGTCGCTGCTAGTTCCCATCTCACTCCACCGACGTGGTCGATACCATCCGAGATTTGTAGCGCTCGCCGCCTTCGAAAAAGTTATCGTTATCATAATAAATATAATCGATCATAAAGATGTATTAGATTTTTCTGACATCAGGATGTTATCGTTAACCGAAGAAAAACGTACTCCCAAAATTCTTTGACCGGATCTTTGAGCAGGGTAGCAGTAACATTGCCGATCTCAGTGTTACAGACTGTGTCTTTTCCGTCAGACCAACACTCTGCTTCTAAACGGTCTAAGGGAGTTATGCAGTAGCCTGTATTCCACGAATTGTTGCACGTTCTCCAGGGTACGTCTGTTAAAAATGTCACAAAAATTGCATGAAGTAGTCAAAGACACGAGTTCTTATTCGAACTCACCAGATCCAAGAGATGCTAGAAAGTAGAATAAAGCCCAGGCCAATATCACTATGTAGTAAATATTCGTCCAGCATGAGAGGACACAGGCGGCGTATCCAATTCCTGAGTTAAAAACATGTTAAGAAATAATTTTATCCATGTAATTATTTCCCGGTGGGGTAAAAGTCGGACCTTTAAATATTGGGGCTATTTGGAAGACCCCTAGCCCACCTACGGTCATCATCTGACCGAGAGAAAGTTCCATGAAAAACATCGGCACACCGGCAAGAGCCAAGGCGATAAAGTACGGCACCATGAAAGCACCGCCACCATTCTTGTAGCACAAATATGGGAAACGCCATAGATTACCAAGACCAATTGCCAAGCCTACTACTGACAGGATAAATTCAACCTGGAAACGAAGTGGTCATTTTAAAACGCATTTCTTCGTAGATAAGAAATTGAACGACGGTATGGTAAGCGAGGAGGGCCATGAATTAAGTGATCACGTGCAATCATGTTCATTACGTTATCACTTCCTTAATAGCGCTTTTGACTGAGAGCTTGACTAAAAGAACCCATTGTTTCATCAGCGTGGGCTGCAGCCTGGCACCCTTCGGCTAAGTTCAATTCCGGATGATCATATAATAAATGACAGAAATTAAAGCCTCTGGAGTTGGTAGTCAGCGTCAATTCATGTCTCGAATAAGCCTCATAGCTTATAATACCTTGCTATTCCAACTGCCTCTTTCTGGCAGATCTCCGTCCACCGGGACCTCGATAGTCTGGAGACACTGTATAGCTTCTGTCCGGGAATCCTCGTCCTTAGCGCCATTAGACAACCTCGAAGAAGGCTCGGCGAAAAGCGCTTTCAGCTCCTGGACTGGGTCGATCGGTCTTCGGGGCAGCGGGCTCGTTCCCCTATCCACGCGATTCCGACCCCCAGAGTCGTTTAATGATGGCATAGCTTGATTATGCAGTCCCGACTCACGTCATGCTGGAAAATCTTAGAGTGTAGCAAAAAGGAGGCTGAAATTCATTATTTCGCGTTCCTACTTATTGTTAGTTTTTTCGAATCCAAATTTCGATGGCAGCCCTTTCGCGACTGGTTTTCATATCCGAGGTTGATAAAGGCTAAACATATCGCTCTTTGAATCATAGCGTTACGGCGACAGTACGGTAGATCGATTAATCTGTTCGTTTTATAGGTTTTCGAGCAAATCGTTTAAGCTCCCAAGTGGTGCTGGTTTACGACAAGCATCAGCGTCGGCTAGGCGTGACTACATCGCGAATAGGGTCTTAATAAATTGTGATGGATGGATAAACGGATGGCCTGGACAGACAACGAGTCTCTTCCGGAGAACACTGCAATCTGCAAGCACTCTATCTCTTTACTATAGCTCTTCAAACGATTCTTCTATCGGATAGCCTTGTTCTACTTTTAACACGTGATTAATTTCACTATGCGGAACCCATTGCTATCGTTCTCTTTCAATTATGAGTCTAAATTCGCTGGCTTACAAATCATCACCGTTTTTTAGAATATAGCTCCGGGTTTTGTTGTATGCACCCAAATCGCGGTATCGATATAACTACTATTCAAATTATGGCCAATTTAGCTGATGGTCTGATACAAGTAGACTCCCCAAATCGTTGTCATACTTAGGGCGTTTTAATCAACCGTCGAAAGTTGATGGACAGAATAATCAGAGAAAGTCATGAAATTGTTTGGGAGGAATTCGGGCTCTAATGAAATTACGATAGATTATTGAAACTTCAAAACGTTCATTTCTGCACCATGCAAGAAAATGTCGCGACACACCGATTCGAGGATTCTCGAGCCATGGACAGATTGGGAAACTACACCTACCTTGATAGCCCTCTGAAGAGTGGATGAATGAAAACTTGAGTAAGTTAGTGGAGTAGCTCCAGATTCTGAGCACAAGTTCACAGACACAGTGAGCAGCGAATTCTGATCGCCTAAGCTCCCTGTCCTAGAATGGGACGTCCCTCTGATCCCCTGGAACCCCTGGAACCTCAGGATCCGGCAGGCCCCTCATGACACCAAAGCACTATTCATTCATTCAACAGATTAATGCTTCAGTGTCACTCTATATTTAGGTCCACAACTGACGCCGAGGGCCTTTCAGTATGTGACGGTCTATGCAAGGTAATTGCTGGCTGCTGTTCGCTCATTGCTGATCGCTGATCACCCATCCCTCATTTAACTGCTAGAGGCCTTGGCGTATTTTTGCAGCTCCTTCAGCACGCGTTACGCTTCTAGCGTTTGCAATTAACTGCGTATGAGAAGGTCTGAGGATTTCAATGGATTTGGCAAGGAAATATTTCGCACGTATTATTTTTTATGCAGTTTTTATGCGTGCCTGATGACTAGTAGCTTCTGTGGAAATTATGCAAGTATAATAAGACTCACTCGCGCTATGGAAATATGAAGTTTTATTCTCGAACGTGCATTGAATGAAATCTCCGACGAAGATACATGCGTACGAGGTAGCTGAGACTCGAATTAGTCGAAGAATATGCAAACTGGACTTACGTCTGATCATCTAACCGCAGGCTGACAACTTATGAATCTTGATTAACAAGCAAACGTCAAGGCGAAGCACAAAGCCCAATTTATAATAATTTCGGAGACAATGCTCTTTGCGACAGTTTTTTTTTCTTTCTCCCTCTCTCTCTCTCTGAATCCAGTAGATTTTTTTTACAGAATCGTGGAAAAGATAAGACAAGACAAAAAAAAAGTCGTGTCCATTATACACAGCAACGGATCTTTTTTCTTTTTACGAACTTTGATGCTTGATGTAAGTTATACAGGCAGGAAAGCGGATGATTAATTTGAAATTCAAGCGAAAATTCAACCTGCGAGACCACTAGTCTTCTCGGGAATAATAAACGAGATGATAATATTACGTAGAAGAATAGCAGAAGTTCAAGGTTCTAATCCCAGAACAACCTGGCGAATACGTGTTCCTCATACAAACTGATCTGAACCTTGCCATCGGTGATTAACGATTACGTTTTCTGTTCGAAATTGCATACAATATCGGGTCAGAATATAGTATAAGGTATATTAAAAACGACTTGATGCAAGGAAGAAAATTAAGAATTCACATTATGCCTTGAGGTCGGATATTTTGAGCGACGTTTAAAGCGAGATTGCGAGTCGATTAAACGCGGGCTTAGCTTTCATACCTTTGATTTTTCATGCTATCTACTCCCCTGCCTGATTCCATTATTCACATAAAGATCCTGGATCTTTTTTATGAATGGCGAATAAGAATCAAAGTAGGCATGGAAGGGCTGGAGGCTTTCAGATGTGTGACCTGCACTGAGTAGAAACCGAAACTGGTAGCTTTTGCTCGTCTGGGCTCCCTCACACTTCCTACGAAACGAAGGTCTCTTATTTTTCCTCGGCACGAGTATACAGTATCTATTATACAATTGTCAATGTGAGGTCTATGCGTAAACATAAAATACGCGCAATGTCCGGTCAGTCCATTCGCGACACGCTTAGTCTTCAGACTTATAAGAAGCGCATCACAGTTTGATTCGAACCATTCGTTGTGGACAAAGCTGCAAAGTCGTATGTGATTTTAATTATTTTTTTTTAATCAACTAACTGGTAATCCAGAACTATCAAATCATTTGCATCCATCAATATAAACCTGGGGTCCCAGAAGACACCAAGAATTGTGGGGGCGGGTAGAATATCGGTACAACTGGAAAAACATAGTTTTCAAATAAATAAGAAAAACGGCAGAAAATGAGATATGTAAACGTATCCTGATATAATTTAAAGCTAGCTGGTAATTGGCATCGGACGTATTGGAAACTCAAACTCGCACCGAAAATAAATTTATGTCTGTCTCCTTCGATGGCCGGAATATAATTGAATGCCAATCTTGGGCCACCTAGTGGGGAAACCATTCGACTTTTTTTTTCGTGGTGAGGTAAACACGGTACTTTTCGATTTTGAAGAGCTAGAGACCCGATGTGATAGCATGGGAGTACGCAATAATGCTTCTAGTCATATAAATAAGACCAAAAAAAGTTCAAGCCCGTCGTGATAAACAAATAATTACGTTTTCAAGTTATACATCGTTTTTCCAAATAACGAAGCTATTTTTCACTATATCTCACATTTCATTTTCACAAAATCTCTGATAATTAGTATAATCAGTTACAAATAATAATATCTAACCATTTGAAAGATCGAAATAACTCGAGTTATATCCTTTTTCCATAAAAGCTTTCACGTTTAGTTTAACCCTTCATGAATATTCAATCCATTTTCATCAAATAAATATATAATGAGAATGTATGGCCGCACTGGTCATTTCTATATGAAATTTTCGGAAGAACGGTATAAATCGACTTACACCGTGATTCCGCCCATCCCCTAAATTTTCTTAGACATTCGAGAAGATGACGATTGGCGCCCAGGAACAAGCGACAGCACCGTTTACTATTAGCGGCGGAAATCCTGTTATGTTATGGAAATATCCTAACATTGGTTAGTAATTTATACGGACAATTTTCTGGTACTTATTATGAAACAACTACCTTGTCTCACATATTACGCTTTTGCATATTCCATTACGCGTATATCGCTATGATCAGTTTTGCCGCATCGCAATTTTTCCGCTCTCCCTTTCCGTGAACCGAATCGCAAAATTCCTATGGTCAACATCAGAGGAATATTCATATGGGATATTCGATTGTGTGTTAAAATAATTAGATTTACGTGATCGGGCGCGCTTGCTCATTGCGATTCTATGTAGCGTGGCTTGCTGCGCACCGGGCATGGCATGGTGTTGGCTTGATATCCCTCTCTTTTTCACGAGCAGAAAATTCTTCATCGAAGTTTCTTTTCAACCAGGTTTCACTTTTGCCGCAATCGGGATTCTGATCGGAGTATGGATGTCGAAAGGAGTGCAAAGCTGGCGCAAGAAGCGGCTCAAACTTTTGACACTTGCCTCGAAGTTATCTGGACCGCCAGCTCTTCCATTGATTGGAAACGCGCTCCAATTCGCGTGCAGTCCAGACGGTAAAACTTGACACAATAATACACGATTTTTCAGAATCGGTATGCAGGACGCGCCTTGGACAGAAGGTCTGCGGAGAATATTAACTCGAAAATTGATTGTGTGTCAAGTTCATTTCTTGAACAAGTAGATTGGCTAGTACTTCGTTAGTCCGATTGGCAATCGGCATGGTATTAAATCGTCCTTATTTCCATAGAAATAATGGTTCTTCTCATCCTCAGAAATACTGGACAGGGTCGTCGACATGTGCAAGCGCTATGACACACCGTTCCGATTCTGGCTGGGACCAAAGCTCATCGTGGTTTTATCAGAGCCTTGTGATATCGATGTTCGTTAGCCATTTCAGTGAACTGTTATGCAATCTTCAAGCACGTTAGCTATAGACAGATTTTATTCGCCTTTATTTTGATTTTAGGTAATTCTCAACAGTTCAAAAGCGGCATACAAAGATCCCGTGTATCGTTTCATGGAGCCATTCGTTGGACGCGGACTCGTCACTGGTTCCGGTATTTCAACATTCTCATTCAATCGTATCACGATAATCGTCCAGATTTTCTAAATTATCGGTTGACCCAAGGTCCAGCACACAGAGCTCATCGCAGAGTCATCATGCCCATGTTGAATGGAAAAGTGCTGGATGCCTACGTGGAATACTTTGATCGTGAAAGTCTGCGCTGCGCTGATCACTTGGAGGAATTCGTTAACACCGGAGAGTTTGACGTCTACCCTTTCATAGAATATTGCACGATGGACATAATTCTGGGTGAGTAGATTGGTGGCGGAAATTTGACGTGATCATTGATTAATGTAAAGCTTAATAATTCAATCAACAATTAAAGACACGATAATGGGAACGCCTGGTACTGTACAGCAGGAGGGCTATAAGCAATTGGTGGAATGGACTAACAGGTATTTGGATTTATTTTGCACAAACGACGAAACAGCGTTATATTACTTAATAAATTCTTTTGAAGAATGTACCAGCTCATTCACGCAAGGATGATGAAGCTCTGGTTGCATCCAGACTGGATCTACGCACGCACGAAATACGGCGAGCAACAGACTACCGCTATGAGGGTTATCCATCAATTTACAGAAACCGTGAGTTCTCCAAATTTACAGAATTTTCCAAACAAAAATTACCAGGTTGGCGAGTAAATTGCACAAACGTATTGGAAGTATTACCATCATAACTTTCAGCTCATTGCACGGAAGAAGAAAGAACATCGCGCTTTGGAAAGAGGTTCTGTCGTGGCAAATAGACCGAGACTAATGCTTCTCGAGCAGCTGATTGACCACGTGGAGAAGACCAACCTGATGGATGATGAACAACTGAGAGATGAGATATACACCCTTTTCACAGCCGTGCGTAATTTCTTTTCTCCTCGCTCAGTCGGGACATTGAATAAAAATCGGCACACACATTTAATCAATGATTCAAGAATCCCTTATTGTTTCAGGCACAAGACACGACGGCGACTATTTGCTCTTTCGTGTTTCTCATGCTTGGAATGCACCCGGAAATTCAAGTATGCTAATAGATTCAAGGGCTTGATTCAGACTAGGAGTTTATTACTCACTTAGCAGATACATATGTTCAATCGCAGGACAAGGTACGAGCAGAGTTGAATGAAGTCCTGGGAGAGAGAAATGTCACGACAGAAAACTTGCCCGAATTAAGATACTTGGAGATCGTTATCAAGGAAACACTTCGTCTGTTCCCAATTGCACCGCTAATGGTGCGTGAACTGAGGGGTGAAGTAGACCTCGGTGAGATTTCCTCAAACTTTTTCAAATCTTACACAGGTTCATCGACGGAGTCCAGTCATCAGAACTCTCCGTCTAATTCTCGCTCGATCGTTACCGTTCATAACTGTCGAAGCTCTTCATTTGATTTTGGAAAGATTCCTTCTCATCTTTTCTTCAAACATTTATCAATATTTCCGCTTTCCTGCCCCTGATTTCTTTTTAGAAACATGCACGCTACCGGAAGGCTGCTCGGTCGTGATGGCCCCCTATTTGACTCATCGAGACCCGAAGTATTGGGAGAATCCGGATAAATTCGATCCCGACAGATTCACCCCGGAAAACTCGATCGGCAGGCATTCCTACGCGTATGTACCATTCAGCGGTGGCCTCAGAGGCTGCATTGGTAAGTTGTTACCTTATCGTCTCCTGTCTCACGGTTTCGAATGAGGGAACTAATTAATATCGGAAAATATTTCCAGGACAAAAATATGCCATGATGTGTATGAGAACTGTCGTGGCGAACATCGTACGGAGATATCGACTGACCTGTAGCAGCTCTTTGGACAGACTCAGACTGAAAACCGATATCTCAATCCGGTCTGTGGATGGTTATAAAATTTCCATCACCAGAGTATAAATTTTCCACTATTTCTCTCTGCAGGCCAGAGAATCTCCGGATATCTGTTTAATTATAAGTGTTTCGCACAGTTTATCGTTTGGCGTATGTACGAAGTTATGCTATACATGAGAAATGGTGAATAAAGAACGGCCTGCAACCCATTCTTTGTGTTTGATCACGCGTCAGTGTCAAAAAGCTGCTGGCAGAATAGGAAGAGAAATCTGCATGTATGGGGTCCTTCTGTCCTTGTCTTCCACGCGTGATTAGATAGGGACATAAGGACCCCATATATTCCACATTCTCTTTCTATGGTCTGGCGTCATACCGATTCTCGACAGTTTGTTGTCTAATGTGCTTGAACTTCGGACGCTTCTATCTTCTTGGTTGTTAATGCTAGTTTTCATTTGTTGACATAGACCGAAATGAATAGTCGATGAAAGAATTTTAGATGGCCTGAAGAGCAAGACGGTGTGCTGAGTAAGTAGGTACGTCGAAATGAAGCCGGACCAAGTTTTGAGCCGAGTACCAGTAATAGAGTGGTGAACAAACAAAATGATTGAGTTCTGAATATAGAAATAAACCTTCGGATGATGAAAATTCTTTATATCTTCAGAAGGTATAAAAAGGATGAAAGCAAAACCATTTCATCAGAATCTTTTGGGTCGTGTTTGGACTGGGATTAGCAGGTAGCTTATTGGTCTGGTATTTTAATGCGGTTGGACATTTATCACTGATATTATGGATATTGTGGATCAAGTAGCCATGGAAAAAGCCAAAAACTATAGATCATTGATCTCGTGCATCTGTGAGTTATAGAAGTTGAGATTTATGCCGGTTCAACGAGATCTGACGATCGCAACCAAATCAGCATCTTCAAAGCGGACAAAGACCTGTGGGAAGTGACATCAAGAATCGCTAATCACCAGTCGTAAAATGATTTTGATCTCGTATCAAGTGGGTAAAGTACAAAACTTTTGATCGAAAATTCGGAATAAAAAATTAACTACGTTAATGATTGGAACACGTGAGGATCTCGGACATTTGAATTTCATATTATATGGCTGTTACGAGTACCTCGATCTACTGCGATTAGTTCGTTGCGTAACATTTAGGAAGGTGTAGGATGTCGTTTAGCTCTCAACATTCCGAAAATAATCTGATATTTCTCTCTTCTTTTTGGGCAGAAATCATTGATTGAAGTTTCTTTTCAATTAGGTTTCTTGCTGGCTGCGATAGGGATTTTTATTAGAGTATGGCTATCAAAAGAAGTCCAAGACTGGCTTCGGAAGCAATTGAGACTTTGGAAGCTTGCTTCGAAGTTACCCGGACCACCAGCTCTTCCGTTGATCGGCAACGCGCTCCAATTTGCGTGCAGTCGAGACGGTAAGACTCTGAACGATACTCACAATCAGCAATTCTTTGGATTTGGTAATGCAGGACGCGCCTCGAGCGGAAAGTCGGAATTATCTCAAAAATTGATTGTGTGGCGAGACTGTATCGAGGTCTCATACGAATAAAGCGATTTTCTTCGACAGCAATTTTAAATGTGCCCTTATCCGAGAATTGCGTTATTATATATATCATCGAAGGATAAAAGTATTTGGAAAAATTATCAATATTTTCCCCTTCAGATATACTGGGCAGGGTTGTTGAATTGGGCAACCGCTATGGTACACCATTACGATTCTGGCTCGGACCGAAGCTCATCGTGGCTCTCACAGAGCCTTGTGACATTAAAGTTCGTAAGCAATTTCGGTCAACTGTAACGTAATCATTAGATACGACTGCAATGAATAGATTTCACTCACTTCTACTGTAATTGTAGGTAATTCTCAACAGTTCCAAAGCGGCTTACAAAGATCCCGTATACCGTTTCTTTGAGCAAGTCATTGGCCTCGGCCTCATAACTGATTCAGGTATTTTCAAATCATCATTTAATCGTGTACCAAGAATCTAGATTTTCTCAATTACCAGTCGATTTCAGGTGCAACGCACAGAGCTCATCGCAAAGTTATCATGCCCATGTTGAACGGGAAGGCGTTGGATGCGTACGTGGAATACTTTGATCGTGAAAGTCGATGCTGCGCTGATCACTTGGAGGGACTTGTTAACACCGGAGAGTTCGAAGTCTACCCTTTCATGGAGCATTGCACAATGGGTATAATTTTAGGTGAGTCAATTGATGGCAGGGGTTCGGGGTATTTCCCAATTCCTCCGGTTAGAAAATTTCAATCAATCAATTATTGAAGGCACCCTGATGGGGACGTCTGATACCGTAGAGCAGGGGGCCTACAATCAGTTGGCGGAATTGAATACCAGGTATCTGGATTTATTACTTTGTACAAGTAGCTGGAAGGTTTCTGAGCGATTGCTTCTTCCGAACCGTTTGCTATTATAGGATGTATCAGCTCATCCACGAGAGGATGATGAAACTCTGGTTACACCCGGACTGGATCTTCGCCCGTACAAAATACGGCAAGCAACAAACTACAGGGGTGAGACTTATTCACCAGCTTACAGAGAAGGTGAGTTTTCTCAAATTCTCGGAATTTCTCTCGTGGAAATTATCAGGTGCTTGAGTTATCCGTCCGATCAGCGACTGAATTTATAGAAAGTCGCACTGGTATACTAATGAATCACGAAATCAAGTAACCTTGAGAAGAAATCTGCCGGGATCGAAGTGCCTAGTATAAGTAAATTGTACACATAAAAGTGATGCCATAACTTCCAGCTCATCGCCCAGAAGAAAAGAGAACGTCACGCGTTGGTAAGAGGCTGTGTCGATGCAAACAGCCCAATGCTGGTCGAGCAGCTTATCGATCACGCAGAGAAGACTAACCTTATGAATGATGTCCAACTCAGAGATGAGATATACACCCTTTTCACAGCCGTAAGCAATTTTAATCTCTTGTTCAGCGACGATTCATCAAATGAAAATCTGCCCGCACATTTCATCATCGAGAGAAAAGTATCTTTTTATTGTTTTAGGCACAAGATACGACGGCGACTATATGTTCTTTTGCATTTGTCATGCTGGGAATGCACCCGGAAATTCAGGTAAGCTGATGGACTTAGAAGCTCGATTCAGGTCAGACCAGGAATTCGTCACTTACTAAACAGATACATGTGTTCAATCGCAGGACAAGGTACGCGCAGAGTTGGGTGAAGTCCTGGGAGAGAGAAATGTCACGGCGAAAAGCCTTTCCGAGATGAAGTACTTGGAAATGGTTATCAAAGAAGCACTACGTCTGTTTCCTATCGCGCCGTTGATGGTGCGTCAACTCAGGGGTGAAGTAGACCTCGGTGAGCTTTTTCCGAATTCGTTCATATCTCACACGAGTTTTTGGCTTGAGTCCGGCCAACCCGGACTCTGCATTTGGTTTTGAAAAGATTTCTTATCATTCTTTCTAGAAGCATTTATCAATCCTAGTCCACTAGCGCGCAAAGTAAATGACTAGACATGATTACGAAATAATTCCTCTCTAGAGACCTGCACGTTGCCGAAAGGATGTTCGGTCTTGATGGCGCCCTATTTGACTCATCGTGACCCGAAGTATTGGGAGAATCCGGATAGATTCGATCCCGACAGATTCACCCCTGAAAACTCGATTGGCAGGCATCCCTACGCGTATGTACCATACAGCGGTGGCGTCAGAAGTTGCGTCGGTAAGTTATGGTCTCCGTGTCTACTGCATCAGGGTTTAAAATGAAGATACTTATTAACACTGAAAAATATTTTTAGGACAAAAATTTTCCATGATGTGTATGAAAACTGTCGTGGCGAACATCGTACGGAGATATCGACTCACCTGTAGCGGCTCTTTGGAAAAGCTCAGACTGAAAACCGACATCTCAATCCGGTCCGTGGATGGCTATAAAATATCTATCGCCAAAGTCTGAGTTCCACGATTTCCGTCTGTAGCTCAGAGAACCTGTTGGATTATCGGCATACGTATAATTTATCGTCTAGCATATATTATGTACGAAATTATGTTATGTAATTCCGGGAGAGATGGCCATATTTTTGTTGGAACTGTATAGCTGGGAGATTATGATGTTTTTTTGAGATCTCTGAGACCAGATCTCTGAAGGCCTCAACAACATGGAAAAGGAATTCATCCTATTACTTGTAGACCTTATGGAAGAAGCAATAGGAAAATTTCTCATTATCTATACATAGAAATTTTATTTGAATACCGTTATTGTGTCATCCAAAACAGAAATGGTCAATGAACAACATGTGTTTAACTCGTTTGATCTTACTTTTCGTGATCATGATCCAATATGTAAATCTTAAGTGTTTCGTGAATGGTCCAGATTAGTTCAGTTGGGTCTTCGGCGGCTCCAAATTAGAAACGGAGGAATAAGTTCCTGAAACACTATTTTCAATCGTAAATTTGATCTATAATTTCATGCGTCTATGTAATAGCTGGATGTGAAATACCTGCGGTGTCCGAAAAATACCATATTCTTATCGATTTTTGAAATTTTGATGATTGCATCTGATTTGGATTTTTCCTTAGAAAGTTGTCAGCATACAATTGATACTTTCGAGACTTCCGAGACTTCCAGAATACTTCATAGCCTGATTATTAGCGACAACGCGAATTGGGTTTAGAAAATAAATCATGCATTGAATAAATTCAGCGATTTGAATAGAATACATGTGGCTGCAAGGAGTACGGTACAAAATGTAATGGCGCAAGTCATCGACTCGGTGGAATCCGTGGGATTTAGATAAATAGAGGGACATCGAAGGCCTGAGAGGAGTAGTACTCATACGACCGCATCACCGGGGCAACCAGACAGCGAAGTGTGAACGCGTCAAGCAGTTTGATTAAATAATTGGCTAATCAAAGGCTAAACGCATTTTTAATCTAACATCATTTTTTAATGCCGATTTATTATAAAAGTATCAAGTAGTACGTCAATTGAATTTAAACTCGAAATAAAAAATGAACATTATCGACCACTTGGTTCTATCCCTGGATTTTTGGGGTGAGTTCTTCTACTTTCATGATCTTGTTCTTGTATTTTTGGTATTTTATGCCATACGCGCAACCGGGGCACGTGTTCAATTCCCGGATGCCCTAAAAGTGAAAAAAACTAGTAATGGTTAGTTGTGTCGAAATTTCTGCACATTCGGTGATTTTATATTAGACTCGGAACGGTCTGCGTGTAAATACTGCTCAGTCTGAGAAATACGGATGGAATCAATACAGATCGAGATTTTTGACACGTCAAAAGAAAACAATACTCATTCGTCCTCGTAGATATCAGCGTAAGATTCAACTTCTTTCGAAGTTTAGAGAATTTCGTCCAGAATTAATAGCAACCGATTTCAGTAACGTGATAATACGTTCTAAATTCCGAGTCGTCGCGGTCAATTGTCCAAATGATTCCCTGATGCTCAGAGAGTGACGACGAACAAGAAGGAAAAGAAAACGTTTTTCGATCGTTCAAATATTAGTCGACGATTCGTTTGCATCATAGTCAAAAATTTTCAGCAAATCCCCAGTCCTTTTTAAGCTCTTTGGTCCTCGCCATCGGATTATTGTTCGGAGTTTGGCTACTGAATGGTGGAGGAGAATGGTGTCGAAAAGAGTGGAGATTCTTGAAGAGTGCTTCAGTGATGCCAGGGCCACCAGCTCTACCTTTAATTGGGAATGCACTTACCTTTGCTTGCCAAGGCGATGGTAATGTAGAATGCAACATAATTACACACATAATGACTCCGAAATGTTTCGTGTCAATCCATAATACGTGCGCTGGGCCTTACCGCTCTTTATGATAGACCAATACAATTTCAAAGTTCAATTTCTGATTGTTCTCAGATTTATTGAACCGGCTGATAGAATTGAGCCAGCCCTACGAATGCCCATTTAGATTCTGGATGGGACCAAAGCTTTTTGTTGGAATAAGAAACCCTCGCGATATACAGGTGAGCATCGGATATTCCTTAGAATGTAAAGACGGTAAAGAAAAAATTACATAAAATAGGAAGAGGATCCTACTTAGAATTGAATTCATGAATAATTATCTACTTGTTTTTTAGGTAGTTTTGAACAGCTCTGCAGCAACGCACAAGCCATACGAATATCGATTTTTGGCATCGTACTTGGGCCACGGTATAGTTACTGATTCAGGTATTCGTCTCTCCATTAACAAATATGACTTTGGACCTTTTCTGTTTGCTAACTTACGAATCCTATCTGATAAGCTATACGTATGTGTGAAAAAATATGCGGCTCGAGTCTTATTAGCTTGTGCATCTAATATTTGAGGATTTGCTGCGAAGTAACAAGGCAATGTTAATGTCCTATAGAATTCCTGAATACTTTACACATGTATTCAAGGAATTTATGGTCAAGACAGTTACAGTCTGTATCCAAGAGGATCGAAAATAAATAAAATTATTGTCATCATGGAAGGAACATATTTTGGCTGTTCTTTTTTTTTTCAAACATACGTATGAAAATTTTCTTTTATACCACAAAATGGTTCAACATTATCGCAATTATTCGCCACGTACCAAGTGGATCTAAAGATTGGGATAGGTTTCGTCTGTACATCATGAGGGAAACATACAACTAGATATAGAAGAAAAAAAAATATACTAATCAATATTTTTGTGAGATCAGGTTCGACCCATCGAGCCCATCGTAAGCTACTCATGCCCATGGTAAACGGAAAGGTGTTGAGTACGTACTTGGATTGCTTTGATAAGCACAGTCGACGATGTGTTGAGTGTTTGGAGAGCCGCGTTGACACTGGGGAATTTGACGTAATACATTTCATGGACGATTGTACCTTGGATATAATCTTAGGTGAGTTGATTGGTCTTTGATTCATCTAATTTGAGCCTGATGTCAATTTCTTGATTGCAGAATCCATAATGGGAACTGCTGGCACTGCTCAAAGTAACGGATACGAGGGACTGATCGATTGTTCTTCAAGGTGAAATAAGTTCCAATTAATTTTATGCAAATTCATAAGGAGGAGTAACTAACAAGCTTTTGTCTCATAGGGCGATCGGATTGGCTCACGAGAGAACCATGAAAGCCTGGTTGCATCTAGACTGGATTTACGCCCGCACAAATTCCGGTAAACAATATGCAAGAGCGATGAAAGTTTTGCACGAATTTGCGGCGACTGTGAGTTATCATCGCTTATTCTTTTGCCTCTTTGTTTTTACAAATTTTGAATCCGCAACGAAGCTCTTACCGAGTGATCCAATCGGGGGGCGAAAGGCCCCCATCAATACAATATTTCCTCTGCACGATTGACTCAGCATAAATTTCAGCTCCTATGATTTATTATTTATGTGTCTTTTCTTGAGTTTACCAAGTTTTATGTCGATTGCGTAGGTAAATATTTGCACCGGGTGAGCAAATGGTATTTTTACTTACCTGTTTTTTGCGGATCTCTGACCCCACGTGATGTCTTTTTTAATTAGTAGAATTGAAAAAATTTGCCGTAGGAATACTCCTGTCAAATTTCGTATCAATAAATTCAATGGCAGTAAATAGTAAGATTTTTTCAGCTCGTTGCCCAGAAAAAGGAGGAATATCACACCTCGAAAAGCAGCTCCTATAATTCTCCTGACAAGCCACGACTGGCGGTTCTAGATCGGTTGATCGCTCATAACGAGAAGTCCAATCTTATGGACAACGAACGATTGAGAGATGAAATATCCAACATCTGGATGCCGGTAATGAATAGAAAGGATATGACAGAATAAGGGACATAAGAAGTCGAAAAAATAACGACATGTATATGTCGTTTTTCGACTGTACAGTTGTGATTTTAGCTTACAAGAGTCAAACCTGCAATTTCACGTATCACATCCTCAATATTATATCACCTCATCCCAGGATTCACGTTTTTACGTTATCATTCCAGGCCCAGGATCCCACGGCCCTTACTTGCTCGTTTCTATTCTTGATGTTAGGGATGCATCCGGAAGTTCAGGTTCGCATAAATTTACTTTCAAACATCGATTGCGATCACTGCAGAAATGTCCTATCTATCCAATGTTCATTTCCATAGGACAAGGTACGAGCAGAAGTGGGCGCAATAATAGGAGACGGAGACATCACAACGGAAAACATCTCTAAGCTAAAGTACTTGGAGATGGTCTTCAGGGAAACTGTCCGGCTGTTTCCCGTGGGGCCAGTAATACTGCGTGAATTGCAAACTGATCTGGACTTCGGTGAGTGCAGATATAGGGTCATCATAGATCTCAGATATTCTATTCTTGTCAAAATCTGTTGGACGTTTTACCTTCAACAGAAACATGTACTGCGCCGGCAGGCTGTACTATCGCATTAATGATGTACATGACTCACCGGGACCCTAATCATTGGAAAGATCCGGGAAAGTTTTACCCAGATAGATTTACACGGGAGAACTCTGCGGGCAGGCATCCCTATGCTTTTGTACCATTCAGCGCCGGCATTAGAGGGTGTATTGGTAGGTTACAGCTTTTTGTTGCCTGATTATCGGAATGAATTTCTAACGTGATTAGTGTCATTACATTTTCAGGGCGACAGTACGCCACGATGTTGGTGAAAACCCTGGTGGCACGAGTTGTTCGAAAGTACAAAATAAGCAGCAGGGGATCTTTGGAAACGCTTCGACTTAAAGCTGGCGTTTCTATTCGGTCCATAGATGGCTACAAAGTGTCGATTACTAAAGCATGACTTTTCCCGTAGTTTTTGTAGAAGCTGGAGGTAAATCGAAAAATCTGATAATAAAGAAAATACGTTTTAAAAGTCAAGATTCCTTTTCCAGATTATTCAGACAATTGCTAGTTTTGCTGAGTGTACCCCTTCCTGGTTTTACTTTTGGAATGATTCTGGATCCTCTCTAAATTCTTTGACGTCAAACTTGACTCTTTGGTTTTTACTCTATTAGTTAGAGTGAATTTTCGTTTTTTCGATACGGAATGGCTCCCTGATTGCTACCTAAAGTTTTGAGTAGAATGAACACTCGTCTCGGATCTTTCGCCTGTTATGAAGACGTTTTGCTCAGCATAGAAATCTCGAATTGGCGACCTGACCGTGCTGGCAGGTTTATCTACGATTATCGTCATTTCTAGAAAACATAAGAATTGCCATTGAACCCACAGCAATTACACCTTATTAGGATTGATCCAATTTTACCATTAATTGCCGGACCCCATATAGCATCGATGTAAGTTTCGACCCATTTTTCCTGACGTATTCGTCAGATATTTCATCGCCAAAACCTTGAAATAAATATCACAAAAATACCATGTACGTTTGGGATGAAAATAAGATGGACACGTTGGAGAACCAGCATTGCACTTTTGTCATATCTCTACTTTCCATCCTCTATGTAATTACGTAACTAATTTTTAAATCAACTCATTTAGGTACATCAGCCTAGGCCATGAGCCATGCTAATAAGCATTAGATTATGAGCTTAGGTTTTGCGGTCGAATCGAGCAGGAGGTTGGATTCTTAAAATCAGGCTATTTTTTCAGGCTTTTTGGTAATTAGCTTAATACGTTTTCTAATCAGTTTCATTCTTCTGGCTTTTTCATACTTTTCCGAACAAAAATCAGTCTTTTTTCGTCTGACACTAAAAGGTAAGGCAACAGGCTAGAGACTTTTCCAATTGGGGATGCAAAATAATGATTACCAATGGAAAAATTAGACAAATAATCGAACAATGATTTTGGAAAGTAATGTGAGGTACTCAATCATGCAGTAGAATACGCATGTAAGCTATAGGGTATACGTGGCTCACGGTACGATATGTGGACAAACCGTTCGCTTATTCCACGTAGGACTGGTGATATTACCTGAAGTGCAAAAGTTCTTCGGAATCGCTGCGTTTGAGAGCCGCGTTTCTGCTCGATGTAAATTTTCCCGAATATTTTTTTTAAGAAGAAAATATCTGAATAATGTTCACATCACTTTTGACGTGCACGAAAGAACTTCACTAAAATACTTTTATCAAAGATCGCCATAGACAGCTCAAGACGAAAACAAACTTTAATAACAGATGTGAAATTCAGCAATTTAGATGAGCAGAATCCTTGAATAGGAAAGGATGTCTTCTTGACGTATTTCGCGGTAGATTTGCATGAACAAAGTAGCTTGACGTAATGACAAAATTTAGTCATGATTTCACAGACTCGGTAACGAATTTTGAATCAGTATAAATAGAGACTAAGAGATACATTGCCTGATTACAGTGGGTGTCGCATGAATTGCAGTACTACTCGAGCACAATACGGCGAAGTGTATTTACGCGTTGGAACGCTTTGCAGAACTAGAGCCTCCGTATTATTTAGCATAATCCCTTTACAAGTGAGTTTACAGCTGAAAGTTTTATTCTCCGCATTCCAGTTCCAAATAAAAAATGGACTTTATTGGACAAATCATCGCATTTTTGGATTATTCAAGTAAGTAACAATTGTTGCAGTTGATTTTTTTGAAAACGACACCCTCTTCAGATGGGTTTCTCTTCTGTTTCGCGTATGCTAGGTAAACTCACTATCGTGAACAGATTTAGATTTTTTTTACTACTTCGACGATACGAGAAATTTATTCTGAAAAATCAAAAACATACACGCTGATCCCTTATTCAACGGATTGTTAAACTGCTTTCATTTAGGGCACAAATCTGATATTTCCGATCGATGTATTTTCCATTTTTTTTTCTTTCTTAATTCATGTCGTTTCTTTTTGCGTCCATATCTTGCAGAAAGTGGTTTTCTACCGTTCATTTTTACCATATTTCCCAAACCTCGTGTCTCTAATCAAGTTCTATTTACTTGCAGGAACTCTTGTGTTGACTATCGTGTTCGTGGTCGGGGTTTGCACTCTAACTTATGGACGAAAATGGTGTCAGAGACAATGGAAATTCATGCTAAGTGCTACAGCGATGCCCGGGCCACCAGCTCTTCCGATAATCGGAAACGCACTTCATTTTGCCTGCACCGGCGATGGTAAAATATATGTTTACATTGTTTATATAATATATATGGGGCATTCCACGCCAAATCGACCTGGTCGTGACCCTCGACCTCTCAGATCTGGTCCGCGATTTTTTGTAAAATTCTTCAGACCTTGAGTAGCAATCACAATTTTTTTCAGATTTTTCAAAATAAATTTGAGTGAGTCATGAATTTTTGAATTTTTTTTTCCAGCACCTCGATGGCCGTGATCGAAAAATCTGAAAAAATTCTCGAAAATTTTGTTTGAAAAATGCAAATTTTCGAACTAAAATTCAAAATGTCTGGGCTCTTGCTTCGACCTGTTTTCTTTTTAGGTTTTTTTGAGAATATCACTATGAATCCGGAAGTTGTTCCGATATTTTTTTTTTTGACTTAGTCAAGTATAGTTGATTCATGACCGATCACGAACAGTGATCGCTCTCAATTAATCACAATTTCACGTTGAGATTCGAGAAAAAAAAAAAAAAAAAACGCTCGAAAATCAAGAAGCAAGAGCCCAGACATTTTGAATTTTAGTTCGAAAATTTTCATTTCTCAAACAAAATTTTCGAGAATTTTTTCAGATTTTTCGATCACGGCCATCAGGGTGCTGGAAAAAAAAATTCAAATATTCATGACTCACTCAAATTTATTCTGAAAAATCTGAAAAAAATTGTGATTGCTACTCAAAGTCTGAAGAATTTTACAAAAAATTGCGGACCGGATCTGAGAGGTCGAGGGTCACGACCAGGTCGATTTGGCGTGGAATGCCCCATATATAATATATATATGATATAATATAATAGATGGAAAAGTCCTCTCTAGAGAATACTGACTGAATGAGTGTTTACTCATCGCATTTCATTTTGAAGCATGGATATAGATATAATTTGACAACCCTTATTTTTCTCTTCATTTTCTAGAAACGGGTGCGCGTTATCAGTACATAGTAACTGTATCTATTCAACATGTTTGTTCTCAGAATTACTGAACAGAATAGTGGAATTGGGCCAACCGTACGATGTCCCTTTTCGTTTCTGGATGGGAACGAAGCTTTTCGTGGCGATGAGAAATCCTCGTGACATTGAAGTAAGTAGGGATTTTTCTCGTACCTTGTAGACTGAAAAATGTCTTTGCATGCTAAATAAAATTCATGGATTCATCGCAGTACGACTCGAAATCCGCCCTTGATTACCCCACTCATTTTTTCTAGGTAATTTTGAACAGCTCCATAGCCACGCACAAGCCGTATGAATATCGCTTTTTGGGATCTTATTTAGGACACGGTCTTGTTACTGCTTCTGGTAAGTAACCTATTCGTGTTTTTATGTGTATGAGAATTCTCATTTGCAATCCTATGCGTCTACGTAACTGGTTGAACGTTGCATCTTTGATAAGTCAGATATATCGGGATTCATTATTAACTAACGAAGGCACGACGCTCTCATAAAGAATGGTTTTTGTATTACTGATTATAACCGTGAAATCTATTTGTAAAAAAAATTTATATCTTTTGAATGATGGAGATCTGCTACCTTTTGATACTTTTTATACATGCATTCCCATGGTCAGGTTCCACGCACAGGGCTCACCGCAAACTGATTTTGCCCATGGTGAACGGAAAGGCATTAAATACGTATTTAGAGTGCTTCGACCGGCAAAGTCGACGGTGTGTCGAGTGCCTAGAGGATCGCGTTGACACTGGGGAATTCGACATAATGCATTTCATGGATAATTGTACCCTAGATATAATCCTAGGTAGGTTGCAGATTGGGTCGTAGAGTTTCACCTTATATGCTTGCTGATCAAAATTTGATTTCAGAAACCATCATGGGAACTGAAGGCACCGCTCAAAATAATGGATACAGGGGCGTGATCGATTGTTCGACAAGGTGAGTTCATTCAAGAGTCATTCATCCTGAAGGATCTTTGAGGCCCGAAAGTTTCTTTATGCGTGAAAATTTTGTGATTATTGAGTAGTCCAGTTGAAATGAAACGAGCCTAAAAATGATTAACATTCATTATTTCGACTGAGCAACGGCGACGCTGGCCGCTCGAGTATAACAAATTGTAAATCTTCCAGAGCAATTGGACTTGCTCATGAGAGAACCATGAAGGCCTGGCTATATCCGAACTGGATCTACTACCGCACAGTTCCAGGTCAACAATTCGCAAGTGCGATGAGCGTTTTGCACGAGTTTGCGGAAACTGTGAGTATCGAGTCCTTCAAGCATCTTGTCTCATTGAACAGCTACTGGTCTCCGAACCTATTTGTACAGCTTCCGAACGACATGCGTCAGGATAGTCAGCTAACATTTTATAAAGGATTGAATCAGTCAGTGTGTAATCAGTTATGCATAAATTGCCTCTTGACTTTTCTCATTTCGATTAGGTATGAATTGAGTAGAATCTGAACTTCAAATCAGGCAATAAGCTAGTTCCATAAAATTGCATATCAAAATAATTTTCTTAGTTCGTTGCTGAGAAGAAGAAAGCATACCACGCGTCGGAGAGCTGCACTGATTTCCCATCTGGACGGCTAACAGCTGTTTTAGATAAGCTGACCATTCACAACGCGAAAACTAATTTGATGGACGATAAACGACTCAGAGACGAGATAGCCAACATATGGATACCGGTAAGAAATGGATTAGTGCAAAAGACGCCTGAACGGGATCACAAGTTCGGGATTCACAAGTTCCTAAAGATAGCTACGTCACGATGAAGCAAGGAACATCAGAATATGTTGATCAATATGGCACAAATACTTTTTATCGAAGACTTTTTCATCTGAACTTATGGATCACGATGGGCCATTCTTTTGTGCACGGTTGTGACTTCGGCGTACAGATAGGTACTAGCTCATTAAGTGATATAAGTTTTGGCATTATGTTTTTAGGCGCAGGATCCTACCGCTCTCACTAGCTCATTTTTATTCCTGATGCTGGGAATGCACCCAGAAATCCAGGTCAGCATGAATGTGCATTATTGAATTCATATATTTCGATGACTGCCTCAATTTATGATTATAAGTCAATGGTTCTTTTTGTAGGAGAAGGTGAGAGCAGAAATTTGCGAAGTTGTAGGAGATGGTGACGTTACAACGGACAAAATCTCCCAGCTGAAGTACCTGGAGATGGTCTTCAAGGAAACCGTCCGCTTATTTCCCGTAGGTCCAGTAATATTGCGCGAACTCCAGGACGATCT
The DNA here is from genome assembly GCA_944452935.1 of Rhogogaster chlorosoma. NCBI lineage: Eukaryota > Metazoa > Arthropoda > Insecta > Hymenoptera > Tenthredinidae > Rhogogaster > Rhogogaster chlorosoma. Next base: position 25,338,688 of record OX101797.1, read on the forward strand.
AGATTTTGGTAAGTGCCGAGGCAAGAATATCTCGTATGACTGCAATTACAGAAATTCTTCACGTTAGAAACATGTACTGCACCGAAGGGCTGCACCATAGCATTGTTTGTGTACATGACTCACCGTGATCCAAATCACTGGACTGAACCGGAAAAATTCAATCCGGATAGATTTACACCGGAGAACTCTGTGGGCAGGCATCGTTATGCCTTTGTACCCTTCAGCGGTGGCATCAGAGGGTGTATTGGTATGTTATAGAATTCCTTTATCCAGGCATACAAATATGAATTTCCAGGATAACCGCAGTATTATTTCATCACCAGGTCAACAGTACGCCACGATGGTTGTAAAAACATTGGTCGCTAGAGTTGTTCAAAAGTACAGAATAAATAGCAAAGGTTCTCTGGAGACGCTGCGACTCAAAGCCGGTGTCTCTGTGCGATCTGTGGACGGCTACAAGGTATCGATCACTAAAGTATGACCGTACCGATGGTTCTTGTAGAAGTAACTGCTGGCTAATACTGTAATTTCGCAAAATACAAAAATTGAACAAAATTAAGTGGTAATTTAGCAATTTCACTGTAACGTGCCCCTCGTCTGTTGTTATTTGTTGTACCCCCTAATCTCCTGTTACTTTTTCCTTTCCTTCTCATTTCCCGAGGAACTTGGTTGCGTGTCGGATATTTATGAACGTGTCTAAGTGTTTTAATTCATACCAAACAATTAGTTCACATTATAACGAGTCAATAATTTGATGTGGCAATTAAAGGAAATTTTACAATAATCAAATCTCATTATTTTGAGGTTCATTTATGAAAAAATCACTATACTAACTAACGATGTCAAATCTTCAATTGTGTATTGAACAATATCTTTCGTGACAATTTCTTTCCCGCCCTATTCTAGAGGAGTTTTCACATAAGATCGAAAACTCGTAGATAGATATATGGCTAGTTCTTACAGTGAAGGAATTTTGATGCGCTCAACCAATAGCTCCTTTGTTTTTCAATATTTTTGATTAATTTCAAATCTGGAATAAGAAACTACACTCAGCAACAAAATTAACGGCGCACCTGGCACTCCGCGAAATATTACCGATTTTCAAAATGCTGTAACTTCCAGAAAAATTGTCGAAAAAAATCATTCGGGGAAGCATTTTGAAGGTTGAAACTTCATCTTCAAGGTGGTTTTTGAAAATTCTTCCTACGACCATTTTCGACGTCGTGGCGTAGGTTTGAATGCTGGGTCGCGAAACGCCAGAAAAAAAAAGTTTTTCAAAGTTCTCTACGGGGCGTTCAAAAAATCGCAGAGAACTTTCGATATAATCATTTTGTAGCCTGAAATTTCCTTTTCAAAATGGTTCCTAGAAATTTGTCGCACGATTTTTTTTTTGCCGAGTTATTCGAATTTTAGTCAAGCAATGTCAATGAGGGCAGGATAAAAAGAAGGCGTAAAATGTATGCGTGTGTGCCTACTTATTATCACGATTTTGAGGTTTAACTATCGTAAACACATACACATGCAGTGCAGCGAGGGTTTGAAGTCGTGAAATACCGTGGAAGTGACGAGCCATGGGTCCTGATCGCTGCCTGCATATACAGGCAGACACACACACACACACACACACTCACGTTTTACGCCTTCTCTCTATCCTGCCCTCATTAACATTGCTTGACTAAAATTCGAATAACTCGGCAAAAAAAAATCGTGCGACAAATTCCTAGGAACCATTTTGAAGAGGAAATTTCAGGCTACAAAATGGCTATATCGAAAGTTCTCTGCGATTTTTTGAACGCCCCGTAGAGAACTTTGAAAAACTTTTTTTTTCTGGCGTTTCGCGACCCAGCATTCAAACCTACGCCACGACGTCGAAAATGGTCGTAGGAAGAATTTTCAAAAACCACCTTGAAGATGAAGTTTCAACCTTCAAAATGCTTCCCCGAATGATTTTTTTCGACAATTTTTCTGGAAGTTACAGCATTTTGCAAATCGGTAATATTTCGCGGAGCGCCAGGTGCGCCGTTAATTTTGTTGCTGAGTGTAATTGGCTTTTATTTGGGCACTGAAATTCAGCGAGGTCAGAAAATATCTTTTTCGAGAAAAATGCCTAAACATGAGCAAAATTGTCACTTTCCTGGGAGGGGATGTTACAAAACACAAGTCTTCTACCTAAATATTACGTAAACTAAGTACAGAAATCAAAGAGATTGTATCTAAGCACAGTAACAATCAATACAACTTTGCTAAAATCTAAAAAGAAATTATGAATCTCCCTATTTTTATTCGAATTTCCATCATAGAATAGAGGGGACACGAATTGTGTATCACATTCCTGGGAGCTAAAAATATGTTAAAAACACCCCCAAATTATATAATGAGTACTGTTGTCACACTTCCCATACAAAGCAGGTAGTTAAGTTAGCTCATTGCCGCTTGAACTGCTACCAATCAGCCAATGAGACAGTCGTGACGAAGATCTCGTCGACCGCAAACGCGCTCGGGCCAGACAAGTTCTCACTTATCTGGCATGTATTTACATGAACAATATTTGGGTTTCTTAAAGATTTTTAATTGTTTTGATTAATATACCTAGTGTAAATATAATATAAAGCATTAACATTGCATTTAAATACAGTTTTTTTGTGTCGTTAATGAATAACCTCCAAATTATCACTTTCCTGCTTATCACTTGTCTGGACATTTAAATTTTAAAAAAATCGCAATTTATCTGCTTAAATTTTAAAACTGCCATAATTTGAATATTTACCAATATTGTGTTTGACCCACAAAATTTTAGCTCATTTAAGTCAAAATGATGAGCTCTGGCCACTTTGCAAACTAAATCTAAAATAACAGTGTGAAGCTAAAAGCGATCCACTTTATTCCTTCACAATAAGAACTAGCCATATTCGACTAGCTTTTCAATCGATTTATTTCCATTCTCGATCAAAATCCATTTTATTTTAATAAATATCAGACGTATAATCCGCACCTAGATGATTTTATGAATATCTATTACAGCTCTCTCCCGTAGGCACCTATTTAATGAGAGGCTACTCTATTAATGAACGATTGTGAATAATTACCGTATAATACAACCACCGCTCATCAAAATGCCAAAATTTTAGACAAGTTTTTATCCTCGATGTTTTACATTCATGTTTATGAATAGTACATCAACATATCATGCATCTAAGAAAATTTTGGATGTAAATATTTTTTACAGTACTGAATGAGCTGAATAATGTTTATTCAAACTGTCGCCTCGAAATTAAACCAATATCAGTCATCATTCAGTTTATTTCTTAGTCTTTTATTCTTCAGTATTTGACATTGAAAAACGTGTGGATATATTCGATTAATGTGAAGCGTAGCCATCACATATTACCAAAATCCTGGAGAATCGAAAATTCATTTGATTATTCGCGAACAAAATTAAAACAGCAGTAGCACTTGTTCAGTAACAACCCTGTCAATCTGCAATAAAAAGACTTTACCATACATGAATCTTTTCGTTTTTTAACGAGGAAGAGATAATAATCCTCGTTAAAGAATATTGACTAAAACTAAAATGAGTAATAAACTTGTTTATTTAATTACCTGTTTACATTTATTGTGTGGAGAAGAATTAAGTCAAATGTATGGAGCCTATTATGCATGCTAATTTAATTTCACAATTTGCACAATAAAATATGATCAATGCCACGGCGAATCTACCGACATGATAATTAGAGTGGGATCCCGATAAATAGAGGTACATTAAGCGATTTCAGCTACCACTGTGCGAACTACAGTATTACTCGGACAAACACACAACAAAGTGGGAAGAGTCGTGTATAGGAAATCACAGACTTTTTAATACTGATTCGAGGAACGACTTTTATCGTGTTTTGTCAGAATAGACCAGAAAATGCGCTTTGTCGGGGAAATTCTCGTATTCTTGGGTTTTTGGGGTAAGTAGCATTTGCAGTAGTTACACACCGCGAAACGGGTTTGATTCTTTTACACTGCACCTATGCAAGGGATACTTATTATTTTCAAAATTGGGAAAGTATGGGCGGACCAATATTTTTCATATATTTTTCGCAATTAAATTCGTAATCAAGTCCTATTTGCTTTCAGGAATTCTGGCAGTATCCATTGGCACTTTGATTGGACTGTGGCTATTGAATGGTGGCCGAAAATGGTGTCAGAGGGAGTGGAATTTTATGTTAAGTGCTGCACTGATGCCCGGCCCGCCAGCTCTTCCGTTGATTGGGAATGCACTGAATTTCGCCTGCAAAGGCGATGGTAACACAAAATCTACTAGATAAAATCATAATTCATTCCATTTCAACGCGAAGCGACAAAAAGTACAACAAGCACTTTTTTGTATTTCCTACTGTAAACCACAGGAAAAATAAGAAATTCACAAGTAAAAATTGCTTCGTTTTTTCTTCGCAAAGGCGCGAATGATCGAAAAATTGTTACACCCGGGCCCTTGTATTTTCCGTAATTAACTACACAACTGGTAAAATGCTCACTGCATTTATTTGACTTGTTTGTTCTCAGAATTATTAGGAAGAATTATAAAATTAAGTCAACCACACAATGTCCCTTTTCGTTTTTGGATGGGACCGAAGCTCTTCGTGGGAGTGCGGAATCCACGTGACTTAGAAGTGAGTAGACCATTTCCTCGCAGTTTCACGGCTAAAAAAATTATTCAAGCGATAAATATAGTTGTTGGATGTGTCTCTGTGAACATTTGTGTATGTAATGTATGTACTATGCATAGCCATTCTCCATACCCTACTTTTTTCAGGTGGTTCTGAACAGTCCAATAGCCACGAATAAACCCTACGAATATCGCTTTCTCGGTTCCTATTTGGGACGTGGTATTGTTACTGATTCTGGTATGTAATTCTTGAAGAACCTTTATGTAAGCGACGTAAGACATGGCTGCTACAAACAGCTATAAATGTTAGAGAACTGTTAGATTACGTAGATAACAAGAAGATCCAATCTTCTCCTCTACTTCAGCTGCGACTTATTGTTGCTATACATACATATGTATAATTTCAGTAGGTTTGATAACGAAGCCAAGATAATGCCGTGTAGAATTACTTTTGATTAACTGGTAATCGCAGAATCTATTGCAAAAAATACCTTTACCTGTACGTTCTGCGGCTCAGGTTCCACGCACAGGGCTCACCGCAAACTGATTTTGCCGATGGTGAGCGGAAAGGCATTAAATACGTTCTTAGAGTGCTTCGACCGCCAAAGTCGACGATGTGTCGAGTGCCTAGAGGATCGCGTTGACACTGGGGAATTCGACATAATGCATTTCATGGATAATTGTACCCTAGATATGATTCTAGGTAAGTTACAGATTGGGTCGTAGAGTTTCACCTTATATGCTTGCTGATCAAAATTCGATTTCAGAAACCATCATGGGAACTGAAGGCACTGCTCAAAATAATGGATACAGGGGCGTGATCGATTGTTCGACAAGGTGAGTTCATTCAAGAGTCATTCATCCTGAAGGATCTTTGAGGCCCGAAAGTTTCTTTATGCGTGAAAATTTGTGATTATTGAGTAGTCCAGTTGAAATGAAACGAGCCTAAAAATGATTAACATTCATTATTTCGACTGAGCAACGGCGACGCTGGCCGCTCGAGTATAACAAATTGTAAATCTTCCAGAGCAATTGGACTTGCTCATGAGAGAACCATGAAGGCCTGGCTATATCCGAACTGGATCTACTACCGCACAGTTCCAGGTCAACAATTCGCAAGTGCGATGAGCGTTTTGCACGAGTTTGCGGAAACTGTGAGTATCGAGTCCTTCAAGCATCTTGTCTCATTGAACAGCTACTGGTCTCCGAACCTATTTGTACAGCTTCCGAACGACATGCGTCAGGATAGTCAGCTAACATTTTATAAAGGATTGAATCAGTCAGTGTGTAATCAGTTATGCATAAATTGCGTCTTGACTTTTCTCATTTCGATTAGGTATGAATCGAGTAGAATCTGAACTTCAAATCAGGCAATAAGCTAGTTCCATAAAATTGCATTATCAAAATAACTTTCTTAGTTCGTTGCTGAGAAGAAGAAAGCATACCACGCGTCGGAGAGCTGCACTGATTTCCTATCTGGACGGCTAACAGCTGTTTTAGATAAGCTGACCATTCACAACGCGAAAACTAATTTGATGGACGATAAACGACTTAGAGACGAGATAGCCAACATATGGATACCGGTAAGAAATTGATGAGTGCAAAAGACGTCTGAACGGGGTCACAAGTTCGGGATTCACAAGTTCCTAAAGATAGCCACGTGACGATGAAGCAAGGAACATCAGAATATGTTGATCAAAATGGCACAAATACTTTTTATCGAAAACTTTTTCATCTGAACTTATGGATCACGATGTGCTATTCTTTTGTGCACGGTTGTGACTTCGGCGTACAGATAGGCATTAGATAACTAAGTGATATAAATTTTGGCATTATGTTTTCAGGCACAGGATCCTACCGCCCTGACTAGCTCATTTTTATTCCTAATGCTGGGAATGCACCCAGAAATCCAGGTTCGCCCGAAGTGTCATTTCAAGTGTCAATTTTCATTGCTGCACACTATTCTGATTCATCGAATGGTCCTTTTTGTAGGAGAAGGTGAGAGCAGAAGTAAGGGAAGTGATAGGTGACGAGGCCATCACAACAGAAAATATCTCCAAGCTGAAGTACTTGGAGATGGTCTTCAAGGAAACTGTCCGCTTATTCCCAGTGGGTCCGATAATATTGCGCGAATCCCAGGATGACTTAGAATTTGGTAAGTGCCGAAGCCAAATCATCTTGGGTGACAATATAATTACAGAAATTTTTCACATCAGAAACATGCACTGCGCCGAAGGGCTCTACTATCGCATTGTTGGTGTACATGACTCACCGCGATCCAAATTACTGGACTGAACCGGAAAAATTCAATCCAGATAGATTTACACCAGAAAATTCAGCGAATAGGCATCGATACGCTTTTGTACCTTTCAGCAGCGGCATCAGAGGGTGTGTGGGTAGGTTGTGGATTTTCGTTATTCAGGTATAATAACCTATGAATTCGTGAAATAACCAGTGTTATCACATTACCAGGTCAACAGTACGCCACCATGGTTATAAAAACATTAGTGACAAGAGTTGTTCAAAAGTACAGAATATGCAGCAAAGGGTCTTTGGAAACGCTGCGACTCAAAGCTGGCGTCTCTATTCGATCTATAGATGGCTACAAGGTATCAATCACTAAAGTGTGAATTTGCCGATAGTTTGCGGAGAAGAACTTCTGCAACAAAGGAGAATGCAGCAGCAGTTTTTTTCACACTGTATAGCTTACCGCTAGCAGTATAGACGTATAATTTTGTTTGTAACCCTTATCGATGCAACAGGTTAAAAATTGCAATGCTTATTCGGAGCTTCATAAAAATATGATTAATGACACGTAGAATGCAAAATAAAATCTGATTAAGTACTGTTCCTATACATGTCGGTGGTGGCTAATAAAGTAATTTCACAAAATACAAAAATTCAATAAAATTACGTGGTGTAATTTAGTTACTTCATATAATTTAGTTATTCTTATGGAAAATAGAAAAGTGCAATGCGGAACCTCTTAATGTTAATATTAAGAGCTCAGGTTTCCTCGCCAGAAATCAGAGTTATTCAATTTTCATGCTCAAACTGATCACGTAGACATAATATAGAGTAAGTAATCAAATGTGTCCCAAGGAGACGAATCTTCGGATCATCATGCAGCATGTATAACTTATTGTTAATTTTGTAAATGTAGTTGTATAAATCTGAAGCTGCTTGGTGGCGGTCAGCAGCTAAAATAGTACGTCGAAATAAAAGATGAAGAATGATTGCCGAAATCTAAGAGTGTAAAGTTCAATCAGAGTTTACGATTTGGAAAATGACTTCACTCGTAATTTCGTTCGATAGTTCTGATTCAATGAACTCAACTTTCTTACTTTTTTACACAGATAACACCTGAATCCCCAAAAACACAATCGTGGATCAGACTTCCCTGCTGAGAAGAAGAAAGTCATTTTTTACTTACAACATAGAATTTTAAAATAATGAAGAAATTCATACAGATTTTATCATGGAACGCGGAAAATATGGTCCATTGAACATTTGCGGAACCGAAAAAGCTTTCAAATTTCATTGTAGGCAATCTGTCTCCATACTCGCAAAGGTAGGTCGAAATTTCTGGAAGAAGAATTACTTACAAGGGTTGAAACGTCAGTGGTGACGAGTTATTGATCTGTGATGCCGAATTGAACTGCAACATACTGAATGATACACCATACCCAATCGATTCATTTTTGAAACCAATTGTGAGGTATGAGACTATTTTATTTGCACATAACCGAGTTCGCATCTAGACACGTTTTAATTTTCATAAGTATCTATTACAGCTTTACTTCGTAGTCAGTTGCATAATTAACCGGCAGCTTCTGTATCGATAAATAGAGACGAATATAATTTATTATTACTGAATACGAAGGCATGTCATCCATCTGATAGAATGTTCAGTGTCAACATTTTTACAAAGTCAAATCATCTGGATAAAGTTTATTTAAATCACCACTCCAGGTCTGAAATATTGTAATTTAGCATTTAGTTTGTCTTTCGGTTCCCGCTTTATCACCTGAGATTAAAAAACATGTATTTGCATAGATAAATGTTTGAGTAATATGAGAAATATTGATTTCGATTGCGACTTCCAATTAATTATCTTCGTGTAATTTCTGACATGTAATAAAAGTATCCGGTTGATGTAAAGCGTGGTCATCAATATTACTCAAGTTTTGGGTAATCAGGAGTTCGTTTATTATTCCGATCTATTCATCAATTCTGCTGTAAAAAATTCCTTTCGTCATTTGGCATTTTAATAAATTAAAGCATCGACAATGCTCGTTTGAATAATTATGAGAAAAAATTGAATCCTTGAGGAAACAAATATCTAAGATAAATTCAGACGCAGCAGGCTGCAGAACTGGCATTTCCTGTAATACATTTCCCACAGAAATATGCCTCACCGATATCGTCAGATGCTAGGAAATTTCGACAAAAAATTGAGCCAAAACGCTCACACCAGTTCCACCGGAATGATTCTTTTACTGACAATGAGTGAAGCTTACGGTCAAAGGTAACAAATTGAACAAAAATAAAATTGAGAATATGCAATGAAACGAACCAAGGAAAATTGGCTTCCCCACTCTCCAAATTTTTCCCTATAAAAACCCCGGCGCTGCTCAAAGGCGTCACTTTACATCGAATTTTAACTAGCCATTCCTTATCTCTCGTTTTTTTCTCCGACGAACACAAGTCGCGGATTATTCGAATCGACTTACTCGTTGAAACATTCATGATAGATCTCTCATTTATTTTTCCTTTTCCTTTTCGAACTATATAATTATTCGTTAAAAAAAATTTCACCAAATTCATTAACAAACGTATTCGCAGACTGAACTCAATTTCGCAATCCCTGAAATAATTCAGAGGCGTATCCACTGATTGTAAATCGTGTAGACATTCATGGGTAACCGAGCAGATGATAGAGTTTCTTTTTTCAACGACTTCGAGTAGAGTTCTATGGAATCGCAGAACATTGAAATCAAATATTCCTTTTATATAAATGAAGAAAAATCCAATTTGGAAATTGATCAATGTTGTATATTGTTCTATGTATTAAAGCGATGAGAATTAAGTAAAATGTATGGAACATGTATGTTAATTTAATTCAATGATTAACACACTAAAATATGATCAATGGTATGACGAACTTACAGACATGGTAATTAGTGTGGGATTGGGGTATATAGACGTACATTGCGTGATTCTAGCGAGAACTAAGCGAATTACCGTAGTACTCGGACAACAGCATACAGCAAAGTGTAAAACTCACCACAGAGCTGTGCATAATCAGATGCTTCTTAACACTACTTCAAGGATCTACCTTTGAAGTGTTTCTCACTGAAGAAGAATTACTCTTTCGAATTGAAGTTTGAAATAAACGATGGGCTTTCTCAGAGAAATTTCCCTATTCTTGGGTTATTGGGGTAAGTTACATTTTCAGCAGTGACAAGCTATACATATAGATGATAGACATTACTGCGAAAACTGTTTCATTTTTCCCGAGAAATAAAAAATGTATATAAGTGACACGTGAATACCCGAGAAGAAGATTCTTCCTACTGATATTCTCAGTGGAAAATCCCGCTATAATATCTACGCCCGATATACCCAAACGGAATTGCCAGTTGCACTTTTCCAAGATTTTGGATTTAAACAACCTGAAAAGAATGAAGTTTTCGCTAATAGAAATTCAGGCATTACCTATATATTGTTCACGCATTTCTAATCAAATTCCGTTTACTTTCAGGAATTTTGGTGCTCATATGCTCCTTGATTGGAGCGTGGATACTAACTACTCGACAAGAATGGTGGCAGAGGGAATGGAAATTTCTGCGAAGCGCAGCAATGATGCCCGGGCCACCAGCTCTTCCGTTAATTGGAAACGCACTTTGTTTTGCCTGCACAGGCGATGGTAATATCTTATAGCAATATCCAAACTCGAGATTCAAGTCTTTCTTGCGAGACAATAACCAACTTGAGACATTCTCTTTTACATCTTATATTCCATTCGATTTCAAAGCGTAGATGACCGAAATATTCTGATAGTTTGATTGCTGTTTCGCTACAAAATTCTAGACTTCAGTGTGTACTCCTTTCCGGACGTGCTCGCATTTCCATTATCAACTTATTTGCTCATTTTATCTGAACCATTTCTTTTTCAGAATTGTTAAACAGAATAGTGGAATTAGGCCAACCGTACGATGTTCCTTTTCGGTTCTGGATGGGACCAAAGCTCTTCGTGGTAATGAGAAACCCTCGCGACATTGAAGTAAGTGGGTCATTTTCTCGAATGTTATCAACTAAAGTCGTTATTCAGATGACAAACAGAATCGAAGGCCAGCACGATTCAAAATTAAGATCTATTATTCGCCCTCAATGATCTACTTTTTTTTTCTAGGTGATTCTGAATAGTCCAATAGCCACGAACAAGCCGTATGAATATCGCTTTTTGGCGTCGTATTTGGGACGTGGTATAGTTACTGAATCTGGTACGTCATATTCTTTGTGTGATCTTATGTCTGATTTATTCTTCACCTACTTATGCTTTTGCGTAACACAATATTATACACGGCCGGCTAGGCTTATCACTGATGAAAGACATTCTTCTTCTCTGCCATGAAAAAAAAAAAAACTGTGTAATTTTTTATCCGATGGTATTTTTTGTTCATTCATTCACGGATATTAGATGTCTAGGAATGTTGAGCGAATTGCATCCATTTCATTTATATGTTCCGACGCTCTGCAGGCTCCATACACAGGGCTCATCGCAAACTGATTATGCCCATGGTGAGCGGAAGGTCATTAAATACGTTCTTAGAGTGCTTCGACCGCCAGAGTCGACGGTGTGTCGAGTGCCTAGAGGATCGCGTTGACACTGGGGAATTCGACATAATGCATTTCATGGATAATTGTACCCTGGACATAATTCTGGGTAAGTTATAGAACGAATGTCAGACTTTGATCTCACTTATGCTCGCCGATCATAACTTGGTTGCAGAAACCATAATGGGAACTGCTGGCACCGCTCAAAATAATGGATACAAGGGCGTGATCGAATGTTCGTCAAGGTATGTCCCTTCCAATATCATACTAAACGAAGCCGGTCATTTGAGTGTAAAAGTTTCTTGATCTCTCAGAATCTGATCAAGAATCTGACAGTGCTTCAGTTCTTAGTAATTTATATGCATCACTTCGGATGATTCTGCAGTTTAATCGTGAATCTTTTAGCGCAATCGGGCTAGCCCACGAGAGGTCGATGAAGGCCTGGTTATATCCAGATTGGATCTACACTCGCACAAGCCCCGGCCAACAATTTGCTAGTGCGATGAAAGTCTTGCACGAATTCACGGAGACTGTAAGCAATTGATCCTTCCAACATCTTGTTCATCTAAAAGTTCCTGATCTTCGAACCAACCTAAATTGCTTTCACATTGATATGCGTCGAAGCATCCGACTAACATTAAATAATGAAGTACTTAATCAGCCCGCGAGCAGATTAACTTATTCAATTTCGATTATAGAATACAATTTTTGATTAGTACATAATTTAATCCTAGTTGATCGCAAACTCAATGGACAATGTTTGCAGCTGATTGCTCGGAAGAAGCGAGAACATTACGCTCCAGAAATTCGCTCAGAGGTTGAAAATGGTTCGCTAACGGCAGTTCTAGATCGATTGACTGTCCACAACGAAAAAACCAAAATGATGGACGATGAACGATTCAGAGATGAACTGGCCAATATATGGATGCCGGTAATAACTTAGCTATAGCATACATACTTGACGAACGGACGCCTCAAGACGCCGTATGAATTTATCAAGGCAATAGCACGACATGACATCGGACGTATGAAATAATTCTGCAAAGAGGTTTCAATGCCAAGTTCGAAAATGCGTATTATTGTAGTGACGCCTTTCGTGCGCAGTTCTAATACTGAAGATTCGTGGGATTTGTACAAGATCCGGAATCGAGTGATTCACGTTTTCAAATTACCATTTCAGGCACAAGATCCGACAGCCCTTACTGGCTCATTCCTTTTCATGATGCTGGGAATGCACCCGGAAGTCCAGGTGCGTATAAATGTGCTTTCAAAGATGAATTTTCCTTCGAAAAATAATCTTATCCATATGAGATTTTTTTGCACAGGAAAAAGTACGGACAGAAGTGAGGAATGTCATAGGAGACGAGGACATCAAACTCGAACACATCTCCAAGCTGAAGTACCTGGAGATGGTGTTCAAGGAAACCGTCCGCTTATTTCCCGTAGGACCGGTGATATTGCGTGAACTACAGGATGATTTGAATCTCGGTGAGTGTACAAATTCAAGACCATCGTTGTTGCAACCATAATTATGGAAATTCTCCGCATTAGAAACGTGCACCGCACCGAAAGGCTGTAGTATCGCGTTGCTTGTGTACATGACTCACCGGGATCCAAATTACTGGAGGGAACCGGAAAAATTCAATCCAGATAGATTTACACCGGAAAACTCAATGGGCCGACATCCCTACGCTTTCGTACCTTTCAGCAGCGGTATCAGGGGGTGCATTGGTTAGTCACAGGTCCAATTTATTATTCACGTGAATGTTCAAAATAATCATTATTGTCACATTTTCAGGTCGACAATATGCAACGATGATGATGAAAGTGTTAGTGGCAAGAGTCATTCAAAAGTACAGAATAAGTAGCAACGGTTCTTTGGAAAAGCTGCGTTTGAAAGCTGGCGTCTCAGTCCGATCAATAGATGGCTACAAAGTATCGATTACCAGAGCATGACGCTGCGATCATTTTTATAGAAGAAATTGTTCATATGCTCACCCTTTGATGTAAGGGGTTTAGAATTACAATGCTCGTGCGAAGTGCGAGAGAAATCTTTGGGTGGATGAAAGCCGAAAATTATAACTTTAGTGGTTACTTCAGGTGTAAATACTTAGTGGCGGGTCGCAAGCAATTCAACGAAATACAAAAATCTCACGGAATCCAGTGTCAAAGTCATTTCACGATAGTGTGTACCTTATTTGTCATTCTCCCATTTCCCATTTTATTATCTATCGATATTGGTGAAACCATTCTAATATTTGTCATTTATTGTAAAAAATTTTTTGAATAAAAAGAAATTTTCTATCCATGAATCGACATCCTACTTTGAATCCTGAACGGACCAAAAAAAAAAAAACCTCGAACCTCTCTCATTATTTTATTTCTGCTAAGTAAAGCACTGTGAAAATTTGCAACCGACACGTCATGTCGTGCATTAATTCTTTCCTCCCTTCTTTCGAATAATATCCTGAATATTTGAAAGCACAGTTAGACAAGTGGCTAGAACTATCGACGATGGAAACTTGCTGGAAAAATGTTCGGTTTGCGTGACCCTCGAGATATCTGCATATCTGCAAGTTTGAAGTTTGGCAATTTGTTGCTCCTAAACTATAGGTCCGTAAAAATTGCAAAAAAGGATTCTAGAGATTCAAAAGTGGAACAGAAAAGTCCTGAGGTAATTGTTTCTGGAACCCATAGTTTAGGAGCAAGAAATTGCCAAACTTCAAATTTGAAAATATGCAGATATCTTCAAAGCCATTAGTCTGATCGGTCTGAAGTATGCAAGAGTTGTTTAGGAGGCTATAGTAGATCTTAACGAGACTCAGATTATTACGTACAAAAACGTACTTTCAAAATAGCTGCCATATAAGGACCGAAAAAAATGTGTCCATGGAAATTTGAAATCGAAATGCCACTATAAAAATAGAACTATCGTTTGCTGCGTCATCGAATATTATTATAAAAACAGTCTTGCTCTAGCTTTAGTCTGGTTCAGATATACATTTTCTAATCTGTACGTAAAGTCTTGCTCTAACTTTAGTCTAGCTCATTGTTGGTCTGTGTCATAATTACAGTAGTATTAAGGGGGTATATACACCTTTAAATGGGTTGAATTTCTGAAAAACAATTTTTTTTTTTTCTGCAACTTGAAGACTCTGAACAAATTGAAAAAAATCATCATGTTTGAGGAGGGTTTGACCCTTATTATCCATATTTTACATCATGTATTACTTTCAGTCTAATAGTGGTTGAGCTGAAGACAAGAAAAGACAAAATCACTTGGTTGTCGTAAAGAATCAGAACCAGAGTTGGACCGATCTTTGAATTTTTGGTCCTCAATTGTTCATAAGACATGCCTCTATCAGATGAACATAGAACTTTTTGATATTGCAAGAATTACTTGAGTTATTGAATTTTTTCGATTTTTTTCTTGATCTCTACAAAATTTTGGCTCATTTTTCTATTATCTCAACTAAAAATGGGTTCATCAAAAAGTTCTATGTTCATCTGATAGAGGCATCTCTCATGAATGATTCAAGACCAAAAAATCAGAGATCGGTCCATCGGTTGATTTTATTCTTTACGACAACCGGTCAAAATAGTGATTGTTCAGAAATTAACTTTTAAACTTTATCACTACGTTGATGGTTCTGGATGCCAATAAACTACTATTCTACTTCTCTATGATCTATTGAGTGAGTTAATAATGCAAAACAGTTTTCCATCCTTCTTTTTGATCCAGGCGTTGGACCGACGCAGGTAAAGTTAAAAGCTTGTTTTGCTACGTCGCCTAAGTCGTGCGCCGCCTTATTTCTATAAACCACCTGGTTCATAACTGCTACCTTCCACCTCGATGGCCTCCTCCTGCGGGCTTGTCCGTAGTTGCCTCAGAGCAACACGAGCTTCCTTGGTCCTCTGCTCCGCTCGCCTATCGACAACTTCGATTCGGGCTTAGCCCTGTAGTTTCGCTGCAGCGACAGCGTAGCGTCTTGGCTCTACTGAAAGTTTTTGCATGATTCTCAACATACCTCGTTGACTTTGGGAGTTGATCGCTGCAATGTTGGCTTCAACTGGAAGGACGTCACGACCTGAAAATAAAGTCTTAGGACTCGCTCGTATGCTATGTCTTACCTCCGACACAGCGCTTTAGTAATCCCTTGTCGCTGAAGTCAACGGAGACTGGTCTGACCTCATTCATCTCAATTTCTAGGAGATTAGCCCGGTGTTTGAATGTCTCAACTGTTTGAACTGCAATTGCCTGTTGATACTTACACTAAGAGTCTCGACCCTCTGGGTAGAGATGGTGCTGCGGCTTATCGTCTGTCGACGACTTGTGGTACCATATAGCCCATATAGCTGTTTTTATACCTTGAACTAATTTGGGGTTGTTCCGTAAGCATTTCAATAGTAAGACAGATAGTTTAAACCTCTAGTGCTCCAAAAATGCAAAAAATACAAAATTGTTTTTTTTTTAAATTTCAAAAAATTTCAAAAAATCGCTGTAACTTCTTCATTTTTACATATTTTCACATGATGATTTTTTTACAGATAGTTTACATCCCTAATGTTCCAAAAATGCAAAAAACACAAAATCGATTTTTTCAAAATTCAAAGGTGTATATACCCCCTTAAGTAAGCTTGCGAAGTTCAATCTAGTTTGGACTAGGATTCATTCCTAAATAAAATCTGCTGCAATTAACCTATGTCATTTCTATCCTATCATAATGAGCCAATGAATCTCTCTCTCTTTTGTACAGCACCGTATATTAACTTACGTAACGAGAGATTTCTGTGTAGATAAATAGAAGCGTGCGTATTTTATCACTGTTAAATACAATTACCGGTAATCGCTACGTCAGCAAAAAAAAAAAAAAAAAAAAACGGCACAAAATTGTACGCGATCTTACTTTCAATTAGCGATTTGCACTTCGTATTCGTTTTCATAAGATATTTACATGTCATTCAAATGATAGAGTGACAGCTGTTAACATTTTTACAAAGTCCGATCAGCCGAATAAATTTTCTTCAAGCTGCCACCTCAGGATACGAGTGATATTCATCGTTCAATTTATCTTTTGACATACACTCTTTATTACCCGAAAATAAAAAAACAGCATTTGCATGGATAGATATTTTAATAATGCAAGAGATCTTCATTTCAATTGGCTTTCTATACATGCCACAGGTAACATTAACACACACTTATGTCCGCTCAATGTCTGACGAGTCAAAATATTCGGAATTTAAGGCCTCGCCATCGATTACTAGCCTTGTGGCTCATCAAGAATTCGTGATTATATAGATTGTGTATATCAATTCATATTTTTCAATAAAGAAACCGTTATGAATATACAACCTACGGGATAGGTATTAATATTTCGCGAAAGAGATTAAGAGTACTTGGGTCATATAGCTAATACATATTTTTGACTTTCACTTGTTGATCAGTTCAATAAATTATGACAACTCATATCGTAATAGCTTTTAGTGAAGAGGAAAAAAAGCTACGACCATACTGATTCTTAGCCTTGATTTTACTGAATTAAACATATGTTAATTCAATCCGGCTATGTTTATGGTAAATTGTGATTAATAGGTGCTATAAATTTACAGACTTCAAAATCACGTTGGGATTAGGATAAATAGAAGTACCTTAATTGATTTCAATGAGAATGGCGTGAACAACGATATCGTTCAGACAAAGGTAAAGAGATATGTGAAAGGCCTCACAGAACTACATGTACCAGCAAGGGTTCGGAACGGAATCAACGGTACAGAAGTGATCATATAGAAAGTGAGCGAAGGAAATAGGCAGAGAAGGCAGTTACATAGATCGAAAGGGTCTGACGTAAGAGAAAAACACAGGCGCATGAAACGGAGAATAGCTGAGCACGCGATTCAGAACAAGAAACGAATCCGGCATCATGGTCGTCGAAGAGGGCTTTGGAACGGAGGTAAAATCATCAGGGGAAGCGTGTCAAGCGCCGGACGACTTACTGACCACAAGTGACTGGGGCCCTGGGACAAGAAGACCACAAATGACGAAGAGGATATGGAAAGATGGATCAAGCTCGGAGGAATCGCTGGACGAGCTATGGAAAAAAAGGTTCATCCTACGGGAAGAGCAAGAGGAAGAGGCTGAAACAGCATCCGAGCGTGAGTGTAACAACTTGACACTGCAGGTGGAGACGGATGGATCCAAGAATCGAAGCACTAGGGTGGGGGCTGCAGAGAAAGCGAAAATAACTGAGGACATGTCTGAAGAAATGTTGATAGAGATGAGGAAAAGTATAATAGAAGAAATACGAGAAATGGAGAGGGAGGGTGAGAAAGATTGGCGCGGGTTAAGGCAAGAATTGGAGAAAGTGAAAGAAGTACTAGAATCTAGTAAGCGGGAAGAGAAAAGAAAATGGGATGAGATGAAGGAGCGACTGGAGAAAATGGAACGAGAATGGGGTGAAACGAAGGAGGTAGTGAACAGGAGACTGAAAGAGATGTGGCAAAAAATGAAAAAGAAGAGTCTGACGAAGATGGACGACGAAGACAAAAGAAGGTTGGATGAGATTGAGGAGAAGAACGAAAAGTTGAGGAAAAGTATAAGAGAGATAGACATGAGATTAGAGCAGAAAGAAAAGCAAGAGAAGCGGAATAAGATAGTAGTGAGAGGATTGCAAACGGCAGCAGGTAGGGAAGAGGATGGGATAAACGGTTTTTTGGAAGAGGTACTAAAAACGCACGTTAAAGTCGTAAGAGCCAAGCAAGAGGGCCCGGAGGGTAGAAAGGTACTGGTGGCTGAGATGAGATCGTGGGAGGACAAGCAAGAGGTCATGGGAAAGAAGAGCATAATCGGACCGAGGAAGATTTACATAGACCACGACTTAACGGTACGCGAAGGAGAGATTCAAAGAAAACTGCTGGATAGATTGAGAAAGGAGAAAGAAGCGGGGAGGCAGGCCAGAGTAGCGTATCAAAAAATCGAGATCGAGGGGAAATGGTACAGATGGGACGCTGATAAAAAAGACGTGACAGAAGAACCGATTCGAGGCAAAGAGGAAAGGTGGAGGAGCAGGGAGAACAGAATGAATCTATGAATGAATCAATGAATCAATAAATGAATTAGGGAAGTAATGAATGATGGAATGAGTAGACGAGTCCATAAGCCGAAACAAGGAAACTAGGAAGGAGAAAGACCGAGGACAACCAGCGGTACGGAACGAGCCTGGAAGGAATACCAAAGGAAGAGGAGCTAATGGCAGATAACGCACCGGAAGATGATCAGAGTCAGTGGTCATGGCATAAAAAGCAGAAAGCCGATACAAATTTTGAGGAGGCAATTGGGAAGGAAATCAAGGTGAAAATAGTATGCAGAAAAAAGAGTGAGGCATGGGCATACCTAGTCATAATGGAGAGCGAGGATATGAGGAATAGGGCGCCAAAGAAGAGAAGAGAGCTTAGATAGAGGGTGAAATGAAAAAGCCTGTACATGGGCCCAGGCGAGAAAGAAAAGCTTAGGGAAAGAAAAGAGAAGACACGGCGGTATGGCTGAGAAATGGGGAGGTTTGGATGAAGCTAGAAAAGAGGTGGTGGTGGTCGTAAAATGAATACTATAAGCGACCGAGACTATTCGCAATTATATGTGCATTTGATTTTCTTTTCTATTTATTTGAGTTCAATTCAATGGCTTCAGTAGAGGGATCCTAGGCAGGTGTATGTTGTAAAGCCGAGCCGGGCTTGAAAACAGGCTTGTAATTTTTTAAAGCAATCAATAAATGAAATTATAACTATAACAATAATAAGGCTTATAGCGATGTCTTTCCAACTAGGGCGAGAGCACGGCTAAACTGGAACTGTTTCGCAAACTGACCTAAAAATACATATCTATGTAGGTTGTAGATACAATAGAGTACAGAAATTCAAGAAATATGTACATACATACACAGAATACGAAGAAACATAAGTATAAATGAACAGTATAAGATAGGGCTAAATGAAGTAAAAATATAGTTTTATCGGTGAAAAAAAAGGAGAGTATAGTTATTTTTTCTGGCAAAAAAAGTACAAGAACCTACCGCTGATCTTGAGGGGGATATTAAACAAATTGCTGAGCACTACGACTTTCTTGGATAGTTGGATCCACACTAAGCGTCAGGGGGGTATGTTGATTACTAGGGATTCCTCACACCCTTTTCAACAACCTAAAAATGGCTAAACTTTACCTAGTTGACAAAACATACTTGACCGGCACTTAATCGATGTTTATACTCGATTGCAAGGCTAGGTTGCACGTTTTTCTCTGTCCGTTAATTACCTTGTAATTATTCTGATGCGGGACTGTCTGCCCCATCTCTCATTGTCAGTAAATTTCATCTCTCAGTTATAGGACTCTGATATACAAGTCAGATTGGCTTTATCAGATCAATTTTATCGGTAGATGGGACTTGCTTATTGAAATTATCAACACTAAAGTTTCCTGTCTACCCGAAATGAGACTATTTACCTATAATTTTCCTTAGTGGGCCTGTTGTGCCTCACTCGCGCCTTGATACCGATCAAGTTATTTCGTCTTGTAACTCAGAGGATTTCGTCCATGCGAAGATAAAAATATGTACATACTCTCTGTTTTGTCTTCTCTGGGAAGGATTTTACATGAAACCTACTATATTGGTTTTTTCTTGCGATTTTCATTATGTTTTGTGCGGAAATTCGTGCCTCGGTTATCTATCTCTTTCGAGGTAATGCGGGTCTCCGCATTATGAGTGGTCAGGCAATCGAGAACGGTTGTTACCGAACTGTTTTGAAACGCGGAGCGGCCATCCGAACCATGTTTAAGAAATAAGAAGTTTTGGTTGGATTGTCTGCACCACGGTGGATACGCATCTGAAGTAATGAATAAAATTTAGCTGAGGATCATTGCCGCCAGTGGGAGGTAAGTTTTCCTATCAAAAGATCTTCGAAGATTTTCAATATTTCTAAGGCTACACTGAGAAAAAAAGTGTGAGTCAAGACAACTATACCGCATTGTAAAATTTTCATCATTCTGAGAACGATGTTTATAGTAGACGTGACGATATTATTGTATCCCGTACTATAAGGATATAGTTATCGTTAACAATACTAAATTCCACAATAAACAGAGTTGCTGCAACTATATTTTTGGTAAAAATATCAACGATATGTATCAAATTGCCGTTACTATAATTTATAGTGTAGTATACTGTTCGATTCATATTTAACGTAACACTATTTTTGGCACAATCTGATTCTGTTTGTTATTAACTTTCACTCTATTTCTCCGAACTATGCGACATTGTTACCAAAGCGATGCGTGGGGTTGTCTTAACTACATATACACTGATAGTAAGCACAACCAAAAACATAGTTAGATCGACGTTCGAACTCTGATATCGCGACAATACTATAGAGTTATCTTCGCCATAGATTCACTGATCATGGGCACAACGCGAAACATACTTGGATCGACGTTCGAACTCTGTTATTGCTACAATACCGTAGAGTTATCTTCGCCATAGAGTCACTGATCATGGGCACAACGCGAAAGATAGTTGGATCGACATTCGAACTCTGTTATTGCGACAATACTATAGAGTTATCTTCGCCATAGATTCACTGATCATGGGCACAACGCGAAACATAGTTGGATCGACGTTTGAACTCTGTTATCGCGAAAATATTATCGGTTATCTTCGCGGTTTTCAATTCGATTTTCAACGCTGTGTCGACATTTGGATCATAATTTTCGTGTGAATAAGTTGTAAATCGTTGAATGATACTTGTGGGGACTATTTTTATGAGAAATAAAATTTCTTAGAAAATTGTCATTTAGAGTTCCTTCGTAAAACCAATAGTTCCACCATGAGCGGTGTTTCAATCTAAATTTATACTTTTCCCATGTTATTCGAATGGGAAAAGGAACCCTGCATTGAGAGAAATTCAATGTGTAAAATCAACATTTTTGATACAGTTGAAATCTTATCGTAACGGTAACATTTTTTTCCGTTGAAGTAACTATAATTGAGGTGCAGCGAGCATTTGTGATTTAGAAACAATAACTACGCCGGAAATTCGGTAATATCAACAGTCTTTTCTAGCCATAGGTATATTCAACTTTTCTTGAATAGTCACTGTAACTATTCAGAACACTGTACCAGGCACAATTTTTTCGAGTAACACAGCTGAACTTTAGGGGAAAATTGCATTGAGAAGACATTTCGTATTCGGACGGTCAGTTAAGACATCTTAGGATTAGCTACATTAACAAGCAGATATCATAAAGACACACACCAAGTTCAAAATAAATACCAAAAAATGATGAAAGGTTTCAGCGAATAGTTTAGCGTAGTCGGTAGAGCGCGCGACTAGTAATGCGAGCGAATGCGTAGGTCCCGGATCGAATCCCGGCGAAAATAATGCGATGTTTTTCTAATCTAAAAATCCTTACTGTGTATCAATATGCAGTTGGTTACAATTGTAGGTGTTGCTCAACACATCACACATTGTAATAAATTCATTGTAACCATCTCAACTTATTTTTTCTGCGTAGCAAAATTTCAGCTATGAGCAAATGTTTATAGTAACTGTGTAACAAACTGGTAACAAACTGGGTAACAAACTGTGTTGGTCACCTGCACACTCTTTTATAGTTAGCAGTGCAGAAAAGTATTGTCAAAATGGTCGAGTAATATGGCTCCAGAGACTATTTTTTATTCTTGAGCGCATCACACCGCATGGTTCCCTGAACTGAACCGGAATGGCCGAGTGAACATTAAAACAAAATTCCGGGAATCGTATTGATGATATGTTTTCAACGTAAGGAATTGTTAACCGAACAACAGATCTCATTGGCATGAACTAATGTAATATAGTATTTCCAACAAAAATTTCATGGTAAAATGATGATCGTTATGATAACAATGTTCGTAAAGTAAACTATATCGTCAAGAGCACCATTTTTTATAGTTTACTGAACGATAATTATGTCTGTTTCCACAACCAAAAGACTTGTGTTGTCACTTTATATCACCATTTTTTATTGTTAAATTATCGTTACAGCAACTATAAATTTTTCTCAGTGTATTGGCGTTAGACATTTCATGAAGCATTTCGAGGTTCAATTTTGATGCTTAATGCTTAACCAACAGTTAGTCAGTTAGAGCAGGCTGGACACTTTCCGTGTTTTCGTCTGTTCATTGCAGACTGACCATCCGTTTTTTTCTCATTAATGGTCGAATTGAGTTTCCCGAGAAGCCTGACAAGATGACCGGATGACCAGCCTGCAATAAATAGATGATAACACGGAAAGTATCCAGTCTGCTCTGACTGAGTGTTAACTTTCACGGAATCCTCTCAGTATGAAGTACAACGTGGACGTTGTGCCTAGTAATTGTAAAAAATCCTGATCCCCAGCGTTGAGCGTCCTCGATTTATTGCATTTAGAAACATTTGGTCGAACGAATAGAAAATATATTTTAATTTAACTCTTCTTTGTATATGTTAAAGTTTGTGATTAATGGCACTGTGAATTTATAGGCTCGACAATTATTCTGGGATTAGAATAAATACAGGGAAACGTTAAATGATTTCAGTTAGAAAAACGTGAACGTCGGTATTGCTCCGGCAAACATATAACGACATCAAGTGTGAAACACATCGGTACAGAGCTATGTACGACAAGCAATCAGAGACTCAATATTCTTCCGCTGATTCATTTTTAGGCGTGTTTTACAGCGAGAGAATGAACTCTTTAAAATCGAAGTTTAATATCAAAGATTGGCTTGGTCCAAGAAATTTCCGTATCTTTGAGTTATTGGGGTAAGTAACATTGGCAGCAGTTATAAACTATATAGAGCTTTTTGCGAAATGGGTTCTCATCAGTTTGACGAGTATCACCACTGTGACATATCCTGGAGAAAAGCGTTTATTTGAAAAAAAAATTTCGGATGGAAGAATAAGTAATAGAATAATAATACTTAAGGAAGTTATTGAGCATATATTAAAGTATCAAACAAAAAATTATCATCGACTAATATTAAAAAATGGCGACAGTTTATGCAGAAGGACTCGTAGCTTTTAAATGACTATTGTTTCTGAAATTAGCGAAATTGACCAAACGACGAGTTAAAGCTTCCAATATCTATTATGTATATGGATGGACTTTTTGAAGTTTTGAACCAAAAAATCAAAAAATTCAAATCGACTTGTACAGGGTTCCATTCAAACTGATTATGCTCATCGTGAACGGACACACAGACACATTTTTCGACAGCTTCGATTGGCAGAACCGACTAGGCGTTGAGCACTCAGGAAATCGCGTCAATACTGGGGTGGACGTGTTGCATTTCATGGATATTGAACCTTAGTCGTGAATCCTGGTAAGTTGTAGACTGTGTGTCAGATTAAATATTGTCACCTCACATATCCGTATTTGTATTTATAATTTCCTTACGGAATCCAAGATGGAAACGGCTAATCCGGCTCAACGTGATGGATACAAGGACCTGATGTAACAATGTATAGTGATCATCAGGCCCTTGTATCCATCATGTTGATCCGTGTTTATTCTGCAAGATAAGATATCACCGACTCTAAAAATCCATCACCTACTTGAGGATAGAAACCATGACTGCAAAGATTTCGTCCTAGTTCGATAATACTTCTTAAAAATATATGAGGAGACCCTCAAATAATTTGTTATTGATAATTAATTACCAATTTCGTTAATAAATCATATGTATCCATTTTCATTGAGTATTAATAGGGCTATAAGCAATCCAATTATAACTTTTGATCTTACAGAGCATTCGCAAGAACGATGAAGGCCTGGTTACGTTAGAACTGGATCTCTGTTCGGCGAAAAGATCGTGACCGCAATATGAAAATCGTGATAGCAGTATGAAAATCTTGCATAGACTTATGAATGCTGGAAACTTTTTAATTCTCCGATTGTTTCTTGGTCTATTTCAAAGTTCCTCATTATCAAATCAGCTTCATTAAATATCTTTGTCAAATTTCATTGTGCACCGTTATACTGGTTTACAGAATTTGAACAAATCTTCCGTGGGACAAAATCGACATTATTTCTGACGTCGAATGTATATATATAATGTGATTCATGTTTTTATAAGCTTCAATTTTTCACACAGGATTCGACATTCCTTGCTAGATTGTTTCTATTCGTGATGCTAAGAATGCACTTGCAGGTCAGATTCGCATCAAGTACCAAGATACATTCGAAGATGATTTCCAGTTGAAAAAATTCTGATACATCGATAAATTTCCATCGTAAGACAAAATACGGGCAGAAATGCGCGAACAACCGTCTGGTTGTATCCCCACATCAATATGTAAATTTTATAAGGGCTGCAAGTGACCGCCGCATCGGCCCTATACAAGATCTATGAATCAGACCGTGCATAGACACTATACACGGAAAGAAATTTTCTTTAAATATTACCGTTAAAATCACAGTAAACGTGGGACGTCCCACAATTCCTTATCTAATTACAATTCTTTCAATAATTATTCGCAAATACAATGTAAAAAATACAGAAGAGTACGATTAATTTTTACTGTAGTGTCCGGTAAAAAGTAATAAACGTGAAAAATTGATTAGATTAATAGTTATTTCTACTATTTTAATCTTAAAAATTACAGTAAAATCAAATGTTTTTACCGAAACTACTGAAAAAATTACCGGAGTCTCCGGTAAAATAAGTAACGGTATTGTCCACAAATTCGGAGGTGGCGATGCAATCGTCTTGCGATCTCGATTGTCCGAACGTATCAGTCGTTTTCAGTCGTCTATTTCTAAATGCCACAAACAGCGAAAGATTGAAGCGAATACTTAT
Organism: Rhogogaster chlorosoma; assembly: GCA_944452935.1. Taxonomy (NCBI): domain Eukaryota; kingdom Metazoa; phylum Arthropoda; class Insecta; order Hymenoptera; family Tenthredinidae; genus Rhogogaster; species Rhogogaster chlorosoma. Next base: position 25,364,047 of record OX101797.1, read on the forward strand.
TCTGTCTTCTAAGATATTTCAATACTATTAATAAAACAAATATGAGTAATAATAACTTAGAAGTAAGTCGATTAGCTGAATATAATTTGTACATACAAATTTAAATTGGATTTTGTATTTTTTTGTCACTGAATGTATTGTAAATGAAAAATGTAAAGTGACATATAACCTAATAAAATTCTCAATAAATAAATTCATGATAGAAGATAAAATAATTAATAAAATTTACAATAAATTTATGACACTGAAATTGGCAGACACTTGACAGTTTTTGAAATTTTTATAGGATATCAAAGTTTAATTTTTACTGGGGGCTACAGCAAAAGTTGTGTAAGAATCGCTCTCTAGAAAATTTACAGTAGTCTCCGGTAAATTTTACTCACACAACTTTAAAAAGTATTTTTGTTAACAGTAAGTGGTAAAGTAGCGCCCTAGCGTCCCACGATTACAATACAGTCCGGTAATTTGTCTCGTTAATTTAACAGTACATTTTAAAGAAAATTTCTTTCCGTGTAGGAGTTTGCAAATTAATATTATAAGTAGATTTATATCTGAAGTAAATTAATTGAATAATATTTTTTATCAAAATATCTCTTATTTGCTATTAACAAAAATTCACCAGTGGGTAATTATATCCGACTTGTGAAGAATATCCGATTGATGTAAAACGTGGGCATCAATTACATTTTGGCTAATTGGTTTGTTATTCAAATACAGATACGCCTTCGCCATTAATTATTTCTATCTATTCGGTAATATTGACGTAACAAGTGTCCTTTGTCGTTTGACGTTTCGATAAATTGAATTGCTCATATTTTATTCAAGCAATATTTAAAATAATCGTAAAAATACTTGGATCTATTACGCGACTACACATGTATGTTAATTATATTTAATATTTGTGTTTACATATATATACGTATATCAAAGACGGAGTAAGATTAATTGTCATAATCATAGGGTTTTATTCTGCAAAAACGAACCGATCGATTGATGCGACCTTTGACCTAGTGTTATGATCATAGACTGTGTTTCAGAGAAACAAAATTTCACACATTTGTAGTCATGCAAGCACTATACTATATATAGCACCAGTCTGGTATTTAATAAGTACATAACAAACGATAAAATATCGTTTACATATTGTAATCTGTGGAATATTGGTGTATATTACATACTTTTTTTAAATCTAATTCATTATTGTTACATGTAACGATCGTTCTGTTTTCTATTCGCAAACAATTATACAACAGTGGATGAAAAGATCATGCCAAGCATCACAGCGGAGATTGGGAAAGGTTCAATAACTATCAAGAAATATTACGTTTTTATACCAATTGTGAGAGAAAGTATGTAATAAAAAATATTCAAACTAATACAGCCCAAGAGACAGCCTTGGCCCAAAAGCACGAGATTACTCATATTTAGAGATAAGTCCTTAGCCTGGTAATGTAGGAAATTTATTGGTAATAGACACCTTGAAATTTACAAACTATAATGTATAATGAAATATGTTTTGATTCTTTATTTTTATTATTATCATGACATTTTGACAGTAAATTATTATCCACTAAGAATGAGAATAATATTGCTGGTATATGACGCATGTTATTCAGATTTCTTTGGATCGAAGAAAGGAGAGAGATTCAGAATTGTCAAGGCAGCTGAAGTGATAAGCCGAAGATATAATATCATATTTATATGGAACGAAACAGCACCCTCCACCAGATGCATTTTTGGAAAGTGTTGAAAGTAATGTTCCAAAAACTCTTAATCCTCTTCTGCAGCCCATAATATGATGAATAAAAATAAATGTGGAGATGAAGATAAGTGGACTACGAAGCGGACTATAACAGCACATGCGATCATAGATGTTTTTTGTCCCCACTACAAAAAGGTATTGGAGCGTTTTCAATCAGAAAAAACGCGTCCAAAGATCTTTCACACGTGCTTTCAGCTTCAGAATTTCATTGCACGTACAAGCTAGGAAGAATCGCTATTCGAAATATCGGTGGTAATGTCCGATTCATTTTCACAGTAATATGTTTTCGAAAACGCGAACTATAACGTCAATAACATACGGCCTATGCACATTTCATTTCGTGGCACCTACTGTCGATGCAAAAAGGTCTGAGCCCTCTGTTTGAGTGATCATAACTTCTACAGAAAAATTGATAGAGCATCGAGCTTAGAATGATCGTAAAGCGCCAAGTTTTCTGCGTCTGATGGTTATTCGCAAATTTCTGTGTAAAAATCGTGAAGCGCGTTATGATCTCCGAAAAGTTAAAAAACGTATTTTTTCGGAGTCCATTGCCGTACGTCAACTTCAACTCGTCACTGTATGCCTAAAATAAGTGTAAAAAATCTGAAAAAATTCGGGAATATTCCCTGAACATTAACGAACACGATAGCACTTGAAAATTTCCAAAATATTCACGATCCTGTACGCCAGGTGCAAAAAGGTCCAATGGTGTGATTTGGGTAACGGATTGGTACGGACGAACTTGAGCCAGCTCAAAATTTTCGTGAGAACATACACTTTTTGATTCCGTAATCAGTTTTTGGTTCGCAATAGTGAACTTCCAGTAATCGACGTCACTAGTATTCCAAATTTGCGCGGGGCCGCGTGTGTCCCAGCCGCGATATTCGTCGCTGCATTTCCCCCTTCGTCGCGCCCGTCTCAAACCTAATTGTTACTCGCAGCTTACGCGGCCACAGATATACAATGTGTATGAATCGTGAATATCGATTTTAATACCAAAAAAATCTGGAGGCGATCGAAATGAATTAAATTAAATTGATATAAATCATAATTTTTTAATAATGAAACGCATTTTTGACCAGCCCTTGGTGTAGGTATCAATTAAGTATACAGGAATTCAAAAGCATTGTGTAGAACCATTAACCATGAAAAAAATGACATTTTATACAATTCCCAAAATGTATATATTTTTTCATTGAGATTCATTAAAATATTTTTTTTTAAGTATTTTTTGAATAGCTCAATAATCTGCAAATTTTATTATACGACTTTCCCACTTCAGAAGTTATTTAAAGGTTTTGTCATAGTCGAAATTGACCAAATTTAATTTTAAATAAATAATGAGGATACCTGTAACAAATAATCGGCCTATAATGATAATTTATTTCGATCGCCTCCAGATTTTTTTGGTATTAAAATCGATATTCACGATTCATACACATTGTATATCAGTGGCCGCGTAAGCTGTGAGTAACAATTAAGTTTGAGACGGGCGCGATGAAGGGGGAAATGCAGCGACGAATATCGCGGCTGGGACACACGCGGCCGAGGGGCTATTCACTCGAAATCCGAAAGAAATCCGTATTGAGATTTCCAATAATTTCTGCTACGTTAAAGTGATTTTCACAGATTCCCAAAGATTTTATTGGAGTTCCCGTGATTTTTAGATCAAGGAAATCGCATAAAATAGATTTCACAGCATCGAGCGATTTCCAGCGACTCCCAGCGATTGCCAATTTTTTTCGTAGAAATCTCGGGGCTTCGTTGAGCATCGGCGGAAACCGTTGAGGATCGCTACATTCGGGCAGCGATCGCTGCAATTCGGCAGAGATCGCTGCATTCCGACAGGAATCGCTGGAAATCGCGACGATCGGCGGGGAATCGCTGGGGATTCCTCGATATTATTGAATGTGAACTGATATGAATTCCGAATTTTCAGTGTACCCAAATTATACCGATTTCTAACGATTCCTTGCAGATTTCCTCTGATATCTTTGAGATTTCTCATCGAATTCCCCGGTGATTCCTCAAGTGAATAGCCCCTCGGGGCCCGTTGTACCCCATCCGCCCCCAGGTATTCATCATGTTAGTTCTTACGGTAACATACGGGATCTAGTTCATCGACATAAAAATATATACACTTCTCTCTCTCTTTCTCCTGCTCTGACAAGGCAACCCCGCCAAGTGTCCCCCTCCGATCTCAACGAAACTTCGAGAGGTCGTAGAGGGGGTGAAAATATTCATCACGTATTTTTTTTATATCGGCAGAATCCCACCCTGAGGGGGTGTAATCAACCCCTAAAAATCGCAGATTTCCAACATTTTGGGTCTGCAGCCATTTCGAATTTTTCAATTTCGACTGCAGATGTAAAATCAGCATCCCCGAAAACCTCCGGTAGCACCTTGTCAGCCAAGAATCTTTGACCGGTCGTTCTTCGCGAACTATTGAATAGCGAAATCTGCGATTTTCAGGGGTTGATTACACCCCATTAGGGTAAATCGTAATCGACTATACACATGACGTTTGGATAAAAAAATGAGGTCAAGATGAATACCAGGATGGAGTTCGTGAAAAGGTTCTCGTCGACATAAAAGACATCTGCATGGAGAATTCATACTTTGCTAATTGGATGGTAAACGATGGGATAAATTAAATGGGAAAAGAGATTTTTTCTATTTTACCGAATTATATCGTCATTTATCTCCGGTACCTAAACACGTAAAGCATCTAATCAGATTTTATTTTGATTTGTTGCAGAATTGCTGTTACAAAAATGATCAGCGAAGTCATAATTTAATGATTGATACTTTGTAGCCATCTACAGATCGGATCGTGATGCCAGCTTTCAGTTGCAGCGTTTCCTTAGAACCTTGGCTACTTATTCTGTACTTCTGAACAATTCTTGTGACTAACGATTTCATCGCCATCATGGCGTACTGCTGACCTGAAAATTATATGATTCCAATGATCATCTCAAACATTCACATGAACAATAAAGTGACGAGAAGCTATAACTCACCAAGACAGCCGCTAATATCCCCGCCAAGAGGTAAAAAAGCGTAGGGATTGCCCATTGAGTTTTCCGGTGTAAATCTATCTGGGTTGAATTTTTCTGGTTCCGTCCAGTAATCAGAATCACGGTGAGTAGTGAATACGAACAGTGTGACAGTGCAGCCCTTCCTAGCGGAACATCTTTCTAATGTGGAGAATTCCTATGCATTATTTCTGTATTATAGTCAGCCAAAAGGGTTCCAAATGTTCACTCACTAAACTCCAAATCATCCTGCAATTCACCACATATCACCGGACCTACAGGAAATAAGGGAACTGTTTGCTTGAAGAATATTTCCAGATACTTCAACTTGGAGATATTTTCTACTGTGATATCCTCGTCTCCAGCAACTTCTCGTATCTCTGCTCTCAACTTTTCCTGTAAAAAAGACCATTCAATGAGTATAAGTTATACTGCATTATGAGTTATCATGATTCATATTTGACAGCAGATTTATGTAAACCTGAATATCCGGATGCAACCCTAGCATTAGTAACAAAAATGAGCTGTTAAGGGTTGTTGGATTCTGCGCCTGAAATTATAAATCGAAGACGTAAGTCACATGGAATTGGTGATCAAATCCTATGAGCCCGAATGATAACTACACATAAAAAAATTGCGTATCTTTTGACTTGTGAATAGAAACTCTTTACTCAAGTGTACTCTCTCGATTATTACCGGTAACCACATGTTGGCTATTTTGTCTCTCAATCGTTTATTGTCAATCAGCCGAGTCTCCGCATTATAAGTGATCAGGCGATCTAGAACGGCTGTTACCACACTGTTTTTAAAATCGGAGCGGCCATCCGAAGCGTCATGTTCTTCCTTCTTCTGTGCAATGAGCTAAAAAAATGACTTGAATTATGGGATTTGGGAGAATCAGATTATATCCGCTAATCTAAAATTCAGATGAGTCAACCTGCGATTCACATATGATCAGTTACCAGTTACTGATTAAATTGCTCATCCAATGCTCTGCGCGATTCTTTCAATGCATGTCATGCAAGCCTGGCGAACTCGACTCGCTGATCAGTAACTTCAATCGAACGAGAAAATTGAAGAATGAAGACTTACAGCTTGGAAGAACTCGTGCAAGACTGCCGTAGAACTAGCAAATTCTTGACCAGCGTAGATCCAGTCCGGATATAACCAAGCGTTCATCAGCTTCTCATGAGCAAGTTCAATGGCTCTGTAAGACCATAAATAGTCCAAGTTAAGACTTGGATTGTCTGCAGCACGTTTAATAGTCATCCAAATTATTTGGGATAAAATTTATCCGGGGATCAGTGAAGCCAGGTATTCTCACATATTTTTGCAGCCCAACCGAACTCAGTAGGATGAGTTTTTCGACCAAAGGATTTTTCAAGATTTGATGAATAAAAATACCTTGTGGAACAATCGATCTCGCCTTTGTAGCCATCACGTTGAGCAGTGCCAGCCGATCCCATTATAGTTTCTGCAGTCAAATCGTAACCAGCAATATATGCGAGCAATATGAGATAAGATTTGGAGATCTGACTCGTAAATCTGTAACTTACCCAGAATTATGTCTAGGGTACAATTATCCATGAAATGCATTATGTCGAATTCCCCAGTGTCAACGAATTCCGAGTATTTTTTACTTTGTTCTGTATTACCATCGCCTGTCCAGGCAAAATTAAGTGCGTTGCCAATTAACGGAACAGCTTTTTGCCCGGATATCGCTGCTGTGCTTTCAATGAACTCCCATCGTCTCCGACACCATTCTCGTCCACAATGTAGTATCCACATTCCGAATAAATAACCGATGGCGGCTATCAAAGTTCATACGAATAAATAGGAATAGATTGCAATTGCGGTTTTGGGGTGTGTGGTCAAATTGATCGGCAATTTTAGCGAAGATCCTCTGGTTCAATTTGCACTTACCGGAACAACCTATGAGTGCGATGATTGGTCGAACAAGGCCCATTTTTCATTTGGGATTTTAATCTGCGACCCCCACCGTCTTAATTATGAAATATTATAAAAAAATATCGAGCTTTTGATTCTTCACAGCATTGAGACGCGTGTACTTGGTTACACTTAGTACGGTTGCCAGAAAGATACAGCAGTTTACTCAACACTCCCTCCAATCGCGCAATGTATCTTCATTTATACTGATTTCACATTACTTACTAACTCTCTGTATTTGCAATTCAATTTTTTTTTACTTCGTGACGCTGCTGGGACTAGATTTCGAATATTACCACAAAGTCATTCTGTCATGCAAATCGAGTGAAGGATACGTAAGTCTGTAAAATATTTTGAGAATAGTCATACCTACGAATTTCCTATATCTATTAGATATACAGGGTCAGAAATGTTTGTCAAAAAATCGTTTTCCCTTTCTGTTTTATTACTTCTGATTAACTGTAATGTGGCATCATTTATAATCAATTTTTATTCAACTTCTCGGATATAATTTTATTAAGAAGTATCTCCGTGGCATCGGGTACGTGAAACAGAGCTCTTGACAGATAATTTTTTATCACTCAGAAAGATTCACAGAAAATTGACAGAAAAGCATTTTTCCACTTGGCGAAACTAGGGCGAAAATAGATATGAGACAATTAATTATCCTCTATACGAAATCGATTACACCTTCGGCGAATTAGAGACGGGCGGGAAATAGGTGTATATGGTGATTGACAAAACCGAAAATCTGAACAAATCGCAAGCCAATTTATTCAGGAAATTACAACAATACCATCTGCACGTGTCCGCATAAATCAGACGTGTAATATACAGTTAGTTACCTTATAGTAATCATGTTCTATCAATAAATGTATATTGATGGATGAAGACGTATGTACCTAATTAATCTATTATAGGTACCATTTAATTCAACCTACAATGACCACGCGCATGAAAAAACCAAGATTTTCAACGCTTTCATATCATAGGTACTCTTAATTATTATAGGTACAGTCATTTTTATGAGTAGGTATTTACATGTCATCCATCTAATGTATTGTTAGCTGATGACACTTCCACAAGGTCGAATCAGCTGGATATAAATTGTATCCAAGTCGGTATAGGTTTTACTCATCATTCTTGCAATATATCTTTTCATCCCCTCTTGATCGTTCAACCCGGGGATGATAAAACCTTGATCCGCGTCACTTCTCGCGTGTGAAAAATATACGATCGATGTAAAACGTGGTCATCAATTACATTTTGGCTGATTCGTTTATTATTCAAAACCATAAATACGTCTTCGTCATAATTATTCCTATATCTGTCCGGTAATATTCACGTAAGAAGTGTCCCTTGGCGTTTGACGTTCCGATAAATTGATTTGCTCATGTTTTATTGAAACAGTATTTAAAATAACTGGAAACACGAGAGTACACATATGTATAATGTATAATACATGTTTACGTCTGTATAGACGTATATATCGAAGACGGAATAGGATTAATTGTCATAATTATAGTTTGTTCTGCAGGAACGAACCGATCGGTTGATTCGACCTTTGGCCTAGTACTATGATCATAGACCGTGTTTCACAGAAACAGAATTTTACACAATTGCAATCATGCAAGCACTGCACGCATACAACTATACGACACCTAATCACATAGCTGCATTCTTTCAAACTTATTGTAACTGATAATAAAATATTGTGTATGTTGTAACCTGTGGAATATTATAGAGCATAGGCAGGGGAATTTATCTGTTGAACGTTTTTATTATTATCATATTCTGTTTTTTATTCGCAAACAATTATATAACAGTAGATATAACGAGCAGACGGGTATCACAGCAAAGATTGACAAAGGTTCAAGGACTATTTGAGAATATTGAATTATATACTGACTCTAGAAAAAAAAAGCTAAGAATTTTAATCCAATTGAATGAAAAATACTTTCACGAATCGATTATTATCAAGTAACTCGTAGAAGTCGTAATTAATTGAAAGGCAAATTAGTTCTTGAGAATAAGACTGCCAGCATGAAATAGCTGTCGTCAAAAAGAAATATTTTACTTTGATCGATTCGCAAAATTATTTCTTATTTAATCTACTGTTACGGTTTGCTGATTGATTAACGAATGAAAAATGTTTTACTTTCCTAATGAACTCCCAAAGCTCTGCCTCGGATGTTGGTTCTGAGTGTACTTATCACAAACGAATGATTAATCTCATATACTGATTAGTTTAGATTCTTAGAAGAATTCTGAAACTCTTCAACTTTTTGCATTATGACATTTGCGCGAAATTTTCTATCGGTATAAAATTCATAATAATAGTATAGTAATAGATTTAATATAATTAATAAAATAAATTTAAACTACAGTCCAGGAGACAGCCTTGGCACAAAAGCACGAGATTAATTATATTTAGAGATAGTCCACAGCCCTGGTAATATAGAAAAGTTATGGGTAATAAGACCTTGGATTTTATAAATGGTCTAATTCACTATTTCTTCATTTTTCATTTTTATTATTATGACATCTCGACATATGAATTTTTAACCAGTGGTCAAAAGATGTAAGAAAAAGCTGTAATGGTTTATATATAAAATAGCAAATAAGATAAAGAAGTTTTTTAATCAATCTTTTATTCAAATAACAAATCTCAAAATGGTTGATTATAGAAACACATGTGTGAAATTATATAAAGTTTAGAAAAAAAAAAATAAAAATAAAAAATGAAATAAAAAAAGACTAAACGTAGAAATAAATCTGTTAGAAAGAGATTATCAGTGTCGTATGCACTGTTATAATATTCATTCACGTACATATTTTCATCAGATTAAAGTAGAAATATTTACATTCTAATAATGGAAATTATATTGCTGGTACATATATGTATATGGCACGTTTAAATCGGATTGATAGACTGTTGCGATAAGAAGAAAAGAAAAAACAATAATTAATGATTATATAAGTAGTTGGTAAAAAAGACATCGATTCTAATTTATTGTAAAACATAAATTCTGGTAAATTTTCGTAATACTGATCCATTCTAATCCCAATTCCTGGTTGGAGTGAGTGTTTTCACTTGAATTTTCTACCGTTTCATTATCAGAGTAACACTTATGTTCAGTTTTGCAATGATACAGGAAATTTGATACATAATTACCCAGAGCTATAATTGGTATCAACTCTCGTCCTTACTTAAACACACACGCACCAAATTTTGGCAATTCAAAAACAGCCTATTTTATCTCATGATCATGGTCCAAGTGTTCAATATCCGACACTAACAAATACGATACAATAATAAAGAAAAAGAGAATTATATTGTAAGAAGTTTATATCACAACACCGACCAACTACTGAGTAGTCATAATGGCACAGCTTATGTAATAAGTCGAATTTTGAAACCGAAAAAGAATTTCAACCCAACATGGAAAAAAACAAGGTTCAAACTCCTCATACAACGTCAATTACTTCGCTGATACAAGATCAAAGAATGATAAGCCTGCCGACAACAGTTCTGAACTCACGTCAACAAATACTGCCTTTTATATCTCAAATGAAAATAGTTGGTTTCATCAAAATAAACGGTATTTACTTATGAAAACGAAATGAAACGAGATTCGAGATTCTTGAATTGGTTTCTCCTGATCCACGTATTATTGTGCATTAACTGTGTATAAACATTACATGAGATCTGGGGGTGGTCTTTGAAAAGCAATACTAGCTACTGACAAGCTGCATAAGCAGGCTGTAATCACACCTAATACTATGTAAACAGAAGTGATGAGCCAAAAGGCAAATAAATATAATGTTTTGTTGCAGTATTTCCCTCTGGATGGATCGTAGTTGGGTTCGAATTCCTTGTACACCCACATCGAGCCTGATGCAGAAAAAATAAAAATGGTATCTGTTATGACGCGGAATTGATGAATGGCAATATGTAAACATTCTCGCCTCGTTACTCACCGATAATAAACCAGCCAAGCATAAAGCAATTGATCAAGGTCTGGGTAGAAGATTGTCTCATTCTTTCTTCGTCTCTTTCCTCTTGCCGTTCGCGTACTCTTACAGAAAGATGTAGCAACTGTTTAAAAACCCCAATACCACCCCCGACTAATAAATATACTGGAATGTATTCCCCCTGTGGACAATCGTACAAATATAGTCCGCCGATTACCATCATACAAATTGGAACGACTATCGTCACACCTAGGATAATCGTGCATCCAACTGAAAAATAGAAATGGAAAAATATTAGGATTATTGTGTCGGGTATATTATTTAGTCATTCGATATAACTAAGAAACAATAATTATCAGCTTATTATTATTGTTTTTAAAACACCTCTTCGAGCAAAGGATCTTACTGGCAGCTATCTTCCTTTCTCAGATTTGAATATATCCAAAAAGGAGTAGAATGTGGAGGGGAGTAAGTATTGCCGTGGGTAATGAAGGCTGAATGTTTAATCTACCATTTGAAATCTGATCACATACTCAAGCTAGCAAGCCGCTGGATTGTATATGGTCATGGAAAGAAATAATTAGACATTGTAGAATAACTATGTGATAAGGAATAATAAGTAAGAAATAACGAGTAGGCTGATTGAATAGAGGCATATAGAAGAATTATGTAAATACTGAACAGGAAGTAAAATAGCTATAAATTTTCTTATGAATAAGTTATCTTGATAACTTATACTCACTTGTACCCAGTAAAAGAACAATGATATTTTTAATGAAGTCAAATACACCCTTCGATGCCTTGTGAGCTTCTCGCATTCTACCAAACAAAGAATCGTAGGATGGTGGTGGTGCTGAAAGTATAAGAAACAAACAAATAATATACCTGTTCAAATAACAATCTTTCTTATCAAATTCAAAATTTCATATATTCATCACAATTTACTAAAAGCTTAGTAAACCCTTGTCCAGCTATCATTCAATGATTTTGCATTGCTCAAGGTATTTACAGACTTTCTATTCCATTAAAAAAAAAAAACAGTTATGGCCATTCTAAAGTTCTCCTACCTTTCTAGAAATATATCTGGATTAATTTTGTCACTATTTTGTGCATTAATGACTGCATCTCTCGTTCCCGATTCATTTTATATTGTATGAATATCCTGAGTTGAAATTATCAATCAAGTATTACTAATCCACAAATGAAAGTATTACTTAATGGTTCATAGAACTCAAGGCCATTGAGCGTTACTGTGTCATGAGTTGACATTTTCTCTTTTAAAATCAATAATGAAAATTTTTAAATCGACTACAGTATACTAAGTTTGCTGAATTATTCAACCAAATGCACATTCCCCTATTTCACCCCATATTACTGAGGTGCTAATTCACCCGAAAAGGTTCAAAAAACGACGGAAATAATCAATATGAGATAAACGGATGAATGGGACCAGAGATGTCTGAATTTCGATGAAAAGTTTCTTGGTTTTAGCGAACAGAATAATCAAAAATTGACTGAATATTTTTCAAAACTAGTTTCTACCTACCTAGATCATTCTCATAGATCAGATCATTTTGTAGAAACAATTTGGCTAAATAATTCCTCAAATTGATTTTAAATTTACAGTTCTTAGCCAGACCAACTAACCAATCAACACCTAATTGCTTTATTATTTCTTGCTAAAAATTGCTTAGAAGATCGGAGTTCCAGCTTTTTAAATTGAATCTCAAGTTATTTCCATATATCTGAATACCCTGTAAACACCTTGTTCCAGTGGAGGAGGGTTTCTTTATAAATACTGTAGAATAATTTATATTATAATAAGGCACGAAATGACTCAAAAAAAGCCAACGAATCTCTTCAAATGATATCCGTTAATAATTTTTTGAAAAACTTCAAACCAAAGATTCATAAGCTTTATTCACGCGACATGAATTAATGAGCTAATTTCGTCAATTCATATCTCTATGCATATTAGGCATCATATCATTTCGTATACCATTAGGATCTATGGCTTCTTCGTAAGAAGGTGGCGCTCCTCGATCGCTAGCCAAAACGGACGGGTGGCCAATTGGAAGGTTTATATTGTGATAGGACGGTGGTGGGTTACAGGTGATCGGTATAATCTGAGGAGTAGTTCCTGGATTAACTCCTCCATTAACCGCAGGGGTGTTGTTCCCCTGATTGATTGGGCTGAGCGGCATTTCTTCGCGAGTTTCCGGGGCACGCTTCCAATCCATACACCCAGCATTCAAAATGATCAGATGCAGTATCTGGTGGGAAAGTGAGAAAGAAAAAAAAAAAGAAAGAGGAAAAAAAAAAACATTAATTTTTATATCATAAAGAGAATTTCGTAAGCATGGGGATAAATAAACGATACTTTCTCTGTTATTAGCAAGTTTGAAGTTTTCTTAAACAATGATTTTACGTTATATAGGATATAAGAGAATGTTTAGAAAATGGAAAGCCGGTCTTGTATACAATTACCTTGCAGCTACAAGGCTATGATAACTGCTGTCAGAACTGTCACACCCCCGTACGGCTATGGAGCATAAGTTTCACATTTCATGATCCGTTCTACGTCCCAGTTGGCATTATAATTTGCCTATAAGATGGTGAAATTAGTCGTAGTGACGGTGAGTAAAGGAGCGATTGAATATGAGGTTTGAATTTGTTGGTATTACACTTTTTAGACACTAGTTGTTAGAGAGAAACAGTCAGATCATCACTACAAGCAAACGCCATGACACACCATGTGCGTAGCTCGAAAGTTGTCAATGTGAGACGCGTGCGCGTTAGGAAATCGAGATGTGCGCATGCATCAGTTGGAATCCTGGGAACTCCAGCCGCGGGAGAAATTACGAATACAATTTTTCGAAGACTCGGAACTAAGAACATCTACAGACTCAGTTTATTAACTAAAATACAATCGAAATGGTTTATTCAACTATTTATGCATACTTTTCACGTTAGACATGCGATTTCAAGATGTAGTTTGTGTTAAAATAACATAAATAAACAATTATAAAAGTGGAATGTATAAACGTAATACAGTTCAATAAATTTCGGTTTAATTGAGAAGTTATAGTACTCAAACTCTAGTACATTCAATTCCACTCGTACGGATTATCTTTCAGTCTAGAATCTAGACTCTAGTCATAGCACGAATATGAAGTATTTTCAGTGGCACATATTATTTTTCACGGTATAAAAAAATTGATACATATACTATATCATATAATATTATAATATTAAAGTTCGAAATCGGATGTCCGTATGTATGGATGTCACATAAGTTTCAGAGTACTATAGAGCTTGATCTGTACGTGTTTGTGTGTTTCATACTGTGCTATCGGGTCTCTAACTCTTCAAAATCGAAAAGTACCGTGTTTACCTCACTACGAAAACAAAAGTCAAATGGTTTCCCCACTAGGTAGCCCAAGATTAGCATTCAGTTATATTTTGGATATCAAAAGGGACAGACGTAAATTTATTTTCGTTGCGAGTTTGAGTTTCCGATATATCTGATGCCAAAATGTCTTGCGCCTAAATGTCCAACGCTGAATCGTAGTGTACTCGTGTGATGTAGTATTCTTTTGTAAATGAATAATTTATAGATTGACAACGTTTTTATCGAACAATTGGTGTTCCTACAATTGGACAACGCAAAACGAAACGAGCTTTTGTTAGAAAATTATATAATTAAATTAAAAGTGGATAATTTTCAAACGAATTAAAACAAGCTACCAAACTGTACGGATTTTAATCGCATATCTTTAATGACTGAGTACCAAGTTTTGAGTACATCTTTCAAAGATTCTTTCTCTACTCTCATTTTATTTTTTAAATAATGGTACGAACGGTGCTTTATCGTAGATATGAAAACACAAAAGTCTGTAAAGTCTTAGGCCCCTATCACTGAAAGTCCCGGTTCATGCGAATACAATTTCAAATCTTTAATTATATTATATTTATAACATATTTATGTGTTTTCCTCGATATGATACACAGACGTGTGCTGTTTGCGATATGATAAATGGTCGCATCGACTGCTGTTCATTAGTAGTGGGAATTGGAGAATTATAAGACGTGTAGAAGTACGAAGAGAACTTACATCGGTCTGTAGTCTGTCGGTGGTACTCATACATTCAACTTCGCCATGATTAATTGCGGTTTAGTTTGTCGCTACAAGAACTACTTTACACAAGGTACTATAATCGCGTGTGACAATTGTATTATAAATTCATAATAATTATAACGATTAAGCTCGATACTGTGAATATTATTTTCGTGACCAAAGTTTGAAATAATAGTAGTATTGACTAAAGTATTATGAATATCGAGGGAAATTATAAAATTCCGCAATGATGGTAGAAATTAAACACAGTGAATCATTTACTTGTAGACTTTTCTTTTTTATTTATAATGTAAAAATATGTGCTATGGACCATTGTGTAGATTTGCTGGTCGGTTCTTTGACGATTCTCTTAGTGGCATGGATGGTCCATCTCATAAGAATCTGGAGAAGCAAACGAAAACAACTTCTCAGTCTTGCTGCAAAGTTACCTGGCCCAAAGCCACTGCCTTTAATCGGCAATGCATTGCAATTCGCCTGCAAACCAGAAGGTTGTTATAAATTGATTCCTTATCTATTTCATACGTCCTTTTCCTCCAATTTTAATTGGAGACATACATGAATGGAACCTAACGAATAAACTTTCAATTCTGTTGTCGTGCTAATGTCGTTGCGTCTATATTTGATTTATATAGAACTATTAGATCGGACAGTAGAAGCGATCATGCCTTACGAGGACATGAGCCCAATGCGATTTTGGCTGGGCCCCTGGCTGCAAGTTGGAGTTACCGAGCCTCGCGATATTGAGGTAACAAATACCTATATGCTTTTTATATTTTTGTATTCAGTACTTTCCATCCATTTTGAGAAGAAAAATGAGAATCGAAAAGTATTCTTTCTTTTTTATGTCCAAGTGCTTAACACTTAGAAAATTTAACTCAAATCGGTTCGAAAGAAAACTATAATTATTTTAACAGAATTTCGAAGAACGTCATGAAATTTCATTGGGGTGACGTCCACCAGATTTCCACTTCAAAAAATCTCTAATAAGTAAAGCGGTGCAGATGGTATTACATTTACTTTAAAGTTTCAATACTATACATATGCGTGGAAATCATGTAATGCAACAGTTGTTGCGTAAACAGCCATTATAACGACTTTTTTTTTTGAGACGATCGTATGCATTCATATCGTCTTATTATACAGCCAGTACCTAATATTAAAGTGCAATATTCTATATACATATCAACATATATACCCTCATGTAACTTCAATTTAAAATTCAATCTGCGCGGCGTTCGATGCTCGAACATTGATGTAGAGAGGATCTTAAAAAAATTGCCAAGTCTCCACACGTTATTTCTCGAGAAACACGTTCGGGTACATGTAACAAGAAAATTGTTATTCTACATAGAGCTCTAACTGTAATGTCCTTGGTGCACCATGTTACGAGCGTGCGAGTAGGTCAGCTAGGATATCTACCATCAATGTTACTAGCGCATAGAGTGAAAACTCGCTTACACATTTTTCAAGGGAAATATGGCATAGATATCAGTGAGAATAACGTCAAGGTGAAATAACCAGAAAAACCGTGGAATATAGGTGTTCAACAAGGATTGAAAGAACTGCGATAGGTACAGCCGGTATAGGAGTAACTAATGAATTTAATTCAACTAAATGCATAATATATCGACTCATTAAACGGGAATCGATTTGACTTATTTGACATGAGACGTACGATTTCCTGGTACTTTGCGAGGTGTTAATGTATCCGAAGCACGCATCATGTTAATTTAAATACTTATAACGAACACGTCATAATATAGTATATTTCAACTTTATCCGTGTAGATAATTTTGAACAGTCAAAAATCCACCCAAAAAGGATCGATGTATCGGCTGCTCTTCCCGTTTTTAGGTGATGGTTTGATAAGTGGATCAGGTATGAATAATCTTGAATTTCATTTCATACGCTAATCACGACTCTATCAAATATACTGACCGAACAATTGAACGAAAACAGATCACACTTGGCGATCTCATCGTAAATTGATGGCGCCGATGTTAAATGGTCGAACACTTGAAGGATACATCGACATAATTCAAAGGCATGCTGACATTTTTCTTGCCAAATTAAAACCCTTGGCTAACGGAGATCAGTTCGATGTCGGGCCTTACCTAGCCAGATGTACCGTCGATGCTTTCTGTGGTAATTATTGATCAGACTCTAATACCAAAAAGTAAAGCATTTGGTAGCACTTTAGGAAATGCCTCGTATAGAATTACTTATATATTGATTCTTTATATCCGATGTCAGAGACCATCATGGGATGCCGAGATGTGAACGCTCAGGAAAATCCAGACCACGAATTTATGCATTCAACGGAAAAGTGAGTGACATGTTATAGTGATTTATAACAGAATGCCAAGACTTTTGGCGAGAGAGTTTGTTTTACTGGCCTATACTTCATATTGGCTATCGACTAAAAATCGACTAGTGTTTTTAGTATGTTTATGTCTGTACAGAATGTACGAAATAGTTCACAGCAGAATGATGAAGATCTGGTTGAGTCCAGATTGGGTTTTTCGGCTATCCCCTGCTTATCAAGAACAGAAAAGATGCCAGCAGGTTATTCGCGGCTTCACGGAAAAGGTGAATCTATCAAAATGGGTATAGCTCTGCGTTATAATATTTTACTAGCTTGATAGAAATTATCCTCTCAAAATTTGTCGGCAAAAACTGCGAGTTCGAAATGGAGAATTAAAATCTGCAGAGAGATATGCCGATTAATATACTGTATAAATGTTCGTGTACCTCAATAGCTGATAGAAGCAAAGAAGAAAGAATTGGCTGCTTCACCAAACGGAGATACCGATATCGACCAAGACCGGTACTCAATCTTGGAAAAAATTTTCAAAAAATTGAAAGAAGACCCTCAAACTCTGAGCGACGAAGAATTGAGGGATGAAATCTACACTGTTTACTTAGCGGTATTTGAATAAAATAGTTTTCAACATTTCATTTTCTTCGTACTTTGGGCAAAACCAATCTTTCTCAAGAAACGTACTCTTTGTGCATCCCAAGTTAAACGAGATTCTTCAACGTACTTTCAAATTGCTTCTTTATCACGTTGTATACTAATTTTCAGGCACAAGACACGGTATCGTTGATTGGAAGTTTCACGCTGTTGATGCTCGGTATTCACAAAGATATACAAGAAAAAGTCAGAGCTGAATTATCAGAAATACTAGGCGCCGAAACCATCGTTGCTAGTTCGCTTTCGGACCTAAAATATTTAGAAATGGTTATCAAAGAGACCCTCCGGTTATTTCCAATCGCACCTTTTTTGGTGCGAACACTTCGAAGCGACTTGCCCCTCGGTCAGTTAAAAAGAGAATTCGAGTTGTTGCATTAATCTCTGATAATGTTCTAATTGGTATTAAAAAGAGTCACCTTCTTTCTAATTTGAAGACACTTGTGTACTTCCGGGAGGCTGCGACGTGGTCATAGCCAATTACGTGACTCAAAGAAGTCCGAGGCACTGGAAAAATCCGACGAAATTTCTTCCCGAAAGGTTTACAGCCGAGGAGATCGCGGCCAGACACCCTTATGCTTACATTCCATTTAGTGGTGGTCTCATGGGCTGCATAGGTATCGTATGATACTTTATACAAAAAAAGGGAACACGTGTAATTGTCAGTCTATATTCATGTGTCATTTTATTTCAAATATGGATTTTCATTCCCAAATTTAAGTGTTCATTTTTGTTCAATTTTCAGGACAGAAATTTGCAATGATGTCATTGAAAACAATAATCGCAAATGTCGTAAGGAGTTACAGGATCGATTCAACGTTGCGTATGGAAGACATAAAGTTAAAGTCTGATATTTCTATACGCTGTATCAACGGGTTCAACATCTCTTTGAAAACTTTGTGACGATGATAACAGGTCAATCGTGCAATTTTTGGAATAAAGTGATAAATATAATTATCAGTTAATGATTATTTGTGAATAAAAAATCGTCTGATACTGATTAATGTCTAGTATATGAGCAAATGTTCTTTTACACTCTCCGAGTTTCACTTCAATTTTCTAGCGAAAGAAACTACTAGAGAAACAATATAATATTAATTGCAGATTATGGGGTAGAAATTTGCAAACGACGAATTTGCTAAACTGCTTATTTATTCCCTAGTTAAATATTTGAATAAAAATTCAGTAAATCAAAAGAATATTGCGTAGATTTTATTGATTATTTTTGCAAAAAATTACGGGAAATTGAACTTACTTATGAGTTATCATTGTTCCAAGTTGTTCTTCTGGATAAAAATAGAGATCACCACTTGATTTCGACTACGATGTACAAAAATATGTTTGTGAAAATGAATAATCTCTGTGTGCAGAGCAACGGATCCGTATTAAAACTTGATACGTGCATTATATGTCACAAATCAGTGCATTTTTCAACAGTTCTCACGCTTCCTAGATTCCCACGATCCTATAATATGGATTACGTTCAATGAAAAAATATAGCTACACACTAGGACAGCTAAGGTTTGATCACGCTATCTGCTGTAGCAATATTATTCGCGTCCTCATACGATCCTCAGAATAATACATGCAGGGACGTAGAAGCGCAAATTTTTCTATCAATTCTCAGAACAATCAAGTCTCGATATTCACTAAAAAGGGTAAAAAGATGAAAATTAAGGCAAGACGTTTTAGACTAACGAAAAATTGCACATGCCGTTCAGATTCATATTCTTGGAATTTTATATACGGAATTTGTATCCCAAATCGCAATTTGGATGCATCCCTGGTCTATCGAATTTTATACAATCGTTTTTTCTTTGATGTTTTATATCAAACTCTTTGATCTGTGTTTGCAAATCGTATATATACCCACGGCCGATGGACTCATTTATCATACACCACAGTTTTTCTCATCATGTTACTTTCTGGAATCATATTCCTCGCTGCCCTCTGCGGTTTCGCTTTGGGCGCAGGCGACGTAAGTATAACGGAGCTAATTCGTCCTCCTTGCATATAAGAATGTACGAAATTAATCGTGATATTTTTACTCATAGCCAACGATAGAGATAAACATCGAAAAAGCGAACATGGTTAATGCCGGCAGCTCTATCATGGGGGAATGGAGTGCTACCGTAGAACCAGGGAAACCCGTGAATAAACTTACGCTGAAGACTCCAGTCAAGGCAGATCTGCCTGCTAACCTAAGGGTTAGTTTCTGCAATTATTTTATTCCAGGCCTTAACTCACTCACCATAAAGCGATCGATAACATTTATTGTGGTTTCAAAATGTTAATAGCTAATCCCTGAATGGGGCTGATGTTTAAACCTCATCTATACATAAGGTATCATGCGATACGTGAGAATCTAATACCGTGACCGTATTGAATATTTCTAGATAAAGTTCAAGGTCAAAATAGGTGGCAGCCCTCTTCCAGACGTCGACTCATTAGCTTGTGATGCACTGAACGACGAGACAATCGGCAAAGGAATTGTCGCTTCAGGAAATCCCTTCCCCAAGAAATGCCCCATACCAAAGGTGAAGCCTTGATGAAATTAAAGTAATTTACTTATAAGAAAAGATACACGCAGTTAGAGAATCAAAGATTGCAAGGAGACTGATGACCATGTCTAAAAAGAATTAAGTATATTGATCATCGAGTCCTCGGCCGATCACCTGTACACTTTTCATTGACGCGTACTGCAGAGTTTAGAAATTTTTAATAAGCGCGTGGAAAAAGGAATTTAAGTGACAATTAGCCCTGGGTAAATTTCACCCATTTGTGACAGTGTTATTCTACAGAAGTATGACCACGTTGGGTTAAATAATTCGCATTACAGGGTGAATATGTTGCCCTGCATTACGTGCCGGAAAAAGAGAGGATGCCGCCAGGACTTCCAGATGGGAAAGTGGAGCTTGTGGCTGAGGTCTACATACCTGGCGAGCCCCCTATTGTGACTTTAATTGTGGAAGGAACAATTAAACACACTGCACCTGGAATGGGATAATGAATTATAGACACTTTGACTTCTTTCGCCTCGATTTTTGATCTGAAACACGATTCTTGATTTATTATATCTTACTTATAGTCAATTAGAACATAGTATAGGTATATAACAATTTAGCAGCATATTAGAAATTATCGAATCGGTATATAATCACGCATTTTACAAAAGTATGTATAAAATAAGTTTTTGGACCGCTTAAATAAAATTTACATGCATACGAATGGATGAAGAGAAAATATTTCATCCGACGTTTTGAAGATATTTTTAATTTTTCCCCATAAAATTAGATTTACTTTCTAAATTTCGCGAGAACCAATTCCAAAGCAAAGATAATACTGCTGATACTGTGAGAATAATAACTCACACCGCTCACCGCAGAAAGGCGCGTGAGCCACACTGGTATAAATACTGATTGACGCCCTTCTGGCTGCAAAGGATTAATAAAATAATTTAACTCATGTTGTAACATTAATTTTTACTGAATTGAACTGATCTTAACTGTTGTTCATTCTATCAGATTATCAGGCTCTCCGTACCAGTGAGAATACTCAACTCTCCTGACGCACGTCTGACCATGCAAAGGGTCGACTACTTGTGTGGCTTACTATCGTGGTTTTACCTATACTTGCTCAAGAGATATTCGCGGTACAATTATTTTTCCTATCTGTCCTTTGAGAATGAGAAAAAAACTGATTTGATGAAATTGCAAGATATAAAATGACGTTTTTTTTCCTTCTTCTTCGAAATGATCTCTATAACATTTTATTTTATGTTCAAAATACGTAACTTACTTTCTAACGTAAATGTTTTAGTGTTCTTGGATATTTTTGCTGTTCATTTGAGTTAGGAAAGAATTATATCTTTTCGAATCTTGTTGTGCATTTTGTCTTCGAATGACAGTACATCGAACGCAGCTGTGTAAAATTAGTTGTATGAGATAGTAATATGTTATACAGTAATACGAATTTATCTTTCTTTATAATAACTTAGAGTCTAGGACGAGGGGCTATTCACTTGAAGAATCACCGGGGAATTCGATGAGAAATCTCAAAGATATCAGAGGAAATCTGCAAGGAATCATTAGAAATCGGTATAATTTGGGTGCACTGAAAATTCGGAATTCATATCAGTTCACATTCAATAATATCGAGGAATTCCCAGCGATTCCCCGCCGATCGTCGCGATTTCCAGCGATTCCTGTCGGAATGCAGCGATCTCTGCCGAATTGCAGCGATCGCTGCCCGAATGTAGCGATCCTCAACGGTTTCCGCCGATGCTCAACGAAGCCCCGAGATTCCCACGAAGAAAATTGGCAGTCGCTGGGAGTCGCTGGAAATCGCTCGATGCTGTGAAATCTATTTTATGCGATTTCCTTGATCTAAAAATCACGGGAACTCCAATAAAATCTTTGGGAATCTGTGAAAATCACTTTAACGTAGCAGAAATTATTGGAAATCTCAATACGGATTTCTTTCGGATTTCGAGTGAATAGCCCCTCGGTCTAGGATAGATGAAAAGAAACTCAATCAATTGCAAAGAGTGTGTTTATTGTTGAGAAAAAATTACAAATTATGCCTACATCACTTTGAAATCTAGTAATATTGTGTCGATGCTGCAGAAATAAATAATTCTCACATATACCAAATATCAAATGCTTTATTATTTTTTACTTTCCCCTCCCAATTATTCTTTATTTCAAATATGCAATAAGTAACAGCGTAGGACACATAACAATAGCAGAAAACTAGAATTATTACATTTTAAATAATTTTAAAATCAAATAGAAGTCAGATGCTCTCCTGATACCAGGGCAAATTTTCGACTGAGTATTTTTCTAATTGCGAAAAACGCTAATATCGATGAACGTAGGTAAATAGAGACGTGCATGGAGATACGTATGCATGCCCATATCTACACACTATTTTTTCCCGCTAAAAATTTCAGCACACCTCCTCGGGTCAGATAATTTCCTGCAACACTCGAGACTATAGGGTTTGTATATTTCAAAGCATCGCAATTGCCGGATATTTTGTAACGCCTGATGCTAGGCAATAAATTTTTGGCGTACACGAACGGCATGCGGGCTGCATATAATTTGGCGCCCGGATTTTTGCGGTGAAAATAGTTCAATCGCTTGACCGCGAGATGACGAGAGCATCCACTACCACGTGCGAGACCAAAGGGTTCTCCCTTTGGTATAGATATAGGTAGGCATGCATACGTGTCTTCATACACGTCTCTATATGTTTATTCATTTATACGAGCGTTTTTAGAAGTTAGAAGGATTTTAACTCGCAAAATTTCTGCTCCTGGTATCAGGAG
Source organism: Rhogogaster chlorosoma (assembly GCA_944452935.1). NCBI lineage: Eukaryota > Metazoa > Arthropoda > Insecta > Hymenoptera > Tenthredinidae > Rhogogaster > Rhogogaster chlorosoma. The sequence continues at coordinate 25,387,204 of OX101797.1, forward strand.
AACATCTGACCCAAGGAGGTGTGCCGAAAAAGGATATGTGTCTTGATTCATTCATGCATACGTCTCTCCATACCTCTCTATACCTATAATTAATTAATACTAGCGATTTCCGGAGTTAGAAGTATTTTAACTCGCAAAATTTCTGCTCCTGGTATCAGGAGAACATCTGAGCCGAGGAGGTGTGCCGAAAAAGGATATATGTCTTGATTCATTCATGCATACGTCTCTCTATACATCTCTATACCTATTATTAATTAATACTAGCGATTTCCGGAGTTGGAAGTATTTTAACTCGCAAAATTTCTGCTCCTGGTATCAGGAGAACATCTGACCCAAGGAGGTGTGCCGAAAAAGGATATGTGTCTTGATTCATTCATGTATACGTCTCTCTATACCTCTCTATACCTATAATTAATTAATACTAGCGATTTCCGGAGTTAGAAGTATTTTAACTCGCAAAATTTCTGCTCCTGGTATCAGGAGAACATCTGACCCGAGGAGGTGTGCTGAAAATTCTGGGATATAGGTATAGGCATGCATACGTATCTTCATACACGTCTTCATATGTTTAACAATATAAACGACTGGATATTTCTAGCAATTGCGACACTGAAATATACAAAGGGGGGACCCTTGGACCCTTTGGTCTCGAGTGCGACACTTGCACGTGGTAGTGGATGCTCTCGCCATCTCGCAGTCAAGCGATCGAACTATTTTTACCGTAAAAATCATCGCGCCTAATTATATGCAACCCGCATGCCATTTGTGTATTACAAGAATTTATTGCCTAGCATCAGGCGCTGTACAAGATGTGGCAGTTGCGACGCTTTGAAATAGAATAGAATAGAATAGAATATATTAGAGATAAGAATAGAAAATAATAATGGACTGAATTTATTATTTCCGTTGTATCAGGAAACGTGAGCAGATATAAAGATGACATAGTATATATATATATATATATATAGCACATATGAAAATGAAAAAGATACATATGTATAATAATAGAATACAAAAAATCAGATAAGTGTGCTCTAATAGAGTAAGTGACCTAGAATAACCAAGAAAGAAAGTAAAGCAAAGCAGAGGGAAGAAAGATAGAGAAAGCGAGACAGCACCAACAGTGGAAGGCCTACTAATATCTACTAAAATCTTTGAACTGTGATAAGTTATCTAATCCGAATCAGTAGATCAAATCGCCAGGATTCAGGATAGAAAACTACGTCTTCAGACGTGGAGCTTCCAATGAACACACACACACATGCATTTTCGAATCAGTGTTTCGTGTATCTGGTGTCTAAAGAAAAAACAGTTTTGAAAGTTTCCAGAAAAATGCTTATTTCAATTTTATTTGTCATTTTTGTTTCCAAATTTAAGTACAATTAGGTTTTATCTAGACCGATCACCGATTATTTTCAATTATATTGGATTTGATTCACGAAGAAACGACTTACATCAATACCAGTACTAATACTGTTTCTTAAACATTCAAGGTTTAAAAATCTAGTTATTATTCAATTACTGTGTCAGTATTGCGTTTCAATCATTCTTAACAATGAAAAACTATCTGCTAATAATAAATATACTTCACAAGTATTAAATAATAGGTACTTATCATCAACCATCATTTTCACCTGAATAAATAAGTAGAAACTTACATTTTTAAACATTAAATTACTATAAAATACAATTCTGACTGTATCAATTTTATTTGGTTCGAAAATTTTTTACTACAACAAAAATACTCATGTCATATTAATTGTCGATCCTAGTCCTACATCATTCTGTAATATCCTTATTTATAAGGCAATACTTTCAGAGCTGTAGATATACCAAATATGTGTAGACCCATAGGTAATTAAATAGATACCAAAAATTAATCATAATTGAGTTACAGTTGAAAATCTGTGTCTAACATTGTATAATATGTAAGAAAATGTCTAATGTAAATAGAAAATAAATAAATACTACACTCCTGAATGGGATAGATGTGAAAATGATCGATATTTTGTTCTGTAAGTGAAGAATTACTTGCTTCATCTGATGTACCGTTTTGCATAAATATCAAAAATGAAGATTATTTGAAAACAAATAAATTTTACGAGTATAAAAAGAAAGAATGTGTGTTTTACTAAATATATTAAATAGTTTTTTTCATCTGATTTACTGTCGGGATTGAATTACTTCTTTTTCTTTGACTTCTTGTCATTGCCAGAAGATACAGACGTGCCAGTGATACTGGATAATTGCTTTTTCAAATTAAGTAAAATTTCCACTTGTGGTTGCCAGACGCTCTTCTCTTCCTTGGCCTTCAAGTCTCTCACAAGAAGCCCCTGAAAATAAATTCCAAACCCATTGTTACAACAAGTGCAATTATATTTCACATTCTACCAATGCAGAAGAGCAAAAACAAACCCTACTCTCTTCCAATATTCATCCAAAATTTAGATCTCTCACCTGTTTGGCAATAGCAGCTTCAAGAGATGCAGCGTCTTGCCCAATGTCCCCATTTTTTTCGAGTCCCAAAGGAGCCGGTGACTTCTTTGAATTTGGCAGGTCAGTTTGATTTTTGGTAACTGTTTTAGTCTGGAGTTCAGCGAGTTGTTTCTTCAATTGTAACAGAATTTGGACCTGGGGTTGCCAGACAGTCTTATCGCCCTTGGCCTTCAGATCTCTGACCAGCAAACCCTAGAATTAATCAAATTTCCTATAACTTGAAGAATAACTTTTCCCTCATGGTGAGACGATCGAAATAAAAATCTATGAACAAAACTCATCGTTTTATATCGTCTGACGAACCTGCTTAGCAATGGCAGCTTCTAACGCTGGAATATTTCCATCCGCAACAGTAGCGACTGATTCCAATTCTCGCGCAGGAGAATCTTGTTTCCCAGCATATTTCTTCCTCAATAATTCAACCTGCTGATCCTCAATCTTAGTGAATAGTGGCGATGGCTTTCCAATCTTATGTCCGGGTGGTAAAAAGTTTGTTATTATATCCGGGATGTAACCATAGCTTGTTTTATCCAAGCCTAACTGAGCCCTCAATTCTCTTGATGTATTAGGCATATATGGTCCCAATAACGCGGATAGAAGAGAAGCCAAATTACAACAGACTCCAATAACAGTCCCAGCTTTTTTCCTAATATAACATACGATTTAATTTCCTCAAGAAATATGATTTCCGTGCATACTTTCCCCAAACTGTATTAGTCTGACTTACTTATCATCGTCAGTGCCTTTAATCTTGACCCAAGGTTCATGCGACTGCATGTACTGATTCCCGTGTTTGGATATAGCTAAGATGTGCCTGAGAGCATCCCTCATCTTTGCTTTTTCTAGCGAGGCTACATAGCCCGTAAGTTCTCTTTGAGCAAGTGCGAGTACAGTGAGATCGTCCTCTTGAAGATCCATCGGCGGTACTTTGGACCCAAAGTTTTTCTCTGCAAAGGTCAGTGATCTGAAAATAAATGTCGAAAAATTATTAGTATTAGTTTGAAATTGTTCTTGATTGAAATAAAACTGATGTATGAAAATCGTCTATTTATTCAAGCATCAGTCTCACCTGTTGACGAAGTTTCCGAGATTGTTTAACAGCTCGCTGTTATTTTTCGTCGCTAAATCGACCCAATTAAAATTAGAATCTTGACTCTCGGGCCTCAAGAAAGCCAAATAAAATCGCCATACGTCAGCCTCAATCCCAGTCTCTCTGGCATCCGTTCCAAAGACTCCGATGCCTCGGGATTTCGAGAATTTAGTATCCTCATAATTAAGGTACTCTGTAAACGCGACGTTTATTATTATCAACGGAGATATGAAAAGAGACATGAATCGACAAGCCTTTTCTACAATATTCCTTTGCTGTAAAAAAATCTATGTAACACACATTAATCTCCACCCACCAATTGCCATGATGTGTTTTACTAGAGTATAACCGTCGTCCGCAGCGAGTAGCGAAGCAGGGAACATGATTGCATGGAAGGGGACGTTATCTTTGGCCATAAACTGGTACAGGCTGACATCAGTATCCTCTGGCTTCCACCACTGCTCGTATTCCTTCGTATATCTCTTCGTAATACTAAGGTAGCCAAGTGGGGCGTCGAACCAAACGTAAAATACTTTATTGCGATAGCCATCAATAGGCACAGGAATTCCCCATTTCAAATCTCGAGTTATACAACGTGCTTTGAGACCATCACGTAGCCAGGGTTTGGCTACTGCTCTGGCTGTCGGCGACCATTCGCTCTCAATGCTTGCAGCCCAATCTTTTAAGGTTGGTTCGATCTGAAATTCCTCTTTAGTAAAATATCTAAACACAACTCGCTGTAGATTTGATCAAACATATCAGAGTATTCATAAGTTATTCTAAGCTATTCATTATTTTATGCAATATTAATATCATATATGATAAAGTGATGCTCACTTTAGGCAAGTCAAGAAAGAATTGCATAGACGGTTCAATGACCGGTGGATTATTGCACATTTTACATCGAGGGTTTATCAGTTCGGTTGAATTGACAAGATGACTGCATCCGTCGCATTGATCTCCGCGAGCATCTTCGTATTTACAGCGCGGGCATGTACCTTCGACAAATCTATCGGCCAGGAATTTGTCGCACTTTTTGCAAAGTAGTTGATCCATGCTTTCTGTTATTATAAATCCTTTGTCTTTTAGCCTCAGGAAAAAAGATTGCACAATCCTACAAAGAGGAGATTTACAAGTGGATTAGAATCGAGTGCAATATAATAAGGGAGTCTTGGAGCTCTCAGCTTCTTTAAAACAGATCTTGAAATCTTACTCTGTTTGTTCCGGAGTAGTCGTTCGACCGAAGTAGTCGAAGCCTATGCTGAACCAACGATATACATCATTGTGAATACTAAAAAATTTATCACAGATCTCCTGAGGTGTTGTCTTTTCTTCAAACGCTTTGGCTTCTGTAGCTGTACCATATTCGTCTGTCCCACTATGAAAGACAATTAATTTTCACAGTATTTAATCTCAATTTGAGCAGGAACCGTACCGCCAAATCAAATATCATTGTTTAGATAATTACCAGATGTACAGAGTGTTGTAATTCCTTTGTCGGCAATACCTGAAATGTCAGAGCTAGATTTTAAATCCATTCAAGACGATAGTTTATCTGGTAGATCGACATTTATGCATATAAACCTGGCAAAGATATCTGCTGATAGAACACAACCAATAATGTTTCCCAAATGCGGTACGTTGTTGACGTAAGGAAGGGCCGATGTAACCAAAACGTTTCTTTCACCTTTCTTAGGGAGTCTGTAATCAATAGAGCAGGTAATATCTTTAAGATTAGTATCAAGCCATTAGATACATATAACTGATGGATCTTTTTGTATACAACAATGGGTGACCAGAACTCACACAGGATATGCGGGCTCTTTGATAGAAGGATAATTTTGGGATGTCCAACTTTTTCCAACGCTAAGTATTTCCTCTTTGGTAATCAAAACTAATTCTTTATCCTTTGCTGCGATGACCTGAAACAATAATCGGACCTGAGATCACATTTGGCAATGATGTGCAAAAAGAATCATCAAGTTTCTGCCAAGTATTTGTTTCATAAGTTATTGCGATAAATTTTGTTAGTATTAGGCAGTAGAAGGTGAGAAAAACCAAACGTGAGATGAAAGAGAAATCCTCCGGTTACAGAAAACGATTGTATGTGTAATTTTGAATGCTTACTTCATTTGGTTTGCTTGCAACTCCACCGGTGTAGGAATTAAGAGGAAACCAGGAAGCAGCTTGAATACTGGCTATAGCTTGCGTGCCTCTTTCGATCTTGAATTCTTTCAGAGATTCCTGTTAGAAATAAAATAGAAACGATGAATTAGTAAGGATTTAATCTAACAGTTAGGATACAGATCGTATTTCGCAAAGAAAAATTGAGGCTTTTAGAACCAGAGAGAATATCTATTTCTAGCTTGAAAGTGATCAGTTTCACCTGTACTACAGGAAGCAGCTCAATATCATTCAGCCATTTCTGAACATGTTGAAATTCCTTATTTATTTCTGCGTTTACTTCCGTAGCTGTTATCGTCGACCACAGAGAAACCCAAACGGATACATCAACGACAGACAAACCGGTCTTTCCCTGAAAATGAAATGAAATATTTGAATAATCAACTATTTGAGATTATCTGAAGAAACATAAGGAGCATTGATAACAGACATGAAAAAATGAGTGAATTGAAAAATTATTCAATTACCTCAACCAAGTACTTTTTATTCTTTAAAGATGTGTTCAACTCCTTGAGTAGAGACCATATCCGGGGCTTGTGGGATGTATCCAGCTTCCCCGAACCCCCGAAAGAAACTAAAGCCGGCTGTGAATCAAAAGCAAAGTTTAAAACTGACCTGTAAATTGTATATCAATCAGCGATTGATTATTCCGTAAGAGATTTAGCTACCTGTAATTGTGATACGTCCCATTCCAGCCATTTATCAAATAAAACACTCGATTCTTCAGCAGCTGGCACTAAAAATTGGACTGCTGCATTGGTACTGAACAAACTGGATCCGGACGGCAATTCCAAAGCCGGTAAACGACCGAGCGAAACATCTGGTGAACAAATATTGACAATCAAAGCTATATTTCGGACCAAATATACGCGTTTATTAATATAGGAAGTATGAATTAATGACCGACAGTGTGTCTTTCTATTCCCCGAATTTTTCAATTTTTTACACTGTTTTTTACATTTATATTCAATTTTAATGACTAATCTGAATCGTGTTAAAGCACATGTTTATGAATGATTCTAGTCAATGGGAATATCTACTTCGAATTGCTTGACTGACGATCGTGCGATGCGATCGTTTTTAACGATGAGAAATGATCTGTGAAAGTATTGATAGCATTGAATGATTTTTAAACATATTATGAAGTGTAGTCGATTGTAGGTTATGTTAACTAACCTTTAGGTGAAACTATGTTTACATTAACACTTTGTTGAGCTAATTTCGCAGCGATAATCAGCTTCAATGCGTTCGGATTATTCTCATTCGTACTTATAATCATTTTTCTTAATATATTATTAAATATCTGCAATAAATACTACAATATGTTAACCACACAACCAGCGTGCACAAGACGTGCCGTAAGAATGAAAGTGAGGTTGGAACGAGACCGACCTGAGGTCAGACAATCCCTAGGTTGCGTCAGTCCCGACCAATGAATGAAAATAATTACTAATGAACTTCTCTAGACATAATTAAATAAGTTCGTCAAAATACGGTCGCAGTAATCTGCGCTACTTATAAGTAAATAATTAGGAATTGACAGCTGGCATGGTGTTTTACATTTTATGAATAAATCATAGGTGGTAGTTATTTATTTGTTATTGCAAATGTACAGTTGAACGAATAAAAGCGTCCCGGGAGCCGGTATAACGATCGGAAGATCGGTTTTCGTCACGCATTATCGCAGGCTGGCGTGCCCGGATACGTGGCAAATGAAACCTTATCGTCTTTCAATTCCGAAACATGCTACGCTCCCGCATACGAATACTCCAACTAAAAATTAATAAATAAACGATTTGAGACAGAAGTAGACTAAATTCAGACAAGAAGCTCAATGAGATGTTCGTTCGCTTTGTCGGCTAGTTAATTCTTTGCGATAGATATTGTTACGTTGTTGCATCAATTATGAAGCATGTTTGATCATCGTCAATTTATTATTACTATACGCTTTATGGTATGCAACTCGATAAGCCTCGATGCAGTTTAGCTTATGATAGCTAGGCGCGTCAGTGCAAAACTCCTGGTGGCCGATTCATGTAGTACACTCGTTCGCCGCAGTTACGAGCGCCGCAGTTACGAGCTGCCGCAGTTACGAGCACGCGTCGCGCCGGAGATACGAGCTAAATCACTGTCTCCTTATCCCCACTTACCAACCGCACGGAGCGCGCGCAAGATTCGAACTCGTTGTTACAATATACAGCGCATAGTTGTGCGCAACAACATTTACGAACACGCGCACACATTCAACGATAGTCCTGAGAGTGGGGAGCCCCTGCCACGCTCGTAAGACCGGCACTCGGCGGTCCCGAGCTGCTCGTAACTGCGGCGAACGAGTGTACTTTTGCCGCAAACGGCGGGCAGCAAATAGCTGTTCAAATTTTTAATCGTTGTAATTTTTTATTATTGCTGCAAAGTAAATAACACTAATCCGCAACGATATCGAAAGAAAAGAAAAAATAGTAAAATTATTACTGCATTCAGGACACCTTGGAGTAATTTTTGAAATCTTTATACTGAATCAATTTTTACATTAGGAAGTATAAAAAACAACATTTAAAACATTAAAAAACAAATTTTCGAAAAAATTGTCTCTTTAGAACAATAATTTATATCTAAACAGTATCGTATTCGTTTAAAATCACCGAATGGCCATCAATACGGGTTAACGTAGCGATAACTTGTACAGCGAGCTTGTAATGATTTGTCCGTTTGCATAGAGCATTGCCGAGAATTGTTATCTCCTTTAAATGTTCCAATTTGCCAAGATACTGCAGTTGCTCCTTGTCCTGTCAATACCAAAATAACGAAGTCTCTATAAACGATGGAATAAAATGTGCAAAGATCAGAGAACTTTCTAATGAAACGGATGGGGAATAAATTTCAATTAACGCACGGCTATTTTGTTGTTAGAAATGAAAAGCCTGTTCATTTTTAAAAGACGGCTTGCAAAGGAGAGATATTTTATCTTATTATTCTCTAAGAAGAGTGCTTTGATATTGTTTTCGGTATGGAAGTCCTCCTCTGTTATCATTTGAATTTTATTATAATCCAATACGAGGGTCTCCAAATTAGCGCATTTCTGCAAGCCTGCAAGAATATTCATTCGTGAAATACAATTCAGAATGTTAAAACGTATTTTTTTATATCGACAATACGTGAAAAGTACCATTCACATCCTTTAACTCGTTGTGTTGCAAATAGAGGTACTTCAATGCAGGCATATCTTGCAAATTGAAATCTACCAATGATCGGATGCCATTGTGATCTAAGAACAAGGTATTCAGACTAGGGAATAGACATTGAGTCAAAACTAAACCCTTCCGAATGTTAGGCATAGATGTTGCAACTCGGTTGTGACTCAAGCACAAGACTTTTAACTTCTTGAGAGAGTGCAAACCCCAGAGAGTCGCGATCTCATTCTGGCTAAGATCTAGACTCTTTAGATTTGGTAGAAGATCTGGCGTTAAATCCACCTGCAATAATTTCATCGTTTTCTAGATTAGAGAAGAACTGGAAATTTCATCGAGAACTGAATAAAAACAGGCTTTGAATAATTTCAGCGATCTTCCGAGATCCCACAATAAGATACTTTTTTGATAGCACACTTCGCGAGACTGAGCTGCTCGAGGTGCTTCAAATCTCCTATATTGCTCATCTTCATGATTCTATCTTTGTCCAAAGAACCCCCGAACGCTCGATTGGCTTCCAATACGTCCGAAGCAGTCACAGACTCTCCGCCGACGTACTAGTCAGAGAAAATAATCATAGCAGTTATAATACCAGAGATTTGCTCAATGAATCCATATCTCACTTCGATCTTGGATATGTGAAATATTATAAACTTGGTGCACAGGCTCATTGAATCGATCGGGTTGCTCGATAAATCTATGATCTTCAGCCCATGCCAATCTTTCAAGTTACGAATCTCTTGGATTGCGCTGATACGATTATGGGAGCAATAAAATTGGGACAAGCTATGAAAAGTGCTCATTGCTATCAGAGAAGTAATCAAGTTATTTGACAAGTCGAGATAATCAAGGACTGGAAGATTTTCCTGCGTCAACCCATCCAGAGTCGTGATAAAGTTACCGCGTAGACTAAGCTTGGTCAACTGATTTACAGGCTTATCGATAACAAAATTTACCAACAGATTATTTCCCAAGTAGAGTTCTCTTAGCTGTGGGAATTCACTCAGGAATTCGGTGCTGGATAAATTATTATCTGACAAATTGATGTACTGAACGTTTTCCGGTTCCTTCTCAGTATTGATATTTATAAATGACAGCGACGTCAAGGATTTGTTACTTTCAGATATGATACCAGCCGTAGAGTTTCTCGCGATTTTCAACTTGGCCAAGTCTGACGTTTCGAAAATATCAATCATCCATGGATTCCGATGAACAATATTTGCGGGAATAGATTTTCCGATCAAATTTTTATTGAAATATTTCAACAACGGCTTTGCATTTTGCGCCAATAAAGACATAGATTCTGTTTCAGTCACGTCGGTGAAGGGATTGTACCTAAGATTCAGCGAGACCAGATTGGGAGTGAAGATTTCCAGCGTTTTTAAAATCGTCAAAAATCCCATGGCAAAATTCCACTCAGCATTGAAACTCTCCAGCGATGATAGACATCTGGTAATCTCAAATGATTGAATATCGTTGAAACTGACATCCAATATCTTTACATACTCAAGCATAGCCGAGTCTGGTAAGGCAGTCAATTTGTTAAAGGAGAGATACAGTTCCCTCAAATTTGGTAGAGCCGTAGTTAAGTCAATTGCAGAGATCCCCTGACCCGACAGATTGATTACTCGTAAATTGTGGACCTCCAGTTCTGTCGAATCAAGAAAATGTCCCAGATTCTCAGAGTTCAGACAAAGCCAGGGATTTAGTGGGGCAGTTGCAGCTACTTTAGTGAAATTCCTTTCATTGAGTACATCCTTTTCAAATCTATTCTGCAAAGTGGGGAAAGACGTGATCAAACATTAAGAATCGAAACTACAGCAGTTCGATAATACCTGAAATATGTATTCGAATTCCACAGCAAAAACCGGCTTCACTTGTTCCGACTCCATGATAGAAAAACACTGACAGGTGTCTTTGTCGTAGTCTGGATGCATCATGTGATAATCGTCGGTTCTTTCAACTCTGCGCAGAGATAAACGTACGAGAATAATTTAAGCTAGAGATTTTCGTGTTAGTGATAGTTGGATAAATTATAAAATTCGCAAAAGATTATCAATTAATTATCGTGAAGAAAAAATAACTACTTCGTTATCAATCCAGTGACTGGGAGCTGAACGAGAATAGCCAGCCGATGTTCGCTGAGTGAAAATAACTGACTTGTTGAAGATTTTTCCTGCGAAGAAATTCTCTTTATCCAAGCAGCATCCGCAGCTGCTAGACAATCACTGGTTGTTATTTCTGTCTGTGAAAAGAAGATGATCTTGAATAACTTTTTACGACCTGCTGTTCGATACTTTCTGATGTAAATATTAGCGATAACAGAGGATTTTCTTTCTCCCAAATCCCTGAATGTTCAAGTATCTCAGGTTCGTGACTTACCGCATGGAGAAACTCCTGTTCAAAAATGTCAAACGGCCATTTCTGCAGCTCCACAACTCCGATCGGTCGCACCAGAAACTTAAATAGAAAGTCTGATTCTCTTTGATCCTGGTTCATTTTCTCATTGTAATATGTGGAGTAGCGGTATGCGTCAGTTTCCTTGTTGACAACCTTTGTAACTCTGTGAACATGGATGCTTGTGATACCTAGATCCCTGAAATTATTACAATTATTATCAGGAGCTAGATTGAACATTTTGTCAATTTCTCCCAATGCCGATGAATCTTCTTAGCCAATATTACCAAGCTGGAGATTTCACCTACTCTTTTATAGTCCGACATAACGAATCGTTGCAAATATCCTGACAAATTTTAACTAATGCATTCCCGGCACCCGGAAGATATTCGACAAAATCCATGTTCCCACAGTGCTGCACCTTCAAGCTTAATTGCCACTGCAGTGTCTAGCCGAATGTAGTAACGAATGATTATTTGTGAACAAATATCCAATGCTCTATAATAAGGATGTAGATTGCTTCTGAACTATAAAAATGAGAAATATAACCGGGATTGAACCGTTCAAATAAAAAGTCAGCTTTAATTGAACTTTGTACTTCTCTAATTTTGTCTGCGATGAATAAAATTGATAACTTTATACTATTTTGTACTTTTTTTTCACCTCTAAGTTAATCCTTGCGTTGTCTATCCATTGTTTACCCAAAGCATTATTGGTGTCGATGGAATAGTAAATCCGCTGCAATATCTCATGACATGAAAACCCTGTTGATTTTCCACGGACGTTTTTACTCTCCCCAATCTGCTCTAGCATTAGAACAACTTCTTGAAATTTCCCCGACTCAATTATCAGGAGTAGAAAACTCAACCTGTACCTCTTTCATCTTTGCCAAGTAAATCTCTTCTCGGTAGTGGCCGATTCTCTGCCTAATCTCCTCGAGACGATCCTCAACCGACTTTGTGAACTCATTCGCATACTTGTTACACAGCATTTCGTAGAACATCGTTTTACTCCTGAGAAATTATTACCACATAATTACACTCGGTTAGAGATGAAGAAAAAAGCTCAAAAGAGAACATAATTTAAAGTATAATTTTCTCTTCGTGCTTTTGAGGAACTTATTCAAGGACAGAGGCTTAGGTTTAACAGAATTGGTATAGTTTTGTACAGCGCTTTTCTGCAAATAACAATATATTCGGAACGATTTTTGTGGTATTTTTATGATTGCAGTAATCTATATTGTTTATTTGAAATCTGTGAAATTTGGGTACTTGAAAAATCCCGTAACATAAGAGCGTTCTTCGTTACTTATGGGGCAATAATCCAGTTCTATTAATCCAGGGATATAATTGACGAGGAATTGTCGATAGTTGCATAAAGAAACGAGCGGTGATTTACCGTACATAGAATCGGCAAGGACAACTGACCGCAGGCTTGATATAAACGAAAGATTTTGAATATCCTAGATTTTGGGAAAATTAAACAAAATTATGTTAACATCTTCAATTTTCTTTCGACAAAGAAGGAACTGGTTATACCTTTAAATCGTACAAAGGATTCCCAGTCAAATTGATTAGAGATAAATAAGAATTTGGCCAAAAAGCGTTGCCAATTTTTTTTATCATATTATTCGCGATATGTAATTCTTGCAGCTTTGGCATTGTGTGGAAATTCTGAAAACATATGTGAGAGGGGCTGAATGTGTGAAACGGTTATTTACAACGATTTATACACGATATACGTTTTATATTAACCTGTAAGTGAAAAATTTTGTTTCCAGATAAGGACAAGAGTTTTAATTCAGGACTTTTAGACATATTCGGTACTTGGCTAATATCGTTTGAGTATAAATACAACGTCTCCAATTTAGTACACTCTTGCAGTTCGGATATATCCTAAGAATAAAGAATAATTAAGTTAAGAATAAATATAAATAGGTGGCGGTTTTAAGAAGTCAATTTACCTTGAGGAGTAGACATTCTATCACCCATAATTCTCTGAGATTAATGAGCTTGGATATTCCGCTCAAAGAAGTAATACTAGATTGTTTAATGACGACTAGGGTATCCAGATTTCGTTTCGTCGACGAAACTATGTCTTGAAAATATAGAACCTCCGGGGAAAATAAGCATAATTCGTTTTTACTCGTCGCCTTTGGTTCTGCTAGTATGAAATCTAACTCGACTTTGAGATTTTCTGATCTGTGAGCCTTTTTTTTATTGCTATTTGACCGTGGGTCCATATTTTAAGTAGTACAATACACAACTGTCACTCATCGCATGATAAGCTTCTGTTTCACTACCGCGAAAAAGTTTGATTCTGACACTGGCGTGAAGTTGCACCGACACAAAAAAGACAATGAATGCATCTTCACACCGGTCAGAATTAAACAATCGAGAATCTAACTATGAGGAATCGAAACAAGAATATCGATATCTAGATTAGAATTTTTGAAGCGAAATGAAAGCATAAATAAAGAGGTTATGTTTATCCTAATGCATTCAGCATTCTTTCGCTCCTATTTTTACACTCAATAATTTTCAGTTAGATTTCTAATTACAATTCTTCAAATGCAAAGAATGCAAAGTTGCTGCATACGGGGCTGCGACAGTTACAAACAAGCCACATCAAACAATATCGGCTACTTCAAGTACGTGTTTAGACGCATACCACAGATATTGAAAATCAAAATCAGATCCGATCGATAAATACGAGATCTTGAACTCGTCATAATTTCACACTAAAGCATATTTTCTCTTCAGATTTCCCCTGCACGACGTTTTTTTGCTCAAAAAATGGTTGGCACAAATAAATCGGGGAAATTGGAAGCCTTCTGAAACCAGTCAGATATGTAGTACGCATTTTAGAGAAGAGGATCTGGAACGAAGCGCCGATAAGAAACACCCTATTTTATTACCTGCCTCTATACCCACGATATTTCCTGTTAAAAAAGAGCCAAGAGCGAAGAGGAGGATCGAGGAAGAAGTAGTGGAGATAAAAGATGACGAATTGAGTGATTCGGATACAGAAATTGGCGGCTTAAAACCGCACAGAAATAGAGTATCTTTGTTGAAAAGAAATCCTAACGTATCGTCGATACGATTAAAATTGAAGGAAAAATCGGGGGTTGATTCAATGTCGACGAATACACTGATTAAATCAAACACCTCGAAGGGTGTGGGAATAGTTTCTCCTGATAGTTCAATCAGCCAGAATAAACCGTTCCTAAGAATTACTATAAATAAAAAACTCAATATCCCAACATCCTCTAAGGCGGTACCATTCGAAACTATATTCCTACCTTATCACGAGGAGAATGAAACACCCTCAGAGATTGTTAGAGTTGGAAATGAAATATGCGTCTCGAAAAATATTCAAGATCTTAGAGACGTTAGCAAAGATCAATCCAAACGGAATCTTAGACAGTCGAGTAATAAGATGAAACACAAAGTCAGTCGTTCTCAGAAAACCGTATATCAAGATCACATGTTAGTATGAAACTATCCTTTTCTATTTGGTAAATTGAGATTATAGTGTAAAACGAATCTATAGATGATTCAATGCGTCGAATGTTGAACTATGATCACTGATATATTGTGTTTTCCTCATTCAATAGATACAGCTGTCCACCGACGGTCAAGGCTCAATCTTTGAAATCTAAATCACGTCAGGAGAGTAACCAGCTGAGAAGAAGACTTGAAGAATTGCGGGAGAGGCGTAAAAGAGAACAATTGAAGATCGTGAGATTGCAAATGCACCTTGTTGAACTGGAGGAAAAGATGAAAGAAAATAACGAGGAAGAAATAGTGGTGCCCAATTTGGGAGGCGGGAGTAAACGGGCCGGTACTAAATCCAGTTGGTTAATACGGGAGAAGGAAGAGTATGAAAAATTGTTGAAAGACGTGAGAGAGATTAAGCTCAAAGTATTGAGGGAGAGACACAATGAAGAATTGCTTAAAATCAGGAGATTGCAGGTGCAGATGACTAATTTGAGGAAACAGATGAGAGAAAATGACGAGAAAGAAATTGCGCTTACTAATTTTAAGGAGAAGAATAAATCAGCCGCTTCCAGACCCGACTGGATGCAGAGGGAGGAAGAAGAATATGAAAAGCTGTTGCAAGATGTTAGGAGAATCAAGCAAAGCTACAAACTGCAAAAGGAAAAGAAACAAGATTCCGTTGAGTCAGATTCGACCGGAGTATTCAAATGTGAGAAAGTATTGAGCAACGAAGACTGCGTGCTGATTGAAACAATGCAAAAGAGCAGCAAGTTGATGGAAGAAATTGAAGTGGGGATTGAGCTGACTGATGATAACGACGAATATGGCGAAGTTATCGGAGAAATTGATGAAGATTCCATTGACATTGATATCAGCAAAGAGGTAATTATGCTAAATTTTAACGAGGAACTTCCAGACCCAGGGCTTCTTGACTCGTAAAAATGTTAATTGCATAATGGAAAGATGAGAGAATAAAATATGATACGACTCAATTCGTTTACGGTGTAAAACGCGACAAGATGTGTGGAAAAATCAAATAGGCAGCTTTTAGAAATTTTACTTTCTAAGTACTTCCTTGCTGAATTGATTTATTCATTTATAAGCAGCTATATAGTACGTTGAAAATGAATTTACGAAGATTCTAGAGTTTCTTTTTTTTGTTTTCATTTTTGTTTTTTTATTATATAGGTAATAATTTATTTTCATTTTATCCTATATGGATTAAAACATGATCTACTATTCCGTTTATTCAGTTAAATTTACTTTACTTCTGTAGGAAGACTTTGTGATAAAACTTTGTGAATAGTCTTTAATGTTATTTAGTTATTTGAAATAATTCACATCTCGCTGCAGTAACGGACCCAATTACATACCTACTTAGATATTACAATTATTAAAATATATTAACATCTACCCAAGGTTTCGAAAAATCTTCCCAATTTTTGAGGGAGGGAAAAATATCTATACGTATAATAACATAATTATATTATCTGTATTCACATATTATACCAATAATAACTTGAATGATTTTTTTTATACTCTGAAATTGCCTGTTTTTTTACTTTTACTCTAAAATCCGGAACATCTTCTCACCGATATATTATTATTCCCGTAATATATGATCATCCTTCCAGAATCCCAATGCTGATTGGCATGCCATAGATACATTTACACTCTCGCACCGATAATCCTATTCTTCATTGCCTGTTTTTTCGCTATTCGAATCGGTATCACTTTTTACTACTTCCAGTTTCGGCATTTCGATTTGTGGTAATTTATCCTCAGATTCTAATGCAACGTCGCCTTTATCAGATACTGTTTCCTTGGTCAATGAATCCGAAAACTGCGCCGTTATCGTTTCTTGAGTTAAAGCCGGATCCTTCGCAGCAAGTCTGATAGGCAATAGCGGAGCTAGAGGTTGAGTGATACTTTTATGATCCAAATACGTAACACCCTGAAACGATAAACGCAGTTTTGACAATCTTCCAATTCCAAATATTCTCGATTCAGCATAATTCCAACAATATTCATGCCCACCTCTTTCTGCAACTGGTTCACAGTGACTCCTAAGTGAGAGGAGACTTGACTAGGTGGAAAAATTGCGTGTATACAATACTGAACGTAAGGAACTAGCTGCTCGCTCAAAGATTCTGCGAATGTGATCATATTGTCTCTCTCGGCGGCTGTAAATGCCTGAAATATGATCGAGTCAATATTCACGAGAAGGTAAAGAGCCAACCAAATATTATCGATGAAGATTTCATCCGGATCACAGATCTGATAACTGTACAACGATTACCTGTTGTTCTTGCTTGTAGAATATAAGCATCGCCTTTGCTACACTTTGCAGGGAATCTTGCAGAAGACGTGTACAAGTATCGGCTAGCGCAACTGGGGCACACAGCCTCAGTTCATTGAAAGCTGATATTAATCCGTTGCAATATTCAGCCAAGGGAAAGAATTCGACTAATTGTTCGGGCGGATTTTCCTGTAAAAGAAATTTAAATCTGATTTTCATTCTCGGAATGAAAAAATTCTATTGGATATAAATGAATTTTTCTTTCTTACCGAACGTCCCGAATTTTCATTCTTCACGTCTGTTCTTTGCAATTTATTTATCAATGTGAACGTCTCCATGTCTTTTTCAAACTTTCTTGTCGTTCTATGCGTCGTAGTTTCGAACTTGTTCCCAATTTCGCATATGAAAATGTGCGACATTCTAGCCGTGAAATCAGCGCCTACTCTGCTGAATGATAAACCGAAATATGTGCATTGTCCAAGAACGGAATCTATCGAAGTCACGCCGGGTAAGTCTTGCTCAAGTGTTGTCAGAAATTGATATATCTGAAAGTGGAAAAGCATCGTATAAGCAAATTTGATTAGAAAATGAAATTGGAACTTTTCTAACAGGTATAAATCCAAAATTGGCTCGAGATTCTCTCAGACCGAATCGATATTCAATCTGAAGAACAATTTTATGATGAAATAGGATACCAAATTTCCAATAAATCACCTTCTCCTCTAGCCAATGATGAAATATTGCAGATTCATTGATAACAATGTCTCGAGATGAGGTCAAGTGTTCATCGTCATTAAAAATAGCTCTGTACTGAGTTATTATGTTGAATAAATGTATCCTTGATAACTCTATGGTCTTAGTCAAGTGTTGGTTAGCTGAAATCGAAAGTAAGATACATATATTCTCGTTAAAATGTAATCAAAACAGCCAAGGTATTACGCGAATGGATTTATCGATGCTTACGATCTTCTCTAGAAATTGTATTGAGTAAACCTTGCAGCCAGCTGTCTCTAGCTTGAAGAAATTTAACTCTAAGTTCAGGTTCTGTGAACGCATCCATCGATCGCAGCAATCCTACGAGTTGTAGACACCTTGGAAGCGGCAGATCTCCTCTGAGTGAGCCAACAACTTGACTCACCATCCCAGACCAGCTATTCTCAATCTCTGCCACAATAGACTTGAAAAAAAAAATGCATACAGATTGCTGTAATAAATTCAAAGAATAATTTCGAGTCGAGAAAGCAATCGCTTACACTAATTATGGGAATGTCTCCATGTTTAGCACCCAATTGTCTTGCATACTGTGACAACTCCAAGGCCTCATTGTACTGATTACTTCTCAAACATGACTCCATCAATTGAGGCATTTCCAGTATCTCTAGCAGTTCTGCATTCCGAGTTAACGTCAAACCGTTCAATCGACGATGAGTATTGATGTCTTTTGAAGCATCGCAAAAGGACTGACATCGTTCGCCAAACTCTGGTAACTTGTCGACGAGATTATCCAAGTGTTTTTCAGTCTCGTTGAACTTTAGAAAAATATAAAATACAACCATATTACTGATCGATTATAAATCGACAAAGTTTCATAAGAAATTGGCAAGTATACTATAGATCGGAATGATACTAAACGATCTTAATGCTTAGGATTTCTGGGGATAATTTAGGCAGAAATTTTCTATTATCACCTGTTTGAATATTTCTCTCGAGCTTTCGGCAGTCCTAATGAATGTCTTGTAGTTAGAGAAAGCTAATTCTTGAGTCTGCAGTATTACGGAATTCTTATCGTCAGTCAAACGCTCGGGTTCTTTATCTAAAATGATATTTGACACGTTTTTACGTTTTGGTTAATCCGAATTGTAGAAATGGACAAAGGTGATAATTGATTACTGGTCAAATTTCATAATTATTGATTACTGGTCAATTTTCGCAAGTCCTAACTGTACAACTTACTCAATTGTTCGACGTCGAATCCTCCCAACTTCGACAAGTATTGATAAAAGTCGGGATTATCTTTCCAAGATTCTGCAAGCAAAATGAAAAAAAATGGTAGATATGTAATGAGTTCTAATTGACTTTACTAATAAATAAACAGAAACGTCTGTTACACGAGGGACTCCGCAGGGTTTTTCAACAAAACCTACGGAGTTCCCCCTTGATATATTCTTTATGTATCGGTAACTGTGTAAATTATTCTGATTCTGATTTTTTACACAAACATCTGAGGATTGATAATAATAATTAATTGACGTATAGGAATAACAATACACCGAAAATGCCACGCGGAATATGATTAAACTGATCATAACCTAAACTAACCCGGTAATCCGTCCGGAAACACCAGATCTATAACCTTCTCGGTCTCTATATCCATTTTTAATAGATTTCAAACATCACTTTATCGCAATACGAGCAGTTTATCACAAGTTTATATAACTATGGTCCAATATTTAACACCGAAATTTCCCGAGAGAGATCTGATGTGACAGGTGACCGTCCGCCATGACACCGCTACATGTTCGACATGTCTAATTTGATATTTCGATCTGTCGATAGCTCGAAGTTGCTACACCGATTTTGGCGCGAACCAAAGGACAATGCGATACGAGTGACAGGTGTATAGATATGCAGAATTTTGCCGCGAAATATCCACTCGAGAAATAATACAATCGCGATGCAGTTTATTATAAATCAGTGATAATAATATCGAGGCGTTTATTAAGCCTGTTATAATAGTTCTATGTTTAGATATTTCGGGTTATTGGATAAGTGAGTTTATTAAGCCCGTCATGAACACCGGTAGCAGTAAATCTCGGAAGAAGGTTAGCCACGCACTATAATCCATAATCTTATCATCTCGACGATGTAGTAACAATTGATTGTTACAATGATGATAATTCCTATTGAAATTGAAAATTTTCATTATCCACCGTTTCAGACGAGTCCTAAAACCCCCGGGAAGGGACAACAAACTCTGTTATCTTGTCTGTCAAAACGTAGCCCGAGCTCGAGCGAAAATTCGGCACCGAAAGACTTGTCTAGACTTGTTTCCGAAGGTCACACGTCTGTATCACAGGTCTGCAAAGAGACGGGAAAAAAACGTAAACTGAGTCAAATTATTGGGGAAAGAAAAAATGCCAATTCTTCGAAGTGCAGAAAAACGTCCGTTGCCGGTCCAAGTGAGATCGAAGATCCTTCGGAGGAGCTAAAATCGAGCCACAAACGAAACTCCGAATGCTTTTTGAACAGCGATAATAATCCGCCATCAAAATCCAAGATTATCACCGGAAGTGAAAGGAGGGAATTATCGGAGAATATAAAACTAGAAAGCGGTCTTAATTTGAGAGACAATTCTTCCGACGAGCAAATATTGAGGATGAAAAATTTACCCGAAGTAAAAGAATCCAGCCCCAAAGATAAAAAGAAGAAAAAATTATCCCCGCTTCAAACTGTCCCCCAAAATGTACGGTTTGCTTCGTTTAAAAAAGAGGCCGGTATTATAGAAGAGAGAAAAAAGATGAGGAAAAAATTAGATGACGAAATAATCCGGAGCAAAAATAAAACTGAAAATGCCAAAGAAGATGCGACTGGCTTTGAGGATGATGATTTTTTGTTCCAAGCATTCGACGCTCCTTTTGAGTCTGATAAAATGAGCAAAAATAATTGCGCTGACTCGCAGTCAAATCGCACCGCTATGATCGATGATTTTGATGATATATTCAGCGAAGATTGGGACGGATCTACCGAAGCTCAAGTCGATTTGAACACTCCGCAACGTTGTAGAGTCTCCAACATCAGCAGAGATAAATTTTTGAATTTAATCGTCGACGTTGTACATGTCGATTCTCAGATCCCTGTCACTGTTACATTCATGGGATTTTGGTACGCTGCAGTTTCGCATCTATTTATGACTGAGAACTAAAGTAGCTTTGAATGGTTGTTTGCTTTCTTGTTTCAAATAAACGAGCACTGATTTACCTTCTCTTTTTCGATTAACAAGTTTCTGCTATCAGGAAAGAAGCCAGGCTTGAACCAGGGGACTTTGTCAACATTCAAGCTACCAGACAATCCGGCTCTTGGATCGTCGACAATAACGGTGGCTTCGTGATAGAACAACCGGATTTCTTAGTCTCCGGAACATCGGTCGTTGGAGCATTGTTCTGCGCGAGACGCGGAGTTCTTAGCGATAGATTCAAGGGAATTGAGTCTGTGACAGATTGCAAACAGGGTGCCTCCGTCATGGTGATCGGAAGTCTAGTTCACGAATTACTACAGGAGGTACAATTGTCTCTTATCTAGTATTTGGACGATTTATTGAATACTAAACTGTTATATCCGCTTTAGGTTCTGAAGAAAAAGATTTACACAAAGCCGGGTATCGCTAGGCTGCTTAAAAACATATTGGAGTCACAAGAGACTGCGAATATTCTCTATTCTGCTTCTATGTCGACAGAGATTTGTCGGAAAGAAATGACTCCGTTTGTGCCCAAGATATTTCACTTTATAGAGCGATACGTAAAAGGTGACTAGAGTCATTCATTGTTATTCCGAGATGCGGCTGGATTGGAAACTATCCTTTATAAACACGGAGTTTCAATAATAAGACCTAATATCTTGCCTCTGATAATGTAGATAAAACGTCTCAGCCCAAGGATGAAAACTTCAATGGAAAAATCGAAGTCATTCGGGATATCGAAGAGAACTTTTGGGTTCCGCAGCTAGGTATCAAGGGAAAGGTTGATGTCAGCGTTGAAGTAAGGGATAATTCGAGATCCAGACTTATGCCTCTCGAATTGAAGACTGGCCGTGCGAGTTTCTCCCTGGAACATAGAGGTCAAGTTATTCTGTACACAATGATGATGGCAATAACAGGGCAGGATGTGGAAGCCGGCCTGTTGTTATATCTCAGGTAGCCGATGAGAAAGTAGTAGAAAACTTACTTCAATTGCATTATCTAGGCTGAAAAATGATGGAAAGTTGTTGGCAAGATTTGAAGCAATGAATGAATTAAAATGAAGCAATTATTTATTTTCATTTCACTTTTCACAGAGAAAACATCATGCGTGAGATCAAAGTCGGTCATCCCGAGCGAAGAGATCTGATTCTACTGAGAAACAATCTGGCCTATTATCTCACACGCAAGCCGGAGATAACAAGTCAAGGAGATTCTGGGCTGGATTCAGAATCCCAAATAGAATCGATGGAATTACCGGAGCCAATCAACCACCGGGCTTGTCAAAATTGCCCTTACAGTACCTTGTGCTGTGCTTACCTCAAGGATGATAGAAACACCAAACTGAATGATCGGCATCCGCTTACTCCCATGATACAAGAATTGAATATTTACCTAAAACCTGAACATATCGACTATGTAAAGAAATGGGTAAAGATGCTGCAAATCGAAGAGGCTGATCAAGCCAATGCAGCACGGCCGTTGAAATTCATATGGACCGTACCGCCGCTACAAAGGTATTGCATTTCGTCGTTACGAGAAGTGGAAAATAGTTGTTTTTATAAAATATGCTTACGGAGATACTTTGCATTGATTACTTCAGAAGTTCAGTATCTAGAATAGTTTTTTCTTGAGATTTAAGCTCGCAGTATTATGCTCAGAATCCAAGGCTGTTTCTTGCAGGGAGAAAAAGGGAAAATGCATATGCAATCTGAAAATAATTGGCGAAGTTACCGAAGTATCAAGCCGTTATCGTCACACCTTTGCCCGTGTTGATTTGAAAGACAAGGAACTCATCGACGATTTGACAAAGTCTGGATTCAGTGAGATGGAATACGCTATCGTCAGCACCGATTCAAAATTTAACGTCTCCGCTGGTCCTATAATAGAATTGTCGAAAGAATTTGTAACCGTGTTATTGGAAAGGTTTGTAATTTTCATCAAAAATTACGAAAGATCGACCAAAACTCTGATCGAATATAAGTATTACAAAAATGTGTATAAACTGCTTGCAGAAATCTGTTGGAAAAAAAGCCAAGCGAAATATTTCACCTAGACGGACATACCACGCAGAGTATCTTGATTATGAATCTTTCAAACATTGGATACTTGCTGGATGATAATACAGTGACTGAAAAAATGAGAAAAATTGTTATAGAAAGGTTCGGTCAAGCCCATCAAATATTTTACACAGTTGAATCTCGTTTCCCAATCAGAGGCCTGACTCGATAAAAATATGTTATTTTTTTCCAGGGTACCGGCGACGTTTAAGAAACTTGATCGCTCCGTGACAGCAGCTGCTGTCCAAGTTTTAAAATCGTTGAATAAAACTCAGCAGAGAGCAGCGCTGAAGGTTCTTACAGCGAACGATTACTTGCTGATAAAAGGAATGCCAGGATCGGGCAAAACGCTGACACTAGTTGCCATAATTGAGCTATTGGTTAAATTGGGAAAATCTGTACTACTCACCGCCCATACACACTCCGCCGTCGATAACGTCCTCTTGAAATTGATGAAAACTGGTGTGGACTTTGTGCGATTAGGGGCGACGAACAGGATGCATCCATCTCTCTTGTCTAAAAGCGAAGCCGTCCTCACGCAAGAATGCTATTCACCTGAAAGCTTGGAGGCAGCATACAGCAGTAAAGTATGCGTCTAAAGCCTGGAGTGTTTTCTTTACAGTTTTCAAAAACTGTAAAAAAACTGAGTCACTAAAATCTTTTCTCATATGAATCTGAATTTCATCTGAATTTAATCCCCGATTGAATTACTCCTTCCTGCAGAATGTGGTGTGTGTAACGTGCCTTGGAGCCAATCATTCGCTATTGGCAAGACGAATGTTTGATGTATGCCTGGTAGACGAAAGTACGCAAGTCTTGCAGTCCTCGGTTCTCCGGCCTCTTTACAGTGCATCAAAATTCGTTCTAATTGGAGATCCCGATCAGTTGCCTCCGGTAGTGAAAAGCAACGCAGCTAGGTATGCATTCCGGAATTATTGTCGTGTACGCTGCTTGCCAAGGCCTAAAATTGACATATCATATCTCTGTGTATTTTTCAGAGAGTTTGGGATGGATCAATCCCTCTTTGAAAGATTGGATACTGAGAATAACACGATTACTCTCACATCGCAGTACAGGATGAACCGGAGAATCATGTCTGTGGCAAACCAAGTCACCTACAAAGGTCGGTTGACCGTTGGTGCAGATGAAATTGGCAATGCGACCCTCGATATTCCCGATAAATCAGTACGTGTGAGGCTTCTTAGCCTTCTATCTACAAGGCGCAAATCCATTTACAGAAGCTTATTCATTTAGCTAAATTCTTGCATAACAAGCCACCGCAAAATACCAGCATACACATATTATTAAACAAGGCTTCTTAAATGGTTTTTATTCCCGATAACCAGGCGCTGAATTCATCCCAGCAATGGGTTCAAGCTACTCTATCGACAGATATAGATGATTCTGTCGTCGTACTTGATACTGGTGACAAGTATAACGTATTAAAAGATGACACAGGCTCAGAGAATGACGATTATCACGCAGACAGAAAATGTTCGAACTTGTGCGAAGCTGCTGTTATTCTTCACCTAATTAATGCACTTTGCCAGGTAGAAATGAGCAATGGAAACATATCATGACTCTTTCAATACATGTGGCAAGTAAATGTTTCATTATTTTTTCAGACAGGTGTTATAGCTGAGAAAATTGGTATAATAGCTCCGTACAGAGAGCAAGTAAACCTTCTGAGGACCATTGTTAAGCAAGATGTGGAAGTGAACACGGTAGATCAGTACCAGGGCCGTGATAAAGAGATTATTCTCTACTCAGGGACGAGGTCTGGTTTCTTGAAGAGTGACGCCGATGGAGTTAGTATCTTATATACGGTAGATTTATTTTCAATTTAGTAATGTTAACTTATTGGCTCATGAGAAATTTCTTTTTTTTTTCAGGAATTCCACATCTTGGATGATCATCGAAGACTCACAGTCGCAATCACCAGAGCTAAGCACAAGTTAATCGTTATTGGCGATGTAAAAACTCTGAAGCAATTCGTACCGTTTGAAAAATTATTTAAACAAATTAGAAGCAAAGATTTAATAGTATTGAAAAATGGTCGTGCCGATTTCATGTGGGAAGAACTTCTCTCCGATGTTAAAGGCTAGTTAACATATATATATTAGTTAAGTTATTACTATACATATTGTCGTTCGTTTTACAACACTTTTTACCAATTCTTTTTCTTTTTTCTTTTTTGTCATTTTTAAATGTCTTATGGATCAAACTATTTGTATTCTATTTCTTTATCTTTTTTTCTTCTCTTCTTCGTGCAGCTATGTCGGTCTTTATTTATTCGTGTACTGTACTCCAATTGAATGTTTATGTGTCAAAATTTTTCGTATTCAGCGTAACTCGATTTTACATTTGATTGTATGTATATATACACCAATGACTGCCATTAGAGTAATAATAATTCTACCATTTTTGATTATGCAAAATAATTTATAAAAGAAAATTGTCAAATGATATATAAAGTGATTGAACCACAGAAGTCACGAGTAATAAATCTAATGTTATTTAAATACAATTAGAGATGTAACTATTTCTTCCCATTTTCCATCCACAAATCTAGCTACAAATTTCCAATAAGAATGTTTATTCTTTATATTAGAAACTAACAGCTAGGTTTTATACGTAATGACTGATAACAATGATGAAACTTTGTTTAAAAGTTTATTTTTACATTTCTTAGACCTAAGAGAAAAAAAAAAACAACAAAAAAAATTAATATCTTCAATGATTTTTGCAACTCCCATTTTGGTATAAACAATAAGTATAAAGAATACAAGAAATGAGACAATAATATAATTCTACAGCATTTGAAAAAAAAAAGATAGAAAAACAAAAAAACAAAAAAATAACAAAAACCTTTGAGAATGTATAACCTGATGAATTACAGTTGAAACACGGATATATATCTATTTTTTATACACTGTTTATAACTGATTAGTAATGATTTTATCATTATTCACTTATAATTGGAATTAGTGTTGATCGAAAGAA
Source organism: Rhogogaster chlorosoma (assembly GCA_944452935.1). Taxonomy (NCBI): domain Eukaryota; kingdom Metazoa; phylum Arthropoda; class Insecta; order Hymenoptera; family Tenthredinidae; genus Rhogogaster; species Rhogogaster chlorosoma. Next base: position 25,413,373 of record OX101797.1, read on the forward strand.
AGATGGGGAAAAAAAAGTTAAATTATTTTTTCAATTGATTCTTGTAGAAGCAACAAAATTTTGCCCTGTTAGCTGACTAGCGTAGCATTAATTAAATTAAGCCTGGCTCATAGATCGTTGGACGTATGACCCTGCCTCCCATAGTGAATATGCACATAGAAACAGCACTATTTTTTTTTTTTTTTTTCGTTTTTCTTTTTTCTTTGTACTTTACATTAAGGGCTATTTTGTTAGCCACTGAAATTATTATGCAAACTGATATTCACATAGCAATCATCAATTTAAAATCATTTTCACTCTAGCATAACTTATTCAGGCAAATAGACGAGGACCCTTTATCTGTGATGAAAAGAATAAAAAACAATGACTCGCGGTATCTGTGCATCTTATATTAATCATAATTGAAACCGAAACGTTTTTGAAAATCTAGAGCTTTATAAGTTCAGAATTTCAATCTAGCTCTGCTGAAAGTCGCTATAAAACTGTATTATTGTTTTCCTGGGATTTCTTCGATCATACAAGTACAATGAATCTTTATTCTGAGCTTTGAGTTCACTAAATTAAGCTTCTGAAGTAATGACTGCCAGTTTTATTGAACAATTAGATTTTCGTTCTTGTATAACTGTTTGAAGATTGAACTCATTCCTGGTAAAGTTTAACAATAATTGTCGTACACTTTCAATCTTTGTTCTCATTGATTTAAAATAATCACATAACTCGTAGCTCATTATATCTTATAATGTATGTTCACTTTTCTTTTCCTCATACTGTTTATTGTATAGTTGGAAAAAGTAAAAAAAAAAAAAAAAGAGTTGAGACAAAGAAGTACAGCAAACATATGATATAGACGACGAGTGACTTTTTACTTCTCTTATTAATTTCTTATCGAATAAAGCAATTTGGCTTTCAGACTTACTAGAATTTCAAGAGCATAAATTCAGTGTAAATAAATTCTCTATACATCGAAGCAATTGAATTCTTGGATCAATATCCGTCCAAGAATCCGTGAAAGCACATTATTCAGAAATTTGGCACAAAGGTATATTCATAATACAAAACGTATAATGTAGCCAATTATCAATATTGTTCATGATATGAAATCGATGTATGCTTTCCGGAGGCTTTTTGTTCCAGCAGAATTATACCTCGTAATATTATTATTATTATAATGATAATCTTTTCTCCTATTGTCAGTGATCAACAATGGTAAAATGGGTATTGATTTCAATGGCTACCAAAACTGCCCTCAGTAGCTACAATTGAGTAATATACAATATTTATTATTTTAATTTATAATGTTATTAAAAGTTCTCCATCTTATCAATATTATTATGATTTGCATATTTTTTTTCTTTCTTTTTTTTTTTCTTTTTTCTTCTGTTTTTTTCTCCTTTCACCTTTCTTCTTCTTTATTCTTTTTTCTTTAAATCGATTAACCAATACTGTACGATGGGATTTCAGCCCTGGAGCTGACAATATCCTGGTTTCCTTTCAAAGAGCCAAGTCTAGGTATCAATTAGGACAGGAATCGGGCAAACAGGCATCTCGGTGAGTTAGGCTAATCGATGTTATTCCGCCGAAGCTGATTCCCGCCTCTTTTCTGCATGCTTTTTTGTAAACTCTTCGGCATTTTTTAAGAACTTTCTTCTATCTTTAGAAAATTCTTCGGCTAAATCTGCTCTCAACGGATGCTCAGGTTCAGGATCATTCACCAATGCAATCAACGCTTGAATTACTAAAGAAATTTAAACAAAATAACGACAAAAAGATTAATAAGTCTTAATGAGTTTTTGAATTTCGCATATGTTTATATGATTGTAGAATTCTCAAGACTCTTACCTTGATCAGTCTTTGTGGCAGGCTTCCAATTTTCGGCACTTATAATCGCCAAACACACCTGACCCTTCTCATCAATGTTAGGATGGTATATTTTTGTTTTGAAGTTTATTCTTGGTGGCTTAAACGGGTATTCTGCAGGAAAATTTATTTCAATACGAAAGGCACCTTTGTTGTATGGAGGATCATCCTGAAATTGAAATTAAATAACATTATTTCTATCCGATTAAGGCGTCCTTTTCCTGAAATAAATTTTCGCGATAGAAATGTTTAGATTTACAAATGATGAATTTATCAATTTCTCAGTAAAAAAAAAAAAGAAAAACTCAATAGAGCTTAAAGGATATCACAAAAGTGTATAGTTCCATTGTGCTAATGGAAAAAGACTAAGTGTTAAGCAGTGGATAAAATCCTGCACATAGTTAATTCAGAATTTACCCCGATTCTTAGAAAGTTGCGAAACGAATTATTATCTATGGAAATTGAATGAATCTTAGGAAGAATCTGTTGACTCAAACGAAGGGAATTTTTCATGTAGAATGTAGCGAGTAAAGTATTTCTAATCAGGCTATTATCTTGTCCACTTGTATAATATATATGTGTGACGTAAAGTGATCTGAATTGGATCTCCGAAAAGTCGTTTTTTGATATTAAAAATTCGCTAATGAATACAGTTTATTTAGAATGTCTAATAAAATTTCAATCCCTCCTGGATAAATTCTATATAAAAATGATGACGTGATTATGACCTCCGTTTGTATTCGTTGATACTATGAGATCTGAATAGCTATTCATCAGGTAGGTATGTGAAGTTTGTTAATAGACAATTGATGAATCATGTACAGGTTAATAATATGAGTCTGCAATTAGCAAAGTCTCGGCAAATAAGTTAGGTTATGTTTGGTATTAATCGTAAATATAACACACCGGTAAGATGAGACCCTGCCAAGTGAGAATATTAGCCTCGTCTACTTGGATGTTGGTAAAGTTTCTCATGGCTGACGCCCTCAAGTCACTTAGTTCCTGGAAGAAAAAAAAATAACATTCGAAACGTGCCGATAAGTGGTGAGAAAACAAAAATAAAATAGAAATGAGCAATCACGTATATTGGGGAGTCGAGTAAGTGTTAAGGAAATGATTTAAACAAAGGCGAGGATTTGTATCGATGAAAATGAAGGGATAAATCAAATGAACCAGTTTGTATAATGAGGAAAATTGCGAAAGTTAAGAGGTCGACGAAAATGGTGATTTTTTAATTACGAATACGAAAATTAACCTCTGCGTAAAGTTATGCTTGATATATACCGCGGATGTATTTTTAGGTTATAGAAATGATTTTCATACGTAAATGAATGTCGTAAGGTTGAATAATCGAAAAATGTCAAAATTACCTTCTGCAGCCTCCGTGTAGCTGCCATTTTGAATATAACAAATTTCACTAAACTGGCTAGGCGGAAGTGGTCAGGCTGGAGAACCGCCTCGGGACCATAAAGACTCCCGCTGAGTGGTTGGTACCGAATCCAAGCGAATGGCCCTGCAACAAATTTTCCGCAATGCGCGCGAACACGGCTTTTGTCAAGGTCATAATGTACACTGCGATCAACGCATTATGTTTTGCTGTCAAGGGCGCGGTTGTAAATAAATAAATAATTTAAACCCTGAAATCTCTATTTTATATTCACGATTTTATCCAACCTGAATTATTCTATTTATTATTTCCATCCGGGGATGTTTCAGTTACATTTCTTCAATCGTTTTTCGAAATTCATTTGAGAACATTAGAAATAGGAATATTTCACGTTGCATTTTTGGTACAACAAAAAATCCGATTTCGCGCGAGATTTCAAATCTTTGAGCTATCAAGACAGAATTCAATTTCATTACAAATGTTTGAAAAAGCATTCATTGAAATCTTTATTTATTTATTCTTTCAATTATGATTATTAAATCGATGTTAAGTAAACGAAATTTTCTTATCTTTCTATATTTATATCATATGCTGTTATAGGCTTATTATTGATGAAATAAATATGTATTATAAAATATAAAGTATATTTATTGTTTATTAATATTAACATTACAACTACATAGGGTAATGGGGGGAAATTTTTGTAACAGCTGCGTTAACGATAAAACTGATGATGCAATATGCCAATACTGTATACCTATAAAATAATAGATACAAATCTGTGTGCACATGCAATTCAAACATTTGTAAATCATTAGATTATTATTATTATTTACGCGTTATAAACCAATATATATGTATAAATTTATCTGTCAACATTAAATTGATAACAATAACGCCGTTTTCTTCTTCATCATTCGTTCATTCATAATCCTTCCCTTTTTCTTACGATCATATATAGTTACCAATGGGAATCAAAATTGAAGATTTTGTTTTCTTTCTAATTTTTATCTAAAAAAATCAGAGCACAAAAGTATTGCATTAAATTCAAAGAGGTCTTTCTTAATGACAGACCGCTAATATTTTCAAACAACTCGTATTTCCGCTGTATTTTATAAATTTTCTTCACCAAACATTATCATGGGTGTTTCACAGTAGATCCAATTAAAAAACTTATACTTGAAGTACATATTATAGAAAGTATAATATTGATGTTAAAACAGTAATAAAAGTCTATTTTTATTTCTAAGTTAAAACTACCCATGTCAATGTATCATTGCCTTATAATTCAGTACAGTTGTATAGCAGTGGTTGAAGATTAACAATAAAAGATGTTCCTCGTTTGATCGGTTACTTAAAACACTTCATTAGTTAAAAATGAATACTGCAACCGAGGGAGTTGACGGTCTCTATTCATGTTTTTATCGGCCACATAAATAACTCGAGCGATTAGCAAGAAGATGATGAATAAAAGATGCAAATAATATGGTGATAAGTTACACCTGTTGTCATTGTAAAAATATAGGTAGTAATAATAATTATTGTTGTATATATAGGCAGTAAAAACCAGCATCGTTTAAAACGTGTAGCTTGTAAGTTCAAGGAACTGCTGATGATATATATGTACATCCTTTGATTTACTTAAAAAGAATAATAATTTGAGACTAAGTAAATCCAAGGTGTTAAACGAAATCAGATGTAATAGTGTCATAAATCGTAAATGTCGGTAACTATTCTATGTATATTGTCTCCGTACGAGATAAAATACCTTTTAGAATTATCACGAAATATCATAGCCTCATGTAGAATGAAATTGATATCATTCTGTGTCAGCATTTGTTCAAAGTTTTGATCTTCAGGTGATTATCTTTAATTTTCGAATTTTAAGCAGTAAACAGAAATTGTATATTCGTTGATTTTTAAATCTGAGGTAATTTTGTTCAATTTCTTAAATCAATATTTTAACTACCTGATTCCTGTTCGAAATTCATACATAGACTTATGAAACTATTACACCCACTCTAACAACACTAGCGAGAATACATAGTATAGAGGCTAATTAATCTTATTGAACTTAAAAAGAAGTTGACTGTAAAAAAATTCTAATAAAATGTAAACGTAAATTAAAGAAAGAGAAAAAAAAAAAAAAATGGCGAAAAAATACATATGCCACAGCCTGAAGTGTTTACGTGATACGGTTTTGCCTTATCAATCTTACGTTAATAGGCAACATTATAATATAGGTAATAATTATTGTATACGGTTTCCTAAAAATCACATGATTAGATGAACAGTAGTAAGTGAATTAGAGTTTATTAAACTTTGTCAAGATCAATCACCCTTTCTTTTCTTCAAGATATTATTGAAAAAATGTTCGTTTAGTGAAATAAATAGATTTTCTCTTGTATATGAAAAATAATTTTTTTTTAATTTTTTTCCTTTTTTTTGTAAATACGAGACAAAAATTATAATAAAAATTTTTCTTAAAGTGATAATGCCAACAGGTGAATTTACGCGGATAACTTTTACTAATTAATAAAACTGTATTCACCATAATTGGCTGTTGTCAGATACTGATAACAATATAATTCATAACTTTCACAGGAGTATCGTTACATCTAGAAAATACTCCCCGCTTATCTTAGTTAGCTACACGTAATAGTATACAGTTTAAGAAATCTGAATATTAGGCTTGCGTACGAGCTAGAAAGGCACATATGATTATTGTATATAATTCAGTAAGACCTGACGTGAATTTCCTGAATCTATAGAAAACTTGTATAATCCTATCTTATTCGAAACTCAACTTTTCCTTCCCTCATCAAATTTCTATCTAAAGCTCTTCAAAGAATGCAACTCGAGCTTTGGTAGATCCAGATTTAACTTTCTTTAGTGTGCTATATTTATTTTCACCAAGTCGGACCTGTTCCTCGTGTAGCTGGTCCAACTCGCACTGTTTCTCCCCAACTTTCATTACCTCAATCTCGGATCGCAATTCACGTAATTGTTCCTGAAGGTGTTTACTCTTCTCCCAGTAGTCAACCCTCTCTTTCTCTATCTCAAGAGACAACTGATCTACGTCTCCATCGGCTATCAGATCATAAGAGGTCAGGTCAGCCGGAAGGGGATCCGCGTCTAATTGAAGAGTCTGTAGATCGGCCTGGAGTTCAGACGGTAATACTTGAGTCGATGGGAATAGATTTGGTACAGGCTGAAAGAACAAAGTCAGCTTTAGTCAATAGTTATCAATTGTTGGACACACATAAGCGCATAAAAGACCTACCGTGATGGATGCAGTGTAGGCATTTCTGCTCAAGAAATCTAGCAGTTTTTCTTTAGCCTCTTTCTCGGCGATTCTAGCTCTCAGTAGCTCGTCTTTGAGTTTCTCAGCTTCGGCGGCTCGCCGTTCAGATTCCTGAACCAGTCTTTCGGTAAGCAGTTCAGCCTCGCGAGTCTTTCTCTCAAGGTGAACCTTTTCCTCTTCTGTTTTCATATTGTTCAATCTTATGCGAGTAATCTCTTGTTCGGCTTCGGACGCTTTCTGACTCAAAAGCATAGCTTCCTCTTCAGCGACCCGGCTCTTCTCAGCAAGCAGATCTGCCGTCTCTTCAGATCTTCTCTGCAGGGATTAATCTCACGTTTAGGCAATAATTAACAGCCGAATGATCGAAGGAAGAGTAAAATCTCACCAGTGCTTCGTTAGCAAGTCTTATTTCCTCCTGATACTGCAGAAGCCGCTGTTCCATAGCTGCTTTTTCTCTTTCCGCTGCTTCTCTCAGCTGTTTTTCTCTCGCGAGTTTATTTCTCTCTATCTGTCTCCTGGGTGTAAAATAATAAACAATGAAAACAAGGACAATAGGAACGGTAATAATTTAGTAGAAAGATTAATGCAACCAAAGAACACAATATACCAATTGTGTTAGCGGACCTGTTAGGGAGTAGAACACACTCGTTAAGCGTTATGCAACAGCGCTCTATGTAATTAAATCATTCCTCAGATAAATATTATCCCGTTTAGAACGAATGATGCAAAAAACATATAGGAAGCGTGAAATATTAACGGCTTCGTCGTTATTATTACCTAGATTTTTCTTCCTTGGCCTGGGCCTTCATCTGTTGCACCTCCATTGAGTCTGGTTTCCGACGTCGCATGAATAGGTCGTGGTTGCCGATGCACAAGTCCAAAATCTTAACAAATAAGAACCGTGCGGCTTTTTCACTACAATGCTCGTCGACCCCTATAGCTACCAAGCCCTTCACCCAGGTGCCAACATGTGACTGTTTTTTTACCAGTTTATTCATGCGAACTTTCTGCGAAAAGAAGACAAAGTTCGGCGACGACTTCTCCACTGGTTTGATAACAAACTTCTTGTCGTCGAAACTGATGTGACGAATCTCTGACCAAGTAAACGTCGTTTTAGGCGCCAGCTTGTTCTCCTTCTCGTAGATATTCAGACCCAGCGCTGTGACTCCTAGCCATAAGTCTGTTTCCTTTTTGTTCTAAAATTCAGGAAGTTCACCCGTATCCAATCATCCAAAGGTCAAGAGTACCCTCCATATTTCCACAACTTTGAACAACACTACTCACGCTAATGGGGAAATAATTAACTCCGTACATATCGAGGTCCTGGGCAATCTTCAGATACTCCATTTCAGCCTCGTCTCGAGACATACCACGGTGATCGTTGTACCAAATCTTAATCCGATCTTCCCACATCTCAGGAGTCATTTGGTACTGGTCTATCACTCGTTGAGGGAGTAGATCCTCGCTGGCTAACATTCCTGGCCGATAAGATACCTCGTCGTAATCACCGTACTAAATTTCATGAAATAAACCAACACATTGATTACAAGTATTTCCACTAATCACATGAGTTTCCAGGATTCTAAGGTCGAACTTTTTCACATATCGTTTTTAAATTTCTTAAAGAGAACAGATTAAGCCTGGGTAAAAATTTTGACCATATCTCAAGTTTGAGCTACAGAAAACAAATCTATGACTTTAAATGCGTGAACTGTGAATTGGAAACATAAATTTCGGACAATCTGTGTTTATTTTTCAATTCTAGATAAATGCTAACATTTTCTAGTACAGTAGAGACTGGTGTTTGAAATGTCTATTACCTTCGCTTGTACGGCGTAAGATGCTAGGAGTACAGAGGCTTCGGGTGGGCAATAAATATCCATGGAAAGAATGGCTTGTTTAACTTGTAAAAAGAACAAGTGCTGGGTGACTTCTTGGACAAGTTCTTCGGCTACATCTTCAGGGTAGAATTTAGCAAGGAACATAAACGGGGTTGTTGGTTGTTGTGAAATTCCTTGATCCTGGACTAGAATTTGATTATATTCAAATATTGTAGATTATAGTTGAACAGATTATTACCTTTGTGAAATTAGCTTACCTTTCTTGTCCAGTTTAAGCCAGGAAATAAACCCTTTAGCGTCCTCATATTGAAGTCCAAAATACCAAGTCTCTCTGAGGCCTATTGTCCGGCATACCAAATCAAACAAGTCTCTCCCAGTGGCTCGCCACTAGTAAATTAATAAGTATTTTTAAGGAAAGATAATGCGATAACTAGGCGGTTATTAATATTGTGTAATTTTTAACAGATGTATAATTAGAAATTGTTGTTTTGCAATAATGTGTAAATAGTTTATCTGGAAGCTAACCTCTAAATTAAACTCTAGCTCGGCGTCCAAGGTGCATACTTTAACGGGAAATGATTTGCCTGACTTTTTCCTACGGAACGGTGGCATTTTATCCTTCATTTTCATTTATCTGACATAACGATTGAACCGATTTTTAACCATTATTATCACCATACATATCAAATCCTTATTAATACGACGGAACGGAGCGTAAAGAAAACATTTTTTATTCTATCTGATTGAAAACAGCGACATCTAACGTACCAGATGATGAAATGTTTCTGAATGGTGTGAAGTTGCATCCCGCATCCTTCTGTCTTTTTCTTTATCGTTAAGATTCACGCAAGTAAGAAAAGGACGGAGAATGCGTATGCAACTTCATACCAGTCAGAACAAAACACACCTATACTATAGCTAACCTTGAAATTTTGACAATAATACAAAAAGTCAAGTTTTCTCTTCGACGCATTTGTTGTAACTAAATCGTAATAACAATGGCTGAAAAAGGAGCGTATTTGACAGGTACTATACAAGCTAAGCCTTCGATTTTCGAAATCGTTGCGCATGAGTCGTTAACCTCAACGCTCGAACCAGCCTTCAAAAAGATCATTTCCGTAAGTCGTTCTAACTCCTATTTAGCACCTTTATTTAATATCTATTATTTTTCGCTGGCCAAAATAATTTGGCTAATCGAATTCTCATTCCCTGGACACTCGCGAAAAAAAAATGAAAAAATCTCAATTCGTTCGAATCTCAGATAAAGAATTTTTCAGTATCTAGTATTGGTCAATCCGCATCGATATGGATGGCTTGAAAGATGGTCGGACGAATCGTATCTGGTTTTTAATGCTACCCTGCAGTATCATTATCTTAAAAAATATTGTAAATATATTGCCAAGATATTTCCATCCCGTTAATAATCCCCGTCTCAAGAAATCCCCTCGGATTTACCTTTCCTTTCTTATTTCCAGCCGCATCTTTTTCAGAAACATTCTACGGCCTTAAACGAGTTTCCACAGCGGAAAATTCAGGCCCCAAATTGTCCACCAAGGAGGAGAGAATATCTCTTTTATTACTCGTACTTTTTCCACACTTGAGAAACAAACTGTTCAAACTCGCAGAGAGGTACAAGTTCGATGCTGCCGATGGAAAAACACCTGAGAAAGTATGGCATGGTCAAATAACGAAGACTCGAATCTAACGCTACACTTTTTGCATCCATTTTCCCATCCAATAAATCTAATTGTTCCAGAAATGGCAAATACTTCTCAGAAAATTGGTGATAAATGGACACACGATATTCCACGTTACTTACGAATGCCTGATACTTTATCGATATTTAGTCTACATGGCTGGGGGGTCAAGACATCCGACTCCGCTGCTCTGGCTAGCATCTGTTACACTTACATACGCAGATGCAGAAAAGTTTCTCACCATAACTGATCTGCTGAATAAAATAAGAACGGGGACCTTGAACTTTGGAGATGCGATAGATTTGGGTGGAAGACTATTCACCAGATCGCTTGAACTTGGAGCATTTTTCCTGCAGTTTCTTCGCTGGTGGAACCAAGAGAATTATTACACAAATCTCATGGCTCTTCCGACGCCCCCTTCTCCCGTTGTAAATAATTTTTTCATACAAAGCTTTAAAACTATGAAAATAAACTCCCGAAATATGATTGTTGTTATTACTTTTCGTCTAGATTCCGAAGGTGGCACTTCAGTACAAAGGGCTGTGCCCTATATGTAGAAAAAGTCGTCGAATTCATACAGCTCTTCCGGTCTCAGGGTAAATTTGTTTGAAGAATTTTATTCGATTTTTTCTTCCCCTGATAAGTTTGCAGATGAATAACTGACGTGTTTCAATTTTCAGATACGTATTTTGTTATCAATGTATCCTTGGATATATCAAAGAGCACGGGAGATGCCCCATCACAAATTATCCTGCCAAGGAGGACGACTTAGTACGTTTATACGTAGAATAACACATCAGATAAAATTTCCATCATGTTCTTTTTATCGTTTCAAGTTATTGGAATTGGTTGGCTTTTTGTACATAAATTAACTCGATTGAAAAAAAAATTTTTATCGTATAAATATAATTAATATTGAGATAAGTCCGATGCTGTGTTAATTAGGGCGATTATATTATTCTTGTTTACCATTTGTGGAAAGAAATACCACAATATATTACAGCCTGTTACGTAATCCTCTGTTTTATATTACTTATCTGCTACATACATCAGTGCAACGGTGATAAAGCCACTCTTCATTTATTCAAATCTCATCTCTGCGTACAAATATTTATAATAAAGTCTTTCAGACGTATATATATGTCTTATTTATCCTTGGATATTAGGCAATCAATTTTTACTAAATGTATCTCCTCTTGTTTGTTTCTTAGTTTTTATATCAAGGTATATGAAATTACATGCAATCATTTTATCTCTCATTTTATGCCATCAAAACGCTCAAATCTCTTACAAAGATAGTGAAAGATAGAATATAGCCTTCTATAAATAGAAAAAAAACGATAAATTTACTTACTAAACTACGTATTGCGTATAATTATTGAATTAATAATCAGTTCTCAAAAAAATAACTTCGCTGAGTAATTTGATTTTGTATATTAATTGCTCAAATATTATTCGTCTTTATCAATCAGATTTTTTTCGTTGATGTTAGTTTCCTGATTAAAATACGGATATTAGTAGAATGTAAATGAAAAATTCATAGTAACTTTAACAAGACTTACGATCGTTCAAGTTCTGACGACTGACGGAGAGGCTGTAGTGTTTTCACGCGGTCTACGCAAGACTTCATTAGTGTGACGAATTTTGACACCAGCAATTCTCATATTTGGTGTCAAAAATTCAGTAAGAGTTCTAATACCGGTGCGTGGCCGTCTGTCGAATGGATAGCCCATGTGACGAGCATCTGGATACTTTTTGTTTCGTATTCCACAGAAGCTTGCAGCGTCGTTGCATTGACCTCCGATTTCTTGTTCGACCTAACAGCAAGAAATATTGAATTGAATTCAAAATCACAGCGAATGACTTCATTGCCTACTCTACTCTAGATCCACAGCAGTAATCACCAAAAGCTGTATACCTTGTCTCCGTCGTAGTTTGAGATCATAACAAAAATCTGGGAATCGTAGCCGTTCTCAGTTCCTTTTGGGATAAGCATATGCTGTGGCCAGCCGCACCCACAGTAGTTAAAGGCGTCTAATTCAGCCACAGTAGTCGGCCTGCCGGTTTCTAAATTCCTAAATGTTCTTTCGAACGGAATTGTAACGGATGAGAGACTGGAGCTACGCTCGATAGTGTTGGCACCCGGTTTCACTGGAAATATAACAAACGATGACAAGATTGCAAAGACGAATGTATAATTCAACGAGAAAGATTGAACTAGGTCCTCACAAGTCACTGTGAATTTGTCCAATTCTATCATCAGATTCTTTTGATCTTCGTACAGCATGGGTCTATCGAGAGAATCGTTCTTCGGTGCCATGAAGATCCTGCAAGTGCCCATTTTCATCGATCCGTTCATGTTATCGACAGTGACTCTGTAAATGTACGGAGTGTACTGCAGATGTGTAAATCTTGCTAGGACAGATCCTCTGGGTGTGAAATCCAAGCCTCTGGACATATCGACGTCACTCTGCTGCCAGAAAGTGTGCAGTATGTTCTTTGGCTGATTTTCAGCGACTATTTCCACACCTATGATTCGCACAATACGAGTGGGTCATTAATCGTCTTGCCTTCAATTGCCCTTTGAGACAACAGAAGCAGAGTTTTTTTTATACATGAGAAATTGCACCCCATTTCGAGCGGTTCAAGAGCCGATGGATCCCAAAAAAAATCATAATTTTCTCTCATTACACAAATATATTGAAAGGATTTACGTAAATTCTTTCAGAATTTTTGAATCGCATCTTTATTTAGTTATTTCAAATTCCAACTTTTTTTTTGGAATTTGAAATAACTGCAAAAAATGCGATCAAAGGTTTCTGAAAAAATTTACATAAATCCTTTCGATATGTTCCTGTAATAAGACAAATTTATCATTTTCTTGGTATCGGTCGAATTTTCATTCGTTCGAAACGGAGTGAAATTCCTCATACATTTCTAGTTTACCTACCAGTCACGTTAACTCCTGGGTAATTAAGCTGTTCCACAGTGTAAGCAGGGAGGGTCTGTTTGTAAAGTTGGAACACATATTCCACCCAGGCATGCAAGCGGTAAAAGACCGGGTCTCTCATCGTAACCGCAGGATCTCCGATAGGAGAGAATGACTCGAGATATCTGTGATCCGGATCATGAACGTAGGAGAGAAGTACATGCATGTAATTGTGCAGATCACCGTAAACGTTCATATTAATAGAAAGACTTGAAGCTTCCATGAGATTACCAAGCACATCTATGCCATCTTTCTCGGTCAATTGTACCTGCTCACCTCTCGCCTGTTTGTGGAAAATAATCGTCAGTCTAGTGTGGATAAAAATGAGTAAAATCGTTTACATTTATAACTGTTCCTGTCTGAATAGCTGTGTAGATACGATCTCTCCACCGCTCGAGGTCCTCTATATCAAATTGGAGCTGATCAATGGGTCGATTAACATCCTGTGCCACAGAGTTAGCTGGCCGAGAAGCCCACGAACGGCTGGCTAATATGGCGTCTAGTTTGGGAAAATAAGCTTCGGTAATCGGCTCACGCCACCTGGACCAACGCACTACAGGTCCGAGTTTGTTACAGAAACGTTCAAAGTTGTATCTAGCCATGATCTGCGAGTGCATATAATACAGCAACTCTCCACGTCTGTCCTTGTTAACTACTTCCGGTGGCCCTGAAGCTGGGTAGACCAAGTGCCAATGCCAATGGTGAAGATTGATGCCCAAATCTTCACGGAAATATGCTACTCGATGTTCCTCGTCTGCATCGGATGCGGTATAATCGCGAGGAATTACAATCGGAATCTATGAAACCACGGGGATGAATAATATCCGTAACTTCTCAGTTTGTAAATTTAATTCCAAGTTACTAATAAATCGAAATGGAAATTTTCTAACTATCTGCTCACCCTTCTACCGGCCGGAACTAAATTACATTCTTCTCTCGCTTGGGCGAAGACAGTACTAGCCATGAACTTGTCTGGGAAAACTTCGCACAAGCTGGGTATTGGCAGATTCTTGGTATCGGGTCGGTGCAGAATAGCGACGGATAGACAGTAGATATACATCTGAGGATTGACTCGATCGTGACAGTAAACTGACGCTGATAGAAAATCGTCGTATGATCGCATTCCCAATAGAATCTCAATCAGTCGTGAAGCCATTCTTCTGTGGCTTGGTAAGAAAAGCGAAAAATTTTCACGACGATTAAGATCCGCGGCTATACCAAGCGGAGGAATCGCTATATCCTGAACAGGAATCGTTCCACCACCAGCACGAGGGCCTACCACTGTCACGGATTGATATCTTTCCGACTGTAATTAGTTTTCAAAGTTTATTAAGGGGGTATAGCTCTTAATGTTATGGCTGTGAATTTATTTCGCTATTTGACTGAATCATCAGATCAGTTTCACTCTGTAGTTCAAATTGCACAAGCAGTCAAGGACTGATCAGGCAAATCAGGAGGATGCGATTCTGAATTAGTTTGGTGTCAGATTTGCATTCTGTTCGAACAGCTACAGAGATTATCAGATGATGGAGTTGAGTGTCTTTTCCATCGATCTCCCGAATGAAAAATAAAGATTCGATGCTTTTTTTCTAAACTGATGAATACTTACCCGGTATCTGTTTGGAACTTCGAATGCGACATTCTCTTCACCCCTTACGGTGAAGACCGGTTCACAAGGACGATCGTAGAGATACAATAGATCTGTTATATTCCGTGACATGATTGCAGCAGTCGTGAGAAAAAATGCAGGACTAACTACCTTAAGAATAATTTGCGAGGTCTTATATACTGCAGATTGCGAAAGAATCAGTTGACCGCATCCCATATTATCAGGAAACGTTGAAGGTTGAGGTGAACAAGTTCCATTTTTTCTCTTGATAATGCGGTATCGAGTTTCGTTATCTTGGTTCAAAAGGAGAATAACAAGAAAGAAGAATTCGTGTGGTCACTACCAAAACGGATGCAACATACAACTAATGAGGTTTAGCTGTATCCTGTTGCCGATGCTACAGACCAGTGGACTGGAGATAACGCATGAAAACAAGCATTCAATTAGATAATGGAATATTATATTATAACTATGTAATTGAAACAAAGACTTGTAATTAAACTGCATAATAATACGTTGGATAAGTTGAATGATTCAATAGGAGGAAGTCTGGTTTCATAAAAACAGGAAAATCATTTGTCTTTTCGTTGAGATTTATTTATGAAACTTCTTAGCTGGTCATTTGAGCTGAATTTTAATAATCCTTCTTACGTTCTAGGTTGTCTAAAAGAATTAACTGTAACGTTAGATGTTGCTCTTGCACTCGATTCTTAAGTCAGATAAATTTTACGGTAGAATAAAAACGCTTGGGTAAATGTTGAACTTAAATTTTATTGATGTCAAATCCCAGGGAATACAAATTACCAGCGGAAGATATCAATTAAACAATAATGGAATGATTACTATACGTGGTATATGTAACTTGAAAAAGAAGTGAGTCGACAACAACACGAACCTATTTCATAATAAAGCTTTCTGAAAAAGTGCTTATCGTAAAAGAGAAAAAAAAAAGAGAGATAAAAAAAGAAAAAGAAAAAGAGTAATCGAAACATGCAATGTTGTGGCATTTTCTTTCTGGCAAAATATACGAATATTTACTTTTAAAAACGAAAATTGCTTAATATTTTTCAATATCACCGCTAACACACAGTAAACTTAGTATGAATGAGTTTGGAAGTAAGTATAAGATACGAAATCAGAGCTACGTAATCGTCCTAAAGAAATCAATCGATGGCGACAATCCATAGGAAAAGCATTATAGATTTGATTTTCAAACAACTAATAATCGGGATGTATGTACGTGCAATTGTGTGAGTTGTCGAGTTCTTTCTATAAAAGATGTGTGCTTGGGTTTGTCTTTATGAGGCATTCCACCCTGTTTCAGGGACAACAGTTGAAATGTAATAAGTTTGTCTTATTACAGGAATATATTGAAACGATTTATGCAAATTTTTTCAACACATAGATACAAAATTATGATTTCTTTGGGAAGGGTGAACTTTTCGACCGTACGAAACAGGGTGATATTTCCGAACGGAGATCTTAAACGCTTTGAGGATTGAAATGAAATTTGGCTTTATAGTCTGGCGATGGTCTAATAAATATGATAGGCATGTGTGACGGAGTGTTTGGAAAAGTGATGAATTTTTCTCGAGACAAGAGATCTTTTGGTAGGTGTGTTAATCAATGCCGAAAATCAATTTTTACGCATTCAGCCAATGAATGATGAGGTATTATAATAAGGAGGCAATTGTGTGAAGAAGACGACAGAGGGTATAAGCAAAGCATGCATAAAGCGAACATGGAAAGTACCTCAGTTGAAAACTGGGGCACAAGTACCTTACAAATAGCCATCCAATCCTTTTGATTCCATTAAAAATGATATCCAACTATTCTGTAAAGATCCTGAACCTCTCCTCCTAAAGCGACAGCAAGTCCAAATCCGACCTAGAGCATTCCATGAACCCTATGCGGCGAGGTGCCCTCCTTATTCACGTCTCGTTTAATTGAAACCAATCGAAATATCAATCCTTTCTCCAAATATCCTGTCCCATCCACTTGACAAGTCCAAACGGTACGCGTTTATATTATCCTTATAATTTATCCAGATCCAAGAATCCTCCATGCGTAATAATCAATCCCGCGAGGCTTCTGAATCCCAATAAATTCCAGTCCTCTCCGTCTCGCCGCTCCGTTCGCAGCATATTTATTTATTTTCCCCGGTATTAAAGTTCCACAAATTGTTAAAACTATAGTCCGCTCACGTCAAAGTTTACAATTTCAATGATCGCGTAATATTCTCTGCATTATTCGTCTTAGATTTCTTTCTTTTACAAATAGAATATATCGTTGGAAAAATGAAAATTAACATCACGACGAAAGAAATGAAAGGATTTTGCGAAAATTAGGAAAATTTTGGAATTGTGAATAATTATTGGAGTTTGAACACGTATTTTGATAATCATGTTACGACGTGAACAGACTGTAATTCGAAAAAAAAATTGAGGAAATAAAGAAAAAAAGAAGAAAAAAATAAAAAAATAAATAAAAATGATAGCCACGTTAAATTGACGGAGGTATTCAATGGACTTGCCAATGTGTATCAGCTTGAATCCAATCCCAGCTAATCGATAATCCTCGAATCTGATATATCCTTGTTTGAGGATTGTTCCTGAATTTCCTCTTGTCCAAATTTCACCTTAATCCTGATTATCCTCAATGCGACTTATCTTTAATCCTCTTAAATTTATGCTCCATACAAATCCATCCAAAATGCATTCCATCCGATAGCATCGTCAAGTATGAACGAAGCATTATATCCATCCAAGAAGTAACATCGTGTAGTTTTCAGTTTTTCATTCATTGTGTTACAATCCAATCCAATATACAAAAGAAGAAAAAATACATTAGTTTCTTGGTACAATAAAAGTCAATAATTAGATCCAAGCTTTAAACCCCAAACGCGTTTTCTGCATTCCCAATTATTTGAACGTCCGTAGGAATGAATATTAATCTTTCTTTTCATGATACATGATATATATCAAGTTTAGGATAGGATCGAGTATATCATAAAAGGCAATTAGAGAATATGTTGTACGCATTTTTTTCCCCCTTCGACGAAATGACAGAAATAATTATCACCATATTTTTCGATATACAATTGATATGGAATTATTTCTATCCGTTCAAGATTTGAAGATATTCATTTGGCGAAAGGGACATTGTTGGACTTGAGCAACTCTGACCTATCATTCGTATTTACAATTCATCATATTTTCAAAGGAATGGATATTTCACTTATATATGTATTATATGTATGTATGCATGTATGTTAATGTATTCGGATGCTCCCATTGATGTGGAATATTCTATAATCATATTCAGAGCCTCTCTTAAAATTACGTGTTTAGATAGTCATAATATCTTCGAGTCAGATTTACATCCTTTAAACATAATGTAGAATTACCCATTAAATACTTATAGAAATGGACTGACTATTTGTTTCTTTCCTTTTTTTTAATTATAAATTATTACACATTTCCATAGAAACTTTAGCGTGAAAAAAAAATCTGTTTTTAGTGGAAAAATTTCATATTTTCAATCAATCTTCAATCCATTTTCAACAAGTTTATTTAATGACTTATGAATACCGAAACTTGTGTTCGGGGATAATTTTGTTATTAGAAATTTATAAACGTATTAAACATAAGACGGAAGATGACGCGGTGTGCATCATGTTATGAGTAAAAAGATGCAGTGGGGTTGTCGGCACAATGTCTCGCAATGCTCATGATCACCAAATCATAGTTCTCATATTTGGCTACCATGAGGTCTCATCTGACAAAGATCTGTTATCCTGCAATTACAATCATACCTTGAAAAAACTTTAATCTAAAAAAAAAAACAATAAAACGCATAATAATGCGTCGTTTTATAAACAATGACAATGTCCCATCATCATAATATACCAGATTACAGATTCTATGTTAATCCTAGCCCTCAAGTCCCGTCCTCAAATTATATCCAAGGAAAATTATCGACAAGCTTCAGAATATTTTCATCATTTAAAAAAAAAAGAAGAAAAATAGGGAACACAGATAATTATTCTAATTTCATTCAACACGATTTTTCCTTTCTCTCTCTCTCTCTTTCTCGAAACTTTACGAATATAATCCATTAAAAAATAAAAAGAACCGAGAAGGACTATTCTACATAAATTGTACCCAATTTCGTAATTAAAAAATGTGAAAAAGTCGATTTTGAAGCCGAGACCAGTTTTGCACGAGTAAAATATCTGATATTATAGTCATGTTATGTAATGTTACAAGATAAGTTTTCTTTGCGACTAATCATTATAACCATTTCGAATCTGTTACACATAAGAGAATAAATTCAGCGTATAAAGCTGCTAATTTTTTCGATCACATATACGTGTGTATAATGGGATAAAAAATCTGTCGATATATCAGTGCCAAGAACTAGATCTTGGATAACTGTTTGAAAAATAATATTATACATTGCATTTGTGCCTTTGAGAAAAAATATATCGAATTATGCGATCGGTAAAGAAATTTGGCAAGGCATAAGTGATGAAATAGTCACTCGTGTTATCACTCAAGTTTTACAGACTATTGATACGTACACACTAATCGTACGAGCGAGACCTGGAGCGGGAACGTGACCGTGAATAATTGCGTCGTAAAGGTGAATAAGTAGGAGAACCACGACGGCGTGGACTGTAGCTTCTGGATCGTGTCCGGCCCCTTTCTCTGTCTTCGCTACGTCCTCTGTCCCCGCCGCTATGATCTTCTTTGACACGAATGTAGGCGACTTCGCCCTGAAAATTTGAAGTTTCTTTAACGATTTTGGTCATTTAATGGAAAGACTATAGCTTTGAAACGGTTAGATTTATCAAAAAAGACCAAGAGACCTTTTTTGTAGAGCGTACAATTTTCTACCAGCATATGTATGGCGATTTACTGTTTGAGCAGTCCTTTGTAGCGTACAAAAATCAGAATGAGCAAAAATGATTTTTCCTATGTTATTCTTATGGGAAATGGAAAAGTGCGATGAGGACACTCTTAATATTAATATTAAGGGCTCAAATTTTGACAGGCGTATTTTGACATGAAAACGAAACTTTTGAGTCTGTTTGCAGGTAAAAAAAATGTTTTTTTTTTTTTTTGAATCGCCCTAATATACAAGTTTATACCTCGTGGGATCTGAATCTTGAATCGTCGAGTTTTTTCACCGCATATTTCATGTCTTCGTAACGCAGGAACTCCACCACCCCGGTCCCATCTTTGTAAACATCTGCGAAACAGACGTCCCCAGCTTCTCGCATGTGGTCTTTCAGGTCCTGCCAGCTTCCGGAGGACGGTAAACCCGTCACCAACACTCTGTACTGAGATCTACGAGCCGGTGGACCTCGGCCTCGAGAATTACTCATTTCACCTCTGCCTCCTCTACCTCCGCTATCGCCGCCCCCAGCACCCCGTCCCCCTCGGAAATTGTTGCTCGGTCCTCCGCCTCTGGGGAATTCTACCCTCAGTCTATATCCGTCATAGTCGTAGCCGTCTCTTGCATGAACCGCGTCCTCGGCATCCCTGAAAGAGTTTTAACATTCATGCTTACACACGAGTTGATTTTTCCGCATAATTTCCCTTTTCGGAGACTCAAACTTCGGACGTGATATTTTGATGGCGGAAAATTGAATCCGTAACTTTTTATCTAACGTCGTTATCACGCGGACACGGAAACGTCGCAGTTTATATGTGTGCAAGTGCGTAGTAATCAGTTGCGTTAGATATACGACACGCATACCTACGACTGGTTATAAATTATATAAATTATGATCGAATGTAGTTTTCGGAGGGTTTTAATCATCAGAGATGTTTTTATTGACGGGAATTTACTGATCGATTAAGAAAATTCAGGGACAAGGGGAAAATTAGACGGAATTTATTAAATTAATATGCCCGTGAATATTTATAATCGGATACGCGGGGGGGGAATGGAAATGTTGAAATTATTGAAAACTATTTACCTTGGG
This sequence comes from Rhogogaster chlorosoma, assembly GCA_944452935.1. Lineage (NCBI taxonomy): Eukaryota > Metazoa > Arthropoda > Insecta > Hymenoptera > Tenthredinidae > Rhogogaster > Rhogogaster chlorosoma. The sequence continues at coordinate 25,434,049 of OX101797.1, forward strand.
TCGTCGAACTCGACAAAGGCGAATGGCGGCCCCCTGCGGTTTTTCAAGTCAACAAAGGTAACTTTGCCGAATTTATAGAACAGGTCTTGGATATCTTTGGTGCGAATATCTGGCGGCAAGTTGCCCACGTATATTCTACACTCGTTTCTGCCACCGTGAGACATCGTCAATTTAAGGTATTAATCAATCAATCCAAGAGCTTAATCGCGGTTAATTAATATATTTCCGACGTAGCAGCCCGTTCACGTACGTTACTGCTGGTCGGCGCTCCTTCACGAAACAAACAAGATGGCGGGCGGATTTCCGGAACAATTTTACGACTGATCGACTATTTTTTTCAAATTGTTTCTATCAAAATACGGGTTAGGAGATTATTCTGATCGATGGGAATATGAAATTAATGTTTTTTTTAATTTAATATCATAGAGGCTGTTTATCTCATCCTTTACACGGGTTACAAATTCGTATAAAATTATTTACTTTCATTCGAAGAATTCAGTTATCATTTAGTAATAGACGCTGGTTTGATGTCAGTCAATTGTTGAAACAATGTTTTCGAAAATATCGATCATTTAAACTTTTTAAAACGAAATATAGAAACAAAAGCGAGCTGATGATTGTAGCGGGCGCATATATCACGGTTTATTTACATCTCATCTTCAAATTTGTGGCTAAGATTTCTGTCGCATATTAAATTTTTCGTTATCCAGAAATTACTGTATCTACCCAGGTAAGTGCAATGATCTGCAATCATGTACACAATCATCGTTTAGCGAAATTCTCATTTTATAAACGAAGATGTACCGTAGGAATGATACGTTTGAAAATTCGTTTTGTGTTTTTATTTTTATTCGCATAGTCTTCGTGAATAATCTCTTTTACATGGCGGTGCAGTACAGTCTCGATTGAAACGCGAAAAATTTTTATGTATATTCCGTCCTCCGTAATAAAATAAGTAAAGATTATTGATTATAACGAATAAAAATTCAGATAAAATTCATAAAAAATTATAAGTCGAGTTTGCGTTGGAGGTGAAATAGCGTTTGAATTTGGCATTGGTATCCCTTCTCGCGCGGGCTGTACGACGCAAGGCATGTCGGGTTGATAGAAGACCCTGATAGAAGACCCTACACCTCGACCAATCAGAGTCGGGATACGTTGAGGTCCAATCTTCAACCCGTGAAGGGAATTTTGGTGTTTGTCTCGAGCGCGTAAAAATCGCGGAGTAAATTCGGTTTGCCGCGGTAAACTGTGTGAAACATTATCGAAAGAGGCTCGAGTCTTTGTCCGAATATTAACCGGCTGTTAGTAGCTTGTAAAAAAGGTATGTTAACTGCTACTTTATGAAATATTTCCATTTCAACCTGAGGGGGGCAATGATCTTACGTCAAGTTTGGCTTCGGTTGGCGGTCTGTATATCCCTCGTTAACTCTATGCAAATAATAAATATGACATATATTTCCGATTATTATAATACCATTACTTCTTGCTCCCGATCGCGTGCCGATCGCATGACATATTTCTTTATCGATAAAACAATACCCGTCCCGCGCTTCTCCTCGCGCCAGGCTCCCGCCCGCTTATATTCTCGAATCTGCCTCTTCTGCTCGCGATCTGGCATCTGGTATTGACATGCCGGTATTTGACGTTCACGCCACTGTCAAAATCGCGCGTGTTCTACCTCCGAGGTTCATTTATAATTAATTCACTCATTAGGTGGGGAAACAAGATTAATATTTATTTACTATCGCATACAGATAATGCGATATATTTTTTACCTATTTTATTTTAATATCAAATCGCATACTTCTCTGTTTACGCTATTATATTCCATAACACATCACCGGTCCTAGCCACAGTTTTTTTATTCCCGTTATTTCTCACACTTCGCGTATTTCGAACCCAACTTCATAGTAAACATTAAATAAAAATTACAAGATCATCATTATCAATCTCAATTTAAATTCAAAGCTCAACACAACGTGTGACATTTATCATTAAAAAAAAAAGATCCGTTAGGTTAACAGAAGAGCAATTTTTTACGCACCTGTCTACAATTCTCTCAATTAATTAACTATCATAATAACCGAAACAGAAAAATCTTCATCTTCGTTGGGATATTTTTGCTAAAATAGTTTCAAGACAATTATTTGCGTCTTTCACAGCGTATAGATGTACAAAAAATCATTAAGCACGGATACGAAGTGAAAAAAAATTATAGCCTAGCGAAATAAAAAGAAAAGAAAAAAAACAGAATTTTTTCCTGAAAGTAAAGAGAAAAAAAAGGAGTCAAAATCTGTGAACATTTTATTTCAGACCAGACAAAATGTCGGACCGCAAGGCTGTGATAAAGAATGCTGACATGTCGGAGGAAATGCAGCAGGATGCCGTTGACTGCGCCACTCAGGCACTTGAGAAATTTAACATTGAAAAGGTGAGTTGGATTCAGCGGCTTTGTATTTTCTATTTCCTTATCGTACGAGTAGATAGAATTTTATCGTTGGTTATTTACATGTGGTAAGAAATTAAAATCAGACGATAAATCATAGTCTTTGATTACAGCTATTGTTTATTAAATACTTATGTACCGAATGATTTACCATCACTTGTTTACAAGATTTTAATCACATATGTGATCAAAACTCGACGCTATAGATGTAAGAGATATTGGACAGAATTTATAGCCCGTCTAGGTCCAAAGGTGCGATAAAACCTTGCCCTCCCCTTCCCCTTTTACCGCGAGCTATTTTCATCTATCTAAATATAGAAATTCACATGTCTCCCGGAAGTTTCTTAAGGTGTCCTCTAATAATGGAAGTCAAGCGTTACGCAAATGGGAGGAGGAAGTTCTCTTAACTAATTATGAAAACTAGCACTCTCTTAGTTTACCCTAACAAAACAGCTCTCCTAGGGACATTGGATACATACAACCGAGCTTCTGGTTGCCCGATTTAATTATCATCTCTATTAGTTTAATGGCAAAAAGTTAGCTCTGAAAATCTGGGCTGTTGTGTTATTTCCGTTGATATAACGGGTGACATTGCCTCTGTGTCAAATTTTGATAGATATACTTCTTCGACGATCTATAAAATTGTATTTAAAGATGAAACATACATTGTAGAATGATATCGTACGGATTTGTAATGGTAATTGTATTATCTTTAATGAATAATTCTAGAAGGATGTCTATTTTTCCATTTTACTTTCAGGACATTGCAGCTTTCATAAAGAAGGAGTTTGACAAGAAATATAATCCGACGTGGCACTGCATCGTCGGTCGTAACTTTGGTAGCTATGTGACGCACGAGACAAGACATTTCATCTATTTTTACCTGGGCCAGGTAGCGATTCTCCTTTTTAAGAGCGGATAAGCTGAATTCTATCCTTTGTAAGACCCCCACCCAAAAAAGAAAAAACAGAAAAAAAAAAAAAAAAAACCCCTTCCTATTGAATCACAACGCTGCATGAAATTTAAATTGTATTACTAATACAAGATTAAAGAAAAGCAAAAAAAAAAAAAACACAATATGAAAATGAAAAGAAATACTATATAAGCAGAACTCATTTTTAAATTACATATAATAATAATAAACGGAAGTAAGAGTCACGGTGAAGAAGAAGAACGAAAGAAATAGGTAATAAAAAATAAATAAATAAATAAATTAAAAAAAAAAAAACATTTAAATAATAATAAATTGGAAAGAAAAAACAATCTCATTGTTGTCCACAATCCAGATCGGCGACAGATTGACTATTTGAAAGAGAAATCAATTTGTGTAGGGAAAATTTGAATGGGCGGGGGACAGGGAGTGGGGGGAGGGGGATTATATGAAGTAAAACGTAAAAACAAAAAAAAAAAAAAAAAATGAATAAAAACGAAAGAAAAAGAAAAAAAAAAATTATATATATATACTGACATACTACCTTACATATTGAAATGTATTGCGTATGCCGAACAAAAAAAAAAAAAAAACTTTGTTGTGTTCTTGTTTCTATTAGGTATATATATATAAACGTATAATCTGACTTTTGCCGTTGATCATCTAAACTTGCAAACGATTCCTTATTCTCGCGGTACTAGTTTTCGCGGTACGACATTATACACGATTATTTTAAAAATTAAAAATACCTTTTTTTTTTTTTTTTTTTTTTTACCTAGTCTGTATAGTGTGTACCAAATTGCCAGAGATCTGGTAAAATGCGACTGATGATAATCAGTGGCAAACGTCGATTAAGCTAATTATTACAATTTTCAATGATACAAAACAAAAAGTAATCATAAATTCCGATATTCGTCCCTATTTACCTAATCCTTATCCTTATCCTTGTCCCTGTCCCTTCCCCCTCCCCCGACCTTCCTCTCGCAATGCTACACGCAGTGAATGATTAGTTGGATAACTTAATTATTACCATAATTTTTTTCCTGTTTTTTTTTTTTTTTCCTGTATTTTGTATTTTTTATTTTGTTGATGACGTTTTGTTTAGATTAACGTAATAGGGTGAGATGAATAATTATTGAGAGAATAAAAAGAAAGAAAGAAAAAAAAAAAAAATTTCAACCGATGCCGATGAAAGATCGTTAGAATTCTTTTTTATATATTAATAAATATACATTAAAGATAAATATTTAAACTACTTTACACAAAAAAATTGAATGTCGATTTTTCCATACATAAATAAAAAAAAAGAAAGAAAGAAAAAGAATAAGAAGACAAAGAAAGAAAGAAAGAAGAATTATTACTTAATACTATTATTAGAAACATTCGTGTTACTATTGTTGTATTTTGTAACGGACACTGGATATCCGCTGGCGTTTTATTAGGGCGATGCATACTTAATATCAACGGTATGTTCGGGCTCCAGATTTGCTTCGGGCAATTTCGTCTGTCTGTTTGTTCCATCGTCATTTATTGATCATTCAATACTCCATATGCTAATTATACATACATAACATTAACATTATTAATAAATAGATTATACATATTATATGCTATTTATACATAGTGCAATCCACGTGCGATATTCTATTCAGAAATAATAATAATAATCTGATTTGCTCACCGCAAGTGAATTATGATTGTTGTTATAATATAAGAATAATAATACGAAAAATGGTTGTTCGTTTTTTCAAAACAAGAAAGAAAGAAAGACAAAAAAAAGTTAAATTTCAGGCCTTAAGCATCATTCAAATTACTGTCTGAGCCATATCTTCTTTTAGCTAATATTTTCACATGTTTTTTTTATTCATTTTTTTTTTCATAGGGTTTTAGGGATTAATCATTGCCAGAACATAAGGGGCAACACAAAGTCCTAATTACTAGGAAAGAATTATACGTCTTGAGTGTTTAGAATGCATAATCTCACAATTTAATGAAAAATAAGCACTTGAAATATTATTATTGCTTAATAGTTGATTAAATCATCGAGGTTATTCAAAGTTCTTAAGTCTTGCAAGTCTGGACCATTGTTGGAATCTGTGTCATTCATTTATTCATTACATTTAATATAAATTAACAATAAAAGTATACTTGTTTTTTTTTTTTAATTTCTTTAAAATTTTTTTAAAGCCACTTTATTTTTAACTATTTTTTTTAATCAAATTTATACCTCATCCTCTAGCTGTTGCTTAAACCTTATACATACATAGATAATTGACTACATGCTACATTGTGTGTACTTGTGTCTTATTTTTCCTTTAAAGAAACGAATATAAAATGGAATCAACTCTTTTATGTCCTAGCAGCTATTGGAGAATCTTATTACAAAAAACCAATCTGGCTGGTTTTTTTTTTTTGTTTTTTGTTTTTATTGTTTCCTATGTTTTTTCTACGCAGCCCGAAATAATTTTTCATCGATTTAGAGATCACGGAATATATGTGATAATATTCTGTAACGCTATTCTATTGCATTGCGTCCTTTTTCGCCAGCTTGAAAATTTCGCAGCGATTTATTGTGTTCGTGGGTTACTAGCTAGATACTTTTTCAATCTTCGTATATGCCCCAGTATTAACTAGTTTTATCAAGAAGACTTAGGAAAATTTATGATGATATATGCCGGATACCTCACCGTTAGCTAACAGAGTCTATAGCTATGAAAAAAAAAAATCTGGCAGATAAATGCTTTAGCGGGCGTGTCTCAAATTTTCATAGTGAACAAGTGAAAAAAATATAATAAAAATAATAATAATTGTTTCAACTTTAGAGATTAATTAAATGAAAGGTAATAGGGGGAACTTCATGGTTATCATTACTGTTAGGGAAACATAATATGTTGTATTTCTTGTTAACATTTTATAAGATCGATAATAATTCAGGAATATTATATTAGAAAACTTGAAAAATTATACAATATTCGAAAACAACATCTAAGTAATGGGAAAAAAAAAGAATAGCATAAAATAAAATAATATAAAATTATATAAAATAATATAAAATAATATAAAATACACTAAAAAAAGAAAAGAAAAAAAAAATTTATACTACAACTAAGTTGAGACACAGCCTTGATAAATTCCTGTGGGGGAACGGTATTAATTTAATGTTGTGGATCTCTGGATGGAATGTACTGCGTGTGTATTTACCTGTTCTATCTGAGGCTGCTATTTTCACTACTAAATATTAATACAGTTGTCCCTGAAATTACTTGTGGTTATCTCTTTATTACTACATCAATCCTTATCACGTCCCGCACGTATTTAGACGAAGAAAAAAGAAATATCCCCTCGAGCTCGAATTCCACAAAATTTTAGGCGGCTGAATGAAAGAGATGTAAAAATACATTTAAATACCTTTTTATTTATTTATCAACAATATAGTTACTAATTATATACAATATTAAATCCCGAAGAAATCATATTTTGAATCCCGAATGTATGGCTACAACACCAAACGTTAGATTCTCATAATTAACTTGCCTGAATCCTGCATCCTCGATCATGATCTGAAAATGAGTGAAATTTTCTCTCAGGAATTATTACTCTTATCTTATCGCACATGAAGATGTTAAATGTACCCAAGGCTTGTCTTTATTATATCAGTATTTGATCGGCTGGAATTCTTTCTGAGATAAACCAGCCTAAGTAAGAAAAAAAAACAAGGAAACTTCTATTCGATTTCACTATTTTGCAAAAAGTTTAAGAAATATTTCATACAAATTGAAAATCACCTTAAATTCATCTTGTCTTGGGAATTTTCTAATACTTTCTACAAGATACTGATACGGTTGCCATTGTCCAGCTATCAGCATACCCATTACTGGGATCATTTGAAAAGAGTACTTATCGTAGATCCTGTAAGAAAAAAGAAACTTTCGCTACACTTTAGTTATTATTGAATGTAAATTCTGTGGGGATGTTTCATAAGAATAATATTAGAACGATAAAACTTGAGCAATTGTGGCTTTAGCCACGTGGAGAAAGTTCGAAAAATTGCTAGAATGTATATATTCAAGTACGTATTGAATACGAATGATCTTTGATGTGCCCTTGTGGGAATACAGAATGTCAAAGCTCGAATCATATTTGCATAATAGTTTCTGCCTCATCAATATTGATCAAGCACAAATAAAACGTTTACTCTATTGATTCACTAGGAATTTAATACTGTTCTAGAAATTCTCTTGTTAAAACTGAAAGCTAGCAAGGGATTGTATACCTAGTAGGGTCGAACAAGGAAATACAAATTTTCATCCAAAAATCTGTTTACACTATGCTATGAGAAAAAAAACTTTACAAGTTTTATTTCGAATGTATTCGGTCCGTTTCACCAGTAAGAGAAATTGGAATATTTCTGTAATCAGGTAACTACCAATTAGAAAATTGGAGCAATCATTCCTGGGAAAGAAGATTCTACCAGGATGTTGGATGCTATTTATGTTACAGGTAAGTGGTGCGTTTGCACCTATAAATAGAACCTGAGAATATTGATGTATCAGGATAAACGTGAAGGGGAGAAGTACCAATGACCATGGGATGGCAACACTATAGACAATACGAGGGGAATGAAAGCCTCGGAAATTCTAGTAAAACATAAAAATAAGAGTAATAGAAAAAGGAGAGTTGAGTTCTTCCAGAACCATGAGACTGAGGAGTTTCTTGCATACTTGTATTAATGAGAATATTATAAGAATATGAAAGGCTAGGTGTCCAATATTTGAATGAAGGAGGCAATTTATTAGAATTTTGGTAGAGTGCCAAAGGAGAAAATGAATATTAACTAGGCTTGTCAATCAAGAATAATGAGCCTAATTCAATGTATTTTTAATCTGAAAGTGATACAACTTGTAATTGACTGCAAAGGGCTTGTTCGAGCATCTACGCAAGAACTCTATATAATTATATCACATAGAATGCATCGGGCCTTTGATATAAGTAAAGTTCACTGCGTGGGTTGAGTAAATCAATACACATGTAACAGCTGACTTCCCACCCTTGAACTATGCACCATCGCCATCCCTTCATTAATTCCGTATACCCTTGAGCAATACTTCATGCATAGAGGATATTGAAGAAAAAAACTTGAAAATGAATGAAACTGTCTTGTTAGGACCTAATTTTGGTCAGTTTTATCCGTTTCATTAAAGACAATCCGATGTCTTACCATTGTAATGCATCATTGTTCAAATGGCTAAACTCAAGACACAAGAAACGTCCACCGGGTTGAAGAACTCTGTAAGCTTCAGCGAGTACCTGAAAGGTAACAAGTTAAATAAAAATAAATAAAAAGCTTGAAATCTTCGAGTATTTTTTTTCCATAGAAATTCAATTAATTTCCACAACTTTGTTTCAAAACTTGAAAGCTGATCCCGTCAGCAAACAGAGAAATTCGAAATATTTCTCTCAGAAAATTCTGTAAAGAATTCCGATGCAAGAACTCGGTCTGAATTGATCCATTTTATACCGGGTGATTGAGAATCATCGCACCACAGCGTTATGAAAATTCAAGATCAAATGTGAAGAGTAAAATCTCCGATGAATGAAAATTCTCACATTTTCAATATGCGTAACGTTTCTAATACCAAAGGCGATAGTATAGGCGGTGAAAGCGTCATTTGCGAAAGGTAGTTTCTCAGCATCTCCTTGCTGCCAGATAATATCATGGCCTTTGTCTACGGTATATCCCTGTTTTTCTGCCCTAGTTTTTCCGACGTCTAACATAGCTTGGTTTATGTCGCAGACAGTCACATGGCTCTGTACACCTTCGAAGTTATTCGTGTTTTTCAGATAATTCAAATATCGGAAAGTTATGTCTCCCGTGCCACCAGCTACATCCAATAATCGGGTTCCGTGGGTCGGTCCTAAACGTTGGATGAAAATGTCTTTCCATACTCTGTGAATTCCCAGACTCATCGCGTCGTTCATCACGTCGTAAGACTCGGCTACATTTTCAAACACTGCGTGAACTGCAATGTAACCAATTCGTTTTCAGGGGTTTTCAGATGAGACGTTTATAATGATATAGAACGAACTTTGGTAAAGGAATGAACTGATTTTGGACTATGTTTAATTTTCCCGAACCCGACATACCGATAATAAAATACGAAATTTAATAAATAATTTAATAAAATAAGAAACAAATAATCACAAATCTTGACCGTGAATTTTAGGTTATGAACTTACCTTTCGTCGCTTTTTCCGACTCTTTAACGGTTTGATAACCAAAATGAGTTTCCTTGGTGTTATTCGCCTCGTATTTTTCTTCATCTTTCACTGAATCCCGGTTAAATATCGTAGCGCTAAATCGTCTCTGGGTTAAATTGTTTTTAACTCTCCTAACTAACCTAAAATTAAAGCACTTGGACAGCGCCATGTTTGTATCGTATACCGATATTCTAGAGTCTGACTCGAGTTTCGAGTATTGAACATCGTTCTATGTCGAGATCTTTTACTCGATGTATGAAGTGGGCGTGTCGTTTTATGTGGAGATGAAATGTCAAATGGCGCAAAAACCATTAGATTACAAAAGTCATGATTTTATTTAGAATAATTTATTATGTGTCTGATTTACGATGAGTAGCTCAAGGAATGCTAGTGAGTATGCGTATATATGTCAGTTTCAGTTGTATATTTATCGGATGAAAGATGAGGTGACACGCGTATGTCGTTTGGATAATTCTAACCTATAAAGCTCTATGTTTACTATTGATTGTTATTCTTCACGTTCTCTGCTTCAGAAGCTAAAAATATTGTCGAACTGAAGATCCCACATGTTAAACAACGGTTTAATTGGGATTGCGGAGTCTCCTGTATTTTAATGGTCCTCCCAGATGAACAGAGGAAATACTTTTTCAACAATTTTTATCAAGTTTGTAAAGAAGAGGAATTCGACAAAAGGTAACCCTCCTTTATTTCGTATCTATTTTTCATTCATTGCTAATGTTGTTTCTTTAATAGAAATCAACTGCTTAATATTAGTCCCAAAATCTCAGAAATATGTAATCAAAAATTGAGCTAATGATTAAAATAATGTCCTTGGAATAAATATTTTTTTCTCCATAAAACGCCTTAAAATTATCAGGAGTATGTTGGAAAACAAAAATTAGGGTCAGAATTTCACAGTGGTTCGATTTGCAATTTTATCTTTTTTCTTGATAGAAAAGATCACCCTGAAGAATGAAAATTGATTAAATATACTCGAAATCCAATCATCTATTTATTGAATCTTTTTCACAAATTCAGATTCAGCTAAGTACGGAATAAACCCACTAGAATTGCATTGAAGCTAATAGATTTATTTGTTTTTGCCAGGGGGATTTTTCAAGACAAGAAACAACAGAGATTTGAATTCACAGAAGTAATTCAAAGGAATACAGAATTTATATTTAATCCCAAATTTTTAAGAAACATGATTCAATTAGTATTTGTATCCAAGGTTCTTGTTTCACCTTAATTTTAGATATTCACTGTGTGATTCATTGCCTACTTTCCCCAACATTTTTTCATCTAATTTCTGGTAGTGGCAAACTTTTACTGTCACATCTCTTGACAATTGTGAATTTTATATTTCCAGCACTTGGAGCATAGACCTGTGTTATCTTTTGAAAAGATTCGGGGTGAAGCATAAATATTGCACTATTACATTCGGTGTTCATCCTGGATACCGGGGAGAACACTTTTACGACAAGATTTTACACAAGGTAGTCAAATAACTGAAAAGAATCTACAATAGTTTTAATTTTAATTTTAATTACGAGAAATTTCAATCTTGGCATGTATATTATCGACATATACTATCCTGAAACCGAGGATAATTCGGAATCGAAATCCTTTTCCATCTTATTCTTCTTTGGACTTCATCTAGAAATTCAAAATTAATTAAATCTGTATTTTTTTTGTTCTTTTCCATGCATAGGACGAAGACAGAGTCAACAAAAGATTCCTGAACGCACCATCGCACGATATTAGTATAGAAAGAACTTCTTTGTCTAATGCAGATCTGATCAAGCATTTAACTGCCGAAGGACCGATCATACTTTTAACAAATGCAAGTTTGTTATGGTGTGATATATGCAAGAATAACAAAATTACATGCGAATTGAGGAACTGCTTTCCCTGGCCTGTTAGCTATAATGGTCATTACATTGTACTTGTCGGTTACAATGATTCTAGGAAAAGATTTCTTTACAGAAACCCGACATACAGAGAACGTAAGTATTCGCTTTTATCGGTCACAAGATAGGAGCGCACTATTGCATCCCCATTTTAGATTGAGTGCTTTTACCACTGTTTATGGTTTTATTAATGAACAAATATTTCTTGTCAGTTAAATATGAATGAAAATAATATGGATGGTTAATTTGAGACGAAAAATTGATTCATACAGGTCTGTGCGCGATGTCTTACTACCACATGGAAGAGGCGAGAAAATCATATGGAACGGACGAAGATGTTATCTTGATATTTGGCAAAAGTGGTAACTTATTAACCAGCACTTTATGATTGGGAGATAAATGATTTGCAAAGTCCAGCAGCGACTTCATTCGATTTCTTGGTCTCTGGAGACTTTGAAATTGCCACAATACGATCTAAAACTAATCTTTGGTTTTGACAAAAAACTGATATTAACGTTTTCTAATGTGCCTCTTAGTACAGTTCGACGATATATAGTAATACACAGTATAGATATATTATATACATCTATATACAAAGTGTAATTCAGTGCCTTAAAATATTTCTTTATTCGATTATAAAGAATCTGGTACAAATAATATCGCTAACGCGATAAATCGATGAAATTTACGATACGAATATTGTGTCGATGTATGTGTAGATTTCAGAAATAGTTCTTAAGATATTCAAAACTTTCAAACTTACGAAAAAAAAAAAAGAAAGAAGATAAAACATTTATATTTTCTTGCAGATCACGATCAATTCTGCAGACAATTATTCAATGTAAAACTTACATCACTTTTTAAAACTAGGTAATATGATAACGATTTTATTTATCGTTTCTTGGTAATGGTACAATTTTATTTAGTATTAACAATTTATTGCACTTTACTCAGATGCGTATAGTCGTCTGGATATTGAATTTATCGTATAAATATATCTTGGCACTTGACCTGTGATAAACACGCAAAATATGATGACAAATATATATATTTCTTAAAATATTCGAAATTTAAGATATTGCGATGAATTTTTTTCAACTCTTAAATAATAGAATTCGACGACTTTCTCGGTCTATAATTATTTTCTAATCATTTTTTCGGTGATGGTATGTATGTACGTATAATATAAAATGATATCGCGGTTGGCTAAGACTCCTTCGATTAAAACAAGACGAGTATAATCAACAAAAATGATATTATAAATCCAATGGTTAAACAGTCGAACTCTATTCTTTGCTAATCGTTCCTTTGCCAACCCCGATATCATCAGCTTACTCTCGATGAAGAGTATTGAATTTATATCTTAGGTATTAATATACTCATTATACTTACCGTTACACCTAATATCGCGGAATTACATTTAAAGGTTCGCTCTTCGTATCCTCGAATACCTGACGTGTCTAATGATATTATTTTATTACACATTACAACAGACATTTCAGAACAAGAAATGTAATAGTACAAAATGTGAATGTGAAATTCCCATTTACATCCAAGTTTTATATATTTTCAAATATATTAGGTATTTAGACGATTTCAAGGTAGATAAATAGTTTACCGAGAGAATTTGAGCAAGAAAAAAGAATTCAGATCAATATTATTAGCAATATGGAATAGCTGGTTAAAATTGTTGAATAATAAAGCGTTTTAATTGATATAAGGAATCGTTATGCAGTTTTCGTTCTAGCTCTCGTCATTCATAACTATACGTTTCTGGAATGAGATGTTGAAATATTGGAAATTTTTAACACTAGGGTAGAACATTGAACACAATTTTCTACTTTTCTATGATATTTTTATCCCTTTGTGAGAAATTGTTATTTCATGTGTACATCGACTACTCAGTGAAAAAACAAAACCTGATATCTGAAAATTGTGGCAGAAAAACATGTTGCCTTTTAATACATCTTTAATACAGGAGATATCCGGTTATTCAAACAGAATTTGAGATAGAAGGTTTTTACCCTGAGACGTTGAAACGTTCGCGATATCATTCCACGTAATTCATTCAAATTGGCTTCAAATAAAGGCTTTGGAGTGGATTTTTGTTTATTTATTTCCAGCCAATTTAGGGGGAGGCCTGTTTAAAATTTGCCCAATCCTTTTTCAAAGACCATCCTGATCTTCTGAATTATTCAAATTCCTCGAATAACTATTGTATTATGTAACAAATACGTAATACAATTTTTCATAACATTGCATCTATAGTAGGGTGGTTTAAAAAAACATTTATAATTTTTTTTTTCCGTTCTTACCCCCGCAAACGTTAATGGTTTAGAAGAAAAAAATCCTCCCCAAAAATGGTCCCTCTAGCTCAACTCTAAGAGGTCGCTCTTTTAATTTTAATTTCCCATTTACTTAACATGGGAAAATTTTCTTTTTCATTAAAAGTTAAATTACTCGCAAACTACTCGATATTTTTCGGATTCATGCATAGATCCTTGAAGCTGATTCTTTAAGCTTTCCAAAACCCCATAATAATGCATAATTATCATAATCAAAACACAAATTTAAGCCATCTGAAAAGTACTGATTTTTAAAGAAATCATTAATTATTATTATTTTTTGTTTTTTTGTTTATTTTTTCTTAGAGAGTTTTGGAAAGCTTAAAGTATCAGCTTCAAGGATCTATGCGTGAATTCGAAAAATATCAAGTATAGTTCGCGAGTAATTTAACTTTCAATGAAAAGACAAATTTTCCCATGTTGCGTAAATGGGAAATTAAAATGAAAAGAGCTAGAGAGACCATTTTTGGGGAGGATTTTTTTCTTCTAAACCATTAACATTTGAGGGGGTAAGAACGGTAAAAAACATTATAAATTTTTTCCGAACCACTCTAATCCATAGACTCACGCGTCAAATAATTGCATTACACTTTAGCATATAGCAGTGAAACGGACTTGAATCATATCACACATTCTTCGTATGTATAAATACAATTTTCCCGACAATTTACATAATAGGGGGGGCAAAATGGGGTACCCAAAAAATTTTGTTGACAAATTTTTTTTTCTCAAATGTCACTCAAATGGTCAAAAATAGTTTCTAACATCATTTTACGTTATTTTATTTAATAAAATAAATTTCGAAAATATATATATATATTTTTTTTCATTTTTTTTTCACGAGTCACTCAAGTACAGAACGTACTTATTTTATCCAGTAATAGTTAATTTTACAAGATAAATCCGATATATCCAAATTTTAGATGGAATGAAAAAATTTAAAAAGTTGAATAAAATTTTTTTAACGGCAGCTGAAAATTCGTTTTATTTTCTTTGAATACGATTGAATAAAAAGAAAATTCATGATATCCAAACCCCCCGAAACTGATGACTTTCTTAAGTACCCCATTTTGTCCCCCCTTCCCCTATATTTCTTATCCACGCCTCGTATAGTAAGACGACGTGTTTCATATCCAAAAATGATATGTAGTCTAATTTTTAT
This sequence comes from Rhogogaster chlorosoma, assembly GCA_944452935.1. Classification (NCBI taxonomy): domain Eukaryota; kingdom Metazoa; phylum Arthropoda; class Insecta; order Hymenoptera; family Tenthredinidae; genus Rhogogaster; species Rhogogaster chlorosoma. Next base: position 25,449,104 of record OX101797.1, read on the forward strand.
GTCATTAAAGAGCGAAAAATACACCCAAATATTCCTAAAAAAACGAAAAAACTGCCGCTTATTTATTCCAGCATTAATTTTGCATCAAAATCCCCGTACAATATGGGAATTCCTTCCTAGATCCAAAACAACTAATCTTCTTCTCCAGGTCTGCCTTATTTCCGAACACAATATCGCGCATACCTCCGTCGTCCGCACCTCTCGCGAAGGATAAGCTATCAGCCAACGCTCTCAGACACGGATATGCAGCTTTTGTCTTAGATTTCTGACGATGAGATCTCGCAGTGTACATTAGCGCCTCGCTGCGTAGACTTCCGAGTCTTGTCAGAGGGACCTTTTGCCTCTTCAAAACTCCCAGCGCATCCTCGCCGTTCCTCAGACATTTTTCAGTCTCTTTCGCCTGAATAGCTCGTCGCGAATTACTGTTCAGAATTTCCGCTACGCGCTGAGCAACGAGGCGACTCTTTTCCGATCCCTCCCAACACCCTCGCGATAGACTCTCTTCGTGCGCTTTCAGGTACGATTTTAAAGCCGAAGCGACTTTCCCGAGGTGCATAAAGCAGTCCCCCATCAATAGCCGGGGTTCTAAAGATTTTTTCAGCAGCTTTTCGTCCCGCAGTATTTTCAACGCTGCTTCGTATCTCCCGTTGACCATGTCTTCCACCGCCATGTCGTATCTAGGACGCGGTCAGGGCGTGAAAAATTCAATCCGCAAAAAAAAATTCGACCGAATAAAATCTACCTGATCATATACCACTGGTCAATCAACATTGCCTTGGTCTGATCGACGCTCATTTTTCCCATGATAGATCCTCGTTTATCGTTCGACGGTTGTAGCAGCTTGTAGAAAGCTTTGTCGACGTTATCCAGCCACCGCATCGCTTCTCCGAGGCGTCCCAAAAGCCGGAGAACGATCGTTTTCAACACCGTAAACCCCGGGTTGTAAGGGTCGCAGTCAGTTCCTTTGTCGATAGTCATTAATGCCTTGTCGTAGCACCCATTGATGCACCATGTTACGGCATAGCCGAGCATAATGTGGCCGGTGTCGAAGATGACCTACGGTCAAAATTGAGAATCGGTCAGACTCGGTCCTGAACTCATGGTAGTGTATTTCCATCATGTACCTGGAGTAGATCTCGAGCATCCAAGTTTTTCCTGTCCAAGGAAATCGCCTCGCGCAGCATACGGCGTGCGGCTGAAATTTCCCTCGTGTGAATTTTGAATTCTGCATGTTTCGTGATTAGATCTGCAGTTCTTCGCGGATCAGATCCTCTCATGAACTCGTTCCACGCTGAACGGTACGCTTCGTACTTTTCGAGATTGCGGAGGCACTTCAATAGCGTGTCCTTAAAAATAGGAAAACTCGTTGTATTATTGAAATTCAGGATTTTCCCAACTTTTCACGTATAGATTCCCGGCCATCGTACTAGCCTGCAATTCGAATAGTTCGTCCCGTCTGGGATGCAGAACTAAGACCTGCTCGTAGTCGGCTACAGCTTCGATTAATCTTCCGTTTTCCACGTGCCATTCTCCTCGCCCGCGATACACACTTCTCAGCTTATCGTTATACTCATCAGCTATTCTATCGCCCTTCAAACCCTTGTCGAACTTCAGCATTTTCCTTGCTGTTTCGTACCATTCAATTGCCCCCTGCCAATCTCCTTAGTCATAAATAGTTTTCAAAACTTTACTGACCAAACTGTGAGAAATCATCCGCAAATATGAAATTTTCTCACTCTACATGCAATTGCTTCGAACGAATCTAGCTAATCGTAAGAAATACTAAATTTGATCTGCCCATACTTTCCCTCGCCCTGATTTCACCCCTGATGGCATAAAGTTGATGCGAACGGGGATCCATGCATAACCCCTTCGTAATAATGGCAAGCGCTTTTTCCAGTGGTTCACTGGGATCTTTGATTAACTCGGTAGCTTCCTTGAGAAGACTTCTGGCCATGTGAATTTCCCTTTCTTTGTTTGGTATCCTATCGTACGTCCAGAGTCTTTTGAACTGTAAAGGACGCGGAATAAGGGTGTGTCAATGCAAGAGAATTAAAAAAACGGCAAGTCAGAGGACGAGATAAGTGATATTAGTGTCCTCGGTTTTAATCCGACTTACGATCTCCTCTCATTTTATTACCTACTTGCGAAAATGTCCTATTGGACTATTCGACCATTGCGGTGTACCGAATTATTTGATTATAAACTATACCATCATAGCCTCTCCGTGTGGATTTTGATAGTGTTTCTGTGAGCTCATCAGCAGCTTTTCCAGATGAACCAGATCCGTTGTTGGATCCATCGTAAAGCATGCAATTGAACCTCTTATGGGAATTCTGTACAGAGAGTAGGTTTATATACTTGGGGGAAAGAAGATTTGCCCTTAAAATTTACTACAGATTATGGAAAATACATTTGATTCTCCGATAGAACTTCATTTGTCCAGAAAAATTTACAGTCTCGTATATAGCTTCATAGCAAGCTAATTCATGCTCTTTATGATAAAGGAGAAAAAAAATCCACCAGTCTCCTATTCACTTTCTATTCGCAGGTCAATAGTGCAAATTGTAAAGGTGGAAATACGTGCATCAAATGAGTCGTCTCGAATTTCACTGTAATATACAGGTAGGTATAATAGTTGTTTAAAATTGATGCATTTTCTTGGTCAGTAGAATACACCATTTTTCGAAAATATGAATACGGGATGTAATGAACTAAGTAGTTTTAATCTTGATCAGAATTATTGAAGAGAATGCAGAATAATGATGGAATAATAGGAATGAAAATAAGCACGAAGAGATGCCCTTCTATTAAATAATAAAGTCGATCATTTTATGAAATACGTATAGGCATAACACCGACGAGCAATATTTTTCTCGTCTTAGTCTTGTTTTCAATATTGGATTCTGAATCGGTCGTCGATTAATCTGAACGAGTAAGCAAAAAATGTATGCTCATCAACAAGTACGAGCTTTGCTCCCCTGATCGAGAGTTACTAATCTTATGCCAACTAAATTATGTTTCGTTCAAATTCTGATCAAAATTGAAAATAAAAATATTGATATTCTCCCACTGCCCTCAATTGGCTATTCAAATACCACGGTGAGGTTTCTAAGCCTTTGTTTCGGATTCATCACATGCAAAAATGAAGAATTCGACAAAGTCGTGTATACGATGTTGACTCGGTTGACCCAATCAAGAAACATTTCCGCTGCGATTGATTAGTCCGCATATCTATGTTCTCCGAGAGAAACATCATAATATGTACAACTATTCAATGGGGATTCCTCTGTTGAGCGTAAATTGTTACTGTTTACAGAAAGCATATAATTTATAATCGTGTATAGTTATATTAATGTCAGCGACCTTGTTGATCGGCCGTGCCATCAGTTGGGTATAAAAGCTGTTCTTTTTCAATGCAAGTATATTCTTTCGAGGTAACTCATCCAGTCAACACTTAGTAAACCAGTAAAAACCAAAAGCACCAATACTAAAATGGATCGTTTCACCGGGAAAGTTGCTCTAGTCACTGGAGCCAGCGGTGGCATCGGCAAGGCCATCGTCGAGGATTTGGTCCGCAAGGGGATGAAAGTCGTCGCCATGGCTCGTCGCATCGACAAAATTCAGGTGAATATTCCCCTTCATTTATTTCATTAAAATTGTTTCGAACGATGCCAAAGAAACTACGCTTCCTCAAAGGCTTAGAGTGCGAGAAGATCTGTATTGCGATTCTAGTAGTATTTTTGAAAATTCGCCATTACAACTACGCCTGAGATGAATAAATCGGGGACCCATTTTGAGATGCCCATAGTTTGAACGAAAAATTTACTCAATGAACTGTTTCACTTTCAGATGTATGCCGAAGAGATGAAGAACTTCGATGGAAAGATGTACCCTCTGCAGTGTGACCTTACTAAAAAAGATGAAGTGATGCAGGCCATGCAATGGATGGAAGAAAACATGGGCACAATTGACGTCCTGATCAACAACGCTGGCATTGACACCCGCACGACATTCATGACTGGAACGATGGACGACTGGGAAAAGACTTTCAACGTAAATATCATGGGATTAGTCGCAATGACCAAAGAATTTTTGATGATGAAGAAGAAGCAGGGATCCATGGAGTTCGGTTACATCTTCAACATCAACGACTTCCGCTGTTTCACCCGCCACATGTCCCAAGGAGGAGAAATGTCCGCTTCATACATGGCCAGCAAATGGGCTCTGAGAGGAATCACCGACACTCTCCGTATGGAACTCACCGAAATGGAATCGAAGATCAAAGTTACCGTAAGTCAGGAACAATGGGATAAGATCTGAGTCCATTTCATTCTTCTAATGCCCATTTATTCCATCTCTCGTATTCTGAAATTCAACTTTCTCAAGCCTTCGATTTCTACTTTCCAACAGAACATTGCCCCTGGAATGGTGAACACTGACATGACCATGGAGGCCATGAAACAAGGCAGTCGCATGGCCCTGGAACCCCGCGACGTCTCCGATGCCATCCTCCTCGCGATGTCTACTCGTGACTCAGTCCTCATCCGTGACATGATCGTCGTCCCAATGCTTGAAATGTACTAAGCGGCTTGATGTATACCTTAGATCGCCGACTACCATTTCTAACTTTTTCCTGTACTGCAACGTGTCCCTGTTCTCGATAATTATGTAATAAAGTCTTTGTTTTCCTCTGAATTTAATTCGATCAGAATTTTTACCTTATTCCAAACACCTTTCCTAATAGATGATAATAATATGAAGTTGAGTCAAGCCAAACTAGTTTACTAGACGCGGGTACTCGTACTGGCTTGTAATTCGAAAAGCTCGTTTCACCTGGGATGCAGAATTAAATCTTGCTCGATTCAGTCATACCTTCGATTTCTTATTTTTTACGTGATTTTAGCTAATCAGCTATTATTTCACCCTTCGAAGTCTTGTCAAACTTCAACATTCTTTCTGCCGCATCCGCGTCGTATCCTCTGTAGAAATTCCCGTCGCAAGTAGTTCTTGAAATTCACATCACCCATAAGTTTCAAAATCATCTACAATTATGCAAGATTTTCTTATATTTGTCATTTTTACAAATTTTCTCACTAGTTTATTACCCTCTCACATAATTTTCGACCAACTTTTCAGACTTCACGCAAAATTTTCGTAGGCTCACGTGATTCTGTTTTAAAAAACCAAAGAATGAGCCCCCGTACGACTCTTTGCATGAAATTACACCAGAGATATGAATTTGTCAAAATTGGGGTGTTTTATCATCCCACGTGACCGGAATAGGTACAAAAAAACTAAGGCTACCGTTCCAGGGTTAATACAAACGGGAATCCATTCGGAACCCCGTCTTAATAACGGCCAGTGATTTTTTTGATGGTTCACTAGGTTCTTTGAGTAACTTGGTAACTTTCTTGTGGAGATTTTTGGACACGTGAATTTCCCTTTCTTTAATCGTCGTCTAGTCGTACGTTCAGAGTCTTTTAAAATTGTACAGGATGCGGAATGCATTTCATGCAAAATCCACAACGTCTGGCTTCAGCCATTCGACATTCAATTCATCTGAATCCCAGCGTTTACCAAAGTACCTATAAATTCAAAGAAAAAAAATGTTGATGCCCATACGCTATTGGATGATGAATTTTCACAGATTCAATTCTTTTAACGGTCAATAAAATTCCAAATCGTCGTACATGGATTGCAATGCATAAATCAAATGAGTCCGTTCAGTTGACCGTTTTGAATCTCACTGTAGGTAGATTCGAGAGCGATTTTTTCGACGATAAAGTATGAGAGCTGAAATTTCTGAAAATGCTACAAATGTATGAAAATTTTCAGCCTAAGTCGCGAGCTGCTCGCTTTGGCATGGAATGCCCCAATAATCCAACTTAGTTAATGTCAATGAATTTAGTCTTACGAGGATAGGTGAAATAGGAAACGTATCTAAAACGACGAAATAAGTGCGATCGAGTTAATTGTGGTAAACAACAAATATTTTATTACGTAATTATTAAAAATACGGTCACGTTACACTATAGGAAAATGTTTTGTCGAGTATCTTAAAGTAATTAGGCAGGGTAGTCGGCGATCTAAGGTATACATCAAGCCGCTTAGTACATTTCAAGCATTGGGACGACGATCATGTCACGGATGAGGACTGTGTCACGAGTAGACATCGCGAGGAGGATGGCACCGGAGACGTCGCGGGGTTCCAGGGCCATGCGGCTGCCTTGTTTCATGGCTTCCATGGTCATGTCAGTGTTCACCATTCCAGGGGCAATGTTCTGTTGGAAAGTAGAAATCAAAGGCTTGAGAAAGTTGAATTTCAGAATACGAGGGACGGAATAAATGGGCATTAGAAGAATGAAATGGACTCAGATCTTATCCCATTGTTTCTGACTTACGGTAACTTTGATCTTCGATTCCATTTCGGTGAGTTCCATACGGAGAGTGTCGGTGATTCCTCTCAGAGCCCATTTGCTGGCCATGTACGGGGCGGACATTCTTCTTTCCATGGTCATGTGGCGAGTGAAACAGCGGAAGTCGTTGATGTTGAAGATGTAGCCGAACTCCATGGATCCCTGCTTCTTCTTCATCATCAAAAATTCTTTGGTCATTGCGACCAATCCCATGATATTTACGTCGAAAGTCTTTTCCCAGTCGTCCATCGTTGCAGTCATGAATGTCGTGTGGGTGTCGATGCCAGCGTTGTTGATCAGGACGTCAATTGTACCCAGGTTTTTTTCTATCCATTGCATGGCCTGCATCATTTCATCTTTATTCGTAAGGTCACACTGCAGAGGGTACATCTTTCCATCGAAGTTCTTCATCTCTTCGGAATACATCTGAAAGTGAAACAGTGCGTTGAGTATATTTTTCGTTCAAACTATGGGCATCTCAAAATGGGTCCCCGATTTATTCATCTTAGGTGTAGTTGTAATGGCGAATTTTCAAAAATACTACTAGAATCGCAATACGGATCTTCTCGCACTCTAAGCCTTCGAGGAAGCGTAGTTTCTTTGGCATCGTTCGAAACAATTTTAATGAAATACATAAAGAGGAATATTCACCTGAATGTTGTCGATGCGACGAGCCATAGCGATGACTTTCATCCCCTTGCGGACCAAATCCTCGACGATGGCCTTGCCGATGCCACTGCTGGCTCCAGTGACTAGAGCAACTTTCCCGGTGAAACGATCCATTTTAGTATTGGTGCTTTTGGTTTTTACTGGTTTACTAAGTGTTGACTGGATGAGTTACCTCGAAAGAATATACTTGCATTGAAAAAGAACAGCTTTTATACCCAACTGATGGCACGGCCAATCAACAAGGTCGCTGAAATTAATATATCTATACACGATTACGAGTTACACACGTTCTGTAAACAGGGACAATTTACGCTTCACATAGCAATCCGCATATCGAATAATTGCACACATATAGATTTCTCTTGCACAACACCGATATGCGGACTTACTTGCTAATGAGACTGCTTGCTTTGCTTGGTCGTTCATAGATTAGCTGACGCCCAATCCAGAATTTAATATTGAAAACCAGATCGAAACGGGAATAATATTGCTCGTCGGTGTTATGTCTGGGTATCTCGAAGAATGTTCGGATTTATCATTTAATAGAAGGACATCTTCTCATGATTCACTCCATTTTTATCACTAGTTGTTCTCTTCGATAATTCTGATCGGCTCCGCGGCTGCCGTTCATTATGAAAAACAACGATACGATCCTCTTCAATAAATATTGACCGGCATTTTTCCTCGAATAACTTCTACTAGGGCTAAAATAACGCAGTAAAATATGACGATGCAATTTTTATTCACAATGTCAAGTACACGCGTGAAGGAGTCTCGCAAATCTACTTTTCCCAAGCCTCATAAGTAAATACTCAGATAATACAAGAAATTTATCGCAATTTTACCACTCATTTGTTATTTCAACAAGCCATAAACATAGCCAGATGGAAAATATGTTTGTTCAATGAAGCATTTTATTTATCTACACGTACATTTGCCCGGTTTGATGGGCGACTCGTCACCAATGGTCGTAAAAATCTACCATTGCTTCTTTTCAATATACAGCAAATAATGCAGAAAAATTTATCAGCACGAATTCGTGCAATCAGTATATCAGTGTATCCAATGTCATTACGGGCGAAAAGAACGAATTTTATCGGACCTAGACAGATTAGTGGACTGCGCTTGAAATCGCAGCTAAGTGAATGTTGATTTAGTGTCCGGGTCACATCGGACATCTGTAATCCTCGGTCGACCTTCTTATCAGTAATTGAACCAAATTACAATGTTGAAATAATTAGTAGATGAACCGTCCGTTATTTTAATTATCGGTCTCGTAATTACGAGACGGGCTCCTCACGTCTGACCACGAGTCAACGAAATGTTTACCCGAGATTTGAATGACAGAAGTAAAGAGCAACGTTAATATTCAGTTATGAAATCAATTTTTATACCACGTACTTTTCAGCCATTGATCTTATTCCAGTCACGTTATTACAAGAGCTGCTAATTGCTAAGTATACTATAGAACAAATATAATTAGAAACCAAAGTCCAAATCCGATTAGACTCAGGGTTGCTTTCACATCCCATGAAAGAAAAGACGAATTTAAAGACCTGTGAAGAGTTTAACTTTTGTACACTTCGTTAATTAGTCGGTGCGGGAAATTTGTGCCTTGAATTACGTCGATTAGAATTCTCGTAGTCATTGATATATCCGTCAGGCAATTACAGGCTTGCGTTTTAATTTTCCTGGACGCTCGTCAGCATGGTAAAGTACGACATGGAGGTCTTCATGAGCTGAAATAATTGTCGATATTTTCATACTGGCTTTCGAACGCACACAAGACGATCTATCTTCAATTCAGAGTTGAAAATCCCGCGGGAATCTTACGTCTGTGAAGTTCAACAGAGATAAGTTGCCGAATTTCCCGGCCGTGACGTACGACGGCTTCTGAGCCCGAAGTAATATCAAGCTGAGGTCTCTTTGATGGTCAACTTCAAGTTTGTACAAGTTTGACCTGGAGACCGCGTGGCTAACTCCAAGACTCTGAAACGGGGATTTGAGTTGTATCGAAATTCCAGACAGGGAATTTATTTCCGTCGTTAAAATATTTTGCAGATTAATTTTCTCCCTCGTTATTACTATCCTCATTTTCGACTAGCTCCTGACCTTTTCTTCCATCAGTTGTCCGCACCAATTGAATATGAATAACTGAACGACTTGTAGATAGACCGACGAAATGTGTTTCACCAGAAGTCGCGGGTTCTCGAAGCCCTGAAAAAGCGAATTCGGTACTTGCGCCTTCCGCATTTCGTTCCCTTTCCATAATGACAAAATCCGACAAGTTTTACGCACCAAGACAACTACTTCGTAACCGCTTATGCAAATCGCCACGGAGCTGACGAGGAACTGTATGAGATTAGGTATGTTAAATACGTCCTCTATCTCGTCCGCAAACTTATAGATATTCTGATGAAGCTGAACGCATTGCACGATCCTCTCGCGTATTTTCAAAGGCGCTTCATCCCCGTCGGAAATTTTTTCCAGCAAATTTTGCAGCAAGGAAAAATTGCCGCAGGCATGATAGATCAAGAATATAAACCACGAGTCGAAGGCCATGTATATCAAGACCCAGAAGTAAGTGCCTATGGCTTGGTGAAATAAGACGAAAGCAAATGCTGCTGTTGAGTTCAAGCTGAACGGATATATGGCAGCGAAGGGAAGCTGGAGCCCGTGGCCTAGGAGCATGCCTAGAAGGGTTCAATTGGGAATAGTAAAATTTGAAAATTCATTACGAAGTGAAATGATCACCAGGCGTTGTTTGCAGCAAGACTCCTAAGCTGGCAGCGACGAATATCCACCCGTAAGTCTTGCAGAACTTGAGTCCAATTCGATCGTAACGAAGTATGAAAGCGGTGTGATAATCGCTTTCCAATTCCGGGCCGCGTATCTGGTCGGATTTGACGAAGTCTCTTAAGTCGTTCATTCTCGCCCGTCTGAAGATCAGAGTGTAGTATTTCACGAGTCCCGTAAATCCGAACAATAGCATACCGAAGTTTTCGGCGAATCGACCGAAGTCGTTTTTTATGTTTATCAGATCGACGACTCCGGTCATGTAAAAAGTTACCGCTGTGATCATCAACCCGATCATTTTCACAGTTCCGCGCCAATTTACCCCGAAATCCGATATGCCGAGAGCTCGGAGAAAGATTTCGTTGAACTGCACATACTCGGTCATCGAGGAGAATATCTCGCGGAAAAGAAATCGAGTCGCGAATCAGTGGCAAGACGCTCGGTTTTGTTCGGGTAAAATCAGTCTAAATATTTGATGTGAAAGAGGGAAATCGTCGGAAAAATTTCACCCAGTAGTTATACACGATTATTTTTCTTTCTTCTGGATTACTGATATCATCGGAAGTGGCGTCTTCGCGCTATTCTATGCACGTGTGGGAAGTGCAGGTGAGCAAAATCGACAGCTCGTGTTATCAAAGACATGAAATTTTCAGTGATAAATTTCCACGCTGTAAGGCGAGTTTGTTACAGTCCATAATATTCATTTGCTCTTGATAAATCGCGAGGAAGCGGTTCTGTACCTTAATATTTCACATGGAAATGGAAATTTAGTTTATAATAACTTGGCAAGTAAGGCCTAGAAATAATACCCCGTCCTTGTCCCGGAGAGGGTATTATGTACATATATTACATGCTAGCAGAAAATATTCCAGAATTAGCATTCGCTTTTCTTTCCAGACAGCTCGACTTCGCATACCTTGTCTTGTGTTTAAACCAATTAGACACATAATGCCAATTACATATCGATTTTATTTCAGTCGGGTTATTTGAAGGGTTGCTAATCGCTGAATACTTTAGAGTGAATTTAATATGGTTGTAGCGTTTCGAATCTTCCATCACCCGTGTGGAAATGAATTCGGGGTTTCATGAACTAGGAGAAAAATTGAATAAAATCAAACTCTGAACGGTACGATTATCGTATATTTCATTAATTAAGCGGTGCAGAAAATTCGTGCCTTAAATTACGTCGATTATAGAATTCACAGGCAATCACAGGCATGCGTTTTAATTTTCCTGGACGCTCGTCAGCATGGTGAAGTACGACATGGAGGCCTTCATGAGCTGAAATAATTGTCGATATTTTCATACTAGGTTTCAAATGCACACATAGGACGATCTATCTTCAATTCAGAGTTAAAAATCCCTCGGGAATCTTACATCTGTGAAATTCAACAGAGATAAGTTGGTGAATTTTCCGGCCGTGATGTACGCCGGCTTTTGAGCTCGAAGCATCATTAAGTTAAGGTCTCTTTGATGGGTAACTTTGAGTTTGTACAAAGACGATCTAGAAATCGCGTGGCTGACTCCAAGGCTCTGAAATATGGAGAAGTTGGATTAAATCTAGCGACGACGGATATTATAATTCACTAACCTTCTCTTCGATCAGTTGTCCGCACCAATTATATATCAGGGACTGCAAGATTTGCCCACCGACCGAGGAGAGGTGCTTGACTAAAATTTGCGGTTTCTCAAAGCCCTGTAAAATGAAGCAGAATCGTAGTTTCCTTTTTTTATTCAGATTCGGTAAAATAGCTGCCGCGCATAAATTCCGCAGAATTTTTCCCCACCGTTTCTACAGCTTCGTAACCGCTCACGCAAATAGCCACGGAACTAACGAGTGATTGAAAGAGAATAGGCACGTTGAAGACGTCCTCGATGTCGTCAGCAAATTTGTAGATGTTCTGTTGAAGCCGGGCGCACCTCAATATCCTCTCGTGCGTTTGCGAGGGCTGTCGATCCCCGTCGGCAATAGTTTCCAACAAATTTTGAAGCAGGGAAAATTCACCGCAGGCATGGTGAATCAAGAATATGAACCAGGTGTCGAAAGTCAGGTATATCAGGAGATAGATGTAGGTGCTTATGACTTGGTGGATATAGGCGAAGGTGAACAGCGTCGTTGACTCCAAGCTGAACGGATACACGGAAGGAAACGGAAGCTGAAGCCCGTGCCCTAGTAGCATGCCTGTAAGAGTTGAAATAACGAATCGCGAGTATTAGTATACAGGCCTATATCTCCTTATCCGTGCACTCTAGGCCGAAAATGAAAATGACCTTTATTGTAGATAATGATATTTCCTATCTTTTTTGTTCAATGATTTTTTTTGTATCACTAACTATTAACAACTTATACGACTGCCAAAATTCATTTATTGACTTTTTTATATCAATATCTCAATATCTCGAATTTTGGCAGTCGTATAAGTTGTTAATAGTTAGTGATACAAAAAAAATTATTCAACAGAAAAGATAGAAAATATCATTATCTACAATAAAGGTCGTTATCATTTTGGGTCTAGAGTGCACGGTTACGGAGATATGTAAATTTGTTGGAAACAATTAAAGGGAGCGAATAACAAATTACCCGGTAATGTTTGCAGCAACATTCCGTGGCAGGAGATTAATAATACGCATGCGAAAGTTTTAGCAAAACTGAGTCCAATTTGATCGTAATTATTGATTATCGACTGATCCTCGCTGCTCAATTCCTGGCCGCTTATCTGACCGAATTTAATTAGGTCTTGAAAATATTTCATTTTCTTCCGGTTGTAAATGAGAGAGCTGTATTTCACGCATCCCATAAACCCGAGCAACAGTATGCTGAAATTTTCCGCAAACAGACTGAAATCGTCCTCTATGCTTATCAGATCGGAGAATCCAGTCGAGAAAAAGGCCCCCACGCAAACCACACACGTGATCATTTTCCCAGCACCGATCCACTTCGTTCCGATCTCAAATATCCCAAGTTTTCCCAGAAAATATTCCGAAAAGTACGTATACTTGTTCATCGAATCCATGATATGGCTACCGCAACAGAGATATCTCGTCAGGAAAATAAGCAGACTGGTAAAGCCACGATGGGACAGCCTTTTCTCTTCGAGCGAAATTACACTCAATATTACACCCCTATCATAGGGAAATTATCGTAACACCTAGCTGGTACTCGTATGTAATCATTTTCGCCCTTTATAGGTCGCTAATATCATCGGAAAGTGGTATCTGCGCACTTTCTATTCACGTGTGATAGGTACAGGTGAGAAAAACCGATAATAAGTCATCGTATATACGTATATACGAGGGGTTGAATTTTTTCAATACACCCAGACGTTCGAGACAGAGTTTTGAGCACCGATTCCTGAGCTTTGAATCATGATTCAAAATTTCGCCAATTTTTTTGCCACCTTTAATTACTGTCCAGAAAAAAAGAGTTATCTCTTTTCAGCGTGAGATTTTTGAGCGTTATGCGATCTACGAGACGAGAGAATTGATATCTCTGATTATATAGTCGCAGACGAGGATCACCGCAGGATATCGCGTGTCTTGAGAAACCAGTCGGCATATTTTTCAAACGATTTTTAATGGATCGATTTCAAACCCTGTTAGCACTATCCTATTACTCGAAGCGTCTCTCGGCCACTTCTTGGCTAGAACTTGAACAGGATGGAGCGATGGGCTTCCAAAGTCGCCGTTGTCACGGGAGCGAGTTCTGGGATCGGTGCTTCCGTTGCCCAGGAGTTGGTCCGGCAAGGTACGAATTCAAAATCATATACACGACCGGTTTTTTTCCATTTTTTATTAGTTTCTGAAAATTATAAACCCCGGAGGGGCCGAGTTATCCAGTTCATGTCTAGAAGCAGGAATAATTAATCCTTCCAGGATAGATTGAAGGGATAAGAAATGCGTCGGTTCATTTCTCGGTAGAATTTAATCACGCTTTAATCCAGATGAAATGAAGTCATCGATTTGATCAGCTCTCGAAAAATGTTGACAAGTATCAAGTCAACATATTCATAGAATGAGGTCCTCGTTTATACTTGGCAATATATCGTATAGAATTATTTCAGGAATGGTAGTCGTCGGTCTTGCCAGAAGGAAGGAAAAGGTTCAAGAACTGGGAAACGCTTTGAGTGAATTCCCGGGAAAGCTTCATCCCTTGGAATGCGATGTCTCGAAGGAGGAAAGTATCCTTGCGGCTTTCGCCTGGATCAGAGATGAACTTGGAGCCGTAAACGTCCTCGTGAACAACGCTGGTATAGCTAAGGAGTCGACGTTGATCGGTGAGACGAATTCCCGCGGATCTTAAACAATTTTGCAAACATCTAAACGGATAGAAAAATCGTTCGTTAACAAATCGTCGATTCGCAGAGGGTTCGGTGGAAGAATGGCGCGCCGTTTTTGACGTCAATGTATTTGGCCTCTCCGTTTGCACGAGGGAAGCTGTGCGATCAATGCGCGAAGGAAATGTCGACGGTGTTGTTATCCACGTTAACAGCCTCGCGGGTGAACGTATCCCTCCCGTACCTGGATTCAGCGTTTATCCTGCATCGAAACGCGCCGTGACTGGATTGGCGGAAACCTTACGTCACGAATTGAGAGCGACGAAAATTCGGGTCACGGTGATTAGAAATTATTCAAAATTTCATACAATTTAGGGAATAAAATTCTTTTATTCACAAGGAAACGAAAAGCGTGGGAAAAATCGAATTTCATCGACATTGAGTTAACGAAAAACCCGTTTAAAGATCGAGAAATTATCAAAATCAACAGAAAACGCAATTTTGTCGATCTCTAGCTATAGGGTTCAGATTAGAATTATTCAGTTGATCCTTGAGATTATCAGACTTGTAGTTTTTTCTCGATTTGAAATAACCGAGATTTCGATTTTAACGTTTTATCCACAGACTATCAGTCCCGGATTAGTAGCGACAGAATTCATGACAGGTTTTTCGTCCTTCTCCGAAGACACCCTTGCATCCATGCCCGCATTGCAGCCTGACGATGTCGCGGGAGCCGTAGTCTACGTTTTGTCAACACCGCCTAACGTGCAGGTGAGCAATCCGAGACGTCCGTAAAGCTGGGACCACAAAATTAAATTTTCGAAAAAAAAAACCTCTTCCATAATTAAGGGCTCTTTAAAGGCTATTTAAGTGCTCCAACCCCGATTTTACGGCTGCACCCCTTTAATCGGAACTGGTGGCGGTCCCCAAGTTCAGATAAAGCGGGGACTACCACATCAGAAAAAAATTAGAAAATAAAATAGTTTTTTACGTAGTATTTAACGGCTCTTTAAAGGCTCTCGAAAAACGTGTGGTGGAATTTCACAGCTCCTTCCCTTATCCCGAAAACCACGTCGGATTTAACGGCTCTTCAAAGGCTCTCGAAAAACTTATATATACAAAAATTAGAAAATGGAATAGTTTTTTACGTAGTATTTAACGGCTCTTTAAAGGCTCTCGAAAAACGTGTGGTGGAATTTTCCGGCTCCTTCCCTTATCCCGAAAACCACGTCGGATTTAACGGCTCTTCAAAGGCTCTCGAAAAACTTATATATAAAAAAATTAGAAAATGGAATAGTTTTTTACGTAGTATTTAACGGCTCTTTAAAGGCTCTCGGAAAACGTATCGTGGAATTTTCCGGCTCCTTCCCTTATCCCTTAAAATCGGGGTTGGAGCACTTAAATAGCCTTTAAAGAGCCCTCAATTATGGAACAGGTTTTTTTTTCGAAAATTTAATTTGGTGGTCCCAGCTTTACGGACGTCAATCCGAGCAGTGGTTATAATTGGAGTTCATTTGTTCGAATCAGCAACAAGAAAAAGAAGAAAAGAAATCAAATTCTTCAATTCATAGAAATTTACCGTCTATTTTATTCTGACTTGAAACATCGCAGTGAGGTATTAACGAATGCTTAGAATCAACGTATAGTTGATCGTGAGTTGAGCTGTAATTCTGTGATCTCAGCTTCGGCTGGACAATAATAATGACGCAATTTGCATACAAATTTCAAGAACGTATATAATGAAAAAAATATAATAGACGGAGAGAGAGAGAGATGTTATTGAAAGATTGTTTGCTACTCGTTTTCGATAACAGTGTACACACCTAATGGCAATATCGCGTCAATCATAATTCGTATGTGTTCGAATCACTCGGAGGTATTTGAAATCCGGAGGGTGGTTATTCCCATAAAGTAAAAATTTTGTATTTTTCGATAATTCGTACGAAAGTTAATAATAACAACCGAAAAATAAGATTGCCATTATGCAGGGTCGAAGAGGCCCTGAACTTTGCATATCTCAATGATATTGTAATTAATTATAAATGCATAATTACAGTTGCCTTACGTACACTGATTATAATTACGATTAGCTATCTAGTTATATTTTTATATTCACGATAAATCTACGGATAAATTTAAGTCCTCCCTCTCCTATAACATTGGCATTTTATAGAAGCACGCGTCGCTTGAGAAACATCTCTCAATGCTCATATTTCGTTTGATTAATATATCTCAACATTTCTGTGTATGTATTTCAATTTGTCTTTCAGGTACAAGACATCTCGCTTCGTCCATTAGGCGAATCTTGGTAAACCGACGCATTCGATTCTACTATTTCACCTATTTACACTATTATCGTATTACACACGAGTGAATTAACTAGATTCTTTAACCCTGGTTATCTACGGGGGTTGTTAGATTATAATTCCCGTTAATAAGTCATTAAGACTAACAATTAGTGAATTATTTGGCAGATATTAATTCCCCATTATTCACTTCTATACTCTCGCAATATGTAACAGAACGTGTTTCAATTTTTTGGCTAATTATTGCCATGGTTGTGGTGTTCGATGTCTTTGTTGAAAATAAAAATGAAAAAAAAAAAAAAGGTATACGCTGAGATATTTCGATCCTTCGAATGAAAATATCGTTCCCAAAATTCATTCGGCAGAAAGAATATTTCTTTCAAAAGGACGTTTCTTTTCGTTCGGCATAAATTCCCTATAAATCGAAGATTTTTCTCCTTCGACATTCAGTTTTCGCGGTCGAATAGTTGGTTAATAATTTTTCGAAAACCCCACACGCGGATATATAAGCACGACGATTCATAGGCGAATGATGAAAAATAGGGAAGTTTCGAAAAATGTCTTCCTAATTAGTCTATAATGATTCACACGCTTTATTGCATCTTATCTCCCGCTGTCAATCGATCGCGTCTCATACTGATGGCTCAGAGTCAATTGAAATCTATCAGATAGCCTACTGTAATCTTCCTCATAGATCTATAACTTACACATAGTTATCGTGAATTCTATATCCACTCGTGGATTAAATTTCCACGAAACGTCTTAAGACGGTGAGTATATCATCTAGGTACGTTTATATCGACCTGTTAGTGCTTCTACGACAGATGGGATATTGACTTGTCGTAAAGATACGGTATGTGCTACCCTGCGGGTACTTAATACCGGCTATTATTCCCGATGATCATTCGTTAAATTCATCAGTCATTTTTCGACGAGCTACAGCCATGGATCGCTGGGAAGGAAAATTGGCGATTGTAACCGGCGCTGGGTCTGGAATCGGCGCCGCGATAGCCGAGGCTTTGGTCAAGGATGGAGTGAACGTACTCGCCCTGGACGTTAAAATTGTCAGGCTTTTTTCACTCAAGGAAAGGGCCAGGTTTTCAGCTGGAAAAATCTTTCCGAAACAATGCGACGTCACGAAATTAGAAGAGGTTGAATCCGCCTTCAAATGGGCTAAGGATAACGCAGGGGGAGTTGATATCTTGATTAACAACGCTGGGGTCTCCCACATTTCAACGATAACCGGTGAGTTACTTAGAATTTCACAGTGACTATATTTTTGCAAAGGCGAAAAATAGCTGCGAAATTATTGGCTCATTCGTCGAGTCTTATAGTCATTCACCAAAACGAGATACAGCCTTGACAAAAATCCAGTCATTACATAAGCCAAGATATTTATAGATAAATTTGTCAATCGTTCGTCGGTATCTCGCGCCAATCTTTGAGTGGCTTTAGGTTGTAAATTAGGATTTATAAGCCCATATACGATCGCAAGTAGCAGCTGAATAATCCTCGTCCAACCAGCGTGATCTATGGATCAGAGTTTGATAATCGATCGAAGATTTCTAGATTCATTTTCGCCCGATTATCAGAAATATTTTTCCCTATTTTCCAACAAACAATAAGGTGGCGATACAGAAGGTTTCGAAAGGGTTCTCCGCACGAACGTTCTAGCGGTTGCTGTATTCACGAAAGAAGCTGTCCGCTCCATGCGTGATCGAGGGGTCGATGGACACATTGTGAACATTAACAGGTGATCTTATAATCGAGCCATTTAAACCGAAAGATGTGATTAGTTTTACGAAATTAATACTCCACGACAATTCTCAGCGGATTTAAACAGATCTTGCATTGCTTTCTCAGTATCTCTGGCCATCAGGTGATCAACTTAAACAGAGGCCTGTACCCGCCAAGTAAATTCGCAATTACTGCGCTGACAGAGACTGTTAGAAGAGAATTGGCCCAGGCTGGAAGCAAGATCAAAATCACGGTGAATATCGTCGAAGTGGTTTAGGTGTTCGCGATTCGTTCGCTGACGAATGGTGGATAATCGGTATTGCCAGAAAAACTGAGTCCGAAGATGAATCGATGTTACGAAATGATTTTTATCGGGTAAAAGCGCACGTGTCAATCTCGACAATTTTTATTCGACAGAGCGTCAGTCCTGGAGCTGTAAATTCGGAGATACTGGATTCGGCGGCTACAGAAGCGAACGTCCCACTGTTAAAGGAAGACATACCGCGACTGGAACCCTCGGATATTGCAGAAGCTGTGACTTACATCCTGTCAACCCCACCCAACGTTCAAGTAAGATCCAATTAAATACCTGTGCAGATCCGAGTCTATATCGGTATTATGCATGCGATTGACGAAAGGAACGAAAAAGAAAGAAAGAAAAATAAAAAAATAAAAATAACTCGAAGCAGCTTGGATGAGAATTAATTGGCTTTCGATTCTGCTTTTATTTTCAATTAATTAACGCTCGCACATTCCTGCGAATTGACGAGTGAATTTTTTCAGACTGTTTCTAACGCTTGAAGAAATATACCGAGCTTTTAGATTTTAGAGAAAACTTTCTTTCGTGTATTTACGCGGAATTAATATTCCGTCTGGATGAAATCGTCAAGCTAGTATTGGCTAGTGTTATGTGTAATTCGTTGCAGATCTCGGAATTCACTATTCAGCCCCTTGGAGAGCCTTATTAGGTCTTCAAGTGTACTCAACGGCCTCGGCGCACTAGGGTGGACCGTCACAGCGGGTCCCTAACTCAATTACTTGATTAGACACAAGGTGTACATGAAACCTACGTAATAATTGTAGGCCCGATTCTAAGCGCGGTATATTTAATCTGTGCTAAATGTCTAGACACCGATTAATCCCTGGAAAATCGCTCGTCTGCAGAATCATGTGAAATAAAACTTAAAAAAATAAAAAAATAAATAAATAAATAAAATAAATGAAATAATTTATCCCCATTCATCAATACCAATCATTGATAATATCCGAGTTTGCAAATTTCCGCCTGCATTAAGGCAGCCTGCATCGCTTACATGCAATGCGATTGCGTCCAACGATCGCTCAAAAGGCTCGTTGAATTAATTCCGTTTTATGGCGACAGAGTAATTAATAATTAGATTTATGGCGGTAGGTAGATAAGATTGCCCATGATTTTATGAAACTGAATTTATTCGTTAATTCATCTATTCTTTGAATTGAAAATCAAAATTTCATCTGCGGCTGTTGACTCTAATTGGAGTTGTTTTATTTTTGGTTCTTTTTTTTTTTATCTTGTTTTTCATTCTTTCAAACAAACAAACAAAACTCCGTAACTGAGAGAGTAGTTTGAACGCTCGCGGAAGCTAAATTCTTGAAAACTCTATACATGTGAGTCTGAAGTTTGTTTAATTACGTAATAGTACGAATATCCAAGAATTCCCGCCTCTCCCATGCCATGCAACCGCTACATACTCGGGGCAAACCAGTTAACCACTAATTATGGAATAAAATTATAGCCCACACTGGTATACATAATGCCAATTTGAATGTTAATCGGATTTCTACTTGAAATTATACAGTAATTAGATATAAGGAAAATAACGAACGATTTCATCGACGAAATATAGATAAAGTTATTTCCAATACTTTTCAAAGATTTGTGAAAAAAAAAAAATAATAATAATAATAATGAAAAAAATTTCATGCAAAGATCTCGTGGATAAAATCATGCCCAATTATATATAGCATACGGATACCTTGACCCATGTACGTCTTGTCAATTAACCGCTGTGTTATATGTTTTCATACATAAATTCACGTCAATTTAATTGACTTTGCGGTATATACAGGTATATACACATACGTATATATCCCGCGTCATTATTTCAACGAATTCGACAACGTAGAGTAAAATTATAGCAAGCTTAATCGTCACAATAAAATACAATGCGAAAATAGTGACTTGTTGAAAATTAATGCTGGATAATTTATAAATACGTGTAGTTACATACGCGGCTGTACTTACTTAGGCTAATGACTTTTTTTCACGCCTATATATAACTATTACTTCACTATTTCTCATCGCCGTAGAATATAACCTATGGAGTAGGTATTATTATCCTCCAGGAATGAGTCGGAAAAACGTTCTAAAACCAATCTTTCGAATAATCCAAGTAGTAATTATCGCCGTTTGTCATTCTATGGTGAATTATAATGAATTTTCTCCACCGCGGAAAAAGGAAGAGTAATAAATCAGACACGTGTCCCAAGCCGGAAGCATATCACACTCAAACGTCACCATATTACATAGGTATGTACATACATACACGAGGCTTGAAATGTTTGCGGTATAACTTAACAAATTCCGTCTCTTTTTCTATCCGGTGGTCAGTCCTGCTGCAATCCCCTCTCAGAATGAGAAGGAGGAAAAAGAAGTGGGTCCACGGTTCAGGGATGCCGACAGCCGGCTGCTGTGTATCCAGTGATGTCAAGGATCCTCGCGTCACTCAGGTGAAGAATAATCGCCTAGTATCTTCAGTCTCTTTCCACAAGCGAATCCGTCCGTGTCTTTATAAAATTTCGCAAATAAAATCCAAGGATATTTCAATCGTGACGGTAGTGCGGTACTACGAATTTTCTCAATCCCCGTTATCCCCGCGAAATAAGAAATACCCGAGATAGATGAAAGCTGAGGAAACTTTTGCGCGCACAATTTTTGCTCGTATATAAAACAAAAGACCGTATTTTCGAAATGTCTAATGGCATGGAACGTTGGGCGGGTCGGGTGGCTGTGGTGACAGGAGCTTCTTCAGGGATCGGTGCCTCAATTGCTGAATCATTAGCCCGAGAAGGGATGGTGGTGGTTGGTTTAGCGCGTAGAAAAAATCGTCTCCAAGATTCGGCCGAGGCGCTGAGCATCGCGAAAGGAAAACTGTACCCCGTGCAATGCGACGTATCAAACGAAGAGGAGATTTTGGTGGCTTTTAGATGGATCAGAGATCACCTCGGCGCTATTGACGTGTTAATAAACAACGCGGGTGTCGCCCACTTCGCAAATATAATCAGTAAGGGCGGATAATTCCACTCGCTAATTCGTCGATCAATGAAATTCGCCTCTTTTCTCGGGTCGGCGATGAATGCTCGTAATTAGTCGGCTAAGGTCCTTCTCGATTCATTTCGGAGCTCGGAATCCGCTTCCCTTTCTAGTCATCCTTGATACGTTCCGTAAGAGATTCGGCTTTTTATAAACTCGTTAAATTTCGGACGACTCATTATACTCGGACAGTCAAACGTGCGTGAATAAATAAGCAACTAGTGTGCGAGTACACGTACATTACCCATATAACGACTTGAAAGATTTCCGAACTAATCACTTGTAACATACGATTTCCAAGGACAAACGGACTCCGACGTGGACACAGTCTAATGTGCGAACCGTATGAGTAAAATGCCCGATTGTATATGCATGGAATTATCATCACGGTATAAGTATACTTGCAAATCAATACTAGCTACGTACGAATGCGTTATAACTATACAGCAAACGCCGCGTGTATACCTCATTTCAATTTATTAACATCGAGAAGATTTCAAGGCGTTTATTAATAAAAAAATATAATCAACTTCAATACGAATGTGAGAATATTATTCGACGCAATTGATTCGACGAAGGATTAAATTTCGATCGAACTAAATGAGTGAATAAAATTGTCAGTTTTTGTGTAAAAACAAAAAAAAACTAAAAATAAGTCGCTTTTTTCCTCATTTTTTTTACTCCTCAGGCGGAGATACGGAAGGCTTTCGTCGCATTTTAGACGTGAATGTCTTGGCTGTGGCGATTTGCACGCGAGAAGCAGTTACGAATATGCGAGCACGCCGCGTCGACGGTCATATAATAAACATCAACAGGTAAAGCGGTCCGATATTAGTCACGTTATTCGGACAGAAGTCTCTTAAATTCCGACCGCAAATTTGAATAAAATGGGAAACTAATCTTCCCACGGCTATATTTTCGATTTCAGTGTGTCTGGACATTCAATTTCGAGCACGGCCGGACACTTGAGTCTTTATCCGAGCAGCAAATACGCGATGACAGCGATGACCGAGGTTGTTAGAAGAGAACTGATCTCCGCCAAGACGAACATCAAAGTAACCGTGAGTGGAAATTTACGGCTTCAAATTGCCTCGTGATACAATCGATCATAGAAGGGGTATTTTTCAGAGCCTTAGTCCCGGGCTGGTCCAGACAGAAATTATGGAAACTACAGACTGGGTTGAGTCCGTCGCAGATCACGACGCTCCGTCTTTGCAGGCTAAAGACATCGCGGATGCGGTTCTCTACGTACTTGGCACGCCGCCGAATGTTCAGGTGAAATTTTCATTTTCGTTGATTACTTAGATCGCAGTTTTGGGAGATTCGATCTCGAGGAGGTCGAGTTTCTTTTCCAATTTTTTTAAGCTTGAGAAGATAATTTTCAGAAGAAAACGAGATAAAGGAATCTTGTAAGAGGAGAGAAGAAATAATGACACGGTAAATTGCATACAGCGAAAATTTTCGCCAAAGTCTTATGAGACTTTCGCGAAATCCCGTGTCCTTGCGGAATGTAAAAATAACAATTATTCGAACACGTGACTCAGGAGTGGTTTTTTCGCATGACGTTCGTATATCGTAGCATTGTATCTTTCTCTTCTTTCAGATAACGGAATTGACCATTCGACCAGTTGGAGAACGCATTTGAATAGCTTACAGCGGAATTTACGCGTCTACGGAACTATGCTAGGCGGTTTTTCTGCGTTTACTATTTTCAAAGAGAGTCGAGTACTTGTAAGCGTCTGTTCTAAAGCCAACAATTATTTAAAGCAAATTAACCATCGCCTCATTCGGTTATATGACGAGAATTTAAAACCTGATTTCGCTATCTATACCCACGCCATCTCCAAACGTCTGATAATCTATGTAATAAATTTCCTCGAAAAATTAGACGCCTGTACAGGCTTTTGCCTTTTTTCTTTTCATTCCAGAATCCAGGAAATGTGAAACTGCGATCTTGAATGTCTAAGGCTACAATCACCTTAGATTTTCTCTCTCTCATGTACAATTTAGTTTCACCTTTCAACAGAAAAAAAATAAAAATAATAATAAACAGGATTAACTCAGAACGCAGAACTTTAATAAAAGCAATTAGATCAGATCGCAGTGTTCAATGCGTAGTAAATAAGTCTCCAGGGTCGAGTATATGAGTCCGCAAAAAAGTTGTTTATCGAAAACTGCATACAGCATCCAGCCACTTTATTGCTTGGGATTATTCAAATCGCTGGGTTTCATTCGCGCATTAATTCTTCACCCATTTCAGCCTTTCTTCTCCCTCCTCTTTTGTCTAAAAAAGGAAATGAGAAATCCTCGACAATATCGCGAAAGTATTGACACATATTTTTTTTAATTGTATATCAGTCCATTCAGAATGTTTTTGATAAGGAAGTAAAGCGTGGTATGTATCCGTGCGATACATACAAACGCTTACACGTGTGTCTGCAGCTTTCGCTGTTATCTTCTTTCTCGAACAGACTTGTATATTACAAAAGGCATCATACGTGGTTCTACGGTCCGAGGTAAAAGCTTCTTTCTTTTGATATAGAATTGATGAAAAAGCCTTCATAAGTCCGAGCCTTGGATATCAAACTCTGTCTGTTAATACGAAAAGAAAGAAGCTTATCGTTCGTGGATTCTCTTTCTTGGAATGATACAACAGTCCTTGGCAAACTCCTGAAGAAGTGGCGGTAACTCGTAGCTACGGTTATTCTTTTTATTCAGAAATTACCCAATCGCCCTTTTTTCCTTTCGGATTTAATAAAAATAAAATTACGAAAGGAAAGTGAAAACTACATCTCCTATTTTCGATTTCCTCATAGTTTTCCGGCAACGAGTGACTTTCCGCCATTCTAAAGCACTCTATCAATTCACTTCGAAAATTTGAACCGATTTCATCAACAATTTCATTAATGAATCGAAAAATGATCCACATTTGATATTCGTCGGTAAAGAAGGACCCTCGAATCGCATGTTACACGCCTCGCATCTGGCCTTCAAGATCTTGCTGAGCAGACAGCCTTATCCGAATATTCATGTTCTTTGTTAGTCGAACGTTGTGGTCAGTGTAGCTTTAGCTTTCAGTCTTGGACGTCTAGTTCTTGTTTCTCCGATCTTCGGCCGCCAACATAATTGTGCGAATCGAAAACACCGTCCGCAATGCAACGCTGGGTGGGAAAAGTAAGTTCCAATACAGATTTTATCACTTTTTACGCCAGAGTTTCCCTAAAACAGTTTCTTTTCGACAGACAAAACTCGAGCAGACCTCGACGATCCGGTTTCTTACTTTCTCGGAGTAAAAAAAATCTAAGGAACGGCTCTAGATACGGGGTATCCCATTTTGAACGGTACTTCGGAAATTAGAGCTTGCAAAAAGCAAAAAAAAATGTTCCAGACAAAAGTTTGCGATATTGATAGATACGTACAGCTTGTTACAATATCCGCCTGTTTTTTCGGACTATGGTAGATTCTGTCTTCTCCATTCGATAGAGCGTTAAATTCCGATTAACGAACTGCCACAACGCGTACAGGTCAAGCTCAATGCTTGAGGATATATTTAAGCCTTTCTTACGAGAAGAGATCACGTCACACGATACTCGGACAATAACATAATTACGAGTAAACAGAACGATCGAAAGAAATGTGGAGAAACAAGGAATTGGCAAGAAACATTAGGACAGGCCATAAAGACGACTTAGAAATGTGTCTTGCAACCTGATGAATTATTTATCGATTTAAATTTAGAAGTTTCGAATAAATTTCGAGCATTTTTCTTCACTCGAGTGAATTATTTTCTAGATCCTTATCCCCCATGGAAAATTTTCTTTTCTGTGCACCGGTCACAGACTTAACCCTTGATAATATCAGGACGATATTTTGCAATTTTGGCTGATTTTCTGTCATATTTAGTTGCCTATATTGATATACTTCGAAACGAGACTGCACTACGTAACTCTTGAGAAATTGTAGCTATGACAACACGCACAGAGAATATGTCGAGTAAAACTCGCCCGGGGTACGAATCCTCCTTGAAATTATCTCGAGTAAATATTCGTTTGCGAATGCGGCGAACTGTGATAAGAATTTCCTCTGAAGTTCAGGAACGTTGGTTAAATTTTGATGAAAATAAATCCATCCGCCACGAGGGATTCGGTTTCTTTATTACGTATGCATATATACTCGTCTCGGGAATTGAATTTCTTCCTTAGCAACGTTTTCCATCCAGATTGCCGTCGTGACCGGAGCTTCGGCCGGCATCGGTGCCGCAGTGGCTAAAATTCTCGTCAAAAATGGATTGGAAGTAATTGGTCTGGCTAGGCGAAAGGATCGCCTCAACGATCTCGCTTCCCAGCTCGACCAATACCCGGGAAATTTGCACGCCTTTCAATGCGATTTGACCAAGGAGGAGGACATCCTCAGTGCCTTTAGATTCATCAGGGATAAATGGGGAGGCCTCGATGTCCTTGTTAATAACGCCGGCGTTCTCCGCTACTCGAAATTGGCAGGTAAATTTCCCCAAAAGATGAGGAAGCTTAATCAACGTGTAAACTTTCGCGATTACTCGAATGCCATAAATTATTCCAGACGGAAGGACAGAGGATTGGAAAGAGACCTTTGACGTGAACGTTCTGGCAGTTTGCATCTGCACCAGAGAGTCTCTGAAGTTGATGGAAGCCCGGGAGTACGGTCACGTGATAAATATCTGCAGGTGGGTGGAAAAAATATCCCGGCCTCCAGTTTTTTTCCCCGATAATCCGAATCTGAATCGCGAAATTACCGGTGAATTTCTTGTTCTTTCGCAGCACCGCCGGCCATCGGGTTCCCAACATCGTCCCATACTTCGCCAATGTTTATCCCGCGAGCAAGTTTGCTTTACGTGCAATTTCCGACAGTTTGAGGATGGAGTGCACTCGCGATAAAAGGAAGATCAAAGTCACGGTGAGCCCTTTTATATACGGTTATGAAACTGGGAGTATCTTTTCGCCGAATAATTCATCTGCTTACGTCGCGAATTTCCCATCAACATATTACGCGACTGAGAGGCATATCTCGCGATTATTCATTCATTTCAATTACAGAATCTGAGCCCGGGCACAGTGGCGACAGAAATAATCGGGGGAGTTGAAAACCTGCGGGATAAACTGAGCGAAAAAGATGTCGCGGAACTTTCTTCTCACACTGCTCATCTACAGGCAGAGGATATCGCCGAGTCGGTGTTGTACGTTTTAGGGACACCCCAGCACGTGGAAATACGCGAATTGATTATAGGACCGTTGGGAGAGGGCTTGTAAATATTTCGGATTAAACGAGGAGGATTAGAAAAGTGTATATCTCGTTGGAAATCGTCACGACGTCTGTAGATGCAATAATACGATTTTATAGGATTTTTATTTCCCATGCGAAAACTGCGAGGGTTTGCCTTGGGAATATTTCTATACGTTAATTTATAATATATGTAAGTATACGCTAGGTCGCTGAATTCGTAGTAGAATTTTATATAAGCATTGTTTCCATATTAACGAAGGAAGAAAAGTGCTAGGATTTCGTTCGAAACCGATAGCTAATTTAAAATAATAATTATTCAATGTGTTGATTGTTTCTTAGATCGAGAATTTGTCTAGTTGTAGCTGAAAGTCGTTAGTTTCAATTTTTGTCAAGTAATTCAGCTCGACTTTCACCCATATTCGATTAATAAACCGAATTTTATTCCGACAGGATCATATATCCTTCTATATTCTGTAATTTGTAGCGTAAATAACTATATAATATCCCTTTTTCATTGTTATGACACTCAATCAATTCAACATTCTACGCAGTTGTCTTGCAAAAAGAAGATAAGAATAATTGATTTTCTTCGTTAAAATTCAACTACTCATTCTTAATTACTATGATTATTCGATCAGATTTAAATCCTAATTAATAAGTCATCATTTTCATTTCGTTCATATTACAGTCCTTCGTAACGCGGTCGGTTAAGTAGGAATACGTATCATGGTGTATACCTACAAACAATCTCCGACGGTACAGATTTTCTCCGCCGTCTGAGGCGCGGCGCTGCAATCGCCAAACAACGACCTGTCGCAGCCGGCTGCCGGCTCGTGAGAATCATAATGGCGGCGTACGCGGAGCAGTCGAGTGTCAACAAAGTTTGCTATGCATATGTTGGCCTGAGCTAAACAACCAAACAACGAACAACATGCAAAGCAAGAGAAGAAAATCAAATAAATAAATGTGAAGTAGTATTTCTACGGCATGAATATTCCTATGAGAGTGTTTTCGTGTCTTTATCTACGCTGCTATCTACGATATTACATCGTCGCCGGTCGTAGTCACGATCTATCATCGGTTGTTCTTTCTTTTTTTTTTTTCTTTTTTCTTTTCAGTACGTAATGGATTGTAATTAATTTTAACCCCTCATATTATGATACGACATAATTATCTTCAGTGTCCGGTTTTCAACGTGAATATAAATATTTCACAGTGATTAAGGGAATCTCAAGCAATAGCATAGTTCGATACTGTTTCACACAAAGTTTCGTGCTCGCACAGTTATTAACCATACCGTTGTAAATACGAATATATTGCATTCCTAACGCTTAATGCTTTGATTAATAACTCACGCTAATTTTCACTGGATATCTAAGAAGCGAGGTCATGCAGGGGACAGATTTATAATTTTCGACACATTATCTTCACTCACAAGTCACAATCACCGTCAATAATACAGGTACATAAATTTCCACTGATTTCATTCGTTATACTCCATAATTGAAATGTAGTATTATTAATTATTATCATCTTCGAAAATGCATGTGTTTATAAACTGGAAGCAGGTGATGGGATGTTTATTATATTATTTTACTAGAATGCCTGAATCTATTTATTCTTTAATCATATGAGAATAATTTCTTTTCGTTCAATACGAAAAGAATTATATTGTAATCAGTATTACATTTTTTTCTTCTCATTGCAAGTTATATTACCTTCACGTGTATATAAAATATATATGTATATCATTGATTGTTTTTGTTAAGAATAGAGGTGGTAATAGAAAATCGTTATTCTAATAGCTAATTTTACGTATACCCACCACATTTCCGCGGGCAATTAAATTGCGTCACTTTAATAATCGGCTTTGTTTCACGGCGCCACGATTTCAGTTACAAAACGCATAATGACAAGCCGCCCGAGTCACAGTCGCGGCTTTAGCTACGAGTGAAATGTTAAATGACATCTTATTATTTTATCAATGTATTCATGCCCGTTTATTTATTATTACAACACAGGAAATTACCTATATTATTATAACGAACCAGCCCACCTATTATCAGCGATGTATGCACTGCCTTTCCAGATTTTTATACCTAAGTATATTATTACAAACGTCGTTAAGTTATTCCGTATTATACGTAGGGGAGAAGTACCCGTTTTTCGCCATTTCAGGTTCAAATTATCATAAAAAAGCATTCTCAAAATGCTGTGACATTAGTTTGAGAAAGCTGAACTTTAATTTCAGAAAGAATAATTCTTGAAGAATATTTCTGTAAAGTTATATACATAAAACCGAGACAGGAAACACGTAACGATTTTAACGACTGACTATATGGTTTCCGTCAATTTATTATTTCTTAAGCTGATCTAGACTCGATTATATAGATTTATTTCAATTAATGAGATTCGATTAGCGCGTATAAAATTCCCATAAATGCGAGTGAATCGATTATTCTTCATAAAGCAGCGGATATATATCAGGCAGAAAAGCAGAATTACAACATTTCGTAACATGGAATTGAAGGATAATAAAATTTGCCAGACTACGATGTAAAATTGAAGAAATTTACTTTTCATAAAAATAGAAATGATATATATTTAAGTATTTCATTTCGTAGCCTCGTTTTATAATCTTCTATCGTGTTTGCGGTTGGTTCCAATAAATATTTACCATATACGCGACAGCTTTCTCGCAGTTATATTTCTACTAAAGCCACACGTGTAGAAGATGTTTCTCTCGATGATCAATAAATTGGGATAAATTTATAGCCTGATTATCGTATAATTGCTAAAGATATTTGATATGATCGACATTTTGCTACGACCAGAGCTGGTATACGGGCGGGACTGTAGTCTCAAGAAATTTTAACACCGCGTTTCGAATTCGTCATTATTTCACTTAAATCAACGAATATGAAATAATCCGAATGAATTTGTATAACAGATAATTTATCGTCTAAAAAAAAGGCGGGGATCTTTATTCATCAGAAATTAGACAAAGTAACTAATAAAATTTCTTTCTATGCGAGTATATAATCGCTATCGCGTGTTTCGAGGATATTTATCTCCGCACACCTTATAGTCAGCTATTTAGTCCGATCAATTTTCCACTGAATAATCTTTACGATCAGATTATTGTATAATTCAAAGTAAATTAATATTACCTTGCTTCGTATGTATTATAACTTCGTCTACGTATTCATTCGGCGAATAAAATTGCGTTAGAAAATCGATGAGCTGTAACCAAACTGAACAACGATCAGACATAGATTACAGCACCTAATCGAACGATAATTTATCATCCGCTTTAATTATTTAGGTTATTAATTAATCATCCGCTGTATTATATTACGTGGGTATAATGGGTCCGTCTCATCTTCGATTTCTCGAGATTATTAAACGCCTCTCTCGCTTTCGTCTTTTGCCGTATATTCCGCACGTCTATCCCGAAAGGGCGATTACTGAATTATCATCGAGTCTGCACTGGGAAATTTGCGGTCTAGATACAAACCTGCAATAAAAAGGTTCCGGAAAGTTTTCCTGCCGAGGTTAGAGCCAGGGAAGTTTCCCTAAGACTAGAGTTTGGTATATGTACCCTAGTTATATATACCCGGACTTTCGCCTCGGGCTACAAGATCTTGTTATACAAGTAACAAGTCTCGAATTTGTGGGCCAAAAAACACGCCAGATCCCTAATTATTGTTCGCCACTTTGTTTGGTCCTCGTTAAAATCGTTTCGGAGAATCGATGTAATCCTGCAGCTTCAACTACGGCCGAGATTTTCATTACGGTTTACTTTTCAACGTGACAAAAAACCCCGAGCAGTAGTTCATCGAAAAAAGATGCTACGAACGCCAGTTTTTTGGTTATATCTCGAGAACCGTCAACGATATCAAGATTGAGGTGAATATCAAAATTGAAGCCGATTAAATTCTCTATGAAAAAGGTGAAATACATTTTTCTCCTATCGTCGTTAGTTTCGCTGTATTTTGAGAATAAAGATTTTGAAATTCAAGGTTAATAATTGCTGATAATTAGTTACACATTCTACCCTAAAATAAAGCGAAACCAGCAAAGATACAGCAAAAATGTATCCTACCTTTTTCATAGAGAATTTAATCAACTTTATTTTTGATGCTTACCTTCATCTCGATATCATCGACGGTTCGCGAGATATCATCGAAAAATTGCTTTTCGGTTCGGCGACCCGAGCACTGTACACCTTGAGTTTAGGATTTTTAATACGTGCGAGAGTACGCAGTACGATCATGCCGCTCCAATTTTTTCTTTCTAATTAGATCAGGCTGTATATTTATGAACTATAAATTATATGAAATAATGAAAATCCCAAGCATATTGTATTCCGGGAAAAATGTTTTCATTTTTGTATTCAAATAACAAAGGGTGAAAAAAAGAGCTACGAGCTATAAAAGTGCGGGAATTGTAAAATGGAAATATAGTACCTGCAGCGACTCTGGTTATTGCTGTATGATGGTATTATTTCAACTTTGAAGGGTCGTGCAAATGTCCGAAGTAAATTTGCCCGAACGCCATGGCAGGGGGTGAGTGTATGTAATATCGGTGTTGTTAGGCCAGAATTGAAATTAGCCGACAGTCGGTTGAACCGAAACAAAAGCTATAGGTAAACTTTCGTGCCTGTCTGAAATTGCTTCATGGAAGTATACCGTATCCAGGTAATTGCCTGATCAAGATCTTGAAATTTGTACAAATTATTCTAGTTTCGTTGTCCCAAGGCAAGGCGTAAGGTATAAAAGGCGAGGTAATGCAAGGCCCCAGGAAATCCTTGAATTAACCAAATCTACAATCTCTTCAATCTTCGCAATTACATATGTACGTATATACCTATGTATGTAACAATATCGCGAATTCAAACGACAAGAAACAATATGCATACGTTAAAAATTTTTTATCAAAAATACTTCGAAGCGGTACAAAAAAAAAAAATGATAAAATTTTTAGCTTCCTTTTCTTTTTTTCTTCTTCTATTTTGATTTTTTTTGATTTTTTTTTAATTTTCTTCCCAAAGTCCAAGACTTGGTAGTTTTAATCTTTTTTAATCGTATCTATATATACTATGATATATATTATATAGAGAAAATAAAATGTCTAGGGTATTTTTCACGCTGTCGATTTCCACTGCTCCTCGTGCAGTCACGAACTGGCAATCAGTGTAAATAACAGCAACACAACAATGAATGATAATAACGATAATCCCGCGCCTGGTGGTGGCTTTACCAGCTGATCTCGACACGCAGATATCCTCGATGTCTATTTCACGTTGCGGATAAGGTCACGTCACGAAAGCTCGATAACCTTATAGGTACACGTGTATAGATATACCCAGGCTACACCAAGTTGTTATTAGCATTTGAGCTTGACTTCCCATATAGAAACAGGGTCAGCGGTTTCAGAAAACAGAATCTGCCGAACATGCGGGAAACCCTTGTCTCTCATCCTCGGGATAGTTTTCCAGTTTCTAATCTTTCCTATTTCCGTCACGTTTCATCTCCTCCTCGGCGTCCACTCACGAGAAAGTGCAGTAATTTTCTTCTTCTTCTTCTTCTTCTTCTTCTTCTTCTTCTTTTTCTTTTTCTTCTTATTTTCAACACCTATTTGCTTGCTAGAACCTCGTGTCTCTCTCGAGATTTCATTTCTATAGAATATACGATAAGAATTTACTCTAAAACGTTTTTTTATTTCTCTCGTTTTCTTTCTTATAGTCAATTATTTCTGATATTAAATATTATATTGTGAAAAATTGTTTTGAACAATTTTAGCTCAATTGCAGATATTAATTATGGCTAAATAATTGGCGAGATATATTTTCTTCTTAAAGACAAATATATAGATGTATAGTAATGTGCGGTAGATAAAATCGACAAATTACACGGCTAAGGCAAACTAAACGAGCCTAGATACATCCACAGCCATAAAACAGATCCCTATTCGTTGGGTAAACACGTATATCTATACCCACCTACCTAGCTACCTACCTACCTGCCGAAGGGGCTGACTGCCGGCCTGCGAGATGCGATAACCCGCAAATCGACCCAAGTAACTTACCTTATCTGTCTCATGGTTTGCTTTTAGATTGTCAGTCAGCGTTTCCCGTGCATTTTAAACCATCCATACCCGTATACCTATCCGCGTTAAATTCAGACCTTATTTTTCTATGATACATAATTGAGCAATCATTCGATTCGACAATGTGTCGATTGTTTAATGAAATGAAGAAATCGCGGAAACGTTTATCTCGCGAAATTTCGTAACCGCAGATTTATTTGACTAGAGTCAATATTTCAGATCGTGGAGATTTCAGGGCTTTACACTTTACACTTTGCACTTTGAAGTAGATTTTCGTCGACTTAGTTACATGCTTCCGAATTGATCATGAAAGTTGGCTTTATATCAGGTTTGGGAGTCATTATTTCACCGTCAAATACCATTTCAACGTTTTCTGTGTACAATTTTCAAAGGTAAAACTCGTAATTAGACGATTTAACGCGCAGGATTACGATCCTATGAATATTCTAGACGGGTATAGTAGCACCTTCGTCAATCTCACTCTCTCGCCCATCCCAGAAGCTGATTAAATTCCCTCGATAATATATGATCGATGATCAATAATTGGGAAGACGGATTGATTCGCAAAGCTCTGAAAGTCGGCCTCTGCTCTTTTCAGATCAGAAATAACACGATATATTTTATCTTGCGGATGTATACGGCGCAGCTTATAGGATTCGAGATAAAATTCCATTTTCGCTAATCTCACACGTCGTAATTTTCTATAATGTAACAAATATTAATAAAAAAAAAACGCGCCGAATTTAACGCGATATATGATACACGTCGCCGTGGGTTTTGATGTTGAGATATATGAAATTTTCGTCGCGTGACATCTGGTCACTTTTATACCTATAGCCCGACGTTGTGTTGAGTCCGATAAAATTGCCCAACCTGTATTATGTCAGACCTCATACTCCCCTGTCTAGCTTGAGATAATCACTATTTCGTGAAATAACGCACGACCCTTGTACATAGGTGATTCTCACGAAAATGGACCATCTGCGCTATTATTACAGCCGTACGTGGAGAATTTTTACGGATTATTTTCCCTTCTCGTATCATCTGTAGAAATGATTTACTCCGGTGTCAATCAATGCTATCGACGTTATTAGGGTCGAATAAAACATTTTCGGAATTTCAAGATAAAATGAGCTACGTAAAAATCCGGGTCTCGATTGGAATGAACGATTTTTTATCTTCACATTCTGAGAAGTAGACCGAAATTTTCAGGTTTCTATGGACTTCCGAAATTGCAATGTTCTAAACTTGAAGGTTTCTGAAAATTTGAAAAAAGCTTTACCTACGAAAAGAATTCGGAACTTTCATCGTTCAGAATTTTATAAAAATTCGGTACTTCGATCCGGCCCCAATAATACTAGAAGCTATATTTCGA
Organism: Rhogogaster chlorosoma; assembly: GCA_944452935.1. Lineage (NCBI taxonomy): Eukaryota > Metazoa > Arthropoda > Insecta > Hymenoptera > Tenthredinidae > Rhogogaster > Rhogogaster chlorosoma. The sequence goes on from OX101797.1 coordinate 25,483,402, forward strand.
TGGGCTGTAATCAGGCATTATCTGCTCTTCAGCCAAGACAGAGGATAATATTTCCTGTTATATATATAACACTATAACAGAAGCTAATAATTGCTTTTCCGAGGCGAAGAAGAAGAAGAAGAAGAAGCAGCAGCAGCTCTCAGAGCTTTATTAAAACGGATAAGGATAATTTCGTCCGCGGTTTCGTGAGAGCGAAGCATTTAATCGAGTAAAAGCTATACGCAGGAGAGATCTTCATTTCTAAATCAATCGGATCATTTAATTTTCGATTCGCCAAAGTCGGTTAATTATCCAGCATTTTTTTCTTTTCTAATCATTTAAAAAAGTTTCGAGAAGTAGAAAATTCGCCAAATCCATGTAAACTCTAAATATTTTTGACCACGGTCATATCTACTTCCGTTCAAAATTTCTATATAACCGGCTTCTGAAATCCCGTAAGAAAATATGTCAGGGCCGTATTTCCTTTTCCAACCCTCTCGTGTCCGGTTCTCAAATTACTCGTACGACAACGTCTGCAGGTAAGGTTTCGCTTTGAATCTGTTCGGGCGATAAATGTGGGAAAACATATCGCCGATGTAGGTACATAACGAAGTGGAATCTCATCGCTTTTGTCGTATTTATACCAGGCGGAAGAATGGACGTCTTGCTCCTCGGCTCGAGGCGTCTGACTCCAATTAACCAGCCCTAATTAGTCGTAAGACTGCAGCGATGAAGATGCTTGAGTATATTCATCCGGGCTGCAGGCTACGGCCCATTATATTCACATATGAGTATCAAACTGCCTGAAACTAACTACCGAGGTGAGATTGAAGACTTTCTCTGTACTGCAGGGGCAGGCATGAAGCGCGGATCCTCTCTATCTCCATTGTGCGAAATACCGTGAAGGATTTTTTTTATTTCTCCGTGATCCAAGTGAGACGTGAACTTTCTACTATGTAACGTAGATCCGAGGGAAGAAAGAATAGGCTTGGTATGATTCGATACGATTATTTGCGTGATGTTATAATTTAGAGGAGAAAAAGTTTATTAGATTTTCTTCTCTACGTAGCGAATAATGGTCGAATACTGACTTCCGGATCGTCCGGCAAATGACTTTGATACTTGGACCGTGGGCGAATGAATTATTGAATTATTCCAAAGGCTTGTGCGGTTTGTATTGTTATAGAATTCCAAATCGCCCCGACCGCAGCTTTGATACAGTTTTGTTACATTCGATTACACGATGAGAATAGAGCATTTATGTGGTTTGAGTGGGATTCTTTTCCTCTTCATTCGACTGTCTGGTTTCATTCCGTATGGAATTCGATGGGATAATGCAAGGTCGAGCGGGAACTAACCTCGCGGAAGTAATACCTGTCGATAATACATATCTGTAACCTCTGCACCTACGTACATGCATCGATTCCAAACTTTTTTTTTCCTCAATAATTGACACTTGAGTTTTTCTATCCGATGGCAAAAAGTCGTAGTTTATTTTCCAAGGGAACCAAAACACGAAAAGAAAATGAAAAAACGATCCTCGATCCTTTCTCCTCGGTCTCACGTGTCTGAAAACCAGAAGCAATAGGCTGCTCGACAGATGTCTCGTCTTGCTCTAAATACTCCAGACTATGCGTGACCTATTATAGTTTTATCCTATTATAATTCTACCTTAGTTCAAGGTAGGAATGAAATTCCTGCCTGTAGTTACTTGACCGTAAATATGAACACGAATTTCGCTTTTAAACGAAACTTGAAATATTTCATCTCACGTTTGCGCATTTTACCGCAAGATTATCGACTATTTTTCCAACAATTCTATCGCAGTTTGTATCTCTGATATCTAAAGAGCCAATGAACTCTGAACAGAAAATATCGCATTACAGATACGATAAAGGCATGATAAGTTGCGGTTATTATACTTAAATTCAACGCAAAACTATACGCTCAACACTCTCATAAAGTATTGCAAGTCTAAGCGATCTGCGGTAAAGGTTCTTCTTCTTTTCTTCGATTGGCTAAAAAAAAAGGGTTCGTTTTTTTTCCTTACTTTAGATTGGCTATCAAAGGAAAGAAGAAGAGAATCCTTTTTGTAAAGTGCTTTAACAGTTGCGATGCGCGCGAGTTCTGCGTCGTTTATTCCGCGCGCGCGAGAGAACGCAGCGCCAAGCTTAAGCCTGGCGGCAATCGCGGAAGTTCTTTATCCGAAAAGAAAGAAGAAAATACAGGCAGACTTGGAAGTTTGAAAATTCATCTTGGAATCGCCGATTCAATCATTTCAGTGGCAAAAAATGGCAATAAAAAATTAGAAACTAGGATCAATCGCGATGTATTTGCAACATCCATAAAATGTTATTATACATATATTATATTCGCTGATCTAGTTTCGGCGGGCTCTATTACGTAAGGCGAACATTGCCGTGTAGAAAAATTTTCTGTGCTTGATATAAACGGATAGCCTGCAGAGTTTGATCGAGGTTGCGACTAGCCTGGGGCTAAATACTGTGTCAAAATCGCTTATCTTCGATTTGTCGCAGTCCAGGTGTATGTAGATATTTTCTAGGGTGTCAAATATTTCGAATTTACATCCTTAGGATTAATATAATATGTAGCCCGGATTTTAAAGGACTTTGATTTTCCAGTCAATTTTTTTTTTTTTATAGCTTTGCAATATATTGATTCCAAGTCACGATTTCAAGAGACATACGTTGCTTCTTAATTTCCATATTTCACTCCTATTCTCGTTGAATATTCTTATTCTTATTATCTCCTTGTCTGAGTCTCACTTGAGGAAGCGTGCGGAATAAAAGAGCACACTTTACTTATTACTCGCAATACAGGATGCGTCGATTATAATGAAATTATCTTACGTGAAACTTGTGCTTATACAGCAATACGTGATTATACGTGATTAAATCGTCCTTCAAAGGCCAAGTTGCCAATGCCGTTGGAAGAGTATATATTAGGGTGATTAAAAAAAAAAAATTTTCTCTTCAAACAGACTCAAAAGTTTCGTTTTGATGTCAAAATACGCCTGTCAAAATTTGAGCTCTTTATATTAATATTAAGAGTGTCCTCATCGCACTTTTCTATTTTCCATAAGAATAACATAGGAAAAATCATTTTTGCTTATTCTGATTTTTGTACGCTACAAAGGACTGCTCAAACAGTAAATCGCTGTACATATTCTTGTAGAGAATTGAACGCTCTACAAAAAAGGTCACTTGGTCTTTTTCGCTAAATCTAACCGTTTTGAAGTTTCTTTAGCGATTTTGGTCATTTAATGGAAAGACTAACTTTGAAACTGTTAGATTTAGCGAAAAAGACCAAGAGACCTTTTTTGTAGAGCGTTCAATTCTCTACGAGAATATGTATAACGATTTACTATTTCAGCAGTCCTTTGTAGCGTACAAAAATCAGAATAAGCAAAAATGATTTTCCCTATGTTATTCTTATGGAAAATAGAAAAGTGCGATGAGGACACTCTTAATATTAATATTAAGAGCTCAAATGTGGACAGGCGTATTTTGACATCAAAACGAAACTTTTGAGTCTGGAGGTAGAAAAAAATTTTTTTTTTTCTTGAATCGCCCTAGTATATTATATGCGCTAAAAATTTATCATATAACATATTGTCTAGTATTCTCTCTTTTATATAATAAAATGTTAATTTTATCATAAATAATACACGTGAAATGAAAGAAAATATGAAATCCAAAATTGCTAAATCTTTCATGCGAGAATATCGGTCGGGGTTTATGCATATATATTCAAAACGTTACCAGCTATAGGTGACGCTTTAACCTGGCTATAATAAATGGCGTGGGATTTTGCGGTCGAGGGTTTGCGTTCTCAGTTTATGGTTTCCGTCGCTCGTTAACGCAAAAGTCTTTCTGATGGCTGCGTAAATCCGTTATCGTCAAACTTAACGATGGGATGAGCGAGCGTAGGTATATACCGGAAGTGCGTGCGTCCCATCATGTCACCCGCTCTTTCCGTATGCCTAGAAAATTTCAATTCAACGAATCGCTGTATTACAATCATCGAGAGAAAATTTCATCAAAATCTACTACAACGGCGAAATTTTTCTCTCCGGTTTCGAAAATGTGAATATTTTTTTTTTTTTTTGGAAATGAGGTAAAAAATAGCAAATCAAATGGAAGAACGCAAGCTTCGCGCAGAATTCACGGAGTTATTGTATACACGCTGGTCTAAGATCAAAATTAACTTGCCATACACAGGCGTTTATTCAACAAAGTGCAATTTGCTCAACGTCAAATTCAGGGACAGATTTTCTACCCTGACATAAAAGCGAAGAACGCCTTCGTGCCTTCGTCTCTGCCCTTTGTGTCCTCTATTCCGTAACGGACCAGATCCATTTCGCGACTTGACTCAAAGGTTAACGGCGAGCACGAAACACGAAGAAAAGTGAACCGGCTGACCTGACCTGAGATGACCCGAGCCGATTACCGCCTACCTCTATGACGACGCCTTTTTAATATTTTCTATCAAGATCAGCGAGCCACTTGACGGCTCATTTTATCGCGATTATTCTCTCCGTCGTTCGAATATACCTATGCGATGAAAATTTCCGATTTTTAAATGCCAGATTCAGCCAACGACTTTAGGGTATATATACGTGTATTCGGTGAATTCGCCAGCCGCGGGGGCGTTCGCAGTCTCTGTACCACGATTTGAAACGAATCGCTGACACAACTCCTCAGGCGTTTCGTAATCTGCGGGAGGAGACTTTCACCGGTGCATAAACATCCTTATATACATCTAGATGCCAGAATCCGAGTCCCATGTTATTTAATAATTTTAGGATAAATTACGAATATTACGCTTCATTATTCTTATTTCTCTTATATGACGTGAATCGGGGTGGATTTTAAAATCGTCTGGCTTTCATCGGCCTTTTTTAATTCTTGGGGAAAAAAGCAGCGTCCCTATAGCTCGGGCAGTTTTTAATCCCTTGAGTTCTATACCACATAACTCCCACGTCTGTTTCAACAGACGTTGAGAGAAAAGGTCCTTGTTATTATCTAGGGGAGTGAAATTTGTCAAGCGCCTAGAGTACACTTAAAACTCGAAGAGATATTTGTCGACGAGTATAGCAAAGAAATTTAGAAGAAAGGACGTCTTTCCTTACGTTTCTTTGACGTGAGATTTCTAGAGGTTTATCAAACTGGCGAACTCCACTCGGAAAAAAACGAGAATGATTCTTAATTAACTGCGAGAGGCAGAACTAATCAAAGATCTATACGTACGCGAGAAGAACTCAGGTAAATTAGAGTCCGTTTAAAGATCATTGCGTATTCTCGAGCTTTGATGTTCTAATTCAGAACTGTTCGGTCACGAATCCACCAAATTCACTGTTTCTTTAGGATAGGTAACGTTCGATGCGTTCTGCGCGAATGAGCGAAAAAACTACGGACGGAATACGGACTCCGTATAGATATGCGGCATTTTTACCCAATTCTTCAATTTTTAGTTAAAGCCGCGGTGCTGAACTCGTCTCAGAGTCTGGGATGCGCACTTCTATGTAGAATGCTGAAAATCCTGTTTGAGAATCTCTGAAAGCTTTGGAAATCCCGCTCGGTAATTCGGAATCATTGAAAGTAATCGTGAATATTTTTGCGCATTCGAAATCCGTTGAAATTGTGATAAGAATCTGAAATCCTCGAGAACCTTTCAAGAGTCTCGTAAAATCGTATGGAATTATCGAAAGCACCTGAAATGTTTGACAATCTTGAGACCCTCGAAATCTCTATTGAAATTAGTAGCAAAGTCGTAAAAAAAAATGGAGAGTATAAATTTTCTCTGCGGATTCGGAAAAAATGAACGAAGTTAATTAATCGCAGCTGCATAGGGCATATGAAATTATTACGACTCGTGATGGTTCTATCCAGCAGAGATGAGCATTCGCTTACTCAATTCTCGCTGTTGCAATAGCCAGCAAAGATTATCGAATCTAGTTAACATTTATTAACAGATACCTGCGAGACGAGCCAACTAACAATATTTACGTAACCCTGTGACTCGATCATCGTATTAATGAACAGGTAAATTCATATTCACGCGCTGGTGTGGGCATACCTTCCATAAACTATAGGTACCTGCTCAATGTTCATGGATGAGATTTAAGATATTCACGACCGCTGACCTCGGGTCAAATTGTTAACTCGTAGGATTTCTCTCTCTTTGCCTAGCTATACACACGACGTCGAATGAGGCAATGATTCGCTCGGTAATCGACATTTCTGTGTCTCAATTCGAAAAGATTGAAGGGAAAAGTGGACGAAATTTGAAATTTCGGGGTGAAATATGACGTTGTGTTTTCTTTTCCACTCTCGGTGTTAACTTGAATATATATTCTTACCTCTGAGTGAGAGCGACGGCTCGTAAATTCTGACGTTTATCTAATTATGCTTTGAGACAATATAGGAGATAAGAGCGAGAATCTAAAGTCGAATTGAGCGACTCCGAAGAAGGCAAAAATTTATGCTAAATAGATGCAAACCGCGTCTCTCATATCAGTACCTTACCTTCTCGTTGTCAAAGTGTAAATCTTGGCACGTCGCGCGTAGGAATAACTCTTATGAGTAGTAAAAATGTGAATACGAAACACGGGTGTGCAGTAACTCGAAATCGTGTGCCGGCAAGGAGCTGGTAGGTCTGATATATACGCTACCGGAAGTCCATTCAATTCCAAGGTCTAGACGACCTCCTCTCGACGTCTTATCATTTCAAAGGAAGGATCAACGCCAATTGTACCGTCAGGATTTGCGAATCTGCATATTAATGTCCCGGATGTTCGCAGTAAAATTTCTGCTGCTCAACTGACACGAGTCTGCAGCGTATATCAATTCTATTAAAATAGATAACGTCGAGTTTCATCCTGAGTAAATCAACCATGTGTCTGAAACAGATTCGGAAATTTTCTACAAGCGTGCGATAAATTTGAAGCAATATAATTATGAGTCCATTGCTTAATAAATTTAGTAAATTCGATAGACTGGGACACGTGGACGAAATTTAAGCCTGAGGTTCCAGCTGATTTCAGTTTCTTTTTTTATTTCGCATTTTTTTCTCGGTAAAGAATTATATTGCGAGTATATTGCGAGGGTGGTATTTGTATTTGTCAATGTTGTACAGTAGGTAAAAGCGATTCGGTTGTCAGAAAGCAAAAGAGGTATGATTTTTATTATACGACACTTGTAATCCAAGTCACGATTACTTAAGTTCACTCTGAAATTGCCTCTGGGAATATTTCATATAGATCTGACAATTTCTTATCACCTTCAGAATATATATGTATGGACGGTGAACGTTGGACCTAGTTTACGGAGGATTGAATGTTAGAGATTTTCCATTAGTTTATTTATTAACGAGTAAAAAAATCAAGCTTTTCACATATCTACGTATATGTGACTCGAGATTTTGTTTTTCTGTATTTTGTTGTTTTTTTTTTTTTTACACACAATTTTGAGTTCACAATCGAGGTTTTTTTTTTTTTTTCTTTCTAAAGAAATTATTCACTTTATATTTGCATAAAGTAAATTGAAAAACAAAAAAATAAAAAAAAAAAAGAAGAAATTGCTCATAATTTTATAAGGAGGAATAATTCACACGTGAGAAGTTCGATCTGATCGTGAAACTTGAGATTAGACTAGGTAAGGCAAACACGTTTGAAGACAGTTCATTGAACTCTGTATACATACGTATAGTAGATGAATTATATATCTTCTCGCACTTGACTGAAATGATTTAAACTATACGCGAACGTTAGTCGAATGAAAAGTGTTCGACATGTGCAGTATATAGTGGATGGATAATTTGAGATACAGTTTACTGAAAAAAATAAAAAATAAAAATAAAATAACACGGAAATGACCGGAAAAGTCGAGAGAATTTGATTAAATATGTTGAAAAAAAAAATTTTCTTCCGAGGTTGGAGAATTCCCGGAATATATATTAAATTCTTCTGTATCATTCAAGTGACTGAAGAACTTGTGTCGAATTCCGCAGTGTCAACTTGGCTATACTATATATATATATATATTATATATAGTATATACTGAAGTCTCTAGTTTTTTTTTTTTTTTTTTTCAATTTTTTTTGCTTAATGATATTAAAAACTAGTCCCAAAAATCTGTTTCAATCAGACTGAAGTTTGTTTAAAAAATATTCTTAAAAGATATCTTCAAATCTTCGATGATCTAAGACAATAATTTGGCTACACGTATACATATTATAGAGCTACCAGTTTTTACGTCACCGTAAAGATTATCTAGGCCGGTTGTTAAATTCTTTGAAGATATGCTTTGTTCTTTTTTTTTTTTTTCTCTCTCTCTCTCTCCCTTTTTTTCTTTGATCTTTCGCTTTTTTCTTGAGTAACATACATAACGAGCTGCAGCTGGTTTTACTAAACGGTCTATACGCGATGCGTGCCTACTGCATATAATATACACACATGTATTTGATACTTATAAAAAGATAAGTGCGGTTGGTAATGCTTGGATCCAAGAGCTTTCGGGATACTTGAGCGATTCTTATCGTCGCAATAATATGTGGCATACATATACCTACACGCGGAGAGAGTCTGTGCAGGAGGTTAAATTCCCTCATAAGATGGATCACACGTGTCTACACTCCGGAGTTTAAGAAACACGTGTTTCTTCTGCTATATCTACTTGAAATTCAAAAATTCTTCTTTGCGGCTATGCATACTTGAAATTTCATCACCGGGGTACATAAGAGTCTAGAGGTCTCAATCAATTAATGACATTTTTTGACGTAGCCTTTTGACCTCCTTTTTCACTTTTTTCTTTCTTTCTTTTTTTTTTTTTTCTTTATCCACAGAATTCTCGTTCATCTCGATATTATATAATATGTAAACAGTCTCGTGTGTGTTTAACGCGTGTAGGTGTACTGCTCCAGTTTAATTGCTCGGGCCATACCTACCCGAAGAAATTAGCAAATTATTTCTCATTGTCAGCTGTAACTATGTCGAAACTAGTATAACTACGTGGAAACGTGACAGAATTGCCGACGGTGAATCACGGTATAAATTTCACACAGGGTATGTGTATGCATATATGTGTCGTAATTCTTTAACACGATTGATATTATATAGATAAGTAAATAGGCGATTTGAATTCAACTTTCATTACACGTTATAGATATAGGCAATATATTTACCAGCCGGAATCTGATGGTCAGATATTAAAGGAACTCTCAATTAAGTGCGAGAGGCAGAACTAATCAAAGATCTATACGTACGCGAGAAGAACTAAAGTAAATTAGAGTCCGTTTAAAGGTCATTGCGTATTCTCGAGCTTTGACGTTCTAATTCAGAACTGTTCGGTCACGAATCCACCAAATTCACTGTTTTTTTAGGATAGGTAAAGTTCGATGCGTTCTGCGCGAATGAGCGAAAAAACTACGGACGGAATACGGACTCCGTATAGATATGCGGCATTTTTACCCAATTCTTCAATTTTTAGTTAAAGCCACGGTGCTGAACCCGTCTCAGAGTCTGGGATGCGCACTTCTGTGTAGAATGCTGAAAATCCTGTTCGAGAATCTCTGAAAGCTTTGGAAATCCCGCTCGGTAATTCGGAATCATTGAAAGTAATCGTGAATATTTTTGCGCATTCGAAATCCGTTGAAATTGTGATAAAAATCCGGAATCCTCGAGAATCTTTCAAGAGTCCCGTAAAATCATATGGAATTATCGAAAGATCCTGAAGTGTTTGAGCGCATTTCGCACTTTCCGAACGCCCGTTAAAGACATCCAGCTCGTCCAGGCGAGATCTTCGCCGTGTTACTAACCGGCCTAGAAGTAAAAGAGCGAGCGAGAGAAAGATAGAGAATTATTGCGGGTGCGGGGCAGCAGGGTTAGCTGTGCCAGAGAGAAATCGCACATACGTATAGGTACGTATCTCGTGTGTTAGTACGTAATAAAGCGACCTTGGCAGGGCATTGCCACCGCGTAACTACTCGCGTTTTGTTCTCCGCCGAGGTCCAAGCATCGCGTATATATACAGCCGAAGGAAAGATCAGCTTGTAGGATTCTCGGAGACTGAGTCTTGCGCCGAGCGAGGTTTAATCAAACGAAATTCAATCGGGTTTGAATTAAAACGAATCTCGTTCGACACATGATTCGAAAGCGCGATAGATGCACGCGTTAGACACGGAGCGATCGACCGGATCGGCATATCGATGCTTCCATGTCCAGCCCAAGCCCTGAGCCGAGGTCTTCGAGGTAATTGCCGATCCGCTGGGAGTCGTCCCACATGGCGATCCGAGGTTTCTAACCTTATTTCATCAGTCCGCCTTTTTCACCGCGTTTGACTATATCTAAATAAGAGCCGGAGGTTTTCAAAATTTGATTAAATTTCACGTCAATCTTGTTTTACGCCCAACCGCATAATCGACGATCAAGTATATCGGGCCAGAAATGGGCGAGATAAAAAGTTCGGAGATCGTTATTTCACGGTTAAAGTAAAAGTCGACACATCTGAAAGAGAAAACGGCCGATTTATATCCCCCGGAAATTCTTGCGATGGGATAGCTCCACGTTATCTAACCCAAATTCGCTAGAATTTGATCATTTCGATTCTTATGTCTTCTTGTTTCTTTTCTACATTTTTTTTCTCGAGCGATAGAGAGCACGTCAGATTTTGAATTAGCAGCATAATTCTGTCTTAAAAATTGGGCCCGAATTAAGGCCCCGCGAAAGAAAAGTCGAAGGCGTGTCTCTGCCTTCAGGGAATCCGAAAAACTCGACCAGACGACCGCGAAAGACACAAGGACGTCTTTGTCAATTATCGTCAAGCAAGATGGCCGCGTTTCTTGGAGATAGCGAGATTCGATTCCCCGATATTAGCTTCGACTTCGTATTCCGATCCTCGGAGATTAGACGCGCTATTCGACTGTTTACGCGAAGAGAAACAGTTCTTACGCAAATCCATCCCGAGATTTCGGTCTCCACTGTCTCCGCCGATGTAATCTTCGACTTGAGTCGCCGAAGCGTGTCTTCGTCAATGATAATAATTACCAGCTGTCTCGAGTAGCAATTACGGAGCATGATATCTTAGCGCTGAAACATCTCCGGGTAATCTAGCTCGTTTGCTTAGTTCATAGAATATCGCGGAAGCGGAATTCGCTCTGAAGAAAGCGACGGGTATTATGCACACCGCGGGGGCAACGCGCCATGTGTGTCCGTTCAACTCGACGTGTGTATAATTTTTTAGCAGTTTGTTATAATCGCGGTTATTATTTAGGAATGCAGATAAACGTGTATGTAGCTCGTGAAACGAGGAAACGATCGTTTGACAAATCGAGGATTCTCTCGGGCCCGTAATCAGCCGAATTGTCGCAGTCCCGTCGAGAGCGGAAATCGAAGGGATAAGACGGCGAATTTCGTCGACACTTTCGTCCGACGATGCCATTATTCTCGTGTTTGGATTGCCGGCTTAATGTATGAACGCGATAACGCTACGCTTGGGCTTTTCCCTCTGTTTATAGAATTTCGGAAAATGACCTACCCGCTACCACCCGTCATTCGTTTCTCTGCTCGGAATCATTTCGCTAATATCTCCTAAGCCGCGTGAATTTATAACCCCCGACCCTTTTTCGCCCTAATCAAAACGGACGCGGGGAGAATTGGGGTGAAACGAAGGAAACAAAAAAGAAAGAAGAAGAAAAAAAAAAGGTACACTGGGTAATTTACGTCGCGTTGAAAGGTCATCCCCGAAGTTCTTATACTATGAGAAAATTGATCTTGAAGCTGTAGCGACCGGCTAATTATACCTAGACGAGTGAAATTTATTCACGACCTATGCGCGGTTATCGCGTGTCAAATTTTAGCAGACGAATCGAGAAATGTATAGGCGACGGCCTATACTTTGATCAATTGAGCTCCGAAAGTAATGAAGATACTGTGAAAGTGTTTGAAAATATTCACTAAATTTAGTTAATTTTTGAAGGGAAATTACGTGGGTGGAATGAATTATCTGCGAATGGGTATTACGTACCCCGGGGAGATTTTTCAGGGCTGACTCGGTTTCGTTTTAGCCCAATTGCATCCGTTTCTTAATTAGATTGGTTATATAAAGCTGCGATGTTAGGCAGCCCTGGCAGGGTTTAAAGAAAATATGAAAAACGTAGAATCCTGTTTTTCAATCAAATCAAGATTACCTTGAGAAATCTCGTATATCTTTTAATCTGTGGGTTTTATTACTCTTGATAAAACTTTCGAATCTATTTACCTACTTTCCAGCTTATTCCTCGAAATATCAGTTAGCTTGCATGTATTTTTTTTACATCAGTTTTTAGTCAATTTTCGTCTTTTTCTGAATATTCTTTCATCACGATGTGAGAAGAATAAATCCTTTTCGTTCCTTTCTTATTACGCCCATATCTTTGAGATATTTATCAAAGTTATTTTCAGCTTTTCAAAAGTGTCTGGCATCTGTGCAAAAAGCCTTTCAGATATTCATTATTCATTTCTATACTCATATATAGGTATTGGATTATTTTTATTCATTCAATGGGCATCGCGAGCTCTTGAAGCGATTACTTCACTCCCAATCAGCCTCAGACATCTCAAACTGTCCGACTTACTAAAAGTGTACAATGATGTAGTAATCTTTCGATTCTATTACATCAAAATTCAAATTTATTCGCATATTGATCGGGAAAAAGAATTTTCCTATTCGTTTGAAATTTATTTTGAAATATCTTTTTTACTACTATTTGGAATTTATCATCCCATGTTTTAAAAAATAACTCGATACTTTGGTTTGATTGACTTTAACCACGGGTCTCGTTCTTTAGCTTCTGACATTAGTATGTAATCCCACTCGCGTCGTTACGCCGTCTAATAAAAGAAAATGCGTACTTGTCATGGTAGTCGCGTACTGCACTGTGTCAGTCCGTCAGTCGCGTGTCCTAGACACCGTTTACCGTCCTTTAACGATCTTATCTCCTCTAAGTTATTACGATGAGAGAGAGAGAGAGAGAGAGAGAGAGTAAGACGGTGAGAAAAAGTGAAGAAAAATCACCCTCATTCATTTCCGCGTCTTCTTCAAATTATCTGTCGGAATTCCAGTCGAGGCGAATCTCAATGATAGTAAATCTCACGAATTACTGGGGGGGCAGGCAAATCATTCGGGAATATTTACGCCCGATTTATTCAGCCTCGAATTATCTACTTCGCGATTTTTTATTCAATTAATTTAATAATCATGAATCAATCCGGAGATTCCCTGGAAATGACAAAATCTCGTTCTATGTATGCAGATTGAAAAATTTCGAAATGCTACTTAATTTCGACGCGATGCAGAAGATATTCTAGTATCAGACTCGAGATTGGATTCCTTGTTATTAAAAATGAAATGGAAATCGAATTTCTAATCAAAAAGTTCACTAAAATTGATAACGGAATCGATTTTCGTTTAGTCTCAAGGAAACAGGGACGAATCTAATACTCAGCAGTAATCCTCTTCTTATACAGCGTTCCGAAAATCGTCCTAAAACATGGAAATATATGTCCTTCGAGTATTATTCAGATCGTGTTATCCAAAATGTGTGAAATTTTTTTGGGCAAGTAAATTTATTCTAATAGCAATCAATATCCGAGTTAAAAATTGCAAAATTCTGAAATCATTGTTAAACGAATTGGAAATTTTTATAAATTCGGAGCTTTAAATCTGGCGCAAAAAAATGAATGAATTTATAACGCTTATTTATTCAAGACCACGGTCTCGAGATTTTCAAAAGCTAATCAACTCCGAATAGGATTCTTCATTATAATCCGAAACGATTAGCTGCCGCACACGCTTGTGAATTTGAATTATCAAATTATCTAAAATCCCAGCGACTCGCATATCATACGACTACTTTATTGCTATCACAGCACGTGTAGTCACTGGCCTCAAGTCCTTCGTCGATTTTTTTCCAAACTGGATAAATTTCCAACTAGTTCTCCTCGGATATGAACGTTGCGGACTAGTCAAACCCCATTTATTCCCAGATTCTAATCGCGTGTGTTACGCAAACCCTATCTTATCCTATCTTTTTTCATTCTTCTTTTTATCCATTCAGTAAATATTTACCCACGCGATTTTACCGCCGAAATATATTTTTTTATCGAAAAACGAAACCGAAGAGCGTGAATATACACCGTATGTACATTACATATCGCCTACACAATTTCTCTGACATTTTCACATTGTTATCGAGTAACATTGCGTAGGTAGGTGTAAACGTGGGCGCGTTTCAGGTCTTTAATCCTGTTCAAATTTTTTCCATTCTTCAACTCACTTTTACATATGTCAATTAAAGATCTTATCTAAATCGTATTCGTGTCTATAAAGACTCGTGCGTATATATACATCGAACTATCAAACGATTAAAACGCCACGTAGTTTAATTTCCAGCCGATCGACTCGTACATTGCTTAGCAATAATTTCTCATATCCACCGAATTTCGAAATCGTTGAAAGTCCAAAAATTTGTCGATTGTTCAATAATTTTGAGACTAAGAATAAAACAAAGCCTATTTCATAAATTGATGAAAATTTTCTATCTAGGTTATATTATACAGGTGCGAGCGATATCCGTCATTGAACTCTTTTCAAAAGTTTATATACCTAAGGGGTAGGTATTGGCTCTAGGGTTTACTCGTAGAAAGGAGGATCTCGAGGAAGGTATAGTTTACAGAGAAGTTTGTTCTAAAACCCTCACGCCGGTGCCGTTGCCGCTGCGGGAGTAGATTGTTCGAAACATTTCCTGTCTTCGAGTCCTAAACGCCAGCGGCGATGGAACCCCTTCTTCGATTAGCATCGGTAAAAGACGCGGGCGAAATATCGCGGTGAATTTATAGAGACTGTAGGTAAAATTTACCCCGATACCAGAAATTATCGGAACCGATTTATCGAACGGAATCAACAATTTTCTCATCAAGTTTTATGAAAATTGAAGAACGTATTATTCGACCAATTCGAAGACTGGCGCCTCGACTTTTTATAAAAAATTCTCCAAACTTCGAGGGATAAAAGTTTATCGTAAGACTTTGTTCTACAAACTTTTGCGAGGAAAAAATCTAAAGAGAATAACACAGGGATATGCCGCGTTTTCTCACGAATCCGTGGCGATTTCTGTATTATTTTATATTTTTCTTACACCTATCGGAATTTTGGACAATAATTTCGTACGCATATTCTAGAATGTTCTTAGCTTTTGAAATATGATAAGAAAAAAAAAATGTTATGCCAAGCCATTTTCTTGGCAAAGATTCGCGTCCATCTTCTCTTTCGGACTTACCTAACAAGACAGAAGGCAGATTAATGGTAAATTGCTTCCTGCTCGAGGACGGCAGCTCCGCTCTTCCGTTACTACTTTACGCGTAAAATCTAATTATCTGACATTGGAATTAGCCGTAATCCCTGTGGTACAGTTGAGTCGCCCGTGAGAATCACGACTTTTTTTTTTTGTTTAGTTTTTTTTCTTTTTTTTCCTCGTTTCGTCTTTTTACCTCGTCTCCGGCCGCACCCCCGCTTATTTCTGCCCCCCCCATCTACCCGCGGGAAATTAAAAGGTCCTACAGCTACGGGGAAAAAAATTTCCACTCCAAAGCTACGGTAATAATAGGACTGCACGGAATTTTCATTTTACCTTTTCCTTTTTTCCCCTCGCTGAATTCTCGTACACACGTGTATACATACGTGGAGCGTGCGTATTTCTGCCTAGTAATTTGCTTTTTGTCGCCGAAACCGCGGACGTACATAATATACGTATATGCGGCTTCAATCGAGCTGTATGGGTTCACGCTGCTGGAACATCGAGATTGGGAAACGGTATAAAACCACTGCATGGTACACGAGCCGAGGGATATTTTTTTCCCACAATTCTTGTCCCGCCCGTCAATCTTCGATCCGCCGTTTCTTACACAGAATTGAGAATCGACTCGGAGTCGACGGGTCCGGACGAAACTTGTATCGCTTTACTCGATAATCGTTCTTCTTATCTTCATTTGCTACGTCGATTTACCTGATTCGAAAATCTCAGGCTATGCCAATACGCTTTTGAAAAATCCGAGATTTCACTCAATTTTTTCTTTCGTAAAGTGTAAAGCTGCTTTCTCCTGGTTTTAACAGTTTTTTTGGCTTCAAGCTGAGTGTTACAAGCTTGAAATTCGCGACTTTTCGAGAACTTTAATCATCCCTCAAGTCTCACGTGAACGATAGGTTGTTTTTCGTTCTAATATATTAGCTCTCGCTTTATTAACAGTCGATTAAAAAGTTTATCTTCGTTAAATTCTGTATGCTTAGATAAATAACGTTGTTCGAAAATCTCCGAGATATTTGGTAACGAAAATTTGTACTCTGCCAGCGCCGATTACCATCGCAATTTACGAAGATATGAAAATTCGCGTATCAGATATATCTTCGAAAGATTCCAGGCTTCTGAAACCGCTCGGAGGATCTCGATACACTTTTTTTTTTTTTTTTTCAAATTGACGAGCTTAGGGTTAAGATAGGCATGAAAATTCGAGGTGAAGTTTTGGTTGTGGTTAGTGCAGTCAGCCACTGAGCAACTAATTTAGCCAAGCGAACGGCGAGCTCGCCGCCGTTCTTCCAATTAGCCGAATTAATTACGGGATAATGACGATAAATTAAACCTACGCAGCGAGAGTGTGCGATTTACTAACTGAACGCCTTGTGTATATAGTATATGCTTTTGTTCGGAAACGAGATCCCCGGGATTTCGTGGGAATAGATTTTTCTCTGCGAAGAAAAAAAAAAAAAAAAACCTAGGAAGTTTTCATTAGCCAGATCTATAATTCAATTATTTCGACCTTATTAGTGAAAAATTTGAATACGAGGTTTTCAGTTGTTTTGTGAAAGCTGTATTTAATTATTTTCATTTCGATCTGAAGAAAACTAGGTGGATCTCTCTTTTTATATCAAATTAGCAAGTTGTTTTTTTTTTTTTTTTTAATAACGAATTTATGTATGATATGTAATTTCTGATTGAAAGCGTTTGAAAAGACTTTTTTCATTTCCCTTTTAAAATTCGTATATTTAATTCTCATTAAACTATAATTCTATATTTCGTTGTAAACGAGCGTCTTTGCCTTAAACATGTGAAATCCTTATCCAAATTAAAGAGCCTCACTATACATATACTATACTTTCACGCGTAGGTATTTAACTACTTTCTTTATAACGAATTAGATATACTACCGCGTAAACAAATTACGTGTAACTTATATTGATTAGCATTCGATGACATAAACGACCTCCTGAATCAGCCCCGAAACTTTCGTAGAGTCGTTTATGATCTGATCAAGGTAGATTTCGGCAGAATATATTCTCACCTTGGATTACCTGCCTTCTAATTGAACACGCGTTAACAATATCTTGTTAACTATTAATATACCTTTATTATTTACTCAAGGTTGAATTAATTTTCAATGCCTCAACTTCGGTCCAAGTATCGCCAGATCTCACTCTTACATATGAGCTTGTTTAATGGCGTAAGGCCGTATCACTTTTTATGCCTTTAATACGTTCCGATTGTTAAACTAGTCATTTTTCGAATTTTTTTTCTACAAAATTTGTACGTTTTACATTTTCACAAATGACGGAAACCAGTCGCGTGATTATATCCTCGTTCAGTTTGTTCCAAAGGATATTATATATGTATATGCGCGATAACTTACGAGGTTCTGCTTCGATTCTAACGTTCTTGAAAATATTTCCAAGTTTATCGCGTAAATATAATATGAAGATAAAAAATTGGAAAATAAAAAATTCTACGACCTTTTGATTTTCAAAATGTCAAACGCTTATGCGACCTTAAGCCATTAGACACGCGATATTATATTAGTCGAGAGATTACACTAGATACGTAATATAATAAAAAAAAATCAATTATAATCTCAATCTGATTATACAATATTTTATTTACGAATTTATCTCGGACTTATGTTTGATAGAAATTGCATATATTTCATTGACAGAAATACGTGGATTTGAAAAAGCGATAATTTTTGTTAAAAAAAATATGTCCTGCACATGTAAGCTTGACCTCATGAATATAAATGTAAAATTTGTCGAAACTCTTCTGTCCCTTATACCCATACATCCGTAGGTAGTCTCATTTGTAGTCATAGAATATGAAAGTCTAATTGGAAACTGTTTTCTCCTGACAATGAGTTGAAATGGCAAAAGCTTAGATCGGATGGGGCCGGCGATGGTATTCACGGAATATTTTACTTCTTTGCGTTGAAATTTCTTTGTCTTTCCGTTATAATCGCAACATCTATCATCTCGAAGCTATCAAGCATCTCGGATACATTTCAATATCTATTTAAATCTGAAAATCATTCGCGTCAAAAGCATTTTTTTTTTTTTCAATTTTTCTGCTTTCCATCTCAGACATTTTTTTTTCCCTATCAATTCGCTGATGATAAAAATGAGAAATTATAATTTCGAGTAAGAAGTAGACCGAAGACTTGGAATAAATCTGAAAAACTGATTAGATTTTTGGAAAAGCTGTATTTAGGCATAGAAATTTCATTGAATTGAATTGCATGAAAAAATCAATTCGCGAAGAGTTCGAGCTTGCAAATGAAAAATAAGAAAAAAAAGTCCAGAATTTTGCAAAGGTTGAAGTTGAAGGCGACTCGTAAAGAAACGACTACACGTACCCTAAGTCAGAAGATGTAAGACTGACGTGCGAGCTAGGTGTGCGCTTCTTTGAAAATAAAGTATTTCGCTCTAGAATCTCGCTGCATCAAATCTCACGATTCCTTCCACGTGCGGCAAATCGACTTTAGAATATTCCTCTTTCTTTCCACACTCCTATCTCCCCTTATTCCCCTTCTTCCTCTCTCCTAGCTCTTCTCTCCTTTAGTATTTTCCATTTTCTATCTCACGTAGCACAGCTGCTCCTGTGTACCCCGTCTCTGCACCAGAACCAGAACCAGAACCAGAACCAGAAGCTTCTATTCCCTGACTTTGCCAATCTTTTCCTTTCATTTTTCCCCAACGCTGAAAACTCAGAATCTACAGGGTGTCGGTATAGTAAAAAAAAAGAATGTCTGAAATAGTTGTAAAAATGTAATAAGAAAATCTGAAACGAGTACCACTCGTGTAATTTATCTGTTCTGTGAAAAGAAAAAAAATTGAAACGATGAAAAATTGAAACTTTGAAAAGATGTAACAAAAAATACGTTGAATTTTTTTTTTTTTGCTTCTATCTTATATGAATCTGTGTAGATATTTTCAACAGACACCGAGTGTGCGTAGATATTAGATACGTATACCTATATCCGTGTGGGATATAGGGTTGTCGAATTTTTTCGCAAGAAGCATATAAGCCTGGGGGGGTTGGATTCTTGCAGGTCGTCTAGATAAATACATTGTTCCTCGTTCAGAGATTGGGAATCATACGTATCTTTATCCCGGCATCGTTTCGAGTTAAGTGATATCGAGGACGAATCGTGGCCTCCGTTGGGAGCAATTCATCTGAAATGACGAATAGCCAGATCGTGCAGAGGAGCGTGGCCAACGGGGTGGTTAGGTCGGACGGTGCAGGGGTCTGTCAGAAATCCCAAAGGATTCAGCTATTCTACTTTTACCTATATATATCCACATGGCGTCAATACAAACACGTATATGAAATAGAAAACTCTACTATACTTTTACACATGCAACGCCCTACACATCTTACAAACTGTAGGATATTTCCAAAAGAAACAGCTAACGCTCAAGTCTAGGTTCTTTTTTCTTGCCCTGTGGCTACCACAAGAAAACAATCCCATTTATTTTACTCTCCTTTCCTTTTCTTATTCTATCTTCTATGCGGTACGATTTTCACGTATGTCTTGGGTGAACGACGAAATACCGCATAGAATTCGGCAACAGCTCGACGGTAATTATAATCGATAGAAAATTGTAATTATTTTTTAAAATTCTAACGGTGTTTAAACTCCCGTTAGGAATCCTTTTTGCTGTTTTATCAAATTCGCGAGACACTCTTGAGAAGGAAATTTCACCCCCTCGACATTTTTAGGACCGTGAAAAAAATGTCCAAAGATGTTATTGTATCTTTTAATGACATATTTGGCTCGCATATAATTTTATTGAAATTTGTAGAAGACGTAATTTCTCGACTTTGTTATAGAATTCATCTGCGCATATCTGCCTGGCTTTAGTCACTTATTGTTGGTTATTATTCCGCAAAGGATTTCTGTTAAGATTCGTTGCTAATTATATACCTACTCGCGAGTTAATTTCGTTTCAATTCAAGTTACCAAACGCGTGGGGTATAACTTTGCTGCGAAATACCGTCAACTCGAGACTCGTAATATAAGACATAGGATAATATATACCTACGTATCCGAATCAACCCGTTATTTCAACCTTTGACTAATTTTTATTTCTTTTCTTTAACATGTGCGTTCGTCCGTGTTATATATTTCACCTAAATCGCATTCGGTCTTGTCTAACTACCTACGTTTTTTGTTTAACAAATAAACGACATTATAAATATGAAATCTCAGCAGCCGTTTGGACCAAAACCCGTTATTTCCATAACTTGAAAAAAAATAAAAATAAATAAAAATTAGGCGAACGTTTCTAATTACGAACAAGAATCCTAAGCCACGTTGCAAGGTCGCTTCTATGATGTATCGGTTCGTTTGATTAATTGAACGAGATTTTTTTTTAGTAACAAATAAGTGATGTGAGTTGATTATTTTTTCTTCTTTTAAATATTCAAAAAAAAAAAAAAATTAGAAGAACATCGAATTACGTATTTCCAAAATTTAACCAAAGTTAAAATTTCATTCGGTATATTATGTACCGGTTTCGTGTAGAATTTAATAGAAATATTTCAACCGGGTATATAGCTATTTATAACCGATATTCCGATAACGGTTTATAACTATCAAGCATATCAATCTGATTTAATGGATTATTCGCTTATAGGTTTGAAACTGCTTGTTCATTCACTCAGTTCTCGACCGTACACAACAGCTGTTGGTCTTATTCACTCATAGATTTGTACACAGAAAAATCTGTCATTCGGTTAAAGTAAGCGACCGTCCTAATTGCGGTACCTATATACAATATATTGTTCATTTTATTTCTTCAAAAAGACGTACTCCGAATCAGTTTGAAAATTGAATGAAATATTTCTTCGGAGATATTATGTATAAATCTTGAATTTTTATTCACCTTATTCGCAGAGAGATGACAAATTTTATACTGTATAATAAACTTTCTATTACTCGTCTAAGGTTTTTTGGGCTAAAGCGATTTTAATAGAGATGACGTAGGTATGATGATAATCATTTTGTAAATCGTAACACGTACATATTACCTTAGTATTAATATGCGTACGAAGGTAGGTGCAGGTTACGTATATATGTATGCCTGTATCATGTATGGATAAGATTTACCGTCCCGAAACACGGACACTGTATATATACGTACACGGGGAGGGTCAAGGCCGAAGCTAAATTAATTCCCTCTCCTGGGATAACTATAATTTCTAGAATCCCTAATAGCCTGGGCTTAAAATTACGAGGTTGAATTCTGCCGAGCGAAATTAACCGGGTAGACAAACCGCGTCTGCGGAATCCCTTGCGCGAAATCTACGTCCGTCAGAGCGGGGTACAGGCTTCTTCTCCAGCACGTAGCAAGTCTGGGAAGAATTCGCATGAAGAAAAATGCGAGAGGAACAAAAAAAAAAAAAAGAGAAGGGAAAATAAAAAAGGAAACGAAGAAAAAAAGAAAAAAATCGAGCCAGAGACAAAGAGATATAAAGATATGAGAGGGAGACGGTAGGGGTGGATAAAGGCAGGGTTTATCTGACAAAGTTGCAACTTGTGGACTGCGGGATGGCCGTCGTAAAAAAGTTGAAAACTACCTCTAAAACTTCCGAGTGTTAAAAACCGAGGGAAGATAAATACACCGGAATTTTCTTCACCGTTTGCTTTCAACCCGCCTCTCTCATGTCTCCGGTATTTTAACCTGAAGAAAAATAGAAAATACCGGATAGTAAATAGCGCATTTTCCTCCTACTCGAGACTGGGAATCTGCTCGGTGCAGTTCTCCAGTATACCTAATGCACACCGGTTTGTCGCGCGGTGTGAACTATGCGAACATCCGTGCGGACGGAGAGGAGACAGGCCAAAGCTCTTCTGCAAACGGAAGCTCACTTCCCGTTAACGGATGTTAAGCTACTGAAACAGAGGTTTATTTTTTTCATCGGTGAAACAGCGCGATCGATGATCGAACGATTCCTATAACCGATCATTGAAGCCCAATGGGACGGAGCTAATAACATTGCATCGTTATGCCTTCGCGAAGATATATATTATGCATACGAACATCATCGATTCTCTCTCCCTCATTGCAGAATCATTTAAAATTCAAATACCCACACCCCCCATAATTATTATAGGCTTGTCAACTATAAAAGTATAGTTATTCACGATATGATGGACTCGATGGGAATTCTCGGAAACCGTACTCGAAATTTGCGATTTCATTTCGAATTTTAGCATTCAGAAAATATATATCATACGAATATTTCCTTCTTTGATGAAAATTCTGGTTATCATATTCGGAAGAGCTAGTCTCTGAAATCATTGAATGAACAAGAACGAAAAAATTTGGAAGCCTATTTAACCGGATTTTGAAATCTTTCGTATCGTAATTTTTCTGCGTTCAATGTAGGATTCGGAATCTATGTTCTTCTGTTAAAATAATTGGAGAAAAATGAATCTAAACGAAAAATGGGAGAAGAAGTCTTCTCAGTTTCTCGACTCGTTCCCAATCTTTCGTCAAATTTTTTTTAGCCATAGATTTGCCACAGTTTTAATGGGTACTGATCGGACGAATTTCCGGCAATATCCCAAAACATGTTAACACGTATTTTGGACTGGAGTCTAGTTCCGTTGTTGAAGCTGATAGGACGCCTCAAGGCTTCGTTAATCTCCGCAGCAATTGCAAAATCGAGTACATAAATGCATACGTATACAATGTGCAGATCTGCAAGCATGTGTATGAATGTATGAACCCGTGGGTACTTATTCCATAAGCTTCGCGAATATGCTATATATATATATAATATATATACAGGTATAACTATATGGATCTATAGATATATATATATATATGTATATATTGCTGCAAATGTACGTACAGCAAACTCGTAACTTGAGACAACTACTCTTGCTCGATTACTCGTCCAACATGTACGTACCTACCTCTCAGTGCATATAAATTCGTACTGGTGCAGTTTGGATGGAAAATCGTCTAGCAACGTCGCCTCCAGGTTTCCAGATGTCAGATCCAGGTTCGTCGAGTCACAACGGCCACCGTTATACCGCGAGTCAAGATTTTGTTCCTTTCTATTTTTTACAGAGGCGGGTGAATTGTCGAAAAATAATCTACCCCTCTTTTGTCCATAGAATAAAAAGCTATACCTACACCAAAAATTGATAAATCGATGAATTTTCTCAGCTATTATAAATATCTCCGAATGTAGCTTATCGCGGGATTTGTTTATCCTCAGTTTTTCTCTTAGGATGTGAGTTTTTAAATTTCTCTGAACGTCGACTTCCTGTTATATCCGTAGGCTGGGGCTGCACCGTTGTTCGCCATCTGGCAAACGCGGTGTTCAGCTTCAGCTGTTACCTCTCTGCATCAGGGTCTTCTCCTCGACTTGGCCTGGTTTTCGGAGTATATAGTTCTCGTAGATCTTACACTCTTCGGTCAAGTGATGCTTTTTAGTTCTCAGTTTTTATCTATTTTATCAGTTTATCGAATTGATCAAGCGGAGGATGATCGGTTTATAGAAACAGGGATAGCCAACACCGGGCGAATGAGCGAGATAAGAAAAGAGGTATTGCCTCGAGCCAGAGGCGAGAAATGAACAAACTTTGGCAGTAAGTGAAAAGTTCGGAACCAGAACGGCCCACCGCTTGCTAAAATTCGTCCAAACTTTTAGGCCGTATAGAAAAGTTCCGAAAAATACGAGACACACGCTTCGAGCATATATAGAAAGAATAAACTTCCTCAACCTGCTCTCGAGTTCGTCAAATTATTATTTTTTTTAATTCAAAGATTTTTTCACAAAATTTCTAAAAGTTTAGAAAGCAATTCCTGGAAAACTGTGCGGCGGATCTGCAGCGGAATTTACGGAGCGAAAACTGCACCATTTGACGATGTAATTTGTTAAACCATCTGGCTCGCAATTGCAGTTCAGTTAGCGGCGGTCAGGAGGGCAAGGGGTTTCGCGTTGCCCGCAATTGTTGTTAAAACTAACGGCCCTCGTTAGTACATGCGACGTAGCTTAAATATATATAGAGAGAACCGCTCTCGGTCCGGTTAGGCGGTAGCCGTTCTGCTGCGTTTAGCTGTTCGGCGTTCGCGTTATTTCAGGTAAACCAGGTTGGGGGTCTGCGAGGGGGTCACGTTCGCTAATCCGTTTCGAGGTCAGAGTTCGTTTCGTCTGTGGTCAAGGGGTTAATCCTTGGCAAATGCTTAACGAGGGATCGTTCTTTTGTTTTCTCTTCTCTTTCCTTTTTCTTTTCTCCGAGATTTTCCCTCATTTTTTCAAACAACATAACTGCGGGCTTGATCGATCTGTGATATTCACCTGGACAGGTTCATAGTCGGGTTCGATGACCCCCCTTCATCAGCGGGCAGACCGTATAATCGTTACTATTTTGAATTAACAACCCGGATACAGGGCTAATTGACCAGAATGTAATTACACGACCGTGTAAACGATGGGTTTATGTATTATACCGAGCTCCTGCTGCACGTTGATTAATTATATAATTACATCGTTTCAACGGTTAAGTTGTAGATCGAATGAAGTTCGTGAAAAATAAGAGATGGAAATAATCGTAACCCGTCGACTTGACATCATTAATCACCTTTATATACTTTACGCGTTGGTCAATTTCACCGATAGTATAAATATAAAATTTAGTGTATGTATATCCATTATCTGGAAAGCTTTATGCTCCGTTGATTGATTTCACGCGAAAAGTTCCCTCGGAGGATTTGTGACGACATGTGACAGCGCAGTTTCGGAATATCTAGATAAGGGTGACAACCTGTTGACCTCAGATTCCCAATTTTCGGTCTCACCCCAAAAATTTCGTAGTTTTCAGTACTTGAGTAAGCCTACGAAAATTTTGAATGGTCGTTCGAGAATTTCAAACATCATTTAATTTATCGAAAATTGATTTTTTTTTTTTTTTTGAATGTTTTTCATGCTAACTTTGGCGGGAGACCGAAAATTGGGAATTTGAGGTCGAAAAGTTGTCATCCTAACCTAGATGCATGCATACATTCCATAGGGGATGAAATTTGAAAGAAGGATCCTGTTCTTGGCCTTTGAGTCGCAAACCTCTTTCTTTTTTCGCGTTTTCTTGTAGCTCTGAAAAATTTATGGGTAGTTTTGCCAAATTTTGTTGACCGCAGTGATATGCGGGTATCGAAGTATTATCCTCAGACAGAAATCTCCATGATATCCACATACGCAGGTGATTCTCGCTTGGCTTTGATAAATGTCAAGTTGCAGCAGCAACAGCAGCATGAAAATTAATGTCCTTTTTTTTTTTTTAATGATGGTTAGATCTTGTTAGAAGAAATTATTATCATCGTCATGCGTAAAGCGAGAGTGTTTTACTTGGGCAGTATAGAGTAGGCTACCGTGACTAACGCATATAATCGCCCTGAAATATACAGTGTGAATAGCTAAATAGTAATTAGCAATTAGTTACTTACGCAATCGTAGAAAAGAAACTAATCAAAGAACCATTTAACCGCTTCAAATGATCGCATAATAAATCTCTGCCCTACTAAGGTGATGTGCTGGCTATAACTTCGGCTTATTTATCGAGGTCAGTACACATACTTGATATAGTTACGTAAAATTTAAACATTACGTGTACAGTCAACCTACAATTGCATCTGTACGTATATACTTGTGTAATAACGTGTATATCCATTAGACTGGGCCAAAAAAATGGACTATTTTTTTTTTTTTTTTTTTGAAAGTTATATAGAGAATATCATTCAGAATGACAAAAAAAAAATTCGTGAAATTTTGAGCCCTTAATATTAATTTTAAGAGGTCTATCATCGCTATTCTTGATTTTTAGTCATAATTTGATGTTTTACGTTAAAACTGTCAAAACATTGAAGTGAAAAAATTTATTTTCGCTTATTTCTATGTAAAATTCAATTCCCTACAAAAAAGGTCTGATTATAGATTTTCGTCAGATAAGCCGTTTCCGAGTAATCAAGCTTAATAAATTGATATGTTTTTTCGATTTGACTTTTTGACTTTTTTTCTACTTATCATGGTAAAATTTTCTTTTTCATTAATTTTCTTCCGTCTTCACTCACCCGCGTAATCTTCGGTCCGAAATCGATTCGCGACGAGTATAATTAACATGCGTAAAATTCGCTCGAGGTATCCTATACGTAGTCACGCGACAAAAGCCAATTATAAACGTATCGTCGTTGATTAATTATTATCAATTAGCTACTAATTGGTCGTTATACGGCGTGTACACGAGGTGTTAATTGTTTTTATTATTTTTATTGTTTTTATTGTTTTTTTTTCCCCGTCTCCAGCTACACAATTCCGTAATTATTGATGTCTTCCGCAGGAATTTGCATCCGAATTTCGCTAGCCTCTCGATATCGCCGAAGAGTTTTTTGGTCTTGCCTTATACGCTTATGAAAAAAACTGTAGAAATTAATTTCTAAACCGCGTTTGATTATCGTTGGAGCTTCGTAACAGTAAGACGCGGCCGTGACGCGGTACGGTTTAATGTAAATAAATTTATCAGGTGATTTCCATGCGACGATGTATACCCAAGGTATGAGATTTTCACTGCGGATCGCAGCCTGGCTTACACTTCTGAGTCTAGGTATACTTCATATCTTATACCTTACCTTACCTCGAGTTGCGCTTCGTTAAGTCAAGCTAAGTTACGACCTGAGCTTAAAGTCCTGAACGTAGATCGTAAAAATTTTAATGACTGCTTTTATTTCATACCAGATTACATATTTTCATCTCTAATATCGTTACCACTCGACAATATATCCATTCGGGGTTGCCTCGAAACCGCGAGACACGAGATATATCATTCTTACAACTAGATTCATATTTTTTTGAATTTTCATTCACCCAATTTATCGAGTATTTGCAGAAAATTTCGAATTCATTTTAACCACGATCATTTTCAATCTTGAGATAACGACTCAAGAGTTTTTGAGAAAATCAGAGATTATATTATTATGTTATATCTATGCTGAAATAATGGGATTTCATTCGCGGATGATGACGATGAATATTTTCTGAAATAAATCGGAAGGCAATTATAAATCGCCGAATTTGTTACATTGAAGAAAAATTCTAGGAGAATTAGCCTTTTCACATTTCTTTTTCTATCCGTTTCTCACAGTTTCCGAGCATCCTGCGAAGCCGCCTTATTTCAGCGACACGATCATCCTCGAATATCGGTAAGTAAGTGGTCAGAATTTTTTCTACGTTAATAGGGATCGGGCGATTGAAATTGCCCAGAATCAATTCGACGGGGATCCGTAGAACCGTCGAAGCTCTATACACTCACGACACGAAACTACTTAAACATTGTTAATTAAGTTTAATACACCTCACTGGATTACACATAGCATTCATAGCATTCTAAATTCAAATTGATATTCTTATTAAACAGCTCAGGTAGCTTTCTGGGTATAATTTGCATCAGTTTCAAGTGAGAAATAATAACGAGTATCCAAAGTCGTCGATAAGGTTGATAAACTAGTATTTAAATATGATGGAAGTTGAATTGAATCTCTCGAAAAATCGTTTCCCCTCACGCAGAGCCTCTCCCTCATATACGCGACTATGTACTAGGATTTTATGGATAAAGATCGCTGGCCACAGGCCGAACTCTTGCCGGTCTCAATTTGCCTACCAAATGTGTTTAATATCAACGACTTGATAAAAGGTTGGTTAAATCGCGTGATATTCTTACTCCGAATGTGGCAAATGCCTATGGATTTCACTGAAACACTAGCCAGACGCGCATATGTGTAGAAAAACGTAGCCACTTATTCGTAGCTCTGCTCGGTGTACTCGGGGTCATAGATATTTGAAGAAAACGCTTTTACCTCTCACGTTCAGCTTTGGCAATTTCAATTTCACCAGCTGTTACGTATTACGTAATAATGAGTGGTAAAAGTTCGAAAAAACGACCAGCCCGTAGAATATTTTGGCAATTAACATTCTTCACTGATATGTATTTTTCATATCCTGCATCAAACGACCGTGAAAATGTGCTAGTGGCGAAAACTTTGACTCCGTGCAAAAGCAACGTGATATGAGCGAGATCTGGCCCCTCTTCAAACTCGATTCTATGCACCTATTTAAGAGAAGTTGCGGTTAAATTATGCCGTTATACGGCAGTTACTCCGGTTTGCTATCTCGCATGCAGCACTAGTATCTTGACTCGTTGCAACGAGGCAGATGCACCGTCGATCAAACCAGCCATCACGCTATTTTCTCATAAACCTAGAGCAACGCTAGTGCTTTTTCTTTTTCCTTTTTTCGTTTTTTTTTTTTTTTTGCAAAATTAATATCGCCTCGTTTCCGGCTTGCCTCATTTTTTTATTTTTTTATTTATTTATTTATTTTTCTTCTCTAACTTTTTATTTCACTTTTATTCATTTTCTCCCATACATTTCTAGACTCACTCTATAGATTATTGAAGATGAAATAACGTGCCGCACGCCAATGCTTTATTAACACCGGTATGGTGGTTAATTTATTCAACTAGGAATCATAATATCTTGAATGTTAACATTATTTGGTCTCTTTCGATTCGAGGGATTTTAAACAGCAAGTGAAATTTTTTCTTTTTTATTCTTTTTTCAGTAGAAGCAATCTACGGGCGTAAAAAAGGGATCTTTCTTACGCCCGTCGTATCTGAGTTTGAAATTTTGTAAATTTCGGACTTCCTTTATCTCCCCGCATTTATGAAATCATCAATTCGATCTGTTTTTTTTTTTTTTTTTTGATAGTATAGAGACCCCTGGGAACGTGTAGATCCGTCGAAACAATAATTAAAAGTCATTTTTCAACCGAAACGATAATTTTATGAAGAGTCAAAAATGAGACGAAAATAAAGAAATTTTATAATCTACTGGATTAATGGCTGTTTCAAAAATCAAGTCTTATCGCAAATAATGAATGATATAATCTAATGTGATTCAGCGGTATCGCGTAAGCTTGTCCTTCTATCGAGGCTAGTATCAAAAACTGTATAGAAACAGTCCGGGACCCCCCTTGGTCGTTAATTTGTCGTTAGAGTTGAAATGATTTTCCGCTTCCCTCGTATAGTCGTTTGGGGATGATGTTTCCGTTTTGTAATTGAACGAGGTCAACGTACATGCAGATATACGCGTTACAACCCGGGTAATAAATTGGTCAGGGTTAATGGAGCGAACCGAGCAAAGTGATTCTTACTTTTTGTCAATTATTTATATATATATTTTTTTTTCTTTTTCTGTTTTTCCGTTAATTTCTGCCTTCATTTGCGGTCATAGCGTAAAACCACGAAATCGTTAGACGTACCGAATTCTACGCGGGGAATTATATAGCGAAGTAAAGGTAAAAGTTCAGAGTTTCGGTTTCTTTCCTTGTTTTTTTCTTCCTTCGTTATTTCCCCCCATTCTTCTCGACTAATTTTATTTGATTACTGGGCAGACCGGGCTGGGAAATATAATAGAGAAAATTGTTTAGTTTATTGCACACCGTTTCCGAGTCCCTCGTATTTCACTGGACGTAGGTACGAGTTACAAAGTGTCGCCGGTCATTCCGGCGCGTGACCGCACGATTTTTCTCCCATTTTCATTATACCGGGATTCTACTGTACTCAAAAAACAAAAAAAAAAAAAAAAACAAAAAACCTTTTCGAAATTTTGCAAATCGCAATTTGTTCGTAATCTTTTGTTGGAAAATTAGTAAATTCAATTTCCAAATCTTATATAATTATGTATATCTTTGTTCCTTACGATTTTACCAAAAATTTCGACTCATCTATAAATACGAGAATCGAAATCGATTTGTTAAATACACGAGGTATTTTCTCTTCGATTATATATTTCGTACTTTTTATTCATTCGCACGTCATTTATATACATACATATATATTATATGTATATAATATTCTACAGAGAAGAATGAATTATACGCTCGATTGATCAGACAACTGTATATATATATGTACAGGTGTATCATACCCGGAGAGAACAGTATAAGATGATGTGGTTTCAATTTAAAATTAGATTCATTTTCTGATACATACATTATATAAGGAATAACCGATACTTTATACAACGGACCTAAAATAATAAACGAAAGAAATATATAAGCCTCGGGGTATTTTTGTGCGAAAGAATGTGATCAGATATTCGTATGAAATTGTCTATTATGGATTATATATAAATTTGAGAAATTCCAACGATTCATTTGGCGATAAAAATAAGAAGAAGAAGAAGGAAAATAATAGAATAAAAAACAATATTCAAGAGCCGATACATAGCTGCCTCGTATTTAGCTTTCGAAGGATCAATACACCTCTCGTGTAGTTAAGTGTGTTTAGTTTTCCGCCATTCAAGCACAAAAGGGCTGTTCAGTAAATTGCTATTTCTCTCTAAAGTCGCGAGTAGAACGAGTCGCCGGCCGTTATATAGAAACCAATAAACCAAATGGAGGCAATGCTATCCAAAGACCAAAGTGAAAAAAAAAAGAAATAGAAAAAAGAAAAATTTGCTTCATCGGTGGTGAGTTTAATACGATCCGTGGTTGCGCCTCGACGAAATCGCAGTTTCACTGGAAAACACGGAATCGTCGTTTTCGTCCCACTTTCATTTTCCGTTGTGTATTATACGGCCTTAAACCGGAATCGGCTGAACGACTCTACCCACCGTTGCGATAAATGCGGGAAATCTGACGCGGAAAGTAAACGGATCAGGTGAAACTCCGAAACTTACCGATTCACTGTTCGATTTCATATCGCAATCCGATCTAACGATTCGATTAGACCAATCGACCCATAAATTAACGCCAATTAATTCTCTTGCTAATTGCAAGCCCAGAGTTATTTTTGACGTGTATAAATTTCATACGCGCAGCTTTTCAATAAAATGCGTTTATAATTGAGGTGAGTAAATGAATAATGACCGTACTCATCGTATACAGAATTTAGAACGGCGTATATATTAGCACAGTAACCTCAATGATCATCCGCACAACACAGCTGGCTGATTTTAAGCCAGGAACAGCTTGGGTCGGAATATATATAGTCGGACATTTATTTGATATGAAACGATATAAGTATTGATAAGTTTGGAATTTGGACGTGAATTTATTACACGTCAGCGTGCCGAAGGGCTCGATGAAATCAATCACTGTGCCGGACATGTGCGAGCCAAAATATCAGTGGAAATAATAATTATTATTGATTATACTCCAATTCCACTAGTTCCGATCTCGCGATATATATACAAAAATATATCTTTCAGAGGACGGAGAATATTCCTTGAAAATTTCAGACTTTTCGAGGTTCTGCCTCGTCGCATTTGAGATCAAAGAATCCGCGTGGAAAAAAGAATAATAAATCTCACAATGGAAGCCAAAGCTCGCGGGAGGCTCGAGCGCGAAATTTTTTCATCACATTTCATAATGATATGATGTTTATCGGGGAAAAGATGAATCTCGTTCTGGAAAAGCCCCACGGAAGTCGTGGAATCGCGATTCTTGGATTTTACCAATTTCCAAGCAATTAATGGATTTTATCAAACAAGAATCTGCTCCCTTGAGAAACGAGACAAATTTTTCGACAAAGTTGATTAAGCTGTCATTGAATTGAGCTCGGGAAGTGCTGCTGGCTGACGCGATTTTCCTACTTTAAAGTCTTTCCCTAATACCGTTAAGTCTTCTTCTTCTTCTTCGTCTTATTCTCCTTTTCTTTTTTCTTCTGCAAAATGAAAACGCGGTGGCAGATACTCGCCGCTTGTTTCCCATCTTCTCAAATCTCAACAAGAGACAATTATTCCCCAATATTGTTCCCTCGAGCTTTTATCCGGCGCAATTTCGTATTAGCTGCCAAAATCCAACCCTTCAAATCTCCGAGGGCTTTCGCTCTCACAATTTATAACTTGTTGAATATAAACGCCCTCGCAATTTTCTTATTATCTTATAAATTTTCAACAACATATCAAACTGATTAATATCTCCGGACTTAATTAACGCCCGGGCATCTTCTCGATACACTGGTTACTCGGCTGGCACTCAAAGTGGCTATAAAGTAATGGGAAACTAACTAATGTACCGCGAGCAACCTCTTGCCCAAGACTTTGGACTCCGCTTGAAAGATTCACTCCGAGACACGTCGACGAACTTCGAGTTTAGGGTAGTTTGAGAAAAAGAGAAGGAGTGAATTTATTCAAAACTCAATCAAACTATGTACGAAGTGAAAATATCAACGGTATACCTACAGGAAATAGAAAATTGCTCGTTGTTAATTAACTCGTCGTTTCTTCAACGGCGATATGTAATATATATGTATGTGTTCGAGAATAGTTGAATCATGACGCGTACGTTGGTTGAGGTCATGCTTATAAAGCGTTGCTAAAATCTGCAGTCATCGCCATCGTCATCATAAGCCGGGGATCTTCGAGATCGTGTTCTTTGAGCCACGCGGCATTGATCAAGGCCGTGGGATGAATCCTTTCTAGTAATTTCAACCCATTCTGAGAAGCGGTGTAAATTATCTTTAGCTAACTGTATAAAACGACTATTTATAGCGGAGATTCACATCCGGTTCCGTTCATGCGGTGAAACTTGAAGACAAACAACTCTGTCGTCGCATTTATACCGCCTATACACTCGAATGAATACGAATGATCATTTTTTTTTTTTCAATCCTTTGAATTATCATAATCAAGAAGTCGAAGTGCGAGGAATTATAAGACACAAGACACCCAAATTTATTGATCGTATATTATAAAATATATAAATAAACCTGGAGTTTGGAAATCGAAAGTTTGTAGAGAAACAGAGTATGTAGCTAATAAATTCTACTTTTCGAATGGCTGGAAGAATCGAGGATATAATTTATTGGCGGTAATTTAAAATCGGGAGAAACTGTCCTATAGGTACGTATTTTTATAAAACTAACAGACTTTTACGCCATTGTATGATATAATGAGTGTATAAAATTTTGTTACGTCAGATGTCTCCCTTTTGGCGCGATTATAATATGTATAGGTATTATGTACATGCGAGACGTGACCTCGATGATGATTACTTCGATTACCTAACCTTCGAAGATGACTTTGGTGGGGATTCAATTAATTGTATTCACGTACGTACCGAGGTTTCTCTAAATTCTTACGACGATGCGATTATCCGTTTATTTTTATCTATATATTTATCACTCATTGATACGCGAAGGTTACATTTCAATCGATTAACAACGTCGGCACATACCTAGGTGGATACATACATCAAGCTTTACCAATCGTTAGGTAAGCCTCGGGTATTCTCAATAGGAAAATTATTCAACCTATACTACCTAGCCTCGAAGAAATAAAAAAAAAAAGAAGAATTTTTCAGCAAAGCAAGGAATACTCTGCCATTCTTTCGGATATGGTAGAAAAATTCCAGAACTAGAGAAGCCCGCTGAGAATAACAATTGTCGATAAATAGGTTTCAAAAATAGCCAAATCAACTTACAAATTCTCAAAAATCTTCTCTGTTCAATCCCAAATAATGTCTAAAAGTGAGATATTATATTTTTTTGTATTTTTTCGTTTTTTTTCTGGAAAGGAAGATTTATTTTAGTTGGGAGAATAATTTCTGGATAGAATTGATGATACCTTATGACTATACGATTTGTTTAAGAATTTCATATACTGATTAAGCGGATTTAAATCTATAGGGTTATAGAATTTGATTGGAATTTGAATGAATCAATGATTCCAAAGGTGAATTTGCCTCTCGGAGAAGAGACACCGAGGTTTGTCTTACCAGTAGAGTCTCAGTTTATTCCATTGCCAAATTTGGATGAAATCCTTGTGTCCATTACGTTCTGGGCTAGGCGTGGATACATTGATTGAATATAAAACGATACAAACGTTTCTATCGGCACCAACCTTCTCGATATGTAAAAAGGACGTGTTACTCATTTGTCATGTCGATAACTGCAGGTCTTATAAATTTCTTTTATTCACTCTCCGATCTCAGGTTCATATATCATCAACTCTGAAACTCGAGAATCAACTATTCAATTAAACAAATATTTGCCACTTAAATTTACGTCGAATTTGTTGCTCAGAAAACTTATTCAATCTCTCGCGTACTTCGAATGATTTTATTCAATTGGGAAAATGACTTTCTTGTAATCGGAAAGTTGTAATCCTTAGCTAAGATCTTGATCGGTTATTCGGGGAATCGATTCCCTCAAACTTTCGCCGTGTATTAGAATTTCTCTGTAATAATGTTTCCGCCTCAAACTCTAGTTCTGACTCCCCTGCAGCTGAGGTTCGTCTTCATTGACATGGAAATAGGCAGTTGACACCTGCGGGGGTTCGACTATTCCTAAATCATTTGTCTCACTTCTCGCGGGCTCGGGGCTCGGCTCGGCTTTCTATTCGAATGAAAATTCGCTGATATGAATTTTTTATAACAAGAAGAGATCCGATAACCGCGATTGTAGAGAGTCGCGTCGCGCGAGGCACACGAACCGTTGCTATTTTATATCTGAACATTTTTTTCTTTTCTTCCCTTCATCCCGCTTCTTATCATTTTCTTTTTTCTTTTTCTTTTTTTTGTATTTTTTTCTCGCCATCTCAACGTCACGCGGTTAATATAATAAAAGGAAATTCACGCCAGGATATTTGCAGACTATTTTTGATTCAGCAAGACGTATAACAAAATTCACAATCATTACGAATTCACATCAGATTCATATATATGTATACTAGAAGAAATTTATCTTATTCCTTGTTTTTTTTTTTTTCTTTACATTTTCGCATGTGGATGACGTGATCCGAAATTATACTCTCCGGTATATAATATACGTATTAAAATAAAATAATAAAATTATCATAGTTTACGTAAACTTAATATATATAGTCATCGTCTATTTTTTCCCCCTCAGACAATCTTTTTTTTCTCTCCCATTATAAACGTTGTTAAGTTTTTGTCTCTTTGCTCATTTTCAATCTATATAGTTATAAATAATATGGAATACTGTTATGTCCCTGCAACGAAGGCCGTTTTTTTCTTTTTCTTTTCTCTCTTTTTTTTTAACTAAAAGATTATTTCGCTCTGTGTGCAATAAAACGTGTATAGTTACATGGTTGAATGTTTTACAGCGATTCGCGAACGTTTAACGGTTTGTATCTCCGATTTTTCTCGCACTAACTCGTCTGCCTTGAGTATTGAATTCAATTAACCCATACGTATAATATAGTTATAAGGTTCTTCTTTTTCCCGTTTTTTATTTTTTTTCTTTTCTTTTTTCTTTCATTCTTTTATCAGTCCTTTTATTATCAGTTATTCCCACTGCATAGCTGACGCATGAGTCGAATCGATTACGCGATATTACTATGTACGCAATAAATGAGCGGGAATAATACTAGACGGTATAAAAACTGATGTATCAAATTTGCCAAAAATATTTGTTCAACGATTTGTTATTGAATCTCATCTTCACCCGCCTCGTATATATTTAGCGAACGATTCGTAGAATAATTTATTTCTCGTTTACAGAACGCAGATACTCAATCGTCTCTTTCATTTTTCGAATCTTCACGACAAACGATAGTCACGGTCATAATTTACCGTTCCCATGTCTATCTGTACCTAGCTATAGCTACACCCTAACGCGAGAGTCGATTTAGATAAGCTTTTAGATAGACTTAGCCACTCGGGTCGATCTCATATTCTTTAAATCGGACTACAGATCTTCTGAGCAGGTCTCAGAGCGAGGGATCAATTTGTAGGTTCGCATTCAGAGAGCGGAAGTCTTCCGGTGATAATATTCGCGGCTGTAGATCATTAGGGCGATTCTTATTTTATTTATTTATTTTTATTCATTTTATTTATTTTTGGGTTTTGAATATTTCTTGGAAATTTATCAAGAAGGGGTTTTAGGCGGCTCAGGACTCGCGGAATCCTAGATGAATAAGAAAACCGCGTTTTAATACGTTTCTTGATAAAACCGCTGAGATAACTTAATCCACGTTTTCGTTTAAGCGCGTTCTACAGGGCGGGTATCCATCCATCTGACTCGTATAACGCGATTAACGGGGGAGCCTAGGTACCTGCTTCAGGTTTTATGATTCGCCACGATTATGAGTTCGTTAAACTTCTTAATTCACGTCGTTTTGGCTACAAACCTCGTTGCCTTTATGTAATTACTAAAATGACGATAAATCAAATTTTCAGATCGAGAAAACGTCCAGCTACATTCTTCCCCCGTATCCAATATTCCCTCGATAATTTTCCTCCCTTTTTTTTTCTATACTCCCGATATCATATCTTGAGATCTACACATCCCGCGAGCAACATCGATCATAAATACGGACACAGGCGTGACTTTTGAGATCGGCGAAACCGTATAGACAGTGACTTAACGACCTACTTACAAAAATGAACGTCTAACCGTTTGTACTTTCCAATGTGAAACTTTTATCGCGAATATATATACCCGCTGCTCTTCCTTTCTTGTTTCCCTCGATAACAAAATTCCGGATTAATTTCAGGCCACGGTCACAGCTGGGGATCCTCCGGTCGTTAATCCTCTGATTCTAAAACTGGCCAAATTTTACTCACGCCTATCAATCGGGACATCGGGAAAAAATATACACGTTTCATTCGTTCGGTTAACTCTTTCCTAGTCCGAAATTGAGCTTTCGTAAATCCTTCGATACTTTCGTTGAGCGAGGATTCAGTCTTTAAAAATTCGCTGTTGCTTTTCCAGTTTTTTCAGATTTTTTAATACGGGATCAAACCAATCTCGTTTAATACACCAAAGTGATTGAGACGCTGGTTTTGAGTGTAAAATTACGGCGTGAAAGAGACGCGATCATTTACACGGTACTAAGTAATTGCCAATCGCAGCTGTACTCGTATGTACGACGAAGAACTACGTATTTAATGATATTAACGGTATAAACGTGATTGGATTCACCGGGACTACGTAGTTTTTAATTCTCATAATTTCACATCGTCGCGACTTGGGTATAGAGAAGTTGTTTCGCACTGTACACATCCCAAGATATTCTATAACCCGTCAATCTACACAAACTCAAGATTATTTATCTCGGATATTATACGTCTGCTACGCATCCTATCTCCATATCTTGCTTTTACGGTACAAAATATTAGCTAAGCAAATACCAGCAAGTATTACCATTCGTAGAAACGATCAAAGACCGTCTTACCATTAACTATGCAGAGGCGTGAGTCTGCCGCTAATTACATGCTAATATGATATTGAATTATCATTGATGAACAGGATCAAGGCAGGCCAATGTCTACGTCGAAGGAACGAGTTGAACGAGTATGGAATCCTTCTCGAACGTTGAATTCGGTTGGAAATGACGTTTTTCGTCATTACAGTGCGAGGAAATGAGAAATCGTCATTTTGTTAAACTCGAATGAATCTTTCCAATCCTGACGTCCTTTGACGCTCTCTGGAGCTCTGGCTTGGTTGGAAAAGAAAATACGAATTACCCGGCGTAATTGCAGCCGCCGTATAGCCGTGGATTAGGAAAAGTTTGTTCGAAACTAGTTTTCTGTTAAATAATTCAGTTTACGAAACTGCTGCAGAGACGCCGTTCTCTGTTTCAGATCTTTTATACTCTTACTACTTTCTTTCCATCAACTTCTAGGCCCCAGCTTAAGCTAAGAATTCTCCCTTTCTTCGCGGCAAATAGTATTTCAAAGAAATCTACAGCCCGGTGAGTATAGCCAACGAATAAATGAAATGTGTAACGAGACGTTTCCCCGGAATTTCGCACATCAAAAACTATGAAGATTTTCTCCTCGTTTTTCCTACTTACGCCCGGAATAATATCACTTTCCCGAGTTCTTCTTGGGGAACGTTTGTTTGCTTTACCTTTTTTTTGTTGAAAAAAACAAAACAACGACAGTATAATAATTCTCGCCGGTTCTCATCGCGTATATAACTCGTAGATTTTAACGTAGTCGTTACGTGCCCGAGGTATGAGATGACGTCCATGTGTCGCCGTTAGTTTACAGTTTACTCTAAACTCAACTTTGAAGTACCTTCGTTAAAATTTGTCGCGAAACTCTCCAACTATTCATTACCGCTCTAAGAAATTATGCTTTTTCCTCTCTTTTCCTTCTCCTGCTAGAACCCCCCATTCCCAACTCTCGCATTTCCATGTCTGCAGCTTCGCCAAGTTAAGTCCTCTTCAATTCTCCGACAACGTATGCACAGGCGATGCACTCTGTGTACACCTTCTACTCACTGACGAACCAACTAACCGAGAGACTCCGGCTAACACGCCTTACACAATTTCTCTCGTTTGAGTTAAACCCCTAATTAGATATCCTCCCAACTTCCAGCTTTGTAATCCCGACTGATTTCTGACTAGCGTCGCCCTTCGTGATTATTAATATTTGTTACACTACGACGCGAGAATTGCACAGGATTCAGCGGATTCACAGAAAAATTAGCGATTATACCCTGTGAAATTTACAACTGGAAAAACTAACAACCAAAAATAAAACCGATTAGTTTTTATTTTATGGATTAGAATCGCAGCTAATTTAAACGCTGGAGGTCGTTCGAACGATTTTTCTTTTCATGATTTTTGATAAATTTAAATAACTGATAACTTATTTCTATACGTTATTCTAGCAAAGCTTTAGAGAGTTTAGGAATTGTTATAAGAGGCTGCGCAGCAGGCGTATAAGCGTCTGAAAGTTTCGGGGTGGGAAAAGCGCTCTTAAATATCGAAAGTTGCGTAATTTTGAAACTAGGTAGGTAACCACCGCATGAAATTCATGAAATTTTAAACGGCATTCGTGTACCAGCACGGAGCAGAGGCTTGTAGTCGTAGGTGACATCTAAAAACTGATTATCAAGTCCAGGGAAACTCCGCCCTCACTCTAATGAGGACGTCGTACCGTGCAATCTGCATCGTTCAACTTCTTCGATAAACTAGCCTTGATCCTTTTAAAAGAATATCACAAGTTAAGAAACTTTACGACTAGTTTTGTATTACTTGTAAACTAGATTCTGTCACACTGCGTCGTGGCGGGATTCAAGAAGCCGAAAGACCTGGGGGAAAAAAAAAAAACAAATTTCATCGTATTTTCGTGGAAAAATATATCGCGGTATTTTTGGTATCTCTGAAATGACATTTGGCCTTTGATCTTTGAAAATTGTGGATCCAATATCGCGGAATGTGGTTTTGGGGAGGGAAACCAGTGGGAAAATCGACAAAATTTTCAATCGAAATACGAATATGCAATTTAGATTGAGGTGCTTAATAAAATGAAAAATTCCAAGAAGATGTACGAAGGATTTGAAGACCGGCCGAATGCCGTAAATAAATGTTTTCGTAAGGGCTAAAGGTCTCTGTCTCTGAGTTTGAGAATGAAAATTTGTGGGAAGGTAGAGAAACCGGAAAACCAGTCAACGAAGAGACTCAAAAATTACCCGAATGAAATAAACATTCGGCGAAAATTTGAAGTGGTCGAAAACTTCTAAAAATCAATCAGAGTTTAGAAATATTTTAGTGATGAAAATTCCGATTCGAATTCAAGAATTTCAGCTTTCTGTCTTACTTTCAATTGAATCCGGAATCGAGGCCGAAGAATTGAACTTGATTCTGAGTTTTTGCCAATTCATGAGTCCCTCGCGATTATCAGACATTAGAAACGATTCAGAGTGAATATAATACAACTTTCAAGACTAGCCTGCATCAGCATATGAAATCATCTTCATCGCCTACGATCACCGGATATAAAAAGATCAGCTCATCGAATTGAGGCTCCCGCTGAAAGTGCAGTGAAAGAGAAAGGCCGATGGATAGAATCGCTGTTACTGCGTCTGACCTTTCATTCGCGAAATATATACACGCTTATATTAGACGTGGAGGCACTATTCTACGCGGATTCTTATGTACATGGATAAATACACCTAAACAGATAAGACGCCTTCGTATTTGAGCAACAATTACCCCATACAGCTCTGGAGATCAGACAGTTCAAATTTCGTTGCAGTACTTCGAGTTTAGTATAACAATCAAGAAATGATTACCCACTGCTACCATTATGCGATGGATAATCTGCGGAATGATTGAATTATCCAATCGAATTTAGCCTTATTGTTACTCGGCGAGCAACTTTCATTCTTTGCCAATTTGTACTATTGGAAAGCGTGAACTGACTCGAAAAAGCTCGGCAAACTTTAAACTAAAGAATTTCAAATTTGTCACACGAGGAGCTTCCCGAAGGTTTTTCGGTTAAAACTTTCTCCGAGTCATTTTTTAATGTGATTCGAAGAGTTTCCCGTGGTTTTTTTACACATCCAGAAGCTTCGTCATCATCGTACATACAAATTGTCTTGCGATTTTTTCCAAAATTTGATCGTTAAGTATCTGCGTACATGCGAACGGACATAAGACTGCGTAATGTTTAACAAGGCGTGGGGAACTCTGCGTCATCTGCTTAGCATATGCGGATGCCTCGTGATATCATCGAAGCAAACCAAACGGCCAATGACCATCGGACCTTGTCCTCTTGGGATTTGTAGCACAGGCGACTAACCGAACGATCATCTGCGGTCAGAATGACTAACATTAACTCCTCTCCAAGGCCCGATCTCGGCTTAGAATTCAGCGAAGAAATTTTTCACTTTTATCTACTGTACACAGTCTTTAATGGTTTCGCCAAAGAAGGAGAATTAACCGGAGTCTGGGCCGACCACTGCCTTCAGTTTCGAGAAAAAGAATCTCCGAATGACCAGACGAACAGGCAATCATTTAATGCGCTGTTTTTGTCCCGAGAAATTGAAGACTGGAAGGCAATGGCTGGCTTTGGTCCTTCTAAGAATTAGTTTTACTTGGACCGCGTTTGAACTGCGAGATACGAGGGCTGGCAGATCTCCCGACTTTTATGTAAAATAATTCCGAGTCAAGCTTGTCGATTGCAGAATTCTTTCGGGACACACCAGTTCTTCGAAATATTGCGTTTTTCAGAGGCGTTTAACGGTATTTAGGCAATAACGATTGACTGTTTCACGCACACGCCATCAATCCCGTAAAGTTTCATCTGTTGCTATAGCGCAGAAGAAAAGTGAGCCATAAGCGTGAAATACGACACTTTCTGCTTACTGGTCCGCCAGATGCATCCCTCTCTTTATTTCTCCCTTTTTCTCTCCATTACTGTTATGGTTATACGTATACGTAACCAGACGTGTTACGTATCGTCCGACCATGCCGATGTATCATACATTTTGAACGTTGCGCGAAAAGCCTTGATGCAAAACAGAAACGAGGAGAGATGGGAGTTCAATTTTGGAAGGGCTTTGAACTATACATATATTTGCGAATCTAATTCAAGACCCTTCTGCCCTCATGTACGTATATTGGACTCGTTTACATATAGCTGGATTTAATCGTGTCCTTCGTAACATGATAGCGACATGTTACCGAATATTTATGGTTCTTAGTTTTTTGTTCAGAAAACATTTTTACGTTGCATAATAGATTTTTAACCATCCATACGAGACACGAGATATCCGCACAATTTCTTTGCCTGTATTACGCGATATGTCGCGTGACGAATATAAGCATAATCGGTAATTGAATAACCATACAGTTTCCTAATTTCTTCGTTTTTATTTTTATTCTCTTATTCCTGACTTTTGTATTTAGATAGAATATATAGATTTCTGACGGAGAATCATCAACCGAATCTTATAGCCGGTAAGCATTTACACGTATGTACGTATGTACGTCATTGCGAAACAGGGGTTAGACGTTTCGCTTCTTATCGATTGAATTACAGTCATTATGAAAATGACACAAGTCCGCAAAGCTATCATTCAACTCACGTTCGTTTAAAATTGAAGAATTTAATTATAGAGAAAGTATTACATCGCTTTGCTGTATACAGAGACGTGACACGCGACAGTAATTATCAAAGGTAAATCAACTACTATACCTACCATCATACGTACGTAGCTATTAATTTCTTTTTTTTTCTATTTCTTTTTCTTCGCCTAGCTCTTGAGATACCGATATTCATCTATTTCCGTACTTCCTTATTCGCGAGTGTAAATTCTTCTAAATTTCGAGAGGCTTTCTGCATTTTTATACGTTCCTACTTTGACGACTTTTCGTCACTTCACTTATATGTTCAAGACGTAGAATTTCGCCGTGCAATTTCCGTCCGCAGCTTTGTCGAAAGTCGCGTATGTGATACTCGCAGTTTCGAAGCAATTGGGTATTCGCGAGGTATTCCAGACTTGAAATTTCAGTTCAATATACTGCGAAACTTTGAGTCTAAAATTTTTCGCACAAATCGAATAACTTTCTTCTGTCATTTTCCAATTTTCTTCTCACGAATTTTCGGAGC
This sequence comes from Rhogogaster chlorosoma, assembly GCA_944452935.1. NCBI lineage: Eukaryota > Metazoa > Arthropoda > Insecta > Hymenoptera > Tenthredinidae > Rhogogaster > Rhogogaster chlorosoma. The sequence continues at coordinate 25,526,137 of OX101797.1, forward strand.
TTTTGTACCTGGCTTTAGGCTAATTGAATGTCGCTTCTATATATCTCTCTGTACTTCTCGCCCTAGCTACGACCTCGGAGAAGGCAATTAGGGGTTGTATTATTCATAGCATCCTTTAACCGCGGGGGAAAATTTAATGCTGAATTCAGGAGCTAAATATTCGCAACACACGCAGCGCCCTTTGTCAGCTATTCGGAAAATATCACCCTCCTGACATTAAGATTCGAGACGAAACTGGATACGGCGTTGCTCTACGAGACGTTCGCTTTACAGGCGCAGATTCTTCGCTTCGCTTTTCATAAACGGAGATTTTACCCTTCGCTAAGAAATACATGTACATACCTACCTCGACTTATTTCCCACCGATAAAATATGTGCATAATACCCACCTATTGCAGATTTTCGATTCTGCATTATACGCGAAATGTTTAAACCTCTCTTAGATAAAAATTTAGGGATAAAAAAGAAAAAAAAAAAAAAACGCGATTTCAGAACATCAAGATTCACGGATTCTATTCCAACTGACGCAGCTTCGTTTTACCGTGTAACTTTTTTTTACGTTACGCAACTTTTATTCGCCACGTTTCAAGAGCTCCGATCAGCTCGGTTAACTCGAGTTTGGTTTAGCTTTGGGTTGGGATGGTTGAGCCTCGCTGGACTTCTATCTATTGCTACCACCGCCGGGTGCTTTTGCCGGTGCTCCGCTATCCTTCTGCTACTCGAGGCAATAAAAAGAGGGAAAATAGTTCGCAGGGATTTTAAGATGTTTATTTACCCGAGTTCTAAAAGCGAGTTGGGATAATCCCAACCCCTCACTGTTTCTGGCTATATCTTTCACAGCCTCTCCCGCAACTAGATCCTCTTTACCCGTTAGCTGCCGAGGGAACTTTTCCAAGATAAAAAAAAGAAGGCTTTAACCCTCGCCTGCGTTACAGGGTGGAAAAAGAACAGCCCCTATTCCTACTCACGGTCGAATTCTTTCGAGAAATAAAACTAGAGACTGGCTTAAACGAACTTCTATATACTGTACACACGTTTGATTGCGAGCCGTAAAGTCGAAGGCTTAGCCATTTTCATCCCAGAGCTAAGCGAGCTCCTTATCGAGAGATTAAAATCCTCGATCGTTTCTCAGACTTCCAGATTTCCAGTTCTTGTATGAGATTCGGAAGGTCTTCGCTATCCAAAGGTATGAGGCCGATATAAGGATACACGGATGTTCGAAAAGCGGTGCGGTCGACCCCCGGAGGTCCGCCAATCCTTAGGTCTGGCAGATTTGAGGGACGTGAATAAAAAATCCCCCGGAAATTCGGCCCCGCGAACATTTGACAAAATGTTTATTGTTCTTTCCGGCTCGCCACATACTTCCTAAGTTCTTCTTATCCTCGGTTCGGGTTCTGACGAGGGTCACACGGTAAAACGCTAGGCCCCTGTCCCCAGATCCAATGCTTTTATTCGAGGCGTTGACATGGGCGTTCGAGTTCCTCGGGGTGACGGAGGTTCGCGTGTTTAACCCCATACCATCTACAACCGCGGCCCTCTTTCTCTCGGCTAAATTGATAGTCCAAATTTCTTTTTTTTAAAGACTTTTCTTCCATTAGTCTCGTTACACCGATCAAACATCTTCTCTTTACCCCAACAGGGCTGTACAGCTGGCGAAATACAACTTCCGCAAAAAGTTAACGATCTCTTATTTCTTCAGCTCTCCTCTAATTAAATCTCCTCTTGCGTCATTATCTTCGCTTTGCATATCGAATTCCTTCCGTCTGAAGCCCGATTCCTCATCTTAAGAAGCCGGTTCGTTATTCTGCAAGAAAAGCATCGATGATTGACTTCGTTTTGAAAATTATTAGCGCATGAGTCTTTTGGTTCTTCGCATGAAACTATATATATTTTTCGAAACGTACGGCGAAGGAGGATTGGTGAAACCGTGAGCATACCCGAGAGAAAAATCCGGGAATTGGGTGCAGTTATCTAAAAGAATAATGATCCCCCTCCTTTTTACTTCTGTCGATGAATTTAACCGGCTGTTATATTTCCCAAGTCTGCAGTTCTTGGGTGTATTGTTATAATGATAAAAGTCGAGTCAAGATGAAAGTCTGCAGGTCTGTAGAGGGAATAAATCGGGCGGAATTTAATGCGAGAAGTATTACAGCTGTGCTTACATTCGAACCTCGCGAGTTGTTTCGATAAATTAAAAAAAAAAAAAATTTGGAACTTTGATCATCTGGAAGAAATGTGGATATTATTTGAGTAAATTTCACATGCTTGGTATATAATAGGCTGAGGCTACGTGACTGTATTTACGTATCGTATGAATAAATAAGTAAAATACGAATGAATAAATAAGTAAATAAATAAATAGAATCTGACCAAAGTGAAACGAAAAATGAGTGGGAAATCGGGTATACCGTATAGCCGCGAGCCTCGAACGTGCAGGTTGTTAGGTAGGTATATTGGTGGAGCACTTCGTCCTGTCCAAAGAGCCCTTCACGTTGGAAATGAGCCAACCAAAGCCAAAGCCAGCGCCCTGTACCTCGTGTGGTTTATAGTACTCTATATATAGCCCATAGCACATGTGTATCCGTATACCTAGCTACCGCGTGTACAGTAGAAACTTGTAAGCATATAGATACGTGCACTGCCGGATTCATTGAAGGGGGTTAAACTCGCGAATCACGCATCAGGTAGTCCGAGAGGGATCTTCAAAAATTGGGGAAATTCGATCATAATCGTTATAGAAGTTCACGAAACTGTCGCAAGTCTGTCTTGACGGGATTTAGAAGATCACGTTTCGGTTCTAAGACCTTGGTCTACGACCCGTTAAGGTTGGGCGAAAATTTTCCCCCTTACAATTCGTCAGTAGCCAATCCGATCTCAGGGTCCTGCGAATATCTTGACTCGGTACTGCCAACTCGCGCAGAATGACTGGGTATATTTCGCGGTCTATGTTCCTTCGAGGTATACGCATATACGTGTAACTATATGCTGTAAATCTAAATGTACGTAGGTACATACTACATACACAGAATTTATAATATCGGTACTTTATAGATATATATACGACGCCGTTGGAAAATTGAAGCGAAATTCGTACTCAAATTATTATCCGTCGAATAGATCGAATTTTTCCTAAAACCTGAAACCGTATTGGAATTAGAAAATTCGCTCAGTTAACGAATTCAGATATCACTTTGTCGCATTGACACAGTTGACTCAGGACTTGCCTTTCGTGCCGTAGATTTGACTGATTCAAGTCTTTCAAGGATCTACTCGAGCTCTTACCTCAACCGGGTTTGTTAAGTTAGGTCAGTTAGTTCAGTTAGCCAGTGAGTCACTTGCGGTGTGTTATTAGTTTATATACCATATACGCGGTTGCGAAATGCCTTCAGGATATTCTGCGAGTTTTTTTTTTTTTTTTTTCTAGCAATAATAGCTTCAAATATTGCGTCTCGTTATCGCGAATTATCTACGCGGAATTTAATTACGAATCAACTTTTCTCGGGAGATTTTGAAAACTTGGCCAGCTGTTGTCTGCACAAATATAACCTCCTTGGGGATAGGGGATAGGGAAAAATAGTCTATCGTAGGATGAAGGCAGAAGCAAACAAACAAAGGGAGAGGGATAGAGAGAGAGAAGGAGACTAAGCGAAAACTGGACAGGGGATGAGAGGTAAAGCATTATTTTCCTGGTGGAAATCTCGTCTCGTTCAGTCATGGTCGTTTGGTTGAAGGGAACTTTTTGGCCCCTGATCCGTAATTTATTTTATTGAGATAAATGTCGGGTTCGCAGTGAAATGTAGATAAATGCGGACGAGTTCAGGCCGTCTGTCTTTCTGTATTTTCGCGTTTTATACCTTTCGACGCCGGTGTCAGGGATTATACTAACAATAAACTAGTAGCCTCGCGATTCACACTCATTTACAGGCTCTTCAAGGCCCGCGATCAGACCTCTCTGTCTTTTTATACGAACGGATAAACTTCGTCGGAGTTATTATAGGCGCGAGCCGTAGGCATGAAGCCCGAGGTATAAGCTTTCCCAAATTTACCTTCAGAATCCATAAACCAAACGAAGCTAAGAGTCGGAGTAAGAAATACTATTTTAAAGCCAAGTTATCGCACGGAGGGTCCATCACTTATCTTATACTTCTTTAGACCCAAATATGAATTCTTGGAAGCCCTAAATTTTAGCTACCAGTATCCGAGATTCTTCCCATTTCCTCGCCTTTCGCATGATGGCGTTTTCGTGTTTTTCGCAAATTTCAAAATCATCTTCTCTCACGTGGCTAGAAAATCTTGTATCCCTCTTTCATTTGGCAGTACTCAGGTTTTGATTTTTCAGAGTCAAATCCTCCGAAAAAAATGCCTTAACAAACAAGTCCGTAAATTCGTACGATCTACAACTGATCGGGGTTGAATGAGCTACCGTCAAACGCGTTTGTCGAGGCTAAACCGTCGACTTTACAAGAATAATTCCGGGGATACTTTTCGCGGAGAATTTAGTTCTCTGTAAAACGCCACCCTGGAAAATTCCGTGTCGCGAAATCCGGCTGAGTAATACCGGTGAGAAATGAAAATCAATCTTTCCTGCGTTAATTGAATAAAACTTATAATTCGTCGCGCTTTTCCTTAGCGAAAATCTCTTCTAAATAAAAAGGACGTATGCATGGGTGGACTCAGTTTCGTTGACGAAAATTGGGTATAATTATAAATCTAGTAAATTGAACATAATAGACCTCGCATCGTGCCCCACAGTAGAGAATATTATCCAATTGGGCGAGGTCGAATATGCTGTGGAAGAGATTTGAACGAGGTGGGTATATGATAAAATTGGGTTTTCTCGTGTGTGTGTGAAAAAAAATGTTATATGAGTCCAGCGATTTTTGATCTATTGTACGAAGTCAAGAATTTTCGACTTTCGAAAAACTCGGATACTTCGTATATATATTTGCGAGGAGAAGAAGAATGACCCTTGTAAAATATTGAGTACCGTAATAACGGCTTTATAAATCTCTTGAATATAAATATCGAGAGGTTATAAATTTTCGTTGCGAAAAATCAGCGGATATGAAATTCTAAATTGCTGAGTATTAATCAAGCGACCTGATTGTAAATATGAATAAATAGCGGGATATAAATCGTTCGAAATCTTCCGATTAGTCGATGCGATTACATAAACTAGTTGATTTAGAAATCATTTGAAAATAATGAAAAACTAAGTGAAATTAAAGCAGAGATTTACCCGCTGATATAAGCTCCTCGATAAATATTTGGCCCAATTCGCGGGCACCTGGTGCAAAAAGAACCGAATTCCTATACCACCATTTCGCGGATTATTGTCGTTGGATAGAAGGTAAACAGAGAAAAGCAATAACTGTATAAGAAGGTAGAAGAAGTCAGCGAGATATTACGTCGAATAAATAAAATCACGTTTCTACGTCTGTATATTAAATGAAAAAAAAAAAAGAAAAAACGATCTTATACAGAATTAGAAAGAAATTCAAAGACTTTGAGAATTTGGATTCTGTTTTTTATTTTATTTTTAAAGTAAAAAAAAAAAAAAGAGAACAGATAAGTTTTTACGCTGCGGAGTACTAAGGCGAAAGTATTGATACTTTATTGAGTGCCTACTCGGGCTCGAGATATTCTTCAAGTTATTCGATTCCGTAACGAAAATGCGATTTTAATGGGGACTAATGGAGCCGCTCCTTTTAGCAGACGAGGAGGAGTTCCGATCTCATCTTGGAAAATACGTTGCTAGGCGTCTTTCGTTTAGCTATACTTATACAGGTATTATAGCGGCGCAGGCTGCACCCCGGTGGACGATTTTCTACTACGTGGATTTTATACGTATAAAGGATTATGGGAACGGGGAACGATCGATCCTGTCCTCGACAAGAACAAGTTTCCACCGTTTTGCCTCGATCAATAATACCGAATAAATCATCGTCAAACTTTGCACTCTCCTGTCCCGGTCGGTTCCTCTAGTCCTTCCCACTTCCCATTTCCCAGTTTATTCCCTTTCCTGCGTTGCTCCTTCCCGCACCGTCATTCCTCTTCCTCTCCTTTTTCTCTCTATAAAGAAATTGCTCCTCAATCATTTAGCAAGTTTGTTGGGGTCTTTTCACTCGGTTTACATTTAGTTTTCTTTGTACCTTTCTCTTTTTACGTTCTTCTTCTTCCTTTTCTTTTTTCCTTTTCCTATACCTACACCTCTCTCATTCACATGTCTATACCCAATACGAACACGGTATATATTTACCAGGATAATTGGACAATTATTTGTAGAAATTTATGTATGAAAATTTGAACAGACAATTTACAATTCAATCTACAACATTGCGTCCTTTCGAAGCAAACCAATTATATACAACATGTACAGAAATAACGCATGTTTCTCAAATTTATACGGAAATAATAAGAAGATTTTTTTGAAAATATGCCTCAAGATTATATGGAATATGATTCTGAACGATGATTTGAAAAAATCCAAATTTTATTACTCGAGGTTCGCCCTGGACCTGATCTACATAGTACGCGTGTACCTACGTGGTATTTACCGTTCATAGTAAACGATAATACTGGAAACTCCCCCGTGGCAGTAAGGGTCGTATATTCCGTCGGTTGGTATATATGCGATTCAGAGTTAGCCAACAACCGGGAACCAACACTCCAGGATCTACGCCATGAGGGTCTTCGCTGTTTTTATTGTCGCTCATTCGATTAATATTCATCGCAACGTCATTAATTATGATACAATTGTGACGTGGCTCGAATTAACATCGAGAATCACGTCGATTCGTCGTTTTACTCGTAACCCATATTAGCTACTGCTATACTATAAACATGTATGATCTACAATTCGTTTCATTACACAAAAATTCAAATCCATTACTTTCTTTACTTCGTTGATAAAAATCCAAATTAAGATAGGAAACAGGCATTTTTACTGTTGAAGATTGCATTTCTCTTTTTCTTTTCATTTCCTTTTTTGTTTTTTACTCCAAAAAAAAAAAAAAAAAATTCAGAAGCAATTATTCAAAGTTATTATTTGAGAATATTTTTACGCCTATATTTATTTTGCTGGGATAAAATCTATCTAATTTATTATCCAATCAATCGTCCATCGATATCGCTCGATGCGTTCGCGTGTAATGTGAATTTAATGTTTTTCGTCAAATTCCGTTAAAATAGGAGAAGAAAAAAGGTCAGATATTAGCATCTGAATTAGTTTGGCCCGGACTTTGGAACCGAATATCAAGTGTAATTCGTGTCTAGGTGTAATACTGTCACGTGTCTATCATAAAACTCGTTATACGACGAATTTTTGTTCCTTTTTCAGATGAACGAACCCGCAGTCTATAGCGCCAGAGAAATCATCGTCCCGAGTGAGTGTTTCTTTTTAATTTTCACCTGCAGTCTCAGATCGTATAATTCAATGAATTTTTTTCAATATCAATCGATTATATGCGTCTATACGTCGATGATATACGAAGATACAATTTTTTAGTTCATTATATACGTTACCTTGAGAATTCAACAAAACAGGAAAATCTTTGCAGTTGTTATTCAAAAAGTCGAGACTAATCAATGTATTATCATACGCGAGTGATAGCACTAGTGTAAACATTAGGGTGGTTTTTATTTGCCAGATATCTCCACTTTTTCACCTTCAATTATTCTTATCGTGGTTTCGTTGTACGGCTGTGAAAAATTCTAAGACGTTATAACGCCGGTCTGATAAATCCATTGATTCATAGAAATATTTGACCATTGTTTGTTGTCGTCAAAAACTGTGACTTGATCGATAACGCATATATGGAAACGACTGTGTATGGCCTCAATTTAATTTACATAACAGATAATAATTACACATTCTGGTAGAACTCGTAAGTAAATATATGCAAACGAATAACGGCACTTTCATTGCCGTATAGTTTGCTAGTTTCCTTACGAAAAATCTCTATGCCTATAGGTATCTCGGTTTGTAATAATGACTGATGAATTTTCTTGGGGAAAAAAAAAGAAGAAGAAGAAGATGCGTATCTTTAAAAAATATTTCATATTGTTCTTTTTTTTTTCTTCTTTACAAAAGAAATTCTTTTAAGCAAAATACACTTTCGTATAACACTTCAAGTTTCTCACTGCTTTCCATACCGTCTGCATCAAGTACTCCTCGCAAAGCCTGCTCGAGTAGCTGCAGGTATCTGTTAAGAGCGTTTTTTTCATTTCAAAAGAAAGAGGTTTACCTATCTTGTGTAATATACCTCTATATAAGTACACGGGGTCGATCGAGTATCTGACGTTATGCCCGAACGCCTACGCGATAATTTGGCGTATTTGAATGATTTACCGAAAAATTGTACAAAAAATTGCAAAAGTTGAAGAGAATTTGAAGAACAAATTATACATAGAATATATCGTACATTTATATAGCCTCAAGTCAACATTTTTCCCACGCTCGAAGGCGAATCGTATCATATTTTCAATTTGTCTCAGGTTTTATTTTGAAAGATTTTTTTCTTCTTTTCGCAATGAAAATTTTTTTCGAACCTTGACTTTCAATTTTATATACGTATTTTTTTTTTTTTTTATACTGCCAAGTCAAAGGAATGTTTTAACGAGTTTGAACCAATTGCTGCGTTCTGTATTCGCAATGAGTAAGTTTCTGCATCAGAAAATATTTTTTATCGGCTTTCAGAATGTATAAATCTGAATTTGCCGAATGATCTAAAAAAACGGCTATATATTCCGTCTCGTTTTCTATCGACTAGAAACGAACGCACCAGTGTTTAGTCGCCGGATTCTCCCGGCCTCAAACATCGCGCTTTCTGACGTACAGAATCGCGTCCCGTTTGCCTTCCCAGATCCGTACGGCACGGCGCGGCGCCGAAGGCGTCGAACTGGTCAGGCCAGTCGCTGCCGAGACGCCGCGCCGTCACAACGCGAAGGGACGTCGCGACGTCCGTCCTTTTAAAAAAATCAGCTGTAACTTTCCTCGTGTTAAAGTAAAAAAAAAAAAAAAAAAAATACATAAATATAAAAATAAAATAAATAAATGAATGAATGAAAAAGTGAGAAGAAAAATTGATGTAAAAGTTTAGTGAGCCGGATAATTTCCCTGTGATATCCAAAGTGAAAATCTTCCTTATTAATGAACGAGAAAAATTCAAGATTTAAATAGGTTCGTCTAAACAGTTCCCTAATTACTTGAGTGTTTGAAATACGAGTCGAAATTTCGGAGTAATAGGTATCTCAACGCGAGTGTGTTTAATGAGATGAAATGACTTGTGAGAATTGTTGGTAATTAGTTGTGTGATTGGTTTGGTATTTTTTTTTTTGTCAGTGAAAAGAATATGAAAATTTGAAGCAAACGAAAAAAATGAAAAACAAATTGTGGAACACGAGATAAGATATAGGTGTTCGATAATGATAATCAATTAGTCCAGCCACTTATCGTTATCTTAAAAGTGTTTTTTGTCCCACGCCCAATAGAGAGTTGAAAAATTGCAGTCGTCGAGAGGATTTTCATTCCTACTTTATCACCTTCTCCAAATTTACAACGACGAAGACTATACCAACGGTTCAAACTTCTAACTGTAAGTTATGCAAGATTATTTAACACAATAAACCCAAGTTACGACGAAGAAAAATGTTCCCCCTAATTTCATTTCGACGCAGAAATTCATTTTCCACGTTAACTCATACCTCGGTAGAATTTTTTCACACGATTATTATCTGCTATGAAATACCATTTATTGAATTTATCGACTTATATATCCACCTATGTCAATCCGAGCGTGTCTATTAAATTCGTCGATTTAAATAGACAGTAGGTTCGCAAAAGCTTTGATGAAAACGATAATATATTCATTGAAATCGATCTCATTGTGAAATAAAATTGCCATTATTCGTTATATATGTTTCAATTTAACGCGTGAGATATCAGGCAAGACTTAATTGTATACGCAGATCGAATATGTGGTAGCTGTACATAACTATTCGCAAAGTGTTCTAATTGTTTAATTTACGTCCGGGTGCAGTATATCTGCGTGATATACGGTGACGAAGACAGTGCCGTGATATAGCGGGGTAAAAGAATGGATTGAAAAAAAAATAATAGATTTTTCGAGAAAATAATAAATGCGATTTGAAAAGACGAGCAGATGATAAGGGGGAAGATTGAGCCAGCGAGATGAAGAGGAGAGTAAAAATCGCGAATCGATGCTGGAAGTTATTCCGGTTCGTGAAGAAAAAAATCATAATTTTTTAGGAATGTGATTGAAATTTAAAAATACAGAAACGTATACGATAATACGTGGCTGATTTAATCTCGTGGATCTCGAAGTATGGGAATGATTTAAAACATCGTTAATAATGGAGGAAACAACGCGATGCGAGAAATGAAATAAATCGCTTCATCGTTTGCAGTATATTTGTATCGAGAATAAAGTCGATCAAGTTCTAAATCCGGTCTCGAATTCACCTCTCATAATATCGTTTATCTAATCAAAAATACTCATCATCACTCAGCTTTTCTAATCTATACTTTCTACTCGGTAGCTCTTCGCGCCGAAGTACGAACTCTCTCTATTTCTAATCCTCTTATTTATTCAAATTCCATCCAGTATTCTGTAATCCTTTTCATTTTTCGTCCAAATTACAACCAAAGGCTGTAGCCAGATTCCTCATGTAATTCTAAGACCAAATTTCCTTCACCAAAATATCGAGTGATCGATAGTTTCCGAGCTAAGAAAGATCTCAGTTTACCGATCCCAGAACTCAGGTGACACAGTCACGGATGACCGTGAGTGGAAGTTGAGCGCAGCTCCGTCCACGTGACCCATGCGCTCTGTGATTAGTCGGCTAAGTTCTTCCGTAGCTCCGTAACTATCGGTCCTTCGATATTTTGGCAGAGGAAATTTGGTCACAGATTTTCACGGGGAATCTATATACCGCAAAAGTAATATGGCCCGCTCGATCTGACTCATATGACCGATATAGCTAACGCTTCTCGGCCGCGTAACTCATGCCAGTTCTGCCAGCCACGTGGCCTTTAGATCGTTGTCTATTTCGCGCGGCATCGTCTGACGTAATAGAATTGAGGAACTCGAGACGCGGGACGAAATATCATGCGGTCTGATAGACGCCTAAGCGAACTACGGGCTTAGGGACCTGCGAGGCATCGACGAACGTGTAGCATAGCTTCCGGCGAGACTCGCTGCGAGATTCCAGCGAGTGAGGAGCGAGGCAGGGAGCACAGCAGCACCAGCATCTCCGAGGATTCGAGGTCGACGACACGCTAGCGAAGCTGCGCCTAACCTCGGCTCCGGCTCGACTCACGATCAGCCTGGCTCTCGGAGAAGAGAGAAGAACGCGAGCGAGAAACGTCTAGTCGACAAAAAGCCAATTCGCTTCGGTTAATACTAAGAAGCCAGAAATCCAGACTCCCGCGCTATGATACTTTGCTGGTCTCCTCATCCCGTATTTCTATACATATATATATATATATATATACCCTACCCTTCATCAAAGACCCGCGTGCTCTGTTTCTAACTTCTGGTGACAGCTATCCCGATTGCTCCCCCTTACCTCTACGTATATGTCTCGATTTATGTATGATGCTTTCTGTGCTGCACGCTTCTCAAGCCTAGATTCTATAATGCTTGTACATCCACGCCCTCGCACATAACTAAGCAATGAAATATCCTAGGTGCGGGTTACATGTCTCGTCTTAAGTCAACCCTAGAGTAGGTATGTACCTAGGTACGGCGTAAGGGTTACGGTTTGGTACTTGGATGCCGTGTCTAGCGTTTCATTCAGAGGATATTCCTTGTATGATTACCGCAGCAGTGCGGAAAATTTCAAGAATATATTTTCCGTTACCGAGGAATTATTGTGTCAGCCGAAGTTAGTTCAGGTTTGATTTATTTGAGCTTAATTCGTTATCTCACTTTTCGTCATTTTAACGAATCGGGGCGCTTATTCAGGAACTCTGGTAAACAGACGGACAGATAAAATGAGATTATAAAGTCGGGCCGATAAACTCGCTGAATCATGTAAAAAATTGCTGCATAAAAATATCATCAAATTTACAAGTTTTAACGGGAAAAAAATTCCATCTCTTTTCTAATTCAAGATTATCGCTTTCCGAGTTCAAGAAAGTCGCGGTGAGATTTTCAAATCTATAAATTCGAAAATTCGACGAATAATAAAAGAAATCTATCAGGGAATTTTTTTTTTTTCGTGGAAAAAAATTGTTTTTCTTGCAATAATAAATATTTGGTGATTTGAGAAAAACGTAATTTTTCTAAGGATGAATAGTCAAAAAAAATTTCTCGACAAAAAACAACTCTAAGAGTACGATCAGCATTGTCCGAATATCTAGTTTATGAATGAGCTAATAAATGAGGCATCATTTATTCGCACCCGATGAACCTGGAAAATGGTAAAAATTACGTGAAAAAAGCTGAAATTCTCGTGGAATTTAGGCCCCAGGTTTTAGCAGCTACTCTGATCGAGATTATATCATAGTGGGAATGAAAAATTGCCACGTCTATATCAATTTGGAGGTTTATGTTTCAACGAGAAAAGAAGAAGAAAGAAAAAAAAAGAAAATAGACTTTAAATTTGAGAATTGTTGAAATTTTGTAAAAGAATGAACAAAAATTCTTTCATTTGTTTTAATTTCATTGAATATTAATGCATTGAATTGAACATATGAATTTTATTCGCTCAAAATTATTTGGAATTGTCGATTTTCCGAACTCGGATGGGTTCAGCTTCGCATACAAGCTGTTCGGTTTTGCGTAATATTCCACATTATTACATTCTCGAACAAAGAAGCTGAGCCTGCGAGTGAAGAGCGTGCAATCCTCTTCGGGTTGTTCATCTTTTGAAATAATTTAAGCGATTTGTTTACGAGCATTATTATCCTCCTCTGGCACAATCCGCCAATCAACATTTAAGACCACTTTACTTCGTTCCCATTCGACGGTTGAAAAAACAGAAATTATACGCTCCATTTGAATCCGGAATTGAGATTAATGTCTACACCTAACTACGTATGTTATAACCAGAAAAAGAATGAACGATAGCTAAGAAACTCTGCTGGTGCAAGTCGGAAAGTTTAAGTTCCATAAGTCCACCCCGGAGTCGGAACAGAAATCCCAGTTTTATTCTCGTCGAAGAATCGGCGAGGTGCGAACTAGAATTTTAGGGCAATATTGCGCATGTAATGAAATTCCGATTTGCATCTGAAAGTGAGAATTATGTCCGTCTCAGGAAAGTTCAGACGCGAACTGGACTTTTCAGATTCTGGTTGAGTATAGATCCTAGAATTCAGCCTACTGCTCTCAATTTTGAACAAAACGTCTCGCCAAATCGGAAATGGGACGGATTTTTTTTGTATACCATTTTCAGGCTGCAAATAGAATCTGAAAATTTCTTAGGGTCTAGAGAATCTGATGATAATATTCCGGATCCATATTTCCCTAAAAACTAAAAACTAAAAAGCAATAAGAAATTGAATAGCTAGGGAGGAAAAGGGAACATCTCTTTCCACATCGAGGTGTATCGTGTGACTGAAAGACATGTGATTTGATTATATTTCGTATATATTTTTATTATTCTTATTCAAGGATTAATCCAAGGCCGTGGGTAATCCGGCCACGCGTTGAGTAGCGTTGGCGGAGATTCCCTGCACAGCTCGGTGTCGTCGGTGAGACTTAATTTGATAAAAGGTGGATTAAGAGAGAAAGCTGGTTTAATTTGTGTAATTGAATATCCGGCTTTACCTCGGTACGTGTAATAAGCCCGTCGGACTATTCAGGAAAAGTAGGTACGCAGTTAGCTACTACAGTAGAAAAAAAAAAATAAAAATTCAAAGACCTTATAACGTTCCGTCGACATTTTTCTACCTTCATAAATAGTTTCACTCAATGAACATTAGCCAAACTGTTTAAACGACTAAATCCGCATAATAATAGCCAAGTTCAACTATACCTTTCGCGCTATAATAGCACCCTCGTATTCTCATTTCATATCCAGATTAAAGACATTCAAATTTATCTCGAAATTAAAAATTATCTCGAAAATCGGGAGACAAGAGTCCTTAGAATTCTTCTAACTTTGCTAGATGATATATCGACTCTAATTATCCTGTGCATGATAATATCGCGTCTAATCCGAAATCCTGATCCTTTTGCGAATCATTCGTGCTGATTTAACTCGACACGTGTATGCATGAAGTTTCGGGTGTATAACGTAGGTACGCCATAGGGCTACCTGTGTAGATCACAAATGTGACGTAGACTTAATTAGAAGAGGAGAAAATTAATGCGTAACGCGTCGTTTCGAGGAGACTTTATACACATATCTACAGATATATAACATACATATACATGTGTATGTATAATTCTATATGTATAGGTATGGTCTAGTGTTACCTCAGTATATAACAAAGCTCAAAGCTTCCACGGCTTAATAACAGAGGACTGAAAATTGTCACAGCGTATATACCTACATACATACGTAGATATATAGACAGATACATAGGCAGATACATCGGTTTATCGAACGTATCGTTGGGCACACTTCGGTGCCTGGTGCCTTTACCGTATGGTCTACGAAAATGCGATACTATCGGGTTATCAAACCGTCACAATATACCTACAACCACCCCCGACACGGTTTGCCTGATGTTTGCTCATCACGCGTGTAAACGGACGGTGTAACAAACCGAACGTACCACATCGATCTCTCTCTCTGTTTCTCTCTCTGCTGTCAAATTGAGATGGAAAGCAATTTATCCTCCGAAAAGGACATTGGATGCCAAAAAATTCGCCAAGTGTAGACCTAGAATTTTTATTTTTATGCATTTATTTTTGACATTTTTAGACACTGGGACTTGGTAGATCGAATTCTGGGATATCGTGATAAAAAAGATTCTCTTCTGACGTATCCTCACGTCTCCTTCGGATCTATGGACCGAAATTTGATCCAGAGCGATTTCCTCGCTGTCGGAGTGAATCGGCGTGGTATCATTCGATCGGCATCGATTATTCTGGCATTTAGCAAAGGGAATTATTCCGCTATTGCTATTATACCGCGGCCATATTCTGCGTATCAATTATCTATACGTTTCCGGCTCGCGAAATATTCGCAATCTATTCATTAGGCAGTAATATTCGATAATTTTGATCCCACGTATTCATTGATAGAGGAATTAATCTGATTTCTGATTTCCTTACTCTCAAACTCAGATATCGGATCAAGATCAATGACGTTCTCTTTTTTTTTATACCCTTCAGTAATTCATTTGACTGTCTATTCTATAAACTAGCTTTGAAGTAGGTAATCATTCAGACGTGCCTACAATGCTTGAACAATATCTTGCTGTCAAGACGTTCAGGAATATCCACTCGAATTCTATCTCGATTATTTTTTTTACTTCAATTCGAGTTCAATTCCCTTCTCCATTGGTATAAATTCGACAACTTTCATTCCCATTCGTTTAATTAACAGCGTAATATGCAAATGTGTGTGATTACGTTTTTCTCCTATTTTCGAAATTCACTTCGGCCCCGAAACCTAAATCCAATTAGTCTTCGAAATTTCTACTTTGCTTATCGCCAGATATATTTGAAAATTCGGCTACTCGTATGATTGTGGAGATTTTGTTTTCGAACAGAGGGCGAAATTATAACAGAAATGATGCTGAATCATTTTCGGTCGGGTTAAAATCAGCGATAATTATTTCGGGATCATTTAGAGTCACAGTAATCACTCGTGCAAAGTAATCTGACTGAGTGAACAGTTCATTGGCGTGCGAATATATTGGGTGTAATTATGTATATGCGTACATAATACATATGCGTACGCTTTGAGAGAGCAAATGCGTCATTTTCCCTTCTCTATCATGACTCGCTCTGTGCACCAGAATTAATGATACCTACCTGCCCAAAACGCATATCATTAATTCGAAAATATTTCCGGTCGCAAAGAGTTTTCTGCAGTCGATGGTATTAAGTTGGGGCTTCATTTATCGTACTTTCGAATTTAAACCGGGATCTCAACGGGTCGTGAATAAAGATCATCTTTTCGTTTTATTTCAATCTAAGATTTTTTGACTCATAGGCGTCCCCAAAAAGCTTGCGGCTAGACGCGTTTTTATGCGTATTCAAAACAGATTTCGAAAAACAAAATAAGAAAGAAAAAAAAAACTCCCCATAAACCTCCACGGTATTTGTTAGACTTGATGATGAAAGGAGAAAGAGGTGTAGATATAAATTATTGATTCGATGATGTGCAATAATACCTGAAATAATGCGTCTTCCCACATATTGCACTCACTTCCTATCTGACAGTTTATTAATGACGGTGGTGAATCAAGGAGGAAATTTCCACGAGGTAAAACAGCGGGGTCTGTTCGTTAAGAGTTGAAGAATAAGAAGAAGCGGAAGAAGAAGAAGAAGAAGAAGAAGAAGAAGAAAGTAGATGAAATCTCTTGAGCTCGGAAACGAGTCCGTATATATGCATATGTAGATGTGTATATATATCTATAACGTATGAACCGTGGATATTTTATTTTTCCTTCTTTCCTTTTTCATTTTATTTTTGTCATGGCTTCTTTTTCCTTGTTAGTCGTACCAAGATTGCTGCGGCAGTGGCGGTGGTCCCCAATAAGCAGAGCCTGCAGCTGCTGCTTTTGCCGCAGCAGTCGGACGCCCGCAGACGTTGCTGCAATTTAAAGTTTGACTTGGATATATTCGAGGTTTTGCAAAGTCTCTGTTACAGCTTCTGCGCCACCCCGAACCACCGTATAGGACCAAGACCACCTCTTCTACTGAATCTACAACTTATTGTTAGTTCTGAACTACCCAAGTGTTTCGACGCTGCAGTAGCTATTCTACTTCATCCTTAAACCGCACAGTCGAGAAAACACATCGCGTAAACTACTCCCCCAGGGATTAGAACCGCGAATTGGTATGTCTGACATGTGATATTCTGCTGTTAGGATGGATCAAGCCAGAGAATGAAAACGCGAAATATAGGCCGACTATTTTCATACAATCGTGGGTTTCGTTTAGTTGCAAAAGAAGAATGTCATCGTGTGGATTTGTGGAAGTGAATGGCGCGTATAGATACCTACTCGTTTCAGGGCTCTGCTCTATTGGGTTGGTGGATTTTTCAAAAGTATGAGAGAAAAGTAAGAAGTTGTTTGCTGTAATCACTGTCCGTATAAAAACTTGACTCTTACTTTTACCTTAGGACTCGGAAGTTTCAGTCAACTTTGAGAATACACAGAGTGGCGAGGAGGTTTTACACCGTTGAGTAAGAAAAGCTCGGATTTAGCCGTGTCAAAAGTTTTCTTTTTCACCTTATTCTCGGGAGATGGTATAACGTCCGCCAAGTGCCAACGGCGAACTCATTACATTCATATTTGCCGGTATGAAGGATTTTGCGAAACCCTCTACAGTGATCAAAACCCTCAGAAGTATTATACAAAGAATTCAATCTCTTCTTTATTATATTAAACAAGGGAAATAATTTCAAACCTCACGGTAAAACGCTGAAATTTTCATTGCTGTTATTATCATCCAACGCCTACGTATTATTCGTCATTCATTTTCATCGCCTCGATTGATAAAATGAAAAGTATTGGCTTCGTTGGATGAATGATTTTTCTCAAATTCCACGAATCTTCGCGTTCTTCGGACTCTGTATAATATTATATAGTAATAAGAAAATAATTTACTACGTTTTTGAAACTCTTTCGCAAAGTTATTTTTTCCTCTATCTTCTATATTTCGATAAATTATTTCATCCGGAACGATGCTATTGTCACAAACGAATGAGCTTTGATCGTTGAAAATTTCCCGTCGCGCTAACGGCTCGGATAATTAGTTTCCAGAACCTACTAGGTACCTTTACCTCTAGGGAGGTCTCGTTACATCCCACATTATTGCACACGTATTTCCTACATCACGTAGGTATATAATAACTTTGGATGACTTTAGGGTATATTTATTATTCTCTTCCACAAATATTTGTTAATAGTTAGAAACTTATAAACCAATCTGCAATTCGATTGAAAAATTTCATTCAAATTAAGGAAACTGTCCTGCAATTTTCTATGTCATAAATCTAAACTTTTTACACACGTATAGTAATTTTATTAAAACTCTTTTCATCTCATACAAAATTATCTTTGTACTGATTAATATACTGTAGCACATTACCAGCAGCTTATAATCGGTGTAAACAGATTGGATGAGTCTAACAGGCCTCCTGGTTCTTTTTTCATCCTCTATTAACACGCATCTAATTACCACCGTTGCATTAGCCATGAGGTATGTACATATGTAACATACAGCATAATAATCTGTACTATAAACTACTGCGGAGAATTTGACCGTCCCACTTCTGCCACGGCAATTAAATGTCTGTCAGTCTGGCTGTCTGCCTATCTGTCTGTCTGTCTGTTCTGAAACCATCGAAGAGAAAGGTTGGACGGGGGATTTAGGTCCGGTCGATTGATTGCCTCCTCGTGGCTCTGCCATTCCTGAATAAGAAAAATCGTCGCCCTTGAGGTGACCTTGAATAAAACCTGTTGAATTGAATTATATATCTTATCAAAATTGATTGTCGATTTTTTCGCTAGGGAAATTTCGGTGTTCAATTATTTTCAACGGGAATTTCGTGGTCTGCGGGCTCTTGGCTCGTACGACGATCTCTGTACGAGTCATGAAGATTGTAGTTCCGACGTTTAGTCCCATTCGGGTGGGAGAGACGTTCGTCGATATTCCGGCAACGGAGTGTATAGACAGTGGCATTAGCTCGCTATGCAAGCACTGGGGATTCCTTTGGGACGTCTGGGCGACAGGTAAGTCCCTTTAGAGCTTAGGGCATACGTATACCCGAAGTATTGTACGCGCAGGGAACTACTACATGGCTATACCTACTTACCTGGGTAGAATTCTCCCGTACGGGAGAAATTTCTGTTTGCACTGTATACACGCGCTTGCTGTCAAAGGAAACTGCACCGATAGGTAATTACCTGAGTTTACAGTCGACGCTACGTTCTTGCAGGGTATAATGTCCTATGGATCTATGTAGCCACGGTGCGACATCGACGTGGCGCGTCTTGCACCGAATTATCTCTCTCACGTGCCACGGTGAATTCTACCACTAATTAAGGCGGAGCTTCAATTAGCGTCTACCTGCCAAATGTTCCAGGTCTACGGGCGTATTAGCGAGGGGATAAAACTGCTCGCGATTTTGAACAAGTGTATTGATATCATTTTGAAAATCTAAAGGTCGTAGAATTCTTTTTCGAATTTATTTACGCGAAGTATATATCTCGAAACGTTTTCAAAAATGTTGAAATTCAAAATTGGCCAAGTATACCATTATACCAAATTTTGGAGGGTAATTGAAAAATTACTGATATGATGAAGAATGACGAAATATTTTTTTTTCAAATAGTTAAAATTGGAAAAACCGAAAACGTGAAAGCAGAAGGACGTGTGTTGGGTAGATACGTCTGTTGAGAACAAGAATTGATTTTTTCGTCTTGTAAAAACCTCTCACTACCTTTTAGGCTTTCAGATTCTTGATTTCGAATTATTTATGAGTTTTCGTCATTTTTGGAGCGAATAACGACCTTATGTCACCAAAATCATGCTCACAGTCTTACGCAATTATTAGACGTGTGCGATATGTTTTTAATTAACTCGTATAATTGATAGAGAACACATCATCGTTGTTTCATTAAAACAGCGATTAGTTCTTGACTCGTTTTCGCAAAATATTTGAAAAGTGAAAACGTTCATTCGTGAATTGGGATCGATGAACTTTTCGAAGACTGTACACGCAAGCCTTGCCACATCGCTGACGATTCTAACGACTACCTGAAATCAATTGAATAAACTTTTGCCGAATATTTAAACCCGCGTTTGAAATAAATTAGTAGTGACTACTTATCAGGACCAAAATATCTCAAGATATGGATGGATTAGCTAGCTCTAGATAAAGACGATATCGCGTGGCCTATTGAGTCCAACAAACATTTACGTATATTTAAGTGTTTACCTACTAATTACTGTATAGGAATATCGAAGTAAGCAAGATTAGAACGGATTATGTTTTTCTGAAATATTTTTTTATCTTTTTTGATAATTACAGTTTCGTGTCACAGAATTTTTGCTTTCAATATTTTAATTTGACTCCGTATATATATACATATACATATATACCCTCGTATATACCTTAAATGTACCGAGTATAATAATTAATTTTTTTTTATATACGTTGGAGGAATGAATTATTAACGAAATAAAAATGCGACCCAATTATATTTTCTGGTATATATAATTATGAGCATTATTATTCGAGGACAATTATATATGCCGCATTATTAGAATATCAGAACGTTGAGAACCGTACGTGCAGAGCTGAACCAGATTTCTGAAAGGCAAATTGCTCGGAATACTTGGACTCCGCATAGAATCAGCTAAATGCCGGAGCACCGAGTACCTAACTTGCTATTAGGCATCGGACTAACAATTGTGTCGTTAAGAAACCAAAGTGACTACCTAACTTAGTCTTTGGTCGAACTCAAATATTGAACGCTCGAATTTATGAAATTTATGACAATCCGGATTATCATATTCACGTTTTTATAAATAATCATAAAAGGTCAAACGCGAAAGGAACGAGAATTTTATTTTTGACCAAAGTTTGCTCAAAAATTAAAAAAGGAAGTCCAATTTCTTGTGTGTCTTCACTTTTCACAAATTCAATTCGCGAACTTTAACCAATTTTCGCAATTTCATTAATACTAACGAATTTTTCTAGGCCGAATTCGTTAACATGTAACTGGAAGAATGGCACAGTATTTTTTCCTGGTCTGAAAAATGTCGATATATTCAAGTGCTTTTCCTATAATCTAGGGAAGAATTCTCACGGTCATTAGAACCCTGGAAAATGTCAATAATATGATAATATAAAGGCTTCTTCCCTCGGAATAAGGCACAGAGATTTCTCGACCAGGGTCAGTCACCGGGCGATCAAAATAATGGCCAACTAAACACGGCTCTCTCGTTAACACTCCGCTCGACCCTGAATGGCCGGGAAATCCCTCGCAGTCGAGACCCTTGCTTCCACCTCGCAATTTCCCAACTTCCAGAGGGGATATTCCCGCGGGATTCGATCTAGGGAATTCTTTTTTTATTCCATCCTGTCGGGATAGGATGCCGCAATCCGGCGGTGAGGATTTCCAATTCCTTCTTGACGCCTGCGATTCACTTTTCCTTCCTCCCTCGCGCTATATCCGATAATTAAATAAACTACCATTATCCTGTTCTTTCAAATTCCAGCTCTCAACGTCATCTGGGAATCGCAACTGATTTAGGTACACCCTGCATCAGACTGATCAGATTTAACGGGAATAACGCAATTCAATTACCTAACATAATATTCCTAACATATTTCCGATCCTTTTCACCGGTAATATCATTGGGCCGGTTTTTCGCGGCAAACACCAAACGCCCTTTTCCTTCGTTAGGTACATATTTCCCTCCCACGCGTTCTGGGTTATCGCCTAAATTTAACATTCCCTTTCCTTTTCGTTTTTCTTCTCTCTCTCGGTCTGTAATTTTTCAGAAAATGAACCTTCGCTATCAGATCGACGTCGCGGGCTAATTTTCTCCGCGTTTATTCATTTTCCGCAAAATTGAATAACGCGCGGCTAGATAGGTGAACGTGGAGGAAAAGTTCGTTCCGCTTTTCGCGATTTCGTGGTCAGACTCGCCCTTTAATTATTCGACTGTTGAACATCCACCTGACCACGATGGACGTGGAAATGATTTATTAATCCGTTAGTTTGCTACGCCGTACCCGAGGGAAGTTGAACGGCAAACCGGAAGCCGTACACGCAACGAAACGTCCGCACGAGTCAGCGTCACGCGAACGTCATAACCGTAGGGCTGGCCGACGAGGAGAGGGAAGAAAAATTTGACACTTTCTTATAAACTCCCCAGAGTCAAGGTGCGGAATAAATTAATGAGAGACTTTACTCTCCGACCCGGAAATGATAAGATTTTTGGGAAAACGGAAGTCGTAGATATGACGACGCGAGTAAAGAGCATGAAACAATTTCCAACCTTATTATAACTGGAATTAATTTAGCGAACAGCTAATGGCTGCATGGGGTGATAATAATCGAAGCGTTCAAAGTTTGAATTGAAACTTGAAACCAATCGACTTCTCGGTCCATTAAACCTGGATTAGTCAGTTCTATTGGTATTTCTTGGACCGAGAGCAAAGCGCGCCCTGTTACGCTTACTAATTATCACTTCTTGGCAGAGAGAGAGAGAGAGAGAGAGAGAGAGATTAGGGTGGTGGGAAAATTTAAGCGGTGGCACGTCGTCGACCAGAGTTATTGCGCCCAGCGAATAAGGAACTCCCTCGAAAGTATCCGGGCTAAATTCCGCGGGGTGATACCCAGACCGTCTGCAATGCAGAAGGATCCGATACTTACTACCACGCTTACATAGATTTCCGAGGGTTGCGGTGATCCTGAAAGATAACTCGGACCGTTTGTCGGTTGGCAGCTGCCTCTGGTCAACGTTTCCTTCAATTTTCGGTGCAAATTGATTCCGAAGTGAAATTGGGGTTGCCAGAAGCCAGGAACTCGTTGGAACCAATGTTTTCGGAGCTTCAAGGCTTTGATCCTACGACCTGAGACCCGCGAAATGAATTCTCTTCTAAAGGGGACAAGTTGGCTTGTAAAGTCTCTCGTCGAATCCAAACTCGATGTATCAGATGGAGTTCAGAATTCGAAATTCACCCAGACAGTTTTCGATCTGAAAAGCCATTTCTTAAATTAATAGCAATTATTGAAAACGACGAAATTTTGGAAAGAGATTTTCTCGGGGTTAAATTTCTGGTATTCTTGCGCTCTATGTCACGTACTGCTATCTCCCCGCCAGTATCACAGTGATTATTTAAACTGAAGGTTTCCTAAACCTGGATCAAGTTATCTCGACTGTTCTTCGTATAGTTCGTAGGTACTCAGCTTATATACTTTTCCTTTACTCGTCGGACCATAAAACTCCACGGACCTCGCCCTCGCCCTCGCCCTCTGACACGACAAACTAAAGCCTCTTGGAAGATTTACGAGGCGAACTGTGAGTTTGTGCGTTTTGCAACGAGGCAAACTCCCATTGACTCAAGTACCTCAAGTTTTTTTTTTTTTCCTTTTTATTATTTCTCATTTCTTTACTCGAAACATTTTCTAACTGAAATAAATTTCTGTACTAATTGACGTGAAATTATTGAACCGAAAATTATTGGGTACGCCATATGTGTTGTTTTAGTCCATTGGTATCCCACATTTGTGTGACGCAAACTCACGAGCATTTGTGTCTATATGCTGAACTATGCTAATACGCACGGTGGCAAATTCGTCAAAATTTTGTTCCAAATTGCGAAACTATATACTCAGTCTTCGAAGTTGATTAATAATTTTATTGAAAACTTTTATTCCATGTAAGTACTCGTCGATCCAAATTATTTTTTGGGTAAGGAAATCAGAACAAACTATTCAAACTGATATGCAAATCTTAGAATTTGATTTCTCATTTTTAATTTCAACATTCTTTATGAAATTTTGTAAAGTAGGTCTTGCCTAATGGCCAGAATTCTCGAAGTATCACCTTCAAATTCCAACTTTCTTACGTCGAGAATAAAATGAAAGTACAATGATTAGTCGGTCGAAAATGGGCGATTTAAATAGATGCATCTTTGGGATTGAACTCTGCAGTTTCTTAACATTTCTCAATGATTTGTTTAAATTGAGAGCCTTGGGCAATCGGTTTTTATGTATAAAGTAAGAAAAAACACTTACGAAGATTGCTCAACTTACTTAGAGCCAAATTGCACCGATCTATTCAGGTCTCGGGTCTTTCTCGTCTCTAAATACACCCGATTTAAACCGAATGAAAGTAGCTCTGCCACGTTACAACATCGAGACGATCAAGCCGAGGCGTTAGTACGAGGTCGGTTCGCGATATACTTTCGCGGTTCTGTTAGTTAGTTTTATAAAAAATTAATTAGGTGACGGAGCGAAGTCTGTGGAAAATTTTTACAAATTAATAAATAAGTCAGATTTTTCTAATGATTTTACTTCCCGTAATCAAAAGTAAAGGAAATTCTACTGCACTCGCGAAACTATACGCGGATGAATTATATTTCACGGTAATTAATACCTCGATTGCCGCAAAGTTCGGAACTATATATTTCTCTTTGGTAATTAAAGTTATTTTAATTAGGCAGGTTACTCCCGTATCATGATTTCAATGATGGAAAATATTACTCACTAGAAATATATTCAATTAAATTGAGGCAAAATTATAGTTATATGGAAGTCATAAAATTGGATATTCTGAATTTCCTTCATATTATTTCTCACAGGGTCTGAAACATGTGCTTTTCAAATAAGCAAATGAACAGTCTGATATTTCGCTCATTAAGCCGGGCAAATACCAGAAAAATTGACGGGTAAAATCAACGATAGAAAACTGTAATACGGAGGAGATCTTCGTTACTGTTCAATTTCGAACATAATAAAATCCTGAGATCGAAATATAGTGCTTGAGCCGCTATCTTGGAAAAAAAAAAAATTGCTCCAGATCAGTTTTTCGATGATACTTCGCGAACCGTCGATGATATCGAGATGAAGGTGCATACAAAAAATGAAGTTGATTAAATTCTCTATGAAAAAAGTGGAACACGTTTTTCTCGTATCTTCATTGGTTTTCAAAGTATGTTATTTTAAAATTAAATTCTAGGACGGCCCGGTATAAGCCTGATTTATTTACACATTCCACGTTAAAATACGGCTAAATTAATGAAGATAGAGGAAAAACGCGTTTCACCTTTTTCACAGAGAATTTGATGAAGTTTATTTTTCATATTCACCCTTATCTCGATATCATTGACGGTTCTTGAGATATCTTCGAAAGACTGATCACGAAACCATCATTACCAAAATATCATCTTGAGCACTGCACCTTGAGACGAAGATTTTCAACATCTCTACCGAGTTACAGATATGTTTACCAGTTATTTCCTTTGTTCGATATAAAATGAAAATCTGTTCTGATTTGTCTGATCGATATTAATCGAAGATCGCGACTAAAAAAAGACTGGAAAATATTTATGGCAAATTCGTTGTCAGTATGTACCTATATCGCAATATTGTGCCGATTCCGAGCTGTTTGATCACGTGTAAAATCTATCGGTCGTTGCGTTGTGCGTATCCTCGTAAATCTATCGAGGGTCTCCCCCTCATCCCTGGAGAAACACTGTAGGGTTCTGTACTCGCAGTGGGAATGGACTAATCTAAAAAGTGAAAACCGCGCGACCCCTGCTGGAAACAAGGCGGGTGGGCAATATTTCACTACAATATCGGTCCATCCAATTGTTGTATACAGGGTCTGTGTATCTCGTATCGTACGCGAGTACGCCTCACCGTTGTGCACAATAAAACACGTATAATTAATTGAAACGGACCGCTTTTGTAACCCCATGTGTTCTCTGTATGTTATCTGAATAACATAGATGTATGTATCGTACGTGCATGTTTTTTTCTGCCACGCGTACTTCGCTCGCGGTTTTTTTCTTTCTTTTTTTTTTTCTTTTTTATTATTTTTCAAGAATCCTGAATCTGATTTTTTTCTCGTATTATGTGTGTGCCCAATTCTTCGCCGGAACTGCTCGAACGAAATGGACTTATTTCGAACCGGTAGACCGAGAATAGTTATTGTCCAATTATTCAGGCTGCCCTGGACCCTACTCCAGCTTCTCATCCTCTCATCTTCTCTCCCGAATTCTATCCCTCGTCCTGGTGAACGGAAATTTGTGACACGAGAAAAAACCCTCTAATTCCAATCCTAAGAGTCGATGGAAAAGCGATTTGAAAGTTCAATCGTGAATCGTATGTTAATATTAATGATAGTTGGATTCCGGCCTTTTTATCATGAAGAGGTTCTTCTCTCACGTTATCGCTCACAGTTAAACTGTATCTAGTTTCTTTCGTTTTTTCAACATTTGAGAGAACAAGTTCTCGCCTTGAATGAGAAAGGAAAATAAGTAACTCAATTTTGAGGTAATTTTGCTTCGGTATCGTTCTGCAGCCTCGTACCTTGCAAGAAATTTAGTTATCGCTTGTCGCCTGCCACGTAGAAAATTCCCAACGCGGTATCGTCGCCCGAACATTATCTCCTCGTTTCAATACTCACGATTTTTTCGACATATTCTGGAGTTCTGAACTTCACAGGGGACCATAAATACCAGCAGACCGGAAGAGGTTGCAAACGAGATGATCTCGTCCTAATTCTCAATTTTCTTGAAAACTAAGGGTGAGCAATTAAGAGCAATTAAGGAGTCATTGATTGGTATATTAGAAACTAAAAAATAATAAACTCGCCGGGCAACTTGATGTAGGTAACTTGAAAAACATTAAAATCAAAGGTGTATGTCTAGTTCCTTGACTGTACATCTTACGCGAAAATATACAAGAGATAAATTATTCAACATTAGTAACAGCAGCGAGCTTTCTAATAGGATCTTTCGACTAGGGAAGCCTCGACTATAATTTCATTCGGAGTTTGGTTCCGGAAGCGGATTTAGGTAGACCGTAGAATTCCTGAAGTGAGAAATTCTCGAAGCTTATTAACTCCAGAGGAGAGAGAACTGTTTAATTATATGAAAACAGCCCTGAATTATGTCTCGTCGATTTACCTGACCAAGGGAACCCTGTTCTTTATGTTACAGAAATGTCTTGGCCCGACGAATTGTGATATTCCGAAGCAGAATATCACGGGAACAAGATGCTCCAGCCATTTCGTTCGGGAAGTTCTCGCTGTGTGCGGAAGGCGCTCTTCTTCGTCTTCGTATGGGGCTTGATAATGATAGCTGCGATACAGTTCCGTCATATGGAAACAGTCCAGGAGAATGTGGCTGGTTCCGGATCAAACGGAGCCAGCCTAAGCTCCGGTCGTTTCCTTCTTCAACAATTGATTGATTCCAGTTATACGCGGGAGCCCGTCGCATCCACGACGTCCCAGAGCCCCATGGAGATGGAACCACTCCTTGACAAGACGCCGTCGAGAACGGAGGAAAAACTCATAGAAGAAATCGAAACCAGACTCCCGAGTCTTCCCCTCGCCTATTGGAACCGGAACAAGAACAACAAGGCGATGCACTACAAGAACGAGAGCTGCGCCAAATTCCCGAGCATATTTGACCTAGAATTCAACAACATATACTGGCAAAGCATGCACACCAACAACGGATCCTTTCAACTCTTCGGCGCCTTCTACGACACCAGACGTCTGTCTCGTATCGGACCAGCGATCAGAATCGTCGGTATGATAAACAGGATCGAACCGACTGTAAAAAGCTTCTGCCAAATCTGGTACGAGGGAGAAAAAGAGCCACAGCTAGTCGAGACTATGGAGTACAAGTACATCTGGTATCCAAAGTGGGGAAACTACAAGCAGGGGATATACCAGCCGTATATAATCGCCTGCAAGGTGCCGCAGAGTCACAAGAAACTTGTACCAGCCTCGGTTTCACTGGTGCCAAAGGCCTGTGACACAGCGACGAACAATTTGAGGGTAATTTACAACAAACCACCGAATAAGAAGGACTTCGCGGTGTGCGTCAAGGGACTGGATTTTCTCCACGAAGATCTGTCCGTCAGACTCGTAGAGTGGATAGAAATGATCAACCTGCTCGGTGCCGACAAGATATTCTTCTACGAACTTCAGGTTCATCCGAATATCAGCAAGGTTTTAAACCACTATGAAAAACAGGGAAAGATACACGTCACGCCGTTGACTCTTCCCGGTGGACAACCTAACGTCCCTGCTTTCCAGCACATGTATCTTACCAAGAAAATGAATCACAAAAGACAGAACGAACTCATACCGTACAACGATTGTCTCTACAAACATATGTACGAGTACGAGTACATCGCGCTTCTCGATATCGACGAGGTTATCATGCCTGTACAGGACGCTACCTGGAAGGAACTTATGGACAGGATAATGCCGAAGGCTTTGAAGATCCGGAACGAATCCAGGGCTTCGTATAACGTCAGGAACGTCTATTTCCTCGACGATCTACTCCACTCTCATGGATGGTTCAAAGACGTGCCAAGGTATGTTTCGTCGCTGATCCAATTATTTTTAACGCAAGTAATCCGGTGTAAGCGGTTTAACAAGCCAAACGAAACCAAATCATTCGCCGTTTCCATTTTTCATCCGGGATAACGATTCTTTTCTTTGAAGAAAATTCATTGGACTCGGTTTTTTTTCCCCCTAATATGCGAAATGAATTGGCATCTCGAATTCCGGAGACACGTGTAAGGGAGGCGAGGACTGCGGGATGACCGAAGTGTTTTGGTTCCAGGTACATGCACATGCTTCAGCACGTTTACAGGTCTCAGAATTTCACGAAACCGAATCAGTACGTGAAGTGTTTTCACAATCCCGAGCGAGTGGTAACCCTTCACAATCACTTTCCCCTAGCCTGTCTGGGATCTGGTTGTACCAGCTACCCCATAGAAACTGAGGATGCACAGCTACAACATTATCGTGCGGACTGTGTGAAATCGCTGAAGAAAAGCTGCGTCGAATACAGGGAGAATAGCGTGATGGACACGACGATATGGAGGTATAAGAACAAGCTTATCGAAAGGGTAACCCAGACCTTAAAGACTCTAGGCTTTTTCGGGCCAGATCATGTCTCGGAAAGCTAGTCGACGGCCCCTGGTACTAGGCGGTCAAGGTCTAGGAGAATAAATCCTTTGCGAAATCGTATGGACTTTTGATAAACCGCGAATATTATCGCTCACTGTGAACTTATTGTTCTTGAAATTCATTTTAACAATAATTAACATCCCGGACTTGTAAAGTTTTACCTATTTTCTAAGGTAACAAAGAATCAAAACTAATTGTTTCCTAGATTCTGTAATTAAGAGAAAGGTGAGAAACTGGCTAATTTTATATCCTGTATGTATAACCACTGACTTGAAAACATATGTACGAACATTTCCATTGTAATATGTACCCTATATGCAAATCTGAGGTAAGTGTAAAAAAAAAAAAAGAAAAGAAAAGAAAGGGGAAAAATTCTAATCGATGTGAAACAATAAAATTGGTTTTTTTCTTTTCTTCTTTTTTTTTTTTTTTTTTAATTATGGAAAATTCTACCCAGTGTCGATATTCGAATAATAATTTATGTTGTATGCCTATATGTGTATATATCTGTGTTTGATTGCAGAACTTATAAAAAAGTTAAGATGAAAAGTAATTGAACCATATATATATATATATACTTATAGTTATATCCATATCACCAAATATAAACATCACGTTATAATTAAAACGTTAAGAGTCAATATTTAATGTTAAATCAAAGAGACTAATCTACTATTATTATTATTTTATTTGTTTTTTTTTTCATTGGTTTTACCAAGGGGGAATATAATGAATTTTTTTTCAATCGAAACGGAATAAATTCCGAAGATCGGGTATAATTAATGAATCTTGACTGTGTTTTATAAATTCCGTCTGTAGAAAAATTCACACGTATCTTCGGATTAGCCCTGAATAGTAATAACCAACAAAAAAAAAAGAAATATCAACAAATAAATAAGAACGGTTTTTGAATTTAAAAAAATAAAAAAATAAAAAAAAAAAAAAAAAAAAAAAACAGTTATCCAAATGAATAAAAATACATCTCTGAAATTGTGTATAATTAATAATAACTAAGTGAGTTTAATTAGTGGTGAAATTTGCTCCTACTTTAAGTGCCAACCCGGGAGGGTGTCTCAGTGCCTACGGAACTTAATTATTAGTGATTAAATGTCGGTTGTCAGTTTATTTATAAAGAGACAAATCGCGAGTGACTAATACCTATAGGATGTATTGGCGATTTTCACGCCGATGATATCGTTGAATTTCATTCAATTCTTGTAATTTAAGGTATATATATATTTATATATATACAATATGTATTTACGTGGCATTAGCCATCGTCTGAACGCGCTTGAGCCTCGTTAATTACCCCTAATTACCAAAAAAGAAAAAAATAAAATAAAATAAATAAAATGAACATAAAAAAAATAAATCAATGCTTATAGAAAATTTTAAAGTATAGATAAAATTAAAAAAAAAAAAAAGAAGAAAAAAATAGATGAAAATGTTATAAAAAAATTAAAAAAAAAAAAACACCTCGAGGCTCTCGCGGAGGCTTCTTCCTTCCCATTCACCACCCAAACCTTCCCTTTTAACCCAAGTCTCTGAACCGAAAACCATTCTTTGTTGCTCGGAGGCTTTTCAACTCGGCTCAAAGTCTCGAAAGGCACGTTTTTTTCTTCTCTCTCCCTCACTTATTATATGACAGTTTTTTTTTACCTTAGCGAAGCAACGTTCGTAAGTATATCGTAGTTTTTTTTTCTTTTTTACGTTTTTTTTTTCTTTCTTTGCCACCGAAACGATCACTCGCACCCCTTTATTATTTTTTGTCTTCTTTTTTGTTTCCCCCAAATCGATATCGAAAAAAGAAAAACAGCGGCCATTGTTTTTCCACAATTTCAAAGTCGTCTCGTTCTCTTTATCAGAATAAAAGAAACAGTGAAAATTTTCCTTTAACGCGAAATCGTATGAATTCTTTTATCGCCTTCTATGGGTATACACGGCTACACCTATAATACTTATTAGTTTTCTTTGTTTTATAACTTATGCGTATTAAACTTTATCCCATAGTTATCGCTAGGCATACATACATACATATACCTGTGTATATATATAATATATACTTAGAGTTTTTAAAACTGCAGTGAATCTAAAAAGCCAAGTGCTCTTTGTTTAACTCATCAAAAAACGTGGGGTATAAGAGGAGGGACGGTGATGAAAATTTCTCATCATCGCCGCGGCGCTTTAATACCCGCGAGCTCAAACCCTTCGTTCAGGATAAAATCCCGTGATGAGATAAGGAGTATGAAATTTTTTTTCGGAATAACGGAAAATCGGGAATCTGTGGGTATCGTGGACTGTTTATACACACACACACATATGTATGTGTAAATATGCGATATAATTCCTGCAGGATTTTTATTTTAAAGAGATACCAACGTGTCTTCTCGGGTTCAGAGCCGCAGGCGAAGCTTCCGAACTCCCCCGCGTCTATTCCCTCGCCTTTCCCTTTCCTTGCCTTCCGTTTCCGGTTCCTTAGTCCGATTCTCGTCCTCCGCCAATGCGACGTTCAACGACGCTTTATTCTGGAGATTTCGAGGATGGGTAGAACTTGAGCTCGAGTGCTGTGGATCCTATCCTATATACTCGAAGGACGGATATCACGTCTCCGTTTTTATGATGTATAATATCCTCGCGGTAAAGCAGGCATGTTGTAAGTATTTATTAGCTTCGGCGTGGATTAGACCTACGTAATCGAACATGAGAAGATTCGTAATAGGATCTTCCAGAGAAAGTTAATGGGTCTGTTTTAATAAAATCAACACGAATCCCTTCGAGGTTTAAAATTTGAACTGAATAAGATAAAATTTGTATCGCGTGGAATTTTTTTGAACACCTGAATATTTGAAATAAAATTAAAATCCACCTTTCATCGCTGGAATGAAAATTTCGCAATAAACATTTTTTTCCGCCTCATTTCTGAATGTATTTTTGAAGAGATTATTCTTCTTAATTCAGAATCTTCATTCCCACGATATAAATTATCTTAAGATTTTTATCAAATCATTTGCATAGACCCCCTCCCGCCTCTCAACGTTTGAGAAAAGATAAAAAATTTTAATCTCTTATCCTTTTTTTTTCATCCCTTTTATTTTCTTCAATAATTTATAAAGCTGTCCACGTACTACTGCTTCGATATTATTCTTCAATTATTTAAGCATCCTACACTCGTTCATCTCCAGAATGACGCGCGAACAAACCTATTCCTGTTCCTATAAATTCATAGCGAACCTTGATCGCTTTCTATACCTATAAACAAGTCGTGTTATTGTTGTTGTTATTATTATCATTATTACTATTACTATTACTATTACTATTACTATACATCTAATGTTATTCTATAAATCTTGTCGTTATTATATCCATCAGTCGCTAAAATTGTTAACGTTATTACTATTATTATTATTATTATTATTATTATTATTATTATTATTATTATTATTATTATTTGTTTCTCTGTACAGATATATATTAGATCGAGATGCACTTTTCTTATTAGATGGCGATTCGGGTTTGCCATAATTAATCCTATAACTGCGATAAGTCGTCGAAGTATGTACTACACATATATATATGATATAGGGTAAGTATATGATTATTGCGTAAATAATAATTGGAAAGAATTATTATTATGATTTAATCTGCGGATTTACTATGCTGGATCGAACTATATAATGTAATACACAGTATATTATATAAACTATTGCATATAAAATTACTGATATATTAGTTATATATGTACAGGTAAAATAATTAGCAGAATATAGATAGTTAATTTATAGAATATAATATCACCTCTTACGTCTCGACAACGTGACTCTTTCATATACTGACGACAATTAGCCTTATACGGATTTTCTATAGGCAATCTTGAATCGCCGCTTTAAGTGTGTTAATATACGTTTATTAAGTTATTATATATTATCGTTATTTTTAAGTATATATATATATATATATATTTTTCCGTAATATATATATATATATTACGTTGAGAAAGAAAGGTGCAAGTGATCCTTTCGAGAAGCGAAAATTTCGCGAACATATAATGAAGATTCTTTGTAATCCCCTTTATTCGTTGGTTTAATTAACTTTCCGGCTACTTCGGGTCTCTCCCCCTATTTTCTATGGACAATGAGAAACACCATCGGTGTGTTAGAACTTTGGGAAATATCGGTGTTGGTTGTAGAGGTACAAGTCGTAGAACGCGATAATTGCGCAAACTGGATACAAAGTTCAATGTATCCTTGGCACGGTCTTGACCGCGCTAAATCGTAACAATAAGAAGTTCTATGTACGTACGCGCACCTACAGGAATATGTATCCCGTATACCACGAAGAACTTGGTTCTCGGAAGGACGCGATGGTTAGTTAATTAAGCGTAATTTTCTTCTCGTATACGCATTATACAAGACCTTTAGTTATACCGCGACCAGGGTGGTTATAGAGCCTGAAAATGTCTCAGAAATCTGTTCGAAGTTCAAGAATTACGTATGAAAATTTCTCTCGCGAAATCTATGACGAAAAAAGTGAGAAAAAAAAATCACATTTCTAGTTTTCAATATTTATAACCACCTCATTCGTATGATTATGATCCTTGTGCTCAATTTTTATATATTATTTTATACCTAGATATATATATTATGTCTCATCGACATATTATATGTATAGATTCATTATCCCAAAATCTAAATGAAATGACCAAATTTATTTACTATTCACGATTCGATATAGTAATAATAATATTAATAATAATAATAGTACCTCCTACTGTACTTTGATATCACGCTCAATATACTATATAATTATGGTGCTACGTAAGCATTGTTAATCATATACGCATATATACGTAAGCATTTTATTTTTTATATTTCCTTTCCTTACTGTATAATAATATTATCTTACAGGTAAGTAATGCTTATATATTATGTATATATGTATGAAAAAAAAAAATTACGTAATATTTTGAAGATTAGTCTTTGCGTTGAGATTTTGTATCGGGATTTAGTCGGCGATGAAGCGTCGAGTGGGCAGGACTAGCATTCGGTTCGTGTGGTGGGAATTTTTGTCAAATTATACCCTGAATCACGTATGGATTTAAAAAGGCGAAGAACGGTACTTGGAGATTTTCAGTGTTCGTTGATATTACGTATACAAAATTCGTTTAATTGAAATTGTTCACGTTTGAGGAAGTCTTCACTTCCTGTCTGCGATCGTGGCCTTCGTAAACTTCTTTTGTCTAAATTTTCGTATACCTAGATCATGGGATAATATACGTGTTAAGGTACACGTACATACATACATATCTGCGTACATATATACACGTAGAGAATACTAAAAAATAAGGTAAAGATTCTCATCGGGCCATTAAATAAATCAACGATTTCTCAACTGATTATGGGTTCGTCGTACTATTCATACCGTGCATGGGTAAATACATGATGCTTCCGTTAACCGAGCAGTAATTTCGTTCCTCGGATAATCGCATTAAACCCTAAGGCATCATTATTTCCTCATATAGAAAAATCATCATATTTCCGCATAATATATAAACATAGCAATTACATCTAAGAAATTATGTATACAGACTATACACACGTATATTTTTAGAATCAATAACTGATTCGGGTACACCTCGTTCAGTTCTAAATCTGTCCAGTCATTATCTTTCTTTTTTTTTTCTTTTTTTCATCGTTTTTGGTGAAAAAGTTTTAGTTTGTCCTCATCCCTTGTGTTTGCTGGCGTTATCGAGACAATAGAAAGCAAAGATAAAACGAACCGGACATTACGATCGAGGATGCAGACGGTATTCGCGATAAAATATCTTTTCAGTGAATGAATAGATATAAAAATCGCCTGTGATTCTGTGCTGATATTGATAATGATAATAATGATAATATCAACGTTAATAATAATGGCGATGATGATGAAATATCGGTTTTTGACGATCGTGGGCGAAGAGACGCGGCAACGATTATGCTCGCGTTACGCGAACTGAGACGAATCAGTCAATATAGCAACTCCTTCAACTTATT
This sequence comes from Rhogogaster chlorosoma, assembly GCA_944452935.1. Classification (NCBI taxonomy): domain Eukaryota; kingdom Metazoa; phylum Arthropoda; class Insecta; order Hymenoptera; family Tenthredinidae; genus Rhogogaster; species Rhogogaster chlorosoma. The sequence goes on from OX101797.1 coordinate 25,560,998, forward strand.
GCCGGAACGAATACAGAAGGCACACCAATATCAGTACCCTTTTCATCGAACACGTACACGACTCCTCTATTGTATAAAACGAATCTACGTGTACAGGGTGCGCCGAAAAAGCATCGAGGAGTTTTGTGATGTGCGATTGAATACATTCGGAGAGGGTGTATGTCGCACCAGTCAACTAGTGTACAGGAATTTTACCGTTTTCGTCGATCATTTTTTCCTCCTCTTACACTCCAGATGGGATTAATATCGGTTGAAATGAATGAATCTGTCGGATAGAATCGTACGAGTAAAAGAAAAAGCGACTGTTTTCTACGTCACATAAAAGCTTTAGAATTCGGTAATTCATTCATTCGTTATCTCGAATGACCTCGGAGGGATTATTTTCCGAAAAATAAATTCGGTGGAAAAAACGAACTGCGCAATTATCCGAGCGAATAAGATCGGCGATTATTATCCTTTTTTTTAACACCCTGTATGTCCGTGGATCAAGTCGAGTGAAACGAGCTGAGCACATGTGTCGTCGGATATGCACGTTCTCATACCTCCACACAGCGATGAAGTGTAAGGTACGAGTGCACCGAGCTGAGAACTAAAGCAACGAAATCGGTTGAATGGATTGTGAACACAGCCAGCAGGGAGCATATGTGCAGATGGTTGAGATTCGGAAGCCAAAGACGTTTGCGTTCCACTTGCAGGCAACAAATCTTGAAATTGAAATTAGCTCCGTTGATTGGCTCTCCTCCCTTCCTCCACTGTAATATGGTCTCGTAATTAGGCCATACGTTAATTGAAGAGCTCGTCAGAATTCGATTAGATTATCGAGTGATAATTGACTCGTGATTATACAGAAATTGGAAACTATTCCAATATCATTCGCTTCGTGGAGCGTGATTAAGTGTCATTGATATTAGATGATCTAAAACTATCATGAACCGACGAAATGAGTCTCATGAGCACAACGAAAGACTCGATTTGAAAAGTTCAGTTATTTTACGCGCGAAAGTCAACGAAACACGATTGGCGCGACGTCACGAGGGAGATGCAGTCCCATAACGCGCAGGCGCAGGACACTGAGTGACGTCATGCGCGTGGAATTCGAATCCGGCGTCTTGGCGCAGAATTCAAATTATCTGTATTTAAATAGTTAATTCATTGGGTGACTGCGAGCTGCTTAATTCGGCTTATATTCTCCGTCTCGTTATTTACAGAGTAAAACGAATTCGGGAATAATATAAGTTAGTTGAACAATCGAAACCTCTTCAATTACGCATCGTGTTCCGCAAATAGAACGCATGCTTAATTCCGACAAATACAGTAGCCTATACTTTTCTCGAGAGTTGATTGGGTCGTTGGGTTACTGAGCAGCTGAGATTGAACAATTGCGAGCCCAGGCATAGCGCCTATATACTCGTTGTTACGGTGGAGTGACTCAACGCCAATTATATCGGTTTTATGGACCTACTTTTCAGTTGAGATTAATTTACGACTTGGTAGGTATACAGGACCGAATTGTCCTCGTCACAAGTGATCGTTGCTGTAGCTTTCTCGTTTATTTCTGAAGCTGTGGTTTACCTCATAACTTCCATCAGTTTTTCTTCGCAAAGCCTGAACTATATCTTCATTTGGAATCATTAGAAAAACGAGATACGAAATTGTCCTAATCGAATACCGTGACTCGCAATTAATTTGACTATCGAAAATTGGGAACGAAATTTCTTCCAAAATGTATTTCTGCCACAAAAAAAGAAATCATCTCCCATTAATTCCACTCGATCAGTATGTTTATTTTTATTTTTTTTTGATTCACAGTCTCATTTGTGATAATACATCGTTCAATAATATTTTTTGCTACTACAGGATCCTTAGATATAAACATAGTCGTATGAACATCGTTTAATATGAGTCGGGGGATATGATACAAAAGATTATATCCACTACGTCATGTGTATACGGGGCTATTTGTGCCGTAGACAGATTCTGGGCAAGCTTTGACCGCAGCAAAAGACCAAGTGGGTAAGAATTTCGTGGGTAATACCTTAAAAAATAATTTATCAAGCATAACGTTGTCGAAATAGTGAACCTGAGTTATATTTTACGGCGAGAATTTGTTCAAGCTTCGCATACCTCGTCTCTGATTAAATTTCAAGTAAATAAGCAATGATTTTTTTTTCTCAAACTGAACAAACAAAATTGAAAAGTTCTTTTGGGATAGACAAGTCGTCAAAAAATACGTCCCTTGAACGTCCGTTAATTTCGGAATTGTCGGTATATATATTAATCTTCTTGAAATAATTATAAGTCGTGTATTCAAAGGTTGAATATAAAAGGTAAAATGGAAAGCTGTAAACTGTCGGGAACAAAGTTTAGCGAGGGCTGAAACGCGTCTAGTTTGAAACGTTGTTTGCGAGTTTGGAATCGAGCAAGTAATATCCGGCTAGTAATGCCGAACGAAGTTTGTTCCGGGCTCTTTACACTACGTTGAATTTCTGCGGGTAAAACTGCAATTGGCAGTTATATACATTATATACAATTAGTAAAATTCCGGTTAGAATTCCCAGTTCCGTAATAAAAAAAAAAGGGAAAAATCTCATTTCGTGCCGAGGTGCGGCTGGTTAAACTTGAAAAACTCTCTTCGCCATGGAATTTCGCTCCACAAATAATGATATAGAGTTAATTAATTAATATCACCGAACTAAGGAGGACTTACCTCCTCTGGTTTTCCATTTCACTAAACCCAGAGCAGACAGCATGGCAAAGCATGGCAAGGCAAGGCAAAGCAAGGCAGCTCACAATCAGTTTCGTCGCCCGCGGCGGCTGCGCTCTGCTTTCGACTTGGTCAGGGACATTGCGACCGGTAAATTCTATACATTTTACAGGCCGAATTTTACCTCGTTTTCACTCAAACGAGACTACAGCTAGTTCTGTCGAGGAGGTAGGTACGCACCTGCAATGTGTTTAAATCTGTCACGAATTCCTTCCTAAAGAAGTGACGCTGTTATAATTATTAACGAAGGAACCATCTTTCTTCTATTCTTCTTAGCGTTTTCAGTACTACGCGTGGTATACGTTTGAATGAGAAATATCACGGCGTAGCTTGTGGGAAAAATACCGCCCGCGTATACACTGAGGTAAATTTCATGTCAAGGAAACGCCTTAAACCTGTTTCACGGCGTTTCTATTTTGAAACAACGGGAAACTGGCTGGGATGAAATACCCGAAGTATTTAGGCAGTTCGATACATTGAGCCCTATATCATTCGTGAAAAATTAAACTCATAGACTCCATCGACACGGGAGCTCGAGAGAAAATTTAGATAGCTGCAGCATGCCGGGCAGTTTCGGTTCAATAAATTTGTCGACTTTTGCGAAAACTCTGAAACCGTCTGCGAGTTATCATTGTAGTATTATAATCTACGTATGCATATGCTGATCTTTTAATTACGATCTTCACCTCACGTTGCTTCTTGAACCGGGCGGCAACAGCCGTCACGTAAGTGACCCAAATACAAACGCGCATGGCTGTCACACGTATTTTCCCCGCAAAGTTTCTTCCGGCTAAAGTGTCACAGAACGGCAGGTGCGATTTACGCAGCAGCTTTTGGAAACGTTGAAATATGCTATACCCCGTATACAGAGGAAGAAAAAAAATAATAATAATAATGTAGAAAACGAAAAATATGTACGGAATAAAAGTGCCAAGGACGAATAGCGTTCCTTCCCAGTAATCGGCTCTCTCCTCTTCGCTCCGTCTGAGGATTTCAAATGTTAGCTAATCGAGAAGGCAGTCACTCAAGTTCGGATTTCGCCACGAGCTATGCACACGTGTAGGCAGATATTCGGTTCACTTACAGCCACGCAAAGGCGAAGACGAAACGTGTCCGCGAATTGGTATTGTCATAGAAAAACGAGCAGCAGGGTCCACACTTTGCCGATGATGAACGAGGATCTGGTTGCTCTCGGGTATCTCAAACTCCGTATCGCGAAGTTCCATTACTGCAGTTTCTTTGCTCTTTGAAGAACGACCGAGTTTATCTGTCCTTGCAATGCTTCGGTCACGCTTGTTCCGTGACTAGTTTGTCCTCCTCCTTCCCTCGACCTTCTCCATACTCCACGACTGAGAGTTTTTCAACCTGATCGAAACACTCCGCTACTTCACTGGCAAAACATGCTTGTGGTACTCTACAGGTACTCCTCGAGTACCACATGCATTATCCATGAATTCTCGCCCGCTGTTATTTTTCACGGATCCGAAGTACCTACCCCAGGAACTGATTAGCCGATATTGGTCATTCTTTCGTGTCTACGATATGAGCAAAGCTTTTGAATTTCCGACTCGACGTAGTGTGTATTAGCGGCGAAAAAACTGCCCATATTCACGGTCATCGAATATTCCGTTTATCGTATTCCAAACGGGTTCTAATCCCACTCGAAATTCACTCGTAATTTCTCGTTGGCCTTGTTGATAATTCAAGGAGATGTTAATCGCCGGCGCCGAGGCTCAGAAGGCTTAAAGGATCGCCTCTCGATTATCGTCACACCTAATTCAACGTCAAAGGAAGTGGATTTAAAAAAAGCCATTCCGCGGCGGTATCAATCATTGGAACTGATTCAATCTTACGCGGCAAATACCTGCCCGTATTATCTCCTCTGACTTTAGCCTTGATTAATGTCAACGCGATACTCTGGCGAAGGACTATCGCTGGCAATACACGATCCTAATGCAGTTTTAACAAGCTTCTAATACGCCCTTGGCTGGGGCTGGTGATGTAACCATATTAGTTTCCGCCGTTCATCATCGATTCCTGCATGTTTGCTAGATATAGGTATACCAGCTCACTTGTTGACATACAACGTCGGCGATCTTGCTCGTACTCGAAACCCCATAATCTTGGCAATTGGCCACGGACGTGTGTTCTCACTTTTATATACGTTTGCACTACGAGACTTGGGCACTGCATCTCGCCAAGTGAACGGATTGCGTGGATAAAAAATTGAATAATCTGGATTTCTGATTAAACTCTGCATCGCTTCATCGGCTCGTCTTCTCTGTCAGAGTTGATTGTGACAAATTTGCATCACAGCTAGACGACAGATATTTAAGGCGTAAAATTCCCCGCGCTCAAAGGATAGCTGTACAGCATGAGAAATTCTCAACTTTCGTTGACGCTAATGAAAATCTGAAAACTTATGATATTAGTAAACTCCATTAAACAGCGAACGACTTTAACGAGAAAACTAATAATTCTGTCTGCTGGAAGAGTTCAAACATCTCGAAATATCGTCTCCCACAGCTGCGCCAACTGGTCTTGCAATTTATTAAGCGACTCGTAAAGTCTGTAATGTCTCAGAGAGAAGATGGAAACGGTTTTAATGCCATTGAAAAGTCGTTAAGGGAATACAAAAACGGCGATCGATGCTTTTGCCCCTTTTTCCTTACGTCCAATCGCGCTTTTATCAAGGGACGATAGGTATATCGGCGAACTTTATCAATGGCAACGGCTAAGAACGGACTCATAGCGACACATCGTGAAAGTCAATGCAGTTTCTCCGATTGACCTTTCTGATGTATGTAAAAATAAACTATGCAAATCCGAAAGTGCAATATGTCGCTTGAATATACATCAACGAGTGGCGCGTTGACGCAGTATGCTTCTAATCACCGCGGGCTTTCAAGTCATGGAATGGCCTTCGAATCGTTAAATACTCGATTAGGTGTTTGAGAAAAAAGATGTATGAAGTTTGCGTGCGTTTCGTGTGAATTTTATTACTCTGGTGTATCTTTCTGCCAATTAACACGCCCCTAAATCGTTAACAGGCACATACGCTACCGTTTATCTTTGTGTGCGGGATTAAGCGAAGATTATGTTCCAGCTTTACCGGGTTTAGATAATTCTCTGTTAGGAACGGTAGAATTTGACGGATTATAACCGAAACGGGAATGAAATCCGTCGTTGACTAAATTCGCAGCACTTTAATATCGCATACAACATATAATTCAAACAATTTTTCTGCACACGTGACAAAAGACAAAGTTTCGAATGAAATCTATAAAAGGTTATTCTGCAAAACGCATTCGCTTTTGCATGGAAAAATATCGCGATAACAAAATGAGAATTTTTCGAGGCATAAAAAAGTGCAAATAAAGCCTCGAGTACTGCTTTGTTTTCAGGATATTCGAGCGTTATCTATGGTCCGTAGTTCGCGATGTAAAGCTCCCCATCGGTTCCTGTAATCTATAATAAAAACTGAAAAAAACGTATGAATAACGATTCGATCTTCGCTTCAAATTTCCTCGCTGAATCCTGGGACCAGAAAACTCAACGTTGCCTACGTACAGCGACAGCTCGTATGGCGTAGGTAAGTACCGTATAGTAGCTTCAGGTAGTAAAGAAAAGCCCTTGCATATATACCTATAATATTCTCGCGCAAAATGCTATCAACTTTCTTTTATGCCAGCGAGGGAACGTGTCTTGGGGAGCGCATCCTCGCGGAAGAGAAAAGTTTGACGAGAGGCTTTGGCCTCGCGATACAAAAACCGATGTAAATGGAAATAAAAATGAATATATGAAAGTAGACGCGAATTTTAATTTTTTTTTCTTCTTCTTCCTTCATCCCATGTTTTTTCATCGTTTAAAACAGAGTCTGTCCTTACCGTGTCTTGTCGTGCAAAATTAGGCTATCTTGTATAAAATGGATACAATAAGTTATAGAGTAAAGTTTATACCAGTCACGCTGACTTGGCCAAGTTAAGCCCGAAGGTTTTTTCCGGGTTGATTATTAGCTGGCAAAGTTACACCGAGTCACGTTCGATGTGGGATGATAACAAGGCTTCTTTGCACAGTAAGGGCCATACGGCCGTGAGAAAATTGGATAATTACTGGCTACTTAAAACGTACATTATACATGCCACAGAGCCTTCCCTTACTCGTTGTCGCGCGGATAACCAGATTAAGGTAATAATAATCGTATTCAATTAACCCGGTACTAGCTACTATATTAGCATAATTATAACAACACTAAAAGTGAGGGTTGATTATCATCTGGACTTTCGAGAATTTCTCACCCGCGTCGAGGGACAGTTTAAATAAATTTTTATAATTTGCGGTGAATTGTTAAGTTGAAGAAAAACTACTTAGATATGAGTTTGAAGAATAAAAAGTACCTTTTGCTGGGGTGGAAATCTAACCGGATTAAACTAATCTGAGAAACTTGTAACATCGCCTAAATGAATCCTCGATTATTTTTACCCTGCTAATCCTTTCAAAGTCATTAAATCTAAATACCATTACCGAGCAGTCGAATCGATCACTGTAGTGGTGGAAGTGGAAGTGGAAGTGGAAGTTTCAGAGTGAACCGCGTACTTCCGCCAGCTAGTGCTATTTGTTATACTGTCTACACAACTAAATATACTACAAGTGCATGCATAGATACAGGTATGCATTTGTATAGCCCTGTGGAACCATTTAAATTCGGTAAATTGAATTCGCGAACGTGCAGACGACTGCAGTTTCAATTATTCTGGCTTTTTATTATTCCCCAATGTTACAATATTGTAAAGAGCTATTAAAATGACTCCGTCAATGGAAAAAATTAGAAAAAAAAACTCTTCTTATGAAATGGGTATAACATGAGTAATATATTTTTGCAGTCCAACAACAAGAATCGTGCAATTGTCTGGAGAAACTTTTTCAGCTATATTTAAATTTATTGCTATAGTATTAGCCAACGCACGACGATGGGACAAAAATTATTTTAAAAAATATCACTAGGTATATGAGGAAAGAAGGTTTTGAGAAATTTATTTGTACGAAGATAATGAAAAAAGAGTTTTAAAAAAATCATTGTACAGAATTACAGATGGCAAAATATTTCAGTTTAACATATCTAGACTATATTCGTTAATAATAATTTATTACAGCTGTTGAGAAATCATCGTTGTCTCATTCCCTTTCGAAAAACGTCCGAGCTTTTCGCCGAAGAAACCTGATCCACATCCTTTGTCTGAATCGTCCCATTTGTAACCTGGCCCAGCCTCGTAACAAATGAGGTGTTTTTCGGCTCGTTCCAGCACTTTGATGCCCACTCACCATCGAGCTGCTTAATGACACTGTCAGTATCTCCAGACGATGAAGACTTGCCACTGTGCAACATGTCATGTCCGATAAATCTCGCGTTTCGCCTCATTGCTGCTCGATGAAGCTCTAAATCTTCTCCATACAAATTCTAAACTTTGAATAATACACGCTGAAGTATCTCGCCCGTTCACAATCGAGCTGTATAACACATACGTATGTACATAGAAAAAGGATATTTACACATGAATTGGGTCGACATTACTAGCTCACTATATCTCACGGATGTGTTTTGCGAAGAATAAAACAATGAAATTTAGGAGGGTTTCCTTTTCCCCGTGTCTCATTCAAGATGATTTTCAGCAGCCTGCATATTTCTCGATCGTTCTTGTATCATCGATTTTATTTCAGTTCAATTTTCGAATATCGCAGCTGACGTCATCGACTATTATATCAGGTGTGAAATTTTTCAGAATATTATTCGCCCGGCGTGAAATTTCGCACATGCATTGCACATTGTTTGAAGAACAAATATCGCATTGTTAATCACCCCAACGATTTATTTTGCATATCGTCGAACGTTTGTTATTCCTCAGATATTTTTACACTTGAAGACTGAAAGCACGTACATATTTTTATTACCATTGTCATATAACCAAATTACAGATTCACAGCATGATGACATTAAAATCGTGATATTACATGAAATGAAAAAATTATAAGTATTCTCCAATTTGATTAAAACCTTGTCCTTATACGTCGTTGTGGCTGAGGATTTTTTTTCGTCTGTTTCTTTCGGAAGACTCTTTCAAATTATGGGTGCATAACTATGGGGGTACGCACGGCTAGTTTTCAATAGCCTCTGATTTAATAATCTTCGCCGTATGGCTGAACAGTGCTACTTGGTACGGTAGAGAAAATACAATAAATACGAGGCCCACGCAGTGATCAAGATTTCTCATACAGCTGGGGCCACATCTGAGTACTGACGAAGTGGTCGGAACAACAAGAAAAGATTATGAGTTATTTCAAATGACTCACGATCTGTGGAATCAGTATATTATCTCTTTTTGTCTGAACACGTGTGATATTTGAATACAATACTGTGATGCAGTTCTAGACTGATCATTATGAATTGCACGTGCGTGTATAGATAGTATAATTCGATCCAAAAATACATATAAAGAGTCAAATAGCTGGGTGAAGAATACAGAAGTAGCTTTGACGCGCAAAGCCATTATTTTCAAATACCTACCACACAAACGATTACGTGTTAATAATTTATATTTCAGCGATTCAGCTTCGTCTTCGTGGAGACTGCTCTTTCGGGTGTAGGTATTGTCACAGGCTGCTTTTTTCATCATGAGTCGTGGGTGAATATATCGACTTAAGGTACCTATGTATGGATACGACTTACGATCATGGCAAGAGGTAGAAGAAATTCGCATTTATACCATAATAGCTTGTATACCATGAGGCAACTCAGGAGACCTGATCAATCACGACGTGTACATGTATATTTATTTTCAAAAAAATAAAAAAACGATTGCAATATGTATGTGTGTAACAATTTTATCACGAAATCGATACTGCAGCAATAAAATCGCAGATGTAATACTAATTGATTAATTTCTTATTTCCTCCTTCTTCTTCCCCGTCCTAAGAATTTTCATTCCAACTAACAATAGGCGATAGCAGAACCAGCTCAAAGAATACAGGACCAATAAGGATAAGAATTAGAGAATTGTCAGCTCCTTGAAAATTTGCGTTCATCTTCTCGTGTACGTTTTTCTCATACCAGATGGATTTCCCAAGTGAAAATTATTCTGATTCTAAAGAACGCTAGTATACATCAACTACATAGCACATGCATGAAGACCTGTATGCACATATATACAGTCCCGTTTTCCGGCCAAAAATTTCTCAGCGCCTGATGTTAGGCAATAAATTTGTGTCATACACGTACGGCATGCGGAATGCATATAATAAGGCGGCCCGATTTTTGCGGTGAAAATAGTCCGATTGCTTGATCACGAGATGGCGAGAGCATCCACTACCATGTGCGAGCGTCGCAACTGCCGGTAATATCCGACAGCGGATATTGCAGAGAATCGCAAATGCCCTAAATTTTGATGTATAGATATAGGTAGGCATGCATACGTGTCTTCATACACGTCTCTATATGTTTATTCATTTATATTAGCGTTTCCGGAGGTTAGAAGTATTTTAACTCGCAAAATTTCTGCTCCTGGTATCAGGAGAACATCTGAGCCAAGGAGGTGTGCTGAAATAGGCTATGTGTCTTGATTCATTCATGCATACGTCTCTCTATACATCTCTATACCTATTCTTGATTAATACTATCGATTTCCGGAGTTAGAAGTATTTTAACTCGCAAAATTTCTGCTCCTGGTATCAGGAGAACATCTGAGCCAAGGAGGTGTGCTGAAATAGGCTATGTGTCTTGATTCATTCATGCATACGTCTCTCTATGCCTCTCTATATCTATACTTAATTATTACTAGCATATTTTGGAGTTGGAAGGATTTTAACTCGCAAAATTTCTGCTCCTGGTATCAGGAGAACATCTGAGCCAAGGAGGTGTGCCGAAAAAGGATATGTGTCTTGATTCATTCATGCATACGTCTCTCTATGCCTCTCTATATCTATACTTAATTATTACTAGCATATTTTGGAGTTGGAAGGATTTTAACTCGCAAAATTTCTGCTCCTGGTATCAGGAGAACATCTGAGACGAGGAGGTGTGCCGAAAAAGGATATGTGTCTTGATTCATTCATGCATACGTCTCTCTATGCCTCTCTATATCTATACTTAATCATTACTAGCATATTTTGGAGTTGGAAGGATTTTAACTCGCAAAATTTCTGCTCCTGGTATCAGGAGAACATCTGAGCCAAGGAGGTGTGCCGAAAAAGGATATATGTCTTGATTCATTCATGCATACGTCTCTCTATGCCTCTCTATATCTATACTTAATTATTACTAGCATATTTTGGAGTTGGAAGGATTTTAACTCGCAAAATTTCTGCTCCTGGTATCAGGAGAACATCTGAGCCAAGGAGGTGTGCCGAAAAAGGATATATGTCTTGATTCATTCATGCATACGTCTCTCTATGCCTCTCTATATCTATACTTAATTATTACTAGCATATTTTGGAGTTGGAAGGATTTTAACTCGCAAAATTTCTGCTCCTGGTATCAGGAGAACATCTGAGACGAGGAGGTGTGCCGAAAAAGGATATGTGTCTTGATTCATTCATGCATACGTCTCTCTATACATCTCTATACCTATTCTTAATTAATACTATCGATTTCCGGAGTTAGAAGGATTTTGCCCCGCAAAATTTCTACTCCGTTTATGAATAAAAACGGGTTTTCATTCGTAAACGAAATTTTTCAACTTCTAAATTGAATATGCGATAGAATCGACGATCCAAAAAAAAAAAAACTTTGTGAAATATGACATTGCCCTGGAATTAAATAAATACTTTACACATTTACAAGTGAGTAAATTATTTTATTGAATAATACATTCATTAATCATAATAGAATCATGACTATAAGTATACGCCAACTGATTTTTACAATGTCTGCATAAATAGTCTACAAAGAATAAAACTACGTAATATTTGTACGCCTCCAGGTATTCAAACTGTGTCTGCTTCGAGGTATGACATATATTTATAAAGAGTTGATCCATTTTTTAGGAATCAATCCAAAACTATGCTATACGGTCCAGCCCGTGGTACTGTAACACAATAAGAAAACAGATCATTCAATAGATTACACGGATCGTATGAATTATACTTACGAATTGTACTAATTGAAAGCGTGTCAACGTCACAGATATTAGCAATCACCTACCTACTCGATACTTGCAATTTGTTCTACTGCGTATGATCGCTGTGATGTAAACGTATACAATATAATCATTCACTAAACGGATAGCAGAGCTAGTTTACGTCGAAGAAAAAGTAACAGCAGTTATACAAGATTAAAACTATTGCGGAATCATAACTATAACTATGAGAATGAGAGTATAATTTTATTTCTCTTACCTTGCTTGGAAATTGGCTAATTAATTACGGTTGAGTTAGGTATGACATAAAAAAGGTTCGTACGATAATTAGACGATACTTCATGTGGTATTATACGGATGAGATTAGACTCAGATTTAATTGAAAATGAAATAATCTACAGATATGTTGCGTTCGGATCACCTTAGCTGCATTGAGTTGTATACATACATTGGAAAATGTTATAGTGCATGAGTTTTGCAGGAGATATATATATCACAAAGAAAATCAACTATATATACATAAGTGAAACACTTAGGAGATCTAAGTTTACCTGTAAAAACTACATTTGAGTATAAATAAGAAATGAAAAGAGATTGTAGAGAAGAATATTGACGTAGGTATACGTATGTGTAAGTACATCAATTACGGATGCTTATAAGCGGTAACCAGAGGAGCCCAGATGTTCAATTTTCTCACCGACATAATATTACAGCAAAAAGATAAACTGATTGTTAATATTTTTGCGATTCGCAACATCGACGCTCCTCGCGTACCACTTTACACAGAAACTTCTAAGCTAACAAATAACAGATAATAAATTCACGTCGAATCTAGCGGCTAAGGAATAAAAGCATTTCTACGGTTAATAAGTTAGGCTACTTGACTTCGCACGCATCGGTGATGTTCACTCTAGCCGCATCCACGCTTTGCATCGCGTTGAACTGAACTAAGACCAGCTCATAGGTGACGATTGTCCCAGCTACCTGCAATGCCCGAAAATTCATACAATTCCTCATGATCTGATAGCACATTGACAAAAAAAAAAACAAGGTGCGATTCAATAACAAATTTTATACAAAAATGAATGGCTAATGAACAAACGCAACATCTTATCGCAAAAACCGTAAACTGCATTGTAGATTATGTGTCTACGAGTGTTGTGTCTGAATTTCAAGTCCATTGATCGAGTAGTTTCTGAGACCTAATTTTCGCCGAGTCAAAAAATGTAGTTGAGAGAAATACATAAAAAAAAAGAGAAAGAATTTCGAAAAGATGTGACGAAAAAGGAGCAGAAAAGCACGTCAGGGCTCCTTGTGACTGGAGTATCCAGAGCAAGAGCATCGGAGACGGTGAAACTTCGAATCTTGATAATATTCGACAGAATCACCCATACATACAATGCAATTATGTACCTCTCAGCGTGGGCTACTACCAATCACCGATAATACTGTCGTTCAGTTGTACTTACGGTGGTACTTACTGTGAGAATAAGACTTCGCGTTACCGAAAAGAAGTTCAAACCGGTTAGGCCGATCCTGTCCGTTGTAGTCTGCGTCAAAAATCGTTGGACCTGTGAAACGAATGTCGCAGAGCTGTAAGATATCGGTATTTTTTTTGTTTTGTTTTATATATATACACCTAGTTTACCTAAAACTCTCTCAAAAAAAAAAAAAAATAATTGAAATTTAGACAATACGAAATACTTTAGGAGGCCTAATTATGTGTTCGGAGTAAAATAGTTATGACGCTATGAATTCTTGCGGCGTTGCATTGTCTGATTTCAATACTTTTTTGAGGGAGATGGATTTTTGCGAGGTATTGACCACATTAATGTACTTGGCGCAGAGTTTTACCCGCAAAAGTTGACAAAAATTAAACTGTGCATGTATCAGGTCATTCTTAACACATGGTTGAAATTTTACGAACATCTATAGAAACTCGATTTACGATTTACCTCAGTCGAATAACTGGCTGCTGAAACGCTGTAAAGAATCGGCGACGGCAAAAGCGACTGATCGTTAACGGCTGCGGCGCATAAAGAAACCGCTGCAGTTCTGGCTAGCAGAAAACCGAAGGAAAAGCAGCTGTAGATTGTTTGAGGGATGTCGCGCCTCGGTCTGAAAAACGATCCACTATTGGAATAGTTTTGAGGCTGTCCGAGAAGGCGGTATGATTGAGATACATTTAAAACGCGATATTCTTACGGGGGTATTTTGATTTATCCAATAAGTTTCTTTTGGATGGTAAAAATATGAATCGCTATATGCATTTTCTAACAATATACCATACTTGAGAGAGTTAAGTAGCTGGATACAGATGAAGTATAGATTTGTGGCGAAGGATAGCAGAACGATGTCGGAGACACAGTCGTCGACGCGCCTCGTAAGATTGGCTAGACGATTGTAGTCTTGTCTGGACTCAGCCCACCACCAGTTAGGCATTGCCTTAATAACGAAACAATACTGGTTTTCCGATTTATTAGTGGAACTCAAGAAAAGAAATGTGCCAGATTAGGAGGTCAGCATCGGTTGAAATATTGGGTTGTATGCAATAGTTGGTATGATGTTTCAAAATGCTGAATGAAAGACGCTATTCAAAAGACTATAGAAGTCGATAAAATCCAAACTCCAGTTTTCGTCTTAAACTAAAGAACAAAACGAGTGCAACAAAGGCATTTAACATGTTATACGCGTACCTTCCCTTTGATGGAATAAAGCCGGTCGTTCATTTGGCGGAATCGTTCGGCGAGAGCTGAGCTGAGCAGCATGAGAAAAACGTCCATGAAGTTCCAAGAAAAAGTGCTAAGGATGTTGACGCACTGGACCAGGAATCCCTTCCAGTGGTTGTACCCAGTTAGGTCGAAAACCTTAACAGATAGTCGGGGGATCGCGATTTTGGTTAGGCTGTACGCGTGTTACTCGGGTATAAAAATGATCTGTATCCTACTTGGGGAAATTGCGACTGGAAGTATGTTGCCACAATGTTCGTGTCTCCTCGGAGAAAAGCACACTCCCGGGCGCTGGAGTAACCCGCGAGAATTGATAGCAGATGCTCCACTGAAAAATTATAATTTTTTCGGGAAAACACAATATTGGACATTGGGATATAGAGCAGGTACCTATTCGCAATTTACAAGATAGATAGTATTCAAATGAAGCGATGGAAGAGTTATTTCGATCGATATTCATCGAGAGAATGAATACATGCGAGATTCTTTCAAGTGGATTACAGAAAGTCAGGAATTTCCGACAATTTTACAAAATCTCGTACTATTTTATGAATTCTCATATAATTGTCTGATTCTCTGATTTTTCTGGGCTAATTCCAGCTATTTCAAATAGATGTTAAAGAGTAGCTGACCCAGGGCTAAGAACATGGTGAGACCGAATATGACGGAAAGCCTGGTTTTCAGGTACATTCTCCTCGAAGGTAGCGGCGGAGCGGTCATTTCATTTTCCACCTTTTCCCAGGTTCGTACAAAGTTTGGCCACCGAGTGGCCAGTCTCAAGAAAAGCAGCATAGTGATACAGGCAGCTCCAAAGAAGACAACATTAGCTGTTATCCGAGAAGTTAAAGTAAAACCGCATTAGTTTGAACACGTACTATGATAAATTCTTGAATTTATCATTATTAGTTATTAATTTTAGTAATTACTCGTCTTTTGCGCGGTGATCCCGGTCACCCATATTCGGACAATGCTACAAACCATGAGGATCGCAGCACCGAGGAATGAAGTGATATGATAAATAATTTTCGGGCTCTTCCAGTTGAACCTGAAGCAAAAAACAAAAGCTGGAAACTTTGGCGTAATCAGAATTGCCGATGTGCGTTTAATGATTTAGATTCTAACAATGTTTTCGAATGATCAGTATAGCAATTTATTTCCAGAAAACATTTTTCTCTCCACTTATCGAATTCAGTAACTTCTCGATCTGTCTAATCCAAACAGTTTTCATACTCGGCATTGGAGTGGAAATTCGAAGGAAAAATGGGAATCAAAAAGAAAAGAAGCACACTTACTTCAAGTAAGAAGAATCCGGAGACTGAATCCCAGCAACAGGTAAAACAGCAAAGCATTGGGCTACCAAGAGGATGGGGCGAATCGCAACGTGAAATCGGTCTTTATCATTTTCTAACTTCTTATCGGATGTCACAGGAGAAACTGTGGTGTGAAAAGTACTGTTAACGAAATGACTGAAACGTAACTTTTCGAACGTAAAAAAAAAACATCGTATAGTGATAGCTGATAACGTTTCAAATATTAAACTGATAGCTGCGATTGCAGAAATATTCTATGCGAATTCACGGATGTTGGTAAAATTTTTTGATCAACCTCCAATTTTTCAAATTACATAGAATTTAGTCAGTAATTTTCCAATAATTATTCACAATAAGTTCTCGTCGCGTTCGACGCTTAATAGCAATATTAAGTATGGAAGGTATCGCAGGCTCCATCTACGATTTGCTTCCTCGGCTCAGCAGGTCTGACACGATACGATTTCAACTACTAGCAGACGGCTGACTCTGTACGGAGAGAGGCTACTAGCCCGTAAATCAATGAAATACAGGAGATCAATCACTCTTGAAATTCAGTGTATGCTTTGTAAATATCATAAGATATCAATTAGTGATTTATCATGATATTTTAGTAAATATGGTTGATCTCTGTTACGTATTTAACGAAATTTCTTGACATATTATGACGAAATTTAACGAGAACCTATTAGGTCTTTCGAAATAACATGGAATCCCATGTAATCTATGGAAATCTCGTCATATAATTCATTAAATTTCATCTTATTCACACGCAAATGCCATCATGTTACTCACCGTCAATTGCAATTGCAATAGCTTTCGGGGCGTCGTTCCTACCGAAGAAAAAATCCGCGCTGACGGGCCTGGAATTGTACAACGGAGGAATAATTCATCATCATCTGATACTTGAATTAGTTACAGGGTATTCTTCGATTGAGAAAACCCTTAATTCAGCACAAATATTTGCGGTGTTGAGGTACAGGAGAAATCCTTCATTCTAATCATCAGAATTGGAAAGGAAGCAGACTTAAATATAAAAATCGGAACCTGATAATGAGAAATAGAAATCCCGTTTACTTGAAATCGAGCTGCCGGCTCCTCGTTCTCGAAGAAGTTACTCCGCATTGAAACCTATCATTTGAAATATCGGCAGCTAAAAAATGGAGAATAACAGTTCGTTTCCGAGACACCCTAATAAAAATACATAATACAGAGGGAGGAATGAGGCACGAAACAAAATATCTCATGCGTAATGGCAGAGGTCTCTGTTTATTCGGATATACGTTTACCTCCGTAACAATTATACCCCACATGAATTGTGCGCTATATAGGTAGACGTGATTAATGGAACGCGACAGCTCTCTGTGTGTTTTAGGTATGTACGTACGTACATTTGAGTATACTTGAAACTGGATGGACGGCAATACAGTAGAATAGAGTAACCATACACGCCCATAACTCATAAGTGTAGGGGTGGGATTTTGCCGCAAACTGTAAACAAGATAAGTTCATCGATCGATCAACTAAGACCTCTACCGGTTACTAATATCCTGTATGAGTAACTCAATGCGAACCGGATTGGTTAGGTCAGGAATTTTGAAACCCTTTTGTCCCGTGCCAAATGAGCTGGATTTTCCCACCTTTATTTCCACATGGAAAATGTTTAAAAATCGACGAAAATGTATCGTTGGCTTTACGTCGACTGTCGAAATATTTGAATAACGAAGCAAAAGCTTCCTTCAAGACTTGACTAAGCTTCCAAAAATATATAGCAGACATGACTGCTTTCGCCTTTGAGTGACAAGTCGTCGAAGTTTGTCGTTCTATTTCTATCAGAAGACTCTGCTGCATCATCTATATCAGTGCTCGCGAAAATCACGATAATAAGCGACAGGGAAGAAACGATTGACTAGAAAATTGTAGTATGAAAGCACGTTAGAGATAGCAAAATTTAAAAATGGTTAATTTCGGCTAGAAATTGCTCTCAAAACAATAGCAATATCCGATCCTCTCGACTGATATAGCTGTAGGTATGAGGATGAAAGTGTTTACACAAATGGTAAAAAGTGGAAAACAAACTTGTTTTTCCCGAGCAAGCTTAGAGTACCGAGCTTTCAATATCGAAAACAAAATTTACTCTCATATTCCGGAGGTTTGTTTTATGGCTTAAAAATCACGATCAATCATTCGCTTGTTTTTTTTTTTATAGTGAAAAGTTTGCAAATATATTTACATATGAATGTACTACGTAATCTAGCGCCTATATCTACTTGAAAAATGTCAGCGAAGAGCGTGCAGATCACGATCATGATCTTACATAATAAATGTGTTATTGCTTATGGGTATGGATAACGAATTTTTTTTTTCGATTGGGCAGAGAGCAGAGCATGATAATAAAAAAACGTCGACACGAAGATTTCCCTTGGTATTTTCGATCCTGTTTTCAAATTCTAACAATGCGAATGCAGAATGCGTTTGTTGGAAATTCGCGTTTCAAATACTTTTCTGAATAATGAAGCAGCGTGTCGTCGCGAAGTAATTTTTTTGAAACGCAATTCTAGAGCAAAGGACTCAGTCGATTTATCCAAAATTGAAGTACGTTCTAGTCGACGAACTACTGATCAAATGTTCTCATGGGCGCAACTCAAAATAATGAACCAATTTCGAGATATAGGCCCTTGAAGTTAAGGATTTTCGGGGGTAGATGGAAGATGGATTATTTTTCGTTGCGCCCATGAGGTCCTTTCGCTGAAATCAGTCCAACTGCATTCATCGAACTATATCGCAAGGTAATTTAGAACTCCTACCCTTCCGCCACTCGATTTACGAATTATGGAAATATCCGTACTTTAAGGAGTCTCACAAACAATAAACGAAATATCGATACTTTCTTGAGAAAATCGTCTTCTTTCTCCGTCAAAAACCGCTGGACCGATTTATTTTTTTCAAATTCAATATATCTGTCTCGAAAATTGCTTCGTAATCAGTATTACCCAAGAAAATCAAATGAACTCACTCGACTTGTGTAACCGGTGGCTTTGAACATCTCCAAGCGGCGATCGGCATCCCCGACGGATTTGGAGCATTGGTTGTCCTGTAGGGCCGCGAAACATCTCCGACAGCACCACTACGCCCCTTCATCCATTCGCTGTCTATTTTCATGGATGATTTCCAGCCGTTATTTATCGTTATTTAGACTTCATTTAAACCTTCCCGTTTTTTTTTTTTTTTTTGTTTTTTATTTCGAAAAAAGAACAGCAATCGCCGGATATACCCAGCAATTTTTTTATTGTCTTGACTAAAGAGGAGGACGAAGATACTACAAAAGGATGAAAAAAGAATACAAGTGCGATATTGGATCGTGGAAAGAAAGACCTAAGATTAACTTGTGGATTAATATCGAACGACAAACCGCTCGTCCTGCAGTACTAACCCCAGGATCGCGTGGTCAGAACTGATGATGAGCTCGGGGAGAATGTCGCTTAAGTATCCAAAGCTGTTCAGTGACGCTCAACTCATGGTTATTGGGCTTTTCTTATCCTTCTTTTCAGATTACGGCTCTTCAATTTTAGGGGTAGTTTTGGAAGCCATGGAAGCTTCTCGTCAATTCCTTGGATCTTTTTGGGAATTTTTTCATTTGTCATGATGGTCAGTTAGAACGGAGAAGACCGAGTGCTGTATGGGGTTCTTCAAGCTCACCTACAAATTCATCGTTTTGAATACTGGATTACCACGCTCTGTTTCCTGGGAAACTTGTACGGGTTAATAGATAGCAATGTTTATGGAAGGTTTCGCGATACAGTGCTGTTCCATTAAACGCATTTAATAACTCTGCGAGGCGTCGATAACCGTGCTGATCATGATAGCGAACTACTCGAGCTTCTTTCGAGCGGCAAACAATTCGGGTGATTATCAATTTCCAAATACAGGGTGATTCATTTTAATCGCCCCGGGCCGATTTTCCGAAACTAAACGAGATACGAAAAAAAGTTCGGTATAAAATACTAAGAGTTCCGAGGAGGACAAAACTTGGTAGTATCAGTATTTCCGTATTTCCTTATTATAGGAGCTGTAAACTAATTTATAAAGATTTAGACTGCAACTACAGATAGAAATATTGATTTCGAAACATAGTATGACTGTTATCCTGCCATATGTAGATCGCAAATAGACTTCTATGATCAGGATTTACTCATTTTTATACGTACTCGAATTCTTTGGACATTTTACTAAAAGTTAGGTGTATGCGTAGCTTTCTTGCCGAAACATTGGTCAAAGATTCCGATAAAGTTTAAAGTAGTCGATATTTAGCACAAATAGTCATTTCTAGAGAACGAAAGTTTCTGGATTAAAAAGCTGCTGTACATGAGTTAAAAATGTCAATCCCTGAAATATCTGCTCGTGAAAATATAGATAGGCGTATTCAATCCTACATGGTATAAAAAATAGGCAAAAAAAAAAGAAACTTGAGTTATCGGCATTATTTAATCGAAGCATGTAGACGCCAAAATGTTTAAATGACAATACATCCTAATTACATATTTCAATCTGAACAGAGATAATATTATCACTGTATGATGGGTACATAAAGTAGACGCCAGGCTTTCGGGCGAGTATTTGATCCAAGCAAAGGATGTGGCTCACCCTTCATTCAGGTGTTGTTTATTTCGGGGTCTCTTGCCGATGACAGGTTTGATTGAAGTGTTATTCAAACTATTTGCGTGTTCGCATGACGGGCGAACATACTTCGGATGAAATGGCTGATCGGTAAATAATACACAAATATAGATCCACACATGGACGGTATAGACCGATGTACTACGTACCAGTTGATGATTTATGATAAGCATGAAGCCATCGGCCATACAGGTGTATTTATCAGGCTTGAATGACAGCGAAATTGGCATTTTTCATTCGTTACTACAATCCCTGTTCTTCCTAATTTGCATGTCAAACGGAAACCCTGAAGGCGATGTATACCTATACGCACGGTCTTTTTTGGAGAAATACCACTGTGTGCCATCGATTTCTTCGTAGTTTTGCAACGATATTTGAAGAACTGTTGAAAATATCAACTCAAAATTTGAACTGAAATTGAAAAAAAAAAACTATGACCCATCGATTGAACCTGAAAACGAATGAAACCTTATTGTTTTTTATTTCATGATACAAAAATGGCCGAAATTTCTCAAAGCTTTTCGATTTTTTAAGGCCAGTTTGTTAATTTTCTTGTGATGTCGAATTTTCGAGGTTCAATCGATAGAAAAAAAGTCTAAAGAATACTAGCATCATTGAGGATTAGCTGAATATGCATTCGGTTTTTTAGAATCATGGAAAACCTGGATTTTGCACTATCTGCGTCATTACATAGCACCCCAATTATTTATGTAAAAACGAAATAGTGAACGATCAGGATTCGGATAACTATAATATTAATTGTTTTTATTCGATTAAAATCACACATCAAGTTTCACTGTACAAATAAGCGATGTATGTACTCGTGTAATCGTTGCAGCACACAAGCAACGCTATATTATTATTAATATTCTCTTCGAGTTGCTAGTGTAATAAATAATAATGCATCATTAATTATTGATAACATATAATACTCAGATTGTAGAGGGTCAAGTTGAAATGCAAGTTGTCTAAATAAAGTTGACTAAATAAGGGATGCCAGCGATATTATTCATTATTGCATGAATCGTGAATAAAAAGTCATCGTTCTCCAAAGAAAACTGGGTCTAACACATCGTTAGAAATATTCGTCTCCGTTCTGGCGTCTCTGAGATACGAGTCATTCAATCACACCAACTCCTGCATCTAGGCAGCCGACTAGACAGATGTGAAGTCTGAGCTGTATGGCTTCAGGCGCGCACGACTATTGTAGCTTATGGGCATCCGTGCGCACCTAAAACCAGGCAGCCTATGCTCGCCTTTGTATAGTTGGCTGCCTAAGCGCAGGCTCTAGCTAGATTTTTAAATGGCTTGTATTTTACAGACGGTGCAATAGTGGTGACTATTTTGAAGGGGGGGGAGTAAGAAACTCAAGACCTTAATTAATTTCCTGTAATATGAAGAACTTATGAAAAAAATTCTCATAAAATAATCGATAAGAATTACTATCTACTCACATACAACTGTTACAAATATTTGTATCATAATACTTGGGCATTTTTTGGTGGTAAACGACCACCAATCGTCATTCGTTAATCGCCTTATAATTTGGCCGAGTATCGAACATCATTTACACCACTGCACTGCAGACTATAATCACCTATGTAAGATACCAAATACTACAGAGATCGCGTGCTTATCGATTCTACGACTTAGAATTAGCGTTTTTTACAAACTAGGTTGAAGCTGCTCGATGTAAACGCTCGAGACCATGCAAACGATGCCTATTTCGTTCCTGCGAAAATTCTCGAATAAGGCAACGTCAGCCTCAACATCATTCCAGACAATAAAAGACAATTTTTTGAATCACGAAACAATTTGCTGATCCATTTTCTTCTCTAAGGAATGTGATGTACCTCGAAAGTCACGTTCGTCGTTTGCTTCCAATTTGCTTTTATCTGTCCTGAACAGTTTGCAATAGCAAACGTTGAATTTTTTCAAAAAATATCTACTTCTCTGGCACTTCGTACAGAATTACATGAAAACTATTTCACTCACAGGTTTCAGTTTCAACATACTAGTTTAATGCACATTCTTGCAATTTATGAACAACTGTGTGAAATCGTTCAAGAAACTCCTGTAATATTAAATTTCATATCAAGATGCGTATATCAGCCCTTATATTATTTCCCAATTTTTTTTTCTTTTACAATCTATTGAAGTTTTCGATTGAAAAACCGATTTCTTCAATATTTCAAACGAAATCTTATGACTTATATTTGAATTGACACATTATCTATAAAAGTTTCATCAAATCGTTGTGATATTGCGAACTAATTGACTTTGGTTAGAAATAAAAAAGAAAAAAAAAAACTACTTTGAAAAGCTGCTGTGTTTTCGTCGAAGAGGAAAAAACGAGAAAGAGTTCACGGAAAATGCTCCGATTCTAAAACTGTTCTTCAACAATTTACATGTGTGTAACGTGTGTGTATAAATATCGTTATATTCATGGTATAGACATAATATGTAGATAAGTATAATAATGTATAACTATATTATATGAAAAATAGTGTTACACGATAATAACTCTATGAAATACTTGTGTACCGGGACGATGTAGGATAGATATACCTAATCTATTCGAAAGCTTAAGTCGCGGTTTTTCCAACAATCGTTTGATGGAATGACAAAAATTTGCCAACTTCCGTCCCCTCAACTTGTCCGTTCACTTTTAATACTTTAACGGACCGCGTATTTCTGCACCGATTAATTTCCAAACTTCAAACAATTATGGGCGTAAAAAAAAAAAACAATTTTTTTTTCTCTGCTCTACTTGTGAAAAGAAAAAAAAAAAAAAAAAAAAAAAAAACCTCTTAATAAATAACACGATCGATTATGATTACTACGTCCGATAAAAATTCCGGATTTAATTCAGTAGCTAACGAAACGCAGCTGACTTCTCCAGTCCCGGGAATTCGCTGGCATGCGACTTCGCCGGAACTTCTTTACAGAACCAAACCGTCTGGTTAACAATTCCTTGATCCCTGCTGCACAATGCAATGCAGCAGGTTTAGGCCGCTTCATGAGCCAGATGAAACGACGCCGTCACCCAGTGTGCTGTTTTGATGTGGAGGCACCGTCTTTGCTGGTACCGGGTTCAGCTGTGATTCAACAAATTCAGGGAAATACATAAGGAATCTGATAAAAATCTCTATGAAATTCTATAAAGACTTTTATCAAGTCTTTTGAATTGTACGCAATCTCCAAAGTCCCATGAAATCCCGTCAAGTTTTATGAAATCCGTATGAAATTCTAATAGAAATTCCTATTATATCTCGCGAAACTGAGATGAAATCGTACGAAATGGCGTATTTTTTGAAACTTTCAACGTCTTGAAGTCAGTCCGATGTATACATATAGACGCAGTACGATTTCCCAGCAGTAATTAACAGCTCGGTAAAAAATGATGCCACAAGAATGCATGCAAATTGTACGAAAGCAGCGTTGGACTTGAAGATTGCCACTGAGAGATGAAAAGAGAAAAGGGAAGGCGAAAGACCTTGCTTTGTATCCGTGGTCAAAGCCTCCAGCCTCGATGGAAGGTCAGCCGTGTCCGTGTCTGCGTGATGTCCAAGGATATCGGGAAGTGCATTTCTGCGCCCTGTTCTTCCAGTGGATAAGAACTCCTTGGAAGTTTCTCCGTTTGGTACGCCGCCAGGACTTACAGCGGTGCTGCTCCCCGCGCCAGAGCTTTGCGCCCCAGTATCTGGCTTTGATTGCTTCCTAGGCTCCATCTTCAGAACTGGAAGTAGGCAGACTGGTCTAGTCATAATTTCGAATCGGGGGATTCGATTATTGGTTATTATTGCAAGTCAGAAAATTTAGCGCATACGTGTGCATTGACAGAGTGAGAAGGAGAGTTGATAATTAGTTGCTATAGACCCGGTGAATATTTATTCAAAATTTTTCGAAGAGTCTCTGACCAAACCAAATGCACCACGAGGAGAGAAAACTTTCGGACAAAATTGAGACAAATTCCCCAACCGAGATAATGGCCCTCGGCTAAACTTAAGCAGAATATTGGTTTTTATGTTAGATTATGGCTACTGAAGAATTCTTGAGTAGAAAAATGAATCTTTTTACGTTAGGCAAGCTTGTATACAGTGCTGAAACTACTACAACCTTTGAATCGTGCTATTCAAGCAGAAGCAGGGCAATGTTCGCCGCTTACCCAGCCGAACGATGCAGCGTTTAAGTTTTCAAACACGCAGATACATTTGTGTCAGTTTTATTCAACACCAGGCATATCACAAGTTGGAGATATAAAAACCACGTCAAAACCAACTCTTCAATTAGTCGAGCAATATAACGTTATTCGGTGGATGCAATAGTCTCGCTGATGTATTAGTTTTTTATCACTGAACAAAACTGCGCATATAATCGCGTACCCAAATCAGTTTTGAGTTACGTTATGGCTACTTCGTTGTTCAATCAGTTGCAGAATGCTGACAGGGTTTGAATTGATTGAAAATTAATACAACATATAATTGTCATGTGAAAGCATTTATTGAGACAACGTATCAAGCGCATTGTCTGATGTCTAGATATGGATGTATCTAATGTAAGTCGATTTCACATTTAAAGAGGCTCCGTAGATATTCGATCAGCCATCCTACACGAAGCGACATGACACACACATCATTGGCATCAATCTTTTGCCTCGAATGAATTTAGTTTTACAAGCCGAATACTGGCCAATATCTGCAGGCTCATATATCACGGTTTTATGAAGCTCTGTGATCAAAGCTTTGGCATATAAACCGTAATTTCCATTTTTAATAAGGTGGTTTTCACTACCAGGTATATTGCCGAAATTATTCTTTACAAGTGGATTAAAATTGGCTCGTAATTCCTGTCGAAAATCCTCGGTATTGCAAAAAGGAATACATATTTTATAAAAAAGACAAAATCGAAATGATAATCCTTAGTTTTGTATTTTTTCCGTGTCTCATCAGCGTCGATCATTTTCTCGTATATTTTACGACTTGGAAATACGCAGACCAAGATCGAGGAGTAAGATCCGGATTGAGGGGAAGAGCAAACCTCTGAACCACGTTTTTTAGTTGGAATTAGAAATCGCCTTGAAATCCACCGCGACTTGAATCATTGACGCGAAGAAAGTTGAGAATAAACATTTCGCAGCTCTGCTCTATTAGCCCTAAGTGAAAAAGTCAGAGTGGTCGATGGTAGTACAGTGTATTAAATGGCAGAAATAGGTGAATACGATAACACCTGCTAAATTCCGTAAAAAATACGCCGATTACCAATATTTCGAACATCTTCTGTCACATACGCAAGCTGCGGTGAGATTAGTAGTTAAAAAGAGCGAGAGAAAAATTTCGAATTAATTAAATATGCAGGGTGCAACCACCAAGGCCAAATACTCAATACAGAAGGACAATATGCTACTTAAGTAATTAGAGATACTTATAATGTATACTGTGTAAGCGTATAAAGTATAATTATAAGGGATGTTCAACACAAACGTAGTTTTACTCGCGAAACATGTTCAGGTATTAATTAGCCGCGTTAAGTAAGATCAACAATTAGCCACGCCTGTTGTTAAGGGGCCACACGCAACCCAACAGCACTAAATGCCATCGAGTTCTGGCGGTCAAATCAAGGAAGTGAAAATGATAGGATTTTCCAAGTTGCCAGTCACTTGTGGTTCAAGACTTACGCAACTTTGCGCAGCTAGTCATTCTTCAAGAAATTAATTTTAGAACGGAATCAATTTTTTCCCCTCGGAGGGTGGAGCACCTCCTTAATGCTGTTGAGCTGGGGCGCATACAGTCTTGATACAACGAATAGCAATGAGCAGATTCGTTAATGATTAGGCGTTTATAAGAAGAACCTATCGAACCTACGAGTGTGCAGTATTAATTAATACGTACTCTTACGACATGCTTTTAATACGTTGTAGGTAAATCAAGGTAGGGGAATACAGATGTAAATATAAATATAAATATAAATATAAATATAAATATATATGTGTGTGAGGGTGGTTAGCTGGCATTCCAGAGGCGTAACTGTGAGGTATCATAGATAAAATATGCAAGCAGGGCCTCCCGAGTATCCTGGGTAAATGAAAAGTACCTTGAGCTCGGCTCAGTCGTCTTTGAGGCCGGCGACACTTCCTCGACCTTGACTTGACGGATGTTGCTTGAACCTTCGCCGAGCTGGCTTCATGGCGTTGCTGCTGCTTCACCTGCTTGACCGCACGATCAAGTTTTTAGGTACGGATTTTATTTCCCTTTATTTCATTTATTTTTTCTCAATCCTTTATTCAGAATCGCGATACAGGCCGTTACCTTAGGCTTACAATGATAGATAATTGATCATTTATTAAAATCCTTCCTGATCGGCAAGATTGAAACACAGGATCTCGAAAGAAAACGACTCTGCCTGGTCTGCAGATTCATTTCTGCAACCATATCTCTCAGCCTTTTTCTCTCCCTTTTACTCTGATTCTTTCACATTCCTGACTACTATCGCTGCGGTGGCTTAAGCAAGGCCAACAAGTTTATACTGTGGGTTATTATACACCCTATATGCAATGGCGCTTTAGCAGCCACGTAGAGAAAACGCAGTAAAGTAGCCCGGGAAAATACTCGAGCAGGGGCATATGGACGTGTTGCAGAGACAGACAATGAATCGTCTATTTCGCAATAGCCTCAAATTTTCGGAGACGAGAAATTATAGATTTTGCGCAAGAGAGTGGTAGGTATGCTGCCGTAAAACTGAAATACCGCTTCAACTTCTCAACCATTCTTACAGATATAACATTTTCATTTTCTCGAACAATCCGACTAACAAATGAGAAAATTTTCTTTATAATCGAAGGTTGGAAAAAACGAATCATTTCTATCAAAGTAATGGGAAAAAGTGACAAGAAGGGAGCCTCGAAGTTATCACAATCATAATAGCCCCGATCATAGAGCGGCGCTAATGTCACTTAAGCATGAATCATTGCCAATTTACGCGGCTTAATTCGGACACCAAGAAACCTATAGCGAGTAAGAGACTTGCTATTGATCTGTCCATGAAGCTCTTAACGGCGAGTAGAGTACATGTGGCCTAGTATTACATTGACATATTGGTCATAAATAACTCGCCTTGTGAAAAAAAAGATGGAGTGGGACCTCCTTCGTTGCATGCAAAGGTCTGAGTGGAGTCTGGAATAAATCTGAGGACTAGATTGCAGCTAAAAACGGAAAAAAACGAGACATATCTCACGCGATCGCTATTCTTACCGAAGAATATACGTAGGGAGGCCTCTTGTTCTTCTCCTTCGTTTTAACCTTACTTCATGCTTCGCAGCGCAACTAGTATACGAAGTAAGAAAAGCAGGATCAGAACTCAGGAGATTTTATTCCAAAGAAAATACAATTGCATCACACACAAGTCATGTATACGGCAATAAAGTATTTACATATTTGTATAAAAATAGCAGCCGCAACGTTGTATCAAAGCAGGAACTGTTAAGTCTGTAACCTTCTCAGCCAGAGCTCGATTTCTTGCACGACTCCTCAGGGATTGTAGAAATATGTTATCCATTTCGGTCAGATTGAGTGAATATCCAACAGCGCGAAGCACATCACACGGAATGGTACTTTTGTGAGAGATTTTGAAGGTTTGTGAACCAGAAGTTTCCTCCTCGTTGTGATAAAGTACAGAACACTGAATCGCAATCAAGCCAATTTACGATATGTTTCGATCCGACACATCTTCATCGCCTTGCAGTGTCGAGCTTGATATCTCTAACTTAGTTGGAAAGCCGTTTTGTAAGACATCACAATTATCATCGAATGCCTCGATGCCTTAACTGCTATGCAAACTAAGTCTTTGCTATTCCCTAGTGTTAGTCCCTCGATACTTGAGAGATAAATAATTGATCCCTTAACCATATAGAGAAAATGAGCCATGAATTCTACTGGGACCCATGAGTGCAGACAGGTAAAGAATCCGAGGTCACGTTATCCAAAGTCTACGCGAATTTCCGATCAACACTAACCACAATTCTTTGAATCCCAATGCTTAAGGGTAAGTAATTATGTGTGAAACTTTCTTTTCTCTGGTCATACCAACTACATGGCGTTGCCTCGGGCACTATTTTATAACAGATACCAGTTCATTATGCATTGTCGAGATCGTTCAGGGTTCAGGCTTTCGCCTCATGCAAGCTTCATTAAATCCTGGACAGATTTGGTCATTTTCTTTTCGCTACAAGTGGCGCCGATATTTTCTTTTGTATACTATATCATCAACCCCATACTTTGTTGGATATCAGGTATATATACTTTCATTACTTCAAGTTTTGGAATGACTGTGACGTGACTCCACTTTCTTTTCGCAAAAATCTTGCACGTTCACTAGCAAAACTTGTCCCAAAAAAAATGACATTCCTAGAACGACGAACATTTCTAGCGAAGGATCCGAATCAGCCAAAAGACGCACTTCTTTCTCCATATTCAGGATATGCATCCTTGGTCGTATGACTGATCTCTACGACTCTCTTAACCGACTCGAAACAAGCAAAAATGGTTGATGCAGTCCTAAACCCATATCTGTAATTTACATCCTTGAGAATGAAATCGTAAGCACGTGACTTATGTTTCCCGTAACAGGGTTCGTTTCATGATATGTTTTGAAGATGCTTGAACCCATTACTCATGACGCCCAGCTTATACAAAGGAGAACTACATACTCTTAAGGCTCATACACATACTTTAGCTAATTAAAACAGCTTGGTCAGAGTTTCTCGAGGAACATCAATATTCCGAGTTTCATCTCGCCTCAGCGGAGAACGTATATGGTAGGTATATAGTACGCAACCTCCCCATATACAACGTGTGAGAAGGAGAGTTGCTAAAAATAGAAGATCTTTGTACGTGCCGAAGGGACTTAGTTTCCACTGTGTTCATTGAAGAAAATATGGTGCAAGCCAATGACTCGTAAGATTTGAAAGCAGTTTCCTTTTTGGGTAGATTCGACCGCACAGCGAAATGCTTAACTTAGATTAGTCATACCACGAAGTGGCGGGTCGAGGAGAATTACCTATTCCGACGAAGAACACTTTTCATCAGTCTCGGCGGTTATATCGAGACAGAATTTTGTTGGAAAATCATTATTTATCGTTCTTGGTTAATTTCAGCGAGCATCTGTTAGATCGAATCGAATTTTCTCGAAAATTTGAATCATTCTGATCCATTTCAATTCGACGAGATGACAGTGTAACGATAATTCAGTGGAATTATTCGTGAGTATTCTATCTCTGTATCCCTCTAATTATACTTATGTAATGACAAAGAAAAAGAGGAAAGGATACCACAACGTTGCTGTATGCCAACCCGAACGATGACTAACTACTACTGTGAACTCGCGCCGCGTTCATTTTCAAGTATACTATCGACTTTGTTGCACGCGGTAAGATGAAAGGAAAAAAAAATGACAAACATCGTAGTAATTGGCAGCGGGTTCACCGCATTTTGTAATATTAGGTAATATCTCTTTGTACAGATTTGCCGTTGTTTATAACATGTAATAGTTGCACTGTGAGACGTATCCCTGCGTTACCGACCGCGACGGAGACACAAACACACGAAAGTTGAATAGCCGAAGCTGAAAGCTGAAGCCTGATAATTTCGCAACAACACCAATAACAGACAGACAGGGGACATCTACTTGATGCGTGTAACCAACGCGGCGAGGTACCAAAACGTATGTACATACGTATACCAAAGAGAGTGATAACGATGTGTCCATAGCGTGTCGTGACGGATAAGAAGGGGTAGCCTAAACTCACCATTGATAATGATTCCTGTTTAATACGCGGCCAGCATTACTGGGTAGCAGAGTAGGAGAAGAATTCGTCGTCCGGCGCACGAGTCTGGGTCCGGCAAGTATCCGACTTGATTCGACTCCTCACTAGAGAGAGTCGCGAGCCTCGACACAACGTGCTTGCCGAGGGATCTCAGAGTTATAACGGCTGGAGCGTTGAATAACAATAATCCAAGTAGATACTGACCGCACTTTATAAAAGTACGATGTCATTTCTACGAGCGGATCGATAGGTGGAGAACGAAACGGCGACCCGCCGAGTCCGCATTTTTATTATCAGATACTAATATGGAGACGGGATCAAAACGCGGCACATGACACTTCGCCCGCCGCCGGCGGACATCTTGCTTTTTTCTACTCTCCTGTGTGACGGTGTTGAGGGCTGCGAACTTTCCCGAAAGATGCCGGATACCGACGAAATATCGGACTCACGTGTATCTCGGGTTGCAGCCTTCGGGCTGATGTTTTCCAATTATCGATTATACCGCCTTCATTCGATTACTTGCGATGATGCTTGCTCGCAAACCGGGAATTTCGGAAGGTGAAGACTTTTCGAGCTAAGATTCCCTACTTCCGGTCTCACCCCAAATTTCGTAGATTTTAGGGTTCGAGTAAACCTCCCAAAATTTAGGCGTGGTCGAGCAATTTTTCAAGGTAGCTCAAGAATGTCGAAGATAATTTAATGCACCGGAAATCGAATTTTGTATTTTCATTTTTTCATAATTTAGGAAATAAAATGTTTGAGTCAAATTCCAAATACCATGGTCTGTGACCTCTCGTTTATTTTGCGAAAACCCCCATATGTATCTAACCTTGGGTCTAGAACGATAAGGTTCCGGGTTCAAAAAATGTGAAACAATATTCTGTCATTCGCTTTGTAATGCAAATATACAGTTGTAAAACCACGTTGTATAATTTCATGAATAAAATCACGAACAAAGAAAAAGAGAAGAATACTACATTCGACGAAAGATTAAAACTGCCGCCTACCTTTCATTCTGAGATGTTGAGTTCATCCATTTGCTTCTCGTGTTTCATTTTGATTGGATATTTCTGTGAATCGTTTCAGTAATTCTATAGTAATATGGAATTTAAGCTTGTCAAGTTTTTCATTTCTCTATTTATTTTATTTATTCATGTTTTCTGTTCACACCAATGAAAGCGTCAATTGCCTTTCGCTATGTCAATGGTTCTACGTAACATGGCATGGTGGCTATAGAAATCATTTTATGGAAGGCCTAATTATCAATTTGAGGAAAGCCTCAAGTGGGGTAAATTTTAGAGTGCAGCCCCGGCCTGCCTCAAGGTTGTCGATTTAATTCAAGATAAGTACTCCCTATGTCCAACGCTCATCCACATGCAAAGAGTCAGCACCTGATACTCCTAACGCATAATTGCTGGTGAAAATGAACAATAGACTCTGTGACACGGATTACGTTCGTAGAGAAGGTCGCCTTACATTAGACACCTTATAAGATACGCGTCTCCCTTGTATGTAAAATATAATTCATACCTATACGCATTTTTTATTAAAACCTACGCCTCACTATATATGAATAATTATGCTGATTGCTGATTACGCGTGTAAAACTGGATATTATTACAATAACGCAATGAGCTGCGTTAATATGCCATGAAAATCTATTTGTAATTAAAATTTTACACGAAATCTAAAAATATGATAAAATTACAATATGGATGCTCTTATGTAACCTAAGTTACAAAGTTCTACATATTTTTGGCTCCCGAAGTAAACAAATATTCTGACATGGTCCCCAAATTGAATTCGCAGCTTGCAATGTATGATGCTGGTATTTTCATCCAATGATAGATTGGGTAGATTCCAATGAGATTATAAGCGTCATGGTCAACATTATCCCATATGGAAGTCCTGGGCCACTACACCATTCATGCATCAAGACAATAGGCTTGTGTCAGATACGTGCTCAAACTACAGCCATGATATTGTTAGAGTAAAAACGCATTCAGCTTTTCAATAGAAGTAAACTGAAGTTAGGAGATGCGAGCGTGAACAAAAATTTAGACATGTTACATGCATAGGCTTTTCATGACAAGACCCACAAAGGAAAAACCAGGTTTGAAATGTTTGATCTTACTCGTTTGAATTTAACCGTCAACGCGGGACTTCGTTTTAAATCCGAAATGAAAATGCTTGATAAGAAGCGCATATACATGATAGATAATTTAGATGCATGTGTTTATTATCTCTGCGTTTGCGTCATTGGCTGAAAAAAAACCTGGTATAGAAATACTTCTGAAAATAATTGCAAAATTATTCGCGAAATCTTGTAACTATAATTTCTAAGAATTAAGATATTTCAGGTATCCCAATTTTTCCGAAAAATCACCAGTCTCAAACCTTATCAAACACCTATGTGTAAGAAAGAAACACGGGGCAGAGTCATTTTAGAGAAATTCAATTTCGACCATAGTCGCAGTCTTCACCAGCTGCGTTTTACTTTTCGGAATTTTACGAATAACTATCCGAAATGGCGATATAGAATTCACCGCAAATAAGACGAAAATTTCTTTTTCTATTTCATTCATTTCATTTGTTGTAAATATCATCAAAGCCCACGTAAGTATCACTGACGCGAAATAATAAAACGCAGCACCATTCTACATGCAAAGACTTTGTTGCTGAATGCAACAATACTGCCAATGAAAATTTGTAACTGTATAATTAGTGGTAATTTGTGATTATCGAGGCCTGGAAGAAGCCATAATCATTAGTCCCCCAAAACACCAAACGACATCGACAAGATTTTGAAGAGAAAGACAAACGGAGATCATTTACAATATGGGATATCGTCACTGCACGCGTGGATTCGTTTTTTCGAGTGCCTTATAGTTGATTGAGTATGAAGTTTTCACTTTCGATGGAACGCCTATGACTTCCAGAATTTTTGGAATTTTCACATGAAATTCACACACGATATCGCTCCTCTAATGCCATAAAGGCATATACATTTTTTTTCACTTACTCACTTCAGAACATAATTTGAAATGGATATTCTGATATTCGCAACTTCCGACCTTCCTGGCTTGATAAAAAATGAAAAATAATTGAGTGCAAAAAAATCCCACGTTCAATATTTGTATGCCAATGTAGCTAATATATTGAGACAACAGTACGCATAATACCGAAAACGTTCGTTGGTCAACGTATCAAACTTTGTACAGATGCGTGCGCATATCCGTATCGTACATACCCGGGCCAATTGCCATCGTAGTATGAGCTTTTTGAATCGGGTGGGAGCTCGGGCAAAACCCTTTATAAGGATGCCAACCGGCGAATCTTGGAGGCTGTGCTGGTCCAGCGCGAGCGATAAACTCAATCAATTTTCCTAAATTGGAATTCTTATCACCTGGCAATCCTAAGATTTCTATTATAATGAGATAAAGAGAATTTCATCAGACCAGAAGATAAGTAGCATCTTCAAATACACACGGATGTATGGGCACATCGAGAATTGAGATATCATTGTTGCCATTGTTATTGACGAATCGATGCCGATGATGGAACGATTGGTGGTGACGATTTTTATCGCAGCACAATTGTTCGCTGCGAGTGGAGTACTCGGGACGCTGAAAACCGTTGATATCATAAAACAAGGTGATTTCAACGACGGCTGTGAGAGCCAGAAGATTTTTCAGCTATTGATGGAAAATAAAACTGTGGATATTGACGACTGCGGATCTACTGAAATAATTGGTCATTCGGAAAACAACACCATACAATGTGATCTGCCAAGTGGGAATTGCAGTACGAACGAAATGAAAACTGCTCTGAACACTAACTTCTACTACGGTAAGATCCTCGTTATTAATTTGCTTATCTTTCATTCCTTGGCGACCCCATTGATCAATTGTACACGGATTTTAATCTTGGGTAAAAATTGGGATCAACATTGAAATCAAATTAGAATCCTAGAGGGATTTGATGATTTCGGTGAGATTCTCTTTAACATCCAATAGCCCTTCGTGGAAAAATCGTAAAGCATCGTGCAAACTGTGGAATCTGCCAGGTATTCGCGAAGTATTACTGTTTACTTGTCGTAAAAAATTCCAAACCTGGGATATCACTGCATATACGTAAGAAAACGTATTTTTTTTTGCGCACTTGTATCCGTAGATCAATCTCAACACGTCGCCATTTCGGTTATAATGAAATTGCAAATTTCAAATAATTGCGACGTATCCCTCAGAATCTGATACGTATACACGCGCCTTTTTACATACTCAAAAGTTTTTCTTTTTGTCGGTATTGCAGAACAATTCACCGAGGAAATTGACACGGCGTCTCGCAATCTTATAGAGTTGATGCCCGTTTATCAGCCAGGAACTGGACCTGTCAGTGCAGAGTGTCACCGAGAGTCTAGCATCTTTAGGAATGAGCTTAAGAAGCTTAGCCTATGGGCGCTCAAGAGTAAGTAACAGGTCGAACCAAAATTTTTAGGCGTTTTTGTTAGCTGATGAGTTCTACTGCTTTTTAATCGGGAAAGGAAGGATCTTTATAAAAATAAAAAATAAAAAAACGAGAAAGTGCCTCCTAAGATTTCTCCCACCACTAACTTCCTCGATGGACAAAAAAAATCAGATCGGTTGACCGTAGAGTTTTGCTAATATATCACTAAAAGTAACCGAATTCTCACTAAATTTCAGCATTGAACATAAAATGTAAGAATGAATCGAACAATCAATGATCGTCTTTTAGTGTTCGATGCCACGGCTAAAATACCATCGGGACTTTTGAACGGGAACGTCAACCAATTCGGGGACTTTGAAGAATGTATTGGCGTGCAAGGGAGTGAGGGGATCGAAGGACAATATTGCCTTGCATATTTGAAACTGGACATTGATCCGTCACGTACGGATCTCATATATCTCCACAGACTTTTACACTCCCACTACGCATTCAAGAGTAACCTGACGGACGTGAGTTGACTGAATTATTCTATGTGGTATATTTTAGCAGAAATGTGTAATTGATACGTCTGAAGTATTTGAATTTTGAATAATCGGTTCTGGCGAGACGAGAGGTTTATTCCACCGTGAATCATGATTTAAATAACAGATACAGTACATGAACAGTTTCGATAATACTGGCATCATAAGATTTTGCGAGAATTGTGGAATCGTGAGATTCCGAAAATTCATACGATCCAATAAATGTCAGCATAGCTTGACAGAATATCGAGATAACTTCTAGTGCGAAAGACGTGCAGATATATGGGCTAGTAAGATCTGTAAAGTGAAAACTATGTTGATTGAATGAATGGCTAGCATTTGAATCGTTTATTCGTTAAATTCTGTTACTTAAAAGATAAGAAAATCCAGCCTAACACTCCCTATGCCCAAAGTCGAAATGTGTGCAAATTGGACCCTAAAAAATCAACCCGTACCGCTGAGTTTTCAATGATGTGATTTTCGACAGCCCGGTCATCGCGTGCCCCGGTTCAGTACGATCAACTGGGCTGTGTGCACGCCGGCATCGTGCTCGGCTCAGGATGTTGAGACGTCGTTGCGATACGCGCTTGCTAAGCACACGGCTCGGACCGGGGTTGAAATAAGTGTGAAAGTGGACTCGGAGATGTGTCAACGGAGAAGAAGGGAATCCTACCCAATCGAGACGAAAATCGCGAGGTAATTCAACCCTCATACAAAACATATAGCGTTGATCCTAGCACTGCTTAACACGTAATCCATTCCTTAACTGGGTTTAGCGGTCTCTTCATACACTCTCATAGGACTGTTACGTACTGTATATCATATTATACGGAAGAGGCAATGACAAAGTTGAAATGAACTTCCATAACTGCACATATTTCGTCGTCCGGAATTTTGGATAATAAAATCAGTTTGATGGAACGTTCTGTCTTTCACAACAGCGGCTTATTCCTCGGGTTCTTCGTTCTGGCAATAGTTGCGACTATCTACGACCACTGTGGACTTCCGGCGAGTGAATGGCTCCTGTCATTTTCCCTAAAGCGAAACTTTATGAAGCTAATATCGCTCGAGAGAGGCGAGGATGATATCCCCGCACTGCACGGTATCCGGGCTTTAAACGCCGCGATGTTGATCGTCGCTCACAAAAGTATGGCCTTATTCTTCAACCCATACATCAACAGAACGGAAATGACTGAGGTATGCTGATAGATCGAACTATTCATGGAATAAGCGTTCCATTTTACAAACGGGTATGTAGTTATAAGGTGCAAGATAATAGAGGGTCCGATTCAAAGTGTCTTCGTGCTGCTAATAAGAAAGCGACGAATTGCAGCTCTTTGAAAAACCTTGGACAGTACTAGCACGCGTTGCCAGTCTCTACACGGATCCGTTCATCATGTTATCTGGGCTTTTGACGACCTATTCTTTCATTGGAAGACTGAACAGGACCGGAAAATTGGACGTAAAGAGCGAGTACCTCTCCAGACTTCTCAGGTAATGATTATTACTGTATTTCTAACAAACGTGTCTTTGCGATCAGGTAACAAGTCCAATTCACTTTCCTTCGCAGATTAGTCCCGACGTTGGGTGCTTTGATAATGTTCTGTACATATGTCATGCCCTTTATCGGTTCCGGTCCGCAATGGAACCTCGTGGTAACCCACCACGCCGACATATGCAAGAAGACATGGTGGCGAAATTTCCTCTTCATCCACAATTACTTTGGATTTGAAAACATTGTGAGTTTTTATTAACTTTGAGATTAACCGCATCTTTCACGAGTTTTGAGAAATATTCTATACAGGTCTTAGGATCATTCTTTGACATGATGGCTCCAACAGGGTTTGAGATTTTGACCCAATTAGTAAGAGCCGTCATCGAAAATAAAAGCAC
Organism: Rhogogaster chlorosoma; assembly: GCA_944452935.1. Classification (NCBI taxonomy): domain Eukaryota; kingdom Metazoa; phylum Arthropoda; class Insecta; order Hymenoptera; family Tenthredinidae; genus Rhogogaster; species Rhogogaster chlorosoma. The sequence continues at coordinate 25,598,304 of OX101797.1, forward strand.
AGCTGCATGATTGATGAACTTAGATCAACCGAATGAATAAAATAGATAAAAAAATATGCCCATAAAAATTTCAACAACCGGTTTAACAAAATTCTCGTCACTTTCCAAGTGTCTGACGCACACGCATCACTTGGGCATCGACACACAGCTCTTCGCTGTATCGCCATTGATAGTTTTCCTGCTTTGGAAAAGGCCGAGAATTGGTACAATCCTGCTCACTACTTTAGCCGTCCACTCGACCATACTTCGTTACAACGTTACGTATAACAAACAGCTGAACAACTACGTTTTCTTCGGTGCCTCGTAAGTATATAATTAATACTCACTGATTGGATAATTTATCGTTGCATAAATGGGTGAAATACATTTTTGGTTATTATCAATGGACGTGAAAGAGTCCGGCGATGCGGAACTTTAATTTGATTCATCATATTCGGAGAACTATATGGATTAGAAATGTCTGATGATGTAGGATTGTGAGTAATCCAGCAGGGATTAATCACTCTTGAAATGCATTAAAATTTCGTCAAATCTCAGTCAGTGAAACTCGGGATATTTATGAAAACCTATAGAAATCGTCGAAATCTTAACGAAATCTCAGAAGAATGTGACGAATTCTGGTAAAATACCCGAAAGCCTTAGACGAATGTTATAAAATCAGTGAAATATGACCAACTCGAAATTCTTATCGAAACCATGAAAACCCCGAAAAATCTCGCGAAGTCTTTCGGAATTTCATGTCGCCTCGTTGAAATAATATATATTATTTCGAATTTGAATTTTATCTCATAAGATCCCCTGAAGTTTGACAAAATCTCTAAGACAACCCTTCGGAATTCTTCTAATATCTATTTCAAATTAAATGTGAGCAATTTGAAACCCTTGCTTGTGTCACAGGATCAAACAGTTGTTCGACACCGCGAATCACTCGTACATTTTGCCAACGCATAGACTGACGGTCTACATAATGGGGATTCTGATGGGATACTTGCTGAGAATTTTCCCCAGAGATTACAAACTGAACCCCGTAAGTCAGTCGTCTGATTTCGAGAGACTTTCTGAACGGTCTCGAAAACAGTGGACACTATGAACAAACAACTGACCTTCTCGTTTCCCAGGTCTTTATAAAAATCGGTTGGATCTTTTCCACCTTGACGTTAATCGGGGCTTTCATCAGCCCAGTAGCAATGGGGTCGATGAATTACGCGTATAACCCGAAACATGCTGCAATTTACAACGCCTTCTCGCCTATAGGATGGTGCGTACCTTTTGCCTGGATAGCCTTCCTCTCTTACACCGGAAACTCGAATGGTGAGTAAAGGCTGCCGAATGTTGAATATGATTTATGTAAAAGCGGCCGAGGTACCATCGTCATCGATTCAAACTATTTTATCAGGAATCTTGGGCCGGGTATTTGCCTGGAGGGGTTTTTTGATCAGTACAAGACTCAGCTATGCGATTTACCTCACACAGTTTCCAGTCATGTTTTACAACGTTGGAATGACCCGTAGCGCAGAATACTACGGGATGGTTCGTATGATGGTGGGTAAATCAGCAACAATTTGCATTGTGATAATTATTATGCATTTCACAGGGTTGAGTATAGAATTCCATGAAATATTTCTGAACATGAAGATTGATTCGCCCTTCATTTCAGAATTCAGAAGTCAGAAATTTCCGCTCCAAAATGAGCTCGATAGACATCAAGTCTTGGGTTTTAGACGATCATATTTCATAAGCAAAAAAAGTTATAAGATCGAAAATTTCCTAATCTCGTTAAGACGCGTTTGTTGAAATAATTTCATATCGTCAATGCTTACAGCTGAACATCGGCGAGCTGTTTTGGATACTGATAACGTCAGTTTTGTTGACGCTGCTTTTCGACACTCCGTTCCAAAACATAAGAAATCACATGTTAAGGACACGGAGGAGACCCACAGCGAATAGATCGAAAGCCGAATAGTCGTAACGTCCGAAAATGGCCAATTGTGATATTCGGGATTTTCATCCCTAAAGAACTGTTATTTTGTTTCTAAATTGTAAATAGAGTGTTTTTTGAAATCGCATTTAATCATGTAGATGTAATAATCAAAGGTGCGTCAAAAGAAGAACAGATACCGTTAATTCAATTATTTCATTACCTTTCAATCCTCCTAGAAAATTGTGTTAGAATTAGAATGGCGAAGGACAATCCGCGCCAATCGACCTTCTCTCTGTTTAGCTGTGTCTCTATGACCGTGCATCCAGCATCATGCTTGCCCAATCCCCACTCTAGACCTCAGTGTCACTTCAGCGAACTAGAATGCTTCGTCGGTAACAGACCTACGGGAAATTGGAAGCTCACAAAGAAAACGCAAAAGCGATAACTCAAGATCAAGAAGAAGCAAAAATGATGGAAGCCTGTTCGCTTTATATGATAGAACATTTCTTCGTGGCGTAGAAATTCGTTTGATCGAACAATTCCTGATGAAGAAATACCCCTGGAAAATTTCTGACCATTCATGATGAAGATTTGGCAGGTGCAAGTTTCCAGCAATTACAAGCTTTGGGTCCCTAAATTTATTTTTATTTAACATTTTTCGGCACCTTGTCAGGCTACCGAGGCGTGAGCGAATATTTCATTTTTCGTCATCAGTGCAGCCACCTTCCAAAAATGCAGGCATTGACTGAAAATGGCTCGGGTCTCCGGCGACCCACGATACAGGTTATCGGGCTAAAAATGTCCGTATTTCAGAAAATTCTGATTTTAATCTCCGAGTAAAAGTCAGAAGTGTATTCCAACATTTCAGAACTTTTCTTATATGTTATTCTAGTACGTCCTACTCCTAGATCATTGACTCGTGACCTCTCCTCGGGATTTGTAAGACGGTTTTACCACAGGGATTTCCGACGCTGGATCGCATCCGTATTTTTACCTGTACCTACTCAGCAATTGCGTCATTTTATTACCACGAAAGCTGTTTGATGTACGCCCATTTAATAAAAGGAATAATAAGGATCGTTGTCTCAAATTATAGCGTTTTGAGTAGAATTTATACGAAATTAAACTGGATATTTTAAAAAATGGCCCACGATTATTTATGACCTTTGGTATAACTGGATACTACCGAAGCTAGAGGGTTTTTACCGGTAAATTCGAAACAGCTCATTATGGGTTTCAATCTGAACTATTATATCTATATTAAATATTTTTTCACAAATTCGTAATAATGGAGTCATCTGCTCTAGAATGATTAAAAATAAACCCATTCCCGGAAGGAATTTTCATTTCATTCTGTAGTTTTTGAATAAAGCGAAACTTTTGGTACAGCTATTTCGTTTGGTCAAACATATGTATATTAGAGCGATCTAAAATTTTTTTTTTCTCCAAACAGACTCAAAAGTTTCGTTTTGATGTCAAAATACGCCTGTCAAAATTTGAGCTCCTAATATTAATATTAAGAGTGTCCTCATCGCACTTTTCTATTTTCCATAAGAATAACATAGGAAAAATCATTTTTGCTTATTCTGATTTTTGTACGCTACAAAGGACTGCTGAAACAGTAAATCGCTATACATATTCTTGTAGAGAATTGAACGCTCTACAAAAAAGGTCTCTTAGTCTTTTTCGCTAAATTTAACCGTTTTGAAGTTTCTTTAGCAATTTTGGTCATTTAATGGAAAGACTAACTTTGAAACGGTTAGATTTATCGAAAAAGACCAAGAGACCTTTTTTGTAGAGAGTTCAATTCTCTATAAGAATATGTATAGCGATTTACTATTTGAGCAGTCCTTTGTCATTTCATTTCAAATGTAAATTATATTTGAATTAACAAGAACTATACATCGACCGGATTCCTATATCCACTTACATAATGAAATGTGTTTCACAAGTTCATCGGTGAAAAGATTTTCTCCGACATTAGAATGTCGGTATATATTTTGTATACAAATCTATTTCGGATTGATTTCACTATTTCAAACAAAATTTCGGAATCATTCGGAGATACCTGGCGCATAATACTTGCGTCGTAAGACGTTCTCGGAGACGATTCGATCAATACATTATTAGTGCACGTCATGTTATTCCACCACATCTGAACGTTTCCTTTTGCGAGAGAGACAATTGCTGCTAATTCACGATTGCACGGGCAATCATTGGCAAAACTTCCAAATTCTCATTACTCTCATTCGTTAAATCGATTACTAAAAATTCGACAGCTGGTCATTCACTCAGATACATAAAACGACGATTACCGCAGGCAGCGGTGAAAAAATTATCCCATTTCATGCTTTCATAACTGATGAATCAAATTGGGTGAGATCATCCACTTGGTTAAGAATCAGGTATACCTCTCCGAAAGTTGAATATAAACAGATTTCATTGCCATTTCGGAATTGCGAACGTCTAGACGTCGATCGCGTGTCTGTACTTTTTGCAATTTATCACAGGAATATAAATCACTCTAAAATTTTTATTCTATGATAGCGTACGTATTTTGTTACGTTAATTGCTCACAAAAATTGACGCGGAAACAGCTAGGTATAATAAACAAAAACGTAATTATTATTGAAACCCGATGCATTGCGTTCGATACTGGAAAACCCAAATACAATCATGATAAAAAAAAAGAGAAGGAACCTAAGAATGGCGAGGAATAGGTATTCGTCGAAACAGGGCACGGAACTCTAAAATCAAAAGTCTTCGTAGGGGTGGCTGAAAGCTGATGACAGATTGCAAACTCGAGTGGGTACTTTTTTGTCACACCGCGTTATTGCGAATAATTTTCTTGCACAAGCATCAATCAGGTAGAAAAGTACGAAGAAGGTGTCTATGCTTGTATATTAGTTGCCATAAATACTAAGATATTAAGGAACCAAAAACGCTCGTTAGAGAAAATATCCAACTTGGGTAAAGACGCGCGCGCATGTCCCTATAATACACACCCAGACCTTGCTATCATGTGAACTTTTGAAATCGGGTGGGGGCTCGGACACCCCTCTACAAGAGAGTCAACAGGTGATTCTCGGAGGCAACATTCAGCCAGCGGTCACCACAATCACTTATTGCTCTCGCGCCGCACATCGAACAGTTGTCGATGAAGGTGGGCCCCTTAAGTTTTTGTGTACTCTTTGGTTGATCAGAAATTTCTACAATCCGTTTCCGAGTACGAGGGTATAATCCAGATAGTTTGGGGAAAGATCAAAAAAATTTACGACATTTTTAAATCGATATATTGTGAATTTCTGCTGTTATCATTCCGTTGGTAAATTAATGGCAATGATGGAACGGTTGGTGGTGGCGATTGTTCTCGTGGTTCAATTGCTCGGAATTGGTGGAGTACTCGGCACCCCGAAGACCGTTGATATTATAAAAACCGGCAATTTGAACAGCCTCAAGGACGACGAGATACTGAAAGTGTTATCGCAGAATAAAACTGCGAATACTGATAATAACTTTACGCTAACTGATATAATCGATCGTTTGGGAAATCACACCGAACGGGATGATCTCCAGGATCAGATCTGGAGGATCAACGAAACGGAGGCCAATTCGCACACAAACACCTACTACGGTAAGCCCTGCATCAATTATTCGGATGTATTTTACCATATGAGATTCTGCAGTCGATTGATTTATACATATACGAATATGATTCATTGAGGTAAATCAGTAGAGAAGGAGGAATAAAAGAAATCGAGAATCGATGGGGTTTTAATAAATGCCGTTTTGGGATTTCCAAATAGGTACATATACCTACTTTCGCGCGTGGAACCTACTCAGAAATCAATTTGTCGAACTAGTCAGGAATTTCGTTGGGCAACTAGGCGATAATCGATCGACAATACGCGCAAGGATCCATATAAAGTAGATTTTCCTCAATTTCGTCAATCGCGTTCATTAATGAATATTTCTCAGCAAATTGCAAAATCTTCGCAGAGTAAGAAAGGGATAATCAATTATCGGTCATTTTAGATATTTGCAAAGATTTGACGAAACTTTTAGCGGATAGGAAATCAACGACTTCGAAAAGGGTCGAAACTGAAATCCGGACTTTATTAACATAGATTGAAAAAGTATATACAGGGACTTTCTGTGGTGGCGGCACAGTTAGTTCCATTAGCCACCGCCACTACACACAAGCTCGCTTCGTCCATGTGACAACCGAAGACTTCACGCTTATGGTTGCTATACTCTTTGCTCTGTTCAAGCTGCATCATTCTTTTTTTCGGTTGGTATCCCTGGCACACGGACGAAGCGTGCGTGTGTTTGATGGAACTAGCTGTGCCGCCACCACAGAAAGTCCCTGTATAAAAAAAGATCACTCAGACCGGTTTCGGCTGTCGGCGACAATATCGAATCCCTGAAACATGTTCAAAATTCGACATATTGATTGATTGAAACGAAAAAAAACTCTAAAAACCTGTAGAATAGTCGCATACCTAAATACAAAAATGAAATATGCATCAACGATGCAAATCGTTCTTCATAATGTTTCTTGGTGATCATAGAAATGAGTCTTAGAAAGTCTTAGACCTAGAAATGAGTCTTAATTAATGAATGGAAATAAAATGAAGATAAAAAAATGTAAAATTTGTATTGAATATTCCATATCGTCCTTGAACATATATTATAACTTGCAAATCAGATAATTTCCAAGGCTGGACTAACAGCTCTGGGAATGAATTAACCCGCGATATCCATCAGAGCTAACAAAGGGAATGAATTTGTCCGTGGTTCAAAAATAACTGAGTCCAAAGCTGCAACAACTCGCAGGCGAAGACCTTGCCAAGCTAGTCAGACTAGCTCCAATAGCATCCCTAGAGAATGCTGTTTGTCCGCGCTTATACTTACTTTCGATTTTTATGCTTATAACTCCTCTTCTCTTGCATCGCAGCTATGTTCCTTTCCCACTCACTTTTCCACTCAATGTCGCTGACGCCTACTCACCGCACGCAACGCGCAACTGTGTCTCACATTCATTTCCTAGTCTTACAATTAGAATAGTACTTTTCGGAGCCAGGCCGTAAAATCCTAAAAAATTTTTACACACAGCGTGAGCGAATTTCGATTTTGCATACGCCTGCATAAAATCCATCTTAACGCACGGTGTGTTGAAAAACAAAGTCCAATACGATTTCGCACTTGCATCGAAAAGTCCTGTTTCCTTTATAATCGATGAAAAAAAAAAAAAAATAGAAAGTAAAAAATGTACAAAATTATTGAAGTCATTTAGGTGGCAAAATATTCTCTGCGGTTTACATGCTATACGAACGCAGAGATTAATTCTCTCGGCAATCTAATAAAGTCTGTTGATCTGACAAGAGAACTCCGCCAAGTGTCCCTTTCCGATATCGACGAAACTTCGGGGGATTGTAGAGGGGGTGGAAATATGCGACACGTATCTTTTTATATCGCGAAATTCCGCTGTAAGGGGGTGCAATCAACCCCTGAAAATAGGAGATTTCCGCCATTTCGGATCAGCAATTTTGAATCCTTCAATTTCGACTGCAGATTTGAAATCAGCGACCCCAAAAACCACAGTAGTACCTTGTCAGCCAAAAACCTCCGGCCGGTCGTTCTTCGCGCTATCGAATAGTGAAATCTGCGATTTTCAGAGCTTGATTACAGCCACTTAGGGTGGAATTCCAGGGACATAAAAGAATACGTGTCGAATATTTTCACCCTCTGTACAGTTCCCTTGCGAGTAGTTCATCGATCTGATTGAAACTTCTTCATGCGGCGAAAAAATGAGCAAAACACGGAAGTTAATAAAATTAATTTCGAAAATTTGACCAGTTTTTTGTATACCTCTTGGAAAGAACATATCTACGCACTGTGGTGTGTCGAATCCTTGAAACTGAGGATCGGCACGCGCCATGCATCGTCGCGTATTCAAAGTTCAAGGCAAATTCCATAACAACCAAACGACATTAACGGACTCTGTTAGTTATGTTATGATCATAATCCGTATGTTAATATTGTTAAACAAATAATGAAACACGTTTGATGCGAGAAAGCGGCAGCAGCAGTAGCAGGTACCATTCTCGCCATTCTGTTTCCCGCTTCTCATCTTTCACGCTGAGAACTTGCCTCATCGGAAATCAATATTTATGTCTAAATCCAAAATTTGAAATATTTCAGAAAAATTTCTGCCCGGAACTTCCGCAGATTCACATTCGGTGTTAAAATTTCAGATTTTCGGATTTCTCTTTACTAATTAAATCTCGAAATATTCGGTGGTCGCAAATTTTTTTTAACGGTTTTTTACTAGTTTTAAAGAGGTAAACGAACACCTCTATGTGAGATTTTGAGTGCCGACACAAATTCCAAGAATTCAAACTGCTTTTACTTTCAATGCGTAGTTGAGAATTAATATCATCGTGATTTATCGACACTAACGCTACATCTCGTGAATAAAAATATTTTTAAAAGAGGGGAAGAAGAAGAAGATTTAGGAAAAAAGAAAACAGAGTTTTGACGCAAGCCGAAAACGAATAAAGAATAAAGAAAGAGAGAAAGAAATATTGAAAACACTCGAAATTTTTTTTAATCATTCCGTAAAGTACGTAGATTTAGTACGTAAAATCTTATTTTTTTGTTTTCTATAGATCGCAGAATGTGGGTGGGTCAGTTATTTCGACTATTATCAGAGCCCACACGTCATTGATGCGAAAAAAAGTGCGTAAAAGCAATCCTATATGGTATGACGAACACACCTATAACAAAACCTCTTCGCTTTGTGCAAAAAATACCGATAAAATCACAGGAATGACAAATTGACAATCGCTAATTACAACGAATAAAATGAAATAAAATTATTTCCGCGTCGATGATGCGTGGGCTCTGATAATAGTCGAAATAAGTGACCCACCCATATTCTGCGATGTATAATGAACAAAAAACAAAAGATTCCATGGCATTTTACGCGCTAACTCTATCTCAATCCTTGTCAAAGATCGGCTGCCATACGGACAAATCCGATCGGTAAGCCCGTTTCGGAGGTATTTGAGAAATTAGATAGGCTTCATTCACTTTTTCTCTAATTGTAAGAGTGACTAGTTCGACACCTGCGCATAGAATTAGGTATGATTGAATAATTCTCTGACGAGTTCATTAATTCGACTCTTTCTATTTTTGGCTGACCGATAAAGCAATTCTGAATTGATGTATGCTAATTGCCGATTGAATCACCGCATATATAGTAGCTGGTCGTTATAAGCTGGGTATAGTATACTTATGTAAAGTTATGAAACTTTTATCCACGAACCACCTTACCGAAATATCATCACTTGAGCCACCGCATCTGCACGACGATCTCACCTGGATCGTCAGGCTGGTATACAGATGCCGCGAATTTGTCGGTGAAATAAGTATAATAAAATAAAAGCTCGACCTGATGAGCTCACAATCAGTCTTACGACTTTCTTTTCAAACAATCAAATCCCTACAACGCGTGAATAATTTTCGCATACAATTTTTTTTTTTTTTTCTCTATTTCTCGAAAATTTCTGGTAGATTGTTACCTGAAAGTTTATAAAAGGTAGGTACGTCATTGTTTCACGCGAAGAGTATATTACTCTAACTGAACTACGTATTATGGCCGACATAATTAACGAACATTTCGTCATTATTTTGGCAAGATATGTTCAGGTTTACGAAATACCTACTCTAGGCTATTTTCTAGCAACGGCTATGAGAACGTTAAATAACAAGCTTGTGTGTTTCAAAAATGTTATTCAAAATTTCCACGATCGATTTCCAAAATTTTACCAGCGACGTACGTTGGGATATATTTTATTGTGTACATTTTATTTTTAACTAGTTACACAGCGATTCATTTTTGTTTGTTAAATATTATTTCAAATTTTGTATAGAACAGAAAAATTTATTCAGGGTAATTCTGAGGCCGATTCATACCTGTTCCATATATGTACCTTCGATAGTCAAAGATTCAAGTTCAAAGCCCCATATAAGCTTGAAATTCCATTGACACAGATATAAAAATGTTCTGTACAATATTGCATAGTTGATTATGATCGGATCACGTGCGAAACGTTACGTCTAGAATTCATTATCACTCTCGGTCTCATAGGCCAACAAGCTAGTTGACAAAAACCATAAGCAGGTAAATTCAAGCCATTTTGGCAACTTCGTTCGTTCAGAGATTCGGAAATTTTTATCGAAATTTCACTAAAAGTTTGAAGAGAATTTTTCTTCCGAAAATTGCAGGATTTTTTAATAAAGGCGTTCGTCGATCATTCACGAAATACTTCAAGAAATCTCTGAGGATTTTGGAACCTTGAGAATCATGAATAAAAAAGGCAATTTCAGAAACAAAAATTTCTTACAGAAAATACGACAAATCGGTAAATATTTTATCTTTTCCTTCAAATTTTTTGCAACTTTCTTTGTGCTTGAAAATTGTGAATAAAAATCGTCAAAGTTTTTCAAATAATTAAATTCTGCGTCTTAAACTTCCAATCGCGAAAAAAATTCAACCGTCCCCTAAGTCTTACGATTTAGATCTATCCACGCATAGCATGAAGAGTAGCTAGCCTGAAGCTTGATCCAAAGAGTGCTGCAGTCCTTTGAACCGCGGTTATTGCCTCAGATGGAAAAACCGGTTTGCCCGATTAAAATGTGATGCAGTATCTATAAAGCAGCTCGATTTTTACTTTTTTACGATTTTTACCATTCATGCGAATGTTTGTATAATTTTCAATTTCATATAAATAATTCCCTGACATCTTACTGTAACGAGAGACTAACATATAAAATATTAGCTTGAATATGAAGCAAAAATAAATATTTTTTTTTTCATTCTCGCAGTCAGTTCACCATTTTTGATTTTTTCACCGGATCATCGAATATTCGTCGTCAGTTTACCCGCGTGGGACCTCTATGGTAAACTAATTGGTAGATCAAACGGTCAGAGCTGGTTGGAGGACAGTTGTGCAATAGAAGCAATGCCATGCCGTTTCGTGTTTACTTTCATTTCAGCCGCATACTTTACTCAGCTCGTTCATTGGCCACCGTCAACTCTTCTAATCGTTATTCGAGGCAAACTACTATGCTGCAGTTATAATCGTTGACGACTGCACTCTGATCTAAACATGGCGTAACCATGTAAGTGCATACGTGCATACGGTATGACCTTACACGTACGTAAGGATTCAACAAAAACCCCACGTTTTTTATACACCGATCGCAATTCATATTTTTTATTCGCTTTTGAATTTTTTATATATTCAATTGTTTTTGTGAACTCTTCTTTCCTGCTTCTATCAGTTCTTTCATATCTCTACTAGATCCGCAGCTGTTTTGTGTTTCGAGAAATTAGTCAATCGGTTAATGGTTTTTCTAACCGCGTATAGTTAGGGTAATCCGCTGGAGGACTTTTGGCTATGAATTATTAATAACCCCGGCTTACAGCTTTGTGTGTATGAGTGTAATTACCTTTTCATTACATCTCACCTCAGCTTGAGCAAACATATAGTGAAACATGCCTGGGTATACACTTAATGTATTATTTGTTTGCCGATTAACGCCTATAGGGGACTTTTGCATACAGTGTAGACTAGGTAGCTATCAACAATTTGAAATTATTCAACTCCTCATTCCCGCCAATTGATTACTAAGGTCACTTCAACTGCAGATCATATTTCCTAGTTTAGACAATTTCAGGCGAATATAAAATGCTTTCAAATCGAAAACAGGAATTCACTCATTCGTTTTAATTCGCAACAAAAAATTGGGAAGCCTTTGCAGTCGAGAATCAACGTGTCCAATAAACTAAAATGTCGAAAAAATGAAACGTTTGCCTCATCGATTCACGAAACTTTGTCAGCTTCGAAAAGTTAACCGGTCATCTTTAAGATAGCAAGGAAGTTAATGCCCACTGATAATAAGGATTTATTCAATGAGGTTTGAATCTCGCGCTGCCCTACGCGCCTTTTGTCACCATAGGATCGTCGCACGCGCAGGTTAATCTGAGTTATGAGAAAATGTGGCATCTAGCGGTCGCGGCGTAACTACAGTTCACGGCTTTCCTCGCAGAAGGGCATATATTACGTGTTTCGCGTGTCTGGTCTAGTGAGCGAAGATTATAGCTTATGTAGCTTGAAGGTAATCACAATTGCGCCGCCTCTATTCAAGATTCGGCCTCATTTTATCGCGGCACAGTTAACGTTGTAACGTTATTCCGAAAACGGCCTTGCAGCGTGTCATCGACGCGGCCCGTATTTAAGGCAATGAAAGTAAATATCTTGCGCTGGAACATTTCGCGTTACGAAATATCGAAAGTATTTCTGCTCCGCGTTGGCTGCAGCCCAAACACACTTCGGGAGCATAACTATAATACTCGAATAATTATGTGATGGGAATGATAACGATTTTTTTTTTTATCAATTGCGGTAGAGAGCAGAACAGCGAGAGATAAAGTATACCGAGAAGAGAATGTTCAATCTATGGGAATTCCAAACTGGGATGATATATTTTTGAGCATTGTATTTTCCTCAAACTAACGACCTAAATTAATTTAGTTCGAAAACTACATCCTAAACTTATAATATTGAGAAACGAAATGTTCTATTATTAGGTGATCTGATGATCGACGAAATTGTGTAATGATACAAGTTTTATTTTTTCATTTTTATAACGGCAGGTATATATTAACGTACCGAAAATCAACCGAAATAACGCTGCAGACAGAAGTTGTTATAACGTCATTTAGTAATCACCTTGGCTTAGTTATGTGCTTGTACATATCAATCTGTTTTTTTTTTCCTTTTTTCCTTTTGCATGAGTTGCGCTCACCGTTTCGGAGGAATATGATATTTCGAAATTTAAGTCACGGCTCAAGATCGCAGCTCCGAAAATGATACGTGAATTCTAAATTCGACTCTGTGTAAACTAAATGTGGGTCAGAAATTGGGAATCCTTTTTTTTCGTTATACCTGCGATACGCGCATACATCGATGCAGCTATGCAAGACTTTTGCCTTTTCTTTTCGTTTCTTTTTGCTGCCGTAACTTTTTGTTAGTATCTCATAGATCCGGAATCGAACGGAGTTCTGATGTCTCCGAATGAATTTTCCGAGTGTGTCTCATAAATCATCCATCCTCTCTATCTGATCTCATCTTCTTTTTTAGACATCCTGTATTTAAATTAGCTATCACCATTCATCACCGTTGAAAATCATCCAAGTTCAAACAATGAATCGACTGGAAGTTCCCGAAAGGAATCCCCGAGCCCGTTGTTGTATAAATAGCCGTAGCTGTGGCTTTCTGTGTTTTAGTTTCCAATTAGACAGAGATTTTCTTCCTACAGATATCGAGATATGATCATCCTTGTTTTTCATTCACGAGCCGATGCGTTACGTAATTCTTTCAAAACGTCTCTAATTCATACATCGGTTCACTATTGCAATTCGCTCTTGACTTCGATAAAAAAATAACAATAATCCATTGCATAGAATTGTATGTTATGCCATATTATTAATATACACGCTTCCCAAACACCGACCGATAATTTGCGGTCAACGTTTCATTACCGTAGAATACCGAGGTCAAAGGATATGCATAACCTCGTAGATTTCTGACTCGAATCGTCGGATTATCACTATTCATATTTCTATTGGTTATTATCATAATTATAAAACGTGGTGACGCAGCTACAAATTCCACGTACCTATATGTGATGCTGGTACAAAAATTCTGAGAATGATCGATTGTCCCGATCATCCTTTTCACGGTCGGATCGCGATTCACACGCTATTAGTTTAAACGTTATGTTTACTTTGAATGATGAGTCTTTACATTATTTTGAAATCACTTCGTACTGCATTATCATCGGCGATCGTCACTGCAGCCGAGCGACTCACAGTTCTTTACATATTCAGGCTTCAGGATATAGCTGAGGAATTTCGAATGCCTTAGGCTAGAAATGATAACAACGTCATTTCACAATACCGTGAAAAACACGAATCGACATATGTACTGGCGCGGGCGAGAGAAGGTTGGATAAAATAACGCCAGTTTCGATAATCGCAAATCATGAAGATGACTTTTCAAATTATTGGCACGCTGCGCGCCTGAATCATAGTTCGGAGTTATATGTGTAAGTTTCTCATAAGAAGGAATATATTATGCCCTCGCTAATGTCATCGCACAATGTAGCTACTATGAATTAAAAACAAGAAGCAAAGAATAATAACAACGACCATTAATTAAAGCCTAAGGCAGAAGATTCAAACGATTGGTTTGCGGTTGTTGTTCGTGCTTACGATTTCGCAATTTTCAAGGACTTCAAGAGCGGCTGTATTTGTCGCGCAGTAAAATCCTTTTATTATCTTATACAGTTTCCAGACTTCCTTGAGACTTTTTCGAGCTTACAATTGGAATCAGCGGACAAAGAGGTCGGGGAATTCGATTTGAAAATCAAGAAATACCCGGCTGCGAATCGTGCCGAAGAGTTGTTTGCTGTGACAACGCATCAGCATATCAACATATCAAGTATACGCAGCATGTATATTCCGGTTCACCAGTAATGATATTCGAGCGAAAAACTGCTTCGGTCAATTCGAATTGGTCCGTAAATTCTGACCATGGATGGGCGCGAGATGGATTAGTAAAGTGAAATGTTTGATGCTAAAAGTTCAGTTTCGCAAGCTGATCCTGCCCAGCGATAGCACGATTAGTAAAGCAGCCATAGCGGCTACGTATAGTAGGAGTTTCTAACAAATTTATAGAGTGCCTTGCAAAATTGGCAAAAATGAAAGTAGGACAAGAATTATATTTCCACGTCATCTCTGTCGAAATTATTAGGCATTTCGATCCTCTCGAGCCCCGCGGCTCGCGTTTCGAGGGAATTGCTAAATTTTGAAAAATGAAAGTCCGAAGTACCGAGCTGACAGAATATAGGAACTGTTTTTCCGCTACCGTTTCTCAAACGATTTTTCACACTTGTCTTGAATGCTCGTGGAACAAAAGAGATTTCAGATTCTCTTGGTAATTTTTTTCGTCTTTTTTATCACAGCATTAAAATATGGGTTGCGTATATGGTTATTAATCGCGGTTTGAAATAACTCAACTTTTACGTTACTTCGTGAAGCAGGGAGCCGAAAATTCTTGGACAGAGTGCCGACTTGGTAAAACTCAAGATTGACTCGAAATTCGGTCCTCAAAGTCTGCAATATCTACGAGGACACGGTCACTTTCTAAAAAAGCGATCGTCGAGTTTTGAACAAATTATACCTGCACGGTCGATCAAACGATTCGCGGGGCGTTGTACGAAATTTCAGAGAAACGAGATTTTATAGAAGTGAAAGAACTGTCCAATTGTGTGACCCTCGTCCTAGTATGAGGAAACATTTTGCGCAATACAAATTGACGACAAACTTCTAATAAAATATCTTCACCGTCACATGTTCCCTGAGATTAAAGCTGTTCAGTTTTGATCCTTTAATCCAAGACCAAATTCGCAGTGATGTATGTAAATAAATACTGAAAGAACTGGTTATCTCGCAATCTATCTGCATCACGAGTATAATGTATTACGCACGCACCCGCCTACATACTAAATCGTTTCTCTTCTTGTCTATCTTGCAGAAGAATTCGCCGAGGAGATAGACACGGCGTCCCATAATCTCCTGGAGTTGATGCCTGCTTATCAACCAGGAACTGGACCTGTCAGTGCGGAGTGTCGCCGAGACTCCGGCATCTTTAAAAAAGAGCTTAACAAGCTAAGCCTATGGGCGCTCAAGAGTAAGTTGCAATAAGCCCTTTCGATTTCAGAAGACTTTCATTTTCCCTTTGCTTTTTACGAACAAAAATGATGAAATATAACTTGTCAACTTTTTCGGTCGACATTTTTTTTTTTTTTTGCAGTTCTTTATTTTCTTCGTCTAATTTCCATGCGCAGCTCTCTTCATTATTTACACAATGTAGTTCAGTAAACTCGTGCAGAATATTGACGATCCTCATTAACCTGTGGAAAAATCTAACGGATAAAAAAAAAAAAAAAAACCGTGATGATTTCGCGAAAGGACGAATCAAATTCTGGGATTTGCCATATACTCGACAGAGCAACGGCTCTGCTTGAAACTATGATAAAATCTTGACCCTGAGTTATCAATTTCTCTCCATCCTGTATGTGTGTGCGGGTGTGCATATGTAAAATCGTGAAAACATCTCGAGGGAAATACTCCTGTAAGTAAGTCGCGAGTCCGAGTTCGCGAACTCCGTAGTCTAATCGGAAGTGGGGTCCCGGGGAAGCAAGAGCTGCCCCAATGACTGAATTATGGAGAGGAGCCTCGTTCCCCTAATCGGCTACTAATCTGATTCCAATCGAATTAGGTTCTGTTCGAATTCTGATCAGAATCGAGAATAAAAATATCGCTATTCCCCGACTGCTCTCAATTTTCTACCTGGATACCACGGCGAGATTCTAAGCCATTTGTTTCGGAATCATCGACGTTAAAAAATGCAGAATTTATCAAAGATTTGTACAAATGATTTCGACTCGGCTAACCCGCAACAAGAAATATTTCCCCCGCGATTGATTGGAGATTCGATTATTCACCTTGTAAACTGCGAAAGAAATTATAACGCTCACAAGGATTTTGGACCGCGAGTCTAGAGTATACGTATCAATTCTGGAGCACGACCTCAAAAGAGGCAGAAAAAAGATAAAACAACAGAAGTTAATTGCCCGCAACTGACGTCAGTAACCGCAGCCATTCGTTTTTTGAACTCGTAATACAGCGGCTCTGGGAGCCGAATAAAAGTTTGAAAGAAGTGATTAAACAAACGGCTAATCTGGCTGACCTCAATGAGCCAGTCCTAGGACTTTCCGGCCGAAATTTTTAGGCTATAAAAATAGTGTTTCGTTAGTAATGGGTAAGTTTAATTGACAGAGAAAAAAAATGTATTATTAGCGGAAAGCTAATGTTTTTTCTTCTCGATATGAGATACTACCGAAAATGTTATTCCACAAGCCTGAATTTTGGAAATTGCAACAATCTGATCTAATTTTAGTAATTCGCGACTCAAAAACTGCCGAATCGATTTATTCGAAAATTAAATCAGATTCGAGTTCGATCAGTTGTCGAAATCTGTTATTCCGTTCGTAGGGCATCAATGATTATAAAATAGTATCAGCGATATTTTTTAACCAATAATTAATGCACCTATTAAATTGAGAATCTGATCAATTTTAAAATACGTAAAGTTTGATCTATCAAAAGTTAAAATTGACTACATAGGCTCACCCACACACACGTACGCACATTCAAAAATTGTTGAATTAAGGTGAGTCTCTGGCCCCCAGACCGAAAAAGATGAAATTTTTAATTTTGGAAATGATTATATGATAAAGCAGAAAGTTTGAATAAGAAAGATTGGCAAAACCTTTATATTTCCAACTGTTATAGTACCTATACCTGGTACCATGTGTTGGATAAAAAAAAGTGATTAGAAATTCCGGAATCTGTACCTCTTCGGCCAAGCATTAGATGATAGTGTAAATACGTCAGCGTCAGCTGTTCTAAGAAAAGTGTTTGAACCGGTCTTTCGGCGTCCTATTGAACCCTAATAATTACGAGCATGGGACTAATGAACTCATTTGCTAACTAATTGTTCTCATTGCTGGTCGTCTAGTGTTTGACGCCACGGCCAAAGTACCATCGGGACTTTTGAACGGGAACGTTAACCAGTTCGGAGACTTTGACGAATGCGTAGGTGTGCAAGGAAGTGAGGGGATTCAAGGCCAATACTGCCTTGCATACCTGAAGCTAGACATTGATGAATCACGCCCGGATCTCAAGCATCTTCATAAACTCCTCCACGCGCATTATGCGTTCAAGAGTAACCTGTCTGACGTGAGTTGACTAGATTATTTTATACGGTACTGATAAATATATACTACATGTGTGGATGGGCTATCTATTTATGGATGATTTGAATTTTGAGATACCCATATTTAAGCAAGACGAACAAATGTCTCATTCGATTACGTACGAAATGGATCACATCTAGTATATATACTAGGGTGATTCAAAAAAAAAAAAAAAAAAATTTTTCTTTCAAACAGGCTCAAAACTTTCGTTTTGATGTCAAAATACGCCTGTCAAAATTTGAGCTCTTAATATTAATATTAAGAGTGTCCTCATCGCACTTTTCTATTTTCCATAAGAATAACATAGGGAAAATCATTTTTGCTTATTCTGATTTTTCTACGCTACAAGGGACTGCTCAAACAGTCAATCGCTATACATATTCTTGTAGAGAATTGAACGCTCTAGAAAAAAGGTGTCCTGGTCTTTTTCGATAAATCTAACCGTTTTGAAGTTTCTCTAGCGATTTTGGTCATTTAATGGAAAGACTAACTTTGAAACGGTTAGATTTATCGAAAAAGACCAAGAGACCTTTTTTGTAGAGCGTTCAATTCTCTACAAGAATATGTACAGCGATTTACTGTTTCAACACTCCTTTATAGCGTACAAAAATCAGAATAAGCAAAAATGATTTTTCCTATATGTTATTCTTATGGAAAATAGAAAAGTGCGATGAGGACACTCTTAATATTAATATTAAGAGCTCAAATTTTGACAGGCGTATTTTGACATAAAAACGAAAGTTTTGAGCCTGTTTGGAGGAAGAAAAAAATTTTTTTTTTTTGAATCACCCTAATACATATACAGCCCATTAAAGTCAGCAGTAAATAGCTTACGACTCGTCAAAATCACTGTTACTTGCTAATAAGAATACACGTTTACGGAACTTCTTCATTCATTGATCATTTTTGTTTTATTTTCTCATTCCTTTGCCTGCGAATTTTTAATAAAGTAATACCTCTGTCATAAAAGTGCCATTGAATTCTATATATATATGTATATACCTATATAACTATTTACAGCTCTTTTACGGCCTCGGGATATTTTATTCTCCAATTAACCTGAAAAAATATAGTAATCAACGCTATTGTCATAATTATTTGTACCATAACGCTGACCATCCATTATTGTGGACCCAATACCGAAGGATTAGACTGATGCGTTCGCGCGATAAGATTTGATAGAAATTCGACACACGTCACAGGATCTCGACAACTTGAAAGATCAAATATAGTTTATCAAAATTTGGCTGTAATAGTAAAAATCTTCAACGAATGTAAACATTTTTTGTTTTTTTGGATTGCATAAAATTTGTTAGACTTGAGTTTTTTTTTTTTTTCATATACTGTAAAAAAAGTTCAACAATATCGTTGAACCTAAGTACGATACGACACTTGAAAGATTCGAGGGATCAACGAACTTGAAAAAATGTATCTTCAGAAATAAGATACCTTGAAAGATGTTCGGAAAAATTTCAACACACTTAATTAGATTCAAATTGATTCTAAGGAATCCAAAGGTTTCACAAGAAGGTGCACCTACACTATATTTCAAAGGCGACCCCTCAACCAACACGTCAGTGTTCGGATGAAGAATGTAATCTTTTGAAGTTTCTTCTCAAGATGCTTCTCAGTTTTCACACAATGAAATGCATGGAAAAGTGATCCAAAGATGTGAAATAATCGAACCTAAATCGGCTGGGTTCGATTTAGATGAATCTTGAATGAACTTTATAAACTCTCTCTGCCTAATTAAAAGTCTAAACTCTTTTTCAAATCGGCCACGACAAAATCAATTCATATGACTCATTCTGCAATGGTTCAATTTTTCTAGCCTGGTCATCGCGTGCCCCGATTCAGTACGGTCAACTGGGCTGTATGCACGCCGGCATCATGCTCGGCTCAGGATGTCGAGGCGTCGTTACGACACACGCTTGGAAAGCACACGGCTCGTACCGGGCTCAAAATAAGCGTCCAGGTGGACTCGGAGATGTGTCAACGACGAAGAAAGGAATCTTACCCAATCGAGACGAAAGTCGTGAGGTAATCTATCACTCATATCTATCACGGTCTCAACCCTAGAACTGTCCACGTCATGATTCGGACATGAACTGCACATCGCACGCTGGTTTCAGGGTTAAGCTATATGAGGCCAATGCAATGAAAAAAGCATGTCTAAGTTATGCTTGAGCCGCAATAAATTGACTTTACTCCTTGAACTCTCTTTCGCTAATTTTTGGAAACGCGTATCAACGAGATAATTATGGCGCGCAAGGGTCAAGGCTGCGTCGCCGTACAGCAATATTGTTCTTTAATTGAGCATTCACACGGCGTATTCATCCATCCATCACATCTCACCTCGCTTTTGACGTCCCACTAGTATTGGCTTTGCTTTAAATTTAACATTCGTTATGCAACTGACTACTATGCTACTTAACGTTGGCGTACAACAGGTTCAGTAACCACTGGTCTGTTGCGCAATACAATAACCGTTCTTTCGGGACGCTGTCCTTGACCATTGAGAAAGTGGCCGTCGCTATCTGTGGCCCACATCTATGGACTGAAAAAACTTCGGACAATACGAGTATCAGTTGTGGAAACGAGTTTTTTTATACACTTCTTTGAAACGATCCGTTTCCAACCCTTTCTTTGACCTCTAATTCCGTTTTTCCGAGGATATTGATTAAATTCGTATTTGTATAAAATCTTGAAAATTCCGAAGAAATGCGTGAAATTTGACGTTTTAATGAGATTCAGGAAATCTTTATAGAACCTTTGAAATATTCTTGAAACTCTGAAGACCAATCAACGGCATTTTATGACAGTGGATAAAACCTGGCGTAAGACTCACTGTCGTCTGCTCAGAAACTTCTGAATAATAAAATAAGCTTGACACGTTTTGTCTTTGAAAACAGCGGCCTATTCCTCGGGGTCTTCGTTTTGGCGATAATCGCGGCGATCTATGACCATTACGGACTTTCTGCGAGTGAATTGCTTCTGTCATTTTCCCTGAAGCGAAATTTCAACAAGCTAATATCCCTCGAGAGAGGCGAAGGAGACATCGCCGCCCTGCACGGCGTCAGAGCGTTAAACGCCATGATGTTAATTATCGCTCACAAAAGTATGGCCCTATTCTTCAACCCCTACATCAACAGAACGGAAATGACGGAGGTACGTTGATGGATCAAATTGTGTAACAGGCATTCCACTTTACACGTAATAAAAATTTCGAGTCTTTTTGTTTTATTGAACGTGAGCACATAAAAGTGTCTGAAGCAGACTGCCGGTCTCTTCAATGACTCGAATAATTTACAACCGAATTTCAGTACCTAGGGAAACCTTGGACAGTGATAGGGCGCGCTGCTAGCCTCTACACAGATCCGTTCATCATGCTATCCGGACTTCTGACGACGTATTCCTTCATTGGAAGGTTGAACAGAACCGGAAAATTGGACGTAAAGAGCGAGTACCTCTCCAGACTGCTCAGGTAATGATTATTACTGTATTTCTAACAAACTGGTCTTTGCGATCGGATAACAAGTCCAATTCACTTTCCTTCGCAGATTAGTCCCGACGTTGGGTGCTTTGATAATGTTCTGTACATATGTCATGCCCTTTATCGGTTCCGGTCCGCAATGGAACCTCGTGGTAACCCACCATGCCGACATATGCAAGAAGACATGGTGGCGAAATTTCCTCTTCATCCACAATTACTTTGGTTTTGAGAACATGGTGAGTTTTTATTGACTTTGAGATTGACCGCATCTTTGACGAGTTTTGAGAAATATTCTATACAGGTATTAGGATCATTCTTTGACATGATGGCTGCAGCAGGGTTTGAGATTTTGACTCATTAGTAAGAGCCGTCATCGAAAATAAAAGTACAACTGCATGATTGATGAACTTAGATCAACCGAATGAATAAAATAGATGAAAAATATGCCCGTAAAAATTTCAACGACCGGTTTAACAAAATTCTTGTCACTTTCCAAGTGTCTGACGCACACGCATCACTTGGGCATCGACACACAGCTCTTCGCTGTATCGCCATTGATAGTTTTCCTGCTTTGGAAAAGGCCGAGAATTGGTACAATCCTGCTCACTACTCTAGCTGTGCTATCGACCATACTTCGTTACAGCGTGACCTATGACAGACAGTTGAACAACTACGTTTTCTTCGGCACTTCGTAAGTATAATTATTTATCTTCGTTATATTGTATTCTGCAATCATTGAATGATACCGAATTTGCTCAATCAAATTCCCAAAGCTAGAAGACAGATGAATTCATAGAAATGAATGTACAATCCTGAAGATTTCTCGTGAAATTCGTACAAATTTCTTGGACATCTATAGAAAATTTGAAATCCGTGAAATTCTATAAAAATCTCGTAAGACACCTTGAATGTTCATTCGTTTATGAGATATCCCTCGAAAGTTCTCACGAATTCTCATAAGATTTCATAATATGATGAAACGTCGCTCTGATATTCTTTTCAAATCCCTATAGAATCTGCTAAAATTTCCTAAAATACTCTCACGCACATCATACAAATATTCGCTTGTATCACAGGATCAAACAGCTGTTCGACACCGCGAATCACTCGTACATTTTGCCAACGCATAGACTGACGGTCTACATAATGGGGGTTCTGACGGGTTACGTGCTGAGAAATTTCCCGAGAGACTACAAAATAAACACCGTAAGTCAACCGGGTGGTTCTGAAAAGCCTTTCGGACGATATCCAAAGAAAAAAACAGAACGAGAAATAACAGGCCAATAAATATCCATCATTTTTCTCTCCGTTTCTTAGATTTTCATACAAATCGGGTGGATCCTCTCCTCCCTAATGTTCATCGGAGCTTTCGTCGGCCCGGCAGCGATGGGGTCGATCAATTACGTCTATAACCCAACGCACGCTGCGATTTACAACGCTTTTTCGCCCATCGGTTGGTGCGTCCTTTTCGCCTGGGTGGCCTTCCTCTCTCACACCGGAAACTCGAATGGTGAGTAAAATCTACGTCAGATTCTCATCTTGAGTTTAATAAAAGCTGTCCAACTTCCAACGACTTTATTCGTACATTTTGACCAGGAACCCTGAGCCGGATGTTCGCATGGAGGGGATTTCTGATCAGCACAAGACTAAGTTACGCTATTTACCTCACGCAGTTCCCAGTCTTCTTTTACAATGTCGGAATGACGCGTGGCGCAGAGTACTATGGATTCATCCGAATGATGGTGAGCACATGATCAACAGATATACGGCTTCTCTTCGAATTCTTATCCAAACTTTTCGGCTCCAATTTTTTCACCCGGAATGAATCGAATCGAAATTTCACTTTCAAATTTGTGTCATTTATCGATATACCGCATCGTAGTTTCTCGAGCGATCGGTAACGAAACTTTGGGGATTACCGTTCATTTCGGCAAAAAGTCACTAGGTGTTTCGTCTTTTCAAAATTTGAAAACTTTTTTTACGGATTCAGTTACCAACAGAGAAATCGTGAAATTATTCACAGATGAACTTGATTTATTGTACTTTTGAAATAATCAGCCACTCGGCGAGAGCAAACCACACATTTTGAGCTAGATCTCATCTCATTTGATGAAGAATATTGGGTAAATGGCGTAAATGGCGGTAAAAAATAATTATTTTATACCAGGGTGTCTAAAAAAAAATGTTTTTGTTTCTTAGCATGGGGGTGGTATTTGTAGCTTATAAAAAGAGAAAAATTTTCAAAAAAAAAAAATTTTTTTTTAATCATCATTTTGAGGTGGCCGACTCGTTTTTTAAATAAATATTTAATCGAATGGGGTAGTTCCAACGGGAAATTCATTTTTTGGTCCAAGATCGTTGAAAACATGTAAAAATTGTCGAATGTGATGTTTTTCTTTACTCAACTTTCATTCTAATACAAAAGCAAGTGCATTTCATTTTTTGATTTTTTACTTAAATTACAAAAATAATGGGAAAAAAACTTTTTCAACTTTTGACTTTCAATTGGCTTTTGAGGTGACACCCTGCAGATTCTAGAACTACCTATTTGATTAAATATTCATTTAAAAAACGAGTGGGCCACCTCAAAACGTAGAGTAAAAAAAAAATTTTTTTTTTTAAAGTTTCTTTTTTTATGAGGTACAAATTCTACCCCCATGCTAAGAAAAATGTTTTTCTTCAACCCACCCTAGTCTACAGTCTTAATTTTCGGAATCCAGACCTTTTTCGGGATTTCCAGGCTAATTTTTATGAAATTTAAGGCCCTTGAAAGTATCTCGCAAAGTAACTATACGGGACGAATATATTGAACAAGGCATAGTTTTTCTTCAAAATGAGAAAATTTTTATCATGAAAATCATCTGAAATCTTACCATTAGGAGTAATAGTACATAACGCCGGCCGGGAGGAAAAGGGTGTTCTTTGGGCTTCGTCGCGTCGTGAAAAAGGTGTTATTTCAGCTTCACCGTAAAAAGGTATTGTCCCGGCTTCGATTTGAAAAGGGTGATTTCATTCTCAACGATAAAAGCTTTTCAAGCCTTTCCGAATCATTACCGCAAGTAATTGAAATTCTAACCTCAAAAATTCTAACCTGTCAATTACATCGCGGCGAAAAACAAAGTTTGACGGCTAAAACTCGGGATGGTCAGCCTACTTTAGCAGTCGCAGTCGGCTGTACAGTGTCAAGTTTTCCTGTCGGTATACCAAGGGCGTATAATGCGATTTTACCATGGACGTAGGATTTTACGCCCGATTTGTGATCGGTGCTGCCCTCTACCGGAGGTCGTGAAATCGTACGTCCGTGTTGCATGCCGTATTTTTTGGTACATTGAGCAGAAAATTCGTGCTTTTATACCCATTGTGTAAAAAATAATGGTATACCGTTGTTATTTACAGCTGAACTTCAGCGAGCTGGTTTGGATATTGATAACGTCGGTCGTATTGACGCTGCTCTTCGACACCCCGTTCCAAAACATCAAGAATCACATATTAAGGAAACGAAAGACACCGGGAGCTGAGGTAACAGCGGATAAGCCAAAGGCCGAATAAAAGTAACGTCCGAGGATGGTTTATTGTAATATTGAGGATCTGTATCCCTAAAAAATCTGTAAATAGTTTCTATTCCGTCGAATAATTCCCTCCCCCTGAATAGCACGAGATACGCTATGTCCGTATTTATAAAACCCCTTTATACTATTAAATATTAATTTGTAAATAGTTTTTTAGTTTAATCGGGGCAAGCGAGTTATTGGCACTGATAAGAGTTCTAGCGACGCTTTCTCAAGACTGATGATATAAACATTTTTTTTTTTTTTAATAATTTTTCTAATATTCTCTTAGCGTTTGTTTCAAGCAGGCAAAACCAGCAACTGTAATCACTTAATTATACAGAAACCGTTAGGAGTCTGCGAGAAGAACTAAAACTTCGATGTTTACCTATATGAAAATTTGTTGATAAACTTATCAACTTTTTCAACATATAGTGGATATTAAACAGTGTTGAAGTTATTCCGCTTGAAATAATTAAGTAAACGTTCTTAATTTAATTATCTAATTCATTTTTCAATCCCCCTTATACCTGCAGCTGTTGTAGTTATTAGAAAATTGCTAAGTGATATATTACGTGTGTATTACTAATTGCTAGATACCTATACGTGTTTGTTTTCTTTGTAATTACACAATCAATCAAGAATCAATAAAATGTGAATTTTTCTTTTTAATTTGCGAACTTATCTTCTCTTTATTGATAGTTTCGTAGGAAAAAATCAACTGAAAGCTTCCACAATTCGCTAAACACACACATGACGGACGTCGTGTAAGTGAAAGAAAAAAAAACTACCAAACGCCTTCACTTTGTCTCTTTACCAAAAAATATACCATACTATGTACACATAGTCTCCAGTGTAAGCATATAAGTTTCATTATTAACGATTATTATTATTATTTACTTTCTTTTCTTTTTTTTCCTTCTTCTATGCGATTCACATACATAATATATTATATAATATATGGATATATCGCGACTTATTCGCAATTATTAATATTAATATGTAATATCATACATATAGTATATTTCAGCCTGAAACTATATGACAGACTGATTGAAGATAAATAAGAAAATATCTAATTACCTAATATTTATTACGTAGGAAGATGACTGGCTTGAAAGAAATAATTATTAGCTGGTCTAGTTAACCAGAAAAGATATAACAACGAATTAACGTACTTATTGTGAGATTAAATTCAGCGAGGATATCCCTCAGTAGACACAAGTATAAGTAGACGGGTGATTATTAAGATATACGTGTATTAGCTTGTTTCGTACCTCACAGCTGGTTCAAATTCATTCAATTTCATCGCGGTAGCTACTTATCTTAGATTCCTATTCTTCGCACATCAGTATCGTCCAAAAGTAGCATCCATGATTTCCGATTAGCTGAAAAGTAAAGAGAATAAACGATGTCTTGAATGTTTTCAAGAAGTTATATCAAGATACAACAGTCGAAGAACCTAACACCCACTCACCGAATCTCCTTTCCAAATTCTTTCATTAGCTTACGAAAAATCGCGATCGGACAAGACGACTGGGGCTACCATAGACCAGATATACAATCCCAAACACATCCAGGACGATATTATCTTCACCCACATCGATGCTGCATTTGCATTCAAGGTATCCAAGCTTGAATTAGGCCTGTTGGAGAATCATTTGTTTAAAAAAACAGGTCACCTATTCCCCTGAGAAGTCATATGAAACGATTTTCGTGCTATGATCGAGGACCAGTTATCTGGCTTACTTACTTGTACCAATTGGTCAAAGTCATCATAACGTATAGAGTAGCTAAGGCGAACATAAGATGGAAGAAACTCCAACTGTATGCAACACTGTCGTCTTCATTGTCCCACACCTTGGTCTGGCCACCTTCCTCTTGGTCCCCGCCATGACTTTCTACTGCAACATAGTCTGATCACAATTGATATGAAGTGTAAAAACAGTCAAGTTTATTTCTCTGGCGACTTGGACTATTGCAAAGGAATCTTTATTCTTCTCATTGCTCGTAGCGATAAAAGCGTGCATGTTATCGTATTTTAGAAAAGAGTAAAAGTAAAAAAGAAATATAACGCATCATGAATTCTTCGGCAAATAATATTCAATCTCTTAATCTTTTGATAAAATCGATAATGTGGGCAAAAGAATAAATGGAATTGAAAAAAACAAATAAAAAAAAACATCGACCAGCGTCTAACTATGGGGGATTCAACTCATGAAGGCAGGCACACACTAACAAACTACTGATATAATCTATTTGCGCTACTTGATGATTACAGTAATGAGTTTGAAACTTAGAAATTCGAATCTGCAGTTATCGAATGATGGGAATAAATAAGCTAATAAGCGGAAGCGATTGTTATCAGCAGAGAAATAAAGTTTTTAGTAAAATGATAACATGAATGAAGTAGAGTTCATAAAAAGCATGAGGTAGAATAAAAAGAGACGATTTGTGTAGAAAAATACGGACGAATGACTCTCAGAAGTTTCATATATAAAAAAATACAAATTTTCAAATCTGGGGCCATGAATGAGGAATTTTAATCGTAATACTAAGCCCCGTTTATGTGTGCGTACCTTCGTTGCTGACTAGAGATTGGTCGGCCTGGTTCCTGACTGTATAGAAAGAAAACATGAATTCACTGTTAAACAATGAGCTAGGCAATATCGACAAGGTAACATATCAGCGGTGGAAGGAAAGCTCGTTAACTTTTAAAATTCATTTACTATTTTCCTCCAACATTGAGAATGAACTCTAAGCTGCGTATAATTGGCAAAAGGATTGGATGCGAAATAGATAAGACGAAAATGAGCAAGTGAGAGGAAATAGAGCGAAAAGCAATAACTAAGCTTGATACTCACCAGCTCCGTTCTCCTTGGCCATGACATTGTCGGACATGGTAATTCTCGAGGATTTCGAAGCTGTTCTAAGAGAGCTGTACAGCACACAGCACATCCATATCACCAAACCAATAATGCTCTCCTTATCAAACGCGACTTTGTTCTGAGTTGTTACGTCGGTACCTCCGATTATCCCCAGGAAGCCAGGATTGCAGGCGGTATCTGAATCGGTCACAGAAACCTTTTAATACCTTGGACAAAATTGACTCTACAAATTGTCTGAAACTCCGGCTACCTGGACTGTTGGAAACTCCGCTCCATGTCAGATAAACAACGTATAGACTGACTACCGACGATTGAAGGAGACCGCTGTTGGATAATTTTTCCTGAACCCTGGGCAGAATTGAAATGGCACTGGCTATCACGCACAGAATCAGGTTGAAGGAGATGAAGAACTTGTTCAGCGAACAGCCGCTAGACTGTAAAGAGCCGATCGATACACATGAAATAAAATTCTCTGCAAAGAACTTATCAGAACCTGAATTATTTTTATTCTTAAATCATTCAGAAACATATGCTTACGGCAGTGAAGTAGACGAACAACAGAACAATGCCAGCGATGGAAGCTGCGTAGTTTAACATAGTGGCTCCTAGAAGTGCAGCGTACCTGAAAATCAGAGGAAGGAACTCGGATCAAGGCCATTATCTTGGATTGACCGAGCTCTCCTGGAATTTTTAAGCTTGAAACTCACCAGCCCTTGGACTCGGTGTCTTGGTAATTACCGACCCAAGCATCAGCCCAGGAATGGGCGAAATCGACTATCAAAATCAGCTGTATTATTATGAAAAGGAACCCCCCGATCATTCCGAAGTACATCCAGGTAATGCCAAACGATCCTTCAGGGATGAAAAAGGCACCGATCATCCCGCCGATCACGAGGAGGTATTTGATAGCCCAGAAACTAAAGAATTGGTTGATTTGTAGATATCGATTGCTTATGTCAACTCGATGGGGACTAACGAACTTTGAGAGCATTCATTTTACCCATTTTGAATAGCCGCTCGAGGATCCTTGGAGCTTCTCACTCTTATCATTATAACTGACATCAAAACGAAGAAGAGACAGAGGATAAAGCAGAGCCTGTATACAGCCAGATATCCAACGGCGGATTGGCAGTCGATGGTAAATGAATTTGGAACATAGCTTGAACTGTTGGCGCAGAATGGTACCTAAACATGGAAATAACATACTGTTTATCTCATTTGCTAAGGGAATGATCATTCGGTGGACCAAATAAACCGAATAGTTTTTTTCCTTCAAAAGACACTCGGAGAAATTTGTTCTTTATGATCAAATATCGAGCCTCGTAGAAACTTGGCTCTTAATTCTCATACTGATTCTGCAAAGCTACTTTTGTTCAAAATTGAACGCTCTACAAAAATGGTCTCTCAGTCTTTTCAGATAAAATTAGCTTTATAGAAAAAAGACCAAAGACCTTTATTATACTGCGTTCAATTTTGGACCAAAATAACTTTGCAGAATCTTCCTAAGTAGATCAGTTTTTGAGGTATAAAAATCGAAAAGTGCCAGAAGAACATTTCCCACGTATTTCAAATGGAAAATAAAAAATAGCGATGAACCACCTATGAATACTAACATTTCATTCGAGGCTCGTTATTCGGTCATAAATTACAAGTTTTTGAAAGGGCCTTTCAAAAAAAGAAAATAGTCGATTTATTTGGCCCACGCTAATTATCATCCTAGCCAATCCTTACAGGTATTTAGAACATCTTTGAAAACTTCGACAATTCTCAGTTTCTAACTTTCTAAAGATTAAGTACACTAGATACTGTCCGGGATGCGTCTCTTTCATTTGTACCTTCTTCAGAGTTGCCTGGAGCCCAGGAGAAAGGGTGATGCAGGCTGCGATGGTACCGAGCAGTAACATCAGAGCATACATAATACGAGTGCTGGTGCTGTTTCGGCATGTCGGACACTGCGAGCAGCAGAAACTGCACGCTGTGCTACCACACAGGCAGGCAAGCTGGGAATAAATGGGATAAATAATCAGAGTAACAAGCGGATGAAAGTAAAATATTGAAACATTTTGTGACAATATTAGACTTGGAATATATGATAATAGTTCTCGGAACTGGTGGATGGTTTATCTTACTTTTTTTTTCAACTTTCAATCAATTTTATCAACTGATCATCATCACAGTTCACCATGTCTGCTGTCAGGCGTATACATACATACATAATGCTCACGTTAGATCGAAAAACAAGATTATCAAAATGTGGAGGATGAGTGTACAACTGTTTGTGAAGATTATTGAATTTCATGGGATTTCATAGGCTCCTAGTGAATTTTTATAAATTTTCGGATAATATATCATCTCCAGGGAATCACGAGATTTCGTCAGATTTTTCGGAAATTCATAGGCTTTCATGAAATTTTCTCTGAACTGAATAGTTCAGTTTATTTCTTTAATTTTCTATTTTTCATTCTCTGATCTTCAGATGTGTAATGTACGAAAATAAGATCACTGAAGCATAGAGAATAAGTGCCCAACCATTTGCTAACAGATAGCAAAAATCCCAGGCACGATGTTTTGGCACAAACAAGTTCGCTAGTTGCGAATAAAGGTCAGAAGAGATAATTCAGGATATAAATTTTTGATGGCAGTGTAGGGGTCATTATGATACGAAAATATGATGTGCGGAATAATTCATGTTCCAAGAAATGATGAAAGGAAAGAAGATGTATACATGTGGACATAGATGTTTATCCCGTTGTGAATCATACAATGATAAATGAAGCTTATGAAGGGAGTAGCACGTCAGTGATCGTCACCGACGAAGAAAGGACCGTATATTTATATATTACGAACTCTCTTAACTACACACGACAATTATTGATACATATATAAAGAACGAAATAATGAGAAGAAACCGTTATTCTTTATAATTACCTGCGCCGTTGAACAAACAAGACCCATGATCACAGATCAACTATCACCGTCTCCACAAAATACGCGTTCTTTGTTATTTCCTTTGACGTTGATTGAAATTCGTACAATGTATGCAGTTCAACTAATAATACATGTCGTCAATCTTGCGGACACATGCAGACAATGCAGAGCGAATCTTGAATATCGAATACAGAATAAACCACTTTCCTGCTGTTCGACAGCAAATAAACAGATAAATGATCGTATGTATCGTATCACTATCACAACAATGGCGGACCGTCTGTGATGGTCTGTGATTTCATGTTGATCGATGCCTGAATCACGTGATCGCTATCCGCAACCTCATTGCGCATGCGCACGACAAATTTCAAAAATGATGTCGATTCGAACGATTAATCGAATCTCGTTCTACGAACAAGCGATTCAGATCGATTATCGCTGTACTGCGCATGCCTAATGCCCTAATAACGCATTTCGAAATCGCAGGGTTGTTGTGCAAGTTCAATTTAGCGAGACATATGTAATTAAATTACGTGCCTGTTAGTGATAATAGATAAATGAAAAATAGTGTGACAATCAAGTAGAAAATTACGATAATAATGATAAAATTGTAGAAGCAAAAGAATATAGTTTGGAACAATTTTGTGACAGGTTATGCTATGTTGGGCTAGCTGCACGGCTGGCGGTTAGCGCGATAATTCTTCCATCCCACTCCCAGTTGATTCTGACAGGTGCAGGCATGAGATAAAAATAATACGATGATCTAATCCCACGGCAAGCCTTCCATCGGCTCGCGGGAATAATAAAGCCCCGGTATACTCTACTCTCGGGCGCGACTCAATTATTATACATTTCGTAATACCTACATCAAACACGGAAAACACTTTTACGGTCAAAGACGATAGGAAACCGACGACTTCTTATCGTGATTGCGATTCAGTTTCCATCAAATACTGATTGAATTACAATTTTAGATATTCGCTTTAACGATCACACATCATTGTTCGTTTCTCTTCCTTCGTTTGTTCCTTATGCGTGGGTGTTAACAACAACATAACAACAACGAAAATTCGATATCTAGTGAATACACAGTAATCGTAAAAAAAAAAGAAAAAAGAAAACCTTATCCAAAGATTAAACGAAACAAACAACAACAAAAGGAAGCTGATAAAATGGCAGGTGCTAGTAAAGTCGAGGATGCAGCAAAGCCCCTGGATTCGAGCCAACTGTCTGAAGGAACGTCGAGTATAACAAGCCTGATAATATCGTTTCTGAAAAAGTTTGCAACCGTCGGTTTGGTATGGGGATGCGGATACATGAATTGGAGCGTCGCATGGTTCATCGGACCAATAATATTGGCAGTGCTGAGAAAAGAATGGAAGAAAGAAAGCGATCAGCGGAGACTCGCTGCGCAGGCAGCTGTTCTCGCTGGAGAACAACATTCCATTGTTAGCAGAATGTCCGAACTTCCATCTTGGGTTTATTTCCCCGACTTTGATAGAGCGGAGTGGCTTAACAGGGTGAGAAAATCTGGTATTCATGTTTCGGTCTCAGAGCTCTTCACTTTTCACTCTCCGAAAGCCTGCGTCCCACTTTTTCATGCATGAAGCAATCTCTACCACCAGTTTGTTGAACTAGGTGAAGAGACTTTTGGTGAATTATTTCAGATTTTTAAATCCAACTGTTTTGGAAACACTGTATTTTTTTTGCAGTAAACAAATCTCAAAGAATATATTTATATAAGTTGCAGAAAAATAATTTCTCTCATCTGTTCAATGAAATTTGTGTTATAATTTTATCGTTGAATACTGAACTAGATTTTTCACTAAAAAAAAAAGTAAAGAATATTCTTGAAATTTTTTTTAATATCGTTTCAAGGCAGAAGAGCAATTATCATAGAAAAAATGACTATGAGATTATTCTCAAGGTGTGTGCAAATTGTAAGCCCTTTAATTTCAATCTCATTCTTTCAGATACTCTACAAGCTTTGGCCTAGCATGAACCAGTTCGTTAAAGAACTATGTAAGCAGCAAATTGAACCTGCTGTTGCGGCACGATTGACTCAGTACAAGCTGAAGAGCTTTTCATTCGATAGACTGGTCCTAGGGCGAATTGTAAGCAGCGTCTTATTCCCACCGTTAATAGCAAGGGAATAGAGAATTATCTTCCCTTTGAATTAATTTATAGACTGTTTTATCGAGGGAGATCATTCCCAAAGCTATCAGATGTCAGAATATGGTCTGACTCCTTGACACATTCAGACTCACTCACTCACTCACACACACACAGACATTCGAACGGAAATGTTAATTATAGAGATGAAAACATCAAAATTTTTGACTCAGTTAGGTGTTTCCAAGAAATACATACTTGTTTCAACTCTAAGCTAACGATATGCGCATATGTGAGTATTCATGTATGAGTCATTAGTTTTCAACTGATTAAGAATGAGAGGAATCCAGTTCAGACCGTTTTCAAATCCTTGAATCTCTCTTTACACAACGGTAGAACAACTGATACGTAACATTGTTGAAATTTTTGTCATTGAATAAACAGAATGAAAATTCTCCTCCTTGTTCACAGCCTCCGAGAATTGGCGGGATTAAAGTTTATGACAAAAATACTGCCAGGAATGAGATCATCCTGGATGCTGATATCTTGTGAGTTCAGTTGTAAACCACTTGATCTTTTGGCAAAAAATATCTTCTTTGAATTATTCACCTGAAACTACCTACAGCTACGCCCAAATTTCAGAGTGTATAAAATGTGAGGTACATTGTTGTAGTTAGTTTGAAATACCAACGGTTACCCTAAGGCTCAGGGTTCAGGAAATGAACAAAATGAATGAATTTTCTATTTATTTTTACTGAATCCCAATGAAATAGTCAAATTAGTATTCCAATTTCGGCAAATTATCACATCTTTTATTGAAACTACAGAATTCAAAGATATTTCAACAGAATTATGATATTCAGATGGAAATAAATAAAATTCCACATTAAGGGCGTTGACTAGGTAAAAAACGCGGGCTGATCCGTTTCCCGCGTAAACTGCGAGGAGCGAGACAGCAGACGAACAACAATGACAGAGCATCGTAGCGGCCACTGGGGTGTGAGGAGAATGAGAACGCTGAGCTCCCTACTCCTCAGTAGCCACAGATTTGGTTTAGGTTTAAAATACATTCGAGCGAGTCTGAGAGACGTTTTTTCATCTTACCCATATTACACTAGACAACCCGAATTTTATAATTGAAAAACACGAATTAAATCGAAGAACTACAGCTCACACGTGCGTGTGAAGAGATTCTAATTCGCGAAAGGAGAAGAGTAGTGGGAGGTTTGTATTTATCCCTAACAACGCCTGTTATTTGTGTCGCGACCGCCCAACGCGGCAGAGCCCGAAATCGCATAATTTTTCCGCCAAATATCGGCAGTTCAATGCTTCAGGATGGTCGTGATTCTTCCTAAGCCATTGATCCGATTGTAAAGATCTTGATCTTGATTCAAAGATAAAGGATATAGCTATGAAATGTCTTTCGCCAAATATTTAAAAAAAAATCACTTCTCGTTGTAACTCATCTCAAAGATGGCCTATTTTCAAGATTTGTTTTCGCAAAGCTGAAAGTGAAATCGCGAATTCGGCCAAATAGGTGACCCAGATACATCTTTCATCTATAAGAATCTTCATTAAAAACTCCATTATCTAGAAAAATGAGGAAATGAGAAGAAACGTCCTGAGAGTCTATAAGCGCGCGCTCGGCGAGGCCTAGTCAACGCCCTTAAATTCAGTCCTCAGAAAGAAAAAAAAAGTAACGTTATTAAAGTATTCCAAAGATTGGATATAGTTTCCCATCGTTTTCTCAACCAAACTCAATTTTATTACTCTGATCTTACAGCTACGCAGGAGATTGTGATATTTCATTCTCTTGTGGCAACATCAGAGGAGGCATCAAAGATTTCCAGGTAAAATTGTTAAACAGGCATTGTATCAAGCTTTGAAATAAAACAACTATATTTTATTGATGCAAAACGAAAGTTTACCAGCATTAATGCGATCCACCAATTTCTGATCTGTCTGCAATCCAATTCACAGATCCGTGGCATGATACGAGTGGTGATGAAGCCACTGTTGTCCATCATGCCACTAGTCGGTGGCCTCCAGATCTTCTTTCTCAACATGCCTTCTGTAGATTTTAATCTAGTAGGAGCAGCTGATCTTCTAGATATGCCTGGTTTAAGGTACAGGAAAGATTGGTCTTGGTAGATTCCTTCCTTCCTTCCTTCCTTCTTCATCCTTGACTTAATTCCGTCTTAAATTTCACAGTGAAATATTGAGGAAGGCAATTGTTGAACAAATTGGTGCGATTATGGTACTTCCCAACAAACTACCGATAACACTGAGCCCCGAAGTGCCTGCGGAATTACTAAAAACTCCCGAACCAGAGGTGAAACCTGAATCTGACTTGTTCTTTTGCTTTTCGCTGTATTCAGTGACGGCGAAATAAAATTGTTGTTCTTTTGAAGGGTGTGCTGAGAATCCATGTAATAGAAGCGAAAAATCTGATGAAGAAAGACTTTGGAATGCTGGGTAAAGGCAAGTCCGATCCTTATGCCATCATCAATGTCGGAGCCCAGGAATTCAGGACAAAAACAATAGACAACACGGTAAATCCCAAGTGGGATTTCTGGTGCGAGGTGTGTACAAGGAACGAACTTTATTCAGCTCTACACTACTTTTCACACGGAGTTTATGGCATGTGCTTTGTTCAAGACTTGATCATTGCCAGTTATTGAGAATGCTGAATTCGAGATTCAAGTCTCGCAATATTGTTACAAGCATAGGAAACTACCCCAACAGAAAGAATCCATCCTTGACGATAATCGAGGTCCTTGATGCGGGAAAAACTACGCTCGTGATGTTCTTCCACCTTATTCATTATCACAATAAATCCAGAGAGAGAGAGAGAGCTCAAAAACTATCAAATCAATTTGTTCCAGCATCAAGCGACTCGATTCAAAGTCAAATAGAAGAATAACTTACAATAATGGGGAAATTTCACGTATCTTTTATTCCTAATTAACTCGTTTTATTTTATTCAAAGATTCCAGACTTCCTAATTTTTCGAATCGGGGTCTCTTCCTTTTTTATTCCGTATAAAAAACTTACCGAGTCTCAAACTTATCAAATTTTCAAAGCGCTTTTATTTACAGAGAATTTTCTACTCATTCTGGGAAGTTTTTCAGCGTCTGATCACTATTTTCACCCAATCAGAAATAGTACAAGCCTATTTATTCACCAAGTAGAACATGTTTAATCAGATTGTTTTTTGATCAGTGTTCACAAGTCTGTCACTATAGTTCACTTTCCTTCTCAGCACACAGTGACGTTAATTAAACACTATTTAGTCAGTCAGTCCTTTGTTCATGTGATACAGACTCGCATAGTTTATCCAACATTAGATTTATCAGGAGAAGATCTTCCATAATATTTTATTAATCTCTCCTTAGCTCATTGAGACCTTACCTCAATCTCAAAGTACTAAAGGATACGAAGAAACGATACTCGTTTTTGTGAATAATTTCACTCGGAATGGGAAGAATTTCTTGTGTGAGGAAAATCGTATATCTCGAGCCAAAGTAGTCTTAATTCGTTTTTTGAACTGAGGCAATGTCTCGATGAGCAGTGGACTATCCTTCTGTGTAACTTAGTACACTTATAGTACCGTGACCCTGGTATGTATGTGTGATGCGTGATGTGTTGTATGGCATTAGTGCGCGGTGGCGTCGGCCATTGCTCAGCAGGTGACTGTGCTTCTCTGGGACCAAGACGAACCCAAGGAAGATGAGAGTCTGGGCAGGTAAGACATCATCCCTCATATTTGGAAGCCTTGAAACGATCGCTCCCTTCGTGCTGCGAAGACATACAATTTTTATTTCATCATATAATGAAGGTGTGATTTTTTTACAATTTGAGCACGAAGGAAGGTGATCGGATACAATGAGAAAGACCTCTGGGTCAATTGCTAGAAGACAATAAAGATAGAATACTACTTCTGTAGAAGTTTGAGATCAAGATTAATTTTGACACAATATGTGAAATAATTTGCGAAGGATCTGCAAAGTTGTATATACCCTGCTGAAGTATCATTCATTTCTCATAGAAACACGCAATATAATTAGTTTAACGATATTACAACATCTCTCACACGCATGCTGGTGTATAGTTTAACGGGGACTAGAAGGAAATCTTACAATAATCATAATAGGTGGTAATATGTCTGTGTGAGTGGTGTGTGTACCTATGTACAATGGTGATTTCTGTGTCTACTCATACTATTCTGCTCCTTCAAGGTAGTACAAAAAAACACGCTTTGCATGGCTTTGGCTTTTTTGTAGAACCTATACCGTGTGTGACTGCTATTACATTTCTATAATGTTTTATCAAATTTAATGGTAATTATTATTAGTTACCGTTACTACCTCGACGACTCACTATACTCTTACTCTGACCTTTGCTAATGATTTTGTTGTCTTGTTTTGCGTATTATTCTTATTTTCTTAGTAAATACGTTTATTTCATTATTTTATGTCCACATTTGAACATTATAAATGCTGAAGAATTGGTACATATGTGTAAATATATATATATCCTACTCAAAAATGGTTCAAAAATATGAAAGTAGGCTCTAACAATCAGTTAGAGTTGAGAAAAATACATTGCACTTTTTCTAAACAGATCCAACACTTTTATCCTGCGAAAGCATGAAGTTCATTTGCTATTGTAAATATCAGATAATTAGATATCGATTAATCATCTGGCAATGTCTCTGCTGTAAGTTATTGCGTTGGCAAATTCATGAATTCACAGATCAATATTTGATACTTTTTGAATAACAGCGAGATGTTTTTTTTTCTTTGTTTTTCTCAATTTTTGGAAAACTTTTATAAGATATTTGATGACAATCTGTGCAAACTAGATTCTATTGAGCAAAAGTCTTTCTTGATCTTACATCATGATCTTGGCACGTAGGCTGTGATTACTTCCTGCGATACGCAGCAGGTAACCTCGTCTCTGTGGGACTGGGATCCAGGATGTCCTGGCATCCGAAATGACGACTTACTTGGAAGGTAGTAGAAAAAAAAAAAAAAAAAAAAAACGCTTCCGAACGGCTTGAGCTTTTTTTGTAGAACGTATACAGTGTGTGGCTGCTACTATATTTCTATAATATTTTTATCAAATATGACGATAATTTTTATTATTTATTTTCACTGCCTCGACAACTCACTATACTACAACTCTGTAGCACTAATTATTTGCATACCCTTAGAAAAAATACAGTTCGAAATAATAATTCTATGTATTATATAGAGTAAAAACATACTTAATTTATTAACGATTAACAAAATAGCTAAGCTCAGAAATTGATACATACTCTAAAAGTCGGGATATTGATGAAGAATATTTCCCAAATTTCTAACAAAGTTGAACTTTATTCGTGCCAGTAATAGATCTATTTTTGCATAGAGAAACAAGATATTCATATTATGTGATTATTTTCACGGTATCACCATCTTCTTCAAATTATAAATTTACACTCATTTTATTAATTTCGTTCTCATATAATTATATGAAGTTCGGGAGTGTAGATGATTTTTTAAACATACATGAATATCATAAACTGCGTTAAAGAGAGAGAAATGTTTACGTGACATGGTTTGTGCATTACCGTTGCTTTTTGATATTTCCTTTTATTATAAATAGTAGCCAAAGATGGATATGAACAAAAATGGTTAACAAAAATGACTGTTGACGCACTTTTGACCCGCTGGTTTTACATCTTGCTCAATGATTAACTGCAAGACATTGAAAAGTTACGCCCTTTGAGTAGATAATAACTAAAACAGTTGTTGTGTGGCAGTTTGTGGTAGATGAGGGTGCGGGCCTATACAACAAGGTGGTTACCCGCCTCTTTGACAAAGACAACACAGGCCACGACGATCCGCTAGGAAGGTATTGCCGCTAACTATCTAAATAAAGAATCTTAAATATAAAATCGGAATACATTATCCACAAATACTATATTTGTTGCAATACAAGAGTAGATATCTCGTAGAATTTTATTCAAAGCATTACAGTAGTGAGAGTGCATCTTGGTGTTACTTATCGAGATAGGGAAGTTGCATAATTTTTTTTTTTTATTCCTATTCTTTATGGATTTAGTGGATAGAATTAGTAAAAAATCTGTTGCATTAAGTGGAATATGGCTAACTTCCGAATAAATAAAGTTTTCAAAGGATGTATTCGAATTCCGTACGAAAACACCCGGTTTCAATTCCCTGCGAATGTTTTTTCACGGTAATATTTTATGAATGTTAATTGTTTTAAATAAATTAATTCTGTTCTAATTAAAAAGCATCTATTTTTCACGAAAACATGATATTAATAAATTAGGCAACTTCCCTATTTGTGAAATCTTGCTATTCGGAGAAAGCCGAGTGTCTGGGAGCTGCGAAGAACGATTCTAGGCTTGATTGGCCAGTAGAAGACATGCGGATGATAATGAAATTAACAAAGATACAAGTGTCTTGCGTTTGAGCTTTATATTGTAAACTTTGTAAATACTTTGAATTGTTACAGCTAGACTGACATGAATGGTATCTTACCCATTGTTCAATATACTATAATGCGCATAACACTGAATGACCAAGCGTTGCATTTGCTATCGATGTACTCGTGAATGTTTGTTCGGAATACGCCTTGATGTGGCATTTTTAACGCATGAAATTAGCCTCACAGCTTCTTCACCACAGATACATCATCCACACTTGATTCATACACAAGGTTTAGCGTCGATCATTGCTCGTGCATCTATCCATTATTCCCAATGCTAACTACTTATATCACGTTCCATGCCACAGAGCTACAGTCGAGGTCTACCGTGTTCAGAGGAAAGGAACGCTGGACATTGTAAGTTTCAGCATCAAGGGTGTCCGAGGGGGTCCCATAGTGGATACATCGATAATTCTTAACTTGACTTAACTTAACTTAATTCAAGGATTGGCCAATCAGAACGCTTATTTCACCTGACACGGGGCTAAAGCAGCCTACTAATTGGTCAATCCTCGAATTAACTTGAGTTAAAGGACTAGATCTTTCTGTGAACTCGGCCCTGCAGGTGTAGTTCGAAAAGTCAACATATAATGGCACTAGTTGGCCCCCCCTGGACACTGTAAATAATTATCGAGATAAGAAAAGAAGCAATATTATAAGTAATCATAATTTTCCAGTGGATTACATTGGAGATGGCAAAGCATGGTATGGTCCATCTTCGTCTTACGTGGCTGCAGCTCTCTAAAGATATTGCTGACCTCTCTGCTGTAAGTGAATTCCATGAAAAGCACGAATTTTTGAATATATCGATAAAGTACTCAGGATAGGATAGAGGAGCTTCGTTAATTTTCAATCCACAGGCATTGGCCGAGACGCAGCAACTACGTGTAACTTCAATGAGCACCGCCATTCTGATCCTGTACGTTGATTCGGCTAAAAATCTGCCGGTGAGTTTGAATTTAGATCAAGTTGGCTCATGAAATCTTTCGAAATCCGTAAAACCCCGTGAAGAACCATGCAACCTTTTAAAATCTTTTAAAATCTTAAAAAATTATAATACATAGTGGCCACTGGTCAGGGAAATCAAGGAATTATTTCATTGATCAAGGAAAATAAGTTTGAAATGGAAAGAAAAACAAAAAACAAAGCTTTCTCTATAAAGAAGTAAAATTCAATTCAATTCATAGCAGAGGAACTTGTCTTCCAAACGACTAATTCCATGCATTAGATAGTATTTGACTTGAAGCAAGCAGTCCAAAGTTAATATGCTTCTCCACAGTGTATGCGTGCAAATAAGCAGCCTGATGTCTACCTAGAAGCATTGCTGGGGAATCGGACTGAACGGACAACCACACAGTTAAGATCGTGTGATCCGATATGGGAACAAGGATTCACCTTTTTAGTAGCAAATCCAGAAACAGATACGCTGCATTTGAAAGTAATCAAGTCAAACTTATCACC
This sequence comes from Rhogogaster chlorosoma, assembly GCA_944452935.1. Lineage (NCBI taxonomy): Eukaryota > Metazoa > Arthropoda > Insecta > Hymenoptera > Tenthredinidae > Rhogogaster > Rhogogaster chlorosoma. Next base: position 25,639,110 of record OX101797.1, read on the forward strand.
ATATTGACTAACTATGAGTGATTCTCGGAATTCCTGAGGAAACCTTATCGTTTTAAATGCTTTCGATCATTTTCCAGATCGTTGACGAAAAGACAGGGATGAACGTTGGCACACTGACCTATAATTTATCAGGCCTAATGGAGAGAGAGAATCTTGAAGTATCTCAAATGCCGTATAATCTGCGGCACGCACAGGCAGACAGCAGAATAATTCTTTCTATGACACTTAGGGTGAGAATGCTGTAATTTTTGCTACTAAAACGTAAAGAATGAAAATCTGCGTTATCGCCCACCACGACCCACACGTCCTTTTAGATAGTCGAAAATAATTCTAGACCATTTTTTGACTAGATCTTGAAGTACGAAAATCCAGAGCCCACCTCAGAGGACGAGGAAGACATCGATATCTCTGTTCTAAACAAACAAATTGAACGCCAAGAGTCCAGTATAAGCAACACTCCGTCCAGCAGTAGTGAGTATTATTATACAATAATTATTGATTGAAGTAACAAAGATCTTGCACTAAAATCGCAATGCTATCTTTTTTTTATTTTTTATTTTGAATTTTTTGAATTTTTGATTTTAGCGTTAAATTGGTAGATACTGAATAGTTGGAGAAAAGTCCAAAGTGATAGAAATACAAAATGTCAATTCTAAAAATTAACAATAAACTTTGATTAGTGTTGAAAATTAATTTTTTCGCAAATGTCCCAGTTTCGGTTCTTTTTCAAAATTTCACCCGAAATTCTACTAGAGATTAGGCAACTTTTGAACCGCATCGGAAGAATTGCATCCAAAGATATCACAAGACGTTGAGATTCGATTATTGGAAAACACATTGAGCTCCTGCTGCATCATAAACCTTCCTAACTCTTGGATATCATTTAATGCTTCAGTTCCACCGAGTCCTCTGAAAAAACAACTGTCCAAAGAATCTGTGCAGAGCGTAGCTGGCAGCGTAGTTTCCGCAGGAAGCCTAAATCCAGTCTCACCAGTGGAGGAAGAGGCGACATTGATTTCAGAGCCAATATGCACGTCAATAGGTTCGCTGCCAGTATCTGCGAGTCCGAATCTGATCCATAGAAATCTCAGCATAACTTCATCGGCGGGAGAAGCTGGACTGGGAAGAATCCAGCTTACTTTGCGCTACAGCGTTGCAAGGCAAAAGCTAGTCGTAGTTGTGCACAAGATTGCGTGAGTTGTTGAAAAATTGTCGGATTTTTGGGCCTCAGAAAGGCAGAAAATTCTCTAATATCATTGCGGTTTTCATTCACAGAAATCTCCCGCTTCCGACGAACGATCCAAGCAGCATACCCGATCCCTACGTTAAACTTTACCTCCTTCCTGATCGGCACAAGGAAACTAAACGCAAGACTGTCGTAATGAAGGACAACTGTAATCCGGTATACGACGAACAATTTGAGTACATTATTTCTCAAGGTGATGTAAACACGAGGAGATTAGAGGTCTCGGTCTGCACCCAAAAGGGATGGCTCTCTACAGGCGGTAACGTCATGGGCCAGGTTTATCTGACTCTGGCAGACATCGATCTTACGCAGACTATCACGGGCTGGTACGATTTATTGCCTGTCAACCGAGACTAAGTAATGAAAAAGAGGGAAATTGCATAATTGGTTCTTTTCTATATTTTTTCTGTGAATTTGGTGGATAGGATCAGCGAAGAACAGTCACGTCAAATTGATTACGTCTCGTTTTCGAATGAATAATACCTCCAAATGACGCATTTTCTCGATATTAATTGTTTTCGCCGATTCTACTTCAATTAGAAGCACCAATTCTTCACGGGACCATGATGTTACTCGATTAGGCTATTTCGCTAAAGAATGCAAAACGTTGTTACCAATCGCTTACTAAGTGAAGAAAGAGTTATTTAATGCTTTGCGAATGAGTCTAATGGGTTGAGACTTATAGTATATATATACCAAAAAATGGTGCATTTGAAAGTAAATTTATCTCTTGTTGAAGACGTAGTGTGTTTTGTTTGAAACTATCTTTACAAAGATTTATTACGAATACTGTTAGGAGGTCTTCTTTTTTATTCTTCATAATTTTTTTAACGCTTACTCCGCATGTTATATAATATTAATGCCGTACTGTTTCGAAAATTAGTCTAGGTTTTACTATCGCTAAATATCACCAGAAAAAGTCGTCTTCGATTTATGTTCGGAACTTTTTTCCGAAATGGCTGGTGTCTTCCCCATGCTGTGCTTTTTTTGCGTCATAATTATTTCGAGTTCTTTTTTTTTCTACCGATATTTCTGTGAATCCCTGATTTCCACTATATCTCAACACTATGGAACTCTATCCCTAAAAAAATGCAATTTTCGCATTTATGCGTGAATAGAATACAGGTATACTTTTGTAGTGACTATTCTGTGACAAAGCACGACTTATGCAAAATATCTATTAGAAAAGTCTTGAAATGCATTTTGAACAGTATGAGTCGACTTATATTCAGAACAATACGGCAGATTCTTAGGTATTAGGCGGGTTTGAAAAATGATAGTCGAGCGAGCCACAAGGTGACAATTCATTGATTTATATTGATCAGTGAAATATTATCAGACAAACGGAAACAATTCATGATGAATTTTTTATTTTCTCGTCATTAGCAGTCATTAGCATTTATAAAATTCTTCTCATGTTTCATTTTCTCAGAAATTTAACATGTCTAGGTAATATGAACCGAAAACTTCGTGCATCTACTATATTGTATTATTATTGTTATTATTATTACTGAGGACAGTTTATTGAGGCGAGAAAAGAAGCTAATGATTATTTGCATCCTGTTCAATACAGAGCATTTTCCATCTCAGAATATACAAATATAAATTAATATATTATTAATGTTTGAAGACATTATGTAGAAGAATCTGTGTCTATGTATGTACTTATAATTTGAATTAATAATAGTGCTGGCCTCACTATGATCATAGATTATAAAATATATTTTCAGGGGGTACACACATACACTCCGGAAATCATTTTCTTCCAAATCCCTGGCACCCTTTGAAGAAATATTCTATTCACGATTTCTATTGTTGTGAACACTTGACACACTTTTTCTCTCAATAATTAGAAAAGAAAAAAAGACCTAAAATCCTAAATCTCCATATCCAAAAATCAAATTCGTTGAATAACATTGGTTTGCCCCGAAATTATATCAATGTAGAATATTTCCGTCCAGTTTGAGGAAGTTTGGATGAGCAAGACGACATGTACTTTAAATGTCGAATAATTTTGCATCAGGTCTCAAAACACTTGTTAGCAACTATGAAAAAACCTCTTCACGGAGTAATAGTGATTTGGAATGAATGGATCCTCAAGGTGTATTGCCCCCTCAATCATGTTGCCAAGATCAGAAATTTATAAACTAATATATTTACCTAAGCAAGACTACGCTATACTAATTAATATACACAGTTTTTGTTATTATATGGCATTTTTTTTTCTGCTATTCTTATTATAACTTGGAGAATAATATTATATTATAATAAAGATATTCAGTATTTGGAAACATCCATTTATTGATCCTTATTTCAGCTGTTTTATTATCCTACAGTTGCCCAGGGAACACCATGGCAAATAAATAGAAGTTGAAAACAAAGCTATTGTCACATGGGGTTCACGGTGTCATCAATTGATGTCCCATCAGCCATCGACTTTCATTATTTGCCAATATCTTATTTAAAATGCAGCGAAATCCTTCGTTGCCTGTTCTTCCAGGCTTTAACTTTGATACTAGAGTAAATATTCGTTCTTTATAGTCGACTCTGTCCACTATCACCATTTCCATACAATACTTCTGGTCTTCATTTTCCAAAACCGAAAAATAACACTGTTTCAGATCGGGCAAACAAAATTCCATAAGCCACAACACTTCGATAAAATCCATACAGGTGTTTATTATTTGTCAGAAAAAGCAAAGTGCGGAATCGGAGGTCAGCCTTTACCGTTTACTGATCAAAATCGCTATCCTTCGTTGTATCCTCGAGGAGAGGTGCAAGTCTTGCCTTCATGGCTTGCATTCGATAATCAGGTCTGTATTGAAATATATTTATGGAGTATGGTTGATTTTGATCGAGTTACCAATTATCTCAAGCATAACTTTGCAACATTTTTATCCTCAGAGACTAATGTTCAAGGCATATTTTCAAGAAACTGTGCAGGAGAGATGGCAGTCTCCTTTCCAAATCAGAGTCGTAATCATAAGTTTCTTTCTTGAAGACGGCACGATAAAAATATCAGAACCAGAGGTCGATAATAGCGGCCTAGAACAAGGTATACATAGGCTGGTACCAATAACTGGAAAATCTATTCATTAATGCGTATGATTAGGTGTCTTGGTCAGACGCCAGCGAATACCGATGCCAGATCCTGTGAGATATCGATATTACGATATCATAGATCTGAATATAGGCAAAGAACCAGAGTTTTTCTCTCGGGTCTACAAGATCGTTGACTGTGACAAGTTCACCAGAAGGTTCTTGAACCGCTGCGGTATTCCGGTTCCCGATCCTATCGAAATACCAACTGACCCTTACAACGAGCGACGTAAAGTCGTAAGATATTGTGATAAAGTATTAAGGGGCTGTTTCTTTTAAATCACTGGTACGCTTTGAAGGAATATTCCATTCACTCAGATGTCTAAATGTTGATTACTCATGTTTCAAGACACGATTCAAAATTATTTCAGATCTTATGTACTTTGCCTTGTTCGTCAAAACATTTTGAAATTTGGAGGAAATATTCAGGGCAAGGCAAAGCCCATCAAATATAATAATTTTGCATTGTAATCGACTGTTTAAAAATTAAATTGATAGAATATTTATTCACAGGGTAGCAGTAATTTGAAATAAACATTATCTACATGGTTTATAAGAGTTGCGATGCACTTGACTGAACTTGAATCCTAGAAAATTAACTCATGGCTAACATTTTCTTTAAATATTCAGGAAATATTCCCAAAGAAGCCAAATCGGAAGATAGATACTTTGGCCAAGTTTTTATCAAACGATAGAAAGGTTTTACGATTTTATGGCTACTGGGACGACACTGAGTCCATGTATGGCGTTGTCCATGATTTGGAACTGCATTTTTATCTCGCCGATGACACTATTGAGATAAAAGAAAACGTCCCTGCTAACTCTGGTCGAGACACAGGCTTCATGTTCATAAAAAGGATGAAGCTACCTAAAGTGAGACATGCATAGTATTGTACATAATTTTTCGAGATTGTGATATAGCATATACTTCAGTCGAGTCTGGCTTCAGTTTTTTTCTAGAATTGATCCTCTCGGAGCTCAGGATCCTTTCACAGTGCTCAATGTTATAGGAGAGAACACTGCCTCCAGTTGGTACATCGTCGATTCTTTAGACACTGGTAAAAACGCAAGGGAAGTCTACACGGACAAAGATTTGATGATCGGAGCTCAAATCAATGTCTTTGGTAGGAAAGTCGTCATAACTGACCTCGACCCATACACAAAAGAATATTACAGGTATTTCTAAACGGAACACGGAGGAGATTTACAAAAAACTTCTGCATGTGAAGCCTTGAGAAGATAGAGACTTTATGGAATTTTAACGATCTTTAGGAAATCTCTTGAAATTGAGAATTTCATGGAATTAGCAACTTTTTATCCTAATTGTAACTGAGAGCTTATCGATTCTTATGCTTATCTGCGTAGAATAAAATATGGAATAGACGATTTCACGCCGTTGGAAAAACCCGACATAAAGAGGGACTCGGTATGTACAACTGTTGAGAAGTACATACCTCCGTACAACGGGTTTGGTAGTTATGATGACTCGCTTGGAAATTGCTTCAGCATGATACCCAAGCCACCGAAGATAGATTTCGTGAAATTCTTCGATCATGACAAGTCAGTATCGTAGGTAGTGAATAATGTAGGTAAGTATGACTTGAAATCTATTGAATCTTTTCAGGCATGGTTTTGAAAGCCACGTTCTTCGCTTCAGAGCTAAGCTCATCTCAAATGTGCCGGAAAACAACGATAGACATTTTATAATAAGAGTATTTCTGACTGATGATACGATTGCGATATTCGAGTTAGCAGTTCGGAACTCAGGTATTTGGGAATAACATTCATCAATATAATATGTCTTAGTCGAAGTATCAATCATTCTTTCATAGCTCAAATTGGATTCTATGCTTATCAGGCTTCAAGCGATGTCTCTTCCAAAAAAGAATGCAGGTCATGATGCCTGGGCAAGACATATACACAAGCAAGAAGCCTAGGTACTACGAACCCCATCATTTCTACATCGGAGCACGCGTAAACCTCTGTGAATTCCACTTCCAAATTACATCAGCAGATATTTACGCACTGCGTTATATGGAACTTCATTGCGATCAGGTATTTTCCTTTTTAAAAAGCTTCCAGGGAAGCCTGTGCAAGGATTCGAAAACACACTTCGCTCATGAAATTTACTTCCAGTTCCCTAAGGCCAACATAAAACTGATCATGGAGAAACTTCAGAAAGCTTTAAAGCCGGTGTATAAAAAGTTTGTTCAGGAGTACTCTCCCCTATCTACAGATTGTCAACCTAAAGTTATTCATTACAAGCATTTGAGGTAATTTATTTATTAAATCATAATACAATACAGCTTAAATCTCATTCCATTTGGAAAACAGACTTACAAATCTATATGCGTTTCTGAATTCTGATCTTTTTCACGCAGATCTAATGTAATGAAATTCTTGGATTATCATTATTAACTCTTTCGTTATCAAATTATTATATTCTATTGACCAATATCATCCACCCTTTCATTCCACGAACTTCATCATTCTTTTACATCATGTATTACAGAGAAGCTCTGTGCAAGTATGCAGCTGACAAAATTACAGAGCATGAGATGATCACTGTCGCACGTCATTATTCGTCTCACGAAAATAAGGAAAGACATTCACGAGAATACATTAGGTAAGTAAGATTTGAAAACGCGGATTTTGTCATTGATATTCTTTTGTATTTGGTCTAGGGTGGAAAACTGTTCTCCTTATTCACATTATGATATTTTGATTTATGAGTGTGGGAATAGCGGTCGAATCAAATCGAATATAATTAATTTAAAGGCTCGAATACTTCGCGAATAATTGTTAGAGTAGTTCGGTGAAAATTTAGAATGTTTACTACATTTCTTCGAACAAATAGCTAATTCAATCTTTCAACATTCTGAGTATTTTGCTCAAGGCTGCAGCCTCGAAGAGCTAACATAGATAGTATACAGCTTTGAGTCTAAATCGATGAGTTATTTAATTATTAATCAATACTAGGCTGATTCAAAAAATCGACTATTTTTTTTTCTTTCTGAAAGCCCGGATCGAAATATCTTCAGAGTACTGAAAAAAGACGCCTGTGAAAGTTGGAGCAGCTCTTAATTTTAATATTTAGAGGTCGCGCATCGAGGATTTCTATTTTCCATTTAAATAACATGGGAAAAAAAATGTTTTTTTTTTTAGAATTTCCTAGCTCACAAACCAATCAACGGATTTTTATGCGCGATGAAGATTTTCGTAGGAAATTGAACGCTCTACAAAAAATGTCTCTTATCATTTTTTGATTAAACGACGAGTTCAAAAGTTAACTTTTTACTTTTTACTTTCAACTTTCAAAAGTTAACTTTTGAACTCGTCGTTCAATCAAAAAATGATAAGAGACATTTTTTGTAGAGCGTTCAATTTCCTACAAAAATCTTCATCGCGCATAAAAATCCGTCGATTGGTTTGTGAGCTAGAAAATTCTAAAAAAAAAAAATGTTTTTTCCCATGTTATTTAAATGGAAAATAGAAATCCTCGATGCGCGACCTCTAAATATTAAAATTAAGAGCTCCAATTTTCAGAGGCGTCTTTTTTCAGTACTCTGAAGATATTTCGATGCGGGCTTTAAAAAAAAAATAGTCGATTTTTTTGAATCAGCCTAGCAATTAATCAATACAAAGAGTAAATACAGCGTCAATTTGGTTTGACGGATGGTTATTAGAATTGTCATCAACGATATTCGGGTTCATACGCGAATTAGCCGATTCAAATCGAACTTCGAATCGAATCGAATTTGAATTATCCTTATTGAGTTATCGCCTCAAAAAAAAAAAAAATGAATAAAAAAAGAAACGAGTCTTCAACACTCTCATAAATACGTTATTCAATTAGGTCATTGGTGCATGGCGAATTAAATCGACAACTGTGGACGGAGCTGGAAAGGCTCGAGGAGGATTTACACCATGTAGATAGAGCGCGATCAGGCTACATGCCGCGTAACGAGCTTTACAACATAATTCGTGGATGCCGACTTCCTTTGGATGTTGAATTGATAAATTCTATGTTAGACCAGTGAGTTTATCAGAATATCAAGATTACGGTTGTTGGGAACAAACTTTTTTTTTTTATATTTCTTGGCTGCTGATACTATCAAAATGATATATATTATAATATAATGTAAAGTAAACTTGTCCTACTATAAGGAGAAGCCTGTACCTAAATTTCAAATACCCACACAGACGGGATTTTTATTTCACATGAATTTACACAGAAAAAAAGACACTTTTTTACCACAAAAATCGTAACTTTGCTAAAAATTGAGGTGTCGAGTTCGTTGCGGGTTTATACAGAGATTTAGATATATGCAATTATTTATAATTGGCTTCAAGATACAGCTTCAAATACTTTTGCACCCTGAACCACAATTCCTTCTTCCATAAACCACACCGTAACTCATCTAGCCTTATCTTAAAGCCTATTATTTTTTTATATACATATAAATACCTGAATCCTTCCCGTTCAAAATGAGCCAAAAACAGACCCGATATCTTCATTAATTGTCGATAAGTCTTCGACAACTAACAAACTGTTTTATTCACCTTTTTATAGTCTCTGCAAGAATGAAGAAGGAAAGATCGATTACAATGATCTACTGCAGTTCATTGATGTGAAAGTTAATCCTGTTGTACCAACGCCTCCGATTAACGTGAAGGTAAGATTACCGACGAGATCGAGAACAAGATTATAGATCACGACCTTACTGCTTCTCAGTGTGCAGATATCTTTGATCATCTCTGAAAATCTGTGTTCAGGAAAAATAATGACTCTGAAAACGATGTGTGTTACAGTCAGATTTGTGGTGGGCATCCGAAAAAGAGCCGGACTGTGGCGCTGGTATTGATTGGTGTAGATTTTTGAGGGACTTAGGCATCGACGAGGAAGAAAAGGAAAATCCGGTACCGCTATAAAGAAAAAGTCAAGGAGAGGAGGTCGAGATCAATGAGCGGTATAGTATTCTTCCTCCTTTTTTTCTAGGGGTTGATTTGTATTGTACATCGATTATACATGTTAAACTGTGAAGAAAAAACAAAGAGAGAAAGAGAAAAAAAAATCGTTTCTATTTACACTATAGACGTAATTTATGATGTCTACCAGATAAATAAGATAAAATACAATATACTATTTAATTACAGACACAGAGCCAATAAATATATCGAACATATAAATTATAGAATTAAGTACGTAAAATGGAGCTGCTGCAGCCCCTGTCTTCGCGTTTTCATGGCAACCTTAAAACTATATTCAGATATTTGAACCGTGCCTATTAATTCCGAAGCTAAGCATTCGTGACGACAAATTTGATTTTGGTTTTTATTTATTTATTTAATTCGTCTTGCGGTTTACTAAGTAGAATCTCGCTTTCTGCATATTGGAGAGAATTTTTGAACAGTTTATACATATACTGCAATTCACATAATTTTTTCTTATCATTCTCAAATTCTAAATAGTAAATTATACCAGCTAGCTGCCGCTGCTAATTACACTCATGAGTATTTGCGAACTTACGACAAGTCTTGCACTTGACATAACAACAGTTGTACCATTTGCATTGACACCGTTCGAGTATTTCTTCCGTTTTTGTAACGTGACCACGTCCACAGCAGAGATACTCGCAACCCTCGTAACCGGAACTGCTCGCGTTGCATTGCCTAAAATAATGATCAAATTATTACGATCTTCTTGTCAAGCATTCTGCGTATTTCGAAAATCTGTATTTTGGCTTTAGATCTGGAATCGGCGCCCCGAAAAACCCGCTTCGAGTGGGTTTCAAAAAGATCGTATAACAGGAAGAGTGTAGACTTTAAAAATTTAACTGAGGCTACGAAAATGGCTTGGGCTACTTCTCAGAGTTCTGATATGAACCTCATCTTGAAATGGTTTCTATTACTCATTGCGTGAGCGTTGGGAGATTTAAATTATACGTGTTGGGTATCGGCGACACAGGAGCAAGAATATAAAGAGGTATACGTGTGTGTTTGTAAAATAGGGTAACGGCGGACACCCATCCGCCCATTTCTTGATTGATGGAAATTCCATGACGAATGCAATCACGCTCTTACAAAACGTTCCGAGCCTGTCTCGTTTCCGTATAACCAGCGACTATATAAACTTGCTATAGTTATATATATGTAATATATTTACACCTAGGAAGGATAATAAATTCTCCAATAAACATGCGAGTGTAATATCATCAGGCCTGGATTAACCATAAGGCCTACAAATAATGTAAGCCCTACAAATTTTCGATCGAACGTTCGTCCACGTTTTTGGATTTCAATTTCGATAATTACCTTCCGACTGTCCCGAGGCTCCCGCGTTTTTTATCCGGAAGACAGTAGTCGGGGCTCTTAGTTGTGTAGAGGAGATTATCGTGGTGGTAAAGTGGAGGCAGACGGCCACCTGGCCTCGCCTTGACTTCCGCTGCCGTAGCGTACCTCTGGAGAAGTCGTTTCCCCGCTACCGCCGGCCCCGAAGAACCAAGCCCACGCCAACATGTTCGAACACTGCAGGAGCCCGACACTCCGTGACATTTGCACTCCAATGTTAAAGACTGTTCCACGGCCTGCGTGCAGACGTAAAACGTAAAAAAAAAAGAAAAAGGAAAATATACAGAAACAATAAGTTTTTCTATCATTTCATTATCAAACGAGATGGATAATTCTCAAAATGTGTATTGCCTACGTATGCACAATAATCTTTGCTCCCGAGTCGAACATGTCTTGTTCTATTCTCAGCCCCGATTTCCATGGAACACTCGTAACTCTCGTTTACACATCTCGCCCCTAATTTCCTCCTTCGAACTCACCCTTCTCCCCGCTCTGTTGTTGTGCATGTTTACGGCGTGCATAAACTTCCCCAGGGCGCCGCTCCCCGGGAGGCTCGAGGCCTGGAGAAACCGTTTAGCGATTCTTGATGCAGATTTAACGTCGTCACCGCACCCTCCCCACTTAAACGAGCTGCGTGAAGCCAGGGCTCCGAGGGCGACGGATGACGAAGTCAGGGCTGACGGTGACGGTGGTTCTCTTCTCGGAGGTGTCGCACAGGAGCAGGCAGCAAGACTCCCCAGGGCGCAGCCTCGAGCCAAACGCCAGACCGCCGCTGCGGCCGACATCGCGTAGACGAAAGCTTGCTCTCGCGTTCCTATAGCCGGAAGAAAATTAGGATAAGGAATTCTGATTGAATACTTTTTTTTAAATAGCTTTCGCCAGTTCCTCAGGCACGTTTTGCCATTTTCATCGCTGCCTTATCACGTTTTTCGCCCCCGATTTGTCATGTCTTCATCAATTTTTAGTTTATAACTTTATTCGCAATGTTGTTGCAAATTCCGTTTCTGATTCGCCCACCCCCAGACCCAGATTTGTAGCTTCTCGCCACTTATTGCCATCTGATTTCAATTCGTACTAAGAATCTGTCGATCCCGAAGTCGAAAGGTAAAGTTAGAATTTATCAGACGAGAGCCGATGAGAATAAAAACGGATAGAAGAATGAGAGGAAACAAGAAACGAAGATGATGGAAACGTCCCTTGGAATACCACGCGACGAGACGAAAGCGCATTAACCCATTCCCCGTAGACGCGGCACCGTCCGGGTCCGGAGCCGTCAGTCACCCCGAGGCTTATTTCGGTGAGAAACTAAAGAAGAAAGAACATAGGGAAGCCACTGGCCGCTCAGAGCCGTAATTGCCTTCCTTCGATAATAAATTCCCGGCCATAATTAAGAACTAAGACCCGCGTCTTCCCCATTTGGGTCTTCCCATTCAACTAGACGCAAAGGCCAAAGCGGAGAACCGGAGTTCAGGTAACTATGAGAGGGAGACGCGGAATTTGATACGCCTGAAATATACTTTAGAGAGGTGAAACTGTTATACCGGATTCATTTTATTACTCCGAAACCATTCAAACCTCCGAGTAAATCCTGGGTGTAATTTGGAGCCAGTTGGATGCTGCTGCAGTTCCATCTTCGGTGACGAAAAGTCTGTTGGCAGACGTTAGACGTGTCCTTTGCCGCCTCGACCAGGTTGGGCATGACGTCGGGAGCCGCACGACACACTCGAGCCTGTTTGCGCTCCAGGATACCCGAGCTCCTGGCTCCGGTGCAGGACTCTCTTGACCAATTCCACCCCTCGCCGGAACGCCCGAGCCCCCTGAGGACGAGAGGAAATCATGAAACCGGGAACCAGGAACTTGGCGATGTTCGAATCGTGGAGAACTTGTAGAAATCGACTCCCAATTCGTTTCGCTTGGCAACAGGAGATTCAGGAGACCCGACAATTCTCTTTTCAGGTACATAGTCGCAATCAGAAGTGACTGATCATGATTGCAAATCAAGGGATTTGCGACTCAGTCAAGTTAGCGGAATTGAACAGGGCGATATTTCAGGCTTTGCTTGATAGCAAGTAGCCAAGTGGGCGCCTGCCTAGATACTATACTTTGTTATCCTCGCAATGTTTCATTTGTTAGTAAATATCGGTTATTAACTACAAGTCGGCCGTGGAATAGCCATAAATATATATTGAAATACATGAGCCTATGACGAATGTCCGTTGATATCGAGAATGCAATTTCACAAATTACAGAACAGCTCTCATACGCCAGCTGCATAATAGCTTGAGGAGCCCGTAAAACTCAGGTCGCAAAAGGCGTCAGATGAACCTCGCAAATCGTAATAATATTCGGGTTATGACCAGCAATTACGAACACCTGTAACTCCGGACGATTTCGAACCGTCTAGACTCTATTTTACGGACTATGGACTCTTTGAACGTAACTACCTCGTACACAGTGGTGAAATGACCGCCTTGCACGTCCCACGGTGAGATAAAAGTGGGAAATATACTGTCCATGATTATGTCTGAAGATGGGAAAAACTGTGTCGATAGAATATTTTTTCATAAGGCGATATGCCAGTGATTTAGAAATAACAATTTCCAAGTTGTAAATTCTTCCTTAATGCGATTTTAAAACGTTGCATGACAAGTGAAGAGTGTATATTCTGTCCTTATGACAAAAAGTGAAGAAAAAAAGCAAAAAGAAATGGAAGCAATCTGCAGCAACGATCACAGCCTGCAACTAATGACTCATACCTGCAGCGGGAGATCACGCTGCAGACAACATATGATTATAAGAACGTTTTACTTCGCAATATGTACTGCAACGAGTAACGACCTGCACCCTGCTCTGTCAGTCTCTTGTATTTCTCTTTAGACATATACATACATACGTACCTGTCTTTCGTCTTACGTACTGCTCCTCGGTCATTGTATTGCTCAACATTTATTGCCAGACATTTCCAGCATGCAACCACCCACGTACGGTGTATATCTCACGCGTAAGTGCCATGAGTATAAACCGCAGCACCTTCGAAGTCCTCGCTTTCGCGTATGAGCCTACGATTTCCATACTTTTCAATTGTCCTCGTCGAATATCTCGAGATACCCGGACTTTCGGAAAGACACGAAACTTGATAGACCAATACGTTATTCGAGCAATCACGTCGAAACATAAGATAAGAAAGGACATATTTTTTTCCATTATTCTTGGCCAGTCTTTGGACATCGTGAAGTATAAATCGAACGAGGACACTACTCAGGGAATATACAACCGAGGGGAGCTGGGCCGTTCAAAATTCGAATGTCAAATGAAAGAGGGAGAGACGCGGCTTTGATTGAACGGGACGTAGAATGGCACATGGAATACTGGACAGAATGGCCATCCCTTTTCACAAGGCAGTTTTGCCTCCGTGATATACATCTATGTAAGGTGTATTGACGAGCGAAGATCAAACGTTTGTACATTACATGTATAGGTATATAAACGTGCGTTTCAATTAGTTATGCCCGTAGACACTGCACCCTTAATGCAAAAGTCGTTCCAACTAACGAGTTCAAAATAACTAAAATTACTTCAGACCTATACGGAAAACGATTTCAAGCCAATAATTATTCACCTTTATTACTAACGACGTATCGATTTACCATTACGACTATATGTGTACCGGCATGGCAAGATATAGTCGAGTCTATTTTGCAGATTGGATTGAATTCGTACATCTCTCCGCCTTTTGGCGCTTAAGGTATACGTGTTTTCCGCACAGCGTACGCAAAGTTCGATTTTGTCGCCCGTCTCGCGTGCATAAAATCCAACTCAACGCGCGTTGTGTTAAAAAATCGCCACATTCGATGCATGTTCATTTATTTACTTGTCGGATTTTCTTTGGCTAGATTTTTCACGTTAATGCGTTTCTAGAATCAGGTATACCGTACTGTAATAGTACCTCTAATGAAATCCACAACACGAGATCTTTGCACGCACACGCAGACGCGCGCACGAGATCGTATCGCTCTTGCAGAAAAGGGTTGGTAAACGTATACCGTACGCTGTAACGATATAATATCTCTTCTCTGCTCACCTTTATGCGCCAGGTGTTAAGTGGCCTTAGGCTCACGAGAAACAAGACACTGCGGGGTTTACTGCCCGAGAAAAACCTCCCACTCGTTGATCGTCGTCTCGAACTACGTATGTGGTATACGTGTTAACTCTACGTACGTTCAAACCATCTCACACTCAAATATGCAGACATGTGCTTCCGCAAAAGGACAGAAATAATTTAGTCTATTGTCGACCAGATCTCTTGCGAGTATAGCTTTCTCTCGATCTTAATCTTACTGCGAAAAAATCACAACCAACTTGTGCAACAATAAAATTGGCTAGGAACAGGGAAAAGTGAGAAACAATTCGTGCATGTACATTCTACGACGAGAATATAACGTCTGGCGGTGGCCGGAAGAAATTGCAGTCGGTAAAACTATAATTCGAACCAAGCCACGGGGTAGAATTAATTGAAATACCAACTGACTGATCGGTACGAGAGATAGCTAGATACGTATGCATTTGTACATATGACTAAATTGCGGTTGTTTCGTGCTCCAGCGAGTCTATAAGTCATAACATCTACATACACCTACATAGATATGTACACACGTATGATAGTAGATAAAAAAAAAGGCCGCCGAGTCTAATTGATACATATGGTTTGCTTGATTGCATTTAACTAGCTAATGTCCGTTAATATCCACCGATGCGATCGTCTGGACGCGATTACGCTCGCAAATTGCAATAAATATTAATATCCCATCACTCGAGCTATCCCACTCTGGCTTGGCTATTGTAATACGAGATTCTTGATTACTTATAGCCACGTAAGAAAAACAGCCGTGATGTATATTTACCGCGGGAAATTAATCGGAAAAAACTCTGCGGCGATGAAAATTTTTTTTCTTCTTTTCTTTCTATTTGCTGGAAATATTTTCGTAAGGTCTTGCAGTTTTCTCTCCATCGTTCGGGGAAAGGGTGCCGCATGCGGTATACATGGTCGAGGGGAAGGACGGCCGCGGTTGATGAACTGTGGAGTGATGGCCGTTTCGCGTGCCTGCAGAGAAAAGCAGCTAACGCCAAAAACCCGAGAGCCACGTATATAGTAGCTCGGCGATTTGAGGGACGGGGTGCAGGGCAGGGCAGGGTGCTGCCCGAAGAGGAGAAGATTGGAGGAGGGTGTGCATGCGTCTTATTTCCGTGATTTATGCCGGCCGAACGAACGAAAAGGGGATATCCTTTAATAACAGCTTTCGGGGCTGTTATTACACATACCTACGTACACCGAGGAGTATAATTATTATTGCAAACGGTCCACGGCGCAATAAACCAAATTAGTGATTCTGACTGATCAAGATCGGTGATATTAACGCGAATTCTTCGTTTTTCATGTATTATTCATCCTCTTTCAATTTCAACTGCAGTTCAGCGTTCTCGCAGCTCAATTTATTATTAATTCCACTATCCTACCTCCTTCTCGGACCTTGATCGTAAGGAAATGAATAGTAGATTCTCGTCTAGGTATGGGCGGTCCCAGAGATCAGGGATGTTACGGCAACAAGACGAGTCTTCGAGTCTGGGCTATATGAAAGATGATCTAGTGGTCGAAGATTATGATATAGGAGACCACCGCCGTACCCCCATCTATTTGTTTCTCATTAACTGGCCTGCATTAATCTTTAGCCTCGGTTTATACAATGACTGTTTTATACTTCGTCATAAAATCGTCGTACTTTGCCCATGGGGAATCGGCACTCTTCGAAATCCTATATACATCTCCAGGATATCAAAATTGAAGACATTTTCGGAGATTCTAGAAAATCCCCGAAAATCTGTACAACTTTTAATCTACTAAAAATCCCGAGAAATTTTCGGATAAGCTTTTGTAGAATGTATTGAAAAAACTGAACAAAAGCTCGACGACGTGTGTAATTTGTATATCGACATTGTATACTCACAACCACTTGATGCACGTTCCATTCTGTACGAAAAGTATGAGTATTATGAAATATATTATAAATTCTTTGAGTATGCGCCAATTCTTCGTTTCACACATCTTCGAAGATTATTGATGGTCTCTCACATCGTTCCAGCTGACGAGCCGATAGTGAGATCTTGTGTGACGATGCTATTTACGGGACCCTCATTCCACGCGGCGAAATTCACTGTTACGGCTGGTTCCAATCCCGCAACACTTTTTCATTTTACTCGCGAGTGAAACTCCCGCGATGAAAACTCGAAGGATCTCACAGTCCAGACCAGCGTGCTGCAGGCTAGGCTTATCGACAAAACTAAAGAATTACATGTCAACACGCGGCACTAACGTCAGTCAAACTTCATCGCGACGTATACTTCCGGTTATTCCAGCCTAAAGCTCATAGATGAAGAACTTATTGTCCTCCTTATTCATTCTAGAAAGTCAGGATTGTCGCGAGTCCTTGCGCGAAGATCCGTACCCTCGAAATCTCGATGCCTCTCAGAGGATAGCCTCTCACTTCTTTGATCACTGGTCGATTACCGCGAGTACTTTCTACCGTCCTTTTATTATGTCCTGAGATCCTCGCTGTCCGAGGGCCGAAGGACGATGAGTTTCCCGCGGAGCGACGGTATCCTCTTCTTGCAAAGTGATCCGAGAGGATCTCTGCGCGCGTTTACTCCTCGCGCAACGCGGCGCGTGACTCGAAAACAGGTGTTTTTCACCCTTGTACAGGCATAGGCGCAGGGACCTTTCTATGTGAGATGTAGCACGTCTTCTCTGTGTATATTATCACGAACTGATCCCGATGCGCCCCGGATGGCGTCGGCGCGTGGACGAGCTTGCACTGACCGACAGGAAGTCAGAGTTTCAGGAGCTACTCCATGGAACCCCACCACAGACAGTGGATACCGCCTTCTTTGGTTCACCATTCAGCATTAGACATGATTCCGAGACTCAAATTTTCGTTATCGCAGTATTTCTCTTGTTACATCTTCGGTTTCACGCTAAATTATGTCATATTCCTGATATCTGTACCCCGAATTTTCATCTCAGAGCCTTTTGGGATAGTTTCATGACCCTTTTACACACGTGCTCCGGTCTTTTCGATCTTCGAAACTTATCGCTCTCGTTGCTTTGCGAGAAAAGATATATAGGGGAAATATCCGATAATTTTTAAGGTCTCGGTTTATTAATACCGACAACATTTGTTAACTTCTTTATAAGTGAATACCAAACGTTCTCCGGCGAAAAAACCCATCGGAATTTCTTATTCTCCTATAATTCTGAGTCCGCAACCAAAGCCAAAATATATCCGCGTGAATACCAGAGGAGGGGATTTCGACGGTCT
The DNA here is from genome assembly GCA_944452935.1 of Rhogogaster chlorosoma. Taxonomy (NCBI): domain Eukaryota; kingdom Metazoa; phylum Arthropoda; class Insecta; order Hymenoptera; family Tenthredinidae; genus Rhogogaster; species Rhogogaster chlorosoma. The sequence goes on from OX101797.1 coordinate 25,657,176, forward strand.
ATCCATGTAGAGCGTGAGGAGCTACAATAGAGGAGGAGCGACTATACCTTGCGGATGAAAAGATAGAAAAAAAAAGATAATAAGAAGAGAGGAAGATAGAATGAAGAAGAGAGGCGAGAAGCGATTACGCGGACCCTACGGCTTTGATTCTCACATTCTCACGCCTGCCTCGCGGGCTATTAGCCAGAACCTTCCGAATGCCATGGCGGTTCGCTAGTGATATTCAAGTGAGCGGAAGACCTTGTTGCAGGAAAGAGAAGACAACGAAACTGAGGTATGCCACAGGTATGAACTAAGATTTGAGAGGGACAGTGGGGAGGGAGAGGAAGGGAGCGAGAAAAAGGAGAGAATTAGATCCGAGGGGAAAGTCCAAGAGAAACAGAAAGATCCCCAGGGCGGACAGGCACGCAAAGGTTTCGAACACAAAGCTGCCGCCTAGTCATTAGATCAGACCCCGTAGCCAACCGACACGCCACGGTTTAGATGCTGCGCCATCCACTCTATATAGATGAAACTCAAGCTATACGTATACCTAGAAGTATAAAGAAACTGTTAACCCGAAAAATTTTCGCGACGAAAATCATCGGGGGCATCCGAGACGTCGAAAAGCGTCCAGATTCCGTTAGAATCGTCAAACTGATCCCAATTATAATTTCCCACATTGAATTTGGTTTCCAAAATTCCGAAATACCGCATCGTCGACGAGTTTTATTAGACCTAAGTTTGAGAATTGTTTAAGAAATAATTCAGGCTCAGATCAATTTGGCTTTCGATTGTGTTCTCCATTCATTATTTGTCCGTAAAATACCGTTTAGACATAATATATTTGAATAATTCAACGATAGTGAGCTCTTGCAGTTCTCATAGTCGAACCCATAATCAACTGATTTGTACAAGCTTAATCTGGCACCAATCACCCGAAAGAGACCAAATTTCACATGAATATCAAAGACAGACAAACAGACAGGAATTATTGATCTTCAAAGCTTTACTTTAATTTTCATAATCATCACACGCCTCTGCCAATCTCATTCTTACGCGTTATCAGAAAAGATTTTCACGTCGATAATTAATTCACACCGGGCGTAAATATGCATAATATAATATGTTATGTCGAACCTGAAAGCTGCGAGTGCAATAAGTGTTATGTAATCTAATAGTTATACGATTAAGTGTCAGTAAAGTTGATTGGCAAGAAAATAATATAAAGCTTGTTGCAAAATATCGCTAGAAATGAACACGCTACGGAAAAACAAACGAAGAAACAATATAAGCAAAAAATTAATTTCAGAGTGTACTTATATAGGTTGAAGTCCGCTTTTCTAATTGCGATAATGGTGCTCGTATTGCAGCCCCAAGAACGCAAAAATAAAAAAGTTAAAGTACGCAGGAGGTTGGGGGAGGATGTGGAGACAACGATATCAAAGCGTCGGTGGCAGCTGTTGGACGTTTGGCTATTAAAAGCGACTTACCCCCGCATTATCCTTGACAAATCTGAACATCGTCGTATGCGAAAACCCCTTGTGGAGTAGAGATGTGTAGGTTGCGTGTATACAGATGGGAATATAGTTAGAAGTATTGTAGAGGGATGAGGAGGAGAGATGCTGGATCGGCTTAATACGGATCCCGAGCCCGCAAATATGAAGATTGGTAAATGAGGCGTAACGGACGTCAGAGACTGGTTGATAAAAATGAGAAAAACAAAACTCCATACTCTACTCTACTCTCGCACTGCTGCTCGTAGCAGACGGTTGCGCATTAGTTATATCGAACGCGAATCTTTAGGGGTGGGCGAAGACTTCTACTACAGAGCCTAATGATACGGGGTTATTTATGCACCGACGGAAGCACCGCATAATATAACGACGACCAACAGTCGAGATTTATTGACGCTTCAACTTCATAGCATATTAATTAATACATCTCTTCAAAACACTGTATCTATATACCTACTGCGCTGCGCAACGATATAGTACCTAATACTCATAAACGTTAGAGTCTGCATATTCAATTTTATCACACACGTATTATAATTGCGCGTGTATCCGTTTAGAGGGTGACAAAAAGACAGGTACGATATATTTCAATATTTGGTAGAACGTTTTGCGGTTTAACGGAGCTTACAGGTCTGAAATTCTAATTTTATGTACCAACGAAGTGTAATCTCTTGCGGCGGCCGCGTTCTATGCCAAAGATACTGGGATATTAAAACGATATCAACGCGTCTTATGGCGCGGGCGATTTCGCACGAAACAATATCCACCTCATCTGCATAATCTTTATACAATGATCGCGTCGTAGCGCTGCAGCTAGACGCAAAAAAGAGATCTTTCCCCTCGAGCAGGGATATTAGGTTACGTATAGGTATACGCATATACACATTTATCAATCTTTTTCACCATCTTTCTTATCATGCCAATGAACTATGACGGATAGTTTGAAACGAAATTCTTCAATCGCATTAATGACCTATGTATCACCTGAAGTGATCATACCTATAAAGGGACTGCAAACGTTAGAACGGCAGGAAATTGTTCTTTCAGACCAGATCTGGAAAGCTCTGAAGTCGAAATTCAAGCTCGAAATGAACTTCCGTGAATGTTTCTGATTCACTTGCGAGGCGGTTGAGTTTTTAAGGAAGGGACAAGCGATGTGAACTGCATCGAATACTCGTCGTCTTTATTTGTCATTTCTCAAATCAACAGTGAGATTGGAGTCAATACGTTGGATGACCGTCGATTGGCCAAGAATATTTACAAAATACAAAATTGTTAAATTAAGAAACTGCCTATCGCCAGACGTCCGAAGTTCCTGCATCTGTGAGTTTGAGCATTCTGTCAACCTGGAATAAAGATCGAACGAAATGACCAAAAAATTGAAAAGTCTTTAACGAACTAGCACGGAGTGGCCAATTTTATTCTTCGGATATTTCCTACTGCAACGAATAGAAAAAAGCCCATTTCACCGCAGAATAATTTTTTTCGACAGCCCACTGCCGTATAGTCGAATGATTGTCAAAGCATCATATCATGGCAGGGTACTCACAATAGATCAAATCGCTGGCTTTTCCGGGAACTCAGTAACGTCTTTCGAGGCGAGATTCACCCAGGGCTGCCATACGCCGTTAAAATTATCAGGGGACCCTGCCGGGTCGAACTGTGAACTCGATTGCGGGATTAAAACTGGCCAATACGAGGCTATATAGTTCTCTATTAATTCGACTGTCTGAAATATGAAAGAATAATCATCAGCGAATTAGACGTTGCGATTGTGCATCCCCGTTGAGTTGAATCGCCGATCAGATGTCATATCAGATAACGTGTATGCACCCACCTCGGGACGTTGGTCAGAGATGTCGACGGTCTCGCACGGGTCTTGGCTCAAATCGAAAAGGCACTTATCAGTGCAGTTTGCGTACTTATCGAAGGGTGCGCAAGAAATCTGGGCCTCACCCCTTAGCCTGATTATCTGCTCCGCGGTCGCAGGGCTGCTGGATATTGCAGCGATCGCTTGTCCCACGTTGGAGGTGACCACGGCAGTGGCGTTGTAAAGCGAATAGTCATCCCCAACGCCACTGTCGCCGTAAAAATCTGTGTACTCACTTTGGTATCCTGAAATGAGTTGAGAACAGGCGTGCAAAGTGAGTGAGTGACTCTATGCTATTCTTCGTATATTGCACCAAGGTTTTTTCCGGGTCAAGTCAAAACCCTGATCGACTGACTCTCCGACTCACCCTGAAGTAATTTGTATTTCCCGTGAACTGCCCCCGCGACTTTGAGGAATTCGTCGAGGTTCAGAAGCACCGATTCTCGCGGGCTGTGTTCACCGTCCTTCAAAGATGGCCATTGGTTAACGCCGTCGATTTCGCCGAGATCGTCGAGGTTCCCTCCGGCAGCCGAGTACAGCGTTGGCAACCAGTCGCTGATGTGCATCAGCTCGTTGGACACCCTCGAGGCCTTGTTTAGCAAAGGTGAATATACACACGCGGCTCCTCTAACTCCACCATCGAACATTGTGAACTTCAGCTGAAATCATTTACACGTTTACATCTTGTGTAGCAAATCAGGGGATTCTACTTCGTCGAAATACACCCTGTAGACGTTTTTCAAACATCTCCAAAGCTGGGAAAATGTCGATGCATAAATTTTCTGGAATATCAACGTTGGTCCAGAGAAAATGTACGCAGAAGTTTTGAGGTGGGCTGCAATTTGGGAAATGGCGGCCATCTTGCACCGCCATAATAGCTAATATACTGCATTAGTTTTCCAATAATTGAATTTAATGCTCACTCTGCAGTTATCGACAACTTATATATTTTACAACTATGGTTATAGACGTGCTATTCCTTATTCTTCAAAGATTAAAAGAGTTTATTATAAGGAAGAATAGAACCTCATCCCAGTACGAACCCCGCGAAGAGGATAATTCGAGCCTGAATTTGCGTGAAGACCTTCAGTCTGCGCCCCATTATCGGAGGCGAAAATTATGATGGAGTTTTCCAACATTTCAGCTTCTTTCAGGGCTCGCACAATCTGACCCACCGAATGGTCCAGTCGCGCAACCATTCCTGCATCAGTCGATATATTATAGTCCTTGTTGTGGTGTTATAAACGATCTAAACCACAATTGCGACTCTTTGGACATTGATCTTACCAGCATACTTCCGCCTATTAGTATCTTTTATATAGCCGAAGACCTCGTTCACTTCCGTCAAGTTCCAAACCTCGAGGAGTTCGTCATCCTCTCCTGAGTGTGGTGCGAGGTGAGCCACTTGAAGATAAAGAGGCTTCGATACGTCATGGTTTACGATAATCTTCTCTACTTCTTGTGTAACTAAGTCAGTAAAATATTCTCCATTGCGCTCAACCTTCGAACTGTCCGTGGTATCACGATGAAGGTCGTATCCAGTGAAATTCTGAAGTGCATAAGAAAGAGAAAGAATTAACGGTGAATTCAATTCTAGCGTTATACAATCGAACGTAAGTAAAATTCGTGTGAGACTAAGTTAGATGAAAATTCGGTCAAACGGGCTGCAAAACAATATCCGGTCAACTTTGGGTATTTTCTACTTATTTTCTTATTTTCGCATCTCTACAAGATTGTCACCCAATCCTTATTTAATTCAACGATCGGAGAACTAACGTCCTGTGTAATGGTGTGGTCGAAGTACTTCACATAGCCGCTGTAGTACCCGAGGAAAGAATCGAATCCTCGATGGGTCGGCGTATGGTCGACCGAGTAGTACCCAACGTGCCATTTCCCCAGGAGTCTGGTCGTGTATCCCAAATCACGAAGGTACTTTGGAAGCAGGGGAGTCTCCAATGGGATTCCCCAGCGTTCCCCAGCTTTTAGAGGATGCCCCTGCATCCCTGAGAAGTAATCATAGAATAGGATGTTATTTGTCCCCAACTACACCGTCCTGCAGTACGCGACTATAGGTAGATGTAACATGTCCGTGTTTGATACCATTGCGAAGAGGATACCGTCCGGTGAGATATGCGGTTCTTGATGGGGTGCAAGTCGGCTGGTTATAGTAACGGTTCAATATCACCCCATTCGATGCCAAGGCGTCGATGTTTGGCGTTGGTATTTGGTCAGACCCATGAAAACTCACATCATTCCAACCCTGTTAATAAGTTAATAAGTGTGAGTTGTTATTTATTTATAGGTGTGAATTATTATTACTGTCTGGATACGATTGCGTGAACGGTATCATAGTTTAAAGAGGAATAAGACAACTTTTCAACTAACGTTATCAATATCACGCGACGAAACGTGATGAACAAAAAAATCTAGTGATCTCGATCGTAGAATACAAACTATGAACCTTGATAAAATCAGCCCACTCCCAACCGTCGTGCCAAACTTGCTGTCGGTCTTAATATCTAACCGAAAGTTAATTTTATGCAAGATTTCTAGTATATCTACTTGATGACGTACGAAGTTTGTCCTCAGATACCGCTGCGGCGTCCAGGAATAACTTCGAAAAACAACATCGTCAGTACATTCGATAAAGACTTATACTTTTATGTACTTGTATACCAAGTATATACATTTAACATACGTAATACGTGAACTTTCCCACAGGTATGACCCCATCAAGAATACCTTTACGTCCAACACCGATCAGGCTACTTCATTGCCATTAATAGACTAATGTTTAGCTCCAGATGGAAACTTGTTTGCAGTCGTCATGGCAGTACTACCTTTCACGAACTCGCGATCCGAAAAAGTATATCTACGTTTACGCGCGGTATCATTTGATAATACTAAAACCATTTCTGGGTATTCACTAGTCGTCATAATTACCAGATCGTCGGCGATAATTGCGATGATGTGTGGCTGTCTGGAATTTCCCTTGTCACTCGAATTCTTCACAAGTGCAAAATTTTCCACGTAAACGGAGAAGAGGATTGCGAACGACACTAGTTGACGCGGTGTGATCGCTACTCCGAGACCCTGCATTTTGTTATTTGCTATTTTTGAAAAGGAGATAATAAAGTCGACGTTAGACTGATTGCAGGTGATTGCTACGGTCGAGTAATAGGGAGAAGCATACTAACGCCAATCCCGTCCCCGAATCTTGGTCGGTGTCAATCTACGACACGTTTATCTCTATGTCACTGTTTTAACGACAAAAATTGGAATTCTAGCTGTAATATTATCCCGACTACCAGCCTCAATATACGAGAGAAACCGTTAGCTTCGTACTTTCGACATTCTATAGCTAACAAAGAAATTCGTCGTTTCGACTTTCGCGACTAGATATTCGTTATACACTGCGTCTGTACTCAGCAGACGTGGAGGGGAGATGAAATCCAACTGACGTATTACAGACGCGAAAAAAACACTTTCGATAAGATCTCGATATTCTATTGTATACGTGAGAACTAATTACATGCTTTATGACCTCGATTAGATAGTACGACACGGGCTATCAAGCTGCGATGATTTGTAAGTCTGCAATCGCCTGATGTGTTTTCAGAATACTCCGGAAACCAATTAATTTATCACGTGTGATTATAGAACTGTAGTTATCACAAATTGGTTGAACCGTTTCACCAGATCATCAGCAATTATCACAGTGATATTATGGGGTCGATTAAACCGCGCGTTGCTCTAAAATCTTCCCACAAATCCAAGTCACGATTATCAACAGCACTAGTATACACGCGACGGTTATTCCAAAGCTTTTCACTTCGAGTGTTGAAAGAAAAGTCTAATTCCGACGTGAACTTGATTAGAGGAAATTACACTATGGTGAATCAATATGCGGTGAAATGAAACACCTGTTTGAACTAATCGTGAGCCTCGAGTTAGTTTTCAGTGATTTTCGGCATTCTGTTACTCTGTAACTATCACCTCCGAAGTTCTCGATGAAAATGACTAGAAATGGACAGAATTTAGCTGAGGCTTGATTTCGGGGGGTGGTCCGTATTACCACCTCCTAGATCTCTACCTATGCCATGACTGAATGACTGCAGGTGACTGAATCCGTATTTTTTATCATTCTGTAGAATAAGAAATTCTCTTCCTCTATCAGGACGAACTTAATTAATGTATCAGTATTCAGCTCCAACAGAGGAGAAGATAGTCTCCGATAGGAAGTGACAAGCTTGCAAAAGCCATCAACAAAGTTTTGAATTTTGATATGAAAAATCTTTATGAAATTTCATATCCCGACATTGAAGGGCAAAGGTATCACTACATCAAAAACTCATATTATCACACACTACACAATACTTGAAAATACTAAAAGATGATGTATTCTGAATAATACATAATATGCGATTAGCGATAGTTGCAGTTCAAGGAAGCAGCTGTGAAGCCTACGTAGTAATTGTTCGATAAATGATTCGAGACCAAAGCGATAAACTAGACTCTCATACGAACGACCTTGTATCTTCGCAGTCAAGATTACGTGCAGACTTTAACATCTCTTCCGATATATTTTTCCTTGTGTGGCGAAAATTAACAGAACACACGTATACATGCATACATACATACTAGGGCAAGGGTCGGCGAGTAACTTTAAATGGGGTCCGGATGCTGTTGAAAATTTTCTATCGAGTCCAGAAAAAAACTCATAATTCTAGAATATTCGATCCTACGTGGCTCTCGAACGTATCTATCACACTAATATTAGTAGACCAAGCCCTTTTATTTAACTAAGTTGTTCAACAATATTTGGTGGTCCAAGTTTCGGCCTTTCGAATTATACATTTTTATTTATTTCTAGTTTTCAACTCTAATGTGTAAATATTCATTCAAGAATACTCGAAGAACGAGTTTCTATGACCTTTTCTGATCTACTCTGGAGGAAAATGCTTCTCCTAGAAAAGGAACACGGGATATGAACATATTTAATCGTTTTTCATCTTTATTTATCACTTTTGAGATCAGCTATGAGGTCGTATATATCAAAGTAGAATTAAATACCGTTAGTTCACGGATATTTAGATCGTAAGACTAAGACACCGTCTGATGTCACACATCCACGATTCATGCATCCCCAAGACCCGAAGTTCTGTCAACATGAAATAACGATAAGCTCAAAAATACTGAATGTTAATCTCCTATTGCTAACAGTGGCAGACGTTGGATAAAAATTCCCAATCAAGTACACAATATAGTTCGAGGAACTGAGAAGTCCTCAATGAACGAAAATAGACTGATCAGTTCCATAGTTCTTCGAATATTTTGATTTTAAACGAATTGAAAGAACTTCATCCCATGTCAGAATCACCCACTTCCAATTTACCAAATCCGAAATCCATCAAGAATCGAATTGATCAATCCACTATGGTCCTTAAATGAATGGTGCTTAAAGCAACAGGCCCCGGTAAGTTACTCACGATGGATCGAAGCGAGGACAGACCCATGGCTTCCACACGCCGCCAAACCTCTCAGGGGATGATGCCGGGTCAAACTGCGAGCGCGACTGTGGGGCTAAAACTGGCCAGTACGACGCTATATAGGCCTCTATACGTTGCACGGTCTGAAATCAAAAGGAAATCCTCATCCACGTCCAGAAAATAAAATCATGCAGTTGGTCTGAATCTCAAACGGCATATTTGTGTCGCTTGAATTATACCAATCAGATTCCGGATTAGAAAACGCTTATATGGACCAACCTCTGGATTTTGGGCGGAGATGTCGACGGTTTCGCACGGGTCTTGGCTCAAATCGAAGAGGCATTTGCCAGTGCAGTTTGAGTACCTTGCGACCGGTCCGCAAGAAATTTGGGCCTCTTTTCGCAGCCCGATTATCTGCTCCGGAGTCGCGGAACGATTTGAAATTTCAGCAATCGCCAGTCCCACGTCGGATGTCGCGACAGAAGTTGCGTTGTAACGGGGATAGCCGTCCCCCTCGCCACTGTCCCCGTAAAAATCGGTGTACTCACTTTGGTATCCTAAATTAAGAGGAACGGAAGCGTGGAGAATGAGTAGCTAAAACGTTACCATATACAGCCGCATATAAGTGTCAAGCGAAACCATTGCGCAGAGATTCATTCTATCGGTTAAGCCAGAATCCCTGATCGAGTGACTCACCCTGAAGTAACTTGTATTTTCCGAAAATCGCTCCTGCGACTCCACGGACTTCGTCGATGTTCAGGAGTGCCGATTTTCGAGGGCTGTCTTCGCCGTCCTTCAGATATCGCCATTGGCTGACACCGTCGATTTCACCAAGATCGTCGGGGTCGCCTCCAGCAGCCGAGTACAGGGTCGGCATCCAGTCCGTGATATGCATCAGATCGTTGGACACTCTCGAGGTACTCTTTAGCAGTGGTGAATATATGCACGCAGCTCCTCTAACACCGCCATCGAACATGCTGAACTTTAACTGCAATCATTTTGGGGTTTTAATCGGGATTCACAGTCATTAGTGTAAGGTTATATCACTCCGCAACCTCTCTATACAGCGAGTCAGATTCTGTCAAAATACACAGCGTGGACTTTTTTTTTTCTCTCTTCATATGCCATCGGTAGAAAAGCAACCGTGCAAGAATTTTTCAGAATATCAGTACCGGTTCAAAGAAAACGTACACTTAAATCGTGAGGTGGGCCACAACTTCGGCCATGGCGGCCATTTTGCGCTGCAATTCCCCCTTTAATCAGCTTTTCTAATAATTCCATCTAGTGCTCACACTGCAGTTATCGACACTATTGTTTGCCATAATTGCATGTGCGAAATATCCGATTCCTCTGTCCCATGTTATTTGAAGAAATCACATATCTCGATTATAATTTGCTTCGAAATTTAAAGAGTCGAAGAATTCTATTTGTGCATCGGCTCAGAATGTTAGCTGATGGTCATAGGCATGTCCGTCAGTGAATAAAAATGAAATTTAATTTCGTTATACTCACCCCGCGGAGAGGATAATTCGAGCCATAATTCTCGTGAAGACCTTCAGTCTGCGCCCCATTATCGGAGGTGAAAATTACGATCGAGTTCTCAAGCATTTCAGCCTTCTTAAGCGCTCGCACGATTCTGCCCACCGAATGGTCCAATCTTGCAACCATTCCTGCGTATGAGACGACATATTATATCCTTGTCCACAATCTTCTAAACAATTGAGACTGCAGTTTATACAATTCTTTGCAAATCAGTCTCACCAGCGTACTTCCGCCTATTACTATCCTTGATGTAGCCGAAGACCTCGTTTACTTCCGTCAAGTTTAAAACTTCAACGGGTTCCTCAGGCTCTCCGGAGTGTGGTGCGAGATGAGCTACCTGAAGATAAAGAGGCTTCGATACATCGTGGTATTCGATGGCTTTCTCCACCTCCTCCGTAACCACGTCAGTAAAATATCGTCTGTTGCGCTCGACCCTCGACCTGCGCGGGGTGTCACGATGTAGATCATATCCGGTCAGGTTCTAAAGTGAAAAACGAAGTTAAATTTTCACGCCGTATTTGAGGGTAAAATATCAGAGTTTTTCTTCCGTTTTTGAGTCAGCCTGAACGGAATCTTTATACCCAGTCGTTATTAAATTTAGGTTCAAGAGAACTAACGTCCTGCCTGATGGTGTGGTCGAAGTACTTCATATAGCCACTATAATATCCCAAAAACGAATCGAAACCTCGATGGGTCGGCGTATGGTCGACCGTGTAGTAACCAACGTGCCATTTCCCCACGAGTCTAGTGGAGTATCCCAATTTACGAAGGTATTCCGGAAGCAGGGGAGTCCCTAACGGGATTCCCCAACGTTCCCCAGCTTTCAGGGGAAACCCCTGCATTCCTGGGAATTAATCATAACATGTTATTTGTCTTCCGCTATACCGTCCCACGTCACGTAATTAAATTTGACACATGCGTGCTTAGTACCATTGCGAAGAGGATACTGCCCAGTGAGATATGCAGTTCTTGATGGAGTGCAAGTCGACTGGGTATAGTAACGGTTCAGTATTACCCCATTCGATGCCAAAGCGTCGATGTTTGGGGTCGGTATCTGGTCGGATCCATGAAAACTCACGTCGTTCCAACCCTTATAACAATAGTGACTAGGCGTGAGCCGATTAACTTGCCTTACATTCATTCCGCCATAGTATTTCGACTCGGACTACACGTAAATTCTTTTATACAGATTGGAATTCGAACTATGCCCTTTTAAGGTTGTTTACAAAAATTCCCCACCCTGTATATCATAGTATTGTTTGAGAGAAAAATTTGGTCGTCGTCTACTGAACAAATAATTGCACACGAAAACTATTGTGAACGTCATTTACGTTGTCCATTAAGTCAAGGTTCAGCACGATGCTTATCAGCATTTCAACGCAGCGATACTGATATACTGCGACTTTGGAAAAAATTCAAAAATACTATCTCGTGTCCCCCTTGGAACATTTTTTCATGTCTCGCTTCATTTGTCTCGCGTAGATTTTTCGGGACTCTTCTATTATTTCTGATGTCTTCTTTTTCTATTCTGTTCCGATTTCGTTTAGGCGTTATTGTTTTTGGTTTAATTTTCAGCTACGTGGCGAAGATAGTTCACCTGGGGCCCAAAACCTTTGAATGTCGATTAATTTTCTTTCGACTGGCTGGTCCCGAGGCCTAGTGATCCGGTTTAGTCTCAAGGGCTCATAAGAATCCACATCACAAAACAAACAAACAATACCTAATACGCCTAATCCAAGGATAAAACGTACCACCGCTGCCTTTCACGACCTCGCGATCCATACAATGGAATACCTACATCCACGTATGCGATGATGTAATAGCGTTTCACCTATTCACGCGGTATTCACAATAATTGAAATTCTGTACCCTTGAACATCTGCAATCGTCTTACCAGATCGTCGGCAATAATAATGATGATGTGTGGCCGTTTGGTCTTCGCAGTGTATTTAGCCGATACTTTCTGGAGTGGCGAAAAATTATCCACGCAAATAAAATAGAGAATAGTGAACAGCGCTAGTCTATTCCTGATTGTTGCTACCGAAATCCGCATCATATACTTGGTCATTTTAGACAGAGAATAAAATCAAGACATCGAATTCGACGGGTACTGCGATTAGTTGATAAGGTTGAATTTACTGACGATCACGAGCTTATTACCAGTTTTAATTAAAGTTTTAATGTACAGTAGACTTTACGTTTGCTCTAGCGTTTCGCGACACAATTGAGTATCGCGGCTGTGATAATATGTCCAAAACGGGCCGCGAAATCTTAGAGTGATTCTTAGCTGGCTATACCCGACCTTCTGTAGCGAAAGAATCACGTATTTTACTCTTTCCGTTCGCGACGAACTTGGTTATATACTGCGTTCGGTATTCTTTAGCTGTGGAGGGGCAGATATAACGTTTAGAAAGACAAGGAGAATCTGACCCTTGGCTGATTCAAATTTTCGAACAATCTGAATCTAGCAGATTACCGAACGCGTCCGTTTCCTGTCTGCAATCAATCAATTTCAAATTATCTACCTTCTGGGTAAACGTCAACGTCGAGCCAATATTTATTCGCAGTTACCCGTTATACGTGAGGTGCTAAAAATATACTTTAACAAGAATATATACCGTTTACAATATTATTTTACATAAATAATATTTACAAAAATTCATCATATATATATTAATGTGTATCTAGATATATATATTTATGCATCATGATCCAGTGTGAGTATGCGTGTGTGTGTATATTCAAGTCTATAAAATATATAAGAATTTCTCAGGTAACCGTTAATATAGATTATGCAAATAATCACCTTGAAATATGCGCTCTACTCCAGTATTTTTGCAAAAATTTTATCGCTGTCGTATCTACATCGCATATGTTCAAACATCGTTACATCATACATATATAATAAAATGCCTTATAGTTTGATATTCCAGGAAGTTGAAGACGGGTTTTTCTAATCGCAGGGAGACACACACTACCGCCAAAATTTTTCGTACAAAAAGCTTATCACTACCTTACGGACTTTTGTCCGATAACTTTTGGACGGCGGTGTATATCTTCCTCCATTTGTTCCCCATTTAACAGGTTTTTTAGCGCAGTGATAAATCAACCGCACTTTAACACTATATATGCATGGGTCATTCCGGTCTAGCCGTTGTCATCTAAATTTAAAAAAAATTTCTCGTGAGGTTTTAGCCTCGACTAGCTACTAACACTTGAAAAGGTGCCAACCGATTTGAGAATCATAAGACTGAATCTCGGTCGCGTTGGCAGAGAATGCCCCATATATTATATATGCACTATTATAAATAATGTAATAAGTATTAAAAACGTTTGACAACTTCGTAAGTCGCTTATACATATAATTATGCGTTATAAAATATCCCTAATCGTCGTCGATGAAACTGATCTCCACTAGGTCCTCTTCGTCCTCATCGTCCTCCTCCTCCCTGCGGGTCTTTCGATCTATTTTACCGCCAGCCCTAGCTGCGCTTTTATCGCCGTCCTTAGGGTTGGCCCGCCGGTTGAAATTGGCGGCGTTACTTTTTGCCGGAAATGTATCTTTCAGTCAGAGAAATGCCCGCAGACCGACGATCAGCAAAACCATACCGATATGCGCGCAGACAGCCAGGGTACTTACGACCGCCGCGGCGTTTGGATACGCGTACAATAACGGGCCAGGACCCAGCCACGGCTCCCAGGTACCGTTAAAGCTGCGAGGATCAGCGTGCCAATCCACTGGCATTAGGGCCTGTTTCGTCAAAACGTTACTGTACTTCTCGATCAACAGATCCAGCTTCGTTGCGATCTAAAACAAGATACGAAAGAGTGTTTTTGAATATATTCTATATTCTGAAAAGAGACGAGCCTAAGGTTCGTATTCAGACTATCCCGGAAATGACCAGCTTCCGCATGGTTTTCAATAATACCAAACCAGAGTCGCATCTTTTTCCGCAACATACATGCCTCCGCGATTTACTCACAGCTGGATACTCCTTGATTCTGTTCGTCGTCTCGCAAGGGTCGCTAATGATGTCGAAAAGGCAGTCGGTCTCGTTGCAAGAATCGAAGTTCTTCTTGCGCATCTGACCAGAGTATCCAGTACACTCGACAGTCGCTCGGAGACGGAGAGTTACCATTGCACTTGGCTGGGTGACCGGGCCGCCCAAGTAAGTCGTGATGCTCTTAGAGACCATGCTCCCCAATACCAGGGTGGTATTGTACAGAGTGCCGTCGAGATAGCGGCCAGATTCTCCGTGGTATCCGTCGTAGTATCCCCGGTTGATCGAACCTGGAAGCAGCACCGTCAGTACATCGCAGAATCACCGCATCGTGGAAATGAATTATTTCATTAGTGGTCAGAAAACCTCGGAGCAGCTTGTAGCGGTTGCTTATCGCCGCTTCTGTGCGAGATTCTTCGTCGATATTAAGGAGCAACGAGTCCCTAGCAGCTCCGCGACCCTCGCTAAGAGACGGCCACTGGTCAACGCCGTCCAAGTCTCCCAATTCTTGCAGATTTCCACCCGCTGCTGAATAGAGGGTAGGGAGCCAGTCTGTGATGTGAATTAGCTGTTCAGAGACCCGCGTAGTCTCGTGGAGACGTGGCGACCAGATTGCGGCTGTACCGCGTACTCCGCCTTCGTAAAGGGTGTATTTCGTCTGCGGCATAAACGGTCACTCGTTGATTCGTCCGTTCGTTAAAGACTTGGATATTTTCTTATGCTTTGCTCGAATAGTACTTATCATTGACTTACACCTCGGAGTGGCCAGTTGGATCCGAAATTTCGGAACTTGCCTATAGAAGCGGCGCCGTTATCGGTCATGAACAAAATCACCGAGTCTTTCAAAAGGCCGTTCGACCCAAGAGAGGCTACAACCCGACCTACCGAGTCGTCGAGGCGGGTAACCATCGCTGAAACATTCCACACATTATATTAATCTCATCTTCGTTGATGTCGAGATTGTGCCATCTTCTTCACGGGGACGTAGTACTTATACGTACCGGCGAAGGTGCGTCGGTTTGGTTCTCTGATATGCCAGAATTCTTCGGTCCTTAAATCCTGAGCAGGGACTTCGAGGGGTGGATGAACAGCGAGGTGAGAAATCTGAAGGAAAAGTGGCCGCGATGGATCGTGCTCGTCTATCACCCGGAGGGCTTCGTCGGTGAAAAGATCCGTCGCGTATTCGCCCCTGGATCTCCAAGGCTCACTTCCCCGGTGCATGTCAAACCCGCTCAAGTTCTGCACGAAATCGTAACAAAAAGAGAATAAATAAGAATGAATAAATGAATGATTCAATCAGTTTACTTACCCCCTGCTCGTACTTATAGTCGAAATATGTTATATGGCTGTTGTAAAAGCCGAGGAACGAGTCGAAGCCGCGTTGCATCGGCGTGTGAAGCGGTGTGTGATAGCCAACGTGCCATTTTCCTATCAGTCTGGTCACATAGCCAAGACCTTTGAGGTGTTCGGGTAAGGTGTGGACGTCCAGGGGTATTCCCCGTGGCTCTCCAGCCTTGATTCCCGCGCCCTGCATCCCTGTATGGTTATTATTATAAAAAATATCGTCGTTATACCACTTGGAAAACAGAATATTATGCATTTCGGATGAAAAGTTCATTCATGATTGATAGAAGACTGCACTTACCCATTCGAATGGGATATCGACCCGTGAGAAAAGCGGCTCTGGATGGTGTGCACGAAGGCAGTACGTAGTGCCTGTTCAAAATGATACCGTTGTACGCGAGCGCGTCTATGTTCGGGGTTGGTATTTGGTTCGATCCGTGAAAACCAATGTCGTTCCATCCCTGAATATACAATCATCAATGCCCAATTATTGTCACGTGAAGAATAAGTATTAATCTCCGAAAGTTACCCGCTATAAAGTTAAGGATCGGTGCTACCGAATAGGTTTCAAAAGAGTGCCTAATTCCTAAAGTACAAATCGTCTTATACTTTGGCTGCGAGATAACCCGATGTCTAGCGGTCACTCCGCTGTATAGGCATGTGGTGGAAAGATAGACGTATGTATCGGATACGCGGGTAGCAATAGGAAAAAAGGCGTACGGGTTAAAGAGAAACAACTGGAATTACGCAAGCCGAAATTAATTTCGTCATCACTTTGTGGAAATTTTATTTGTTTGGCTCGCCATGAGTCAGCGGCCCGTGTCTGTATCCTCATTGCACATATGCCTCCTTTATCTGCGGCGTGGGTGGCTCTAAGTAAACTAGTAGAAGCCTCCGTGGCTTAGGAGGAGGTAATTGTCTTAACTCGACGTGCATTATTAATCCGAGTCGAGAACTGCCGCGTGCCTACCATCCTCTGCATAATTCTTGAGGAATATTAAACCGCCAGAAGATATAAAGATCTCTGTCGATCCTCCTGGCATGACACAGCGGCACGCCCTCCGCAACTCTAATATAAGCATTGAAATGTTTCGACATCCTTACGTATTTTCGAATTTCATCAAATTTCATGCAAATTGACGAGGAAATTTCTTGGTCTAAAATTATATCAGAAAAGGGGGTGCGACGTGACTTCTTTGACTTTTCTTCTCATAGTATTACGTATCACAGAATTGAAGTACGTTTTGTCAAACACTCTTCTAACGATGGCTCGCAGATTTCGTTGAATTTATTTAGTATCGTAAATCTCCGATCTTTCACGTATCAGATAACTTTGAGACGTAGATTAATTGGAAAATAAATTAATTAATTATAAAGTCAAGGACGTAATATCTCTACGAGGCCAATTGTAGAAATGTTAATTCAGGAGTTCGGCGCAGGAACGCCCAATTTAACTATTCAGCGAATTTCAGATCCACGGGTTTTATTCTCTAGTTTATTTCAATTTTGTGGATGATTTGGACTTTTCAAGACATTGTGATACCTCTGAATAATTCGAACACAGATCCTCAGGGTAATAATTTATAGGCACTAAGGTCACTGTACCTGTAGGTATAAGTAAAAACGTGGACTGGGGTCAACCGATGCTTCGATTTCAGATTCTTTGGTCTCTGTATGTTCAGAAAAGAAACCACCAAAACATGAACAGACGAAACGTTAACTCGTAGATTTTAGTACTACCAAACTGAGAAATAAGTCTCATACAGGATCAAGAATCAAGAGATCCAAAGTCGAATCATTGTTGAACCTCGCAGTCCTCAAGACAATTGGATTTACTTGAACTGCATTTGACTACGAGATGCAATTGCTCAAAAATCATGACTGATACCTGCGATCATACTCGAAAGGTCCTTAAAAAAGGACCCTTTATCAATGTGTAGATGCCATCCGTTAAATAACTTAATGATTGTCGATGGTGATTAATAAGCTTACCAAATCATCAGCCATGATGATGATGATGTGAGGAGGTGTCTGGTACGGTGATGGTTCGCGGGTATAATATTCCCGCGGACGTTCGGAAGCTACGAAAGCGAGTAGCATGGCGATGCTCGGAAGCAAGAAACGTAGCACCATGATTTTACCTGGATTAAATTACCGCGGGATATGGTGTACTGCGATTGTATAATAATAACTAAAATATATTCGTGAATAAATAAAAAAAAGACACTGTTTTTCTTCTCAGATTTCTAACTTTCGATATCTAAGTACATGCGAGCCATTCAATGTGACAAACCATCTCTTTGGAACACGAAGACCAGAAAGTTCTTCGTACAAGGTATCCGCGCTTATATAGGCAAACGACGCAGGAAGATGAACGGATCAGCGCATGAATGAACCCGGCAAAGCCTCAACGGGGCGGAGGAGGCGGCAGGGAAAACGCAGAGATGAGGTTGGCCGGCTTATATGTGGTTAATGACTGGGGCAATCAGTAAAATACGTGCTCCGGTGCTCCGTTAACTTCATTGAATACGTGCAACCCAAGACCTGTCGCGTCTTCGTCGTAATCTCTTGCCCCTTTTTTTTTTATTTTTTTTTTTTCTCCATTTTTTAACGCTCTTCTCGAGATACGTTCGCGCCCAAATGCAGCGTACAACTGAGGTTCCAGGAATTTGGAAATCAAATTTTCGAGTCGATTAGAATACATTCGACAACCAAGGCGCTGAAGGACGTATGCCTACGTCGATTCGTTTAAAGAATTCTGAAATTTTGAGACACCTGTACGCACTTGCTCGTAGAGAACAATTTTATTGTCCAAAAATTTAGAAATTATTTTCGAAAATAGGCTTGAACTTAATTTCACAGTTTTTCGGACAAATTTTTGTAGAAATATGAATGTGCAATCGTAATTATTGCATCGGGGTTTGGATGGAGGAAGGTGAGGGCTTGTAAGATTTGATGAAATTTTCTCACGACCTTCCTTAAAGTCGAGTCTAATTGAGATTGAACCATCTCGGTCCGTGACGTTGCATATGCTATCTTAATTGGGATAAAAAATTCACCTCTGCACCCACGCAAGGATTTTTGTTTATTACCCATGAGGTTGAAGACCGTCTGGAAAACTATACGTATATTCACCTGAATCAGTATTTTGGTCGAATTAGATAGAGCGCCGATACCCAGCTTCTGAATCCTCCAGAGTTTACATAGCATAATGTAACATGTATTATAATGTAAAAATTTTTACGTAATGAAATAAAACAAGTAATAACACTTCAGTTTCCGGAGCCAACGCGAATTTAACTAAATATCGGACATTATACTGCATCAGGCACCCTGATTCTTTTTCCTTGAAAGTTCTGCAACTCGTCTGGCAGAAAAACGATAAGTATAAATATTGTGGCTTCGACCTATAGTTCCTTAAGTAAATAATATCACATCTTAATGAAGGGAAACGGCGTCCATTGTTTTGGACCATAGGTCAAGTAGTGTTAATTTAGGGATACCAATTACATTATTCAGTGTTTCCTCGTCGGATCGGTCGAGACATCCGCTGCTTCGAATTACCTTACAAGTTTCACGGCCAGATAAATACTTTTAACAAACAAGATGCCTAATTAGGCACATACCTACTCAGCATAAAACTTTGTCCTGAAAGACGTACTGTACAGATAATTATCATTCTGTTTTTTTTTTGCAGCTCCCCCTAAATTTTTTATTTATGACGTAAATAAAAAAATATCAGGCCCACATGAGCTCTTAGTATTCTAATTAAATTTTGCGACAAAGACGATACATTTTCCACTCAAATAACATGGGGTTTCGGCACGTTTTACATATAATTTTTTTTCTCCTAAGCAAGGTAATATACAGCGATGAGTGATACATATTTTTGTGCAGAGCTGCGACTCAAATCGAACCTATCTGCAATTTGACGAAACGTTTCAGTATTGGCTAAGTACCATAGCATCATAAGCAAAGCTCGTTCTTGGGTAATTGCATTTTCTTGAGGTTCATTATTTATAAGGAAAATACTTTGCTGAAATCGTTCTAAAAAATTTTATCAATCATTAACTAAAGCCATGTATAATTATTTTAATAAATTCCAAATTATATCTTGTTGATACTGTATAAAATAAAATATCGTAATTATCTGGCAATTAAATTCTAAATCGTTTGTCGAGAAAGTCTGAAGTGGCTTTTAAATTCAAAATTTACAAATTTAAATGCGGGCATGCGCAGTATTTAATTTAGAGCGCAGCTGCAACTCGACACACTTTGTCGTCTGCTAAAAGATGTCGCCGAACCAACTAACCAACTGCTCGAATGAATGATATATGTGGTACTGACGTTATTTTTTAATGCGAGACACAACCAAACATCAATATAAATGTTTACTAGAAAGGAACAGCTGATATCGCGGACCGGAAAAAACAAAGTCGGTAGATTCGAGTTCCTCAAACTTTTAGTCAGCGAATTTAAAACATCAAAATCCAAAGGTAACCTCCAAAAAAAAATTCATAAGCTGACTGAAAATCTTCGCCGAGCTGTTTCATATCACTTTGTATTTAATAAATTATACAAAAAAATTAAGTATGCCGCTTCGTTTCGGAGCGTTCTCTCCAAATCTGACCTGATATATATTTAATTCCGCTCGAAAAGAGCTTTCAAAACGCATGGTAGTTTCTAACCTCCGTAAACTCAAATTTATCGATGTGCGTATAAGCTTTCGTTGTTTTCTTTTGAATAAAATTATACAACATTTGCGTATCTGCCCCTAGTTTCCATCCAATAATAAATAGCAGAACTCATAGTTTTGACAGAAAAGAAAATCCTTCTTTTCTTCATTTCTTTTTCAGAAGCAAAGACTCAGGTCTTGACTAACTTGGCAAACTTTGCCTACGATCCTATCAACTACGAGTATCTTCGTCAACTCAAAGTCCTCGATTTGTTTCTACACTTAATCTCAGAAGACGACAAAGATTTCGTCCGATTTGCTATCGGCGGTATCTGCAATTTAGCTCTAGGTCAGTTGAAACTCGTTTATCAATTGATCTCTGTTTAAACAGCATTCTAAAACAACTTATAACCAATTTTTCACATCCCATCATCTATACAACTTCATTTTCAACAATCAACTTTCATAATAAACAATGAATCAATGAATCTATTCTTATCTTATACAGATCATGTCATAATATGCCTGTTTATCTACAATCTTTAAATAAATACAAGATAACTGAATATAACTTCCATTTTCTATGACTTCCATATTGTTTTAACAGGGTTAATATGATAAACTTTAGCGTTGCAGGATCTTACCGCTTTATCATCACCTTTTTCATCGTATAGATGATAAATTACGAGAATCTTATCTTTTATAATTATAGAGTTGGTTTCACAAAAGATCAGGCTTTCTATTATCTAGATAAAATTTCTCCCAGAATTATCTCGTCTTCATGCAAGATAACAATTCTCATTATCTCGTATAATCTTTGTTCTGAATGCCATCAGAGAATCATTAAGATCCATAATACACGAGAATCCTGTTTTTATTTCAATGATCTTCCTTTTCAGACCCAGAGAACAAGGAGTACATAATCCATAGTCAAGGTCCTCGGATAATATCTTCACTCCTTAAATCTTTGGACGAAGAAACGATTCTTTCAGCGATCACCACATTAATGTTCTTGGTAACCCCAGCTTCAAAGCATCAGATAGCTAGCTCTGAAACCATAAACTATATGATCCATTTTTCAAACAATTCTAATTATAGAATAAAAAATTTGGCGCTTATATTCCTTAGCGATTATTGTTCAAATAGCGACGTTGAAACTGTGAAACTAAATCCACCCGCTGTTTCTATCTCTGCTATTCCGCTGCCTCATTAAACGCCCCGTATTTTTCGTTCATTTAAAAGCATCGATGCTCTTTAAAGAACCAGCCCTGCTTTAGATAACTGAGAATGAATTCTAGGCTGTTCAGCCTCTTGGGTAATCAAATGAAATTTTATTGTACAAAAATTCCAACGGAATTGGCCGCTGAGAGAAGCTTAAAGACTCTCAAGCCGGGGAATCTGACAACGGTAACTAAGATAATAACTGAAGACGATATTCTAAACTTTGCCAAACTTACTGGTGACTATAATCCAATCCATATAGAATCCCCCAAGAATATAGTCCATGGGGCTTATCTGAACAGCTTAGTTTCCGGTGTTATTGGAACTGAATTACCAGGTCCCGGAACCATAGTCGTAGAACAACTCATCAGATACCCAAAGCCTTGTTATGCAGGTGACTCTGTTGTGATAACGGTGGAGATTCTCTCCGTTAGAAAGATTATAAAGTGTAAATATAGCTGCGTAGCTAATATGGAAAGACTGGTTCTCGAGGGAGAAGCAAAGCTCGTTTTGGGCGGCTCGAGTATAAAGAAAATTAGCTTTACCAAATGATCATTGTTCCATACTGAACTGTAAAGCGAGCAATCTGTACATATACCATATGTTTTGAATACAGGATATTCTTCTTCCTACATCTGCAGCATTATTTCCATCTTATTGACAAACCCAAGGAGATTTTTATCTCAAAAAAATGTAGAAAATGATATTCCATATTGATCATTATTATAACAGTAAGTAAGCGAATTGATACAAGGGGCTGGCAGTGATGCAACTGCGGAGGTATTTCGCAGAGCAAGCAGTACTTCGACCTCAATACATTCACCGACGTCGACAATATCGCAATATTGTTTAGAAATATTGAAATATGATACCTCAACTACTGTATCTAACTCCCCGGCAACAATTTTTTTGCTCATTATTCAAGTTGCCGCTATTCGACCAACAAGAAGCTCTTTCCAGGTAAGTTCAACTCGGTACATTTTACCTAACTATCATTCCTCTAGCGAACTCTGTTAGAAAACTAATGGTAATAATACCAGCCGTAAAAACGCGCCTCGTTTGCCCGAAATTTGTTCAAACTCATTTCTCTTATTACAGTTTTCTTTACTCAATTTTAATCTAACTGATCCTGTTCTCAGATTACATTATTTTCTATAAATCCCCAGTTTCTATTCATCGACGATAAAGTGCGAATAATTCCCCCAATCATTTTCTCTTTCCAGTTCAAAATGCGTTTAGAAATTATCGCAGTTATACTATGCGCTGCACGCATCTACGCTGCTGAAACTACAACACCACCAGGGACATGCGCACCCTCGGATGCACCGACTACAGAGACACCGATTGGCTGTGTATGCGGAGTATTTTTGAGTGGGCAGTTCAAAAAAGGCAGCAAAGAACAACCTAAGGGAAATCCGGCCCTGCTTCATGAACATCCTGATACCTTTCCATGCTCGATTGTTGGAAATAAACTTTGCACTAACAAGTGCTTGGATACTGTAAGTGCGGCTTGGTTTATAAATGAACGTGTTTTGAGAACGATCGACTAGTCAAGCTTTGTTATCATGTTACAGATTGTCAAACACCTACCCAACAGTCCGGCCATTCTCTGCGGGTCGATAGATCGTGATTGCCACAAGGAAAGGGTGAGTTTCTGCATGTATTTCATTAGGTCATGAGTCAGGGAATTTCGACGAGAAACTGAGCTTAAACTAGGACACGAATTTAATGGGGATCATAGTCACATATTTCCTCCAATTCTACGATATGAGAACGTTTTTGATTCAAAATAGCCCCAATCTGCCTTTCATAAATGAGGCTCAATTCGTCGACGAAATTCCTCGTACTTTAGGTCTTGGCAGGACATACATCTATCGAAAACTCTCTGAACTTATGGCATAAAATGCATTTTAAATCCCTGTGATCACATACATGTTATGGCTTACATTATAATTTACTTTCAGGCATATCTGTTCATTAAAAATTGCAAGGACGAATGGATAAATACAAATCTTTCCGCTGGTAGAGAATACTGTTGCAAGGATGGACTGCCGTACAAATGTCCGATTCTCAGTTGAGACATTGTTAACATAATAATATAGTTGGGTTTATTGTTTTTCTTTCTTTTTGTATATTAGATTATGTAGTCTTAAATACATTATTGCTCACAGTACCTTCATATCTTTTTCGAACCTCCCGCCCTGGTCTAAATATAAATATAGAATTCGTTTGGGGGAGAAGTTTTGCTTCAAAACAAGTATCCAGCTCGAGTAATCTATTAATAGAAAAGGGTAATTCAACACCCAATAATAATTATACCGAATATGTTATAACGATACTAGTTTACATAATTTTCAGTATCTATACTGAGAAAAATGAACTTTTGACTCCGTTTTACCTAATTAGCAATTAACCAGGTCAAGATCGCACAGAGCCTAGAGAACGAGGGCATATGTTCATTCTAATTATAGTACTTGGACCACGATCACGGGTCTGCGACGGTCATTACAGTTCGTATATCTTGATGCGAGTTAGTTGTTAATTCAATTTGCACTGGATGTAATTATTCGAGATGTTAGACACGAGTGTTAGACTGATTTATAAGTGGTATGAAACTGTTCAACTCTCGTTTGATCTCTTGCCTCAAGACTGTTAATGAGTCTGGAGAAAAGATAAAAAAAGAAACAAAAAGAGTTTATAAAAATGTGCGCTAAGCTACTGGCATGCCCGCTCTGTTCTCAACCTGCTTTCTTGACTCTTGATGCTTTACGCACAGGACTTATCAGTGTTGCTACTCGTCCGTTGGCCTGCCCAGTCTGCAACGAAGTGTTGCTTGGCGTCGACAAACTTACCATTCATCTATTCAGTCATGCAATAAACTTGTCAAACGATGGTAATTCTCACAGAGACAATGAAGATAATGTTAGGAATGAGCACATCATACCGATACAAACTTGGAATTTACTCAATAAACAATCTTCCAAAGTTAAACAATCCTTCATCCAAGATGATAGTGTCAAATTCAGATCGCAGGCAATTCATAATGTCCCTGTAACACCTTTACGAAAAATAGCCAGCGCACGAAACGCTTCTAATCTGAAGAATGGCACTGTCAGCACAAGCTCGCAGACCTGCTCGGAAGTAACAGTTCAATCGAACGACCCATCCCCTCTGGTAACAACACCGAATCAAGTCATATTTGTACAAAGTTCGCAGCACCTGCAGCCAGCGACTAGTCAAGATGCGAGCAACTTTGTCCCCGATAAAATTTACCTGCAAAGTGTAACTCAGGTAGGAAAATCGTCGGGATTTAAGGATGTCAAATCAGACTCCCAGGAAAATGTTGCAAAGCAGCGAGAAGAGGGAGAGAAGCTAAAACTGCTTGGGCTGGAATGCGCTGAGAATTTATCGACACAATCCAGGGAACCTGGGGAGGAAAGTTATGCCAAAAGTATTCTGCAGTTTCAACCAATTTGGAGGGGAAATTCGCAGCAGGAAATTTGTGTTCAGAAAATTTTTGTTGGCTCGAGTAATTCAACGACAGGAAAAGCCAGTCATCAAATTCTTACCATATCACCAAAGAGTGTTCCAAACAGTGACAAAGCTTCGGTTGAGTTTACTGGTAGTGAAAATATCTCAGAGAACAATTCAGTGCAGGTCTCGGAAAAGCAGAGACACAGCCCTGACCAAAGTAGAGTAATGCCGCAATTGAAAGCGTTCAAAGCACTCGCTACGAAAGAGAAGACTGAGCGATGCGATGTATGTGGTTTTTATTTTTCTGATCCTAATATACTGACTCTTCATAAACAACTGGTCCATATGATAAACGAAAAGGATTTAAACAAGAAACCAGAGGATCTGCTAAAGAACTACCCCTGCCACTTATGCCCCAAAGTGTTCAAGATGAGAGGAAGTCTGATGGTTCATATGAGGGTAGCGCATATCGGTTATAACTTAGGTAAGACTCGTTTGTACCCGAATCTGTCGAAGTAATAACGTACTATGTGGTATAGGCTCGCTCCCCAAGGACGGAGATTCTTTACCGATCCCTGGGGAAAACGGGTACAACTGTCCGACGTGCGGTAAGAACTTCAAAAAGGTAGATTTGGAATTTTGCCTCGAATCACCGCTGGAAATTTCACTGTTATACAGAATTCTTTCTACTCTGAACAGGAGCAGCACGTTACGCAGCACTTGAAGACCCATGAGGGTAAACAATGGGAGTGCGATGTATGCAGTAAAATGTTCACCACCAAATATTTCCTCAAAAAACACAAGAGATTACATTCCGGAGAGATGCCATACAAATGTAACATATGCGACAAGACTTTCACCTTCCAGCAATCCTACCACAAGCACAGACTCTATCACAAGGATGACAAACCACACGCTTGCTCTACCTGCGGTAGATCATTCAAAGAACTTTCCACGCTGCATAATCATGAGCGAATTCACACCGGGGAAAAGCCTTTCGCCTGTGAAACATGCGGTCAGTCTAACACATCCATAGTTAATATGTTTATCTATCGTATCTATGCAATAGATGCCAGTTTTTAATCAAGTAATTAGCTTTCTGATTGTTTTCAGTTATTACTAACAATATAATACAGATTATTGTATTATGCATTCACATGTGTGTCGTAACGCCTAGCGGAGTGATGCATGTTCTAATTTCCAAATTGGTAAGTTGCGTTCTCAATTGCTGTCAGATTTTTCCATTCCTCAATTATTTATACTCAGGATTAATAGAAGTCTAGTTCTATCTAAACCAACTGTAATTTTCCAGGTAAATGCTTTCGTCAACGGGTCTCATACTTGGTACATCGACGAATCCACACGGGAGCAATGCCATACAAGTGTACCGCATGCGGAAAAAGCTTCAGATACAAAGTATTGAGCAAAAAACAAGAAAAACAACAACATTCCTTGATCAATTCTATCGGAAAGCGCAGTTATGCTTTTATTCGATTCTTCTCCTTTCCAGGTCAGCCAAAGAACGCACAAGTGTACTGCACAGCCCCCGGGGACAGTGGTACGGCAATCTAGTGATTTGGTACAGCGATTGCTGCAGGTATCTCAGATCAGAGATTCCAGTGAAAGAGAGGGAACCAGCGAGGCCACTTCGACCCAAGAAAACGAAACTAACATCAGCTGCATTCCGAACGAGGATAACCGATACATTTTGATAATCAACAATCAGGGGCAGCATGTCTTAACTAGGCAATCTGAGGTCGAGAACAAAACTGCTGGGGGAATAATGGAAGAGGAGCGGAGCCTGGATCTAAACAAATATGAAGAAGGCAGTGAGGAAACTTTCATCGAAGACTTGTGGGGTCACAATATACCCGACGGAGCGACTTTGAAGGATTCTATGGAGATGTCAGAGAAGAATAACTCTGGTGAAGAACACCAGTTTCAACCGGATGGAGAGAATGATTTCTTTTCAATGGTCCTTTCCCCCTCAGAGAACCAGATACAATCTCCATCTAGCGAAATGGAACATCTGAGGCTCTCCTCTCCTACAAGTAGTGAAAACCTCTTAGAAATGAACAAAACGTCAGAGGTTTTACAAGCGGGAAATAACTTCCAATGTGGGATAAACAATAAGGTTGTACAAGACAACTTTAGAGGAGATAACAGTAGAGGCGTCATACCCCTACCCACTATCAATGAAGAATCTTTAAAACAGTTGCTGTATGGTACAGAAGCCGGGCAGCAATGATTATGCGAGCTTCTAGCTCATGTTTGCTAGAGAACTCTGCATATCTGATTATGTAAATAGGCAAATAGCTCTTATGTATTCGATTGATCTTGACTAATAACCCAGACAGTAGAAAGTATTACGAAACATTTTCATAATGTTAATTATGTAACATTTTGTTTGTAATATTTCTACACGTTGTATACAAAATAGTTTTATATGTAACAAAGCTGCAGCGGCATCGTACAAAGATATTTCAAGTTTCAAATTTTCATGAGTACAATACAATTAGTACATTTACATATAATATTCATTTTTAAATGTAATCTGAACGTTCCTGTAGAAACACAAACATTATGTAACATTTCTGTAAGGTTTCTGTTACGCTTCGTCTATGCTGTATGGAAACTATAATCAGCTACGTATTTTAATACTTTGATAAGCTAAAATCGCAGGCAGGCCCCGTTAATCAATTGTTTAATAATAATGTTAACAATGATGATGTGTTCAGGGATAAAACAATTAGGATATAAACAGAAGGTAAAGGATGTATTTAATATGAACAGCTTAAGACACGTTATTTTTGTAATCTATTTGCAAACGGTTATCAAAGAATCTTAAGATGATCATAATATTAGCAGCAAGAATATATATAATACATTTTTTTCTATATGATATATAAATAATGTAAATGATATGATTTGTCTTTATTGTTTGATATTTATTCTACGTATATAAATCGTTTTCAATAAATCTCTTATGATAGTTTTGCTCTTCTCCCTCTCATTTTTTTTTTTCCCCCTTAGGATCTGAGATAAAGAAAATTAATATTCATTGTTACTTCCCGATATTTGACAGTGACGTTATAAGACAATTACAGAAACAGATTCGTTCAGATTTTCGCATCTACGTCCATACGTCGATTTTATCAAAAATACGTTAAAATAGGTATAAAAAGTTTGTGCCTTCGGTGCCCTTCGTGACCCCGAATTTCGAATAAGCCGCCATTTCTGAGCATAATCGAGTAGCCGAAAAAGGGACTAGAGTTTTCTTTCTGTTAACGTTTGCTCTACTTCATGTCCGTTAGAAAATTTGTTTATGGACTGAACTGTATAGTAGCAGCCGCAGGTTTAGTCAAAAGAATAGAAATAAATCGCGGCAGTATAATGGGTTAAAAAACGGAGTAAAATAATCGCCAATAATAAAAAGCAAAAAATAAAAATAAAACGTATAAATTCTCTTTCCGTAAATTTCTGTAAACCCTTTCGATAAAATTGAACGTATGAATTGGAACAAAAGGTTAAAAAAATCGAGACAGAAAAACAGTTTATCGAAAACAGGGTATAATCTCGATAGCAGACGACATTAGTGGTCGACTTGACAGGAGGACGTTAAAATTTTCACGTGTCTACTACTTGCGCATCTCATTGCATAACTCGAAGTCTCACAGAGTTCCAGGGAGGAGCTCGCGATATTTGGTGAGTATTAATTAAACCGAATAAAGGCATAGGGCCTAGTGTTAGGACTGAAAATAAAATGTCGAAAATAAAGATAGAGAGAGAGACAGAGAAAGAGAGAGAGATAGAGAGAGAGAAGAAAAAAATAGAAAAAACGTCGCATCGACCACCAGTCTAATTCCGTATATCGATCAGAACGCAGCTTCATTCTCTGATTAGCGAAAAGGTGTTTTGACACAGGTAAAGCAATACCAGTTCTAAAGACCTTGGAGTATTTTATCACCGGCCAATAGCAGGGCGAAGAACAATACCGTCAGCCAATAAGAGCGCCTATATTTTATCCTGAATTATCCAAGAACCTTGGTATACGACGTAGACAGCTGTTATAGAACGGACATGATCATTTTCAAACAGTTTAATTTGGTGTATAGTTATCCAAAAAAAATTCTGTGCATGTGTGTACCGTTTGAAAAACTTTAAATCCCATCCCTTCCCCTTTCCCCCCATCCGCAGAACTGTCATAAAACTGTCATAAGGTAGATAAATAAAGAAATAAAAACAAAGGAAACAAAAATAGGAAAGAGACAAGCAAACTAAACGAGGTGTTGGGAAATATTTTCATTACTTCGAAGAGAAAGAAAAGATATTCTCTCCTCTTCTACGTTCTTGAAAACCGCACGAGTCAGGTTGAGTCGAGTTGCGCTGAGCTGAGTTGAGTTTAGTTTAGTTGAGTCGCGAGTTGAGAGTTGATCGGAGTGAAGCAGAGCTGGTGTTCAAGTGACGTAAATTTTCGTCATGGGGGCGGAGCGCTCGAGCTTCCAATCCTAACCAATCATTCGCACTGCTGTTAGTCCGGTGCATGTATACTATCAATATTCATTCTATTTGTGCAATACTATATATTAAAACTGAAGAGTTTTGTTGGTGGATCTTCAATAGTGTTTAAAATCAAAGTGTTATATCGAAGTGTAGTTCTGTTTGGTCAGCAATGTTGTTGCGATACTAAGGTAACTGTCACCGTGATTATTCTAGAAACTATAGAACCGTCGCTCTTTAATATCGCCTCAAGTCCGCATCATAACCCATGTGCTCTTCCGTCTCTCTTTCTCTCTCTCTCTACTCTCACTCTCACTCTCTCTCTCTCTTTCTCTCTCTTTATCTATATATCTCTATCTCTCTTTTTCCTCGAGGTTTATTTTCCTGTTTTTTCCTTTTCTTTACCATTTTTCGCTTTTTTCTCTTTTTCTCTCTTTTCCCCCCTGTTATACCTATGCCTGTGTACGTCTACATACGAAAAGGAGAACCTCCATTCGAAGTGGGTTCCATTGCAGCAAATGGAGGCTCGAAGAAGCCTTTGTTATAGCGTCGTGTCCATTATTATTTGCTTACGTAAAGATACGTGTATATCATTCTACGATATACCTATTTATTATTAGTTTAAAACGAGTGTTAGTTATATATCGTGTATTGTATCGGTAGGGACTTGGACAGCTGGGTTATTATTATTATCATTATCATTATCATTATCATTATCACTATCATTATTATCATCATTATTCGTTATACTTGGTTAAAATCTAAAGAACGTTCGTAAATACATTCAGAGAGATAGAGCTACGCCTCGACGTTTGTCCTCTGCATACACACGCATACGCACACGCACAAAGGGACTTAGGACTAGTATCCTCGTCAGCTGTCCGATTTTCTACACAATCTTATGTGTTTCGTGACACATGAAAGAGAAGTAAAAACACGAGGAGAAAAAGAAAGAAAAAAAAAACAACGAAACATCCCTTGACTGAACACCAACACGGTTATCATTTCGTTCTCATTTCACCCTCTTCCTTCGCTCTTTGTTATGATCGGTTTTTATATATTTATTAAATTAAATACACACGCGCACACGGGATAATAACCAACCAAGAAACAACACAGTATCTTGCTATTATCATCGCGATTGAGTATTATTAACGGCTATAATCGTGAGTAAATTTTGTTCGGTAGAATTTATCATTTTTATCATCGCGGTTAAAAAACCGCGTGACTTAATCCTGAAAATTCTACAATTCTCGTTCTTTTATCTCACCCACACGCACACGCACACGCGTCAAATATACGTCCATCTATCAATCCATAACGCATATCTGTCCGTTTGAGGACAACAAACACAGAGTCTTGACATACTATCGTCATTTAAACAACCTTCTCATTATTATTCTCCTTTATTCTTACTTGAATTTATTCACCTTCAATGGTTGCCATGATTCATTATATTGCTCATTGTTACAACTCTAATCTTTGTCCAGTTTTTAAACAATAGAATTAACTAGTCTTACCTTTCTTTCCGTCTTTCAGACAGAATAGTGGCATGAGTCGATTAATCTATGGCAGATCAACAAGATCAGTCGTTGTCAGGGGGGTCTGTAGAGAAGGCCAACGCTTTGGCAGACGCCTCTAAGCAGCAAGGGGTCAAAGGCTATAATATCTACAGCGGATCGACGCTCGGTGCTGGAAGTAGTAGTAGTAGTAGCAGTAGTAATAATACCAACACCAATACGAGCGGATACAGAAAGAGACACAGCAGCGGTGAGGCCACGAGCACATTGGAAGAGAAAAGAAGGAAGCAAAATATCGGCGGTAACAGCCAAGCTCAACTACAGATACTCAACAACACCCTCAGGAGATCCGTTGACTCCTCCAGAGGCGAGGGTGTCAGGAACAAAACAGAACGCAGAAACCATTATGCCGTTGGCCTAGGGCCACCAACAGGTTGTTTTTCATCTCAAAAACTTGTCTGGGTCAGGGTGTCTAGTAGGGTGATTAAAAAAAAAAAAAAAAATTTTTTTTTTCCAAACAGGCTCAAAAGTTTCGTTTTGATGTCGAAATACGCCTGTCAAAATTTGAGCTCTTAATATTAATATTAAGAATGTCCTCATCGCACTTTTCTATTTTCCATAAGAATAACATAGGAGAAATTATTTTTGCTTATTCTGATTTTTGTACGCTACAAAGGACTGCTGAAATAGTGAATCGCTATACATATTCTTGTAGAGAATTGAACGTTCTACAAAAAAGGTCTCCTGGTCTTTTTCGATAAATCTAACCGTTTCAAAGTTAGTCTTTCCATTGAATGACCAAAATCGCTAAAGAAACTTCAAAACGGTTAGATTTATCGAAAAAGACCAAGAGACCTTTTTTGTAGAGCGTACAATTCTCTACAAGAATATGTATAGCGATTCACTGTTTGAGCAATCCTTTGTAGCGTACAAAAATCACAATAAGCAAAAATGATTTTTCCTATGTTATTCTTTATTATTCTTTATTTATATCCTCTGGGAAAAGCCAGGGAATTCTCCCAACTGTTTGACCCTGATTTTTAAACATTATGCTTCTGGCTTTGGGATGGCAGTTTTTAAAATTTTACAACTCTTGCAATTCTTTTATTTCCTCAAACTACTCGACAGATTTCTGCGTAGTTTATTTTCAAAATTTTTGGACTTACATTTCACTTGATTTTTGATTTCTTCAGAACTCAAAATTTCATATGTATTTATGTCGCATCGATTCTTTTCATATTTTATAGAAATATGAAATAAATTTGATAGGAAATTCAATTCACCATCCAATTTCACCTGGCGAAAAAAGTTGGAATTATCAGTAGGGAATTGGGAAATGATGAATAACTGGACACCCTGTACAACTACGAGGCTTATATTCATTCTAATCCCATCTACAACGAATTTTCAGATACGGATCGGAGGCAACAACCTAAAGCGCACCAGTCAAATAGCGGGGTTCAAAGCGGCAGTTCAAGGGGTCGTAATTCCGCGAGATCCTCATTGCCAGAGCTAAATTCGGCGCCGTTAGACTGCGTCGCGTCTAGAACCAGGTCCCGGACTCCGCAGAGTTCCCAGAACTCAAGCCAGGGTAGCACCAGCTGCGATATACCACTTTTCAGCGGATATCCGACCAGGAAATCCTCACACTCTAACACTAGCTTGGTACCTCCACAGCAAGCCACTCCGTTGACAAGTTATCCCTCGACTTCAAGGGGCAGAGGTGAGTTTTGGCCAATATTCTCTCACTCTTCATTCAGATTGACTTGATTACCTAGCAATATGATATTATTAGATGTTTCATTCCATAGATATTGCTTTGTTGAAATACGACTTCAGCCTTGTTTACATTCTAGTACTTCCTACCCACAAAGTGGATTAGTCATCGTAGTTTGCGAGGTTTTGTGATAACTAAAGTCTCTTGCGGATTTTAGAATCTTCTAAAACCTGGGTAGTCAGTTTTGAGTTATTCTGGTCAGTAAATATTCCACTGGACTACTAGATACTTGTTTGAAAACAAGTCAGGTAATATTCGATAATTTACAATATCAAGGAAAGGATTTTTCCCGCCGCTTCCTTAATTCAGAAGATATCAATTGGCAGAGTAAAAAAAGAGAAGGAAATAAAATAGTATATTGATTGTCGTATTTTTCTCCGTGTCATGCCCGTTGTCAGATAATACGCATGCGCCATATGTCCGAGTTATCTATGAAACGTTATCACCAAGTGTTGGCTAATACTACGCATAGTGATTCTCATTTACACTCTAATATAAGTGGCGACAATTCGAAGGGAGAAATAAATGGCTATGCTATAATCCTAGGGCCTAAAGCCTGCCGATTCTGAATCCCATTAAATGTGCGTTGAAAAAATCTACATATTACATATAATATAAATATCCATACAAAAATATACTCGATAGTCAGACATGTTATTTAAATGACATAGACTGTACTGACAGCTCGTAAATCAAGAAGCACATTTACAGATTAGATGCAAACAATGCGATGCGTAATACGCCTCTTATTTCACACTTTAAGAAAGCTCCGGCTTGACCACACGGCTTCGATCATCCTGTGCCAGATTTTCTCCCCTTATTGTTGTCGATTTAACATAACCAGACTCAACAAGTATTTTGGTAACTAATTACAGGCCAGAAATCACAAAGCGTTAGCATCGGTTCTATCGGCAGTACGAGTAGTCGGGTATTGGGTGTAAAGTCCAGCATCAGAGTGGGTAACGCAGCAAGTAACTCTGTGGAGAGCGGTGGTGGGGCGTTGGCACATGAGGGGGCAGGTACAAGCGGTGCAACGGCTGCATCGACTGCTAACCCGCCTTCGTCCACCACCGCTCACTCCTCTCAGTCCCATCCAACGCACAAACACTTGTTGAGGTCTCGCGTGAAGCTCTCTGGGGATCAAACCAAGGAAACTCTAACTGGTGCAAAGACTCAAGGCAGTAAACATCACAAGAAGGATACAACAACGGGCTCCTGCTCTAGCTCCAGGTAATTTATTTCACATTTATTATTTTTTCTTCATTCCTCGGGGTAATTTCATTCGAAAATATTATTAATTAAAAAAACTATAGAGAAAACTGCTCGCTCTTCACTTTAGGCATCGCTCTTCATCTCGGGCTAGGAAACCAATGGTTGAAGGCGTTTCTGGGGGAGCAGGAGTTGTCATGTCAGGCAGCGAGGCTGCAGCTAATAGTTCGACCCCAACTTCTGTCACATCGACTGTACCAGGCAGTCAATTGACCTCCACTACTGGCGAGGAGGAATCTGCTTCCACAGCCACATCTGCAATAGGTAATTAACCAACAGCAAAGAGATCCCCGGGATTTAAGAGAGAATTCAGTATTTTTGACGAGATAAGAGCCCGAAGTGGCTAGTTCATGCAGCTGGGACATAATAGTTTTCGAATCACTGAAATATTCTACTTACTCGATTCTTTCACGAATTTTCAAGCATAATTCAAAGTTATTCGACATCTCATGGACCTCGCCTTGCATAGATTCACCGTAGCAAAGAAAATGGAATTTTTTTTCTTCAATTAGATGGAATACTTCCATCAAAAATCATCAACATTTTGATTAAAAATACGAGAACTGGTCAGGGAAATCAGCGAAAAGTCAGAGAATTATTTGATTTGTCAGGGAAAACAAGTATGGAATGGAAAGAATAAATAAATAAATAAATAAAGCTTTCTCCTATACAGAAGCAAAATTCAGAGAATGATTATTTTTCATACACTAGGAATTCCTAATGAATCGGAACAGTGTTGCAAAATTCTAGAGAACATTTACGTCTCAAATTTTTGAATACCGATTAATTCGTAGCTAGCTGAATTCTAGTCAGGAAAGAAAATTGTAATCTGGTAAGAAAAGTGTGGGTGAATTTTTTCAACCGTTTTTAGTGACCACTGTGCAAAGTCTATGAAATCTTGAATAATTTCTAATTATACTGTAGAGCACAAGTAATTAGCCGTGAAAAAACTCAGGTCAGTCGAATATTCCTTTGAAAAGTATAATTTCCAAGCTGCAAATGCATGTTTAACACCGAAATCTTTGACCAGTTTACAAAACGGAATTACCGAGACACTGTACCTTCCCAATCCCGCTTATTCATCCTCTGCCTCCGCCTCTGCCCCCTCCTTTGCCCTCGGCTTTAATTTTTCTCCCAGAAATCCGAGGTAAAGATAATTTCCTATCTCTTGGATTCATCCGACCTAGTGACAGTCTTGATTTATTAATTCTGTTTGTTTCTTCTCTCTAATATATCGCTTCTCTTGTTTCACGGAACAAAAAGCTAGCGGAGGTCCGTCCGGAATGTCGGGAACAACCGGAGACAGTGAAAGTGACGACGGCGAAGTCGGGCGACTTCAAGCACTCCTAGAAGCTCGAGGACTGCCTCCGCACGTTTTCGGAGCTCTGGGGCCTAGGATGCAGCATCTTCTGAACAGAAGCATGGGCGCTAGTTCAGGTAGCCTTCAGATATTTCTCCGTCCGACCTTTTCCCGTTTTTCATTATTTATAATGAAAAATAATACAAAAGGCCGAAGTCTGCCTACCGATATGTTAATGCTTGTCTTATTTTCACCCAGGATGGAGATAAAGTAAAACTGAGCCCAAATCTGGCTAGAATTTAAATCTCGCTTTCGTACAAAATTTTTCGTTCATTTTTTTATGCTACTAAAAAAATTTTCAAAATTCTTTACACATGGATTCTCAGCTTCCGAAGCCCCAAGAGAAGTACTCCAAGTCTCCTAATCAATATTCTATTTATGCTCTCAACTTTGCACTTCGCCTAACGTATTTCTTTTCTTCAAATTCCAGCCGCAAAGGCCCAGCAACTTTTAACCGGGTTGCAGGCCGTCGACGATGAAGGAGAACAGCTTCAAGCTGTTATAGGAATGGGAGAGATATTGGTGATGGGAAACGAGGATACGCTCACCGGTTTTCCGGTAAAACAGGTCGTCGCAACTCTCATAAACCTCCTCGGAATGGAACACAACTTTGTCATCATGACACACGCTTGTCGAGCTCTAACTTATATGATGGAGGCCCTCCCTCGATCTTCGACTGTCGTTGTCGACGCCGTACCTGTATTCTTGCAGAAATTAGAATCCATAGAATGCATGGATGTCGCTGAACAATGCCTTACAGCTCTTGCCATGCTTTCGCGCAGACATAGCAAAACTATTCTACACGCGGTGAGAGAAACTCTTCTTTTTTTTTAAATAACAAAAAAAATTGATCAGGGAAGAAAAAGGGATGGCGAAAAATCAAAAATTCTCTTTTCTCACATGGGGGGAAAAAAAAATATGAAAAAAAATGTTCATTGAAGAAAAAAAAAAGATTGTTGAATTTACTGATGAATTTACATTGAAATGAAATGTCAATAACTGCGGGGAATTGATTCGCACTAATATAGACATTAAGAACTTTGGTCAGGGAATTTTTTTTTCCCGAAATGAAGTCAACGCCATGAATAATTAACACAGTTTTTTTTATTATTTAAGTCGAATTTCTTGCCAGAGGAGAGGAATTCAAGATCAATCAATCGGTTCTTTGACTTCTCATTCAAGTTTTCTTTGTCATTTTTTTTTTTTTATTTCATTCAATATCTATGAAATTTTAGACGAATTTTCGTAAAATCATTTTCACAGAAATTTCAGCAAATATTTAAAGTCTCATATCAATCTGATGAAATTTGTGAAATTCTTGGATAATTCTTGACGTTTCAATGCAATCAAAATTCACTTCATGAAACCTCAGTGCTATTTAAGAAATCTAGAAAATCTAATTGAAATCCATGAAACTTTGAATCGATTTTTGAGAAATCTGATAGAAATGTCGATAAAATCAGAACTAAAGGTTTTACAAGCTAGGAAATCTCATTGCTTGGGAATTGGATTGGAATTTACCTAATATCAACGATACTTACCTAAATACTTCCACAGAATTTATATCGAAATACGTGTGGAATTTCTAAAATTCTAGAAAAGTTTTCGAGAAATCTTAGAAAAATCTAAACAAAGATTCAAAAAGTCCCACATTGATCTTTCAAAACGTTTGCAATTGTTGGTATTTCGATAAAATCGTCTATAAATTCACGAGATCCGAGATAGGTACCTAATAATTATAAATCTCAGACGAAATACGATGTAAATATTAAACAGACATTCTAGACAGTCTGTTCTCCAAAATCACTTCAAGATTTACAAAATCTGAAATACTCCCAAGAAATGATAGAAAAATTTCCAGGACCTGTGATTCGTAGATTTTCCGCTCTATCTACTATTCATAATTTCAGGGTGGTGTCTCGGCGTGTTTGAAGTTCGTCGACTTCTTTAACATCACTGCTCAGCGTGCGGCTCTAACGATCACAGCCAACTGTTGTCAGAACTTACACCCTGACGATTTTCATCTAGTCACAGACAGCTTACCTCTATTAACCAGCAGGCTGGCTAATCAAGACAAAAAAAGCGTCGAGTGCGTCTGTCAGGCTTTCAGTCGGCTCGTCGACAGTTTTCAACACGATCCGACAATGCTTCACAAAATAATAAATGCCGAGCTCTTACAGAATTTACAACAATTGGTAAGCCTACAAAATCATTTCTTAGTACTCGAAAGAATTCGTGGGAAACTACGGATATGAGTTTCCCATCTTGATCAATACTTTCTAGAATGCCCTGTATATTGTATATTTATTCTCTATCAATTAGGCAATTGTATCGAGTCGACTTGTTTCTTTACTATTGAATTCTTCCAGCTTATGATAACTCCGCCGGTAAACAGTATTGGAAATTTTATTACCGTTCTTCGAATGCTTTCTGTGATATCGAATCGCTGTCCCGACTTGGCGCAGCTACTACTTCAACAAAACATTGCCTTCACCCTGAGTTATCTCCTGACTGGATCCCTGGAGGTGAAGACTGAGGACGTTGAGCTGGTACCAAGATCCCCGCAAGAATGGTACGAGATTACTTGTCTGATCGAGGAACTCATGCCGCCGCTACCTACCGACGGCATATTTAGTGTAAATAGCTTACTCGAAAGGACCAACAATCAACAAGAAACTGTACACTGGGAATGGAGAGACGAAAGACACTGCTGCCATCCTTTCAGCACCATCGATTCACGGATTATCGAGGTCATTATCATGCAATATTGAGGTTTTTCAATTTAAGTTTAGAAATAAAAAAGAAAGGCTTCGATTTTCAAATCAAAACGATTCCCAAGACTCTACCATTCGTTTAACACTTACAAAAAGTTTCAGGATTTACAAAGATCTCGTATTACAAAATTCCTCGAGTTTTCAAATCATTCATTTCACACCTGTCGGTATTTTCAGATGGCTTTTCAAAACGGAGAAGATGAGATATGTCTGTCTACACTGGGTCGGACTTACACGATAGATCTGACGGTAATGAAACAGATAAACGAAGACATAGGAATGGCCAGAAGTATATTTCGCAGAGTAAACACGAATCCTGCAGAGGGAAAGACTCCTAATTGTTTATCCAGGTGAATATCTACCTCGTGTCCATCTTTCATTGTCTTATACCCTACTAACTAACTATCTAAGATCTAACGCTAAGAGATTTCTGACTAGAGAATGAATTCCTATTTCAGCATGGACGTAGTGCCTCCAGTAATCGAGACCAACGAATGGCTAGTCTCTTTCATTCGGACTCTC
Source organism: Rhogogaster chlorosoma (assembly GCA_944452935.1). Classification (NCBI taxonomy): domain Eukaryota; kingdom Metazoa; phylum Arthropoda; class Insecta; order Hymenoptera; family Tenthredinidae; genus Rhogogaster; species Rhogogaster chlorosoma. The sequence goes on from OX101797.1 coordinate 25,696,010, forward strand.
TTCTCAGTTTTATACGAAGTGTACAGTAGCTCGGCAGGACCTGCTGTCAAATGCAAATGCCTAAGAGCTCTTCTTCGCATGGTTTATTACGCCTCTACTGATTTACTCAAGGTAAAGGAAATTAAAACAACAATCTACGATATATGAATATCAATCCGTCAAAACTTCTTCAAATTTTGAAGGAATATTTTATACTGATGTAATTTCGGGGTGAGAACCGATGATATTCGATACATTTTATTTTTAACTACGAAAGTTTTGTTCTTGATATGGAAAAATGTTCATTATTATAGAGTTGGAAAAAATACAGATTGTTTGACACTAATTTTCCAGTGAGGTGTATTTTCCATTCAATGAAATTTAATATGCTCTGAATTATCGAAATTGGACAAAAATTGGAGATTATTCTTGGACAAAACTGAACGTGAATTAATTTGAACGATTTCTTTTCTCTCTACTTTAGGAGGTGTTGAAAAACCAAGTGGTGTCTTCTCACATAGCCGGAATGCTCGCCTCTCAAGACTTGAGGATTGTGATTGGAGCTTTGCAAATGGCAAGCATACTGATGAAAAGACTACCGCAAGTATTCGGAGTTCATTTTCACCGCGAGGGAGTTTTGCATCAAGTGCGTCAACTGGCAGACCCCGAAATACCGCTCGGTGTATCGCCTCCCAAGTGCCCTTCGGGTAAGTCTCATACTCGACGATATGTTTGTGCTACCGACGATACTAACAAGTGCTTCCGGGTTTCTAGGACTTTCTTTACCAAGCCCACAACCTGGACCATCAAATACACCGCTTTCTTCCACAACGACGTTGTCGTCGAGCAACGCAACCTCTCCTATCGCCTCGCCAACTACTAATGGAAATATTTTAATCGGCGCTATAGCTACTAGCCAATTGAAACCGAGTCTCACTGCCACTATGGAGACTCGGAGCAGAACTGATTTAAATTCTAGCGCCGATGATGCTACTACACCACAAAGTGCTCATTTGTAAGTCCGAGTTTAATATTTTTGTTGCTTGCCTTTTTTTTTCGCAAGATGATTATTTTTATCGAAGTTGGACGTGTTCGGATGAATTTGGAAAAGAATTCGGCAATCTTTTTACTTCAAGTTTGTCAGAAATTTAAACGATGTTAGAAGGATTCTATGAAATACACGAAAGTATAGGTAGAACAGTTTTCAAGAATTCGTCGACAAATCTCAGGCTAAAATCGAAAATGCCAGATTTGAATCTTAGAAAATTGTTGAAATTCTTGCAAGATTCTTAATATCGATGTAAGATCGTCGATACTTTAATGAAATCCTTGAAAAATCTTGCAAACTTTATTCAAATCTATGATCAATTTTGAAGAAATCTCAATATAACCAGAGTTGAAAGTTTTACGAACTGGAAATTTTGTTTTTAAGCTGCTTTGAGATCCTTTTATGAAATCCTAGGTGGTTCTAGAAAATGATAACAGTATTTGTGAATTCGTAGAAAAAACCTAACGCAATCCTTGAAACTCCCTACCAAACTAAATAATCCAATGCTATTTCTCAGAAGGATCGGAGATGTTCTAAAACGAAAGCGTCAGAACAAGAAAGGTAGATTCTCCAGACTAGGAAGCGCGATGCCTCAGCAGGCGCAGCAGCCGGAGTCTTTATTCACTGGTTTCACACCGAAAAATAGTCGCTTCTTAGGTAACTTGAACCCGGCTAGATGGGGGAGAAAATCATCTTCCTCAAGCGCGGCTAGTGACAAACGCGACTCCAGTTCATCCACGAGTCTAGCCAAGCCGCCGAGCAACCCTAGTCTGACTGGAGGCAACCGTGACAAAGCTAAGGCTTGGGTCAGAGAACAAGCCTCTCAATTCCTCGCCAGATATCAAGACGACGCTCCCTGCACACATCCCGCGCTAACTGTACTCGCCAGACTTACCGCGGCGATACAACGTCTTCAGTCAAACGTGAGTTGCGATCTTTGGCACGAAATGAGTTTGTATAAGTTTCAAATTTTAACGCCTTTGTTCTTTGTCTTCACCTACGTAGGAAATGGACGAAATGTTGTCCGCACTTACCGAGCTTCGGGACATAGTATTAGAAAGTGATATTTCACCGTTCGAGATGAATTATAGCGGATTAATTAAGGCCCTTCTCAACTACCTCACCACCACAGATGCTCCAGGACATCGTTACGATCGTTTAAGAATGTTTTGGAAACTATTCGCAGATTCTACTGTAAGTTTATACTAGAGTTTTGATTTAAGGAAGAATAAGAGAGATTAAACACCTGGTATATCCATATTTCATTACGCTGTTTGAAAAAAGAATAATCCGCAACAGAGGATATAAAAAATGTTACCTTTCATACATCCTGAAGACATTTCTGAAGCAACTCGAATCCATAAAATGTTCTTTCTCCTTTATCAGATCGAGCAAGACAATGGAATCTTAGTCGACCTAAATGCCGGAGCATTTGGGGCGCTGGTAGCTAAGCTTAACAGCTGCGTTGCTCAATTGGAACAGTTTCCCGTTAAGGTACACGATTTACCAGCGGGATCAGGAGCTGGTCGCGGGGGTACGAGCGCCTTGAAATTCTTCAACACTCATCAGCTCAAGGTGTGTATTCAGTAGAATAAATCTTTCACCATTATTACCAAGAAAATACCAAATACGGGGAAATTGTTACAGTGCAATTTGCAACGGCACCCGGACTGCAATAATCTCAAACAATGGAAAGGAGGCACCGTCAAGATCGACCCTCTCGCTCTAGTTCAAGCCATTGAACGATATTTAATGGTTCGAGGCTACGGGAGAATCAGAGACGCAGAATCCATGGTCAGTGACGACGATAATAGCGAAGATGACATAGACGACACCCTGGTAAGTTCTATAAATTCGAGTTAGAAATCGTTTGAAGTATACAAAGATAATTCCGAAATGCTATTATAATAAGCTGTGGGAAAGCTAAATTGATAGGATATTTCCTCGGAAACGTATTCTAGCGATCTATAAGAAAAAAATAATTTTACAGGCCGCGGTGGTGATAAGCCAAGGCTCGGCTAAGCACAAACTTCAATTTCTCATCGGAGATCAAGTCCTGCCGTTTAATATGACCGTCTATCAAGCTGTGAGACAGTTTGGTTGTTCTGGATTGGATCATTCTGAGGCTGAGGCTGACGGAGAAGCTCCGCTCGGTCACGACGCCGTTTGGGTTCAAACTCACACGATTTATTACAGGTGAATAAAATCGCCTCAAGGGGAGAAACTCTTCATTCGGCTCGATAAATCTGGATTCTTGTTCCCGCTGGGAAAATTCCAGGCTAATCAAATTCTGTTTTTGTTAGACCCGTCCCCGAGGATGAGACAACGATATCTTCAAAGCCGGGCTCCAGTTCGCAGAGCAGCAGCAGTCGCAAGGGGAAGGGAAAGAGCACTAAAATCAGTTCTAAAAGGAAGGAGGACAGCCTGTGGCTAGAGGGAACTATTCCACCCCCGCGATGCCCCTTGGCTCCATATCTTAATCCGACTTTACCTCTTTCTGTAACTATAGCAGACGCTTCGTTAGACGGCTTATGCTTGCTGCGTCTGTTACACTCGCTTAATAGACACTGGGGTGTACTTTTTCCCCATCTTAAAAGCGTCAGTCTTTTATCTGCTCAAGATTTTGTCAATAATAAAATCGCGGCCAAAGCGAGCAGGCAGCTTCAAGATCCGCTTGTTATCATGACGGGGAATCTTCCTTCGTGGCTACAACAAATCGCTGCCGTTTGGTGAGCGAGATTATTATCTTATTGTATTATAGTTTAGTTTGTCATTCTATTCTGTCTTTTCTCTTTATTTTTGAGAAATCTGAAAATTAATCGCAACGTAATTGGAGAACGTAAATATTGTAAGAAGAAAGAAATCTCTTGGAAGATTTCAACGACAACAATATGAAATATTATTCAGTCGTTTATTCGTCTCCGAATTTCCGCCCGCTTATTATAACGAAGAATGTTTTTTTTTTCCAGTCCATTCCTATTCCCCTTTGAAACGCGCCAACTCCTGCTCTATGCGACGTCGTTCGACCGAGACAGAGCACTTCAAAGACTCCTTGACTCCGCGCCAGAACTTTCCGGGTCGGATAGTCAGGAGCGAGTAACACCGCGTTTGGAAAGAAGAAAACGCACCATATCAAGGACAGACATCCTCAAACAAGCAGAGCAAGTAATCCAGGACTTGGCTTCGAGCAAAGCTCTGCTCGAGGTGCAGTACGTCAACGAGGTAATTGCCTGTGTGATAATGGCATTAGCAAATTTCAATTTCTTCATCTTCAAGCCTTCATTTTGAAACTCTGGCCTTTTTTTCAGGTTGGCACGGGTCTTGGACCTACTCTGGAATTCTACGCGCTAGTTTCAAGGGAGCTACAGCGTTCCGATCTCGAACTTTGGCACGGTAGCTTGGCCCCGAGTCTAGGAGGATATGTAAATAGCCCTCACGGCCTCTTCCCGACTCCTATTCCATGGAACACTAAGGTTTCTCACCTGGCTAAGCTCAAAACGAAGTTCAAATTTCTTGGGAAATTCATGGCCAAGGCAATATACGATTCCAGAATGGTAAGCAATGCCTTTCCCATGCCGGCTAGGGATTAGAATTAGCTTGTGTTATATTGGTTTTTTTTTAAGAGGTTCATGTGACACGAATTCTTTTTGTTTTAATTCACAGCTGGATTTGCCGTTCAGTTTAACTTTTTATCGCTGGCTACTCGGCGAGGAACATACCCTGACTTTAAACGATCTGTGCTATGTATGCCCGGACGTTTATCGAACGCTTAGTAAACTACAGGACATTGTTAGACGGAAAGAAGCTATTGAAAGAGATCAGACACTCAGACCTGCCGAACGAAATCAATTGATCGAATCTCTATCCCTGGACGGATGTCCTATCAACGATCTTGGACTTGTTTTCGAACTTCCTGGATACGAGAATGTTGAGCTCAGAAAAGGCGGCAGCGAACTCACCGTCGATATACAAAATCTTGATCAATATATCAAGGTGTGTTCGAGGAATCGACTCTGTTCATAATTTTTCATAGAAATTTACCAATTTTCGTAATATTTAATTCTTAGACAAATCTTCGTGAGATTTTCTTTGAAAAATCTGAAGAAATTTCTGAACAAATCTCAGCAATGCTTAAAGAATTCCATTTGATGTTTCAAATTCTATCAAGATTCTCAATGTTCCAATGAAATCGTTGATCATTTCTTGAAATCTTCCAAATTTTTATGAAATCCTTGGGAAATGTTTTCATGGAAAATTGAAACTTTCCTTAGTCAATGAAATCGATGTATATTTCGGAAAATCATGTTCTGTTTGATGAAAATTTACAGCTCGTAGTTCACTGGTTTCTTTACGAAGGAGTATTCCGTCAAATGGAAGCATTCAGGGAGGGATTTGAGTCTGTGTTTCCCCCCGCTCAGCTGCGACTCTTCTTTCCCGAGGAACTGGAAGCAGTATTTTGCGGTCATGCTCAAACCGGTGGCCATTGGGACATTAAAACTCTACTGGAATGCTGCAGGACGGACCATGGCTATACGCCGGATTCACGTGCCATCAGGTTTCTCTTCGAAGTCATGTCGGAGTACAAGAGCGAAGAACAGCGGCAATTTGTTCAATTCGTTACTGGCTCACCAAGATTACCCGTCGGAGGTAAGAAATTATTCGTTTACCCTGACGGATGAATTAAATAGTTAATTAAATTCAGGGTTTCAGTCGATAGATTAATAAATGTTCATTAATTTCAGGGTTCAAGAGTTTAACACCGCCGCTAACAATTGTCCGTAAGACGTTTGACCCGTCTATGAAAACGGACGATTTTCTACCGTCTGTAATGACCTGTGTAAACTATTTAAAACTGCCAGATTATACAACGCTCGATATAATGCGTGATAAACTTCGAATGGCTGCGCAAGAGGGTCAGCACTCGTTCCATCTATCCTAGAAATTGGTACATCTAACTTTAGACCTAACCCCCCCCCCCCCCCCCCCTTTCTCTTCTATTATCTTCTTGGCTTTTTGAGGAAAACATTATAAAGATATGCCCAGATTTAGCCGATTATAAAGAACAAAAAAAAAACAACAAAGAAGAAGTCAGTTTTATTAAAAAAAACAGAAGAAAAGTTAAGCAATCGATGAGTTTTTATCATACTAATAATAATAATACTAATAATAATAATAATAATAATAATATAATATAATATAGAAGATATGATGGGTTTTCTTTTTCTTTTTTTTTTTTCTTCCTTTTTTTCCTTTTGAGAGAAATAAACAATCTTTAGTTTCAATTTATACATATATCTATCTATATCTATATGCTATATACATAATATATTTATATATATATATATATATATTATATATATATATACATATATAATACTACGTATATGTTTTCATTCTCTTCTTTATTTCCAAAACAAACAAAATAAATGAATAATAATAATAATAATAATAATAATAATAATAATAATAATGGTAATGAATAAAAAATAAAAATGAATAAATAAATAATAAATAACAATAATAATAACAAAATAAGATCAACAAACAAACAAACAAACAAAACAAACATAATAATAAATTCATTTTTAAATGTTCGAAATAATAAATTCCAGTTTTTGGGGTCTTTATTAGGGATATTTTTTTACGTCGTTAATCCAATTTCAATTGTAATATAATACATATAATAATCATTATACACTAGCAGAACGAAATACACGAGTATGATTAATACATCATTACATATTAAACTCAATACAAACACACACACACACACACACAAACACACGCGCGTGCATAAATGCATACATAATATATATACTATACTATGCCGTACCATACCTACTTTTACTGAAATATAACAAGTGACCGGCGACAAAGGGATAACCCTTGGATAAAAGGGTCTGCTTGGCTGCTACTAAGCAAGGAGATTTGTCTTCGATGTGTTATGATGATAAAAAAAAATAAAATAAAAATATTTAAAAAAAAAAGGCAAAGGAACGAAAAAATGAAAAAATTGAAAAAAAAAGTTGTAAATATAACTATTATACTCGACATAGTTTGTTATATGCAACTCTATAATATAAATACTTTATAGAATTATTATTAAAGAATACACACATACTTACACGGACACACACACACACATATATATATATATAATATATAATATATTATATTATATATATAATAATTATATAATATTATATATATATATATGAGTGAATAATAATATCGTCAAGAAAAAAAACATTGATATATGTATACCCAATCATCACTATACTTTACATTTCTGCGTAAGACACTACTATTTTACTTTTACAATACATAAATTGATACACAGTTATTGAATTAATTTTGAAATAATTCATCTACAATACATTACATTACAATAAACACATACATACATACATACATACATACATACATACATACATACATACATAAGTATAGTATAGTATAGTATAGTATAGTATAGATATATTGATTTCAATATTAAAGAGTGATAAATTTTAATATCTAATTATCCACCGTTTCGTGAACAGATATTGGATCTGATCTAACTAAGCTATGGATTATGTTGAGTAGGTTTTTTTTCTTTTCTTTTCTTCTTTAATACATATATTCAAGGTGTTTATTTTTTTTTTTTTGTTTCTCAAATACCATTATACATATTAATTGTCTCTTCCTATACTTTCTAATCCTATGCTGCCCTTTCCTATATTATTATTTTTTTTGGCTTTTTCTTTTCTACCAGATATTCTATATACGTTATTGTTGTATCCTCCCCGCCCCTCCGAAGGGACAAGTATAAATTGATTTGATGAATTGTTTTCTCGTTTTCCTTTTATTATTATTATTATTATTATTATTATTACTATTAATATTACTATTATTATTACTATTATTATTATTATTTTATTTATTATTTTTTCTTTCTTTCTTTTTTCTACCACTTTTGTTCGACGGATGGAGATCATCGTCGGGTAAGAGTAATTTTTAAAGTAAACACGCTTTACACATAATGTTTATTGATAATTACATAAGATAACATAAACTATCGCAGACATGGTAATAAATATCAATACTGAATCAACCTTGAACATAACATTACATAACATAACATAACATAACATAACATAACATAACATCTAGCAAAACATAACATAACTTCGTTAGTTTATTCTTATTTGTGGTTTTGTAATCGATCTCTTGTGTTCGCTGCTGTTGATTGGCTTTATTTGCGTTAGGTGTTTCTCTATCTGTTTCTATTTCGCTCTTGTGAAAGTGGAAGTGAAAGAGTAACCGACCTAATTGTCACATGTGCGACACATATTATACTATATTATATATATATATATATATTTATATATATATATATATATATATATATTTAATTTTAATTCGTTTATTGTTAATTAATATTATTATTATTATGATAGATTTAATTTTTTTTTTGTTGTTTGTTTTTTTTTTCTATTATAAGTAAGATAGTCTGATTATATTACTTAGTTTAGTAAGAGTATAGCCAACATCATCAGACCGTATTTCCCGCTGCGTCGATGTATTACTGTGATTCGCGTTAATAAAGAGGATATCGTGCACTTCTGAGTTTCATGAAGGGTAAACATGTATTACCTACTTATATCACCTAGATCAAATCTTTCTAAGGTCTGATTCCCCGCGATCAATGATTATCACATTCCAGAGTTTGTACACATTTAATCTGGAAGCAAAGATAGAAGAATCCTTCGTACTTGACCTTCTTATCTCTCCATAAGAAAATCCGAAATCGGGAAATTGAAATCTTTCAACTAATTCCAAAGAAGGACAATTTTGTCTTTGAATATGCTGCTTGGAATAAACAGAACGTGCGTTCGAAACTTGAAAATATCTTGACCATTCATAATTGTTTCCAAAGATCGCAATGCAATATTTTGTTCTTCACATTTGACTATACTTTTTTTGCTTCCAGAATGAGAAAATTCAAATTCTGGATCCTAATTTGAGTTCCAATCACACGTGTGATAAAAATATAATTTAAATTATAAATTCCACAAAGAGTTGTCTGCTTTTATTAACAATAAACAATCAACAATAAAAGGCAAAAACCGTAAATCTTTTTTTTTTTTTTTGGTTTTTGTTTTTGTTGGATTTTTGAGATATTGATAAAAGAGTTCATGGCAAGAGATGCTTTTCAAACGCATTGAAAACAGACTGAGAATTTGGGTCAAAAGTATTCATACTTATAAGTAGATGAGATGAGAGAACCGAATTCCAAGTATGTTTATCGATGATATATTATCTGACCAGATATCAGCAAGATTATAACTCGAGGTGAGAATGCTAGAAAATTTAACACGTTCAGTTATCCTCTGTACCTATTCTCGACGAGTGTTAAGTTTTCATTGACCTATCATTTTAGCTAGCAATTACATATATATACAATATACTCTTGTATCTCCTTTTATTTCGTTTCCAGTTAAGGAGCTGGAGAAAAGAGGAAAAAATACCTATGCATCTTCTGTCGGATGACCGCTTGCCAAACTAGTTATTTAATTCTTATTACTTGTAGATTATAGATTATTCAAGCTACATTATCATATGTATGCACTGTGTTAAGTCGATAATCGTGTAAATCTTCGGTCTGGTGGTGCGGAACTAAACAATTATTTTTTCATCATAATCTCTGAGCGAATAATCGTATCGGATTCAGAGTTAGATAAATAAACTAGGCGTTGGAAGCTAGGTACGTACTCCGTACTCAGAAAAATATACCTATGTGAGACGGAACCCTGCAGCATTCATATTATACGTATATCACAAACGAAAGTTATATTTATATCAATCAACTAGGATATAAATGAAAAGCAAACATTATGTTTATTTTCATGAAGAAAATTCTTCATTTCTTCAAATTTATATTCAATAAACAATAACATAAATCTATATTACATACGTTTATCGATAAAATATTAAACCAAATAAATCATCCTGTAATGATAAATTTACAATCAAATATTTCCATCCTTGTCAAAATATGTTCGAAGTTATCCATAGTATTTTGTCTCTTTCTTTCTTTTCTAGTACGTATAAGTTCTTTAAATCAATTTTTCCGACACAATATCTCCCAAAAATAATTATCTCACAAATCTCGATAACTGAACTGATTCAAAGATCAATATTACGGGCAGAGAAGGATTGCCGAAAAACAGAGGCAGAGCCGAATGATTACAGTAACAATAATTGTTTATTGAGACTTTAGCAAGGGAGAAACTGCACAGAGGTTTAAACTTTCGATAACTTGAACATGGTGTGTTATTACGGGACTTTGAGTTGCCTATTTTATCACAAGTATCGATAAGGTTTAAAAATAATATTCAATACAACATTGAGAGCCATCCAAGTATAAAGCATGTCCCACCGAACGGCGTGATTTTGCTGAATTTTTTGTCCGCTGTGAAGGCAAAGTAGTAGCAGGGGCCACAGAACATGAGGATCCCAGACACCATGAAGATTCCGGCCTAGAGATAAAAATGATAAAACAATATCAGAAGGTGAAATCATTCCGAATACACAGTCTATCCTCTGTCAGAGATTAAATGCAAGTTTTTAGCTAGACTATCAATCGACCTAATAAAAAAGGTATAATCGTAGCATGTGCTACTTCTGTGGTTGTATTAGCTAAAATATGAGAATTACTTTTACAAAATAAACTGTAAACGTTATATCATGGTAGTTTTCATTCATCTCTTCAATCTGTTTCGTGAATACCCCTCAGTTTATTGCAACTACTTCAGTTATCCCTCAATATCTCCTTGCCTCGATGATTCTTACCACATTTGACGCCCTGCATAGCGGCAGCCCAAGCAATGCTAGCGTGTGAATGAAATGGTATCTGTTCGCTGTGTCAAAAACCTTCATGCACTCTCTCGCAGTCTCTTTTGGGTACTGTCCTGAATAGTGATGGAACAAAATCAGCATTAGGTTTCCAAACATATGACCAAGCAGTTTGATTCATTGTCAGAGTTTGAATAAACTTATTGAAAATCAATTCGTTTTCTTCTATTTTCAGGATTGTTTGCAACATATTGAACAGCTCTGTCCTGCTTTATCTCAATCTGGATAAGCAGCATCCCTTTTCAGAATCCTAGGAATTCAGAAAAGGGATAATGTTCGTTTTTTCTATCGGGCAGATTTTTTAGCTTTGCCGATAGCCAATCCAACTCACGGTGCGATCCATAAGCACCAAGGATCACTGCCACAGCTCCACTAAAAGCTGCCAGTTTGACGTAAGGCCCAGTAGAAGCGGCCAATCTCCATAATGGAACTGGGGGAGGTACTGCCATCTTAATTTCTGTCTTTGGTACGAGTCCGACGTAGTTTGCTACCTGAAAATTTGTCAACCCTCAAGAAGCTGCGACTTTGAAAATAGACAAGATTCTTAATGATTCTGGGCTTCGTTATTGAATGACAAACTAAACTGATGAGATATGAAACGATTTCTTGAACAAAAATGGGTAAATTTGGACTGTGATTTAGGCATAAGAAATGTAGATTCCTTGTCATTATAAATCATAAGAAAGTGAATACCTAATCTTATAAACGATGATTGGAAGACTCAAAGAAGCAATAAAATTAACGAAAAATAACGTCGTGTTCGTTAAATGTATAACTGCAAGATATCGAAGAAGGAGAAAACTGCTAAATCACGTGAGATCATTAACACTTACGCCAGTCACTGCGATCTTCGCGATATCGAATGCGCCAGAGCTAACCGGATTGGAAAACAATGCATAATGCAATGCGTCTTGAATTCCCATTTTCGTTTCAATATATCAATGAAAACTTTAGCCCAGTTTTATTTATTTCTTCTTCCTAAAAATATGATATTGTACTACTATTTTACCGGCTTGAGTATGGTAGTTCGTATTACGTTTACGTGCACGTGGTATTTTATCTATTTGCGATGATCTATCAAAGAATCGACGAACTGTTATTAGACCTCTTTATGCATTTGACACACGAGTCTAAAGCTGTTGCTTTTTGCACATAATTATCAATGATTATCAAGCCGCGCGCAACCACGAGTCACAATCATGCGTATCTGATGGTTTTCGGAAATTGCTTAAGCTGTCGGTAATTTAGGACACCGGTATATAATTCGTAATTATTATAAAAAACGAGATAACTTCGATGAAACAAAAACAAACATTATTACATAATTTTTGAAGATTTATCAAATTGTAAATGGAGAAGATATTCAATACAGAAAAAAAAAAAAATACAACAGTATAGTATTTCGAAAATATGTATCGTCGCCGTCTTACTGTGAAAATCTGAATTTCTTACGAACATAACCTCTCGGACCTGTTTCGAACAGAAATATGATGGGCGAGGGAGTTTTGTTTGACAACCTCGCAATAATTATCATCCAATTATATCGGCAATCATATAATTCCAACTACCTCGTACTCCGAGCATATTTCGCGACTCCGAGGGTAAACCAATTCGTCGTGTTATTTTGAGTTCACAAATATTTTTCCGTGGGATTCTTATTCCCAGATTTATTCTTTTATTCTATTCTTTGACAGCATTATCGGCCGACGGAGATCTGAATGATTCTGTAGGATTTCGCACCTCCTCAAATTCATGTGTACCACACAGCTCCTTCGCTGAGCAAATATGATGCTCGCACTGTATCTTCAACTGGCTGCAGGTACCTCTGGCTTGCCTCTGTCATCACAGTCTACCAGGTACTCTCGCGCTGAATTGATTCTACTCAACTGGGAGGGAAACTATACGGAGGTGATAATAATATATCCCCAGGCAACAGATCAACGTGATACGTATGATACTTGGATTTCTTATTATAAAGTAAGGCTAGACGAGTCAGCATGCTTAATTATTTGAAGGAATTATAACTTGTTACCTTTTAATGACAAATTTGGAATCTTGCTGTTGTATCAACAACAGCATGAGGAAAAAGTTGATGAATCTTGAGAAAATATGTGTACTTTATTTGAATATAGACTTACCTCTCAGTAGAGAAATTATTTGAAGCTTTGAAAATAAATACAAGTGTAGATCGCTGTAGAATTAATTGGGCATGAGATTTATTTTTCAAACAAACACAATTCAATATTGTTGATAGAGTAAAGTTCGCTTGAAAAACTTTGATTAAATTCATGTATCCGATGTACCGTGTGTTTATCTAGTTTTTATCTTCACAGGTGTTGTTCGTCGAGGGAAACGAGATCCTGTCTTCTTCTCTCATCTTCAACAAAACCTCTACAGAAGTCTTTGGAACAAGGATTCACACCAGGCAGTGGAGCAGTCCAAACACCGAGGGAATGACTACCGGACAACTCTGCATTGTAGAGTAATAATAAAGTAGCATAAGCATTAAGTTTGAGAGAGAGATCCAAGAGAGATCCATCTAACGTACGGTTTTGGGCTGTGAAGTAGCGAGTTCGTAATTAAACTTCCTTTGGAATCAGTTTTGATAGAATTTTGCATCTCATCTGATAATCAATTCCGCTTGAAACGTTGTACGGAAAACAAGCCGAACTGGTTGTCAATAATTTTCAGTCAGCAGACTCTGGAACATCGTACGTCTGTAATAAATAACGAAACCCAGTTTTAATATTATCCAAGATTGTTGACAACTACAAGCTTCTTTATCATAGCATCTGTTGCCTGTTCTATGTAGGATTCAAATCAAAGTCTTTGCCTTGGTCCACTCGAGACATATAAAATATTAAATTACTTTCAAATCATTTTACAAATTTCTGTACGGATTATAATTATTCCAAATCATTTGTCGAGACTATCAGCGGTAATATATTAACTCGTTATCACACAGCACGATACACCTGACTAGTTCATACGGTGATATAGAAATCACACAGGGAATTGAAAGATTATCAATCTTATAGGGTAGATGAGCATAACACATACAAATACGGTATTGATGAGTTAAATAATATTTCACTCTTTTGATTTTCTTGTTCTCATTCGATCGGGCGAGTCCAAACACACCGGAAACCACTGCCGTGGATCAAAAATATTCTTTCCCGTTAGCAGAAAATGCATTTATTTATTTCCCGGATTTCGGGACTTGACTTTTTTTCTAATAACTAATTCTTTGACATTGTCCTCAATGAGTAGAGAATAGATAATTTAGAGATCCATGAATTGAAGAGCATCATTAGTATCTTTCAACAACTAGTATTTGTATAGTGACAAATTATTTTACTGCTGTTTTTGCGGTTCAACTATTACTGTTCACAAAGTCCGCGATGAAAACAATAATTGTATTCTTTATTCTGTATTTGTATCTCGGTGGGAAAAATGAAATGAACGGCTCCCAGTATATGTATGTATTATCGCGGCAAGGATTAGCTTGGAGTTCAATAATAGTTTTAGTATAGGCTAATTATAAGTTTCCTCGCTTTAAATTGAACTGGAAGTATTATCCCTGCCGTTTCTCAATCGAAACATATCCGATGATAATTTCAATTCACAACTATAACTTTAAACCACGCGTTTACATAATTTTGACAAATTGCTGTACAGATAGAGAGACACAAGTACACGCTGTTTGTTCTCCAACATAGTAACATTTACTTGAGATAGACTGAATTCAATTAGCGAAACAATACTTTTTCTACGTTTCAATAATGTCTTCGGTTATTTATATCTCGACTAATTGAAAAAACAAGTACAACGCGGTACTGTGATGCAATAAATGATTATTGCAAATCATTTGTAGAAGCTATCGGTAGTTATAGATGAACTCTTTACTGTACAGCAAGTCATACCTGAATAATTCGTACGGTAATGGTATAATCATACAAGAAAAGACTTGTAGTATTACAGAGTAGACGAAAATTCATGACATGTTAATAACGATACGTTCTCAGGCATGTATCATATTTTTGTATTCAGCCACTGAATACTGACCTAGAGATCTCGATGTTTTTGATTATCTCGACGAATGATTGTTCGCATTCGTTTATACTAGTTGTATTTAGAGAAGAAGAGTAGTAGAGATTAAAATAGTTGGATTAGCCATTACCGTATGAAATATTCGCAATATCTATGCAGATAACAGCGCGTAACGCATGCATAATGCGATATCCATTCGTTAAGTATACTTTACTCCTTTGTAAAATTGTCCGCACCGAATAGAGAGTAAATAATTTATAGATCCATGATTTGGAGAGCGTCATTAGTATATTTTAACAACAAGTATGTGTAGATTAACGAATTATTTGACTGTTGACGCGAAAAAATGACGTTCTTGAACTATTATTGTTAGCGAAAAGTATGATAGAATAATTACTCTGTTCTCTATTCGTATTGCGGCCTGAAAAATAAAAATAAACAGCTAGCTGTTCCTAGCGAGGCCAATATAAAAATCACACGCTAGAAAAACTCTACTTGTCATTCTGTAAGACATACTTTCATATGTATGTATTGTCGCCCCAAAGATTAATATAAGTATAATTATAGTTTTAGTGTACCGTAATCAGAGTACTAGCCAATTGTCGAACTTGTAAAATACCAAATATGCAGTATACAGTGATATAAGTGATGTATTATACGTATTACGATCACATCTACAGTTGTTTGAATGAAATAATCATGTATTCAAATTGTTTATACGAAAAACATGTATTATTGTGGTGAACTGGCGTATTTTTCAATAAACATCCCTTAAAATATTAAATAATCGATTGTTGAATCATTTTCCCCTGTCCTTTCTTTGCCCGTAAGTCGAAAACCCTGAAAAACCCATTATTATATAAGTTTGAGTTCAAAAAGTTGGCGCACGGGGTGACAAATGCTCTCGCCATCTCGCGGTCAAAGGGGCGAACTAATTCGCCCGCAAACATCGATGCGCCTAACCGTAGGCAACCCGCACGCCATCCGTGTATGACAGAAAATTGTTGCAGCCGGTCAGGCTGTGTAACTCAGAATTCCGCGACGCCTGAAAGCTGTCAACACACAGGACTTAATTACACGAATGCCATGCGGGCTGCATACGGTTAGGCGCAGCTGAATTGATGGTGAGTCGGTATATCGGAGGTCGGTAAGTAGTTCATTCACTTACCATAGGGGTATCGGACGTCGGTAAGATGATATACCCACTCGCCGAAAATTTCGCTGCGCCTAACCGTATGCAACCCGCATGGCATTCGTGTAATTAAGTCCTGTGTGTTGACAGCTTTCAGGCGTCGCGGAATTCTGAGTTACACAGCCTGACCGGCTGCAACAATTTTCTGTCATACACGGATGGCGTGCGGGTTGCCTACGGTTAGGCGCATCGATGTTTGCGGGCGAATTAGTTCGCCCCTTTGACCGCGAGATGGCGAGAGCATTTGTCACCCCGTGCGCCAACTTTTTGAACTCAAACTTATATAATAATGGGTTTTTCAGGGTTTTCGACTTACGGGCAAAGAAAGGACAGGGGAAAATGATTCAACAATCGATTATTTAATATTTTAAGGGATGTTTATTGAAAAATACGCCAGTTCACCACAATAATACATGTTTTTCGTATAAACAATTTGAATACATGATTATTTCATTCAAACAACTGTAGATGTGATCGTAATACGTATAATACATCACTTATATCACTGTATACTGCATATTTGGTATTTTACAAGTTCGACAATTGGCTAGTACTCTGATTACGGTACACTAAAACTATAATTATACTTATATTAATCTTTGGGGCGACAATACATACATATGAAAGTATGTCTTACAGAATGACAAGTAGAGTTTTTCTAGCGTGTGATTTTTATATTGGCCTCGCTAGGAACAGCTAGCTGTTTATTTTTATTTTTCAGGCCGCAATACGAATAGAGAACAGAGTAATTATTCTATCATACTTTTCGCTAACAATAATAGTTCAAGAACGTCATTTTTTCGCGTCAACAGTCAAATAATTCGTTAATCTACACATACTTGTTGTTAAAATATACTAATGACGCTCTCCAAATCATGGATCTATAAATTATTTACTCTCTATTCGGTGCGGACAATTTTACAAAGGAGTAAAGTATACTTAACGAATGGATATCGCATTATGCATGCGTTACGCGCTGTTATCTGCATAGATATTGCGAATATTTCATACGGTAATGGCTAATCCAACTATTTTAATCTCTACTACTCTTCTTCTCTAAATACAACTAGTATAAACGAATGCGAACAATCATTCGTCGAGATAATCAAAAACATCGAGATCTCTAGGTCAGTATTCAGTGGCTGAATACAAAAATATGATACATGCCTGAGAACGTATCGTTATTAACATGTCATGAATTTTCGTCTACTCTGTAATACTACAAGTCTTTTCTTGTATGATTATACCATTACCGTACGAATTATTCAGGTATGACTTGCTGTACAGTAAAGAGTTCATCTATAACTACCGATAGCTTCTACAAATGATTTGCAATAATCATTTATTGCATCACAGTACCGCGTTGTACTTGTTTTTTCAATTAGTCGAGATATAAATAACCGAAGACATTATTGAAACGTAGAAAAAGTATTGTTTCGCTAATTGAATTCAGTCTATCTCAAGTAAATGTTACTATGTTGGAGAACAAACAGCGTGTACTTGTGTCTCTCTATCTGTACAGCAATTTGTCAAAATTATGTAAACGCGTGGTTTAAAGTTATAGTTGTGAATTGAAATTATCATCGGATATGTTTCGATTGAGAAACGGCAGGGATAATACTTCCAGTTCAATTTAAAGCGAGGAAACTTATAATTAGCCTATACTAAAACTATTATTGAACTCCAAGCTAATCCTTGCCGCGATAATACATACATATACTGGGAGCCGTTCATTTCATTTTTCCCACCGAGATACAAATACAGAATAAAGAATACAATTATTGTTTTCATCGCGGACTTTGTGAACAGTAATAGTTGAACCGCAAAAACAGCAGTAAAATAATTTGTCACTATACAAATACTAGTTGTTGAAAGATACTAATGATGCTCTTCAATTCATGGATCTCTAAATTATCTATTCTCTACTCATTGAGGACAATGTCAAAGAAATAGTTATTAGAAAAAAAGTCAAGTCCCGAAATCCGGGAAATAAATAAATGCATTTTCTGCTAACGGGAAAGAATATTTTTGATCCACGGCAGTGGTTTCCGGTGTGTTTGGACTCGCCCGATCGAATGAGAACAAGAAAATCAAAAGAGTGAAATATTATTTAACTCATCAATACCGTATTTGTATGTGTTATGCTCATCTACCCTATAAGATTGATAATCTTTCAATTCCCTGTGTGATTTCTATATCACCGTATGAACTAGTCAGGTGTATCGTGCTGTGTGATAACGAGTTAATATATTACCGCTGATAGTCTCGACAAATGATTTGGAATAATTATAATCCGTACAGAAATTTGTAAAATGATTTGAAAGTAATTTAATATTTTATATGTCTCGAGTGGACCAAGGCAAAGACTTTGATTTGAATCCTACATAGAACAGGCAACAGATGCTATGATAAAGAAGCTTGTAGTTGTCAACAATCTTGGATAATATTAAAACTGGGTTTCGTTATTTATTACAGACGTACGATGTTCCAGAGTCTGCTGACTGAAAATTATTGACAACCAGTTCGGCTTGTTTTCCGTACAACGTTTCAAGCGGAATTGATTATCAGATGAGATGCAAAATTCTATCAAAACTGATTCCAAAGGAAGTTTAATTACGAACTCGCTACTTCACAGCCCAAAACCGTACGTTAGATGGATCTCTCTTGGATCTCTCTCTCAAACTTAATGCTTATGCTACTTTATTATTACTCTACAATGCAGAGTTGTCCGGTAGTCATTCCCTCGGTGTTTGGACTGCTCCACTGCCTGGTGTGAATCCTTGTTCCAAAGACTTCTGTAGAGGTTTTGTTGAAGATGAGAGAAGAAGACAGGATCTCGTTTCCCTCGACGAACAACACCTGTGAAGATAAAAACTAGATAAACACACGGTACATCGGATACATGAATTTAATCAAAGTTTTTCAAGCGAACTTTACTCTATCAACAATATTGAATTGTGTTTGTTTGAAAAATAAATCTCATGCCCAATTAATTCTACAGCGATCTACACTTGTATTTATTTTCAAAGCTTCAAATAATTTCTCTACTGAGAGGTAAGTCTATATTCAAATAAAGTACACATATTTTCTCAAGATTCATCAACTTTTTCCTCATGCTGTTGTTGATACAACAGCAAGATTCCAAATTTGTCATTAAAAGGTAACAAGTTATAATTCCTTCAAATAATTAAGCATGCTGACTCGTCTAGCCTTACTTTATAATAAGAAATCCAAGTATCACACGTATCACGTCGATCTGTCGCCTGGGGATATATTATTATCACCTCCGTACAGTTTCCCTCGCAGTTGAGTAAAACCAATTCAGCGCGAGAGTACCTGGTATACTGTGATGACAGAGGCAAGCCAGAGGTACCCGTAACCAGTTGAAGATACAGTGCGAGTATCACATTTGCTCGACGGGGAAGCTATGTGATACACATGAATTTGAGGAGGTGCGAAATCCTGCAGAATCATTCAGATCTCCGTCGGCCGATAATGCTGTCAAAGAATAGAATGAAAGAATAAATCTAGGAATAAGAATCCTTCGGAAAAAGATTTGTAAACTCAAAATAACACGACGAATTGGTTTACCCTCGGAGTCGCGAAATATGCTCGGAGTACGAGGTAGTTGGAAATATATGATTGCCGATATAATTGGATGATAATTATTGCGAGGTTCTCAAACGAAACTCCGTCGCCTATCATATTTCTGTTCGAAACAGGTCCGAGAGGTTATGTTCGTAAGAAATTCCGATTTTCACAATTAGGCTGTCCCTATCTCCGCCAACGGTTCTCACGTGCGTTTGACAAGCAGTAACTCGCTGCTGCTGCCGAACCTCATTTTCGTGCGCAGCAATTTGCTGCAGCAGCAACTTGCTGCGCATGGAAATCCAGCCCAACACGACATAAGTGTGAGAAATGGCGCTCGCTTGGAGTCCGGAGAAAAAACACAGCGATCCTGAAAGGTATGTTATCATAATCATTCCGATCCCGAGATCTTGGAAAATGACTAATGCACAATAAGTCATGCATTATTCTACTTCATTTATATTAATCAGACTACAATCGATTCAACTTCGACCTGCAATCTGTTTCATAACCTCATTCTCTTGTCATGACAAGATTCACAGATGATTCTGGGACTTGAGACTGAGGTTCAAAAGCAAGATGTAAAATATTTCATAATTATCCTTAGATTTAGTTTAGAGCCAACATCTTTTTTTTTCACATAATGTGAACAAACGGTTTTAAAATCATATCGAATGAGGATATGTTTTGCCAAGAAGTTCTGGCAGGGTCAGCGATTCTTGAAAGTCATTATTTGAACTAACCCCGGCTATGCAAATCAGAAAACTACTTAAAATTCATAAATTTCACTTTTAGCTGAATAAAAATTACACGATTTTTCTGTGACATTCATATTTTTTACTAAAATATCGGATTTATTCAGATGGGTGTGTATCTATCCTGCTTACATAAACAGTAAGAAAACATTGGCCGAAGGTCGTAAGATAGCGAAGGAAAAATGTGTTGAGAATCCAACGCATCAAGAAATTCGTGACGTCTTGTCAGCAGCTGGGCTGAAAGTAGGAGTAGAAAACAAGTTGCATCCGAGGGAGCGAAGCAAAGAGTTATTGTATCGAGGTCGCATAAGAGTTCACCTTAAAAACGATGACGGTACGCCAATCAATGGGAACTTTCCAACAAGAGACTCTATTTTGTTCCATTTGGGTGCTACTATTCCTAAGTTGAAGATTCGCCAGACTCGACAAGTCTCTGGGGATCAGTCTTCTCAACAATCCTCAACTTCTTCTAAGAAAGGGAAGGGAAAAGGGCGAAGATAAAATTCTACACTTCTACTAATTGTCAGGTGTCCAGAAAAATTGTATTGTAAAAATTGTTGAACCACTTACCAAGACAAACAAATGGCGAGACGCAGAGCCTCAATATCTTACAGGACTTGAAACTGTGGCTTAGAGAATAGAATAAAGAAACGATCCAAGAATTGACGCATTGAATCATGCAGCAATAATGTATTAATATAAGTCATCTATTTTGTTCCATCCTATCAATATAAATTAAAAACATTAAGTCATGCCGAAATAATATTATCATTGTAAAGCTAACATCTTGGTATATTGAAATAATATCGAATTCGTTGGTATGATTTATGAATTTAATTAGCGATTTGTATTTTTTGAATAAATACAACTGTTAAAGATACAAAATATGTACATGTTGAATCTGGTGATTGATTATTGTACTTGTTACACGAGTAGATGTGTACTAGATGAAACTTGTACGAAATCTAAATCAATTAATCGACACAATTTTGGTTTCTGCTCCCATTTATCAATATAAAATAATACAAACAAACGTCTAGCATAATAGCACAGCAAGTGCATGTAACATTAATGTTAACGGCGATTGCTTATTCCTCAGTCAGCGCCAGTCCCAACTTGAGGGATTACACTTTCAATCGTAGTTCCAGACTTGGCATCTTTTTCCTTTAATCTGAATCTGTTCTGTCCACGCTTTGTGCTAACAACTGGTTCCTTAATCTCGCTAATTTTGGCCTCTAACTCGTTTGCCTTGTCTTGAGAATCCTTGAGATCCTTGTTGGCCCCGAGATTTGGGTCTGGCTTGGGCTCTTCAAGCAGGACCTTATCTGCTTTGGCACTTTCATCCAGGATACTTTCTGATACGGCAGCCGGATCTGGAAGCTGTGGGCTGCCTGCTCCGACTACTGATGTAGGATCGTTCCAGAAAGGAGATGATCCCACGTTATTAACTCCCGGATATAAAGGGTTCTGTGCTCCCACCATAGAGTTATAGTAAAAGTACGGTTGAATTGGTGATACTTGGGATCTGTCTTGTAACTGAACTGGATTATGTGCCCCAGCAAAATATGAATATGGTGCCATGCCCATTGTTCCATCTGAGTACGCCCTGTACGAATCAGTCTCCTGATGCGATGAACCAATCTAATGACATTCAATAATCAATCTTTTGTTAAGAACAAAATATGTAGTGAGCAAAATCAAACGCAAATTTAATGTATTTCAGAGAAATTTCGTTGTAAGCAAGCAGGGTTTCAGAAAAATTCATGTAAAAATCAACTTTGTATTTCTTCAGAGAAATATAGATTTTATTCTTTAAAGTCTACAGTTTTTTTTGCTATATGTATAAGAAATTCAGGATTTTTCCCGGAAATTCAGGTATTTCAGCACTTCAACCCTCACAATTTTTTTACAAAAAACTCCGAAAGTTCTCAAGCCACAGACTTTTCCAGGAATTATTAGAAAATTTCGAACGAAACTGCAATATCATCTCTCACTAATTGTAAGACTAAATTCAATAATCTCCTAAACGAATAGAATAGACCTTTATTTACTATTGAGTTATAGAAATCATTTCTTACCAAATTTTTGTGCGTCGAATCCGCTTCGGAATTATAATTTGAAGTTGACATCAAATTTGGGTTTGGCTGTCCAACTATGCCTTGCGTATTTGCGCCCTGAAATCCATTTCCTAAAGCGAGCAGAGTATTAGGATGTAGCCAGGTGGCTGCTGCTCCCACCAAAGGACCGAAATCCATTAATTGACCGGAAATCGGATTTGCAGCACTCAACGCGTTCGGAGCACCAACCAGAGCAGGATCAGAGTCCGAATTGGTTCCACTGCTTGGCGTCTCGGCACCAACATTTTCAGCTACAGATGAGGAATGAGAGTCCGATGTTGCGGGAGTTTCCTCTCCCGTTTTCGATTTTGATGATCCCAGAAGCGAACCAAAACCTCCTAAGCCGTTGCCCATGAAATATTTTGCAATCAGATCAGCATCGCCTGTCGAACATTGCACATAAGTGATTGAAATCTCAGACTGGATTCGTTTTTTTTTTCTTTCCCATTATCAGAATCTAATTTCAATTTACGTAGTGGAGAGCGGAGCAAAACGGGCACCTCGACGAAAACAAAAAAAAAACAATTTCTTTAGGAGGTTCATTCATTTTTTTACTCTCTTGTGTTATTGGTGACACAAAATGCGTTGGAGTATCATAAAAAATCAAGGAAGACAAACTAATTATTTTTCAACTTATGGGGCCCATTTTGGCCTCCCGCTCGTTTTGTTCTCATCACCCCGATTTTCTGAATTTTTTTTTATGTGAGGAATGTCAGAATACTGTAGCAATTTGTTTTGAAAAATGTTAAGACGGTGCTCCGTGCATATATTCCCACTTTTATGCTATAGTGGAATTCAGGGCAAAAGAGATCAAGAGATACGGGACTTGAGTCATTTAAATTAATTGAATTCATTACTCCGACTTCTGAAGCGACGAAATGGAGATACGATACAGCGAGCAGCACGATCTGCATCGGGGTCAGCGAGATCGCAAGATACTATGTCCAATCCAAGTTCCCCTGCTTGCCTCTTTATTCGACCAACGCATTCGGCTCCTGTTGAATAAGATTTAATTCAAAACATGGTATCGGTGATTCTATAACAAGTTAGGAAACAAGTGGATCACATCGGTGAGAATTGTTTTAAATTATGAGTTTAACAAAAGGCGAAAGGGTTGTAATATGCAATATAACATGTTCTAAATTCGTAATGAAAGCTACCTCGTCGATTGTCATCAGCAACGTAGCATTGACAGGTATTGTCTAGGAAAGTTGCTGTACCCTCACATTTTTTGCACAAATTTATGCAAGTCTGCTCGTCATTGACTTCTAGGAGATTTGCTGTGCCTAAAATTCAACGCAACATTGACACCGAAATATTTTTCGTAACACACCGAATAACGATAACTTAAGGCCATATATGTGTCTCGAGCTCCATAAAACGGCGACGATTTTCAAAGCTGTATGGTATTGCGGGTATTATAGGGAAAAATATGTAAAAGATATGGTTTTAAAGGACGAAATATCAGCTTTCATATGAACAAAAATTAACATTGTTGATTAAAATTGTGATCCACTATAGCCACTTGTGCAAGAGTCTGCAAAAAGCGGTGTTAAAACTTGCTGCCAAAAATTCAGTCAAACGGTGTATCTGAAAATCAAAAACCTTGATCTTTAAAATGATTCCAGATTTTTGATTTTCAGATACACCATTTGGCTGAAATCTGGGCAGCAAGTTTCAATGCTGCTTTTGCGGACTCCAGTTGAATTCTTCTGTTATTTAGCTCGTAATTTGGCAATTAAGAGTGAATTACGTATTCTGATACATACCTGTACTCTGTAATGCTATTATTCCTAACAACGTTAAAAAGCACCGCGTGAGATTCATGCTGATGCCACTGTGCTGTAAATCAATTTTATCACGATGTCGACGTGAAACCTGCTACTTTTTTAACAAATGGGCACAGCGCGAACCTCACTTATAGCTTTGTCGCTTAGGAATCTGCTGACTGGTACGTGTTTTATTTATCCAATACATATTGCTACACTTTGCATTCAACGCTCTTCGAGTTGACGGTATTTTTGCTTTCAAAGAAATGTGATCATGACGTAGAACTATGCATAATTATAATGAGTTATATTTCAACGAAAATAAGCGCTTACAAGATTTGAAAATAAAATGCACAACAATATCAATAACTACGGGCGTGGATCATTTGTTTTATTACACAACATTGCGCCAATTTCGTTTTTAAATCGTTCTCTTCAATATTTCGATCTATTATAACCATATTAGACCAGTCACTTTAGGCAATTTTAGAGCCTCAAATGACACTAATTGTGGGTAGTATGAGAAAAATTCTACGAGGTAGCGATAGACCTAAATATTATCGTCCCTGTCAGCATCGGGTGTCCCATGACATGGAATGCATAGGTTCGAAAGCGCCGGCACCCAATCACAATAGCGCATTTCGAATTCAGCGCTAAAAGGAACGATCGCAATTCGGCGGCGAACGTTCCGTGCGTGTAAATTCCGTATCATAGGACAGCGGGAAAAATGCATCTACTATTGAATTAAATTTATTTGATTATGAATCAATAAATTTCTCCCAAATGATAAAAATGTATTCCCAAATATCCTCAAACGATTCTTTAACGATTGCAATCAACAATAATCAATAATAATTTTTTTATCTGCCAAGTATAGGTATACTGGTAACTCTATTCGCTTGGATATGTCTTTGAACAGCGCGTTTATTAAGAGGCGTCATCTGGCGTGAGTACTAGTTCACTGATGGTGACGCAACAGTCGTACCGGTCATAAAAATAAATAACCACAGATCTAGAGATTTCATGGCTAAATAATTGGTAAATAAGTATTTAGATTGCACCTGCGGAGTGCGGGGGAATCACCTTGAAATGTCATTCGTATTTGAGCCGGCCGAAAGCCGAGTAGTATGAATAGTAATCGAGTAATTTCAGCATCGTGATCATTCCTGAGCTCCATAAGCTCGTGAGACATTAGATTCTGAAAATCAATCACAATGGGTGGAAAATGGTCAGCCTTGGATCCGATGCAGGTAGAAGTACCTGAGATAAAGGCTCTATTAGACAGAGATCCGTACTTGGAGCCGTACGAGAAGGAGATTAGGAAGAGGTTCTATGAATATTTTTAACTTTTAAATATCTCTCTGATTTACTCAGTGTACTTTACTTGTGTTTCTCAAACATCATTCTATTCCATGAGTCATACACTTTCACCCCTGCAACATTACTTTTTCCGTTCTTTCTAAATTTTCTCATCTTTTGAATAGCGAAAACTCTTGATTTATACCGCGATCCCTACCAACAAATACCGTTCTTAAACGTTCTCGATTAGATCATGGGCAAGTACATATTTTTCTTTCCCCATAATTCGTTTCGATACATAAATACGTGGATTCGTAGTTAGGATTAACTTATTTCGGATGGGATTAAATGAGGATTACTCTAATACAGTATATCGATAAGAGTAACAAGAATGCTGGTGGATGATAATTCCAAGATAGCAGATTGACCTATTATCAACGTTAAAGACTCAATCGAACTAAAGTAAAAACTTCCCCCTGATAAATATTCAACAAAAATACATAAGAACCGAATGAATGCAACGAATTCGTCTTTTCTATTTTTTAAATTGAAAAAACAAAAGAGGAACCAAATATTCGAGAAAATAGGTTTCATTTGTTTGTGAAGAAAAATCTTCGGTTTAGGGTCTAATATTATATAACTGCATAGTCATATTTTAATTTATAAATAATGGAAAATAATCTAAATATCTCATATTTCCATTATTCTTCTGTTTCATACCTAAGGAGTTAATCGGATACCATATTCTGTTAAAAATGAAATAATCTCGATATAAATGTGTAGTCTGAGGTCGAGGTCAGAGGTTGTTTGATATGAATTTGTTATTGAATTAGTATCGCTTAGTTTACATTAGGATCCGTTGAGTATTAGTTGAAAGGAAATATCTAGATAGGGAGTGATTAGTCAATTGGCTTTTTGACCAGTTAAACCTTAAACCTAATGAATCGCTTAACTATTGATTAAATCTCTTCTCTCTTCTTCTTCTCATATCAGTATAAATTGAAGCTTATTCTTTCAGGTATGCGATATTTAAAGATTATGTGGAGAAAATCGAGGGAGCTGAAAGCAATTTGGACCAGTTTTCACTCGGTTATAAACATTTCGGAGTACATATCAACCCGGATAATAGTGTGACTGCAAGAGAATGGGCCCCAGGGGCTAAAGAACTATTTTTAACAGGCGATTTTAGTAAGAAATTGTTTTATGCTTTGGAAACATGCCTCTTGTCTCATTGCCCATACCCCCAGAGTTTCAACTGGCTTTTGTGATACTATCTCATTTGGGACACATTGTGAATGAGAAATAATTTCAATCAATACCTAGTCAATGAACAGGGATCGGTCAATCCTATTCTACGACACTTTAAATTCTTTTCATTATTGCAAAGTCGTGAGCCCTCTGCTACTCCCAGATCTATGGGAAATTGGGAACCCTTGAAAGACATATTTCAAGGTTCACATAATCGTTTTTCTAACAGGTGTTCAAATTTTCTGTTCATATTCTTCAACTCCATTAACTCGCATAGATTAAGGCACGAATAAGATATACTCGAGAAGGAACATTTCTAACAAGTCCTTGATATTTAGATGGTTGGGATCGTACTAGGACTCCGTATAAAAAGCTTGATTATGGTAAATGGGAGTTGAAACTGGATGCAAACGCTGACGGTTCTAGTCCCATACAGCATTTATCTGAGGTCAAAGTTGTGGTGAAAAACAACAATGGCGAATTGTTGGAAAGACTGAGCCCTTGGGCATCGTACGTTGTTCAACCACCTAATCGTTCGGAAGGTACAACCTTCAAGCAAAGGATTTGGCATCCAGCTCCTGACAAGGTATGACAAATGGACACGAAAGTCGAAAGAAAAACTAATCTTACAATCATAGACTAGCTACTGAGTTAATCTTAGGATTAGCATCAAATTATGAATCAAGGAATAAAAGTCGAAATGTTAAACATCTTGTTTGAGAACTTTGGCCAGCCAGTTAGATAGTAAAAGTTCTATTCAGACTCCAAACTTTGTCAGATGCAGTCAAAATAACAGCACTTAATACAACGACTCGAAGCAACCGCTGCTTTGATTACAAATATTCAAATCTCTGATTTTTTAGAAAACAAACCTCTATCCAATGAACAGTAAACTTTTCTATTCGTTGATTCTTGTTCTAACAAATTGAAATACAGTGAAAAAAAAGTTTGCAAACTTAAAAATATGCCAGTAGTAAAACATTGATTACTCAAATCACGTACGTAGTATCAAAAAGTTATCTGTTCAGAAGATTTAAACACTGGTTGATCCAATGCCTTGTCTTAAGTGCTTTTACTTTGATTGTGTCGAACTGTGAGACCCGATGATTCACAACTTCTAATTCTTACTCAATTGTGTTGAAAAAAAAATAGATAAACTAATGTAATAACGCTGGTTGATTGAAGACAAATTTAGACCTTATTCGAGGTGTATATGATCTCAAATAGCTTGACATAAAAAGAGAAGATCATGACAAAATATTGTGATTTTTCAGATTTACAAGTTTAAATACCCCAAACCTAAGAGACCGGAGAGTCTAAGGATCTACGAATGCCATGTGGGAATTGCTACCCAGGAATTACGTGTCGGAACGTATCTTGAATTCGCCAAGAGCATTATACCAAGAATTGTTAAACAGGGGTACAACACTATTCAGCTAATGGCTATCATGGAACATGCATATTACGCTAGTTTTGGGTATCAGGTAATCAACAGAAGCCCAGTTTAACCCATGTGTACTTGGGAGGAAATTATTTTCCTTCAACTGTCTGAAATGCTCTGAAATGAGGAGTTCTCGATATTTATCACTTTTAATCATGGACTCAGAATACCCACACACATTAAGTCAAAAAGTTTAAAAACCTGTGAAATTGAAATAATTTAGAGAAACTTCTCTGAAATAGAATAAATCTTAGTTTTACAATTTTTCAGACCTATTTCTATTGAAAATATTAAATATATTGAATTCAATGACTTCATTAACATCGTAATCTTCTTTTCTAAGGTGACTTCATTCTTTGCTACTTCCTCGCGCTACGGAACGCCTGAAGAGCTCAAAGAATTGATAGACGAAGCTCACAAGCATGGATTAGTGGTTCTTTTGGATATCGTCCATTCTCACGCTTCAAAGAACACTTTGGATGGCTTGAACGAGTTCGACGGAACGGATTCGTGCTTTTTCCACTCAGGCTCTAGAGGTGAACACCCTTTGTGGGGTAGCCGTCTCTTCAATTATGCAGAATTTGAAGTCGTTAGATTTTTACTATCTAATTTACGCTGGTATGCCGAAGAGTTTGGGTTTGATGGGTTCAGGTAAAGATTCTCTGAGATTCATCAAACATATTATCAAAGAACTGTTGTATTCGATGCTACTGTTCCGTTAATTAATCATTCCTTTGCTAAAATGATTGTAAACAGATTTGACGGTGTCACGTCTATGCTGTATCACTCGAGAGGAATGGGAGAAGGGTTTAGCGGTCATTACGACGAGTACTATGGGTTGAATGTTGATGTAGAAGGAGTTGTTTATCTAATGATGGCTAATCACATGCTACATGAACTCTATCCTAATATGATAACCATTGCAGAGGATGTTAGCGGAATGCCCGCTATTTGCAGGTACTTTATTAGCTCTCAATGTTGAAGATAACATTCAAACGATTCTCCAAGAGCTAAACCACTTTTCTTCCGACTCTTGTCGATATTTCATTGGCAATAGAAATATATGTCGGTATTTTGATTGGAATCCAGGCCAGTTGCGGAGGGTGGAGTAGGATTTGATTATCGTTTGGGAATGGCGATTCCTGACAAATGGATTAAACTGTTGAAAGAGTCTAAGGACGAGGATTGGAAGATGGGAGAGATATGCTGGACACTTAGTAATCGTCGTTGGATGGAAAAAACTGTCGCTTATTCAGAGTCCCACGATCAGGCGCTGGTCGGTGATAAGACTATTGCCTTCTGGCTGATGGACAAAGAGATGTATACGCATATGAGCGAGCTCAGCCCTCCGAATAATCTTGTGTCGCGTGGAATTGCTCTCCATAACCTTATCACTCTCATCACTCACGGTCTTGGCGGGGAAGCGTATCTTAATTTCATGGGTTAGTATGCATTCTATTGATGAAAGGAGATATCAGTAATTCAGCTTACCTATCTCAAGTATTGAGTTTCATGACAAAAACTGCATCGTGGAATGGAATTAGTATCCTGACTCTCTGTCTTGTTGTGTTTTTCTCAGGTAACGAATTTGGGCATCCAGAGTGGCTGGATTTCCCTCGTGCTGGAAATGGAGATAGTTATCACTATGCGAGGCGTCAGTGGAATCTGGTCGATGACCCAATACTTAAATACAAATTCATGAACAATTGGGACCGTGAAGTAAATCTTTTGGAAGAAAAATATGGCTGGCTGCACGCAAACCCTGTACGCATTGTTCCAAATCTGTTATTTCAGTATACCTGGGCTAATCGGGGCTTTATGATCACGAGCAAATCGCCAGAAGGCCTTTACCGAATTCTGAAACAAACTCGATCTTTCTACTCGCCGAAAAAGGCTCATAATTATCCCTTCAACGACATCAAAGTATCAAAGTATTAATTAACCATTCTGTACGATTTGTCCTAGGCCTACGTGAGCTGGAAACACGAAGACGACAAGGTGGTAGTATTTGACAGAGCAGATGTTGTATTTGTATTCAATTTCCATCCAACAAAGTCTTTCCCCGATTACGCGATAGGCGTCAACGCCTCAGGAAGTTATAAAATAATACTGAGCAGCGACGACCCTGAATTTGGTGGAGAAAATCGAATCGATAAAAACGTAAAGCATTTCAGTAAGCCAGAGCCTTTTGCTGATAGACCACACAGATTGTACGCATATATTCCGTCTCGCACTGCGATACTTCTAATTAGGGGTACGTAACTAGTTCTTTATTCTGATTTATCGTTATTTTTTAACAATAATATTAAATATTCGATAAACAGAATTATCCACAGTATAATATTACTTCTAATTCCACCCCAAGTGACAACATTTTTACGGCAATTTATAATTTTCAGAATCGTGAACAGGATGAAGTGAACCGATGCTTGATGCTCAAAGTCTACTATTTCTTTTGCCGCTATTAGGACTGTAGGTCTTTCGCGCACAGATCAAGCAGCAAAAACTTTTCAGGCATACACAAATCTTAAGCTGACGTCACATTTGTGAATAGCTGTAAGATTCGCGTAGCCAAAAATCTGACAATAGATTAATTTTTCAGGTATATAAATATAAAATAAAACCCTATTATTATATTACATTTACACCTTATGCGCACTATAAAGTGGCACAGAAAGAAGACATTTCACCATCGGTTGCCGAACTTGTTTTTTTTTTTTTTTTTTGGTTTGTATTATTTGATTTTCAAAAAAAATTGTTGAGAAAATATTTTTTATAGAGTCAAAGAGCTTGATTTTCATAGCTCAACTTCATCGAAATTCATGTATATACTAGAATACATGTTATAGAAAAATAAATTTGTTAAGACTATCAACTGTTGTTGCTGTTGTTCTTTTTATTTGGCTGATTGAAAGTCCGTGCAATCTTCAATAGAGGTAGGAATTATTCAAATCGTTAAAAATAATGTAAATAGGTACTTGCAGATGTGTTGAATCGAATGTTTTCTACTTTATTTACATCATCTCATCACAAACTATGCTTCTTCCCTGCATCCATGCATGCATCCATCCATCCCTCCCTCCCCCACCCGCACACACAGTTATGTGTTTGTTTTCACTTAGTTTGACGGTTGAAAGATAACAATGTGTATTATTAAGTATATAAAACTGTCCAATTACAAATTATTTTTATCATTAATGTAATATGTACACCCTGACTCATTAGAGACGTATTTTTAAATAATCCATATAACTGCAATTTATTTACAGTAGTATACTTAATGGTAATTGATTTATTGCACGATGCCTATGGTCTAGAGAAAAAAATCTGTAACATCCTAATAGTGCCGTTGCTGATGAGGTGAATTTTATATATATGTGTAAGATTAATGACTAATAATTACACTTAAAATATCTACATACTCTATATCTACAAGGGCTGTGGATGCAGATAAAGTTCCAGGAGAAAGTTCAAAAAACAATCAAACATTATATCGGAGAATTCTTTTCTTTTTTATGAAGGAAGGAAAACAAATAATGTTCCTTCCTCTACGGACTTTAAAAATTCATCAAATTAACATGATTAATTCATTATGAACGACGCTGCATACACTTTAATCAATAGTTTAATACCATTCCCGCTGTTTAACGTTCTGTATGTCGAATAAAAAAAAAAATAAAATAAAGAACGACAAAAAGCAATTGAAGATTAATTTTTAACTAAAATATCTAATTAGAAGAAATACATTTATAATTATGTATACATACTATTTTTATTTCTGCTCATATATATTTTCTCCCAATTCTTTTCTTTTCTTCTTGCTGTTATTAAAAGTTTTAACCAGTTGTCAATAATTGATACTCCTTTTTTTTTATTTATCCTTTTTTATTTTAAAACTTTTTGTCTTCGTCGTTTCTAAACTGCCTAATTAATCTCAAAATATTATTGAGCCACTACCTGATTACCTGACTCATCAGTATGCCATGTATTCAGAGCTGTTATCTTGTATATTTAAAGAAAAAACACAATGATTCTCCGATCTATTCCATCACGGCAAAAACATGAATGGAAATGCAAGGTACATTGAATTCGGTGGGCATATTTTGTAATTTTAAGTATACAAGATTCAGAATAGAAAAAAATTTCGATTGAGAAATAAAAATTTAAATAACCCACCAGTAACTATAAAGCCAAATTTCTTGAACTAGTTTTTACTTTTCATTATACTTTGGGAATGCTCGATGATCAGTGATACCAAACACAGATATATATAGCTGAGTGAATAATCTGCTGGTTTTTGTACACCTAGTTTTGCTAGTTGTCATTCAGAGGTATCGTATGTCGATGATTAGTCTTAGAAAACGAGCGTATAGGTCAGACGCCGTTAGATGTTGGTATATTGCTTGTCGGTGACCGTAGCAGGTCGTGGTATTGAAGAAGTGCTTCTCGCAGAGAGCGTGAAACTTGGCCGGATGCTGTGGCTACTGTGCATTCGACCAGGTATGGATACAAGCCTATCAACTGCTCCCAAACCGATCTTTCAACTGAGAATAAATGAATAATGAATAAGATTAATTAAAGTTCAGAAACCAGTTGTCTTTCAGTTACTCATACGATCATTTATTTTCTAATCCAACCGTTAATATTACCTTTGTTGGGAGGAGCTTTTTTCAGCGAGACAACGAGGGTCGCTACAGCTTTCAGTACAAATGAAATCTCCGACAATCTGTACCTAGAAAATGGATTCATAATCAACACTTATAAAAAACGTTATTATGCTATTGTAGCATTGATGTTCTCTACCAAAATCCAAAACTAATTAGAGATTTCGAATTTGAAAAAACCGCGAAAAGCCAACGTATAGAAGACTTTTTACTTAGGTATTTTCAAAAGAAAGGTCGATCGCTTATAATATCTGGCGTATAGCACTTTGCGGATTTCATGGTATTTCTTGAAATCATTGAAGATTATGTAAAATTCGAAGAGATTTCAAAGATTTGAAGATATTTCGTAAGATTCTACGAGAATTGAAATAATTTTTCCGTGATACCATGAGGTTTCGAAGATTTGAATCTTTTGGAACCTCTGAATTGAAAATCTCTGGAAATTATTTGAAATCTTGAAAATCTCTTGAAATTATTTGAAATCTTGAAAATCTCTTGAAATCTCTGAAAATTTTTCAAATCTCGTCAAATCATTTGAAATATCATGAGATCTCCTGAAAGCTCTGTAATCTCTCGTGATTTTTTTTTTAAACTATGAACTATTTCGAAATCATGAAATCTTAAAATCTAGTATAGATGAAAATTGATGAGTGGTCAATCCATCACTCGATAACAATTCTTATACTATGAAAAACGACGGTATGAAATCTACCTTAACACAGGAAAAACAGGCCTACATTACCTTGGCAGAGGGCATTTTCCGCTGCGTCTCTCGTCTTCTATGTAACGGCGTAGTACTTCCTGAAACCTATGAAGTAAAGCGGTAACAGCAAGCCGTCCAGCGACTCCACCTTCGTCTAATTCTGACCCCTCACACTTTGCCATGTCAAATTCGTTATTCAATCCGTCGAGCAGAGAGAATTGAAGAAGAGTCTCAAAACAAGTCTTTGCAAATTCCTCTCTGAGCTTAGTCTCGCTGCTGTTTTCTGAAGGTAGAATAAAATAACGTTGACGAGGTTTATCACAGAGATAATAATTCTATTCAAAAACGAAGTTCTTTACCAATATTTGCGGTCGTTGCCGAGTGGATGGACCCTTTGTTAAGCAGCATGACTACTCTGAGAATAAATTGATGAGGCACGTGTTGTGAGTGCGGGAGTACTTCGTCCCTCAGTAATTCCATAACTTGACAATCTACTGCTTCGTCGGCCTGAACCTCTTCGGCGCCTCTCTCGGTCGTTATTCCACTGTTTAATTAAACGATTGTATTTTCTTTCTCTTTCATAATGAAGTGAGTGTTCAGATTTTAAGATATCTTCAAAGGATAGATGTTACCTTTTAGGGAATAGAAAATCGTCCAAAGTGTCCGCCAGTTCTGTCCACATGTTAGAGAACTGCTCTGGATAAGATCTAGCAAGAGGTAAGCCCGTGTGCAAAACGGCCAAAAGGCTCGTGACAGCAAGTTTCCACGTCGTGGGCGATGGGCAAGTATATTTCATGGATAAAGGAACGTGTAAAGCTTCTATAATGTGCTTTAGCACTTGACCTTCGATGACTGCAGGTTCATGGGCAGTTTTTTGGTAAAGACTGACAACCATCGTCAAAGCCTTTTCCCCAAAAGGAACGTAGTTCATTGTAACCCAGTCAGCCTTTAAAATAAAATTAATCATTTTCACAGGTTCAGTATTCTTTGCAATGAATAAGATTTCACGGAATATCAGGCGGGACATGAGACTTACCGACACTCCTCTGACTTGGGATATTTGTTTGGTCGGTATTTTCCCATAAGTCGGTGCCTGGCAAGCTAGTTTAGAGAAACTTAGCAATTGTAAGAATATCGATCCAATCATTGTCCTAAGATTATCCGTTCCATTGAGAACTTCCTGTAGATAGAATGAGATGAGATACTTAGAGCAGAAATTATCAAATGAAAAAAAAATCAATTTCATCGGGTGACAAAAATCGGAACGGGCCTGTAAATCGTCAATAAAATTAATCGGTGGAAGCCAGTAGCTCAGTTAGCAAAGAATGCCCCATATATTGAATTGAGGAATAACCTTTTGCAGAAGTTCCATGGAATGAAGAACGCCGTCTTGTAATTGCGTCAATACAACGTCTGGCAGTGTAGGTAATATATAAGGAGTTGATTCTCCGTGTACAGGGACTGCGACTGTATTTCTTAATACAATACATAATTTCTGAAGATCGACACCGGTGAACCTGAGGATAGAACGAATTATCACGTGGTCTGGTTAAAAATTTGTCTAGACATTGGAGAATTTTATCACAAGATATACGTATATATAATATATATCACTGGGGAATAGAAAGGCTCCGTACTTATTTCTAATGTGTTGAAATACTGCGGGAAAGATGTGAACGAGTGCTGTTAAAAACGCTTGCGAAGGAACATAGGGCTCTGTGTCTCCTTCTCGCGGAGGACTAGTACTTTCCATTCCAATTCCAAGCCATACTCGCCATGCGACTAGCCACAAAGCTTCAGAGTCACCAGAGCGACTGGCCTCCTCGCTGTCTCCACCTTTTTGTAGGTAAAGTATTTCTTGGAAAGATTTTAGAGCTGCTAAAGAAACCTGGTAATTTAAAAATATGAAAATTATGAAAAAACAATCGTGGAAAATCACGTAGATGATAATTGACCAATGGCTCAGCTTCTTACTTCGTTATTTTTACTCAGTGCTGAATTTTCTATAAATTCTAAGAGCAGCGACCACGCCCGAGGAAAATCTCCCAACAGTTGTAACAGCTGCCTTTTCGTATTGAATACTCGGGCTACTCCACTCAACGTTAGTACCTGAAAGTATGTAAAGATTCGTCAATTGTTAGCATGATGATCCAAGGCAGAGATGAAACAGTAATTCGCCCAGTAAAAACATCTGCTTTTATCTGAAAACTGACCTGAGTTTCGGCCCATTGTTTCTGAGCGGTGTTTCGGCTGTGATGAATAAGGATGTTTCCGCTGGTATCAACTTTCTCACTACTAGCAGAGCTAGACAAGCTTCTAACTTTGTCTAGAAGAGGGAACAAGACTTGCCAAAGAACCGCTTGCCATGTCGGTTGATGAAGCAGACCACCGTGGGCTGATATTGTAGAGAACAATGTCTGGCTTGCTGATTTTCGGACCGCAGGACGCGAATCGACGCACAAATCACCTGAAGATTGAATATTTTATATCAGCGCCCGTTTGCCCCCTCGGATAAGCTTTGGATAGTATATTTTCAAATGACTTCTGATTTACCTAATCTTGCGTAAAGACACATCCAGAGTTTATCGAACGGTGGCATATTTGTGGTGCCTGGAAAGTCTGGGAATACCGATGTAGCATCGCCCTGCAAAGAACTGCAGAGCTTTTCCTGGTTCTGGTAGAAATAGTCGCTGATGTTCCACTGGAGTGAAAATTTAGTTGTTAAAAAGGGGCACTTGAATTAGAGCTTGATAAATAAACAAATTAACTTGTTCATTTTTACCATCAGTCCAACTGCGGTAAGCGAAATGTTCAGTTCTTGAGTTTGGGAACCAAATTTAGCTGCTGTGTCGACGCACAGAGGTAGACATCGCCATGGCATTACAGGCAAAAAGTCCGTCACCACCAATTGCAGACATTGAAAAGCTATGCGAACTAAAGCTTCCCTGTTGATCATAAAAGGAGCAAGAAAAGAACAAAAAAATAAGAGACCTCGATTGCAATGATTCTTATACTATTATATTAATATATCTACTTTGAAATTCCATTGGCTAGTTTTGGAAGGAAGGAAACTTACCCGTGATGATTTGAAACGGCTCCTATGATACCGAGAACCAAAGGCCACCCGTGAGACAGTGTTTCTCCTGCACCATGAAGAACTTGTAAAACACATTCCAACTGACGCTGGCGTACATCTCCGTGACGCACTGATGATAATTCGGATAACGGGCCCAGCAACAAGGTTTGCAATTTCTGTAATGAAACAATGATAATCAAAGTTAATGAAGATCAGTATTCAACTGTCTGCATCTTGAACATTGAGCAATAAGAGAAATGTTCTGTTTGTTGAATTTGAATGCTTTTCCATATTTCTTCGACTACAGTAGAACCTCGATTATGCGAACCTCAGTTAGTTCGGATAATCGAGGTTCTACTGTAGTTTTAGGCACAACTAAGTTAATTTGAGTTCAGAAAAAAGGAGAAGATGTTATTGACGATTGAACTTGGTCGTGATTAGTGATATTGATTGATACCTGATTGTCGCGAAGTGGCTGAGGATATTTATGCTGAAGAGCAGCTTTGACAAGGTAAGTTATGGCTTCGACTCCCCATTCGCGCATCCTGATGTGAGGATGTTGACATACTTCTAAGAGATGATTAGTTAACGGCCTCCAGAGTACCTCAACACGTGGTAAATTGACGAGTCCAGTTTCCAAGAGTTTTGCCACAGCAAATAACGATGGCTCCTAGAATGGAAGATTGTTGGTCTTTTATTTTTCATCACGTAAACGTAAGTGATGGGAAAATATTGGTTTTGTGTCAAAAGCACGAATTCCTATTAAACTAATTGAAGTTACTTGAAACCTCGCGCAATCGTGTTAAATGAAATGAAAATCTGAAATCTGAAATCATAAATAACACAACTAAATCCTTGATGGACTTTACCCTGTTTGAATAAGCCAACTCCATAGCTTCGTGGCTCAATTTACACAGAGCATCAATCAGGTGATGCAAGGCTACGTCGTCCAAATACTGACTGCTCTCAAAAAGTCTGCTGAGCATGGCGCTAAGAACAGGTAAATCCGCCATTACCGCAGTAGTTATCACCGCGTTTGAATCAGC
The DNA here is from genome assembly GCA_944452935.1 of Rhogogaster chlorosoma. Classification (NCBI taxonomy): domain Eukaryota; kingdom Metazoa; phylum Arthropoda; class Insecta; order Hymenoptera; family Tenthredinidae; genus Rhogogaster; species Rhogogaster chlorosoma. The sequence continues at coordinate 25,733,882 of OX101797.1, forward strand.
GGTCGTTCTACCCGCCTTCAAAGACCCTCCTGTCGAAGGTTTCAGACCCAAGATCCATACCAGGTGCTGTAAAGTTGTTAAAACTAGGTGCCAGGCGCTGCCCAATATACTGCCGTGACAGTGAGCCAATGAAAGTAGAGCCCGCATACATTGCAGATTCTTAGCAGTCAACATTACGGGTCCCTGCTGTGCTCCTGGAAAGAGAACGTGGCTTTGGTGATACTTCTTTCTCGTTTGAAAACAAAAAATTGTGTTTTTTTCTTTCTTTCTTTCTTCAAGAGAAGTCATTATATTACTAATTCGACGTGAGTTCTTCTATTTTCGAAGCTGTGAATGCTAATCATGAAAAAACGGACACAGATAAACAAGAGAAAATGCTCTATGACTACTGGTCGATTACATAATATTTGGTGTAAGTTTCTCTTCAATAAAATACATCGCTTATCACCGACAGATTTTCTGACTTTGAACGGAACGGCTGTGTCTGATATGAAGTGTAATCATACATCGGCTTCTTGATTCAGGAATCTAGAAATCTACACACACCGATTGGCAAGGATGCTGTAGGCAGCGGAGTACCAACAGCAACAACCTGCTGCCGGTAATCAGGCTCTCCGATATTGGCCGGATTGTATTGTACAGGATCTTGAGGTCTGGCGCTCGGCATTCCATGCGGAGCACTATACAACACAGTCAATGCATAATGGGGCGGCAAAGAGGCCTTACAGATCGCCGTTATGAAAGCATCCCTTGGGGTGTGGAGATCCAACAGTCCGCATAGCGAAGCGAAGGTTTGTATGGCTTTGAGGACATTTTCTGAAGCCGATTCGTCAGTGCTGAAAAAAATAATGGTCGGTTAAAATTGACAAAGATGAGGAAATCTCTGCTTTCGCTATCCATTCAAAGATTACATTTCAATTGAGCTATGTAACGGTTACCTAGCATCGACTAAAGGACTCAGGGCAGCGAGCAGACCACACCAACTCGATATTATCAATTGAGTGTGTAGTTTGCGTTCGATTTCTGTTGGTTTATAGCGATTCTGTTCTCTGCCTTCCTCCCGAGGACCTTCAATTGCTAGAGCCACAGAACGAATGATATCCAACAAGCAGGCATAAGCGATGCTGATACCATAGCCGTCGGGTATTTGTGGTGGCTCAATCTTGTCCAACATTTCTAAACTGGAAAAGATTCGTTTTGGTCAATTTTTCCAGCTGTGGGATATCAGCGGGAGTGGGAGTTACGCAAATGGAATAAATCACAGAGTAATTTTTACAGTTTTTCAGCCTATTACGGTGTTCTCAAGGCAAGATATTCATTCAAAGTTCTTATCCCTTCTTCTTCTTCTCTTCTCTAGTATACTTACTAAGTCGATCTCGCTTGACCACTACTAAATGTGGCAACAACAGGCAGCCATATTCCTCTGGAATAAAAACCAGGCTGCGGAGATACCCCTGGGCCAACTGGCATACCAGCCAATAGTGCTGGAGGCTGCCCTTGTGCAATTGGAACTCCGGTGCCTGAAAAACGTACAATATCGAAATTACAGTTTGAAATTCCATCTTCTTTACACCTCAACGTATGTGTTTAAATATTAATATTCGAAAGGTGACATGTAGCAAGGGTATCGGGTAGAGATCTGTCTTTTGAATAATTTGAGGCTCAAATATTATCCGATTGAACCCACTCGTTGACTCAAGTGCTTTTACTTCGACTGCATCTAATTCTGAGGTCTGAGGACTCACAACTCCTAACTTTTACTTGATTGTGCTTAAAACTTTTTAAATCAAAAGAAATTCTGACTCATCCCAATTCTCTGGTATTCCCTTGATCGTAAATAAATGAAACGTTGTACTTTAGATTTTAGTGTTTCAAGAAGAACCAATGATAAGTTTTAATTTTCAGCTCTCATCTGTTGTCCCAAACATTTGATCCGATATCAAAGATGTACTTTGAAATCTAGACACTCATAGGACATAAAATAAGATTCCTTATGTACAGTCTATTCTCTCACATTATTATCTCATCTTCAAAACTCAGTTCGGATTAAAAATAGTTTCAAAAAGAATATCTGAAGCTTGTTGATTTCACCTCTCTATTTCACCCGTGCATTCAGTAGGAAAATGTTGATAAATCGTTTCAAGGCAAGTTTATGACAATTTTCTAATTGTAAGATCCCTTGGAAATTCCAATTTTGAGTTGGGAGAAGACATTTAATGACCATGAGGATAAAAGATCGAATCAGAATGATGAAACTTGACTTACCTCCTCCAGTTTGTCCCATCATTTGTGGATTAACGAACAGGCTTTGTACGTAAGCCCCGAGACTGTTCACTATATCTTGAAATATGTTTGTTGCGTGAGGCTTCAAGTCGTAGCACTCACAGAAACTCGTTAGTAGATCAGCTTGGACAGTCATTTTGTGCAAAACTTCCAAAGCCAAGGCACGTTGCCACGCAGGTTTATCAGGATCCAAGAATTTCACAATCAAGGACAAAAATATCTCGCATTCAGTCACCTAATTTCAAGAATAGAAAGAAACTAAAAGATCGCGTTTCGAAAATGAAAATACGAATTTATTCACATCAACATTATATTGAAATTTATTGACTTCATTGAATCTCATTGAAATAAAAGAATGATACTCACCAGAAGGGAGTGATATTTTTGTACTAGCATCGAAACGACCCTTAGAAGTCTCATGCTAATTGGAAAATACGGTTTGTCAAGCGGAGTGGCTTGCTGTACCGACGCTGGTACAGAATTTCTATACTTTATGTTTGGAGAGAAAAGTTTGATTACCAAGGCACATACTCGCTCTTTCAAAAGGAAGCTGAACTCCGGATGCTGAAAGAATGATCGTCCCAAAATTGAGAAAAGGAAATAAGGAATCTTACAAGAAACGAGATTCATTTGAGCTGAAATCGATATAAACAACGTTCCATCGCCATTTTTCTATGTACCTTGAAAAATACTGAGGAAAAATTCGTTAAAACTGATTCCAGAAGTTCCAGACCAAAGGTTCGGGTCATTTCCGTTATTCCTATTAGCCAGTAGGGTTGGTCCGCATTTACCAACTGCACCAAATCCTGAAATGATTTAAAGTGGAAATAATTAGTCTCGGGATATGAACAGAAGGGAAATAAATTGCGAGTTAAATGCTTGCCTGGAACATGAGGTAAGCATCCGCGGCACATGGTCTCAAGCCTTTTGGTGCCTGATTAGTGGGTATCTTAAGTTCTTCTAAATTGACTTCCTCCGATTCTGCACGGCCGGCAAATTCTTCATCTTCGACAACTACCCGCTCGAAAACGAGGGATACCAATTGCCTGACTGTTGCTCCGGCGGTATTAATCGTCGTTGAATCTTTGGTAAAGTGAAGCCGAAAACAGAGGACCAGATTCTGAAAGGGAGCAACGTTCGTTAGTTAACTTTACTTCCAGATGCTTTTCGATAAAACGATTAAAGACTCGATTGGCGATAAAAACGAATATGATGAATTGATTCACCCTGGCCAATGTGTCTCCATGAACCACTGTGTTGCTGGTAAGGAGTAGCGTAACGCTTTGAAGAATTTTCACCTCTTCTGTACTGGATTCCATCAACATCCATAAAGCGTCTGTGATGTAACGGGCTCCTTTTGTGTCTACTGCTTGCTGCGTTATGAGCCTTTGCATCATACCTAAACAGAACTGAAATGATTTCATGATAAATTGGAATCGAAACTTGTGAATTCCTTGGATAAATCAATGATCAGTGTTTTTAAAGAGCAGACTCCCTTGTATTGAATATTCTATATAGTAGATGAAAATATACTATGAGAAAAAGAATATTAAAGTGGGTGATCGAAGTATTCAGTCTGGAGAAAGTATTCAGAATTACGTGTAAACTGTAACAGTACTTTTTGCTCTTTCAACTATCTTCGTTTCATATTCTGTGTTTAGCTTCCGCGATTACATGGTAGCCACTTTTTTTGGAAAAACAATTCCTTGACTTTTCTTGACCAGTTTTTCAATTTTCCATGACCAAAGTTTTTATTGTATTCATTAGTGTTACGAATTGATACCTCCCATTCTTCGTTTTATTTCAATCTAAATTGACTAGGAAATTCAACAATGTTTGCTTTTCTTTTGTGAAAATTTCACGTTCACATTTTTTTGCCAATAGTATAAATGAGAAAAGTGAATTTTCGAAACTCCTCTCCACTCATTTATCAGATCTTTGGCCATTTATTTTTTTCCCAATCCCTCTTCCCCTGAAATATCCCAGTTTTCCCTTCATAATTAATACAACACCTTCCAAAGCATTTACATGATACTACATTTGGAATGGGTGAAGGTGGATACTACTTTTATACACTTACTTTTATAATCTTGACATCTCTGCTTTCACATCCCTGTACCAAAGGGTATAATATTTGGTTAACAATGTAGTAGATTGGTGTCCCAGGACTGTTGGCAGCCGTCCTTAACTTGGCTATACCTTCCTCGCAGGACTGCAAATAAGGTTGAAGAAAGATTATGAACAAATCACATGTGAGAATGTGAAATTCTTGCAGAAGAGAAGCAAAGATTGAGGGGCGTGAAAGAATTGCTGATTCTTCCTTGTTGGGGGAGTGCTGGGAATTTTTTGACAGCTGTCAAAACGCGTCAAGTCCGACTCTCCCGCTTCTTAATGAAATCGAATAGGACTTAAAAAGTGTAGGAATAGAATTTCAAGAGATACATTCAACGCTTGATATCTAAAAAACGATGAGCAGAGAATCGAAGGATATTTGCGGGCATATTTGACGCGTCAAAATCCTAACCTGAAATTGACTCGTGAAGCGAGTTATCTGATCATTAATTAATGGTTTGCGGACAACTTCAATACCTCTCTTATCTGTGGATATTTCTTTTTCGTTTCTGATGAGAGAACTTTCAAATCTGCCTGGAGGGACTCGAGAAATTTCCCGACGTTCTCCTGGCCACCTCCGACGGCCGTATTTACCATCATTTTGTCTAATGTGTATTGATGTGGGTGTGTATGGAAGTAATTTAGTTATAGAGGTGGAGCCTTCGGTGGGACAAGTTTAACTATTTCATGACAATAATGTAAAGTTTGAGGTATTGTCTGCCTGCACGAACAGTTTTTAATATCGAACGTCAACGTAAGTCGTAAGGGTACGTAATCACAGATGCCGCATTAACTGCGGATGAGCTGGCACGCACTCATCATACATTTATCAGGGATTGATGATCAGCCAACCACCGCTCGCCGCTCGGTATTGGCTCGCCCTTTTCCGATTGAACATGAAATAAGTCATGGAGTAGAAAGATGACATGGTCTTCGAAACGGAATATGCCCGCCGTCCGATGGTCCGGAATTCGTTCCGCTCCACGAATCCGGAATCTAGTTACTTTTCAAGCGCCAATCAGAGGCGTTCCGGATATTCCGTTCTGCGTGAGCTACCGATTACACTTCCCGTCCTCGACTTGTGACTAGCCACAAGACATACGTAATTGGAACTCGGTACACGCTACTCGTATCTCTCCGGTGTATCCTAATTTGAAAACCTATTAACACCAAAGTTAACTTTTGAAATCTTGAAAGAAACATCCAACTAAACATACATTATCTTACAAATAAAAGAAACACAAAATAAATTAAATAAATTGAAGTTTTTATTAATTACGAAAAACTATCACTAAACATGATAAATATTCATTACGAAATATTATCAAGTGTGGAAACCATTTCCTCGTGGCAATCCCACGTGGGTCTCAACAATTCGCCGAAAACTTATCAATAATCCGCAAATAAACAACAAACACAGTACACACTCTTACTAACAATAAATAATTATCATGAACCACGAAAAATTTAATTTAAATTTCATCCTGGATCCGGGCTGATATTGATCTGTGAAACAGATTAATCGACATGTGCAGCACGGAAATAAGACGTGTCTTTTAATAGTAAAAGTGTCTTTTAAGTACAAAACCTTCCAAAAATAATAACAAATAAAGACGCTCTAATAGGCACTTCTCTAATATTTCCATAAATTTCTTCAAATATTATGAAGATTCCGGCACAGAGTTTGGATACTCTGACAAGCTAACGTCCACCACATGAAGTAAGTCCAGAGACGCGATGTTGAGGGATGTAGGAGAAAGCCGATCACACACTCAGAGCGTTCGTTCTTCCGACTTCCACGGGATTCTGAAACGTGAGTATACATCGAATTTGAAATACTTTTTTAAAGTCTATACGTATCGGACTCGACCTCAAATCGATCGCATGTTGGAATATTTGCAACTCATCGTTTATGCTATAATTTATTTTTAGCATACTTGTCAAATTACGTATATTTATGAGTCTGTTTTCGCGAATTTAATATCAATTGTACCTAATTATTGATAGAGCATATCTACCACGAAATATTTGTATCTTTTAATGTATTATTTCTTTTATATTAAAGATCGGAATGTCGACGTTAGAGGCAGCACCCCGACAATCGACGAAAGAGTCATCAGAGCCTCTGGAATTTCTTCGTACATTTACTGCTCATCGGAAGCCTTTGTATCCGAAGAAGGATCGACTTCCTGAAATGGTCCTGCGAAGACTGGCTTCGTCTTACGAGAGTCGTCGAAGCCTCTGGAATTTCTTCATATACTTCGTGCGAATTTGGTGAGGATGAATTCTCGAAAATTGTTGTGCAACGTGAGATTCCATGTTGGCGACAAACCGGGAAAACCGGAAATAGTCAGGGAATCCCACTGGTTGACAGGGAATTTTATGAAATCCTTTTTCTTTCATTAAAATCATTTTTATGAGATTCAACTGGGTTCTTTAACTGAGCGAAACTCTCTCTCAAAGATTAGAACCTTGGGCTTAACCTCCCAGGGAATTTCATTTCAAAAAAATTGTCGCCACCATGATATTGTATTTAGATATCATATACTTTAATGCTAATTAAAACTAATCATACCTAGTATATTCAATGGTTTGCAAGAATTCTTGTCTTAGAATCGTTTATAGAGATAAAAAGTTGTATTCATATTATATGTCTATTCTCTAGACTGTAAATTTATCTCAGGCTAGTTATACCTACTATATTCAGTCTCGTACAAGAATTCTTGCTTTGGAATCGTTTATAGAGATTGATACTCTGATATGCATATTGTGTTTCGATACTCTAGACCTTAAAGTTGACTATAGGTAGTTACACCCACTATATTTGATATAATTCAAGAATTCTTGTCTTCTGATCGTTTATAGAGATACATACTCTTGTATGCTATCATATTCTGATACTCTGGACTTTGATGTTCTTTCAAGCTAGTTATACCTGCTATATTCAGTCTCGTACAAGAATTCTTGCCTTGGAATCGTCTGCAGAAATGAATACTTGTATTCGTATTATATACAGTTAGTAGTTGAACATTTTTCCCATCACTGTACAAAGCTAAATCGATTGAGATTTTTCGATCATTGAAATTAGCTTGGAAATAATGTCATCATTTTTTTGTGACTACTGAATATTTCATAAATGTTCGTTTTCTATCAAATCGAGGGCACTTGAATCTCCCAAGTGAGACTTTAACTTTCGAGATTGCTTTAGAGTGAGTTGCACCTGTTATGCGTTAATGTTTGATAACTTTGCTAGAATGCTGAATTCTTCTGTCCGTATCTAGTGAATTTATGGCAAATGTATGGACGTTTATCGTGTACGGTTAGTTAGTTGTTTCTTACGTTCTATTTGATGATGCTCGGATGAATGTTCTGCAAGCAGATATAGCTGCCGAAATACTGTTTTTTTCCCGGCTTGCTCGCACCTTTTGTATACTTTTTCTTCGCTGACTTGTTCACATATCACGCACGCTGGAAAAGAAAAATAACGTCAATCACACGCTAATTACTGATTACAAATTAAATTACTAATTACATTACATTACTCGTCTTTTTCCTCACTCACAACTTGAAAAATAGATAATTGCTCAAGAATGTGGTAATAGGAAATGGAAAATCAATGTACATTAGAAAAATTTGACTCAATAATCCATTAAAATTTCATACTAAAAAAAAGTCAAAGCTCAGTAACTCGAGAAATATCGATCTTAGAGATTTGGCTCAGAGGACTTTTTTTTGTAGGAAATTGAATTTCCTATGAATATGTCATGCACATTTTTCCTGTAAGTTTAGCCATTGATGAAAGAATAACAAAAAAACAAGAAATTTATACAAAAATTGACCTGTGCTAACTCACCGGTGTGAGTTACAGTTACGTCGCAATGGGCACTTTTGTAGAGGGCTTAATCACGAGTAATTTGCTGAGTTGTAAGGATTTGAAAAAAAAATCTAAATTTACATGTTATTTAAATGGGAAATCTTCACACGCTTTGCGAGCGAGTACTAAATATTAATATTAAGGGCTCATATTTTAGGGGAATTTCTTTTTTTGCATTATCAACAAAATTTCAGTACGGGAGTGAAAAAAAAAAATATTCGTCATACATAAAAGGTTCCAATGTTTTTTGTCCTAAACTCAGCCGTTTTCGAGATATGATATAAAACGCGTTATGCAATGTGGCAACTCACGCGCACACACGGGATGGGTCCATTGTTGAATTTAAGCTCTTTCCTGTTGTATCATGTTCATCATGGAGATGTTTTTTTAAAAGACAAAATTGGCGGAATGTCACCACTCTTTCGTTATCTATGGAGCAATAGCGGCATTTAAATAAAACTTGCCTATGTATAACCAAAGAATGGTCAATCAATCTCTCCTTTAAAACATATTCTTTTCTTGAACCCGCCTGCTCGCACATCACGCACGCTGGAAAAGAAAAATAACGTCAATCACACGCTACAAGTACGATGTTGTATGTTCATATCGCCAGAGTGCTCAACATTCTTACCGTTTTTTTTCGGGCCCTTAGGCTCTTTGCCCTTAGTGGTTGGCTGTTATTGGAACAAACAATATGAATTAGTTTACATGTTTCTTAATATTATTCAAATAACATAAGATATAATATTTAGTCTATAGGCTTGAGTGCGGCTCTGCGTATCATTTGTATAGACCTTTGTATCCGGCGTCATCTCGCGGATCGTTGCCAGTGCCTTGCGTTTTTCAGCGAATTGTTTGAGATTCATCATAGCTGTTACCTCTCCGCTACAATAACCGGAGGGTTCTTCCAAGGCCGCCAGTGCCCTCGGCATTATTCTGTACCATTGGTACGCTTGATATTTATCAGGGTGCCCGGTGAGCAGAGCTGGTGGGAAAACTCGATTCCACGTCGAATCGAACGGTTGATTTCCCTAGCCCCTTCCGATTTGTTTGCCTTTTGACACAATGAAAGTACATGTTGAAAGGATGAACTGTGAATTTTTTCAGATTTTTTTGAGCTAGTATTTCTTCACGACAGCTCATCGAATAAATTGATTTTTTGATTTTTTCGATTTTTCGCACCTACGTAGCTCAAAACTTGGAAGAGATATGAAAAAAGTTGTACAAAAATTGAAGGTTTTACTGTGAACTCTTCGAAAGTATTTTTTTTTCGCATTTTTCATACCCCGTTTAAGTATAGTTTTCATGAAAAATCTTCGAAAATCTTCTGTAACAAAAAAGCGCCCTAATCGAATTGGCTGAAATTTATACACAGCGTGCCTTTTTCAATGACAAAGATTGTCTCAAAATTTCAGAGTGGGCCGAGTAGTGGTTCATAAGATATATCAACAAATATTCGCGCGGTGCCGAGAATTCGGCGATTATTCGATCCAAATTTCGCGGCGTAGCAAGCTATTTGCTTACCCTGCGCGTTGCAGTGCTGCAAACTCGAGCGCGATGTTCAAATGTCTCAAAAAGATTCAAAAAGCCTAAGTCGATCCCGGGTAGGCAAAAAAAACATTGTTTTGTCCCTGGTGCTGAGGGTGTTATGAGCAGCAAAATATTCTCTTATGCGACAGAGTCAGACGTAGATAAAATTAAAAAAACTCTGGTCAATACTTGTCACTAGGTAGTTAAAATACCGGGAAATATTACCTCAATAAAACTTTTTCTTGAGAATTATATGTACTTCAGTCTATCATTCATTATAATTCCTGACATGATATTTGAGTCCCAAACTGCCGGATAATATTTTTCAAGCTTATTCATCAAGGTAGGGATTCAACTATGCGTTGCGTATCGTAATACTGATTGTATAACTTTTAACATTCATACCGCCATATGGATGGCTGAAAAATTCCACAGTTCCATGTAAACTATTACTTGTAACTTGTGAACTAATGTTTGGCCCACTATGAAACTTACGCGCGCACTCACCCTCACGTGTTCTTGCCGAGCCACGTTCGCATCCGATTCGTCTAGCGCCAGATGAATTTCTGATATTGCCGTGCGATCCTGAAAGCATTGTAGTTACAGTGATGAGAACTGATTTTTGTTATGAAAACGGGAAATGAGAAGCAAGAGATCTTGAGCCGCGGGTTAGAACATTCTGCTGTGTTTTTCAATAATTTATCAACAACATTGTATCTCGCGATGCGGTTTCTTTGCCCTTCATCTATCTCGCGGGTAACACCGTCACCAATTTTGAATTGGTTTTGGTTTTCTTCTAAAAACGTTCAACACTTTTACCGTTTTGTCGGATTTCTCAAAATTCTCGTGAAAGATAAAAGCAAAAGGGTCTATGTAACCGGACATAGGTCCTTTTGGCTTTACACATCCGACTCCGTAATTTTGACGAATCTACGGGTTATTATCATTTCTGAACCAAAAAACGGAATTTCGAAAATTATAGGTCCTTTTGAGAATTCCAGGGGCGAAATTCAATCGTGGGCACTTACATGTGCTTGTGCCAATACCACATAACTACCTTTCGACGTCCCTCCCAACAGACTTGATTACTATTCGGAGTAATGTTGAGTGTTCTTTTCTAAGTTCTCGTCAATTTCCCGTTACTTGGTCTTGTCCCGCGGTAATTAAGGATACCTGGCGCTCAACTTGATTTTGATACATGTTGAATCATTCCCTTTTCGAAATTGAACTTTCTTTCCCTACGTTTCCGGATATTATTTGCCCTACAATCTGCGTTATACATGTGAATGGGTGAATCATTCCCCGTTCGCTTGATGAGTGCATCTCAGCGTATTCGCAAACACCCTGCATATATAATCTTCAATTCCATAACTTACTGGTATTGCTTCAACACCAGCTCCCTCAGGACCCTCCTCCTGCACCCTCGTTCTAGACAGCAGCTGAAAAACAAAGAGAATCATCCGCATGCGAGGAAATTTATTCCAGAAATTATTATCAATGACCTTAAATGAACAGTGTGAATCGTGTAATAAAACTGAAATCATTGAATATTTACACCGCGTTTTGAAAAAAAATTGAAAAGTACAATCTGCGTTATACATGTGAATGGGTGAATCATTCCCCGTTCGCTTGATGAGTGCATCTCACACTCAGAATTTTTTTTTTGGTATCGTTTGTATTGGTATTGTCTGTCTGTGTGTATCGCTATTAATGAAGTATCGTGTGTGTGTGATAGTACCGTCTGTTCGTCATATTGCATCGGGCCTGTTGCGGGTGGATCTAAATCTATCAAGTTCTGCATCTGCTGCACGTTTCGTGCATTCGTCCCCAAAAATGTGTCCGCCCCGGTTGTTTCGTATCTTGCAAAGGGTGTTCGTTCCTGTGCGTTTGTATACCTGCGGTTTGGCAGTATTGTGCGTGTGTGGTCTGCTAGGTCAAAGTGTATCGGTTGCGTGTTTTGTATTCGTGTGCTATGTGCCGTCTTCTGTACTTCTGTCTCTAATTCGTTCGGTTCATCTAGGATACTACGCGACTGCATTTGTCTATCGTCTCTAAATGGTTCGTGTATTTGCATCCGCGGTGTACATTGTATACGTTGTCTAATGCCTTATTGTGACCTGTTATTGTGAACTTGAGATGCAAGGCACTAGACCGCATCCTATGGCAACTATGCGATATAGAAACAGTGTTAGTGTCATACTCACGTGCGGGAAACATTTCAAAAACATCGCCACAAATACGCCGCAATCGTATCCGTTCGTTTGCGCGGGTTGTCGGAATACCTGCAAGCATAGACAAATAAGTATTTATTAATGACCTTCTAGATTTCTGCATCTGTATTTTCGAACTTTAGCAAGCTGCAGCTTTTAAACAATCATTTCGAGAGCAAAATTCTAAAGACATTTTTTATTCCTCTTTCAATTATCTTACACCTATATCCTAACATTAATAAATAATAGGAAATGGTAAACAATTATGTATGATAAACACACACTGCACCCTACACCCTTGAATAGAAGTGCGCGGGGTTGGCCGGCCCCCTATATCCAACCGAAATGTTTAGCGATTGTATTATTTCGAGGTTTAGTGAATAATTAAATGAATTAACAAAATGCCGAACAGTAAGACATGATAATTTTGTCAATAACAATTTTCGTTAATAAACAACCGTGTGTGTGTGTGTCTCTTGTATTTCCCTGTATGTGTGTGTGCCTTGTAAGTTTCGTGAGTCTATGTCCAGCGTGTTGTTTACAAATTATGGACGTACAAGACCGAGTGCCTGTGTATTACTGGGGATAGCCGGCTCGCTTGATCGCTTTGTGACATTGTGTGTACGTGTGTTTGACCGAATTGTATTTGAATTTCTGTAACGCCTTTTCCGTATCTGCCTCGTGTAAAATCATTATCTACCGTGTTAATGTTCGTTATTCTACGTCCTATTTTAATCGGGGGAATTTAGTGAGTTTTTTGTTGGGAGCCAATTTGTAAGGGGTGGCCTACAAATAAATGGAGATAGGACGAGAATAGGGCTTGCCGATAAATGAGACTTCGAGATGCACGAAATAAAATGCAAGTCAGATTTATTCAGGGATTCTTAAGCCTAATACAGGTGTGTGGGTGGGTGTGAAGTGGAGTGTATACTGATGGTTCGGCAGGTTAAATAAAGTGGTGAATGATAATTATGGTATATAAAAGCGTACCGACCTTTGACTGACAAGGACAGGTCACGGGAGACGCATTTTTGTAATTTTTCTACCCTATCGCAAAAGGAAGGGCAGACCCCCAATAACAATTGCCCAAAGCCATAGGGCCATATAGCCAAAGGTTTTCGAGAAAATCGAATTTGAAATATTCCGAGTAAGGTATGTAGACTAGATGTAAAACGGTTGTCAACAAGGCGCGTGGCTCAGCCGATAGCGAGCGAGTCTAGTAAGCAGTAGATCCCTGGATCGATTCCCGCCGTGGGCAACTTTTTTTTTTCGTTTCTTTTTTTTTCGTTTCTGTTTTGGTTTCTAATACGTATATTCACGTCATTTATGTGTAAAATTATTCGAATTCATATTTCTTGGTTAACAATATTTATTATTATTTTAATCGTGGTACACACATATCGTTAAAATCTTATTACTTATCTTATTACTTATTTATTCTATATATATTCTATTATTTATGATACGACTTCTTATTCTGAAGTTGTGCAGGAGCCCGGGTGGTACTTGTCGTAAAAACAAGCGAAGCAGAACGTTACCACCCGGGCTCCTGCACAACTTCAGAATAAGAAGTCGTATCATAAATAATAGAATATATATAGAATAAATAAGTAATAAGATAAGTAATAAGATTTTAACGATATGTGTGTACCACGATTAAAATAATAATAAATATTGTTAACCAAGAAATATGAATTCGAATAATTTTACACATAAATGACGTGAATATACGTATTAGAAACCAAAACAGAAACGAAAAAAAAAGAAACGAAAAAAAAAAGTTGCCCACGGCGGGAATCGATCCAGGGATCTACTGCTTACTAGACTCGCTCGCTATCGGCTGAGCCACGCGCCTTGTTGACAACCGTTTTACATCTAGTCTACATACCTTACTCGGAATATTTCAAATTCGATTTTCTCGAAAACCTCTGGCTATATGGCCCTATGGCTTTGGGCAATTGTTATTGGGGGTCTGCCCCTCCTTTTGCGATAGGGTAGAAAAATTACAAAAATGCGTCTCCCGTGACCTGTCCTTGTGAGTTGCGTAGGTGGCGAAAAAGAGATTCGTACGTTTGCTGGCTCACTTAGATCACGAACGAGTGCCGATCGACGATTCGCGTCGATCGGTCTCGTGTTCTTCCGAATTTTGTCGTTGATCTTCGTTGTCTCCGCGTGGCTTTGGGGGTTTGTGACTTACAATGTCACAGCAAATAATACTCATCGATGTGGTTTCTCCGCGTTGTAATACGAAAACACGAAAGTCCAATGATTTATAGACCTAGCAAAAAGAGTTGTCATTAGATTTGGATTTGGATTCTGTTGTGTTATGCACTCAGCCGAGATTTACGGGGCTGGCGAAAGATTGTAAATATTACCCAGCAGGCAAATGTCACGTGCATAATTGCATAATGTAACGATCCAACTCTAGAACGCGCGAGTAAATGATGTGAGACACGTGCTCACGCAATCAAAATTTTCTGACTTTTCAGGTACACTAGGTTTTATTTTTTCAATTAAATTATCTATCAACGGTTCATTATTGTTGTTTGAAATTTCGTATGTTTATACATGCCCGTGATCCCATCACTCTTGTAGGATTATTCTTATCTAGTTGGTTGGAATTCAAAGGTAATACACAGTTCGTAACTTTCATTGACATTGCTTGACTAAAATTCGAATAACTCGGCAAAAAAAAAAATCGTGCGACAAATTCCTAGGAACCATTTTGTAGAGGAAATTTCAGGCTACAAAATGGCTGTATCGAAAGTTCTCTGCGATTTTTTGAACGCCCCGTAGAAAACTTTGAAAAACTTTTTTTTCTGGCGTTTCGCAACCCAGCATTCAAATCTACGCCATGACGTTGAAAATGGTCGTAGGAAGAATTTTCAAAAACCATCTTGAAGATGAAGTTTCAACCTTCAAAATACTTCCCCAAATGATTTTTTTCGACAATTTTTCTGGAAGTTACAGCATTTTGAAAATCGGTAATATTTCGCGGAGCGCCAGGTGCGCCGTTAATTTTGTTGCCGAGTGTATTAATCTTTAGTTATACTTTGCGTGTTTCAATAATGTTTCTGTAAGGACTTGTTGTACCACGTGCATGATGTTTGCATGGATTATGCGACCGATAATGAGCCGATACTGCCGTTCCCGCGCAAGAACAGCTGTGAAAACTTTTTCTGATGCGCGCATCAATCCACGTGCATTAGCATAAATTTTCATGAGCAGGAACAATTTGTGGCTAGCGTATTCGGTATCGTTTTCTATGCTCAAAATGTTTTTGCATTGTATGCAATTGTGCGACACACAAAATTTTTGCACAAGTAACCGCAAATGTAATAAATGGCGTTAGTCTCAGTGAATTCTTGCGTTTCGGCAATTGGTTCAAGAGTATAGATTTTCAAGGGTAGGAATTTCGAATTCAGTAGTTGAACAGATTTGTTCAGGATCCGGTTGGACATTTTTAATTGAACTCAATTTGGCAAAAACATTATCTCTGTCTGATTGACAATTCGCAAATTCTGAAATTCTCGTTAGTTGTGTAATTAAAATGTGTCGCATGCCACATTGAAACGGCATCGGTGATTGATACATCGAACATCCATGCTGTTGCCTAATGGTGGAGAACAAGTTTTCTAACGGATCCTATGATTTAGTCGCCTAGTCCTCAAATGTTTGAACTCATCATTTACTTCTAAATCTTCGAAAAGTTGGAGCTCAGAATTAATTGTAAGAACAAAACCTTTGATGCAAGGAGGTTGTGCTTGCGGTTTCGGGTACACAAACCGGGCTTTCTCAAAAGTAACTGTCATTGATTTTCAAAATTCTACATGTGCCGAATCTTTGGACATCGCATAGTTCAAATTTTGTCGAATGGTATTTTTCAAAAGTGATGAATTCAAAGAGTCAAATAATTTGTCCACGTCGAGAAGAAATTGCGATGTCATATTGCCACTGTTAACATTTTTCCGGAAACATTGTTTTATATACTAAATGCGCTGTGTACATTGATTCCGGAAATACTTGTGCGACCAGAGCTACTCGCATCTTAGAATATTTATCTATAACAAAACAACGTTCTGAAATTTTTGGTATTAAATTCAATGGACTTTCAGTGCTCACAATCAGTTGAAAAACCTGTTTTATGTCATCCCAATATACCATGCCATCTCTGTACTGTAACGGATGTTCCATTAGATTATTCCGCAAGGATTTTCGAAGATGAGGTATCTTCTTTGGTGTAGCGTATATACAATGATACCTGATATCTTCCCCTTTTTTTTCTTTCTTTTTTTTTCTTTACAATCATTTACACGTGTGTATATATATATATATATATTAGGGTGGTCGTTAATATAGCTATTTCGGAATTCGATTCATTCATACCCTTCATTCGAAAGTAAATAAAAAAGAAAAAATGTTGACCCCAAATTGAACCCTTTATCTCAATTAGACAGGGTGCCTGTAAGGGCTTACTTTTTTGTATTGATTTTACATTACTTTCGGCTACTTTTTTTTGTTAAATAAACATTTCGGCACCTATTAAACGGCTTAAAAATCCATCGATCATACAGATCGTTTATATATATATACATACAAATACGTGGAAAAATATCGGTGACGCTTATATATATATATATTAGATATAAATTGTTTAATAATTAGTATAGAATAATTCTTCCCTTGTACCTGTCAATGCGACGGAATAGTAATTAAGGCTGTACAGAATTATTGAGTACGATACAAATTGCTTCCTGAAAGTCTGATATCAGTTAGAATTGGGTATTTGAATGGAATTTTTTTTTTCACATCCGGTTAATGTAGAGTGCGAAAAAATAATTAGGTCGTATTTTTTTTTATTCGTTAAAAATCATAATTACGAAAGTTATAGGTAATTGAATATTCAAGTTTTCGTAATATATATAGATATATCTCAACATGGGTGACTTCACAATGTTAAAGTTTTCAATCCGTTGTATCAACTTTAATATTTGTTCGATTGCAAAATGAAAAAATATGACCGAATCATTTTTTTTTTTAAACTACTCAAATATAGAAAAAAAAATCCATTCAAATACTCAATTGTATGAACGACTTATGATTATTAATGAATTTGACGACGAATTTTAATTTGAAAGATGAGTATAGAAACATTAGTAACTTCACCATTTCCAATTTTGAATTCAATTAATCAGTTGAAAAGAAAACAATTAATAATCAGTAGTTTATACATGTTTATTCATTGGCAACTTTAACGATTCCACGCTAAAGTTTCTCAGATTGAATACAATGATACTGGACAAACAGAATTCTATTGATTTAAAAAATAAGCAAAAAAATTCAATGAACTATGTAAGGAAAAAAAAACCATTAAATTGACAACCATTTTTCTTGAAACAGCCAAGAAAATGTACTTTTATTTTCATTATATGTGATATCGATCTTGTGACAAGAGTTATGCATAGAGGCTGTTAGAGAAGAATGATACGAAAAATGCATATTTTCTATTTTAGTATTTTTTTTCCATAGAAATTTAATCAATCTATTGTTGTTTAAAAAGTTAGCTATATTGCATTAAACATAGAGATGAAGGCTGTGCCATTTAATGGCTATTATGTTTTTTATTTTATTCTCGTTGAATATTAAACAATAATAATAAAATATAATGAACAACAATTGTGATCTCCGTCACTTAGATCTAACAAGAGAAAATTGTTAACCATTTTTAATAAAAATATTTTATTTCAAAACTACTGTGATTTATCAATTTATCGAATGTTTGTCTCCCAGCCCTGACTCGAACTCAGTTCGTTACTCAGTGTGAATTTGAAACTCATCATCTGTTCAGAATGAATTGTGAGTTGAATTACGTGATAATATACGTAAAGTTAGAATTGTAACATATTATAAGATGAATTTTATAACAAGTACATAATAATTCACTTAATAAAGTTTATGTGGAATCTATTCATAACTTGATAAAATTTATTATGTTATTCATTATGTAATTTTTCAGGAAATATTTTACAAAACCTTTTTTAGTAAGGGTGAGTAAACGCAGTCCTTTTCCTCTGGGTGCGATGGTGTATATGCATATAATTTTTGGAAACGCATTCTTATCACCTGCACGTCGTTTGAATCACTTGCCAATATTCTACATATTCCGTTTCGAATGCTCCGAGATATAAAATGGAACTATCAAATTAAAAAATGTCGAACTTTTCTAAATCCTACCAATCTTGCAGATAACTATCTCACTCACTTCGCAGATTGAGGTGAACTCGAAAAAATGAAGAAAATTCATATTTTTAATTCAGATAAAAAGATGTAAGTACATATTTTTGCTGAATCATATTTTATTAATCACAAGCATTCAATAGATTATCATACAAGCGAGAACTTTCAGTTGAATGGGCGCACGGTGATTTAATAAGATATGACATTAGCACTATATTATTATTACTATTTTTATTATTATTTTTACTCTTATTATTGTAATTGTTATTACTATTATTATCAAAGAAACGGAGAAAATAAATGGATCTTGAAAGAAATGGATCCATTAGATGTCAGTCGGAGATCTCCTTCTCCGTTTTTGGTTTAGACGAGGTACCAGCGCTAATACGCTACTCTAAAAATGATATTTGTATGATTAGGTAGAAAAAATGCAGTGGAGAGGGAGTAATTCAGCAGTCAGAATTTGTATATCTGCAGTGTTTTTCACTAACCATGTCGCCGCGCCGTAAAATCGATAATCCATCCGGTACCTCCGTTATTCATTGACGTAGTGTACTTCACTAATACTTTTCCCTGCGCAGAATGATACGTAGCTGGGCTGTCCTGCAATCGAAGGTGAAAGTCGAACACAATTTGCGACAGTATACTTATAATTAGCATAAAATGAGGTAGGTATACATGTATGTACATAAAACAGTAGTACAGTAGGTGTAAAAGTGACAACTGTAGAATATAGAGAGATTAAACCATTACAGACAGAATAAGACAAATAAGGTAATATAGATAAAAGCAGGTAAAGTAATAAGACAGTACCCTCCAGCAAAGGAGGTGAGATCTATCAATAAAAAGGCGAATGAAGATCAAACATGCATGGCGACTTACATACTAGAACTGAAACGAGTCTTTGTCGTTAACTTTCCACCCAGGAGCTAATTTTCATACAGTAGTATAATATTCGTGATACTAACTTCTCCACAGTATGTGGTTGACAGCAAGGCATTTCCTTCCGAAGGTACATCAAAAACTTTCAAATAGTCAGAGTCGCAGGTTCCATTCACCCCCAGGTCAAAAGTGTTAAACTCAAGTTCGACCACGAATCCCATCGGTACGCTCACTTCCCAAATACATTCGCTAATGTTACGGTATGGTCCTGGATATAGCGGTGATGTAAATCGACCCATATAATTGTAAAGCTTCCCTCCACACCCTCTTCCTATATACAATGAGAAAGAAAAAATGAAAATGAACAATCTATTGCATCTAACATTCACATACTACTTTTATTCTGACCCTTTTACGCGTCTATATTACTTGTTGAAGATTCACTCAGTATTGTTACAAATAGTTGTCAAGCTACAAACCTTTGTCAGTTGTTGTGTATGTTATATCGTATATTTGATACGAAAATGAGCCTTGCGTCCACGAATGTAAGCTCAGCTTGTTCCCAGAGCTGAAGATAGGATTTGGCACCCGCATTCCGCACAATTCGGCTAAAGTACTACTACTAAAATCTCCATCACGTACCTGAGCATAAAAATACATTTTCTAAAATTTTTGCACACATTCTAGACGAATTCACTGCAGACTGAAAAACGGAGTGAGAGCATTATCGTCTATACAGATTGTACTTCAATTCAAGCATTTTATGATTCAAAGAATCAAAACAATTGGGTTTCAACGTGCCTGTAGGCCAGCGTCGGTACAGCCATGTTGGCTATACACCGAAAACTCGTTGAAATAGAGTGAAATTGTCTGTCCAACTGCAGCAGTGATCGTGAACCAACATTCGGTTACATCTTCGTGACGAATTCGTCCTTGAGCACTAGTGAAATTACGATTACACATGCTCATGCTGTACTCCAGTTTGAATCCAGTGTGGTTTGAAACTTTTGGATTTTGAGAGGATTGGAACGAGATAAAAACGTTATCTGCAGAGCTGTAAGAAAATATTGAATTTTTTACTCACCTAATTATTTCCAAAGACAGACCTTTATTAAAGTGAAAAAACGTCGAGTGCTTATAGTGTATGTACTTGCGATTGGTCATTAGTTTTAACGTATGATGAGTGCGAATGCATATAGCTACCTATGGAAGTCAGGTGGCAGAGCATTTCCACAAAACGTAT
This sequence comes from Rhogogaster chlorosoma, assembly GCA_944452935.1. Classification (NCBI taxonomy): domain Eukaryota; kingdom Metazoa; phylum Arthropoda; class Insecta; order Hymenoptera; family Tenthredinidae; genus Rhogogaster; species Rhogogaster chlorosoma. The sequence goes on from OX101797.1 coordinate 25,754,253, forward strand.
AAGTTTCACCTGGTACACGAGAGCCCTGTAAAAGAATTAGACATCTTACGTATTTGCAATATTTTACCGATGAATATTAAAGAAAATCATAAAATGAACCTCACCCTCATATTCCATCCAAATGTTTGGCGGTTAGATGTTCCGCTAAATACCAAATTTTGACCAAAGCCTTCGCTGACAAAGTTTTGTCCCTGAAAAATGTTATTTGATGATAAGACAGTTGAGCCACCGGGAACATACATATGCTTAATAAATTGGTGATATTTGCGAAGTGTAATTAGATATAAATATAGCGATATTAACATTTCCATTAGAGATTGACAGCTTATCTTCCATGCAATTCTCCGAATTTTCCAAATCGAACTGGAGAAAGCGAATGGTCAAACTGGCCCAACGGTGTGCTGGGTCAGAATAAATCAACTTCCAACGACATTTCAATCCAGCTGAGTACATGGTAGGAAATTGTGGTGAAGTCAAGACTTGGGCGTGGGTCTGGTTTCCAACAATTAAGGTTGTATTGCCACACGGAGCTACAAGAAGTGAGTAGAAATTGTAATTGCAGATATGGCATATCAAACACACGACGATGGAGTATTAAATATTTGAAACTATTCCAACCATTGAACAATATGAATATGAATCGAACACGTCTTGTATTTTATTTCACAATAAGCTAATTGTTAAGTACCACTTGCCGAATAAATATTTGGCTCCGATATTCTGATCAACAATAAATAAAATCGCTAGACAATGTCAAATTCTTACATTCGAGGATTTTAAGTGTTGCGGTGACTCCGCGGCCATTCAGATTATCGTCAGTCACCAATCGGATCCACATACTATTTGTCGTTGTTGTAATTTGCGGTGGAACAACAGTCCCGCAGTATATACCTATCAGCTCCGAGAAAGGTCCCTGCCCATCATGAATCTAAACAGAAATTATACATGCTAGACTATAGGTATACAATGTGCAGTGTATTAGGTTCATCGTTATTTTATTTCGCTTAGAACTTTGAAAATAGGAATGGCTATGCATCAACGGAACATCAACTGTTATAGGAATCACTATACAAACTGTAAGAACATAAGTAGAACAGTTTTTGTTTTATGTCTGTGGATCTTATAATAATATCCGTGCATGTTATTCACCTCTAAATAATCACCAGAGCATTGTCTTGTGTGATTTCCATCCGTTAAAGATGTGGCGTTCTTCAAATCGAAGTCAGTTACCGTCAGCGTAATAGCATTGTTACTCGGGGCTTGTATAAGCCAATGACAATCTTCTAACGACTCGTACGTCGAACTTCTTTGAGTTTTGAATTGGAACGGTTCTTGTGATAGCTGAATCTGACCACCGCAACCAGCTGCTACGCCAGTTGTGAACAAAATCTGTCGAATTAACCAAAGCATTGTATACGTAGGTATATCTCTCTATATAATAAAAAACATATCGACTTTTTTCAGGATATTATACATTTAGAAGAAATTTTATCATTTCATATCATTTTTTTGTTCATACAACGATTTTATAAAACACTCTGTCACATGTGTTTATCGTGCAGTTTTCGCATGAAAAAAATGTGCAATACACATTTAATTTATTAAAAATGCAATTAAAATTTCATCTCAACGTTCGCAATACAGAATTCTTACGATAATATTTGATTTTCACCCAATAAGTTAAATCGCTCTCAACAGAAATTTCTGTATCATTATTTGAAATTGCCGCTAAAATTGACAAATCGACTAAAAGCAATATGGCTGCCTCACAGCTTCATTCCGGCACATGAATTTTACATAGGATACCCCATCCAGTGTACTATGGAGATTAGTGTGTTAATCGCGGCGTGCTGTACCAATTGGCAGATATTCCAAATTGGTATTTATTTTTATGGTCTTTATGACTTTAGTTTGATCTGATCTAAAAACCATCATAACAACAATAAGGCAGATGAAGATTTTTCGGTTCATCTGAAGATTCGATTTGAATCAATAAGGTTAGTGTTAATACACATTTTACATTGGTTTCCAAATTATGTTTGATCCTGTTCTCGTGATTTGCCTATAGTTTTAATTCACTGTCTGGAAGAGCTCATCTATTGCTTTAATCAAATGACTCGATATTTAAGTTGACATTAGCACCGTCTAATACAAGATACAATGTTATGTCTTTAGAATCCGAAATGATACTTTGTATGGCACGCCGTTTTGCTATTTAATAGCAGAAGGAAAATCGTCATAAAATTAAAAACTCAAAATAATTTTTTTTTTTTTTTACGTCGCTACACAATTAAAATAGCACAGATTAAATTTATGTCTACACACAACTTTAATTCAGAATAATTATTACTCGGTTACACGTTAGGGTGGGTTGAAATTCTTTTTGTTTCCTTAGCATGGGGGTGGAATTTGTACCTTATAAAAAAAGAAAATTTTGCAAAAAAAAATAATTTTCTGTACTCATAATTTTGAGGTGGCCCACTCGTTTTTTAAATGAATATTCAATCAAATGGGGTAATTCCAACGGGAAATTCTTCTTTTGGTCCAAAATCGTGGAAAACATGTAAAAATTCGCGAATGTGATTTTTTTTTTACTCAACTTTCATTCTAATACAAAAGCAAATGCATTTCATTTTTTGATTATTTACTTAAATTACTAAAAGATTGGGAAAAAAACTTTTTCAACTTTTGGCTTTCAATTGGCTTTTGAGGGGACACCCTGCAGATTCTAGAACTACCCCATTTGATTAAATATTTATTTAAAAAACGATTGAGCCACCTCAAAACGTTGAGTAAAAAAAATTTTTTTTTTTTGAAAAATTTTCTTTTTTTTAACGTACAAATTCTACCCCCATGCTGAGAAATTTTTTTTTCTTCAACCCACCCTATTACACGTCATTAAGGGGGGGACAGAATTAGTAACCGTTACTGTACATGAAATATCACAATTATCCTACTTAATCTACTCGACTAACATCGTCACGCTGAAAAATATAATCTGGAGAGATCGAGACAACTATGGATTCATATGGGGAATTCAAAATCATTCGAAAATCGTTAGTCAAGTTAACGTGAAATTGCTCAATATATTTATTCATACGTTTCATTTGAACTTACCTTGGCTCTGAATCCATCATAGTTATAAGATTGGTCAGTGACAAAATTGATAGTCATGGAGCCGTTCTCCGATCTTACGACTGGTAGTGAACCATTCAAGCTGCCACATAGGGAAGCTAATCTTTCTTCTCTTTTGATGGTCAAACCAGAGTACACATTCACGTAATCGTAGTAACATCTGGAATAATAGAACAGTGTGAGGACTAGGCAGTTTCATATCTCTCATTCTTATCGGAAACCCCTGAGGTCTCTAGTTACTGATTGTTAGTATAGTAATAATTGAATAAGTGTTCTGGTTCATGGGATGGTGGATAGAAGGTTTACTTGTTATTATTTAATGATCTTTATTCAATTTTCGTACGACGTTTCGTCTCTTTCGAGACTTTCTCAAGTACTGTGAAAAATACCAACAGATTGATCCAATTATTACAAATATCAGTAATGTAACAATTGAATACTCACTGCGAACTGAATTCAAGATGAAAACTCTCGAATCTTAGAACAACAGCTTTTCCATCTGGGGCTTGAACGGTCCAAGTACAGTTAATCCTGCCGTAATAGGAACCAGTACCATCTATTGCCGGTGAGCCAATATCGCTGGGTTGAGTTATGTGGCCACCACATTCTAGCAAATTTATTGACAAGTACAATAATTGGGTACAAATATATTATGACGGTATCGAATGGTCAAAGTCAATTCGTGATATCACCGTGCATTTTAGGTAGGTTGTGATTTTTCGAACATTGAAAATGATTTCTTGGACTATACTGTGCTTCGCCTACTCACCATCAAGATAGTATAACAATCGGAAACCACTACGTTCGACGTATTCGTCGGTCTTGAAGTGAAGTTCTAATCGTGATTCGGCTCTTTGTATAGGTGGACGATTTCCATTACACCAAACCGTATCCTCCTCGCCATATCCTGATGCTATTATAGATACATTGTCGTACCGACAGTTTCCGGAAGCTGTAGAGAAGCAATATTATTTCCAGACACATAGATACGTAGATAGACATTACCATGGACCTTCATCGCCAAGATTCTCTTCCATACACCATGACTAACATAGACTACTGTATTTAATCAATTAACTCACCGCCTTCTAACTGAAAATCAGTGAACTTGACAATGAAGTATTTTCCAGGTGCTACAAATGTGTAGTTACAGAATAGATTTTCCGTATAGCGACGTGGCCATCCAGGCGAAAAGAGCTCTTTAGCTTCATTTGAAACAAGTAACGTTCCACCACAGTTTACATTCCACTTGGCACGGAAACCGTCGGCTTGAGTACGATTGTTTGAGCGGAAAAGGATCTTCATTTTATTAGAAGTCGAGTTCATCGGCGGTGGCGAATTTCGACCGCATAATTTCGGTTGATCAAACCATCGCGCTGTGCCGGTGTTCACGTCATTTTGCCAGTAGGATATCTATGATCAGAATAATATGCTTTTCTTATGAAAAATACCCCATGAACCATCTTTTGTAGAGAATAAGTTTGAAGACGACAAAACTCGCCCATGCGTATCAAGTTATCCTCTCGGTATACGTCATTCAGTTTGTGGATATGCAATGCGTACCTGTATATAATCATTCGCACAATTATCACTGATTTCCAGATCGAAACGGTCTATGAACACTAATCCAATATGATAACCGTTTTGTACTGTTATAAGCCACGAACACTCTGCGTTATTTGGATACTGTGTTGGGAATCTGTGAAACAATTTTACACTAAGTCAAATATTTTTCAACGAACTTCAGAATCGGTAGATACTTGAATACAAGAATAACATGTCCCAAATCGTATTCAACTGATGAGACACAAGGGTCGGATTAAATCTGCTAACAATAACTGTACAGGGGGGTTAATAAAATCAAGTAATCCATACGCAGGACTAGAGAGTACCCCTCTCCTTCCAGTCATCGAGCCACCACAACCACCTTGAATAGTGTCCACCTGCATTTCAAACTCATTGTTTGGGGCTTCTGCGTGATATTCGATCGTTAGCCGATTTCTTGTTGATGTTATATTTTTTAGCATAGATCCACAGAGCTTTTCTACAATTGGTGATGTTAGGCTCCCTTTTCTGTTGACAAATTCATATTCCGCACGTATAGGATATCCATACAGGGTATGAAATCAAATATATAGACAATGTGTACATTATTGCAATTCACCACATCCAGCTCACTGGAATACAAAAAGTAATAGTATGTTGTGTACCAAAAGCGAGAAGTGGGTTTTTTTTTTTTTTCCCGCGTGTGTAGTTTCTGTTTGGCTGCCCCTAATGTCCAGATAACAAAATACGTGCATACTGAATATATATTACCTCACGAGTATGTAGTTGGTATCGCAGTTTCCGAGATTCAATTTTTTAATTGTCAATGCAATACCCTGTCCATCGTTTGGCAACTTCACGTACCAGATGCAATCTAGTGGATACGTCAGATTCGCAGGTGCAGAAATTGTTTGGGAAGAATCGACTAGAATTGCACCGCACTTATGCCAACGGTAATTGATGGTGAAATTAAAAGTGAAATTCGGATTCGCATTCCATCTATCCAGACCTTTGACTACCTATTAATTTATTGAAAAAATAAACATAGCAATTGGAGATTTTCATAGTATGATTTAGATATAAATGAAATCATTCGCGTAAATAGGTAGGGGTCTAGGCACCCCCTCCCCCCTTCCCCAAGAAACTCCAATTGAAATAGTTTGGAATTTTCAGAATAATTACAATTTTTTTGTCGGCTAGGTGTATCTTCGTCACTTTTATAGTTATTCAAAATTTACCCAATGTTTATTAATAAAAAATTATATCAAGCTATATTTCCACGTATTCACGGACGAAAATTCATGAATTATCAATCAGTATTTCGTTGGAAGATTTACTTACGGCTACTTTATTAATTGCTGACGGACTTCGAATAGTGAGTGGGCCAGTAAGGTTTCCACAAACATAGGAGATAATATTTCCACCGTCTGAAATGTAAAAAGAATTTCGTTCTTGTATTATACGGTAAGGAGAATGTCGTTTCACTACGGAAGAATTTTCGTAGAGTTAGATCTAGGACATTCGGGATCATTTTTCTCTCTTTTTATAAACCTTAGAATGAGAGAAGATCATAGACATAATTTTACACTGGATTCGTGAAGATTTTGATTCTGAATTGTTGTCATAAGTTGAGATCAATAATGAATGAGAGTGGTTGGATAAAATCTATATGCAGAAGTACAAAAACAATAACTGAATCTTATCAGCATTCTGGAGCTCGGAATTTGATTGTAAGAATTCTAAAATAATGCAACACAAATAAAAATTCGTTGAGAAATGCTTACTGACCAGAAATTTTAACGTGAGATGACTGATGCCGACACACACTACTCGACATTTCTCTGATACTGCTGCGACCGATAGTTCCAGAGACAGTAATTGCTAGTGTTTGGCTGGTTGAATCAATCCAAGGAGAGTTAACTTCCCAGTAACAATAGAAACTAGTCAAATTAAATACGGTATTCTGATTATTGATCAGAGTACCTTGGTCACTAGTCACTTCGCCACCACATACTGTAAAATTGAAAATTAACAGTTCAGGTTTTATGCTAAAAATATATTCATCTATATGAACAAGACGTTATAAGTTGGCGAAAAAAAGTTTACACGCAGGGGTGATACTGCTGTAACGAGCTCTGAAACCTCGGTGGCCGCTGGCATCTGAAAAGTACCAAACCATCATTGTGTTGCCAGTACTCAAAATTTGCGTGTCTGTATCATAGGCTTGAAGATTTTTGATGCGAGATCTGAAGTTGAAATCATTGTAAAACTATAACAGACGAAGTATGTTAGTTAGCAAATGTACGTCCCCAATCTAGCATAATATCAGTGCAGTAATAACTGAAAATACGTACGATTAGACGTGGTAACGAAAGTGAGAAATGATGCACAACACCCTCCCCGCCCAGATCGAAATCCAAAATGTCTAATTTAATGCGATATCCATTTGGTACTTTTATTTTCCATTGACAATATCTATAATAAATTTAGAATTTTCACACAGAGCTTGTATAAGATTAGAAAAATTCGATGGTTCATTGTACCGAGTTTAAAAAAAAAAAAAAAAAATCGGCATTCCATATTTTCTACTCCCGCCAATCTAAACGTTATTTTTTGACACAAGACAAATATTCTCGCGGGATGAGCTCCATTTTTCTATGCTTATTCAAGTTTTCGAATTCTAAACTTTTCCTGACATCGGATCTCTTTGAGACTCACACAGAAGTAGTTACTTGAGTTACTGGTTCCAGATCTAAGGTCGGAATACAGAGGCTAAAATAGAGGGTCCAATATGGCGTACCAAAATAATAAAAAGTAGACTGTTCTGCGTTAAAATTGGCAATCTAAGATTTTTGGGGCCACTAATATCAAATCTCGATTAAAAACCTTACCGAATCGCATTAATGCATACCAAAAGCCCAGAGTGGCAATGTCTATGTACCTAAGCCTCTTTCTACAATTTCGATCAAACATTTTGAATTGTCATATATTTACTCGAAATTGGAAATAACAATATCATCAAGTACTATAATATGATAAAATGTGGACGAAAAATATATATATACCTAAGATGCGATCTGATATTAGGATATCCAGGTGAGCTGAATTCACCTTCAGTAGCTTCGAGGCTGCCTCCACATGCTACAAAAGTGAATAATTGTTAGACGGTTGCGTTAACACGTGGATATAGACATATTCGTATACTAATATGAAAACTTATGTTGGCTGATGGAGATTTGACTCACTTTCGAAAGAAGTTGTGAAATTCATGTTGAATCCTCTGTAGCTATCAGAAGCTCTGGTATCACTCACAAAGGTCACCTGTACTAGATTTCCCGATGATTCAATCAAAGCAGGCTTCGTGGTTCCACAGTATTGTCCTATCTGATGTGGTGTCAATTCTGACGATGAATTGAATAAAAAAAAAGAAAAGAAAAAACCGTTACCATTACTAAATATGTGGTACGTCGAACCTGAATAAGCAAGAGTTTAGAGGACCAAGTACTTCTTCCCCGCGCTTATAAAGGTTTTTCACTCGACCGGTTTTTCACTTATAAAGCTGCTGGGGCGATTTGATAGAATCTTTGTGTCTCATAATGTTTTTAACTTCAAATTTGACCTGTTTCGTAATTTGATAAAATAACAAATGATTTTTTTTGTCGAAGCTTTTTAGGTTTTTAGTAGCGTCTGCCTTTGCCATCATCTAATACAGCAAAAACTTTGGTCATATTTTTTTTGCTTCAAGCACAAAATGATAAAAATAATGATAATTGAATATTCTCGTTATGTCGATCCAATGAATATTATTTACCTGAATCGCATACGATATCAGCTTACCTTCAGTGCCGTTGTACCGTAATTCTTCAGTGATATCAACGTGGTCAACATCTCCGCAAGATCTCCTGGACGGTAAATCTAAATCTCGGAATTGTAGTTTCATGTTGTGTCTGACTGGACCAATGATACGCCAAGTGCAAGTAATATTCGTTGGGTATGCTGCTGGGTAATTGGCCGACTTTAATGTACCTTGCCTGCCTCTTATAATTCCACCGCAATGATCTGTCGATTAGAAAACAGAATTCTTTACCAAAAAACGAAACGGAATATTTGATGAAATTTCGCAAGACAAGAAGACATTAGCCTACCGCCAATGCTCACGCGAGCCTGAAAACCGTTCTTAGGATCTGGAACGTCTGTATAGAAGTGAAGATACATCATATTTCCGGTCGTGGTCTGACTGCTAGGTGCGACATCGCCACAGTATTGGCCAATAAGCATTGCGGAATCAGTTCCACCGTCTCGAATTTCTAAATATTCCCTGTCGCAATTGTCAGCCCTTGTCAGATCAAATCTTTCGATAAAGTGAATCATAATTGGTTCTCCAGCCGGTGCTACAATTGTCCAGAAACATTCGCTATGCGGCGATGGAATGTTGGGGTAGTTCGGAGTCTTCAAATCCCAGGTCTTTATTGCCTGTGTTAAAACAATTTCACCGCCACAGTCCATTCCTACCTCCCTGTGAACGATTTTCGTTATTCTTAGAAATAAATCCCTTGCTCCCGCATCACAGGGAAGAAATATGGCAGTTTTACCGAAGTCGGAAAAAAAAAAAAAAATTATTCTTACCTGAACGTCAGTTTGAAGCGAGTGCTCAACTTTGAACCGAATATTTTTACGTAAAGCTGATTTCCAGTTGTTCGCAATGGATTTGGTATTGCATTGCCACAATACTTGCCATTGCCAAGAATAGGAGATGACGCCGAACCCCCATTTTTCAACTAAAGACAGCAATTGCACAAGTTAATCCGGTAATAACGTGTGAGATACGCGAACGTCAACCTTTATTGAACCCTACATCTCATTGTCAACGAGACATGAACGTTGGAAGTTAATCGCGGGCTACTTCCAAAGAGCAAATAAAAAAATAATCATTACACACGGTATGAATTCAGGTATTCAATTTACACACACCATGAGGTAGTTGTTGCCGCATGTCGTATCAGTGGAGTCTCCTATATCTATGTCAATCAATTTTACTTCTATGGTTCTTCCTGGCCTGACGGTAACGTTCCATTGGCACTCTACTGACCAAAATACAGAAGTGGGTGTCGTCTGGTTTGTTTCTATGACACCATTGGGTCCGTACAACTGACCACCGCAGACTGAAAACATGAAATAATCAAGATAGAGTTTTCGAATATTCATTGGTACTCGTTATGCTCTTTCTTTACCAAACACTTTCGTGAGATACCTTTACGGACCGTTGCTTTAAATCCAGTTTTATTCGAGTATATATCAGAGTGGAAGCTGACTTTCATCAGATCGGTTGAGTGTATGAGTGTACTCGTAGAATTGCGTAAGCAAAAGCTTCCCAACTGGGACCACTCTTCTTGCGAACTCTGAGAATTGCCAGAAAATACTTTAACCTGATCCGCGATGCAGTCAGTGGTTTCTTCTAGGTCTAAGGCGTCAAATTTCAAAAATAGATGCCATCCTGGAAGTGTTTCAAAGGTCCAGCTGCAGTCGAGATTGTTGTCATAACCACTCGGCCATCCGGGTGAATTAAATGTAAAAGTTCTGTTTTCTGGGCCAGTTAACGAGATCATTTCGTCACAATCTCCTGTATTTGGAAGAAAAATTTTAGTTCATGGTAAAAGCAGAGTTTCCATCTTGCACTTTGATCGCGACGTACATGAAATAAACATGGGAAAGTGAAGAAAGCTATCTATGGTCTGAAACAGAGCAGCAGACTCCGGAACGAAAGATTGTATGAAACGCTACGGAAAATGACACTTGACACACGCATCGGAATGAATTCTAAACACACTTACCTTGTGGGGTTATCTGCACGTTTTCAGTAGATTCTCTGGGGACTTGTAGCCAGCTGAGAAGGAACCAGCTACCTCCTATGAATCCGGTAGCGGAAAATTTGATGTAAACTACATTACTCGAAGACCGCACTGGCTCCGGCAATATCACACCACACTTGTCCATCAGCTCGGGAGCATTATCGTCGTATCCGTCATAAATCTGAAAGATACAAGATTTCAGGAATCGAAGCCAGATGGATAATGTGCGGATAGCAAAATTCGCTATTCTTAGATAATTTTTCCTCTTTCCACTATTCACATTGTGTTTATTTGGATCAATGATCAAGATCTTATGATTTGGCAGGTGTATACTTACAGTGAGAGAAAGGAAACATGTTTCGCTGTATTGCCCGATGTGAAAATCTCTGAAAGTAATTTTTATCGATGATGCTGAGTCGACGATAATACGCCAAAAATATTCTCCATTTAACAAACACGGCTTCGGGTATAACGGCGACGCAATCTCCCCGCTGGACCCAGACAAATCACCTCCGTGTAACAGGCTATAATCAGCAGCAAATCCTTTCTTTGTTGTATCTGCACTACTTTTGAACTTGATCCACAAACTTTTCGCTGAAGTTATCGCGTCTACATTCTTGCCGCAAAATGCGCCAATGAGTCTCCCGATGCCATTCACTTCTCGGACTTCAACGTAATCCAAATTGCAGTTCTCACTTTCGACCAAGTCGAAATCCTTAAAGCTTAGACTCAAACGATTTCCTGGAGATGTTTCCAGAATCCAAACACACTCGATGTTACGTGGATAGCTGTTCGGATAGCCTGGCGTAGCAATCGTGCCGTGTTCCGAAGTGTACGTACCTCCACATGCTGTAGTTAGATGTCAATGATTCATTTTTTTACACGAAATTTTTTACCTCACAAGCGAATACGTACCTGAATTGAGCACGGAATAGGTACCGGAAAACTGCATTTTATACAAAGATTCAAAGAGAGATGTCACGTGGACGGTCAGGGCATTCCCTTGACTCGTTATGGGCGGCGGAACTTTGGTGGTGCACCAGGTGCCCAGCGAGGGCCCGTCAGTTCCCTCGCCCTCGAAGACTTGTAAAGAACTTACTTCGCATTCGTCATCCCAGAAATGCGATGTGTGTATTTGTTCCGTCAATGTTAGTGTCACATGATCCTCTGGAACACGTGAATCAAAGAGTTGTAAAATTTGAAAATTTGCATTCGTAGCTTGCGCAATTCAATTCTAACTGACTCTCTTCATCTGATTGTCAGACAGCAATCAGATGAAGTTTATTCTGCTGTATAAAGAGAATTCTATTGTCGATAAAACATCACGAGCAATTTTAAGGCGCCTTCCACTCATGTGAAACTATACCTGGATCTTGCGCCACAATTGTCCAGGTGCAATTAACCAACCCCGTATGCAGCCCGACCGTAGAATCCATCGATAGAATTCCCTGATCATTAGTAACAATACGTGCGCCACATGCTATATCGTAACTTGCTTTGAAGCCTTTCGCCGACCTGGTGGAATCTGTTCTCATCACTACCAGAAGTTCGTTGCTAGAGGAAATGTAAGATGGAGGCAATGTGTTGTGACAATGAGACCCCAACATAGGTGCCTCCCTCGAAGAGCCATCATAAATCTATACGAAATAATTCACAACTTAACGTCGCATACGTTCTTGCGATGATAATATTCTTAAGCAGCGACTTACCCTGACATAATCGTAGGTACAATTTCTGCTGCTCTCGATATCGAAGTCCAAAAACGTTAGATTGACGAGGTGATTCACAGGCACTTGAATGAGCCACTCGCAATTCTGGGTTGGTGGATAATTCGAGTTTGGGTAATTGGTCGAATGTATGACACCCGTCGATGTGGTGAACCTTCCACCGCACTGAATGTCCACGCTTCTGTATGTTATTTTGAATCCCGAGCTTTCGTGGGAATGATCGGAGTGGAATTTAATGAACAGTTTGTTGCCCGTACTCGTGAACGTAGACCCATTATTCGAGTGACATGTTTCTATCAGTTTTGGTGCAGTGTCGTCAATCCCACTATATATAATCAATTTATCAAAGGCACAAGTCGGCGCCTTTTCCAAGTTAACATCCACCAACGTAACATTTATACTGTGCAAATAATCTACCTCGATTGACCACTCGCAATCGATATTTCTAGGATATAGATTAGGATATCCCGGAGATGTGATAGTTCCTTGTGGTTTAGTCAAGCGACCCCCACAACCTGCGAGTACAAAGATAATATCACTTTCAGTACTCAGATTTACATATAGCTTAAGCCTTCGTTTCGATTATTATGCGAACCAAAATACGTCAACTACGTATCTCGGAAACTCTACCATTGCATACTCACCATTAACAACCCATTCAAGCCGAAAGCCATTGCTTGCTACGTACAAGTCCGATATGAATTGCAGAAAGACTTGGTTTTGATCAGAAGCTATTTTAGGCGGTAGTGCGGTAGAGTCACAGAATTTTCCCCAATTTTTGTTTGGTGTATCGTCTTCTCCTTCCTTTATTTCCAAATAATCAGTCGTACAAGAGTCTTCGTCTCCTGCTTCCAAGTCGAAATGAGAAAATGTAAGGTTTAGCTTGTTACCCGTGGGTGCCTCGATTATCCAGCTACAGTTTTCTCGGTTAGGGTATTTGTAAGGGAAATTTGGTGATTCAATCACTCCTCGGAATCCACGAAGTTTATTGTGGCACACTGGAAGAATTGGAATTGATCAGAACAAGCTTTTATTTGAGTTCTAGATAACCGTATAACATTTTTGCCAGAAACTAAAGTTAAGCTCACTAACTGCACTTACCAGTATGATAATTTATCTGAAAGCCTCGACCGGCGAAACTGTAATCGCTACGAAATCGAATACTGACAACATTCGATTTGGTCGCTATACTCAGCGGGTGATTGCTTCCGCAATATCGTCCCAATTTTTTGCTCCGTCTATCGGGCCCCTCATATATCTCAATAAAATCGAGTCCGCATTGTTCATCGTTTTCAAGCTCAAGGTCGACTATTACAAGTTCAATAACACTTCCAGCGGAGACTGTAATTTTCCAGCTACATTCAGCGGAATGACTATACGGCTGAGGATAATTGGGAGAAAAGATAGATCCACTAACGGTGGTCAAAGTGCCGCCACAACCTGTGAACGATTATAGAATAATATGGGATGAATAAAGACGACGTATCTTTTGTAATCATTTGGATGAAACTGCACGTAACTACGGTGCATAGGCATGAAGCATTTTAATGATTATGCATCATAGTATCGACTAGTATTCAGGATGAAACCAACCAATAATGCTGCTATCCCATTCTATGTTGAAACCTTCACCACTTCTCGAAATGTCTGTCTTGAACTTTAAGTATATTCGATTTCCAAAGCTCGTAATTTGGGTTGGGATATCCCGCCCACAGTATTTCCCCATCAGAGGAGATGTTTCTGAGCCACCATTTCTAAAAAGTATCATAATCACCTTTAACTTACATATGCTTTCGGTGCTAAAATGAATTTAACTGCAATTCTGAGCAACGCAACACGTTTGTATTATATTGCAAGCCTCGTTCTCCAAGATATCTCTCTGAAATTCTCATAGCGGAGTCTGACGCACAATATGCGAGGGAATTTCACGACAATTTAGGATGGAATCCATAAGTAGTTAGCAGTGCGACTCTCTGGTTATCACAGTAAACTTTTATCGCACTTTCCTTGGCTTTTCCATAAATGTACTGAGTAAAAGTGACAATATAAAATAAAAATCGAAGACATGAAGTTACTAGTCTTTAGTTATAAGTATAATTCTATTAGAAAATCATATGTCCTCACCTAATTTCAAGGAAGTCGAATGCACATCCCGCATGCTTTTCGATGTCGAATTTTTTAACATTTAATACCACTTGGTGCTTATTGGGTGCCTCGATGACCCATTCACACACCCTATTCTCCGGGTAGTGATCGGGATAATTGGGTGACGTAATAGTACCAGTCACCGAGCCATAGTGTCCCCCGCAAACGTTGGAAGCGTCAATAAGAATATATGAAGCTACAAACCCACCCCTAGTCACGGAGAAATCAGTGTGGAACCTGATGGTCATTATTCGCGATTGTGTCGTCAGTATAGGTGGCTTCGTCGTGCCGCAGTACCTGCACACAATGATAAATTATCCTCCATTTCCTATTTATATTTATATTTATTTCCTCCCTGCACTATTTATAGTGCAATTCCAATATTATGGGGTTAAAGTGCCCACGGATAACTCACTTTCCCATATAGTGTCCCGTGACACTCGTCATATTCTCAGATATTTGAACATAGTCGTGGTGGCAGGAATCATCAGATTCTAGGTCAAATGTAAGCCAGTTAAGCTGTACCACAAATCCTGGGGTTGCTTGGATTATCCACGTACAGTCTTCCCTGTTGCTGTATCTCCCATTCTCAGATGGCGATTGAATTATGCCTGATTGCATTTTCAGAAGACCTCCGCATCCTGGATGGACGACAAGTCTACGTTCATCACCAGTGCATTACAACATAGAGCGTAGTCGGGATCAGCAAAGGGAAGCACGTTATCTAATAGCGTCTTTGATTTGCTGCAATCAGTGCATGCTGAGGGTAGCAAATCGAAGCCGCTATAAGACTCACGGTTGTCGCTCGACATGATTAACCCTCTCGGACCGTACGCTGCTTCTACGCAACACGCACTTTGAGGCCCCATATCAACGGCAGTATGGAAGAACGTGACTTATGTAAGTTTTGATATCTACTATTTTCATACAGCGAGCGTTCAAGCCATACGTGGCTGGCTCTCGTGGCTCTACGTATAATCACAAGCAAACTTGTACTCACTGCGATCTACAGTCACATATGTAGCCATGAATCCACGTGCATGGACAGTGCCGTCCGTCTTAAACTTTAGCCACAAATAATTGTGCGATGACATAATCGGAAAGTCTGGAATCGATGAGTTGCCTCCGCAGTATCTGCCGAGCATCGTTGAATTTTCACTGTCACCATCGTGGACTTCTAGAAAGTCAAAATAGCAGTCGGGGTAGTCTGTGCCCTCGATCTCCATGTCCTGAATAGTCAGCTGTATAGCCTTGCCAGGTGGCTGTATTATCTCGTAAATGCATGTCCGCGATGCGGGATAAGGGTTCGGATAATATGGTGACTTTACGACGCCGGTTTCCGTGACAAACTCGATGTCACACAAAACTACGTAATTTAATTTGAAGCCTTTATTGTTGTAACTCCAGTCGGACTTGAATTGTATCAGTAAGACATTAGAACTCGATGATGACACGGGAGGGAGCGTCATGCCGCAGTATCTTCCAATCAGGGGAGCTTCTTTGTTAATCCCATCGAATATCTGCGAATAGAAATCAAGTTGCTGTACGTCTTTCGATAAGTTCGCTAGCTAGTTGCTTATCTGTTCAAACTGTTGACTATCTAAAATTTCATTCAAGCCAAGATCTGGCTACCGAAGAACCGAAAGCATGTAGCAACACAGAAAAGATGTACAGATAGAATGACCTTGACAAAGTCAAATCTGCAGCCACGAGAATGTTCGAGTTCAAAGGTTGACCACGTTATCCTAATGCGCTCTCCTCTTGGTATTTGTATCTTCCACTCGCAATTCATGTTCGGTTCGTATGCTGTCCCGAAATTGGGTGACGTGATCTCTCCGGAAGAGGCTGTATAAATGCCTCCACATCCCGGTGATCCTGGGAAAAAGGTTTGTCAGCGATAATGAATCACCTGAGCATTTCATACCGTAACGTGTGCGGTAGTAGAGCATAGTAAACGTTAATCTTGACGCACTATTCAAATTTGAAGTAACTATGATTTCTAATGATATTTTTCTGTCTACTCACCTTCGATACTCGAAAAAGTAATTTGGAACCCAGCATCTTGCCCAGAACTGTCCGAGTGGAAGTGAAGCCAGGCTTCCGATCCAGATGTGATCAGTGGCGGCGGATGGGTGTGATTGCAAAAGATTCCTAACTGCTGGCTGCTTTCACTCGGTCCATCTCTTATCTTTACAGCAGGAGATTCGTTTAGGTTTTAGTAATACTATTTCAGCATGACATAGGCGATATTGCACAATTGAAAGACCAGATAATGGATGACCGTAAGCGGTAGAAAAAAATTACTTACCTCCAGGAAATCTTTACCACACGTTGGATCTTCCTGTAGCATCATAGTGAAGAAATGAAATTGAATTCTTTTCCCTACGTTGACACTGACGTACCAATTGCAGTCTCTGTTCAATGGATATCTACCCGGTGACCCAGGCGAACTTATCGTCCCGTGATCCGCGGTTATCTCACCGCCACACTGCGGGTCTATAGAATTCCATTGCAAGGTAAATCCATCGTGGGAGACACTGTTGTCCGAGTGGAACCACATGTACAAAGAATGATGGGTGGATATTATGTTTCCACCTGCGGGCAAACTGTTCCCACAGTATTTCCCAATCAGGTGTTCACCAGCCGTGCGACCGTCGTGGATCTACGGATAGTTTTTACCCACATAAAGTACTGGATATCCTATGGATATTCAATTTTCGTTTCTTTCATTCATGAGATGTTACTAAAAATCAACATTCGAAACTTGGCGTTGTTTCCACTCTAAATATCAGGCTGTGATGTTGTGATGCAAACGACAATTGCTCGAATAGCTCAGGGTGACGGGAACATGGGGGCGAATAATATAGGTTACGCGAAAAGTATATGGATCCTAGGGTTAAACTCTTTAGGTATTATCTCATGTTTTACAACCTCACCTGAAGAAAGTCGAATTTGCAATCTGTAGACTGTTCCAAATTGAAGGACGAGAAGGTGACGTTCAAAACGCTGAATCTATTGGTGTTCAAAATCCAAGCACAGCTCAAACCGTGTTGATAGGTGTTGCCATCGCTAGGAAACTGCAACGTGCCCGAGGGATCTGTGAGGATTCCACCACAGCTTTGCCGAGCTGTACCACACCGTGGTCCAGAGAAGTCAGCTGTGCATCGACACAGGGCCGTTCTTCCAACAGATATGCTGCATGTTCCGCGGTTTTGGCACGGATTAGGATCACAGGGGTTCACTTGGCCGTCGCAATTTCTTCCTGAACATAAGCAAATACATTACGTTGATGAGTGAATTTTTTTAGAATTCTAGACATCATAAGCAACAATAATTAATAACACTTTGAACGGTGTATTGCGATATCAAATCAACTCGCCAGTGTATCCAAGGTCGCATTGACAGGTGTAGTCATGAGGTCCATTTGGAACGCAAGTTCCGTGGCTGCACGGATTACGAGAACACGCTGATGGGCTGGAAGCATCTGTGCTGATTGTACAACCATTTGGTCCTAAACCGGTGCCCTGGTATCCTGGTGGGCATCGACACTGAACGTACCAATCGCTCATCCCAGGGTTGTTGACGCACGTTGCCAGTGGATGACACCCACCGTTGTTGTTCGCACATGGTCCGAAGTAGGAGCACGTTACCCCGTCGCCCTGGTAGCCAGGCGGACAAGAGCCGCATAGTCTTGAACCCTGAGAAGATCGTCATTCAATTTCATTATTTTGCTATCCAGCGATCATATTTTTCGATGTCTCATTTTGGGTTCTCATTTAACCCTAGCATAGATTTCGCTGGCCTTTTATCATTCGCGAGAAGCTTTCAAATTTCATGCATTCCATTGTAATCCTCAAAAGCGAGTTGATCTTCAATTTTCATTACCATCGTGTTGATGCACTGCACGGTGGGCGTGATACTACAACCTCCATTGTTCATAGCACACTCGTCAATATCCACACAGTAGTATCCATTGCCAGTATAGCCTTGGGGACATCCACCACAGTAGAAAGTACCGGGCATGTTGATGCACGGTACCATCGGATTGACTGAGCATGGAGGATGTTTGCTGGCGCATTCATCAACGTCTATGATACAGGCCGGATTCGTACCCTCAGCTTTCCAGCCCTAAGAAATGAATGAATGAAACCTCGATGCTATATACTTTGCAGTAACTTTCGCTAGCAATTCATCGAGAAAAGAAAGGTGAAGGTGAATTTACTTGTTCGCAAATACAGGTGTAGCCAGACCCTGGGCCACCCTTGTTTACGCAGGTACCATGGCCACAAAGTTCATAAGTGTTTCCGGTGTTACAATCGTTTGTCGCTTTTGTGCAATGAATACCGTGCCAATTCGCCGTACAGTCACATCTATTGTTGCACCAAGAAATATGTTACAATCAAAGCGGACTCAATTCATCATTCAGCAGCATTATTCTTTTGCGAAACTTACTGATAAGTTCCGGGAAGATTTCTGCAAGTAGCTTCATTCTGACAGCCCAGATCCGTTCCGGCATATCTCTCACATTCATTGATGTCGGTGTTGCACTGGGGTCCCTGAAATAAAAAGAAATATCACAAATCATTGCTACTATGATCTGCATGGATACGACTCGCGGAAATGAAGCCCACGTTTAAGGTAGTTTTTCCGCTCAGGGCCGTATTACGTGCTTGATTGAGATGGGCCCCAGCCGATTTTTGTTTTAATGCAAGGTACTCACCTCCCAGCCTTCCGTGCAACGGCATTTATACCCGTCAATCCTGTCCTCGCAGGTACCGCCATTCTTACAAGGGTTGCTTGCACACTCGTCAGTTTCCAATTTTCTTCGTAGGCGTGAGATTTCGAGCTCCGCTTGACGCACCTGAGAAATATAATCTGCATATATCGGCTAGTTGAGGCCACCTTAAGTACCTTCTCTAGTTTTATTAGTCTAATTCGATCTTTCTATATTTCTTTCTCATTTCGCTTCCCGTGCAGAAATTTATGAACGACGGCCGTTCTTGTTGAACGTACCAATGTCGAACCAATATTGGCATTCCAATGTAAAGGCTTTGCTTGTTAATTTAAGGGGGTATATGCACCTTTAAATGGGTTGAATTTCTGAAAAACAATTTTTTTTTCTGCACCTTGAAGACTGTACAAATTGAAAAAAAATCATCATGTTTGAAGAGGGTTTGACCCTTATTATCCATATCTCATTTTTACTAGGTAGATAAGTCTCTGTGACTTTTGATATCAGTGCAAGCCACTCTATGAAATAAATTTAGTATAACAAATAAACTTTTGTAGTTTATTCAATACTTTCGAGCGTATGGTATCACTGGTCATGCGTGCGAAAATTTTTAAGTGATTTGGTACAGGAAACGATTTTCGGAAAAAAAAGCCTCAATTATTAGTTTACATGAAACGATTCATGTCTAATATAGTATTATACTTACTCGTGCGGTGAGCCGTTGGATTCGTGATCGTGCAACATTATCATTTCCAGGCTGAAAGCGAAGTGTAAAAGGTAAATTCATCATTAATTAGTATCAGTTAGGATATGGAGATTATATAGAGGGAAACAAATACGATTTGTACAAAATTGAGCATTGCTTACATTGGAACGGCTACCTGGCCTTCTGGATGGGCTTGAATTATCGTTGGTGCGATTTGATCCATCCCCCCCTTCAATGGCATTTACCCTGCTCTGCAGACCAGAAGGACCCTCAATAGATTCCACGAGTCGCCTGATGGTTTGTTCCATATCGGCAAGGGTCCCTAACTTCCACCGTTCCACCAATTGCGAAGCATCACGCGCCTGTGATTGA
This sequence comes from Rhogogaster chlorosoma, assembly GCA_944452935.1. Classification (NCBI taxonomy): domain Eukaryota; kingdom Metazoa; phylum Arthropoda; class Insecta; order Hymenoptera; family Tenthredinidae; genus Rhogogaster; species Rhogogaster chlorosoma. The sequence continues at coordinate 25,774,464 of OX101797.1, forward strand.
AATGAATTGTGGCGTTTTGCCTCATGCATAAAACAAAAGTTTCCTTATTTCGCTAAATTTTTTTTCTCCCGAATTTTCTGGATCCCCGGGGAAAATGTCCCCGTATCATAATTCGTGTACAAAGATGAATCCTAAGACACATCAAAATTTTTTTTTGGCTTACTGAAGTAGCGACGTTCAGCACGTTAATCCCATTTATGTTGACGTTGCTCGAGCCAACAGTTTGCAGCGTGATATTTTTATCCTTGGCACTGGTAATGAAGAGATTTCCATCGCGCACCTCCAGAATTGGCCTAAAAAATATCGACGCCAAAGGTAAGGCATTTCTGGGCTGCGATCTGCGTACAAAAAGCTCACCTTTCATCCGACCATGCCGTAGAAAAACTGACGACGAAAAGCAAGAGCCCGAGGGCTACTTGGAGCCGCCCAAGGGTCATGTAGTAGTGTCTGGTTCGAAAATTTGGTCAATTTGAACGTATATTCAATTCTTAAAACTTTTGGATTGAAACGGATCCTTTCGTCGGCACAGTTTTCCGTAAACTGAATCGCGAGAGGCGTCAGAAATCTGTTACGATCTGGCCTAGTCAGGGGGCGTCTTCGATAACACCCAATATTGGATTACACTCTCGATTCTTCGAATACTTCCAACAGCAATGACTGTACTGTGATCGAGTGAAATATTAATGTAAAACATGTATCGTGCCCGGTGTTTCCTATCATATGAGTAATTCTTTGAAAAGTTTTCATGCGACTGGCGAACAAACCGATATATATCCAGAATGAAGAAGAAGAAGAAGAATGAGCATTGATACATTGATACCATATCAATGCAGGATTTTTAATATACTTTTCAAACTTAGACTGAGAGAAGAGTTTGGTTTTTTTTTTCTGTAATCTTCCGTTTAAACAAACCTATATTTTTTTTTTTTTGAAAGCTTTTAACTTTTAAGAGTTCGCAGTTACGTCACAATATCTTTCTCGATAACAGGAATTGTGCACATAATTTCTTTCCATTGCCAACAATTGCTTTAAGCCGCCGACTGCCGACCTGAAAATCGCTTCCTTACTGATCGAGTAAGCTTTGTTCATGGCTCCGTCGGTATAACTAATGAGCTACCTACAGAAAATGTATACCCTCCATAGTCTGCACAATCATCATTAAAAAGATACTTAATTATAATAACGCATGCATGGCAACCTTCACTTTATCTCATTTCATTTCAGCAGAAGGCGCATGAGTATTTTTTTTCAAAATTATTAACTTTTTCTCTATAGATTCGTATAGTTATCCATCAGAGAAATCGGTGAATTATTCGGAGATGGACTCGATTTATTACGCTGTTGAAATACTTAGCCACTCGGCGATGGCAAATCATACATTTTGAGTACAATATCTCATCTCATTTGATAAAGAAATGACCGAGAAATACGATTCTGCATTATATGAAAAATAAATAGGAGTCAACACTTTGTAGTAACATTATATATTTATATGTATAATTACACAACAAAAGTGACCCGCGTTGGAATTCCCATACGCGACTACCAAAGTCCTTCAGAGCTATTCTATAACCTGCGGTATTAGTCTTATCTTGGTTTTTCTTTTTTCTCTGCATTTTCTAATTTTCTACAAATTTTTAGCATAACACAACAATTATATGTAATCGTTGAGGCCCGGCATGATTTTTCTCTTTTTCACCTGTTACACCACTCTTGTTGTTGCCTTACCCGTCTCCTTTTTGCTGCATCATTTTTCCTGTTTTTTCGATCATCGCGTGCGCACGATTGGATCGCATTAGCATTATTTTCCAAAATCGTATCCAAAGTTTGAGTTAAATCTACTCCTTCACATTGCAGTACGTGTTAGTCTTTTTTCTTTCGAGTACGAGGAACCACAGCCGCAGTGTTCCGTTCCGTTCACTTTTCAGTAAACAACAGGATATTAACCGTGAAAACGAAACAGGATAACTGATCCAAAATACAAATGGCTGTTGTCCCCCGCGTCAAAATCCTGTCGACCTTTTATCCTTGGCATAGGTGGAGCATAAGGTGTGGTCGAAAATAAGTATCTCATTTCTTCGTTCGTTCATTCAATATTCAATAATATTCGTCCTTTTCCTTTTCTAACCGTATGTATAGCAGGATTTTTACCCTTTGTTCGGTGCTCAGGAGGATCAGAGAATGTATACCATCTTCACGGGGGGTTGGATGTCGCATACTCACCCAATTTAAATATAATAGAATGACTCCTACAGGAATGTATGTTATTTTACATACATAGGATATATGACTGAAGGTAGGGTCCAGTCAAAATCTCGAAGGATCAACCGACTCTCATTAAGTTACGAGTCGTGGACTCGGGGCTGCATACGTGTGTCACAAATGACGAGTCACGAGTCACACGGTCGTTGATCGTTTCTAAGACTGTGTGGCTGAGGTCATTCTATACATCACTGATTTTTCAGGCTTGATAGTCTTTGCAGATTGTTTGGTATACAAGATATGGATATGAGTTATACCTACCGCAGTCTGACTAACAGAGTACCGACTAATCTCTCCTTAATTTCTGCAATAATTTCAATTTTCAGATTTACCACAATATCCAGTTTCCTATAAGCGTTGATTATTTACTCATCCTGTGAATAATTAATTGCGTTCATTACTCATGCTCAAAATGTGCAGGATATTTATTTATTTTCATCTTTGGACCCCTTAGATAGTCAATCATGAAGAGCAGTGATTTCAATAACTCAAATTTACAATGTATATTATATCGTTTCAAGCAAAATTAGATTAACTAACTAAAACTGAAGTTATTCTAGGTCAGTGAGTATCAATTCCTAGTATAATGAAACTGAAACGGATTGATCTAGTCAATTTGAAGAATCGCCTTTTTTACACACGAGGATTTATCGGTGTCCTCAATAATGTCTTCGCTGCCAGAACTAGGATTTTCTTACCATAAGCCTGATGTTTTCTCTAGCTCATAAAACACCTTTGAACTGTCGAAAGAATACATGGTTTGGGGATTGCAGATAATCAGGCGCACTGGGGTCCAAAATTTCAACACGTTACTTCAGTCAGTCTGAATTATAGCCAAACTTATTGCCAGTTGTCTGCAAACTTCAGCCGGATTTGTCTTGAATTTCTTCGGAGAGTATCCAATACTGTTATTCTTTTACAAATGGAATATGTGAATGGAAAAATAGAGGCCGAAGAGAGAATGGAAATTCCAAGATTCGGTAGTTTCCCTTCTGATTATTAATAGAGACATATCTTCGCTTTGTGTGTTTCTCCGTTACTCTAAGAGATTGCGGCGAATTTCTACCACATGTTTTCCTCCGTTCGTCAATTTTGTCTTCAAGCGTGATTTCAGCATATCGTAAAGTATAGAACTGTTTCAAAATATTGAAAGATTTTGTAAACATTTTACATCGACAAAATGTGGTCGGTAAAATTGTATCGAAAAACGTTGCTGACTACAATTAAACCAAAAGTTTCCTGAAAGTTTTTCCCTACACATGATTTTCGCGAAGAGAGTCTGATACTCTCTGACGCAATTAGATCGGATAAAACGGTCCTAATTCACGTGACTTCCCCTGAAATTCCAATCGGGGAAAACTTGCCGAATATCGATATTTTTTAACTTCTCTGCGTCACAATCAGGCTTACTAATCGTATTCAATCTTAACAAGTTTGATTACTCACTTTTCAATCACTGGCCTCCGAAATAATCCGCGTTATGCAGTCTGATTCAGCGACACATTACAACAGCAGGAAAAATAACTATCTTTGTAATTTTTAATTGTTTACTCCTGATCCTTACGATGCTTTGAAAAATGGCTTGAGCTTTGATGGAATTTCTTGAATATTGCACTTTCTCTAACAATATTCATACCGTCCTTCTTTCTGTCCCCTCAAAAGGAAAGGCAAAAACTGTTCTCTGAAACTCACAGGCTATTCACACGGGTTGACATGTACCTGGATCGTCGCAAGAAGATAACTTTAGTGCTAGTAAACACGTGGATTCATTGAATATACGTGTCCACGTGTGTCCAGTTAATCCAAGATTTATGTGTTTCTGTGGTGAGTGCAACGAACCATTCATGGCCAAGAATGATCAACAATAAATCACACCATTGCTTGGCTGTTTAAGGATGCATGAGTAAACACGACGTAAAAGGGACTATTTTCCAAAGTCTGCTGTCTCGTAAGACATTTTTCCAATAAACTTTGAAAATATATCCAGGTAAAGGTCAGACTTATTGTTACTAGGGTTGGCTGTCGCCGGCGAAAAAAATAGATTACTCTGGTAATTCTTGCGGAATTGAAAAATTAGATTGGTTTTCGGAATGTGTAGTGACTCAGAAAGATCTGACAATGAGAGATATCCGTCGTATGAAGTTAGATCGAACTTTGGACATGACATACGTCGAGATTGAGGGGATCGTTGCTTTCGCACTCATTAATTCATGTCTTATAGAATACCGCGGTTGATGAATAATTAGCAAAGAGAGTTTCCAGACTTGTGGCGTACCCTACAATATCCACATATTTTGTCGCATCGAGTTTTCGGAATTTTGAATTATTCATGGAGGCGTTTTGTTGGCTGGTTAACGCGCTCCAGCGCTCGTACGACCAGTGAAACAATGCAACAAGTGATTCTGCGTACGTGATGAAAGAGATAAAGAAAAAGAGACGGAGGGAACAGATCGGCAACCGGTTTTGAATGATTTGGTTTCTCTCTAAATGCACCAGTTGGCTAGCGAACATGGATGCAATCCGCGATTAGACAGAGTGAAACTCAGATCTAAATTGATATTGAAATTGGCATTGGGGTTTGGTGCAGTTCGACAACTAATTAGCTCGTTTTCGATGAGTCAATTCCTCGCAGGTTTAGTCACTGCTAGTCCATTGTGAAATAAGTGAACCCTGACATGGACCACGATCAAAGGACTCTTTCGACAAGACATAATTCTAACAAATAATATCAGCCTAAGTTTCAGCATCTGGCAACCACATCTTGGCCTTCGACTCGCGGGAAATCGCTTGCATTATTCATTCTTAGATACATACTCATGTGTACGCCTACAATATATCTATGGCATACCCACCGAATTTCAATCCGCAATCGCCTCTCTGGTCTTTGAACAATTATTATCCTCTTGCCATTCTACTCTTCTCGCTATTATACGGAATATTATAGACGAAGGGCACCGGATAGTCTATAACCGGAACTCCGTCTTAATTCCTACTTCAAGGAGATCAGATGCCGATAATCTTGGTCTCGTCTCTGCCAGATCTTCGCATATCGTTAATAGAATCGTTCCGCCAAGCATATTGAATCTCGGAAGTGAAGCCTGGAATGAGATATTCGCATTCGGATAAGCGACATGTATCTATTTGTAAATGTACAAGTAAACAGCTACGGATAGATATTTTTCGTGTCAACACCGAAGTTGGAAAGCGGTTGATAAGATGGTGCAACTGTTCCAATTCACACCCGATTACCTCCGCGTTCCTAAACCTGCCCAAAATCATAGTTTATCTCAATACACCTCGCAGTATCGTAGCGCTTTAACATTGTCCCAAAAGTTTATTCGATCTGGTATGAAATTGGTGTGGCGGGAAGAGAAATCTAGAATAAATCTAGGGACTACGATGGATAAATTCTAGACAAATGATAAATGGTCGTTGGTTCTTCTTCTCGCGCGGTTTTTATGTCTCGCGGTGTATGATTGTGCGGCGGTTTCCTGTCCACTCGAAGTCTGCGCAATATTTATTTTCCCTCAGTCATATCCCTAATCTGATTCAAACTAATCCCCAGAGGATGGTCTTTGAAAAGTTTCTTAATCATTAGGAAAAGACTTGCGGTTTCAGAGCCAAAGCGATCTTGTAATTGAGCGAGTATATTATAAAAACGTTCGTCAGAACTCTGCGGAAGTTTGTATTGCCTCATGTGCTTGTGCGACAGACTCACTTCACTATACCACATATTGATTCTGAAGAACGTCAATATTGTATCAATCGGGTGACTCCCTCATTGATAAATGACGCGTGACCTCTAGAATAGGCATTTTGAGAACACGAATAAACGTTTTAGTGGATTCGTTTCCCTTCAACGTAGACACGTAGCAATCTGAAAGTGCATCTGCGAAAAATTCATGGTTAAAATAGTCGAGGAAGTCGAGCTACGGTCATTCATGAAGAACTAGGAACTAGGAACTGGACTTATCAATATGTAATAGAACTTGGAAGAATATAATTAAGCGAATCCACGAGAAGTCCAAGGCGCTCACGCGCTCGACGTACGACTCCCGTTTCCTCGTTACTATTGCCTCCCGCTACCAAGAACTTTGGTAATGAATCATGTGAGTCAGTTATGCTCTCCGGTATCGCGATCATCAGAGAACGGAGCCACAATCTGCAGTCTCTGAGTCTTCGACTGATACTTCTAAACTGCTTACATATGTGGGAATTGGACAATGAGTCCCAACATACTACAGCCAGATCTTTCCCTATGCTATACAGTCGTATTTATAGAGCCGAAAGCGTGAATCAGCCGGGACTGATACATCGGGCCTTCGAAATGTTCAAAAATTAGTAACAGTTAGCTCTGCAATAAAGGAGGCGTTAATAAGCAAGCGAAAAATTTGTTACAGGCTCGATCAGGCCAAACGGTAATGAAAACATCGCCTAAAGATAGACTGCAGCGGTTTATTTAATAAGTGCGGGTGTGACGGCCACGTAATCGACTCGCTTCTTATCATTTATCTTATTTTCACTGTTGGGCGTGACGATTCTGTACGCATTATAAAAGCCTTATGAGATAGTTTCGTATTGAGAAACGCTACGCGATAAGCTATAGTGATTATAGTTCGCTGATACAATATGACCTGGCGGATAGCTGACGGGGTCTCATCCTTGAAACTTTTCAGAACGTGTTGGATTTCGACACGGAATATTTCAAGGGCGTGATAGCATCTTCCATAAAATGTTTCAGCAGTTCAATGGTCTGCTTTCGAAAACAATAACATCTAAGTCGTGATTATACTTCTCTTGTGGGCGTATGAAATGCTCTATGAAATTCAAAGACTGGCACAGAAAATTCGGCCGATTTCGGGACCTGGGCAAAACGTGTTATGATTAATCGAGACATTTTTGACGTGAGACATACAGCCTGAAAAATAAGATCAATAGGTTTATCTTGAAGAAAGTTTCGAGAAGGACTTATTTGTAAATATTATGGTCGAGGAACGACGTGGCCAGAAAACTGGGATTCGAGTTTCTATGACTTTTCCAAGTTTCCTGGAACAAGACTTCAATAATTTTTTCTTTTTCGAGCCATTTCAATCAAGGGATTTAACTTCCGACTGATTCTTCTTCCGTTACGAAGTATATGACTCAAATTCCATGACATTTCCAGGTCTTATGTCTACCCGCGAGGAAATGAGTAATAAAAATGGACATATGTTGTTGATAGTAACTCGAAAACCGCGCGTTTATTACGAGGAAAGTTTGTTGTATCTAGGCGGTTACTTCCGCCTGCGTTGTCAGCCGAGGAATTCCCTGCGGAAATGTATTGGCTATTTATTCTAAATCTCTATCTGTATTAATTATTTCACGTGAAACGAACAGTACCACACCTGGACTGCTTCTGCTCGAATTAGAACTAGCCTTTTCTCGTTTGTAAAATACGAACTGCATAGTTTGAATCAAAAACATTTATTCGAAGCCGTTTTTCGACGCTACATCCACAAGAAAAAGAAATTTCTGTATGACGACTGGAAATCACGGAAAAATAGTCACTAGAATCACTATAAGATATAGTTTCGTGGATGAGCTCCATAGGGAAGAAAAAACGCCTGCATATGAGCAACTCTAACACGAGCGATCATAAGTTTCATTTTACACGTAGCCAATGGGCCCGCGATATGCGTGAACAAAATCGGTCTTTGTGCCCTAAGTTGGGATCTCTATGGGACGTATCCACCAAAAGATCTTTTCCTTTGAAATCAGCCAAAATAGGAACCTCCGAAGCAAAACCTGCGCCCGAAGATAGCAAAATGCGATTATACCTATGCCCATGAGTAGTAGATACAAAATACTCAGTAGTGATAGAATGGTTGATATGGTGATGCAAAAAAAGTGGCCTGCTTCACGTGAAATGCCACATATACTATGTATAATATATGGGCTATTATGTGTCGCTAAATTATGGCCTACCTGATCTGCATAATTACGAACTCTTCGCGGTAGTCCCTGCATTAATCGCAACATTTTAGCGGTATTGCAACAGTGATGATATTTAAAAAATAACCCGTGTGTCATACGCCGCTTAATAGTGCATTGGGCGGTGGAGGAAATGGGGATTTTTTTCGACCAAACGAATTAGGATTCAGAGCAACGCTTTGCCACGATTTTAGTTGCAGACTATGATGATCTCAGCCGCGGTTCCTATGATCCTTCTTTCCTTCTGTGACTAAGGTCTTATGGTTTCATCTACTGATTGTTGACGGGAATCTACAAATGAAATAAATCCGAGGAAAATATTTTCGCCGAAAAATAATTCTACCGAGAATAAAAACTCTAAGGTCGATAAATCGCGACCCCCAAAAACATATCCGAACTACCATCGTTCGTCTGAATTTCAATTTCCCTCACGATTATCACGGAGGAATATCAATGCGAAGACATTTCTACACATCTCTTCATCGTGATGCGCAGGAATTTCTGATCCACACTGATGCTACTGCTGCTGTTGCTGCTGCTGCTGTTGCTGCTGCTGCACTGGGGTCACTCGCAATAAAAATTTCACTACGCCAAGTTCACGATTATTTTTTAATAGCTGGTATATTATATATATGAAGAGAAGTTATCTTTTTTCTTTGAAATTTTTCCAAAATTGGATAACACCATTATTCTTATCCATTATACAAGATAATTGTAATTACTTATCACTTACCACTAATGATATATGTATTTTCCACTATTGACTTCTTCGTAGACCAATCTATATAAGCCTACATATTTCAACTCTGACAATACTGAGCCTTAGGAGAATAGAGAACAAGGCGAAGTGTTTTTCCAAATGAAAAAGACGCACGGATATCTAGCTAGGGCTCTCTATTTTGACATAATTTTTTTTATACATTCTGTGTCATCGGGGATGAAAAGACCGGATGAAAAAGTCAATATCCATCGCCTAATGTAATAACGTTGGGCTCTCTGCAAACTTGGATAAAAATTTCGCACGATAGATTATTGCCGGACGTATGGTTGAGGAAGGAAAGTTAAAATCGGCAGACTTCGTAGTGAGTCATATGATGGGTTATCGAATCAGCATAAAATTAAGGAAAATAGTTCCGAGGGTGATTCGTACATTCGTATATAATAAATGATTGAAAAAAAAAAACTAAAAAAAATAAAATAAAGAAGAAAATAAGCGTGCATATTGTCGGTAAAAACAAAAGAAATTCCGCGAGCGGAAAGTGGTTAAAAATCGTGAATCATCATCACCGCGGCGGTAAATCTTGTACAAGATTTTTCATTACACTTTATGAATATATATATTTTGTATGAATACGTTTGTGTGTGGCATCGGATACCCAAGGGAAGAATATTCCAACCGCGATTAAATCGCAGCTTTGATGATGGCGCGAAATGAATCAAAGCGGAAAGGCTTATCCAAAAATAGTCGCCAGAGTCAGAGCTGATACAAGTTGCAATCTGGATAAAGGAAAATATGAAAGTATAGGAGAATGGACTTGCAAAATCCGATATCAGCGACACATATAGCATACAACCTTTATTGTTTATACATTACAGATTACAGAACTATAATGTGGCGAAATATTGTAGAAAAATTGACAAAAGACTGAAAAAAAAAAAACACATGGCCCTGAGTCTCATTGTTAGTTAATATTTGCGACAGATAAGCGGACGCCTCGAATCGGACTAAATAAATTCCTAGGATCGTAAGGCTGGCGGGAACGGTTGGAGAAAAAATCAATCGAATACGTCCAAGCCGAGGAAGTAGGTCACAGCTGATAGAATTCAAACGGCGACCCCTTTTCCACAGGACCTTATTACCTAGGGTTAATTTCGCCTCGAACAGAGTATAACCAGTTCTGTTTCGAGTGGGCGTTGATTTCGGCTGATCAGGTGAAAACGCTTATATTTCCTTTGCATAATTATTGACCACTCGAGCGAGTCGCGCGGGTCCCGAATTCAAAGGCCAATTATTAAAGCGAGGCAAATGAACCCGCGATGACAGAGAGAAATTTATCACCAGTGTGAAATTACAGGAGTTCTATCGTGTGCTCGAATATGAGAACGGAAATGAGCAGATTTCGCATCGGATCCCCTTGTCGTTGATTTTCTATCTATTGTTAAATTCATCGTGTGCAAGATCTTCCTTCGATCTGGAATCAGCTATTATTATATTACTCGAAGCTATAAGCTGAATAAAATTAATGACCCCCTCTTCGTTTGTTCGGGGCGTACGAGAGCGGTGGGAGATAGATGTTCATAAAACCGTGGAGTTAGCACGTCGTGAGTCAGAGTGGCGGCGGACTTCGACAGGCCAGCTCGCGATCGCGCGTCTCATTCAAAACTTTAGCAAAAAGCACGTTTTTCGGCTATCATTGGACCTGCACCGATACACCGATATTCAATTTTTATTTCTCGACGAATTCGAGTATAGGAAAGGCAGAGTATCGAGATTGAGTGCGTCAGTCTTCTATAGCTTCTGTTGGGAATTAAATAATATCGTAAGAAAGTGCGCCGGTGTACTAATCCATAAAATAAACGAACGCGAGTGGTTAGTGCTAATCATTACACAGTAGAACCACGCTAATCGAATAAGCCTGATCCGCGAGTGGCGAACTGTTCGTTTCATCTTATTTTCATTCGAGGCTGATTTTTGTCGCAAATAAATAGGAGAAATTATAATGCCAGTAATGACGACACGCGGTGCCCTCCGGCGTGCCGGAACACTGATCATGCTCGTTTGTTGCGTTGCCCTTTGTGCTGGCAAGGCGGAAGCTGCGCCCGTTGTATCGGAAACTGGAGCCATGGTAAGTAGCACGAGAAACCAAAAAAAGAAAAAACCAATCTCCATGAAATTCCACCATTCCCTGCGTTCTATGTTTTCATAAATCTGTGCCACTCCATTCCCTTGCCCTATTGTACAAAAATGACGACATTCAGGCCAAAAAAAGAACAACTGTTCAATAAGGTTTTCAATAAGTTTTATCACGTCTTTCGAACCGTTCGCTGCGGTACTTGTGTGTTAATTTTAACTGCATTGAGGCAAAAATGTTCCTTACTAGAACTACGTTCGAAGGACAAATTTCCTCGAGTATTGGAGATCCTCTTCAGACCTGACAGTCGATAATTGATCAGAAAAACCTCCCCGTTTACGCGATACCGAATCATTCATCAGTTCCTGTTTTTTCGCTGTGAATATACGCAAGCGAATATATTCAACGTGTAAAAAACAGATCCAAGCAATTTCTGCCCGAAGTGAATTCCTCGCGTGTGACGTTCCCCGCGGCTGATAAAAGCCGTGATAAATAGATTACTGAGATAGGGTGGCTCGGCGTTACGGCAGAGACTATTGCGCCGAGCACACATCACATTTTGATAAAAGAGTGAGAAACGCGCGCGAAACAGCCGCTGGACTAATTAACCGGACGAAATATTCTGCGCTAATATATCCGACATTTAATATTTAGAATATATATTCCTATAGACCGGTTCCTTCTCTGACGCAAGGAGCGATTCCACGTGACGTCATTAACCTTCAGCTAGTGCCGCACGGAGTTTGAAAAAGAAATATATATAAATTTATATGACTAATACACGGCGCTATGGTAGCCTTTATTATCTCCTGGTATCAATTACCGTGAAAAACTGAACACACGACGCGGTGTGTAAGTAGTAGGTGTAATAAAATAACCGGTAGAAAATTAGAGGAATAAAATTCCCGGTAGCTTATTAAGCAATAATGAAAACTGAGGCGCGTAATCATGGCAGCACTGGTTTATATCGAACAATAAACTATGTACTATTCCATCTAGGTATGTATAGATAATTCTCAAAGGCGGAAACTAGTTTTACAAGACCGTGGAAAGTTGCCAGCAATTATATACTTTGATTGGAAAACAACACCGCGACTATACTACCCTAGGCTGCAACTGAATAGATAAATAAATCGGTTTATCCACTTCTGACCAGATACAATTTCAATCGCTGTATCTGAATACGAAGCGATTGCAATTCTTCCTTCGAAAGAAAAAAAAAACGGGTTTTCGTTATGACCATGAGCCAGCCTTTAAACTTCCCGTTTCAAAACTCGTTTTCAGCGTATTAAATACGCCAAATTTAAATTTTGCAACTTTGACTCCAGATTTCTGATCAGCGACCCTAAAAACCTATGGGTAACAATTTGAAAATGATTGAAGCCTCTGGACTTCAAATCGTGGAGATCTAGTGAAAACTCAACTTTTCATTTTCGGGTTGATCTTAATAACTTCCTTTTTCCTCTGAAAACAGAAAAACGGGTAATTCAAAAGATATTTTCGGTCAGTTCTTCGACTGTGCTGTGATCGCAAACATCAACACAGTTTAGTTCTTGGTTCCGTTCGCCTCCCTGACAGTGGAGTAAACAGTTCATGGTCGGCCAAGTGACGGATTCCTCGCTTATAAATTGCGACAAATAGTTCGTGGCCGGACATGAAGTAGTCAAACTCATCGTCAATACGATAGAACCTGCGAGCTCGAAGCAGCGCAGTGGAAACATCGATATCGTAGCCAGACCGGCGCTGTGCTTACACACAGCCCGAACGTGACTCGAACTACTCTGCGCTGCTACAACAGGTAACGCGTTCCACGTTCGACTATATATCCTGGCTCGTTGTGGCGTGCGGAATAGCGTGTAATACCTACGTAGGTAAAACGCTCAACCTGGGCAAGGTCTGCCGGCGAGTCACGCGACTCTTTGTCTCGTCATACGCTGCTAGTAACAAAAAGAATTGATTATCTATACTCGCAGGAGCGAGGAACGTCAGAGGACGAAAATGGAGTGGAAATAAAAGGTCAGCGAGATGCAAACGATCAAAATCATAAGCCATGACTTGAAGTTGCGGATTTTCATAGCACTTCAATAGTCTCGTTAGAAAAATCGGTTGATGAAAGGCGAGAGATAGTCGAGAGAGCTCGGTTGGTAGTCGTCCGGAAAAGACGAGGTCAGCGTCATCAGAAGACGCGGTTGTCGGAAGTCAGCGGTGTCTTTGTCTCCGGAGGAAATGTATCACTACCGCAAAAGTCAGATTTGTCGGCAGAGATCAGAGTCCGCATCACAGCTTCGAAGCTAGGGAGTAAATTGCGAGTTAATAAAAGTCTACGCGTTATCTAAGAATTCTAAGTCTAATCCTTGAGGAGAATAACGTTCGAAAATTGCTTCAAAACTCGCTCTTGTTCTTCCGCGTCATTGGCAATGATACGCGGATGGAATTCTGCGCAAAACTTAAGTATTCAAATTAAATCAAACGTACGAAGAGGCCACTATCGAAGGTGAGGAGAGACGCAATCGAAGACGAAGAATCAACCGGAAACTCCACTCATCCATTTCACCCTTCATCTTTAGGGGATATTTAGATGAAGCTGGGGTTTGGAATAAATTGTTTTTATTGGCATCGTGTCAAAACGGCCACCTCCTGTCGTACTAGGAAATGGTTAATAATGTATGTGAGTTGACGCGGAAATAGTTGGGAGATCATCATCGTTGTCGCCGTGATAATGGCCTTCGTATCGGAAGATCCACAGTCCAAACACGAATCAGCTGTCATTGGAATATTAACAGTCGACTATGCTCGTATCACACGCACTTATATAAACCCTATGATATGTAGACGAAGAACAACAGCTCGTGCCGTGTAAAATTATCGTTTAACGTATATTATTTTCACTCTCTTTCTTGTTGTTTAGACAAAACTTCGATCGAAAGCACGTGTCGTGCATAGTTTAGCAGCTATACGCGAGTTCGGAAAATTCCAATTCAAATCGCACGCGATTGTTTTTCCGGAAGTCTTATTTTTGCCAGAGACGCATGCTTCGAGTAGATTTAATTAAAGCGATACGTGCGACGCTCGATATCGCACGTGTCGGGTGAATCACCGTGGGTTTAAAAACAAGAGACATTTATCTTCGAGGATTCGCGAAACCGAGCGAAACTCCTGGGATCCAATCGAGATTTCGCCCGTGTTTTTCAAACTCTTCGAACACCCGTGATCACCGAGCAGAGCCGAACAAACCGTCGAGGGATAACTAGAGATAACGATAAAAGATAGCAATTACTGATAAGCCAAGATGCTTAGAGATCCCACAGCCAAGCGAAACACATCGTCGAATCTTTCTTGGCTCCAGAAAGCCCACTCGAGCGACATCTACAGCACCTATACGTACATATCTCCTCGACGTGACAAAGCGGCAATTAGAAGAAAAAACAATTACGGTATCTTGAAGCGAGAAGCTTGTTAGGAACATCGGAAGATAAGCGCGGGGACAAAAGCGGTTTCGAATATAGTCGTGTTCCTGAATTCTGAATCTGCTTGAATTCGATACATAGGTAATTAGCTGAGCATGACTCTACGTTATGGTACTTTGTTTTCCGTTAAACTACTCGCTACAGCTACGAAGATCAAAACAGGGAAAAATATGGCAAGAATGGAGGTAAGGGGGCAGAGAGAAGATACCTATCGAATAGGACAAAGGCTCTTTAATATTCAAAGTTTGTCTCGAAGGAAGATGCGAGGTAGCGGAATACTGATGCGTTTGCGTTGACAAAGACCTCTCTTCCCAAGGACGAGCCGCCCACCGAAATTTGAATAATTATAAAAGAATGCAAAACAACGAGAAGATCTACTCGCCAAATACTCTCAAGGGAGAAAATAAGAGAAGAGAAAGGAAGAAATGCAGCGTTTTCGATTTTCGTCAACCTAGATTGATCTGCCACGAGTTTTACATCAAACTTTATCTCTTCGGTCTCTACCTACCCTTTCATAACTGATATATTTATTTTCATAGGAATTTTCCAAAGACATTGATAGCAACAGACAATGATTTATCTATTTGTATATCCCGTTGTTCCATCCTTCTTCGCTCGCGGTTTGATCGATTGAAATTGAAATCTCGTTTATGAATGAGCCGTTAAAGTTCGATGCGATGTGATAACGATTCCGGCAGCGTACATAAAAGTAAAATAAATCGCGCGTGTGAGGTTGCCTCGTGGTATTGCGGGCCTAATTATTTTCCAGGTATAGTTGAACTGCACCTTGCCTCGTGTTGCAATCACCTCTTGACACTAGATATTTGTTAAATAAATTCCTGTGTATCAGAGCGATGCTTAACATACAAACATACGGTATATAGCATAGATATCAACTTTATCTGTGATAACACTGTAAGATACGAGATACACTCTCGACTGGCTGATATGCATGCTGATGGAAGATAATTGCGCCTCAAACCGTCTTCTACGTTTTTCTTCTCACGCAAAGGAATTCCTGAACGAAACAAAAACGATGGCTGTGTATCGGTCTTTTCCGTTTTTAAATAAAATTTATGATCTCTGGAAATTTGTCTCATCTAGAACTAAACTGCAAACAGTCAAGAGGTAGGATCGTGAAAGGTGTCGATTACACACCGATCATATTTCGAGTCATAGGGTCAGTCAGGTCGAATTTTATCCGAAGGATTTCACGCGTCGTTCAGTCTCCACTAAACCGTAAATGGACCCCGAAGGTGAACTCTATATTTAAGATGTATTTTTCTGCTCCGAAATATACTGTGGTTTTAGCTGATTGGCGTCAAGCAGTTTTTTTATTTTCCAATGACTGAGCATTATGGCGTTGGCCGCTTTATCCGTGAATCGCGGCCTTTGAGAAAATTGACTTTTCCTCAAAAACATTCGAGGTGGTGTTAATTTATCGCGGTGATACCTGCACACAGTCATCGATGATTCATGGCAAGATATTTGCCTGCGGGGGATCACTTTCCGTGCGAGTAACTCATGGGTAATCATTTCTACTGGGAAGGTGCTGCGTACGAATCGTAGGCTTTCTAAGAATTCTAGTATACATGAATGAATGGCTGAATGAATGGATGAATGAACGAGTGAGCGGACCGCGACTAGAACCGTAGGCCGTCCAACGCACTACATGCTGCAGGTGGAACACGAGGAGGCGCGACCAAGGTCAATCTCCGAGAACTAGAGATCTGAGTCTCACCAGCTTCCATCATCTCAGACTGATTAACGATGAGCCGATCACCCAACGTCGTAAAAATCTTTAATTCCTTCTCTCTCTCTCTCTCGCTCTCTTTATCGCTATATCTTCCTCATAGCTCAACGTGATTCGCGATTCTATTTTAATCATTCAATGCCAGCTATGCATCTGCATACTGCATAGCTACACCTTGGTCAGTATTGCTGTAAGGACGAAGAAGGGACCAGGATAAAAATTATCAGATTGTTATCGGAATTCTTTGAGGAGCGTGGTACAACCTCGACTGTTCAATGTAGCTGTGCAAATAATTGATTACCAGCCTTTGCGGTTTTCGGAAAAAATAAAGAACAAGAGTGATTTCGTTGGCCGTGTCCTGCGAGTCAATATTTTTCCAACAATTCATTTCCCATTGAAAAATCTGAGTGTGCAGCAATTATTCCCCCGAACGAATCAGCCGACAAAAACGAAATTCCGATCGCCTATAGATAATCGATGAAGGCAATCAATTAATATCATATCATACTCTCTTTCTTGATCATAACGAGGCAGTTTAAAGCGGAAACGAAAAGGGGGGAGGAGGATAAACCGCGAAAAAAATAACTGTATATTCTATAGTCATGCCTAGGTCAGGACATGCTGCGTGTATATGCATATATATTATATGTATGTATGTACATGTACCGTTGCTTCCCCAACCGCGTTTGGGCCAGTCTATAGTCACGCCGAAGACGCGGAACAATCACGTTAAATGTCTCGTGGTAATTACCAGTACGTATACTTAACTGTTCATCTGTTTGAGTCATTTAATCGCCCTTTGTGTCACAGAGTTGATTGGCTATATTATAATACCGCGTAACAGGTCTCTTATTTCTCGTAATAATCTTTCAAAACCAGTCAAGTGCGATGCAGTAAAAATCAATTGACCTGAAGCAAAACCATCGGAAACTTGTAATTTTTGATATTTCGTTCGATACCTATATGAATCAATACCTGAACTACAATCGCACGTAACTGGTAAAATGGAAGACTAATTTGATTAATTACAAGAATTATATAACGAGATTGATGTAATGAAACGCGGTTGGAAAAAAACCCGATTGCGACGCAAGACTTCCTTATCCTTCGAAATTTTCAGTGTACTATTACATCAACTCTCATCCTCCGCGGTGGAGAGACTTCCTCGATTACCATTCGTAATAATCCCCCCCTATCTAGATTCTGTCCACATAATTAACAGCGTACATATGTTTGCTATGACCAGCTCAGAAAAATCTCGCGTCAATCATCTCACACAATTTCCGATTAAACGAGCAGTGACTCACCCCAAGTCCGCGACTGGGTGACAAACCGCACGCTCATATTTTCCACTCAACTGTAATAAGCATACACATAAGTTACATAGTACGTGTGTAGTCAGCACGGAACGTTTTCTGACCGTTTATCTTTTTTCTTCCTCTTCCTACTTTCACATTTTCTTGACCTCTTCCAGTTCACCTCCTCGATCCAAGATTACGTTTTGGTCCGTTAACCTGCGGCGATGAATACTAATTGCTTCGATCTTTTCTACCAATTACAGCGGTACCTGTCCCAGTTCGGCTATCTTCCGCCAGTGAATCCAGCGAGCGGAGGAATTATTTCCCAGGAAACTATGTCGAAGGCAATCTCAGAGTTCCAGTCATTTGCGGGAATCAACATCACCGGTAAGTGCCATGACTAGAGCCTACTAATAATCAATAATTATCACCCGTAGCTCTGGAGTGGAATCTGTGATAGTGACGTCATAATATAAGGACTAATCATTTTTTTCATCCATGTCGATCGTTACGCAAGCCTTGACACTGTGGCTCGATCAAGGCTTGTTTTTACAACGAAACGAGACTATCAGATCATCTTTTTGCGCGTCTGCTAGAATATATCAGTAGCCCAAAGCGGAGCTCTAATTGTAATAATCCAGAGGCTATTCTAAGCGTCAATAACAATAAACACCGCGAATCCTTAGAGCGACGTGTGTGTATATAGAGACCGATTAATGATGATAGGAGACGACGTGCCTGCCTCGGCATTCTGCCAAAATTGGACAATCAACAGGTGTGCTTTAAAATCAGATATAAAGGGAGACAGTGTTCGCCATGGTCCTAGGGGGAGAATTCCCGTTGATATAATTACGCGTGAATTGA
The DNA here is from genome assembly GCA_944452935.1 of Rhogogaster chlorosoma. Lineage (NCBI taxonomy): Eukaryota > Metazoa > Arthropoda > Insecta > Hymenoptera > Tenthredinidae > Rhogogaster > Rhogogaster chlorosoma. The sequence goes on from OX101797.1 coordinate 25,792,930, forward strand.
TGGAATGATATCATTGAATTTGCTGAAATAGCGAGGGATAAGCCATAGGCGTGAGTTAGTAACATTATAAACGTCAGACGAAATCTGAGTTGCTTGTTTTGCCAGTGTTAAACTTCGCCTGGGCACGTTCACTGCCAAGGCTAACGTCTCGGTGCAACGAGCAACGGGTAAGAAACTGGTCTGGACAAGGCTAAGCACTCGGGCTGTGAGAATCCGATAGTAGATGTCCGCAACTATAACGTAGTAAATGCGAGAAAAACCTGAAGAAAACATTGGCAAAATATCTGAACGCCATGGTTTTGCTCATCGTATTCAAACTTTTTAGATCCTCTTTCGAAGAAGCAATACACTCAAAAGGTTTGCCCATCAATTCTAGATCCCACGCGGTTATTTGTAAAGATCTATATTCTCTGAATTCGTATTGACGTATAGAGACGCTGTGGGAGCCATGAAAAAAATTCGTGGTGACCCCGATTCAAGGGATGCCTCGCTCTGTCCGAGCATTTCACGTACAAGTTTTACATATTTACCGGAAAGAGACAATACGTGTAGACGTATCTAGGTATGAATAAATGATCGATGATTTGCGTGAGTACAAAGCGGGTCACGCGAACCTCTATATCAAAGGTTCGTAATTCTGCAGTTTCCTCAATGGACGTTCCATCGCTGGTGATTTACCTTCGCCCTTATAAAACGAGTTCAGATTAGACCGAACAATTCCGCTTCCTAGGTACCACATGCATGTACCCACGAGATACAACATACGACCTCGCCAATGTACACGCAGATGATGGTCGTAATATTTTTTACAAACCTCCTCTTCCCGCAGCTGTTACGTAAATAGGTGCTACCGAGTAGTGAACATGCACAATTATCCGACCTTTTCTCGCGTGGGTTACATGTGGATAAATCCATCTTCCGTTCTTCATCGCAGACCTCATTACAACTCGCCACTAGTCGGAAGAGTATTTTCTCGAATTTTATTACCCGTAATCAACTCATCAATGACTAGTCAAAGTCAAGATTATACCATTCACGACTGATAAACAGCGGATCATTTTTTCCTCCTGCCAGATTCGTGGTGTGTAATCGCGAGGTGATTTCACTCAAAAGTGTGAATCAACTTCCGCTCGGGGCGTTAGATGTTGAATACGTGAGAGGTTGACTTAACCAGATATCCTTCGTCTTCTTATTTTCCTTTCGGATTAACGCTCATGGAAGATTTCCCTTTCGACGTCTATAACTAGATCATTTTATTCGCCTAGAAGTTGCATGGACGTTATTGCAGTTGTCCGATGACCGAGTTTCAGCGTTATATTTTGCGTCCACTTTGATATCCGATCAGGGAATCTATCGCAAATGGGAATCGGCTAGGAAGGTATAGCGGACGTGACTCGATACTGGAATCAAAATTCCAGGCGCGACGCCGCGTCGCCGGGTCATCGCGTGGAGCGTTGAACTGCAAGACTTTGCATTCGACGTGATCCTAGCTGCACGTGACTCACGCGATTTGTAAACTTGACTCATCTCGCTCGAGGTTCGCCTCCGGAGCTGGGCCAGGATCGCTCAGACCATGAATCATCGTCTCTCCTCTCGCCCATCTTTCATCTCATATCGCTCAGCGCCTCACACTGACATTATTTCGCTCTTATTCAATTCTCACCATTGACTAAGCTCCCCAACGATATCGCATGACAGTTTATTATTTCAAATTTGTTTTTTATTTATTATATTCATCATTTGAATTTATTCCGCAGGTGATTTGGACTCCGAAACAGCCCACCTTATGTCCTTGCCAAGGTGCGGTGTTAAGGACAGAGTTGGCCCAAGCACGGACGGCAGGTCGAAAAGATATGCTCTTCAAGGTAAGACTTTAATCTATTCGTTAAGACTTGAGAAACTGAAGAGTGTATTATACTTAATATTTTTCGAAAACATGTAATGGAATTTCGGGATGGGTCTATAAGCCGGTGAATTATTATCTAATCTTAAGTGATAAATAATCTTGGATTCTTGGTAGCTTTCGATAATCGAGTTACTCGCGTCATGGCATAACGTTGATGGAGAAAAAAAAAATCGATTTGTATGCAATACTCGCACGATTTTAAACCGGCCGAGCCATCGCCTGACTGACAACTCTGCGACAACTCTGTCGACTTCCTGTCTATCTGTCGCGCTACCCCGCGGCCGTTTATTATTTATTCGCTTGGCCTGTGCGGCTGCATATCTACAATTTGCACCTGACTTTGAAGCGGGCTAATTATACGTCGAAACTAAACAAAAACAGCGATCACTCAAGCATATTTCCGCCACGCACCTCAGCGTATGTAACTGACTGAACATGTACCACTTTTGAACGCACACGGTACATCACTGCGAATTTTTACAAGGTCGAAATCTCCGATTTCGCCATTTGATAATAACGCAGAAATGCTTTTTCCGAATTATGTGAAATGTAAATTCTATAGAATCAAAAAAAAAAAAAAAAGAAATCGGGTTCTCTTCGAAGCTAGGATTGTCGTCGATTTCACGAAGAGGACGCAACTTCTATGAAATCTGTTTCGCCAATCTATCACGGCTCTAAAAAGTGCGACATTTTTTCTTGGAAATAATTGCTGGACTTTATACGGTTGACGAAATTTCCGCCCGGTCAGATGTGATTAATTCATGCCCGCAGTTTTATAATTCACCAAATTTTTTTTCTGTTTTATTGACCAAAATCGACTCTTTGCATATACCTACCTAGTTCGTAACGTTTAATTGAACTTGAAAACCACGCGACGTTTTCGTGATTTCATTAGCATTGCATCTCTGGCATCTTTAACATTCTGAATAGAAATTCGATTCGGGGTTTGTCGGAAGCCTGGCTGCCCCATAAAAAAGGACACTGGGTATATGTTGACCGCCGATGTATAGGAGTACTACGGATTTCGAAGGAACGACTTAACTAAGACGTGCGCTCTCGAAATTAGGTAGCTCTGTAGAAAATCCCAGGAAAGCGGGTCGGTGGTGGATATCAATCACCGTGACGATCGATGGATTGCATCAAGTTGAAAGTATTATTTTCTCGATACCTCCCGAGTTTTGCCACGGTTATGTAATTACGCAATCGTTAAATCCGAGACCTGGGATAATAATTATTATCACCGTTAGCTAATAAACTTTTCGTGCGGCAAGTCTAACGCAATCGGTAAGAAATCGCGGTGAAAATATCGTTGGATAACTGCCGCATGAATAAACCTGCGGACGCATTTGCTCTAATCCAAGATCAAAAAAAAAAAAAGAAGAAAAAATTCCCACCGATTTCGCGCCCATACTCGTTGGCCAATTTCGAAACTATAATTTATACAGCTAGACTATACGAACGATGAAGACCAACTCTCCAACGCTGGCCTTGACTCTGGCACAAAGCTCTCGCTGCGAGGACGTTGACCATCGTTGTACAAATTGAATTCTTCGCGTATATTTCGTTTGTATTTACCAATTGTATACGTATATGTACTAGTTTGTTTCCATTTCGTTTCCATCGGATTTTTTTCACCGGAAAATAACGGGATAATTGTCTGTATTTGAGTAAAAACCTGTTTTTATTCTCTTCATTCGTAAATATAACACTTTTAATGTCATATAACACATAGTATACGTACAATATACGCAAGGAATACCAAGGGTTAAAACAGCTTACATTTCGCTCGATTTAACAGAAGAATACTTTCTCTTATCCAAAGTCACTGGTTAATTTATAATCCAACTGATACGGCCAGCGTATATAGGTAAAAATTAATAACAGTAATTAGTCACATACTTATATTCACTACTAAATTATCTCACTCAACTTATATAACAATGAATACTCAGAAGGCCACGCGATTGGGATGAAAGATTATCGTGGATAAGTCGCAAAAAATTTGACTATTAACAAATGGGTTCGATTTAATAATGCAAAGAGAAGACACGATGTAAAAATAGATGAGGTATGCTTTCAGAGGTGGAGGGAAAAAGTTTGAAGCCATGAAGTAATCGCCCATAATATTCTAAGCCTTCTGCATCCTCGCTTCTGTCTTCTCCGCGTCTTTTTCCGGGACTTCTTCCTGGGCCGTAAGAAACTTCTCCTTATCGTAAATGACTTTAATCACTAACGAGCAGGATGGACAAGTCGCGTCCTCCTCGCCATTGATCAAATCTGATTTGGATATTTGGAACTGATCCCCGCACGGGCACGGGTAATAGTACATCTCCTCATCTTCGTCATACTCAAAGTCCTCGATCTCCACCTCGTCATGGTATACCGGCATTCCGGGAAATTACCAGTCAGTCCGGACCTTGAACATAAAAGAAAAATCCTATCATTACTTCACACTGTGTACCCAATGATGGGGAACTCCTTTCCTGAGTAATGGACATGTCTTTTCGTCAGAAATGTCGTTCAACAATTTCCGCATTTGCTAATCGAATCACGATGGCTTATAGGGTCCAGATGGAGGGTCAAGAAACTGACTTACAAGATCAGCAAGTACCCTAGAATACTCGACAGAGCAGCCGTCGACAAAGAAGTAGCCAAGGCATTTGCAGTTTGGTCAGAATACACGGATCTCTCATTCTCACCAAGGAGTGGACAGGTGAGAGACACCGAAGATTTTTAATCTTCTTTTCCCTAGCTCGCGGCGAAATTTTAGATAGCTAATCGCCGATTTTGGCATCGTTCTCTAGGTTCACATCGAAATTAGATTCGAACGCGGAGAACACGGCGATGGAGATCCTTTTGACGGTCCTGGTGGCACCTTGGCCCATGCTTATTTCCCGGTCTACGGCGGAGACGCTCATTTTGACGACTCTGAGCAGTGGAGCATCGACAGCTATCGTGGGACAAACCTCTTCCAGGTTGCAGCACACGAATTCGGCCATTCTCTCGGCCTTAGCCACAGTGACATCAAATCGGCCCTAATGGCACCGTTCTACAGAGGATACGACCCCAGCTTCATGCTGGACAGTGACGACATCCAGGGAATACAAGTAAGCCTAATGTATCCTGTCTAGCTCTAGTGAAATTCTCATTGCAGCAAGAGTTTCGATTGAAGCTGTAACGCAGTTATGTGAACGACTTCTCTTCTTCTTCTTCTACTTATTGTTTTGAGTACACAATTACGAAGTACACAATGAAGAAAAGTAATTTAAAGAATGACAACTTGCAAAAACTACATTTCTAAATTTTCAAAATTCCGAAAAAACTAGTAATTGTTAGAATCCCATGATCAGCTTGGGCTTAAAATTCGTGAAATGGATCGAAGTTTGCCATAAAAAAAGTGCAAAAAAATCGAAGGGCACATACAGTTTCAAAAACACGATTGAAAACTCAAAATTCAAAAATCTCCAATCAAAACGTGTTAAAGATTTTTTTCGTATTTTTTTCTGTAAAGGCGATCTAAAAACAAACATTTTGAAAAAAAAAAGTTGAATTTCGACCATTACTAAGAAAGTTATGAGTGAAAAACAAAAAAAAAGCGGTTTTTGAACCAGTGATCAAAAAAATCTCAAAATTTACCAGGAAGCCTCTTTCGAGGGGTACTAACAAATACCAAAAAATTGAGGAAATTAAAAAAAAAAGTTTTTCAAACTGTCCGATTTGGCGTGGAATGCCCCATATATAGAATATTTCTATATATATTCCTATGTCTATAATAAAGCAAATATTATTCAGTCTAACGCAATGTTACGTTTCATTTAGGCACTCTATGGCCAAAAAACCGAGGATTCAGGAAGCGGCACAAAGAATCACCACACTACAGTTGCTCCACCAGGAGAGGAAGATCCCGAACTATGTACAAATCCCCAGATAGATACAATGTTCAATTCTGCCGAAGGCCACACTTACGTTTTCAAAGGTGAGAATACCTCAAGTATTATCACATCTAACGCAAAATTGTCTTCAGACTATACATGAGTAGTAGCAATTTGAAATTGGCCCGAAAGAACGGCCATTTATTGTTCAAACAATACCCCAAAGACTGACTTTTATAGGAGAGCATTACTGGAAGCTGACGGCGGATGGTATCGCTGCTGGGTATCCAAAACTTATATCTACAACGTGGAAGGGACTTCCTGGCAATATCGACGCTGCCTTTACGTACAAGAATGGAAAGACGTACTTTTTCAAGGTAGGCTGGGAACCCTCGGATTGTTCAAAAACTTAGATGTACCTATAAAGTTCTTTAATCATGCAACTACATTGTATTCTGCTTCTTCTTTCTCTTGTATCTCAGGGGTCCAAATACTGGAGGTTCGTAGGCAGACGAATGGACGGAGAATATCCAAAGGAAATCAGCGAAGGCTTCACTGGAATTCCTGACAACTTAGATGCAGCTACAGTGTGGACCGGAAACGGAAAGATATACTTCTACAAAGGAACCAAATTCTGGAGGTTCGATCCTGCTCAGAGGCCACCTGTCAAAAGCACATATCCCAAACTGATCTCAAACTGGGAAGGTCTTCCGGACAACCTTGACGCTGCTCTGGACTACAACGGCTACACCTACTTCTTCAAGGGTGGGGCTTACTACCGATTCAACGACAGAACATTCTCGGTAAGCTTATTATTTCACGAGAATACAAGGAACATCTCGATTTCGGAAACCCCTATCGATTTTCAGAGTCCCGAAGAAGATCCTTACAGATTTTTACTTTCTTTTCCCAGGTGGACCAAGCAGATCCAGCATTCCCAAGGGCAAACGGATACTGGTGGTTCGGATGTCGTTCAGCAAGCAAAGGGACGCTAGGTAATGTGCAGTGGTTAGGCGAAAGTCCTTCTACAGTAACCAATGGCAATCTGGAGGAGGTCGGTGGCGACCTTCTGGGTGACTTGGACGTCCATGGAGACGTCGGTGACATCATTTTAGACGCAGGTACTTTATCTGAGTCGCAAGCATTCTCAAGATAGATTTTCATAAACCAGCTACAGCCGTCCATCGCTGCCCAGTATGACTGCTCTTGCATTTCTCACTTCTTATACCGATACAAAACAAGTATCTGGACGTTTTGAGAGATGCAGCTTGTCCCTGGGTAGTCGATGCAACTCCGTCTTATCTGCATCAAGGTCCAAAATAAAGGACCTTGATGCATCGGACGAACTAGCTGTTTGTGTTTCTTTTTTTTTTTTTCGCCTAATCGATTAACGGTGTTGTTTCGTACACCTGGCTGGTACTATAGGGCTAGTTGCAGCGAGATGAATGTGCACACCTTTTGACTGTTTAGTAGAACTTTTCCCAAAGAAAAGAAGAGAGCAGAAAAAAGATTTGCGAACAGTTTTTGAAAAATAGTACATTCAGAGGAGGCACTAGCGTGCGCACATTCATTTATCACTGCTAACATCGAACATCAAAAAAAGAGAATAAATGGTGATGGTGCTGTTGCTACGGGTAACTTTTGCTTAACAGGATTAATCACTGACCGTACAAAATGTAACGCAAGTAATAACTAATTAATCAGCATCAATTTATTAGCATCCGAATTGCCGCAAGAATAACCAACTGAAAATCATTCTTACAACCAAAATCAAAGTTGCCATTTTCTTGTATGTTTCTGTGTGCGTGATACGTTTTTATCTTCTTCTACAATCTGACGAGTAGAAAGTTGATGATCGTTTATTGAGTGAGAATTTAGTTTTTTTTTTTTTTTTTTTTATTTTTTTTTAATTTTTTTTGTTCTTTGTTGTCCATCGATCATTGTTGTTCCGTAATCATCTAGCCCAAAGTATTGTAGCCAGGCGATGCGACGCAATAATTATACCGAGAGAATATACCTACATATACATCGAAATTAGGCAAAATATAAGATAGCAAAAAGAGAGATATCTTGATGACGCTAAAAGTATGTAAAATCTTCTCTAAAATGCTTAACACCAAAGAGGAAATTAGTAATATGTCACCAAGACGTCGCCGTCGCCGTCGCCGAATCCAGAGTTGAACCAGAGTAAATATGCCAAATAATTTAAGCTTTGAAAATCGTATTTTGATTCTACCTACAGTACAAGGTTTATGGTTTGAAAATTTCCATCTTTTTATTACATTTCTTTTGTGTCTCTTATTCTATTGAAGCTTCCAGAAATTCCATCCACTTGGTCACGTATTTGTTTAACTCTCGCTCGATATGTCCTCGACTGTTATTCTTTATTACTTGTAATTCTCTCTCTTTCACTCTCATAGAATCAAAACTTGATTTTTTGTTTTTTTCAAATTCCAGCGTTATAAAAATCGTGTAGAGAAGCATAGTGCGCTTTAGTTTAGCTGCATGATTCTCTCTCTATATCTAATAATTTGATTTATTTTTTTTTTGTACACACGTACGGTGAAGCATCGCACGAAAATGCATTCCGCAATTGGTATAATTCATTATACCATTATGCAATTGATAAATAAATAGCGGAAATGGTGCATGGTACGAGAGAATTGGCAAACTGCGGATGGCGGTTGCGTTGTTTGGAACTGATCTAATCAAAAGAGTAATTTGTGTTTGTTTGTATCCCTGCTAACCAATGTGAAGTCTCGATCATACTACACAGTTTCCATCCCGTAAATCCCAATAATGAATCCCCGTATTGTTTGACTCTTTGAAAACTTATTTCTCTTTAAAAAAAGAAATCTCTTTGTTAGCAACATTTATAACGCACGTTTCGTATATTCTATTTAACTATTTAGTCTGTTACTATCATTGTTTACATTTCTCCTTGCACGAAGTATACTAGTAGTATTATTTTTAGAAAACTCTTACTTATATCTCAGCACGTGGCGTCTTGAGTTCTTTTCATTTCTTTATCAACTTTCTTTCACTCGGTTATCGTATTTTTTTTCTGATACCACATTCAATCTACGGGTTAATATAGCTTGGATGACAGGAGCGATGAACGCACTACAAAGATTTGCACAACGTGTTTCAATTTCTTTATGCATTTATTTCCACAATTATTATACTATTGACTCATCGATTGATTGATTGATTGATTGATTGATTGATTGATTGATTGATTGAGAAACGATTGTCATTAGCAACTAAATCAGAATCACTGTTAATATGACTAACTCGTAGAAAAGAAAGGAAGCAAAAAAAAAAAAAAAAACGTGACTGCTCAGATTAACAATTGTCAGCTATGATATTGTGCATCGCGATACAAACGACGCTGCTTTCGCGCTAATCGTAAATCAATTATGTCTTGTGCTTGTAATGATAGCCATATCGGAAAAATTTCGAATTATGTAACTAACAATAAAATCATGAATATCGCCCATATCGTAGGAAGAGGAGACAAATAAATGCATTTTATTTTATTTTTTTCATATTGCCTTATAAATCAAACTTTGACTTTGTGAAATTTTGAATCTCGTGTTTTTTCCGATAGTAAAAGTTTAATACGTAGTTATATCTAGAATCTGTTCAAAACCGCGACAAAATTGATTCTTATTTTTCGTTTAACGATTCAAAAAAATTACAGAATTGCTAATAGCATCTCACCCACGAAGCTAAGCGTGAAAATTCCTTTCTTTCCGACATGGTACGTATATAACTACGCTACCCACAGTAAGTAGTAAGATTGTCGGTACAAAAGGGAATAACGTTATCGCGGCTTAGCAGACGAATGAAATGTCAAATTTATAGGTTATGTTAGGTTAGGATTAATGCTTGATAACAAAGAGACGCAGTTTCCTTCAATCGGGTGTGGGAATTCTCCGTAACGTGGAGATTGAATTAACGAGGTGTTTCACGTGGTATTTCCAGAGGCACCCCGCTTTCCATTCGCGTCTTATGGATTCGAAAGAAAATGAAAAACCTCTGAATCACGACGCGGCTATAGTACTCGTGCCACGCAATGTGATTAAGCCAAAATAAGTTCCAAACAACATCCGCCTGTCCCGTGTGTTGTCTTGCGTTCAGGGAGGGAGGGAGAAAAGATGGGGTGAGAATGGATGAGCAACAAAACGCAAAAGAAAAGGATCAAAGATTCGTAAAACAAAAACAATAAGAAACGAAAAAACACCACGTGATTCACGAGGTGACATGCATACAACGTTCAATTGTTTCACCGCCACAACGTAAAAGACAATGAATATTACCTGATATTGTGTTTACGTGCTATGCTTCGACCGTCGAACTATGGATTTGCCGAACGGTTCGAACAATGTTGATGTAAATCCAACAGGAGGAACTGACGAACAACTAAGTACGTCCTCAAACTCAGAGTCGGCGGATTCGTCAGCGAGCAGCCATCTTGTATCCGGCAATCTATCATGGCGGATGTCGGTGTATGCCGCGCTTGCAGTGGTTCTTACCGCGAGGTTCGTCGGCGCTTCGTAGTTAACGCAGAGTTTAGTTTTTTTTTTACGATTAAAACAACTGAGAAAGAGGAACTCTCCAACGAACAAGGTGTTTGATCCCCGTTTTGTCTAACGATCGTATAAACACGGCAACGAAGATTAAGGATTTTTTCAGCAAAGAGTGTGAGTCGCACCTCATCAGAATTCATACATACATCAATACATGTCATGTCTAAGTAAGTGAATTCAATTATACGGGACCAATAATTGCGAATTGCGGATTATTTTCAATCATTCAAACTTCGAACACGGTTAACTGCAATCGACACTCGCAGCTCTCGTAGTTCGTGAGTCGTGACTACGACGACGACGACATCCTTATGTTGTTATAGTTTAATCTTGTTTAATTATTTCATAGTTTAAATTCGAAATTCATCACCGCCCGGGTACGGACAATACAGCCACGCACACACACACGAGTAGATTATACATTCAATTTCGGATAATATCAATGAATTACATATACCATTGATATTTTTAATACACACTCATGAATCTCCACGCGGTATAAATAGTAAATTGACGACGATAGCAAATTGTGGAATTTCCACACCCTAACTCCTGAGCATTCAGCGTGTGGAGTCTCGACACAAAAGTCGCCAGCGCTACGTACTACATACATTCATAAATACACATACATATACACATACATATGCATGTTTACTATATACGAAAAACAACGACAATTAACGGTTATAACGTTATAATATGTAACAATAATATAACAATGGACAATATTCAATAGCAACATCAACGTTATTCTTATCTCTGTATAGATTTCATTCCATTTTATTTCAATTTTTATTAATAAGTTTCGGATTTAAGATATTATTACTTTACGAATTCTATATGTACGTTTACTTCTGATATCGTATACGTTATGTTGTTTCCTTGAATAGTTTGAGTGGACGACTGAATTAATTTCCTTGAAACTGGAATAATTGATTGAAACACTGATCCGTACTTTTTTGAAATTCAAATTTACCGCTGCTGCAGATTTGAATTTAGTGTTCTTTCGAATTCGTTCCGGTGGTTCAGCTTTCTACTATTGTTTTCTTATAATCTTAACTAATTTTGCAATCTATACATTCGTCATGTCATTGAAACGTATTCGATTTGCAATTGACCCAATTCCAATTTTTCGAAAACAACAGAAAACTCATTCGATTCGATTTTCAACCGGTTTTATCTCAGGCTCATAGTCCTATAACTTTCCATTTCGGCTATTCAACGCAACAATCCTATATACCGCGATCCATATTATGTCCACTGCCGCCTTTCATATTTTATTATAGAAGAAAGATCGAGGAATATATATTACGTATTATGTATTATTATTATTAGTAGTAGCGGTATAATTATCATTAATATTATTTTAATCGTTAAAAAATTATAAATAGTGGAATTCAAACCAGTTCGAAAATAACTGCCGGCTTCATAAAATCGATGAAAAATTTGTAATGAATTTAAAACGAATTCTTTTTTTTTTTTTTATTATTGTAATTTGAAAAAATCTGTAACATATAGGGCTTTGGAATTGATTCCTAATGGAAATTGATCTAAAAATTAAGATTTCTTTTTTCTGACAAATTTTCAGAACGTCGAATCAAAATCGGACTTCTATACAAACAAGTCGGCAAAATCTAGTTTAACGATTAGTCTGAAGCCTGGCTTATGAGTTTTCTAGAGCTATTTTTCTACCGAGTAGCAATTTTTTCGCCTCAAATTAAAGACCAACGCAAAGGTGCTAGAGCAACGTTGCGACATGACAACTAGCAATATTTGGATAATGATAACTCACCTATTATTGTATAGATAAGCGCAAAGTGGACAGTTTTATGCGAGTTCAGGTGTATATACCTAGATATATTAATGATAATAATGAATTGTTGAAAGAATACCATATATATTATGCGCTAATTGTTGTTGAAAGTTGGTGACTATAGAATTTATTTTCGAAAATAGTATACCTAGTTAGTATTTACCTATCATATACGCATACGTCTATGGGTATACTTACTGTAAGATATTATCACCCACTTATAACTATGTATAGTAATTAACGATATGCCTTTGTATGTGCCTTTAGAGTATATTTTTTTATCACTTAAGTCGAATCCACAGCTTAAATTGCTCCGATTCAGTATCCTTAGAATATACATATAGTTATATAAGCTAAGCGGTATTTCAGCCACTCTGCGCAGCTCTTACTCTCAACAGTTGAACCAATCTCTTGAAACCCACTAGATTATTACCACAAGTCGCTGGATACTTTCATCCTTTTTCATTTCTATCATCGCAATCAGCGTATCCGGCAGTCTTACCTTTCTTGCAATAAATTCTCGTTTGTATTAATGAAAGATGTTACTCTCAAAATAGCGGCGCATTCCATCCTCGGAATCAATTCTCTGATTCTGAATGGACAAAAGCTGTACTTGCACAATGTACTTACATACATACGGGGTAAAGATTGATTGACTTATTCTCTGACTGGCAATAAGACCCTATATGTATGTGAATAAAATGAAAATAAGAGATGTTTGAGATATATATCTATGAAACTATCGGTTGTTTACAATTAGTCGTAAACGTGAGATATTAGGCGCGCCATAATGCTTTTAACGCGATATATCGAGTGCCCGGAAGCTCGTACCTATTCGCTAATTATTTTTAATAATAATAATGATTAAGTATTAACTTGTGAGAACGTTGTATAATTTTCAGATAGAATATTCATCACTATTTTAATAATAATACCGAATTTTAATTTGTAATTAATTGAAATTATCGTTAGTATTTCATCGATAAGGATTCTAAACTCGCCTTCTGTAATTATAAGATGGGTACCGGTGAACAGATTACAGGTGCCTCGACGAGTCTTGTACTATACTATTATATTCAAACAATATTTATTATAAATAAACTTACAACTGTTTGTTTTTTCGTCTAAGAAACAGATGGATTACTTAATAATCATTCATTTATTATCGTGAAACAACACTGATCCAATTCCCTTCACCAATTCTTGTTGAGCCACAATCTCATTTCCCAATATCATAACTTATTTAAGAAATATATAAAACTGTATGAATACAAAGTTTGACAAATATATACACAGTATACATATGTTTTATTGTAATTATCTTTTCAGCAAAGAAAGATGTCGTCTACTTCTGCTTGATTTCTATAAGTGATTCTTCCAAGGTTGGTTTGTAAGTTAAAAGCTTACTGTACCTCCTGAGCAAGGATTTCCAAAAGCAAATAACATCCGCCATCCGCAAGTTATTCCATACAAAGTCTCTCCCTTGGTCAGCAATTTTCTGCACTAGAACGTCGTTGTCTTTTGCGAATAGGATCAGCTCTCTGAAAATAGATTATCTACCTTTATCTAAGAAATAAATTGAAACATATTTCAGTGTGATACTTGCAAAAAACTTTGCCTCAATTCTTCAACCATAATAAAAACCTTTTCAAGCTTACTGCAGAATTTCTTGGCTTGCGTCACTCGGAACTGGGATGTAGTGTACCCAGGGTTTCATGGCTGGGTAATAAAACTCTGTCCACTCATCCCCCACATGGAAAACTAGAGATCGACAGAGGAAGAGATGCTTGTGTCTGAATGAAGCGGCTATGCCTCTGTAGTTGAAGAGGTATTTAAAGTCGCAATGGGACTCTAGAGAAGTTTCTCCAGCCGGTGGCATGTTCAGCGTATCCTAAAGGCAAGAGATTTTTCCTCAGTTTAGTATTTATGCTCTTGGAAGAGTTCTTCTGAGTCTCATCAAGCTATAAAATTGTAAAACTATATCTTCACCGCTTCAGATTTCCACCCCTGATTCTTTGTGTATTGAGCATCGACAAGATTCGGTCTTCTGCGGCTCAGCAATACCAGATTGTCTCGCTCTGAGCTGGTCCGAGAACCGCGGAAGAACGCCTTCTCTTCCTTCTCCTCCCATGGTCGTCTCTTGCTTGCCTTGTCTAGAGAAATTCTGTGCAAATCCCATCGGCCAAGTCCTCGTGGATACAACGATATTGCTGGACCTCCTTCCCAGAAGCTCCACGCTGGATAAGTTATGTCGTAGTAATCCTTAGTCTGTGTGGGAGATTACATAGTCAAACGTTGGTTTACCAGCTTGTATAATCAAATGACTCGCTGACCAGAGATGATTGAGAGTGAGTAATGACAATCAGCAGTGAGTGAAAGGTTTTATGAATTCAATGCCAAGAAGCGCAGTCAGTATTCTGTGAAGGATAATGGTTCAACATAGTTCTAGGACTTGGATGTAATTTACAGAATCGAGCTCTTTGTAATAACAAGAATGAACAATGAGCAAGACAGTCATATGTATACTCAATTAAAGTCGCAGAATGAAACCACAGCTAAAGTATACCCTTGATACTGTCTAAACAAGACGAGGTGTTGAATGATCACTGAACATACTCATCTGAAAACATCTTCTGTGACATTGTAACGATATAACCGATCGAAAATATCAGAATGATATTAACTGGAATAAATCTTGCTGCAAAAACATTCCATCGCTGATAACAACTAGCCTTTGACCGAAACGGTATCCGAATAAAAAGTGTTATCAGCCAAAAATGGCATTTCCTTCCCATTTGAATGAAAATATCTAATTATAAGATCAAATTATACGATACTAGATACATGCATTTCTATTAACTTTCGCTGTTCACCTTACTGAATGAGAATACGGGCAATGGGTCGCCAAAATATTTGCTAGACTGTGGATAGTCTCTGGTGTTTATAACTATTTCCATATCTGGTAGTTTCTCGATTATGGTTAAGATAAAGTGCTCGATTCCCGCGCATCTTGATGGAAACATACAGTCTTTTTCTCTGTAGAGTCTACCATTGATTACTTGATAAAATGTACCTCTGAAACAATTTTGCATTTTGTTAAATAGTAATTGGCAGGAAATCACACGTATTTATAGAAATTTACTCTGTTTATATATAAGGCGCATCCTAAGACAAGGAGAGAGAAATTGTCAAGGAATTACCCAATGACAAGGAATTCCGTGACAATTCAACGACATGATCTATCCATATAGGTTATTCCATGCTAAGTTGAGCAATTTTTTAAATTATATGGTGCATTTCGTGCCAATCGTAGAAAAATTAGTGTCTTATAAAACTACAACGGAAATTCGTGAGTACAACTTTCATTTACCTGGATTTTGCGGCCTCTATAACTTTCTTTGATATTCCGGCCTCCTTGAAAGGCTTCAAGTCATTTTTGATAACGTCTTTGAAACAGTCGCAATTTCGGTGGCTACAATCCGCGACGTTGACAGTGTCATTTTCCGCCTTCCGGATAGCGTTCAAATATATTTCGTACCTAGTGTCAAGTCCTACAGTGTAAATAATGGATAAGAAAAATTGCAGGGATACATACATAAATATCATGATACAAAACAAAACCAAAGAACCTAACCTAACCTAAAATATGAAAATATGTCGTTTATCGGCTTGAGTTTTACCCTTTGAATATTTATTCGTTTCGAATTCATTCTCTCCAACACAATCATCTCTATCTTCCTTTGAACAGAATTCTCCACTATATGCGATTTCGAAGAATAATGTGTACAATGTAATATAACCTAGAACCCGCATCTTGTTGACAAACGACTGTTGTCAGAGAGTAGACCATCGTGTTTTGCTTTTCTTTCGAAGTTTCCTATATCGCTGTGAGATGCCGCTAGGTGGTAAAACGCCAAGTTTTCTCTTCCTTTTGTTTCTTCTCGTTTAAAATGAAAACCGCGAGAATACGAGACTATAATACAAGTCGATTACATATTAGATATTAGAATTTTCAACAACTAATAAAATGCCGATTGTTATACACAAAAATTAATTCTCAGATGTTGAGATAATTTGAATAGAAGCTGAACAAAATTTCGGTATGCCGCAAATGTGTTCAGGAAGTATATACATACAATTTGCGGAGAACAATTGAATTTCGTTATGGGAACGCGGGGAATAACTTGATGGGAATAACACATACATTATGGCAAGACCTCCGCCTTTTTTACAGCGGGCATCGGACTTGCGATAGTAATTTTCTCCGCTCGCTAATTCTCTCGTATTATAATTGGAGTTGACCGTTTTGTACATTTCCTAGTACGCAAGATAATATTATTCTTATTGTTATTATCATAATGATTATGAACTAAATTATGCCCCACCGCAAACGAGCGCGCGAGGCGCCCGCGCCCGCGCCCGGAGAAACTGTGGGACCTTCAGCACCTGGATTAATGTGCGAAGATGTTATATCTGTGTATACCTAAGATAGTGCGTAAAACATTACCATCTTATGCGTGTACAACTACCCATATTTACGTGAAATCTAACAAGTAATATTCGCACGCGTATTAGCTATATATGTACCATCGTCGAGTGCTTTCTTTCTCATAAAAAAAATGATTACGTACTTTCATAACTAGTAGGAAAAATCTTCACTAAAAAAAAAAAAACATTAATTTCAGAGCCACGGGATTTTTCTATCCTATCTCTTCTTGGGAAGGTAAAAAAAAAAAGTGAAAAAAACGAATAAGTGAAATATGTTACACACTAAATGTTATAAAAAAGTATTATAAAGAGTGGTAATTATTTCCTGTGCAGATGGTAGTTTTTTTTTTTTTTTCGTTTTTTTTTTTCTCATTCTTTTGGTTTTGACGATCTTTTTGTTTTTTATACGTCAGTTAATATATATGACTCGCTGTGAATGAATATCATATCAAGACATGTATATACCCACTCGATGAGCTGGTTTTGTAAAGCCCCTCCTAGGGCGGACGTTTGGACATCCTTCCTCGGGGCTCCGAGTTAGAATTTCCGCCTTACTCGGAAATTCTAACTTCCACTTCCACTTCCACTTCCTATTTGCGGTTTCTCTTTTGAAATATAATATGAAACAATCTTCATCGTGAAAGAGAAATTGCGCTTTTTTACTGTATATATATAACATAAGCATTATAATATTTCGCAACATCGGTATATCTAAGTATAATACCGACAGATGTAATATAGCCGCCTATCTATACCGCAATATTTCAACGTAACGATTAGTAACATATAGTAAGATTTATGTCAATTGCAAATGTGTTTATTACGCATAATATTATAAAAAATAAACGAAAATGCTAACGTTTTATGAGTATCCAGAACTGAAAGCTGCAACCAGGCTCAACCATGCTGTGTAAGCCCTAAAATATACGTATATACAGTGCGAGTTAAAAACTATATACCGCCGATCGACAAAACCCCCCCGCATTTCCGGTCTTACTAGACGAATACGCCACACCGCCGGAGCATATGGTGATCACTGACGACTGTCATGTTGGTCGACTGCAGTTAGCTGTTGCTTGCTCCTGCGGATTATATTTAGAATCAAATACCGCCAAGGAATATGGACAAGGATAGATCAAACTACATCCGGAACCTACCCCAAACAACTGCTTCGCTGGCTACTCCGTGTGTTGACGAAACAGAACGATTTAACTTACTATTTATCAGTTGTAATTTCCAGACAAAAGGAAGAACAAATTCTGTACAATTGTTTTCTAATCTTACGT